>OU452302.1:26085128-27425128 GCA_911728475.2 Pterostichus madidus | reverse complement strand
ATGAATTTTGATCTCGTATGAAACTGCTAATACAAAAAATATTTCTTTTTACGAAATTGTCATTGAACTGTCATTACATTCATTTTTATAACAACAGATACGTATCCAAGTAAGAAAAATGTATGAAAATATTATTAAAATGCCAGGGTAAATTATTTTAGTCACAGAATACCAAACTTATGATAATCTATACAGTAATCATAAAAATTAATAGTTGTCATTTACTTATTGATCATTAACAGATAATAATCCAGTTACAGAATAAGAGAGGTAGTCTTCCTCAATTTACGGAACTTTGATACCACGTTTTCACTAATCTTCAAAGTTTCATAAAATAGTAATAATAATAAAAAAAATAAATAAATATATCATCACGCCTTTTACCCATTACTGGGTGTGGCACTCTGCCGAAGCAGATCTCGATAAGTGATATATTTATGCGCATGAAGTGCGGTTACCAGCCGACAAATCACGGCCCCCAAAGACGTTAGTGGTGGGAGAACCACAGGGGTGGTTAAATTGGTGAAAATTTTTTGTCGGCTGTGGGGATCGAACCAGGATTCTTTGCCATTACACCACAAAAAAAAATAAAAAAAAAAATATATATATATATATATATATATATATATAATATATAATATGGGATAGCCAGCTCAGTGGTATCAAGTCGGCCTGTGGATCCTGAGAACCCTGGTTCGATTCCCATAAGCGACAAATAATTTTCACCATTTTAAAACACTACCCCTCTGGCTCCCCCACCACTAACATCTTTGGGGGCCGTAATTTGTCGGCTGGTAACCGCATTTTACGCACAAAATATATCACTTTCCGAGATCTGCTTCGGCAGAGTGCCACACCCAGTAATGGGTAGAAGGCGTGATGATATGTTTATATTTATTTTAATAAAAAAAAATAAAGGAGCTTGCTTGTTCTTCTACTTGTTAACAAAGCTGGTTATGGTAAATTGTGTTCATGGACAGACAACCAGAGTCCATTTTCAATGGTAGTATTAATAACATTAAACACGACCCCCCTGTGAAGTGAAAAATTGAGCACAAATATTTCATTGCTGACCTCGGCAAATATTTTATCATAATTATATTATGTTTCATTCATGAAATTGGGTTATTAATCTGCAGCCTTCACTTGTATTTTTAGCAAAATCAATAGCAAACTTTGTTTGATTAAGACAACTCTAAACGATATCATAATTCATTCCAATTGATCTGTGAATTCAGAGAAATGCAAATGTGCCATAAACCTGCCAACTGTGTTCCAGTTCTCAGAAGTCATATTGATTACGAAATCTATATATTCTCTTATCCGCAATCTGTTTCTTCCGTGTGTAATGGCGGATGGCGGGTGCCTCGGTCGACTCACCGTCACTGATCCCGAAGGAACGTGGCGCAGGGCGAGGGACGCCCCTGACATCTCCACGGGGTGCTGAAGGAGTAGTGACGCATTCATTACCTCCACGTCACATTTGGTTTGTATGGAAATATGATAGTGTCACGTGATCGCTTCTGAGACAAAAACGGAAGTAAAAAAACGATATAGAGGCGGGGCTTCGCGGACATGTAGCGGGAACTAGATACTGGTTTCATTTGTTCAATCGTACTTGCGTAAATGTTTGTATTTTGCCACATCGCTTATAATGCTGTTGTTTCTTCCCTCTACTTTTTACTTTCTTACAAATCAGTGTATAAAAAGTTTTGTAATAATGAAAACATCTATATTTTGAGATTCCCTGTAACCATTTTGATAATTTTGTGAAAATAAGCAAATAAGAATTAGAGTACAATTTCTGTAAATATTTTCAGCCCACTAAATTACATCTTTGTGATGGATGCGTGAATGTTCATTTTGATAAAAAAAATTAAATAAATAAATATATCATCACGCCTTCTACCCATTACTGGGTGAGGCACTCTGCCGAAGCAGATCTCGGTAAGTGATATATTTTGCGCGTGAAATGCGGTTACCAGTCGTCAAATCACGGCCCCCAAAGATGTTAGTGGTGGAGGAGCCACAGGGGTAGTTTTTTGAAATTATGAAAATTGCTTGTCGTCTGTGGGAATCGAATCAGGGTTCTCAGGATTCACAGGCCGACGTCATACCACTGAGCTAGCCACCCCATTTTGATGTAGTAAATAATAGATGGTCAACAAATTAAGACATTCTGTACAAAATATTTATAAAAAGTTAGAAAATAGCAGATTAAATATAGAACAAAAGCGATAGTTTACTTCAAGATATTTAATTTTTTATTTAAATATTTCATCATTCAAATTTATACATACCTAAATTTTAAATATTTTGTTAATTTGATAAATGAGTACAGTTTTTAAATTATGCTTAAGATTTATGGCGTAGATAGTTAACTGGAAGCATGTCGGCCTGTGGATTTGAGAACCCGAGTTCGATTCCGCAGTCAACAATATTTTACTCCACATTAAAATTATTTCTCGCACATGGAGATTATTAATCGAGCCGAAGCCGCAACATATTTTTAATAAGACCATTTTAAAAGGTTTGAAAAATAATTAAAATAGTATATTATGACTGTGATGTTTGAATATAAAATAAATAGATAAATATATCATTACACCTTTTACCCATTACTGGGTGTAGCACTCTGCCGTAGCAGATCTCGGTAAGTAATATATTTTGCGTTTGAATTGCGGTTACCAACAGTCAAATCACGCCTCTCAAGGATTTTAGTAGACGGGGAGCCACAGGGATAGTTTTAGTTTGGTGAAAATTGTTTGTTGGCTGTGGAAATCGAACCCGAGTTTTCAAATCTACAGGCCAACTCGATATCACTGAGCCCATATAATTGAATGTCAATTATTCAATTCAGCACAAGTTATAAACTGAACATTTCCGCCGACAACTTAAATAAATCCAAATTTACCACATTTTTCTAGTTTTAGAATTTCTTTTTTGACGTTTAGTGAAGTGTAGTGAAATTATGATCAGAGCAGTTCATAGTCATTTTAGCAAAAACTCTCTCTCCACACACATGCAGAAAGTAGTACTTTCTACACGAGTAAGCGGCAAATATCAACTTTCAATACAAGAAATAAATGCAGAAAAGTCTATTTTTGATCATGGTCATATAAAAGGTATTTTTTAGATGACCACTTATGACAGTAGCTATAACAAATACCAAATGACTGCGGAAAGTGAAAAATAACAAATTCTAATCAGTTCCATTGATTGATAAACTCCATTCCCTGTATGAAAACGATGATGTCATATGTGGACGAGGTTATCATAGATACGATGAAATATAGCTATCTTTTTTTAATAATATTATTCGAAATATGCGAATGACATTAACGTATGTCTTAATAAGTAAAGATACACGTTTCATGTTTTATTACATTCTATGACATTAATTATTTTAATGAAAACGTATGACAGTTCTTACTAATACGAAAATTTATATTTACTTTGTTCACATTTGTTAATAACATAAAAATAGAGACCTATGGCCATGATTTTGTTATTTTCTCGCCTGTCATTTCTAAGTTTGTGACAATTTTGATACATAAATAAAAACTGAGAAATAAGAAATGGCTTATAAAATTTTGGGTAATCAAATGCAGAAATGCGTTTGTCATCTTAACGACTATTTTGCGCTGGAGTTAGATAATCGAGGACCTTTAATTAATTTAACTGTAGTACAAGAGGTAATGTGCTCTGTATTTATATATAATAATAATACATATAAAAATGTATATTTCTTTGAGTTTTATTTTACAAAATTACATATTTCAATAAGGTAGGTAATATATTTTGTGGGATAATATAAATTTATATTTGGTTATTATTTAATATATGCAGTATTTGGTTTCATTTATAAACTAATTAAATTATATACAGTAATAAATATTTTAATCTGACATTTAAATTTTAGGTTATGTTTTAAAAATGTCAATCCAATACCAATGTAAACGTTTTACGTACAAAATCTTGAATCACATGGATATCGAATGTGACGTAATCGTTTTCATACAGGGAATGGAGTTTAGCAGATAGTAAAAATTAGTCACGATCACGCCCACTCACGAATTTGAAAATTTGACTCATGTCCAATCACTCACTATGGGCCACGATAGATCACGACAATGATTCAAGATACTACTGCTAATTTACTAATTTATAAGTTCTAATATTCATATACAAGCTGTTTCTATAATTGAGTAATAAATTTTAATATAAAACTAAAAAAAATCTGATATTTTGTGCAATTTACCAAAATTATGCATTTTAGTACCATTAGATTCGTATCCCTTCTTAATAATATAATTATCATGATCAAGATAATTTTATGTAGTAATTTTATGTACTCACAACTTTAAAAAATGACTCACGTTCACTCACGCTTACGATATTTCATTATCAATTTACTCACGATCACGCGGATCACAACGGCCATCTCCAACAGATGGTGTCCCTATAAAAGCCAATAGAATACATAAAAACAATTTGTATTGTATTTTTAAATTAATAATTACATTTTTAGTTATATTTTAATATTTTTAAATTAGTTTTTGACTCAGCTGGTATCATTGAACTTAACCATAAACGTCAACGCTTCCAAGAACGTTACAGTTGTGAAAGTGCTCTTGTAATTATTTTTTTAAATATTTTGTGATCACTTAGAAATAGTTTACATAACTCGCTAGAAACTATAATTGATAACAATGCTTGTATATTGTTATCACTCGACGCTACGCACTTTGTGTGTCAGTTTGTACACTTACACATTATCTAACACTTTCGATGCTTGTTAGGTATACTAATTGAAACACACGACGCTTTCCGCATTGAAAACAAAACAGAAAGATATATTACTTGAGAGTAGATATAAAAAAATATTTTTCTACGACTGCTATGAAAAGTTGATATTTATGCTTTCAATTGTCATCGTAAAGTTGATGGTTACTGAGTAACGAACAATAAAATACTTTACTGCGCGTCTCCTATAGCAACAAGCGGTAAAATACTTTACCGCTCGCTTAGAAAAATATAAATTGTTGCTGAAATCTTAATTTATTGAAACAATACTTACAAAATCTAAAATATAGGTTAGATTCATTTTTACACTTTTACACACATTATACATGAAGTTTGCTACGCTATGATTTGAAGTTGAACCTGAACGCAGCTGGGCAGCAGTGCCAAGTTAATGAGGATGAGGAATGTTAAAATTGAAAGTGTAGTTTTGACAGTTTTGTATATTTATTCCGGAACTTGAAATGGTGTTTGATAAATTTGACGATAAATTAGATTCTGTGATATTCTCATTAGAATTTTCAGTTAGTACGCCAATCACTATTTTCTGAGATTTTTGAGCATATTTTTTAATTATGTGTGAAAATTTATCACAATTAATTTAATTATTTACTTGGATACTGGTATCGTCATGGTTACATAACATAGAATACAGATGGCGTATTCCATTTGCCTTTTGGATCAAATCTATCTTACATTTACTGAACTAGATCATTTATTTGTTTCGCTAGATTACGTCGCTGACTTTATTTCCACTACTAGAATTACTGATTTTAATTTACTTTGAAGTAATTCGCCACAATAAGTGCATCAGTTTGCTTAATTCAGTTCTTTTACTTATGTTATCTATTTTATTTGAACTGATTTAAATGAACCAAGTGGTAAATGGAATACAGCTAGAAATTGGTGGAAAGTGAATTGAACTAGCCCCAAATTATTTTTTAAAATTTTTTAGTAAGTAAAGTCGTAGAAAAAACTACGTGTGTGCCTCAAGCGTAAAGTATCTTTATTGCTCTCGCTCTATTGCAGCGCTCGCTTCGCTCGCGCTTCAATTACCGAACACGAGCAATAAAGATTCACTTTACGCTCTTGATACACAAATAACTATTATTTAAAATAATATCTGAGTTATTTGTTTGCCAAACTGCGTTAAACTTTTCTTTATCTAATTGTATAATAAAGCTAAGAAAATATAAATATATACATTCTATTTTTTTTCTTTTCGTTTAAGTGCAAACTGGAAAAATTAAAATAAAGAATAAAAGAAAAGATTAAAAAATTACAAATTTGAGGTAATAACTAAAATTAATTATGAAACAAAATGTGTGCCGAATTATCATAAATTTAATTAAAGGGTGAAATTTTTCTCTTAATATTTTAACACTCTGTAGCAAGTTGAAGCACTTCATAAAATATTTATTTCATTTAGCAGTGAATTATTTTATCACGTGAGAAGTAAATTTAACACAGCTTTTTTGTTCTGAGAATATTTAACAGCTTTCCATAAACTGCTTTGTTCTGTTAAATCTTTCTTCATAATAAAGAAATGAGTTATGAGGCTATTTACTGCAAGCTTGTAGAACTAATATCTTAAACGGCAAATTTGCGCTACAACTCACAAAAGTTTCACAAATTATTGTATCACGTACTTACACAGTTCTTTATAAATTTGTGTAGTCATATTCATCAACAGTTAACATTTTTACAAGCTTCAGAAATAATGATATAAAAACGATGTATGAATCAATAAGTCCAAGAAATAATAATAATTTTATTATGAAATCATCAATAACATTCATAATAAATCATATTTATTTTCCAGAACGTATCTAATCTGACATTTTCATGTACATATTTATATAAAACACTTTTAACGAAATAATAAACTTAAGTGTTTAGGATATACTCGTATCTCGCATATATTTAAATATTTCAAATATAACAAATTGAAAAACGAGTAGATAATAAAATAAATTTGCTTCTTTATTCAATTTCGCATTTATTAGTAGTACAATTTTATTAATATTAAAATGTTGATGTTCGACGCATATCTATATGAATTAAACTTGAAATAGTCAAATATTTTACTTTCGATAGGTTCGTTTTTTATTGTGAAGTTGTATGAATCCAGTCTATATTTTTTTTTAATAATTAATACAGCAATAAAGTACCAATTAATAACATTTTGGTAATTTAAAACCTTAGGCTGCGGCAACACGAACACAGGTGATGGTCAAGTAGGAATAAAATGTTTAGAAATCCTGGATTAAACAGCGGCCACATCCGGCGTTAGAGGAATAAGAGAGACGGAAATAACATGCGAAAGAATGAGAAAGATGAACAGCCAGGACTGGCAGAGAGAAATAAATCCACGTTTACAAATGGGATATGTTCCATCTTCTACGCTCCACACTTATCATTTTTAATAACAGAACAGACGTCAGAAGTCCTTTTCTTTCTGAATATATGCTTTCGAAGCAATTTTTTCTCTGGTCTGTGGTTTATTATAGATAAAAAATGTATTTTTTTCGGGTGCAAAACATGAATGGACATCACAAAATTGGTCATTTGTATTGCTCAAACAGCGATTAGAACCCTTTTATTTTTCATGCTTACTATTTCCTTCCAAAATATTTCCGGTTTTTTTTCTGACATTTTTATTTTTTTACAAACAATTTATAATTAAAATATATTCGCTACGTGTAAATATATTTATTAATTTGAAGTAATAACAATTAAAACTACTGAATATTATTTAATGAACCTGCAGGAACATATGAATGGAAGATGCTGTGTAAAGCTCGTTGTAGATGGCAGCAGTAGACAAAGGCATTTCTGATATAATTTGAAAATGTGTAATAATTTTATTTTTACAATACTTGTACTGTAAGTTACCTGTTAAGCCCGTTTTACATTCAGCAACATGTTGCTGGTGTTCAGTTTTCTTGTATTACATTTAGCAACATATTTCCCAACTTTACTAGTTCTTTTAAGTATTATACCAACATAAATCTCAGGAAAGTTGGTAGTCCGTGACAGTTGACAGTTATTAGATATATTCATGTTTCTTTGTAACCTCAAATTTTTATAATCATATGTTTATCGTTTGATTTTGAGAACAAGAATGGATTGCAAAAAACAAAGAAAACAAAAAGTTATTTTGACACATGTAAACCTAGGTTAACCAACTTACAAGATTTACATTGGCAAAACAAAAAGTAACCAAAAATTACAAAATCTGGGGGAGAGTTGCGAGTTGCCCGCAACAAAAATAGAACATGTTCTAATTTCTGCAACAAGTTGCGCAACTAGTTCAGGAACACATGTTGCACGCAACTTCAGTTTTACATTTGGCAACTCGTGTTGCGCAACTAGTTGCGCAACATGTTGCTGTAAATGTTGCTGAATGTAAAACGGGCTTTAATGACAAATTTTAAACACGGTAAGTGCAACTTTTATTGCATAGTGGTTTCCATGGTTATATCAGGACTTTAATATTTACTTAATGTCAACCGTGAACAGTAAGTAAATATTACATATCAAGGTCCTGTTTATTTTGACAACAATTTGACAGTTGATAATTTTTAAACCTATTTTTCTTTTCCTTCTATGTGTGCAAGTATTGTAAAAAATAGTATACTATTTAATTTTGCAAATATAAGAATGCATTTTTACATTTTTTTTTAGTTAATTTAATTGTCATGTGCATATGATATAAACTAGGTACACAAAAATAACTACAATAATTGACAAGTATAAATATTGATTTCTCAAATATTTTACCAGCTTGCAAAGTAGATATTAGGTACATAATTTTGGAAAATTATCTTAGTCGTGTGACGCCGAAGTTGCTATATTATGTCGCTCCCAGTAACTGTCGTTTCAAGAGAGAGATTAAAATCCTTTTCAAATATTTTATTTAAAAAAAAAATATGCAGGAAATATATTAATAACTTTTATTATATTTTCTATTAATACAAAATCACTACAATCTAATTTTGACAATTTGCAAGTTGCAAATAAATGCTAAACAATTTTCAATAGTTCAAAAGTTCGCGTAACCCTTATTATTACTATTATTGTATAGTTTTTGGAAGTATACCTTAATAATAAAAAAATAAAACACTACTCGTATGTAAGCTATTGAAAATTGTTTTGCATATGTTTGCAATTTTGTTTAAATTTCATGGCTATCATTTCAAATGAGCACTTTTAAAAAATTTAAAACTTAAGTTTACATGTTACAAAAGGTGTAAAATAAAATATAATTAGTGCCTTAGAATTCAATTATCTATAAGATTTGTTTAAAACATTTGGCTCCAAAATCAATAGAAACGACATATTGGTATATGAAAAAATTAACATTTTATTTCCTAAAATAAAAAATAAATATATCATCACGCCTTCTACTCATTACTGGGTGTGGCACTCTGGTGAAGCAAAGTGATATATTTTGCGCGTGAAGTGCGGTTAGCAGTCGTCAAATCACGGCCCCCAAAGATGTTAGTAGTGGAGGAGCCACAGGGGTAGTCTTTGAAATTATGAAAATTGTTTGTCGCCTCTGGGAATCAAACCAGGGTTTTCAGGATCCACAGGCCGACTTCATACCACTGTGCTAGCCACCCCATCATTTTATTTCCTATGTTGCATAAATCAATTCATAATCTTGTATGATGAATCTCCTACAAAAAGAAAATAATAATGCACACCCAACTCTAAAACTCACCGCATGCTACTGCATAAAGTTCTTGTGCAGAGTAAAAATAATAACAATAATATAAAATAAATAAATAAATATATCATCACGCCTTCTACTCATTACTAGGTGTGGCACTCTGCCGAAGCTTATCTCGGTAAGTGATATATTTTGCGCGTGAAGTGCGGTTACCAGCCATCAAATCACGGCCCCCAAATATGTTAGTAATTGGAGAGCCACAGGGGTACTTTTAAAATGGTGAAAATTGTTTGTCGCCTGTGAGAATCGAACCAGGGTTCTCATGATCCACAGGCCGACTTGATACCACTGTGCTAGTAATAATAATAATAATAATAATAATAGCAAATTTCAAATATATTACAAGAAATAAATTTCCAGGATAGGAATATTTGGATAAAATTAACTGTAATATAAATCTAACAGTAAATGTTTAGTAATGCTTCAAGGCTTCGTAAAAAAAATATATATATATCATCACGCCTTCTACCCATTACTGGGTGTGGCACTCTGCCGAAGCAGATCTCGGTAAGTGATATATTTTGCGCGTGAAGTGCGGTTACCAGTCGTCTAATCACGGCCCGCAAAGATGTTAGTGGTGGAGGAACCACAGGGGTAGTTTTTGAAATTATGAAAATTGTTTGTCACTATCTAAATTTTAAAATCTTTGGATTAATAACTATGTTGTAGAAATATCAGTTAACATCAAAATGAAATATTTAAATTTACACTTTTATAGAGTAATTTTAAAATGAGGTATCTGTGGAACATTAAATAAACATGAAATTTGTATTTTTCGAAAAGTGTGGAAGTGCATTGCATATCGGTTATTCAGCAAGAGGAAAGAAAAAAACGTAAAACCTGAAAGCAAAACTTTTCTTTTAGTATTTTCTTCGCAGCATGCTTACCCCCTCCCCCAACGTTTCGTAGTGCTTCGCGCAACGTTCGTCTGCGCTAAAACAATCGCTATATTCCGCATACATTAAAAGGAGTTACGGGCTGTAATATCACTCAAAAATATTGAAATGTGTCTTTGTGTCGCAGTAGGCGACGTCTCCTTCGAGGGTCTCGGGGTGCAGAAGGAAGGGTAGGAGCATTGCGGTGCTTTGCTTTCAGCAGAGACATCTAGCGGTGTAACGGTGAAACATTTGCGCGCATCCGTTGCGCATTAAAGTGCGATGCTGTAGAATCACTTAGCATTACTGATGTTGAGATTTTCATAGAGGTAACATGCGTTAAGATATTATGTTTCACTTTAAATGTGCACTTTTTTTTAGAATGTTCGTCTGCATTGGAATATAAATATTAACAGAAAATTTGCAAGAGTATTGAAATTTAGGTTTTCGAATATTACAGAAAATAAAAAATATTAGTAGAAGTAGGGAAATAATTAATAAAGTTAATATTACATAATAAACATTGTTTCATTCTACTATTTATACCAAAAAAATTGTAATCAATATCCACATTACAATTTAACCTATAAATATTTGTTTACTGAAACTGGTTGGTAGTTGAAAATATAACTATTATGTAATTAATTATATTGGAAAAGTATTTGTAAAATTATTTTTCATTGTAAAATGAAATTTATGTATTTATTTGGTTACAATGTCTCCATGTATCCGTATTTGTTAATATTCCTCCAAAAAAGTTTGTTCTTAATTTTTTTTTAATTATAATCGATATATTGGGTTGAAACTTGAACATGAACCGATACTAAATCGGTGCTTTTTCTTAAACCGAGAACCCTAACCGAACCGTTTACGAAGAAACGGTTAATTTCATCAAATTGAACGTATCCTTTTTCTTTACTATGTAATGAAAAATTAAACTGAATGTGATATTTATTTTTAAATATGTATTTACATAATTATTTACAGAACACAGATACGTGTAAATATTTACCTATAAATTTAAACTGAAAAATTAAAATCATAAACTATCAATAACATGTAAAAAAAAACCGATTCATGAAACATTCCACAATTTATTTACTTTAAATAAAAACAAGAATCAAACCGACAAAGTATGATGATCCGCAAACCGAAATCGAACCGATTTTTTCAGCAATTTACGGTCCTAAAATATTTCAGAAAAAAAATCTCTTAAATTTTCATAGGCCCGTTTATCGACCTTAGGTTAAAGATATCTTATCTGTCAGATATTTGAAAAAAAAAGAAAAAAACAAATACAATCCGGGTGTTTTGAGCGTTGTTCAATCCGTTGCAATTTGATGACCGTAGTTAGCAGCCCGCCATTGCCAACTTGATGTTCTATAAATACGAGGTGTGGCTATTAAATAACGAGACTGACGCTGTTTTAACATTTTATTTTGATTCCGTACCTATTTACTTATTATCACCATCACTATATTCCCCTCCTCTATCCCCACAACGCTCCATGCGTTTCATTGTTCGAAACAGTGCTTCTTCTGTCAAGCTCCTTCTGGATGCGTGCCGCTTTCTCTTTCACAGCTCAAATCTAGTTCCTTTTAAGGCAGATATCATCTTAGGAAACAGATAGAAGTCGCACGGTACAAGATCCGGCGAATAAGGCGGTTGGTACAACAATGGAATGCTGTACTTGATTAGAAACCTCTTGACAGACATTGCGGAATGAGCTGGCGCATTGTCTTAATGGAGAATCCATAACTTTTTAGGTCGTCTTTTCAATAAATTATAAGTTTCTGTAGCAGTTTTTTCAAGTTTCATGTGAAATTTTACAACAATTCGTTGCTCTAATGTGGCAGTTAACAGTTTTCCGGCGAAACAAAAAAAAAACTCTAATGAGAACGAACGCTTTGGCTAAACGGATTTGTTTATAGAAGCGAGATGTACTGCATTCGAAAGAGAAGGCCTCATGCTAAACAGCTGACGGTCGCTGGCGTTTGGCGCATGCGTATTTCTTCTGTAGCAGCGTCAGTCTCGTTATTTAATAGCCACACCCCGTATATATTAAGAATGACTTTTTGGAAATCTATTTGCATTATACCTGTACATAATTCCTTTTAAAAACGTAATTTATATATTAAATACCTATAGGCAATCGCAGATTCGCAGCTCAGTGGATAAAGCAGAGATAAACTAGTGTTTATTAATAAGGAAGAGGTCGTGTATGATTGCATCTGAGTGGTTCGGAACCACTATAAACTGTAAGTACCTTGTACTGCAACTGGGATTAAGTTCCTGTTGTTCAGAATAATAAATACATAAATAAATATTCTGAGACCTAAACAATTGTTTGCTTTGTCTTCTGGTAAATCCGGGCCTGAATCCGATACCTAGTATCGATATCTAATTGCAGTTGAAATCCTGCAGCGAGACATCGTCTCCAACCGCGAATACTCTGCCGGGAGTTCGCAATAGCAGAGAATATCACCTGGGAAATCTGTATGTGCTGCCGCGATATCGTATTCAATACCTGATTTTATGGTGTCGCCTACACGCTGGCAGAGCCCACTCAGACCACCGGCCGCCGCACTCGGCGCCACCTTGAGATCTAGTCGCCTGTACCTCGCCAGAACAAAAGCGAAACGGTTTTGTTTTCAAGATCACCTCAATGGAAATCGTGTGGATGGAGAATAACGTTTCTGCTTTATGAGAAAATTTATTTTATTGTTTAGTTCTGTAAATAACTACTGTAAACAAAAACTAGCAGCATTTATTATAAAATTTATTTTAATTTGGTTTGAATGAAATTCGTAATTATTTAGTGATTGCCTCACTTTTATTCTAAGAAGTGATCTTATTCGTTTTATTTATTCTGATGAAATAGTAACCACAAATATTTGTGGTGCGAATATTTATTATGTTAAATAAATATTTATGTCATCAATTCCTTATCAAATATTAATAGTAAATGAGTATCTTCCTGTTCTGGTTGTGGTTAAATTTATTATTTCAACATTACTTGTGAAAATGATGTTTCCCTCACTCCATTTACTTGCGATAGTAACCATTACTGTCACTAGAGTTGGACAAAGCAATTAACAACCCTGAGATGTATGTCTTCGGAGGTCGCTCCTATCGCCGGTATATTCAGTGTCAAAAATAGAATATTAAAAGTTTAATAATAGTAATGAATTAATACAGTAGAGGCAAGCTATTCGTTATATACGTGAATGGGCGAAGTTAAGCAAATTCCAACCACGGTTCTACTTTGATTTTTCGAGCTCTAGTGATAAAGTAGTATCACTAGTGTGGGAAATGGTTACTATCACAACCAAATTGAGTGAGGGAATAGCTATATATGTAACCAGTTAGGAAATGCCTCATTTTATGTTATGAGTGAGATATTCGTAAAATAGGATGAGTTAAACAAAATTACATTTATATATATATATATATATATATATATATATATATATATATATATATATATATATATATATATATATATAGTATCAAGTCGGCCCGTGGATCCTGAGAACCCTGGTTCGATTCCCACAGGCGACAAACAATTTTCACCATTTTAAAACTACCCCTGTGGCTCCCCCAGCATTAACATATTTGGGGGCCGTGATTATACGGCTGGTAACCGCACTTCACGCGCAAAATATTTCACTTACCAAGATCTGCTTCGGCAGAGTGCCACATCCAGTAATGAGAAGAAGGCGTGATGATATATTTTTTTATATATGTACCTATATATATAAAATGATACTGAAAAAGCCGCACAAAATGCTGAAAAAATGTAAGAATTGTGTTAAATAAATAATAAATTTTCTTATTTTTGTATTTCTTATTTCGCAACTGATTGAGCCTCAAATGTGATGGCTTCTGATTTGTTCACACTACTGAACCCGGGGTTGTTCCTTACTCGTTATTGACAATTATTTATTTGAGCACTAAGAATAATCTTTGTGGCTCACCCTGCCATTAAACATCTGTAAGTCTAGGTGGCTGATAAATGTACTTGACACTTTGACATTAACCTATGTAGCATGTCATGGCATCCACTGAACTCTGTAATTTACGTACTCAGAAGTGAACAAAAGACATTATGCACCAATATATAATGTCAATTAATAAAAAAAATGTATAAAAAATCACTCATTTGATTGATACACGACGGCGAAACAACTATCGAAAAATAAAGTTAGCCGATTGCTAGTTAATCAACTTGAATCGATTGTTAATATTAGCGACCATGTTTGCTTCGGAATTATATGACTAATTGAAAGCAAAGTAAAATTTAATTATAATACCACACTTATATGAATTTAACTTAGTGACCAACACACATCTCACATGCCCAATCATGAAAATCACCATCCAGTGCGTTGGCGGCGGCGGCGGCAGTGGTGGTTCATCAGCTGTTACAGCTACATGCGCGCGCGTCCATCGCCGCCGCGTCGCCGCCGTGTGTTCGCGTCGCGGTCGCCAGTGCGTTCTTGGCTGTAGTTGAGGATGGTTGCTTGTCTCTTGTAGCCCAACCAGTGACTGCTTGTTGTGAGTCGGGAACTGACTCCGTGGTCTCTTGCTGTTAGTTCATTCACAGTGATTGTGCGATCGGTTGTGAATCGGTGGTTTTTGGTTTTTTGTGTTTTGTGGCACGTGTGGTTTTGTTTTGATTTCCGTGGATTTTATTGGCAGTTCGCTGACACTTTATGAAGATTGACAATCTGTAAGCATCACTTCTTATAGGATTTTTTATAAGTCCTAGCATAACTTGTTATTAGACAATTGTCTTTTATATAATTTTTATTTAGCTGTATGTAAACCACATTTATCCACTTCAGATCTTAATATAATTTAAGTTACGGTTCAGTATCAACAAACTTATATAATATCTTGTTAAATTCAATTTGGTAATATATTGGATTAGGCATTTTTAATTGTAAATCCGAATGATTAACGGTTCACTTAAAGTATTTTAAATTATCTCTATCAAATGTTTCTAAATTACTTTAGAAAAAAAACTTTACAAATATAAAATACTAACTAAATTTCCTAGTATTTTAATTACAAACAATTTTTACAAAATCATTAAAAAGAATTATACCGGAAAGATTTTCTGTATCCTAAACCTTCGAATACTTTCATATTAATAGATAGACACTCAAAAGTTGTCGAAATCTTGAATTTAAGGATTTTATCTATGACCGTGCGTAAAATTGACTTTTAGTTCATACAACGACTGTTTAATAACAAGATTTCATTAGTCAAGGGTTGCCCAGCAACGAACGGTTAAAATTTACTTTAGCTGTATTCCATTTGCCACTTGGTTCACTTAAATCAGTTCAGATAAATTTGACACATGACTAAATGAACTGAATTAAGCAAACTGATGCACTTATTGGAGTGAATTACTTTAAAGTAAATTAGAATCTGTAATTTTAGTACTGGAAATAAGTCAGCGAAGTAATCCAGCGAAATAAATAAGTGATCTGATTCAGTAAATGTAAGTTAGATCTGATCCAAATGGTAAATGGAATACGCCTTTTACACCTTGTTTAGTAGAGTTCAGAAAAATAATTAATGACATTTTTTGTTTATAATTTGAATATTTTTGCTAACGTTTTCGGTCGTAGATTTTCACTCGCGTTTTAACTCTGATCCGCTCGTGACTAAAGACTAGCTTTACGTACTAGTATCGTAAATAACTATTAAAATATGCGTTGATTGTTTGTTATTTCTATAGAAAAACATTATAATTTGAAATTGCTTTTGGTTGTGTGTTTTATTTATATTTTTTTTGGGAGTTTAAGAATGATTTTGAAATCACAAACTCGTGCAGTGTTTTATTTTCGCGGTTTGCATGGGATATTGTTAACTCCTTTATTTTTATTTATCTTCTCATTTTATCTCTGCCACAAAATGAAAGAAGCGCAATGAATTTTTTAAGTTAATTTATTCACCCTTAATTCATTTTTTCGTATCCAAGAAAATCGCCATTAATGTGAATGGTGTTGTTTGTGCACAGCAGAACGCTCCCGGCATTTTCACAGTTTTTTTTTGTTTTGTCAATTGTTTTCATAGCGGATCAATGCATTGTAATTATATTTGCACGTGTTTTAAAAATAAATGTTTTTATACGCTAATATGAACCAAACGTGAGGTACATTGAAAAAAATATATTTCCTGCAAAATAATTATAGTGCTGCGTCCATTTTTTGCATATTTACCTACATTTTCAGAAGTTCAAGCAAATTTAAACATATTTGACAACGGAAAATATACTACCAAATGTTCTAGATAATTTGAATAACTACACTTTTTATTCCATTTTGGTTATCAAAATTTTAATATTTAATAACACACTTTTTTGTCCTACCCTTGCACAGATATTTTACATTTTTATATTTAAAAATTCTTATAAATAATGATTCTAGCATAGCCACGGATGATATCATGTTCAAATATAGCTATTCTGTTTTTTAATTTAATAACCTTTAATTAAAAACGCAACAAAATAGACTTCATATAATCATGTAGGTACGTATCGAATGAACAAGCCTGAACCTAAATTGCAGCCCACGTTGTATAATAACATGATTCACAGATCGTTACCTTAATCATCAACATCATTTGACTAGTGAGACTAGTGAGGTATTTCTATAATAATTTTGAATAATAAAAAAAATGATTTAGTTCTCAAATAAAAAAGTTGAATCAAAATTGAATAAATCAAATTCATTAGTTTGATAAAAAAACATTTATTAAAATTAATGTAAATTAAAATAATAGAAAAACAAATTTATACATGGCAATTATATGCACATATAATTGATTTGTAGGATTGAAAATTAAATATGTGATAATAATAACGTTCTTTTATTTATTTATAAACCTATAAGATATATCATCTTGTGTTTTACCCATTATTGGGTGTAGCTCTGAATTCTCGATATATTTTTGCGTGTAAAGTGCGGTTATCAGCCGTCAAATTACGCCTCTCCCCCAATGATACTGGAGGACTCGGAACCAGAGGTGTGTAAAGTTTATTGACTGTGGGAATCGAACTCGGGATCTCGAATTCACAGCCCGACGCGTTCCTACTGAACTATCAATCCTATAATAAATGTTGTTTATAAATAGGAATATTATAATTACTTAATGTTCTAAAATGCTATTATTGTATAAGTTAAAGACTGATATAGATTTTATAGCTGATGCGTTTTTGTAGATGAGCGTTGACATTTGACATTTGAGGTTAGGTGTGGTGATACCAACTGTACTAACCATAATGTCAAAATATTCAATAATGCAAAAGTATAACTAAATAAGTAATTATTAATTTTTGAAATAAGATTTATGTTTGCAAATGTGCTGAATAATATGCTAAAACTTCGATTCAAATAATAATACAAATTCTTTTCATTTATTTTATTATTTTCTTTAATCGTAACGCCATCTGCTATCAATCAATAAAACTTCACTTGATGTGTTAAAAGTGTGCGTTATAATAACATATCAGTGTATGTTATTTTCAACTTTCCGTAGTAATTTATGATGTTGTTACGGTTTAACTCTTCGCAATGTTATTTCAATTATTATGAACTATTTTCAAGTTTTGACAGTTGTATAAGTATTTTTGATTTGATTTCTTTTAAATATGGCGATGTTCACGTCATTATTGATATTCGCACAGTTTAAATGTATAGAAAAATGAGTGCTACTTCTACATTCGAGATGTACATAATTACTTTGTTTAAATGCAATTTTAAAAAGGTTTCAGTTTTCAGTCAAAATTACGTGAAACTGTTTACAAATAATTTTCAAAACTGACCTTCAGATCGGTTTTAAAAATTATTTCAATGCATGCGCATTTGGCTGATTTAAGTAACAGCTACATACATGAATTATAACCTCATATTATTTGTCATTCATTAACATTTAGATTTGATGTCAAATGTATTTCAATACATCCACAAGCTGTTTAGGTATACACCACGAAGGACACAACTGTCAGTTTATTTTAAGGTTAATTTCTTCATCAAGGAGAAGAAAAATCATTTGCAGAGTACGCATGCGCTATTTCAAAATTGATATTTAAGTGTTTACACGATTAGTTTCGAAACTAGTTTTCAAGTCAAATCTATTTAATTTGGTTTTGGTTTGAGTTAACTCAAAACCGTAAAATACATGGCGTTTTCAAAATTTAAAAGGTCCTGAAATGTAATGGCTCAGTGGTATCCGAGTCGGCCTGTGGATCCTAAGAACCCTGGTTCGATCCCCACAGCCGACAAATCATTTTCACCAATTTGACGACTGGTAATCGCACTGGTAACCGCACTTCACGCGCATAAATATATCACTTACCGAGATCTGCTTCGGCAGAGTGCCACACCCAATAATGGGTAAAAGGCGTGATGATATATTTATTTTTTTTTTTTTTTTCTGAAAACAATTTCAGTAGTGCATGTAAACTTGGTGAATGATGCGAACATTTAAAACAAAACCTATCAAAATATTATTGAACTAGTTTATATAAACCGTAGAATCCTTTTAAAGTGTTCATCACACATCACTGCAAATTTCTGTACTTAACTTTCTCCTCAAGCCATCTGAAGTGTCCTAACCATACAGCACCAAACCGCGAGGCTTGACCTCTACTTTACATACCCTTCAGACCCATTCCGTTTCTCATGTTCCATCAATGTATCCGACAGCATTCGGCAACGTAAGCGGGGTTCGTTCCGTTCCAAAAACTCAGCACTCTCGGGTATTTGTCAGGGGCGCCGACGCGGAAGGTCGCAGGGGCTGCAAATGGAATGCACGACGACCGTTCCTAGATTCCGAGATGCATTGTTAGTTCTGAACTTGGAACCAGCTAGCTTGCAATGTGTTCTTTCTTTCGTTTTGCCATGGGTTTAGTTACGGGAAAGTTTCTTTTGTAAGATGACTTGGTTAGGTTTGGTGAAGATACATTCGGTACATGTGAGGTTTCGCGACTTTTTTTGACAACTTGTTTGCAATCTTAGAATTGTTTGGTGTTTCCGATACTCACTATAAAATAGAATAACATGGACCCTTGAAACTTCACTGAACGTTAGAGTCATTCTGCAATTCATCTTCATCATTTTCTCTTCATCCTCATTTGCGAAACTAAGTAAACTATGACAGCCAAATTGTGTTGGTACATAATCATAACGTTTGTAATTCAAAATATATATTTTCTTTTAAACCAATATAATAGCATCTAGTTTTTAATATATATATATATATATATATATATATATATATATATATATATATATATATATATATATATATATATATATATATATATATATATATATATATATATATATATATATATATATATATATATATATATATATATATATATATATATATATATATATATATATATATATATATATATATATATATATATATATATATATATATATATATATATATAATCTATTTAAATCTCTTTGTACCCTTCCGGGTGTCGAGATTGGTTTTCCTTGTCTTTGTCATTCTATGCTGTTTATTAAGTCTTTCCATTCTTTTCTGTTCGATGTTATTCTTCTTGCTTGTTTTTAATAATTTTATTAATTAGATCACGAAATAGGGACTTATAATTTTGACGGCACATGCAGCATACCCGAAACAGACCCCCCCCCTCCAAAACTGCTTTCTCCTTTCAACACTCCTCTCCTCAGGAGACGTATTCTAATTCGTTGGCGATTAGATTTAGCGACCGTTTGACGTCATAATTGGCGACTTTGATACTGGCGCCATCTGTTGGCATAGTTAAAAAGTACAGTCTTGACGTCATTGTTTGCGACTAGTCGCTTAGGGAGTCGCATATGCTGGCGACTAGTAAAAGGCTGTTGCGAAGTGTCATGGCGTAAGTTGCTTAGCATTTTTTGAAGTTTGAAAAGTTTTATATTTTATGTGCACTGTATATTATTATTATAAAATGTAAATACGAGTAGGATCTGTCAATTATTGAACGAAATCCAGCTGCAGATATTCATTACCGATAATTAGGACAACAATATCGTCGTTTACACATTAATAATAATAATAATGTAAAAATGTTTTGCCGATTTTGTTGAAATTTATATTATTTATTTTTAAAATATTACCAATTGCTTGAAAATTATGAAAAAATCCGTCAATTTGTGATACGTCAAGTTTAACCAATAAATAAAAATATTTGAGTTTAACAAAGAAAACCAAATATCAACAAATGACTGACAGAAATTATAAGTACCAACACTAAATACTCCGTGATTCCGATTAATACCAACGTAAGAAATTAAAATCCCTATGATATTGATTGTACCGTGACGTCATTGACTTAGCGACTGAAACTAGTCGCCAAGCAGTCGCCAAGAATTAGAATAGGTTTCCAGATCCCCACATTTGTTTGACATTTAACGTTCGGATCATGTGATAAACGTCAAACTGTAAAGCTATACCATGTTCGCTACATAACAAATTATTTAGTTCTGTTTTACTTACTAGATGGCAACCGAAAAATTCGAATTGTGTAAGTCCCTATTACTGTTATTAGTAAAAAATTAAATTACTAAAAATATCTCTATAAGGTAATGGAGTCCTCCACCTACTTATGTATTTATTTATTTATTACTTTTTTTTCGTTGAAGATTGAGTTAAAGTATTAATTCTAACGTTTTTTAAATTTCTGAAAACTACATATTTTTAAAATTATTATTTATTTTTTATTTTCTTCAAATTTCAAATTTACACATAACGTCACTACTGTAGATTCAATGGCTGCTAACTCTAGTAAGTAAAGGGTGCACTCAGACAAAACATTACTAGACGGAGAACAACGGCGTTTGTTGTGAAGTAGAAAGGGTTAGAATAATTGCGATGAGACGGGTGCGCGGCAAAGAGCTAGTATAAGTTGGTGTTATGCAGGTTGCATTTTTGTTGATGACAGTTATCAGACGCGAGCATTTTATTTATTTAAATACAAAAGTACGTATACAAAACACTTAATATGTCAAAAACTAACCTTTACTTTGATGTATGAAAAGTAAGAAATTGAATATAAAAATAATTACACAAATGTTTGCAACTTGCATAACATCAAAGTGTACTCGCTCCTTGTCGCGCACCCGCCTCACCCACAAGTTACTCCAACTCTTTCTGCTTCACAACACTGCATTGACTTGAATACGGCAGAATTTGTCTAGTAATGTTTTGTCTGAGAGGGTACACCAGGCAGCGGAAAGTTATATAGGTAACCATGGGACTGTGTTTATAGTTAGACTTCCACCTAAAGAATGGCGCTACTAGTCTTTATGTGAAGACATCCATTTTAGGTAACTACAATATCGGCAATCATTGGTTACTAGATTGTTCCTGTAGTTGTCATTTGTATATATTTCAAATTTTTCAATCTGTCAAATATCCAATTAAATTTTATTTGTGAAATAATTTCATATAAATAATGTCATCAACTAATATGAATTGTTGTGTAAAAAACTGCACTGCTACTGGTAAGTAAGTGATCATATAATAAACAATATTTAGATGAGGAAGTCATAATATATTTTCAAGTTCACAAGAGTTGAATAAAACTGCGATTGAAACAGTTCAAATTATAAATAAATTGTATACAGGAGAATATTTTAATAAATATTTATATTGTAATAATGAATTTTTATTTTATGTAGTTTAAATAAATATAAAATAATAATAAAAATTACAAGCTGCCTAAATATGCATATCGGGTTGCTTATATACATGACTTTAGTTAGACTTCCACTACTCAGATGGCGCAAAATACAGTCTCAGTGCGTAACATGGCAGTTTCTTATCTATAGTAGTATATTATGATCTGTGGGGTGCACTATGTAGCTGTCAATCTGACGTTTAATAGCAGCCCATGATGAGCGGGAGATATTTTAAGCGTATTTTCGTTTTGGAAATAACATATTTGTACAATAACCAACTAACTATTTTTGTTTATGTTAGAGTCACGCTGAATAATAATAAGAAAACTAACTTTTACGGTATAATTTTTAGCAGTTCTCTCAAAGTATACTCTCCTTGCAAAATATATACGATATGTCGCATGTCGTTTTTACCTAAAGTGTTTTATACATGTATATCTTGAATTAAATATAAGCATAAAACAAAATGTAACTATAAATAAACATATTTTCATATTAATTTATTTGGTACTATACCAATTTTTGCAGTTGTGGCTTACACTGAATACTGCGATTTGTTTTTATAAAATATATGAATGAGAAGTTTTATATTTCTTGTTGTAAACAGTTTAAAATTAGCTATTGTGAACGACCCTATTCTATTGTTCTAACAAATCAAGTTCCCCAAATCTTTTATTTGATTTTTTTTTTGGTTATATCAAATTTTTTTTTTAAATGTATTTGTATTTGATGTTGACAAAATTCTCTAAGAAGTTTAAAACAGTAACGTATTAAAATTTAAATCAATTCGGATTATTTATATTTATTTTACAAATTTAATGCTGATATACTAGATCATTTTTATTATAAATTGTTATTCTTTTATTAATGAATTGAATAAAAAGAAATGAAACAGGGGATTGTTAATTAAAAATGTTAGCTATTATTAATTTCCTTTATTGGAATTTTCTAATGAGTTATTCAGCTTTAAAATTCTATTAAGCGAGGAATAATTATTTCTACTCTTTTTTTAAGAAACTAAAATAAAATAAAATCTAAATTGGTAACAAAATAACTTGTTTTTTTTTTAAATAAATCCTAATATTAGAATTCTGGGTTTCCCTTTTCATAAGAAACAAATTAAATGACGTTGTTAGAGAAGAATATCTAAGTATGCAATTTTTAAAATTGCTTGTGTACGCATTAACGAATTTGTCAGTAGTTGTATTTCTTTATCGTTCCATTTATAACTTTTTATTTTATGTAGCATTAAAAATTTTATTATGTAGCATTTACGCTTTTTTGTATAACGTTTGGATATAATTATATAGCACTTAATTTTTTTTTAAGTCCGCAACATACGATGGCAAAATGGGAAATATTATATTATTTCTGCCATTTCCAAATTTAAAAAGAAATATGGAAACTACAAATATATTTTTCGTGAATAGCAACGAATGATTTAAATTATTATTTTTTTATAATTATAAATAAATTGAATTATTTATCAATAACAAATATTTATATTTTTTTACTAATAATCTATATTACTATACTCCATTCCCTGTATGAAAACGATGACGTCATATGTGGACGAGGTTATCATAGATACGATGAAATATAGCAATCTTTTTTTAATAATATTATTCGTACCTATGCGAACTAAATAACGTATGTCTTAATAAGTTAAGACACACGTTTCATGTTTTTTCACGTTCTGTCACAGTTATTATTTTAATGAAAACGTATGACAGTTCTTACTAATACGAAAATTTATATTTACTTTGTTCACATTTGTTTATAAAATAAAAATAGAGACCTATGGTCAAGATTTTGTTATTTTCTCGCCTGTTATTTCTAAGTTTGTGACATTTTTGATACATAAATACAGACTGAGAAATGAGAAATGGCTAGAAAAATTTTGGGTAATCAAATGCAGAAATGCGTTTGTCATCTTCATGATAATTTTGCGCTGAAGTTAGAGAATCGAGGATCTTTAATTAATTTAACTGTAGTACAAGAGGTAATGTGCATTGTATTTTGTATTTTCAAATAGTATTTATTTATAAATAATAATAATACAAATAAAAATGTATATTCCTTTGAGTTTTATTTTACAAAACTACATATTTCAATAAGGTAATAAAGTAATAAATATTTTAATCTGACATTTAAATTTTAGGTTATGTTTTAAAATGTTAATCCAATACCAATGTAAACGTTTTAAGTACAAAATCTTGATTCACATGGATACCGAATGTGACGTAATAGTTTTCATACAGGGAATGGAGTATATGTATTATTATTGTAATAAATTGAAACAATTGACTACGATTACAATTTGTCAGAATGCTAACATACATAATTATGAAATATGATTATTGATGCATGCAGTACAAAATTGAATTATCCGTATTAGTAATAATAAGTATCAGCGTTTTCCATAAACTTAACTAAATCAGGTAAATATATGTGCAAGTCCGTTAGAGAAAAAGAAAATTATAAAAGTATTTAAATATGCAAGTTAAATAAAAGAAGCTTCTGATATGATCTGTTAAATAAATAATGCAGGTTAGGTTAGAGAACACAGTGGCGATAAATGTATCGTTTTTATGTTGAAAATAAAAATAACATTTCATTTCATGCAACACGTTAAGCTTATAAAAAGATACGGACATTGTATAAATAGTACGATCTCCTGAGAGATTGTCGTAAATTATAGAAAGAAAATAACGGACTTCAGACGCAGTTGACATTTGCGAATTGGAAAATCAATACTTACTCCACATTTACACTATAAAACCCTTGGTACTCGTATTACAGATTTTTTTATCAAAATGTGTTTTAAATTTAACGAGTATAACAACGAGTATAACGATTGTATGTTATAAGATTGTACCTAGGTGTGATCGATAATACACCATATTCAAATATTACTTTTATCATTTGACATTTCAAGAGATCTGTTTACAAGTGAAGAAATTTGTTAAAAAGTGGATCATTATGTACTCATTTACAGTGCAAAAAGGGAGTACTTATCGCATAGCGTGCGATAATAGAAATTTTATTAATATTTGACAATTATGAAATGAGTTTCTTTTACTATTGTATTGTTTTGTGCATTTTATCGTTTTAAATTAAAAAATCGTAGTTTCAAAATTTAGGAAATTTTGTGTTAGTTGGTAATATTGATATGACGTTTGAAAATTCAATTGTTTGAATTTGAAATTGTCAACTTATTTAAAGTAAAAATGAGTATAGACGATTTTTCTTGTACCTCATCTGAAATACGTGAAATTGCTGAAAATATATACCATCAAGTGCTTACTTCATAGCAAGTCCTATCTATTTTGATATTATTGATGTTTCAACAGAGTCACCAATCTCAGAAATATAAATTATAAAGCGGTATTACAGCACTAGAATGACCTATTAACGAACTTTTTTGTGTGCTGTAATAGCTTTGTTGGAGACGAAAAGAAGAATAAATTTTGTATCCCATGCTGCTAATGGCAACCGTGTAATATAATAATTGCTACGAAACAAACTTAACTACATAAGATTATGTATAGAATAAACGTTCTTGATGTTTGAAATGTAATTAGTCAAATTATGGCTGGTTTTATAAACGACAAATTAATTTACTTTCAAAGTAGCTAAATAAAATATATTTGTAATTGGAATTTAAGGCCTTCAAAATCCAGAACATGGTAAGAAATACACAGAAAAACTATTAATCTATGTATTCATCAACAAACCGTGGACGTTTCGGCTGTGAAACACAACCATCTTCAGCACTACAAAGAATTTACAATTTTTAATTGCGTCATAACTTAAAATCGAATTTGTCCTTCAGAATTGCCCCAACTTAGTTGGGATACATCTATAAAAAAATTTTTGTTCAAAAATTAGTAATGAACAATTTACGTTTTTCTGGCTTTTTTTTTTGTTCTATTTTGTTTAGATCAAAATTTATTAAATTTAACGTCTTGTACTTCACATTTGGTGAGTTGTTTTGGTTTAATTTGTCTTTATCTGTATATTTTAAGTTAAGACGCAATTAAAAATTGTAAATTCTTTGTAGTGCTGAAGATGGTTGTGTTTCACAACCGAAACGTCCACGGTTTGTTGATGAATACATAGATTAATAGTTTTTCTGTGTATTTCTTACCATGTTCTGGATTTTGAAGGCCTTAAATTCCAATTACATAAACATATAATCAAGGATCCTACATAACCTCAAAATTTTAAAATATATTTATTCAATGACACTCCAAGTTTTGGCTGTAATGTTATATATGCCATAAAATCAAATTAATTCGAATTTGTTAATTTAAATATATTTACATATGGTAGTAAATTTATTCTGTTCTTTATAAAACCGGACATTTGTATAACTAATTAAAGCTCGATCGCAGAAAAAAATAGAGTATACAACTCGTGTTAAAAGTGATTGTATTACACTCATATGTTTGCAACACTCGCGTACTGGTTCTGCTGTAAGTTTCCCATTTGTGTATTAAAGTGACAGTCTGAACACTAGTTACATAAATAATTATTACCGATTTCTGTTAAAGCAAACTGTCACACTTAGTAAAGTAAAATGATAATTATTTTATCTTTGAAAAACTGAAACGAGGGCCACAGCATAATCAAATATCTGGTAGGATTCATTCATTCCACATGTGCAAATTTATTAGGTATTAAAAACTGCAAGTTAATAAGTTAATTTTTACAAAGTGAATACATTTGCATAGCAAAGCTGATTCCAACACATATTTTTTTCTTATTAACAACTTTTTTCACAGTTGCTATTTTTAATATTCCATTTATTGTGGCAGTTCTCGTCAGCATACAAAAAGTACTGGCGCAAAGGATAAAAAAAGTCTTTTTCACGATGTACCTACACACGTTAAAAGAATTTTAAATATTAACAAATTGCCTTAGCATGAAAAGTTCAAAAACGAAAAGTCATAAAACGAGTCATTTATTAGGGCGGCGGGTATGCGTAATCACGCATTGCGTCCGAAATGTATTTGTTCAGTGCGCATCGTCCCGTTCATATGTATTTTTTATGTAATTTGTCACAAAGCAGGCTGTGCTTGCAGAGAGGTTTTTGTTTGTGTTGCGAGTTTGCGGATTGCTTGCTCAGTCGGTTGCCAGCATTGCGACAGAGAACAGACGGTTGACAGGACGCCAGGCGATCGCAGCTTTACAATTCTGATATATTTTTTAGTTATTACATTATTAAACAGCATCTTTTTCATGTTTGCCAAAGTTGTAATAATTACCTTTTTTTACTGAAAAATGTTTTTTCTATCTTAAGAAAATACAATGTATATTTAGAAATAATACAGCTTATAAAAAAGTACAATAAAAATTTAATAACTCTATCTACAGAATGTTTACGAATAGTTCCTGAGTTAAAGCTTTACCTTATCAAAAATACAACTGTATTTCAAATTTCGCTATAAGCTGTAGATTCTAATAAATAAAATAAAAATTACGTCTATAAATTATTATGTAATTATGGTACGTGTACATTTTATATTATAAAAATTAGACAGAAAGTCATCTAGATTTTATTAGTACCTACAAATTTTAAAATCCACTTCTACATTTGTATGAATGAAAGTAACTGATTTGTTAAAACACTGTAGTAGGTTACATGCAATAAATATTAAATATGATTAAACATAACGGCAATTTAAACTGAGTTAATTATATATTCCTGTAAAATAAACATTAATTATACTTAATCGCGATAAAATTATAATTACTTATATTGTGGAACACGTCTATATACCTACATAAAATAAACAAAGTAAAAATATATCAAGGTCGTCTTTTACATGACAAAAGCTCGTCTAACAAAAAAATAACAATATAAACTTTATCAATCTTCTACGTTGTCCTTTCATAAGTTTAATATTTATTTATTTTTTACTTCAATATAATTTGTTGTTTATTGCTATGATACGCCCGCTCATCATTTACTTTATTTGTACATACTCGTAACTACAGGATGATCAGAAGTAACTGTTCCATCTGGCAATATAATTCTGCAGATATTTTTATTCCACAGTTTGCACAACATTTGGTGAAGACAGAAACACTATTTGACATGCCATTTTTAGAATAAATACAAATAAGTGATGTCAGGGGTCTGACAGTTAAAAAGATGTTGAGTGATAGAAATACTGTAGATTATTACTCTGTGAGTAATGTAAAGAAACAATAGAATGTGGGTAAAGAAAACGAGGAGTTTCTTTATAGATATTAATTAATTAATAATAATTAAGCTCTTCAACTGTCAGATGATATTATTGATATTTATAAGAATAATGTTACTGATATGTTATTATTACTATTACATAATAATAAATAGTGTTTACACTGTAAGAATATTTTAGGTGATGATGCTAAAAATATTATGGTGTGCAGGCAGAACATTTTGACCTAACTTGATCTGTCAAAACTTTCAAGTTCTTTGAAATCTATCATTTTGACTGTTTTTTAAATAACACCAAACGGTTAAAACGAGATATGACAACATTCTCTTCTTTGCTCTCATTAAAATATTTTTCGAAATAACTGATTCTTCCCTCATACTAATAATAATAATAATATATCATTACGTCTTTTATCCATTATTGGACGTGGCACTCTGTCATAGCAGATCTTGGTAAATGATATATTTATGCGCGTGAAGTAGGGTTACTAGCCGTTGAATCACGGCCCTTAAAGATGTTAGTGGAGGGGAGATCCACAGGAGTAATTTTAATGTGGTGAAAATTATTATTTGTCGGTTGTGGCAATCGAACCGAGATTCTCAAATCCACAGGCCGATTTGATACCACAGAGCCAGCTACCCTATATTGTTCCACCATCATCTCTAAAAATAAAGAACGCAACGCAATTGACGTTTAAAATAAATAAACAATATCCTTGACAACGCAACGCCACAGTTGGTTAATTCTTTTTTTCTGAAACCGGCAAGAAAGTATCTACTTTCCTGATCAATTTTAGTATGGAAAGTACCTAGATTTTTACCAAAACAGTCAAGTAAAGTACATATCCAAAGCTACAACAAAAATAACAGTAACGTAAAGATTTTGCCTGACTTTTTTATATTTTTCTTTACCGTCTTTTTTTTTAGTTGTAACCTTGGATACGTAGTCTGCAGTCAATACAATTCATGTAAATAAATTTAAACATTTTGAATTATTTATGATTAATTATAGATTAAATTAAACGATTTCAGTAAAAATAGTATACATAATACGATAGGAAAGTGTTTTTGCTTGACTCATCGGATTAAAATATTCGGCATGCGGCCTCGTATTTCAAACAACCGCTTCGTCAAGTAAAATATCACTTTCCTGACTTATTATGTAATATACTATTATACACATTGCTATCATAATTATTATAAATTAAATCTAATTTTTAGATATTCTGGTGAAATAGTAAAATATTGTACGCAGCACGGACGTTAGAATAAGTTAATGACCTCGGGCGACATCCACCCCTCGAGTTGGATAGCATCGACTTCTGTGCATTATCATCTACCCAATGCCCTTGGTGCATAAATCATTATTTTCAACGACTTATGTACTATATGTATATTAAATTTGTGATTTAAAATACATAATGCCATATACTCGTATAAATCCCACAGGGAACAATAACGAAGGTATAATAGTCATTATCCCCTCTTCTGCACCAATAAATTGACGTAATAGTTTTATATTTGATTGAGAATGAAGATTAAATATTTCATTAAACGTTGTAGGACGAATTCGCATTAGTCGATAGAGCATGTCGTTAAATATAAATATGCGTTGGAGTATTATTGAATAACTACAATCATAATTTACTAATTCACATATATGACGCAATACTGTACTGATTCGATCATAAATACGTAACTGAACGGTTATAATATGAAACTTCGAAACGAATTTATACGCACCTATATTCATATTCAGTAGGTACCTAATAGTACTTCGAACGTAATTTTGCCTATAAACATGTTATTGGCAGCAGAGACAACAGAATAATAATTGTGAAAATGTTGTGTGAATAATGAGTATTTATTTATCATCTCATTGAATGAACACCTATTATACTTCGAATATTTTGGACACGCTATAATTTATATACGCCGTATCTGTCATCATGTTTGTATATGTACGGCGCTCGCCATATCCGCTTTTGTAGATTTTTTATCGACTTATTATTGTTTACTGTCTCCCTCCAGATTCGATTTATCATTTATTTGTACATTATTGGTTCGATATTTAGCTGCCTTATCTGACATCACATTATTTTTTGTTTAAAAAGGCCTCTATAAGTTATTGCTCAATTAATACTGTTTGGCAAAATATTATTTATAGAGAAAATTTTGGTTGATTTGATTCCGATACTCTGAGTTATACTATAAGTTTCTGTTTTAACAGATATTAATATTTTCTTTCTAAAATCAAGTTACATGTTGTAATCTAAAAAGTTATTAAATGTCGACCCGTCAAACGCATTTGTTACCTTATAACTTGTATCAAATCTTGACATAAACAAATAAATTATTTGTTGTCGGTAAAGGGTTAAGGTAGTACTAGTGTGACGGTGTCGCCATCGGTTGTCTAGTGACGATACTGACGCTCAAAAAAATATAAAAATTGAATAAAATGAGTGTTTTATACCTATTATGATTTGAATATCATGAATTGTTAATAGGTTGTTGGTCTAGTGAATTTTCAAATACCATACCACCGTGTGGTGTTGCCATTATAAATTGGGATTCTTAATTTTTCGTTAAAAACAAGACTTTGCATGGTTATATATCCATTATTAAACGAAAAAATCTTTCTCCTTCTGATACAATATACATGGATAGTTCTAGAACATCATACTAGATTTTCAAATGAAACTGCAAAATTTTAGAGGTACACAAACCAAATATGTGCGATTCTTAGTGATGATCGCCATAAGCCCCATGTATAAGAACTCAACTTTACAAGCGAATATATTTGTTCACAGACGATGAATGTATTTGATATTTTAACAGGATGCGTATGAGTATCCAATGTTTACGTGTGACAAATTTCATTCCGATCTGCAAAAAAAAATTTCACGCCAGTACTACCTTAAGTAAATAAAATAAAGTAAAACAGTAGATTTTTCGTTATTGTTTGTACTCCAAATTTTGTGTGTATGTGGAAACGTAATTATTTAATTAAAAAAATACTAAATTGAAATATTGTATGTTAACATTCTCTTCTTCGCTCTCACTAAAATATTTTTCGAAATATGAAATTCCTTCATCATCATCTCTAAAAATAAGGAACGTAACGCAATTGACGTTTAAAATAAATAAACAAAATGTATAGAAACCATATCCTTAGCAGCGCAACGCCACAGTTGATTAAAACTTTTATATACGAGTACATTATAAATTAAAACTAATTTTTCACACGACAACTTATGAAAGTAACTATAATAATGTCTTAAATTATTAGGAAAATTTGAAAATAACACACATTGATATATTATTATAACGTCCACTTTTAACAGAAGTTCCACTGCTTGAAAACAGATGGCGTTACGATGGAAGAATAGGCATTTGTCTATTTTGGTATTATTACAGAAAGAAAAATATAGATAAAATTAATATTGAAAAATTTGCATCACAGAATCAAATTTTATTTTACATATTTGACATATTTTGGTGATATTACTTATTTTAGTTGTAATTATCTATTTCAGGCCTTTTCTAGCCCTCTCCTAGCAGTTTTTACATAATTAAACAATTTTAAAATAGAGATATTCTCAAAATTGAGGTTTTTTTGATGTTTTTGTTAATCGGAAACACTGATTGTGGGCGTACGGGTACCGAATAAAATCTTCATTTCATATTTGCTCCATGTACGTAGTGTACATCTTTTTCTACTTATAAATTTTTGGTATCAGATTGGTCTCACAATTTCTTATTGTCATAATTATAATATAAATAAATAAGTATATAATCTGGTATACGTAGCATTTTTTTTCTATTAATAAATCAGTATATTTAAAAAAAACCTAAAAAATAATAGTATATTACACATCTATGAAGAGAAACTAGAGGGCGTAGCACTGACAGAAAAATAGCATTTCTCTCCAGAGTTGTTATTTTTTCACGACCCAAGTAAGATTAAAAACGAAAAAAGTTGTACCAAAACCTAATTTATTCATATTTTTATTGACATTTAGTCTTTGAAAACAGAAAAAATTTATATAAACAAGTTTGTTTTTTTAAATGACATTTCATTTCTAAATTGGTATACCAAGAATACATCGAAAAATCAAGAAATTATTTATGAAAGTTTTGTAGCTGTTTTAAACTTATTACTAATGAAATCTAGTAAGTTGTACTATGCAGCCTCAAACGCTTCAGAGAATGATGTGCCGAAAAAAGCACAGATTTGAGCGGAAACGTAATGTTGGCGTAAGTAACTCTTTTAATCAACAACAAACATTGACATAAGCAAATATCGGATTAATATTAATTTCAATAATTGTGCAATTTTCACTATGAATGTAAATAAATAAGTTCTTAGGTTTTTATTTGTTTCATTGCACCTTATTGTACTGTACTTATATTAGACAACGGAACTGTCAAAATAATATAAACTCCCTAGAGGAATAATTTGCATATTATTTAGGGATAAAATGTTTTACTTTTGCCCCGATTTTTGTTTTACAGAAACGGTCAAACATTCCCTATTGTAAAAAAAACTGCTTATTTTGCAACTTTTGTTATTAACCTTGTTACTTACATATTATTATTTTTTATGGGGTAATGACTCAGTGGTATCGAGTCGGCCTGTAAAACCTGAGAACCCTGGTTCGATCCCTACAGCCGACAAATATTTTCACTAAATTAAAATTACCCCTGTGGCTCCCCCTCCACTAGCATCTTTGGGGGCCGTGATTTGACGACTGCTAACCGCACTTCACGCGCATAAATATATCACTTACCCAGATCTGCTGCGGCAGAGTGCCACACCCAGTAATGGATAAAAAGGCATGATGATATATTTATATATTCCTTTTACAGGAACGTTAAGCTGGCACAACCATTGTGGCACAATTAAACAAAAACTATCAGAAAAATTAGTACTCATTTATTACTAATTAATTACCAAAGAACGAAATTTATTACTGTTATTTTTTTAAAAATAAGTGGGGTTGTGCCAGCTTATGCGTTAAGCTAGCACAACCACACAAAAACAAATAAAAATAGCAAAGCACCATAATAATAATTTTTTACTAATTAATTACTCATTAATTACTAGTTAATTACTAATTAATTACTAGTTAATTGTTGAAATAAGGTGGATAGTCTATTTGAGATCCGGAGTGGTGACAGAGATGGAAAATGGATCTACGGCGAGGAAACGGAGATGCTTCGAATTAATTACTCGAGCACAACCAGTTGTAATGCATTGTAGACTGTATTAATTCATTAATAAATATTATAACTCGAGTTTCGAATTAATTACTCGAGCACAACCAGTTGTAATGTATTGTAGACTATATTAACCCATCAATAAATATTAGAATTCGAGTTTCGAATTAATTACTCGAGCACAACCAGTTGTATTGCATTATAGACTGTATTAAATCATCAATAAATATTATAACTCGAGTTTCGAATTAATTACTCGAGCAAAACCAGTTGTAATGCATTGTAGACTATATTAATCCATCAATAAATATTATAACTCGAGTTTCGAATTAATTACTCGAGAACAACTAGTCGCAATACCTATTATAATGCATTACTCGATCAATAAATATTTAAACTCGAGTTTTGAATTAATTACTCAAGCACAACCAGTTGTAATGCATATTATAATACATTAATCGAGCAATCAAAATTTAAATTCTAGTTTCTAATTAATTACTTGAGTAATTAATAATAATCACGACTTTGCGCGAGTAACTAATTCGAAATTCTAGTTTCAATATTTATTGATGGACTAATGCATTATAAAGTGTATTACAACTGGTTGTGCTCGAGTAATTAATTCGAAACTCGAGTTATAATATTTATTGATGAATTAATACAGTCTACAATGCATTACAACTGGTTGTGCTCGAGTAATTAATTCGAAACTCGAGTTATAATATTTATTGATGAATTAATACAGTCTACAATGCATTACAACTGGTTGTGCTCGAGTAATTAATTCGAAACTCGAGTTATAATATTTATTGATGAATTAATACAGTCTACAATGCATTACAACTGGTTGTGCTCGAGTAATTAATTCGAAACTCGAGTTATAATATTTATTGATGAATTAATACAGTCTACAATGCATTACAACTGGTTTTGCTCGAGTAATTAATTCGAAACTCGAGTTATAATATTTATTGATGAATTAATACAGTCTACAATGCATTACAACTGGTTGTGCTCGAGTAATTAATTCGAAACTCGAGTTATTATATTTATTGATGAATTAATACAGTCTACAATGCATTACAACTGGTTTTGCTCGAGTAATTAATTCGAAACTCGAGTTATAATATTTATTGATGATTTAATACAGTCTATAATGCATTACAACTGGTTGTGCTCGAGTAATTAATTCGAAACTCGAGTTATAATATTTATTGAAGAATTAATACAGTCTACAATGCAATACAACTGGTTGTGCTCGAGTAATTAATTCGAAACTCGAGTTATAATATTTATTGATGAATTAATACAGTCTACAATGCATTACAACTGGTTGTGCTCGAGTAATTAATTCGAAACTCGAGTTATAATATTTATTGATGAATTAATACAGTCTACAATGCATTACAACTGGTTGTGCTCGAGTAATTAATTCGAAGCATCTCCGTTTCCTCGCCGTAGATCCATTTTCCATCTTTGTTACCACTCCGGATCTCAAATAGACTATCCACCTTATTTCAACAATTAACTAGTAATTAGTAATTAACTAGTAATTAATGAGTAATTAATTAGTAAACAATTATTATTATGGTGCTTTGCTATTTTTATTTGTTTTTGTGTGGTTGTGCTAGCTTAACGCATAAGCTGGCACAACCCCACTTATTTTTTTAAAAATAACAGTAATAAATTTCGTTCTTTGGTAATTAATTAGTAATAAATGAGTACTAATTTTTCTGATAGTTTTTGTTTAATTGTGCCACAATGGTTGTGCCAGCTTAACGTTCCTTTATTTTACTTACATACTTTGAATTTTATTGCAACCTAAAATCCGGATTTTAGTTATTAACAATTTATTTATTATCGATAAACGTAAAATTGTAAATATTTTATTGTTTGTTCATTTTGACATAATTTTCAGTATTTTACAATTTCCGTTTGTCGTTGCGCAGTTGTAGAAATATTTACAATGTCTAACAAATAATAAACATTGTCTATTTCCAACTAAAATCAACTGTACTTCGCTCACACATAGTTTTCATTCTTCAGTTTACGTGTTTCTATATTTATAACGGAAACTTCACTTTTGGAAAAATGAAACAAAACATCGGTAGAAAACTAACGGCATGTCAGCCGGCGAACGGCAACGATATATTTCACCTTATCGTAACATCGCTCTTCAGTTCACTCATGTTAACTTTCTCATTATCAAATACAATCATTTTAATTCAATACGAATCGGATGAGCAGTCAAACGCGATAGGGGCGCGGGTGTGGCATCATAAAGCTAATTACGTCATATTTCCTCGTCATCGGAAACAAAAGAATTCGGTCATTGGTTTATGGCGTTCATTCATGATATCTACTAATTTTTGCGATATCGACGTTCGCTCCCGGCGCCCGCCCCTAATTCGCCGCTCGCGTGCACTGGACGCGTTGACCGAATTCTTGTTGCCCGTTTGCCTTCGTTTGGCTACCTGGATTTTACTGAGACGACTACTTCGCAAATCGAAATGGCTATCAACTAATGCTAATTAATTCTTGAGAACTGGAATATTTCTAAATCTAGCTCGAATTAACGTTTTTATTTAAATGATAAAAACTGAAAGTGAATAATATTTCAAATACTGACGCGCTTTTTTCGAGTTTGACATATTTCAGCATGAAATCTTATGATAAAATATGATACTAAATAATGGTATCTTTCTGCTGTCATTTTTACACAATTGATTATGTTTTTAGTCGGCACATTTTATTGACTTTTATTGTTAGTTTTATAATATATATTAAAATATTAGTTAACAATGAAAGCCACACAATTTATAGCTGCTTTGACTATTAATATTTCACTATGTTTTCCAGTCAAATTGCTGGCTCCGTCCGAATGTAAAGTATTCAGAACAAAAATAGGCATGCATTATTTATTATATACAATATTTGTTTTTAGTTTAGTAACTAGTTAATTTATATAACTAGAAATGAAAGCAAAATGCATAACGGTGAAGTTGGAGTATATCAATCAAATGAGTGAAAAAAAGATGCTTTCATATTTTTATAATTAGATATTTTACGGAGATAAAAATTAAAAATAATTTTGACGGAATTAAAATTTTCGATAGCATGTTGTTAAATTTTAAATGATCTACAAGCAGATAAATATTAAAAAAAAGAGAAAAAAAGGAAAAACAATTGCAGTATTGTTTTTTAAACTATTTACATTTTTTTCACGATTTTAAAAATTGTTGAAAAATGAGTTATTATCAATATACAAAAAAATATAGTGTGCATCATCTTATTTATACACAGATCGACTCATATGTAATAACTAAATATTTCACTGAAAGAAACTAAATCTCATACAATCTTTTTTCCTAATTTGACTTATTTCTGTAAAAATTATTCATAAATTCATCGTCAAACAAACCAAAATTAGTATTTTATTATTTTCAAGTAAAATTTTATTAGAAGTGTACAAAGTTATACATCATCAAATAACAATAACAATAAGTTTTATTACTATATTTTTTACTATTTTTAGTATTAGTGAGCCAAGTAAAAAATATTTTTCTACGCCACTGGTCATAAAGTAAAAATATGTACTGTACCTTTTTATTTGAAACATGTTTCTCATTATGCTATAGGTTAGAAAATATTTAAAAATTAAAAATGTACGAAAATATGTATTTTGTCCATTTCTTGTGACCTATACATTTTTCCGGGAAAAGAAAAACATCATTAAATTGGCCTACTAGTGTGACAACTTTTGTTTAATCCCAATGGAGAGCCTCTAAATTAAAACACACTGTATAAATAGAATATAGGTATTTATTATTTTTAACGAAGTTTAAATAAATAAATATTATTTTGCTTGAAATTTGAATGCAGAACTTTAAAATCTTTCAACTGTTGAAGAGGGCTCAAGGAGAGTTGAAATGGAGACAGAATCGGACAGTATATTTTATTTTTGCTAAAGTTATTGGCATGGACCGATCGAGGGATTGAATCGGCCCGGAAGATTTTGAATGATTCAGCTCGGGTTTCCGAGACTTTTTGATCATTTATAGGAAATGTTTTAAGAGGCCCGGGTCTCTGGTATAAATAAAGACCAAAGTATATTTAAATAACCTTATTTCATTTATATTAAAATAGTAAAAAAATGTTAGAGAAACAAACAAACAAAATCTGGGGGGCACCACACGACTTTCTTATACACAGCATATTTAATATTTAGAATATATAATATTATTAAACATGTAATTTAGATTTTCAGTAATTCAGCATTTATCTGTTTAAAACATATAAAATTTGTTTACGTATAATTTTTTTAGTAATGTTGACTACTTTATGTCTAACTTTACTGATGAAGCATATACAGCATGTCCTTTTTTCGAGCCTAACCCTTGGTATCTCAAGAACCGTGAGATACGAAGTCGAATAAATTGAGGTAAAGTTGCCAAATTAGTTGACCATTTTAATGATGTATTTGTTTTTCCGAAAAAAGACATAGATAACTAGATAATGCGAAAATTAAAATTTATGTTTTTTGTTTCTATTGATTATTGATTATTGAAATATATTATTAAATATAAAAATTAGTTTTTCTCAAAATTAGACGTATATACAGAAAAATTGTAAATGACATTTTATGTTCTAAATATTTTTTCTAACAACTATTATTTGAAACTTTTTTTCGTAACTAATTCCATTTTTTAAATAAATGGAATTTTTTGTTTTGTGTGTCCTGTAAACTTCCTCTTCCGGTTTTGCAATTTCATTCAAAATCAACTCAGCTCTTCGTATTTTCATGAAACTTATAATTACCAAGTTTCGTTAACAAATCTTATCTCGGTCATGAGTTATTGCACAATCGGACACTCACATCCATCCACACATACACACACACACACACATAGACATCATTGAGAAAATGATCAAAACGAATTCAGTGGACCTTAAAACACGTATTTCCGCGAAAATCTCGTCAACTATTTTTTTCACGATTCCAATACTTCCTTATACTGCGTATAAGAAAGTAAAAGTGAGAGATTTCTAAAATAATATCATAGAATAGATTATAAGTATTTTGGGATATTTCCATCGTGTTATGATTTGTCAGGCTATTATTATTGTTTTCATAGTGGCCGTCGCATCGGCCCATCGGGCAATGCTCAATCGCCCGATAGGTAGATCCACCCCTGGCTACTAGCACATTTACTCATAAATGATTTGTTCGATATACGCATGAAAAAATGAAACCGTTACTACATCTGTAGAAAGTGTACGAAAATGGTCACTAGGAATTCATTTCACTATGATCTTCAGATCTAAGTTAGGTGTCGTCTGATTGCAGCTAATACTCACAAAAGCTTATATAACATGAAAGTTGTTGATGGTAAGACAAGCAATGCTAATATGTGTGTATCGAGTAGTGGTCGATGTTTTGTTTGTTGTGTTGTGATGTGCAGTGTAGTGGTTGATTGCTTAGCGTGTGGCTTGTTGCAGGTGAGTGCGGTGCCACCCTGCACCCGCTAGCCGCGCGCGCCCACCAGCTGCCGCCAGCCAGCCCATGTCCGCCAAACGTGCGCGCTCGCCTGCTTCCTCTCAGATATGAACAGCTATTCGCAAGGTTTGTGCTAATTGCTACTAATATGCTCACGTGTGCTTACTAACTGTCATGTCATGTTATGCCTTTCGATTCAATGTTCATTCATTATAGAATTGCAAATCTATGATTTTCAGCGTTGAAATTTCGAAATAATTTAAGGCGGTTGATTATTAATCTTCTAATAATTTCTAAAAGTCCATATGGGTATGAGGAATTCAATGCCGTTGGCCGTATCTTCATATCTTGTTTATTATTTAAGATACAGACTCCGGAATAGTTATTTTATAACAACTGCCGAAAAGGGCTTGTTATGCGAAAGTGCAGAATTCAACGCACGAGGCTTGGCGGGTGGGGAAATCTGCACGTGCACGTAACTTTCTTTGACACGTGTTATAAACAACATTTTTTCCTACAAGGATGTATAAAATTTTAATGATATTACACGAGAACGATGTTTTACGGCGTTGATCAAAGCAACGCCGTAAAATTGCTTTATGATTCTACGTTATTTAGAAATATTTAATTAATTTCAAGATAATTTCTTCAAAATCGTCTTGATTTGAATACTACAACGAGTGATTCTACTTTATTATGTATACCTCCAGAGATAAATACAGCAGCAAGTTAAGCTACATTAGATCTATTCTTAGCAATGACAATCAACCTGCTGCTGGTATTTCTAAAACTTCTGAAATTATTTATAATATGAATAGGTACGGAAGAAATCAATGTTTATTTAGACAGTACATAAGTTTCCACTTCACATTATTTCAATATAACCAGGGCTGGGCAAGTACTAGGACCAAAATACTTAAGTATAAGTATCAGGACTAACCATGGTCAGTATTTGTTTTGCAGTACGTTTTCAAGTTTAGCTTGAAAATATTTAAGTAAAGTACCAGTTTTTTTAGACCAATGTACTTAAAAATAAATATTTTGCAAGTACCAGTATTGGGTATATTCGTATGAAATAGATTTTCTGTTATTGTTATTTAGTTTAATAACAACATATTCTAAATATACATTTTGAAAACATGATTAAAAAATAAAAAGATTTTTTTATTTCAAAATAAATAGGTACATGCAAAATTTAGTATGTAGTCGGAAATTACAAAGAAATCAGTCTTATATATAAAAATATATATATATATATATATATATATATATATATATATATATATATATATATATATATATATATATATATAATACTAGGTACATAAATAAAAATGTACATAGTTCATACAGTAATATGTAATATATTATTACAACAACAAAAAACAAAAATATACATGTCTGTGCTCCTCATGTTCACGTCACAGTACAGCACAATAAAAAAAAACTGCATTAACCGCAAACTCAAAGTACTTCAATGTTTCGAAATATTTAAGTACTTTTCGTGATTTTAGTAATATTGACGTACTTAATTATTTGAAAAATACTTCAATATTTTTACATTTACTATCCAAAAATGTAAGTCTTAAGTACAAGCTGAAATTTAGTACTTAAAAATTTCAAGTATTAAGTAACACAAAAATAAATATACTTCAGTATAAGTATTGAGTACTAGAAGATACGAAAAATTGGTACTTAAGTACTTAAGTAATTAAGTATTGCCCAGCTCTGAATATAACCAACTGTAACAACTATATTATTTATATACATAAACAATAAATATTATGTATTTCACTTACTCTTTAAATAAAACCATTTATCGATATATTTTACTATGTATGTTCAATCTTTACAACAGTTAAAACAGAACAAAATCATTTTTCTTTTTGTGAATTATCGTATTTAACAACGATACACCTGCATGTACTTATCTGCTCATTGCGATGTGTACAAATTAGATATATTCATGATATTGTGTGCAATATTTATATAGATTATGTTTACAAACGCCAATTTTAATATTTGGATAAAATTCACTGATTTTCAAATAGGCATCTTTTGAGATATATGGTTTCTGTAAACTTTTATATAATTATATATTTGCATATAGTGTAAACTTTACCGAAAAAAATAATAAATTTTTATTTCGTATATTAGTAGGTACGGTAATTAAGATGTTATCCTGCAATGATACCATATTAACATCTAGTATTAATATTTTGCTGTGATGTTGATATTAATTACCGCATACCAGCATTTTTGTGCACCCAAATATAATTCAATTAATACAATATAACACATTCCTTACCAGCGACTACGAATCCTGAAATTCCGCATAAAATACATATTTAACACGGTAGAGAACACCTTCCCCATAACTGCGGTTACATACCAGACTTATCCACGTGGACACTTCTGTGTAGTATCCGCCCAAAGGTGGGGCCGGTAGAATCAACCACCTCGATATATTCCTCGCCCTGTCTTGCTCTCACCGGGTTTCTCCTTTGGTTCCTGGTTCTGGTTCTCCTTCGCGTTAGCATTGTGAATGGCACTAATTGAATTCCGACCTGGTATTCTCCAACGTCATCTCTCTCTTCTCTGTTCTTGTTCTCGTTTTGTCGTCTCCCGCTTGTTTTGTGTTCGTTGTTTTTGTTTCTTCCTCGTATTTTGGTTCACTGAAGATTTGAGGTATTTTCTTCTGAGGTTCGATCAGTTTTAAGTGAGTACTAATGGATTATTTTGAGACGTAGTTACTCTGGAAAATAAATGAGATTTGCTTTTCGGGTTTTGTACATGTCATATTTTCGGCAAGAATCTCGGTAAACCGGTCATTGCTCCCAATTAAACTCTTTGTTTGATTATTATTGTCGTTGGATAACACATTTCCGTTCTATCTTACCATATTACAGATTTGCGTGTTCCAGATTTTAATATCTATTATTTTTGTAATTTTTTTACATAATGATAAAGTTTGTATAAGAATGACTCTTATTTCATTCACATGCACATATTCAATTACCGTGATGTAAATGACAAATTACCAGCTTGCTCCTAAATCTGGAATAATGTAACTTTCAGAGCCGTAATAAGGGCATTTGCCTTGGGCGTACAAGTCTGACGAACCCAACAGTTGTACTCGATTATATATTTTTAACATAAAAGTTATAAATGGATTTACGTAAAATTTGCTTATTTAATTGAGAGATTTATATAAATGATATGATTGTAACACAGTAAATAAAACTGAAGTACAATGTGCGTTTCAAGTAAAAAGGTGTGCTCAAACATCGCTAATAAATATATCATCACGCCTTCTACCCATTATTGGGTGTGGCACTCTGCTGTAACAGATATCAGTTTTGCGCATGAAGTGCGGTTTGAAGCCGTCAAATCGTAGTCCAGAAAGATGAAAGTAGAGGGAAAGTTACAGGGGTAATTTTAATGTGGTGAAAATTGTTTGTCGGCTCTGGAAATCTAATCTGGATTCCCAAAACTATAAGGCCGACTCGATACCTCTGAGCCACCTACTTATATAAAAATACGATTGTGTCTGAGTGGTCCGGATTTCACTATAAGCTGTACTGTAATTGAGATTAAATATATTTTGTGCAGAGTAACAAATAAACAAATACCCAGCAAATTTATCCTATAATACATAAAACTACAAATAATCAAATTAAAAAAAAGAATGGTTTGCTCGGTCTTGTACTATCAGTAGACGAAACGCACGCGACACACCCGACAAACTCAAAGCAACAAACTCGGTTCAAATAAATTAATTTCAAATTATATGAATGTGTTTTAATAATGCTCGTTTCTCCCGAAAAGCCATTAATTTCAGCTTTTCAATAAATAATTGTATAATATATGATTTGAATGAAGAGTGGGAGTTTTATATGCATAGTTATCTACTTTCCTCGGATGGAAAAATAGGTAAATGCTTCACATATATCTTATAAGATGTTTGTGCCTTAAATATACTAAATTTAGGGCCAATTTTTCTATCGCCGGTTAACTCTCGATTAATGTTAAACATAATTAAATAACAATGGTAACCATAGTTTCCATTATTATTTAATCATGATTAACATTAATCGGTGATTGAAAAACTGGCCCTTAATCATTTACAATTCATTTTTTAAAAGAGTTTTAGTTATTCCTGAATTTTGTATTAGTCAAATTGTAATAAAAATTTATTACCTTCTGAATTTTGGAAAGTGATTTTAACTAACTTTTAAAATCGATCTATAATAAGATTAGCTATTCCAAAATTTTGAATTAGCTAAAACTTATGTGGTAGGTGGCTCAGTAGTATCGAGTCCGCCTGTGGATTTGAGAACTCGGGTTCGATTCCCACAGGCGACATATATATTTCATCACATTCAAACTATTTCTGTGCAGGGTTGGCAAATTTTGACTAGACTGGTTTTAACCACTGGTTAAAACCAGGTTAAAACCGCCCTGGTTAATATTAAATTTTAGACAGTGGTCAAAATCGACATTACGAGGATAAGGTGAAAAACACGCTGGCCATTACCTTTCTAGCAGATGCGATCGACGGCGTGCACCCACTGCTTGGACTGCTGTTTCGTTTTTGGCGTTTAGTGGTGGACCTATGTCTCATCCATGGTGACAAATCGCCGCACAAAATCGGTCGGATCCCTATTGGATCGGTCCAAACATTGCTGCGAAGATCTGCTTCGGCAGACTGCCACACCCAGTAATGGGTAGAAGGCGTGATGATATATTTATTTATTTAATTTAAAACTTTATTGAGCACTGTGCTGTTAAAGCGTATTTGAAACTTCAGGAATTGCTAATTCTTCAACTGCAAATTGTCTAATAGTGCACCATTCTATGATACGAGTAGTTGTTTACAATGAAATTGATTTTCGCATTCCTCAAATCCGTACTGACCGTTGGCATTGGCAGTCGGATGGGTAAGTTTGCGAGTGACACGAACTTCGTTCGTTGGCTGCTGGTAGTTGGCGTGCCGTGTGCTGTGTGCTGTGCCCTCGGGCTGATCGATACGCCGGCGGCGTCGCCCCGCGGAGCGCTCGCTGACCGACCCCGGCCCTAATTGCTAAGCGACAGGACCTCGCTAAATCGAGTTTAGCGTTCGTCCACCCGCCACAGTCCACGTCCGCTGCAGTTAGTTAGCGGCGATTCTACGATTCGTTCTGAATCCGACAAAGTTCGTGATCAGGCGCACTATAGAAAACTACTTAAGTGGTTTTATGTTAATTATGTTGATTATTATTTGATAAATCGTTACGAAAATTATTTTTAAGCGTTTGTTACCTGTATTAAGTTACTTAATTGTAGTCTGATACAAATCTTTAATTCCTCTACATACTCAATAATAATTAACGGCTACGCCTGATGTATATAGCATAAGCAACAAACAGAGTTTAAATTAGAGATGTGTAGTTCGTGAACGAACTAGTTCATGTGAACTATTCCTTGTACGAACTAGTTCGTGAGTTTATTAAAGACTAGTTCACTACGAACTATTCGGATATGATTCACCACCACGGCGGCACGGCTGATGAGGTCGAATCGAAACCGGAGAGCGGAGACCGGAGAACAAGTGAATGAGTGAACGAGACTAATTACTAGAGGAGCTTACTAAGCTTACTTCATACTTCGTTCGATCGTAGTCGTTGCTTTGATCACCGCTTTGCTTCTGCTGTGTGCTGCCAAATTATACTAGAACCAGATCCTAAAAGTTCACTTATTCTCGCTCGTGAATCACAATATAATACCATTTCCGTTCATCATAGTCTTAAAAATTTCGTGAACGAAAGTGAACTAATGAACTAGTTCAGTGAACTAATCTTTTTGGTGAACGAGAACAAATGAACTAGTTCACTCAAATGAACTAGAATTCACATCTCTAATTTAAATATCATTATTCTTTTATTAAAAAAAAATTAATTGAGCGACAGTTCGCGCTGCTACCTAAATTTCATATTACTCGGAAAGATGTTCTGTTAATTAATGTATGTAGAACATCGATTGAAACCATTTAAAAAAAAACAATTATTTTCATATGTTGTCTTATCAAATAGGAAAATGGATTCAAACTGATTGACAAACCGTTGGGTTAAGTTCCAAGGGTCATGACTAGCGTTGGGCGATTTTTGAATTTTGAAATCGATCTCTGATCATAAAATGGAATCGATTTATCTCGATTGATCGATCTGATCAATTCTATCGATTTATTGTAAAATTTGAAATCGAATGCAATCAAAAAGATCAATAATTTAAAAAGTCGATGTAACTGAATGATATATTTTAATTTTAAAATATCGGAGATTATCAGTTTTTCATAACTCAAAATCGTTGGGGAATAATGTGTTTACCACACGCCGGTCGGTAAAAACTAGAAACTCTTGTAATGTTAGCATTACTGGCTAGCAGTGTCAGTGAGTGATTGGAGGTTAGAAATTTTTATCAACTTTAGAGCTAATTTGTGCACCTTAAACTCAAATTCAAGTAATTGTAATTCAATTTGAAGTTGCTGTATACAAGCAATAAAAAATATACGTACAGGTAATTGAACTATCTTTAATAAATCATATTTAAACTGCAATACACCGTAGAGAAAATTCAGCTGGGCGAGTTCAACATGTGATGTAGAGATGTTACGATGTTATGAGATGGACTGTCAATTTCGTGTTTGGTGATTAGACATTTTTAGCAATTTTAAATAATTAATTTTATTTAAATCGGCATAAAAATCTAGTGTATTACTCGTCCAGAAACTTTTGCGAGTACTCGCAAAAGTCCAAATAACTATTAGTCAGACTGAAATGAGTTTCTCACTTGATTACAATACTTCCCTTTTACGCTGTTAGCGTAAACTAATCAAACAGTAAATACGAAGATAAATGAGTGAATAAATATACATTTTCTATAAATAAACGTATTTAAATTATTTACTATCACTTGCAACATAATCCCTGTGTAAATTTGTCTGTGATTTGATAGTTCTAAACACAATGCTAGTTTAAACTTTTAAACACAGACATATACACGTCCTCTAGTCCACACACACGTACACACTCGTACACGCATTCATGAACTCATACCCTGGCTTGGCGTCCCTAACGAATGCCCTACGTCTGTTTATTTTGCTGATTTACTGTTTACTAACAGGCTCGACCACTCCAGCATATATATACACGCGTACCACACACGCGTGCTCGTGATTCAACTGTGTCTGTACGCGTTGGAATTTCACGCGTTTTCCCGTCCAACATGGCCTGTCCGATTGGTAAAATCGAACGCTGTTTTATCAACCGAAACGTGGGTGTTTTGTAATTATTCGGGTTTCATTTGTTACGGGAATTTTTTAACTGGAAGTTTGTTTGGGATTAACTTCAATCTGAGCTATTTTTTAAAATCCACTCAGAGTGTAGAATGCTATGAATTTTATTGTTTGAACTTTTATTATCTGGCGTAAAGCATTCTTTTAATTTCATGTACGTGTAAAACTTTCATCTGTGCATCTGTTTTGTCGCGCTGCCACCAAAAAACGAGTGTGTAAAAATGTTTCTTTTTATTTGATTGTAAGTATTTTCTCGCTGTGATCAACAACAATAAAACAGTCTATCAAATGAGCTCATAAAATATTGTCGGCAGACAATGGTGAAGTAATTAATATTAAGAGTGTCCATTAAAGTCCAATAACAGTCATAATGTTTAAATCTTATATGTTACGTGGCGTAAATCGCGAACTCAATAATTCATAAATAGAGTTATTAAAATGACTTTTACGAGCCGGCTCTTATGGTTCATGCGAACTTATTTGTATTGTCATAAAACGATATTATGGTACCTTATATGTGTCGTAAAATATTTCGGCTGCCCGCTGAAAGATGACTTGGGTCACTATGGAATTTTCAAAATTGTTATTAGGTTTTAGGGACCCTTTTTGTCTGGAATATAAAGCCACTAGCTATGATATTACAATACCAAAGGAATTTCACGAAGGTACATATTGATTTCTTCGCATTTTTACATAAATTATGTTTCGAGAATTTTGGTACATATTTTGTATCGCATATTTCATCAACCAACTGAAATAAATTATTTTTTAAGTATCGAGCTACAAATAATTGGTCACATTGACATGGATTTTCAAACTTTCTAATCATCTTGAAAGTACTCAAGATTATCAGTTAACGAGGTAATTGACAGTAATTGTTACGAGTTATTGAAAAATGTAAAATTCGTTTACCAAATGCCTACTTTTTATATACCGTGAATTTGATATCAATGTTTCAGATTCTTTATTTTAACATAGGTTGTCAAGTTAAGAGATGTATTACTTAGTGTCGCATTATTAACTGTTTGCTACCTGTAAATAAGAAGAATGGGGAAAAGGCTCAGTGGTATCAAGTCGGCCTGTGGATCCTAAGAACCCTTGTTCGATCCCCACAGCCGACAAAACATTTTCACCAATTTAAAATTACTCCCGTGGCTCTCCCATCAATAACATCTTTGAGGGCCGTGATTTGACGGTTGATAACCGCACTTCACGCGCATAAATATATCACTTATCGAGATCTGCTTCGGCAGAGTGGCACATCCAGTAATGGGTAACAGGCGTGATGATATATTTATTTATTTAAATAAGAAGAATTTAAGACAATTTTTAAATATTTCTTTTTTAAATCGAACGGTGAAGAAATAGAATATCCTGCTAGGTCACCAGGTTTAGCACGACTCGACTCTTTTAATTGGGAATTTTTTAAATTCAAAGTGAACATTGGCAATATTTTAAATTTAGAATAATTAAAAATTTAGATTCAAAACGTATCTGAAAGTATTACAACTGCCTAAATATCTAACGTTATGAATAAGTTTTATAACCAACTAGGGTGCAATATTGGTATTTACCACGTAGCTGTCAAATTCGAAACCATAAATATGGCAAATTACATGTTTCACGTTAAAATCAACTCACAGTAGAGAAAATGAATAGTAGTAAAATTTTCATTTGGCGTTAAATTTCTCTCATAATTTTAGAACGAAAGCTTGAATACAAAACATATACAGAATTAAAAACTACATCTATATAGTACGTTTCTGTTACGATATATTAAAGAAATAATTGTAATTTCTTAATTGACAAATCTGTCAAATTGCCATTTTTAAGCTATTTACATACAAAGTGTATTTAAATATTAAAATAATAATTAAATTATTTCTTTTAGTTCTCATAGCACACTGTAAAAATCTTAAAGATGACAATTTTAATTTACAATTATATTTCCTTAAAAAAAGAGACACCCGATATGGTAATTTTATCCATAGGAACGAATATATCATATATTATATTTTAAGAATTTGTTTATTGACACAATTGTCTGTTGGTAATTATTATAAATAATTTTTGAAAATGCAATGAGCGATTGCCTGGATTTGAACCCAGAACCTTTCACTGATAATATTAAAGAATTTGTTTATTGACACAATTGTCTGTTGGTAATTATTATAAATCATTTTTGAAAAAGCAATGAGCGTTCGCCGGGATTTGAACCCAGAACCTTTTACTGATAATACTACAAGAATTTGTTTATTGACATAATTGTCTGTTGGTAATTATTATAAATCATTTTTGAAAAAGCAATGAGCGTTCGCCGGGATTTGAACCCAGAACCTTTCACTGATAATACTATAAGAATTTGTTTATTGACACAATTGTCTGTTAGTAATTATTATAAATCATTTTTGAAAAAGCAATAAGCGTTCGCCGGGATTTGAACCCAGAACCTTTCACTGATAATATTATAAGAATTTGTTTATTGACACAATTGTCTGTTTGTAATTATTATAAATCATTTTTGAAACAGCAATGAGCGTTCGCCGGGATTTGAACCCAGAACCTTTCAATAAACAAATTCTTATAATATTATCACCCAGGGAATTACCCATAGCATACTAAGGTTGTTGATTTGTAACGAATAGGGACTTATACAATTCAAATTTTTCGGTTGCCATCTAGTGAGTAAAACAGAATTTAATAATTTGTTAGGTAGCGAACATGGTATAGCTTTACAATTGACGTTTATCACGTGATTCAAATGCTAAACGTCAAACAAATGTGGTGATCTGCGAGGAGAAGTGTCGAAAGGAGAAAGCAATTGATCGACTCGGCATGGTGTCACCTCGCTCTTTCTACAAATTTGTTGTTTCACACAACATTATGTGGAGGGGGGTCTGCTTCGGGTCTGCTGCATGTGACGTCAAAATTATAAGTCCCTATTGATGCAACCCATGTCACTTTACATTTCTTCAACTAAAGATTGCACGAAAAAGCATTAGTATTCGCCGAGTGTTTCTAGTTCAATTGGTTAGAGCAGTCACCATGCGAGTGAAAGGTTCTGGGTTCAAATCCCGGCGAACGCTCATTGCTTTTTCAAAAGTTATTTATAATAAATTATATTTAGTAATATTTATGTTTAATTAATCAAATAAACGTCGTATATTTGATAATATTAAACCAATTTATTTCCTAATAATGGATGGCAAGTTATTGGAGTGAGAGTGATCCCACAAGCATAGAATAGGAGTAATTTAAAAGTAGTTTATTGACTCCAGTTTCGTCGTGAATGGTCACGTGTCATTCAAGCGCATAGTTTAGCAATTCAGCCAATAGGAATTAATTTAGAAACTAATTAAAGCTTTGCTAAAATTCCGTTACGCTGCGAGGCGTTGTGGTCTCCATGGCACGCTCCTCAACCGGTTCAAATGGCTAATTAGTCGGTCACGTTTTGGGTCCCGTCTCACGCATGCGTATCTACTAAATAATTATAGTGGCCTTTGTACGTGCGAGCGACTTGTCCGTTTGTCCGTTTGTCCGCGTGTCATTGCTTGACTTCTGAGTCTGCGAACCGCACCAAGGGACTTCCAACTTGACGAGGAAGAATCACTACGTGAGAAATTAGTGATCCTTGAAAACACCCCAAAAGTTTCCCAACATGATTAACAACATTGAAATATTAAAAGATATTCTGGAACAATTTTTTTAAATTAGACGGCGACGCGCTGACGTCAGAGAACAACCTTACTGCGCGTATAAAATTTTTGTGATGAGACGAGACGAGAATTTGGTGGAAATGTATAAGAGAAAATAAGAATTTTCAGATATTTGGAACCAGTGAAAACATTTTTGCTATGTTATCACAATTACTTATAATCGCATATTATTCATCGAACGTGTTATAATTGCTATAATATGCGAGTTGAATACTATATTTTTTCCACTACCATTCAACATGAACTTGCACTTTGAGGTCGTAGTTTGAGGAAAAAATACATTTTTGAGGTTACGTGATAAACGTCAGACTTTAATAGTTATGTATTATCGCTAGATGGCAATACTATTTATGTAATTCAGTGCGCTGCGTTATTATAATAATTGCAATCTGTTTGGAATAAAAACTGCTGAATAATAGTGTTACTATAGTAACCACAATCTTAAAACTTTCAACACTTATTTTCATTATTTTGCACGTTTGAATAATGAACTATCTTATAGAAGGTGTTCAAGTGTGCCAAGATTGCTATCTCGAGAACTATAAGAGCTACAAGCTTGGTTAAATTAGCAAAGAAATGCCATTTTGCAAGTCTATTCCAAAAATATAAATAATTTATTTTTTTCTCAAAATACGGGGTCCAACTTTTTTTAAATCTTTTTATTCGGAAGGGAATTTTATTCTGAATTCAACGAATACAAACTTCAATATCCTCACATTATAAGATTTTTGAGAAAAATGCTTATTAAAATGACATTAATTTAATTCAAATCGCATAGGAATCAGCGTGCCATGAAAAAAAAAGAAATGAACTAAAAACTTATTTATTTATTTTTTCACAAAATAAACGTATTGACATTTAATAATGAATCAAACAAACAAAAATATTATGATTTGTTCATTTTATTTTTTTTATAGTACTCTGATTCCTATGCGATTTGAATTAAATTAATAACAATTTGATATACATTTTTCTCAAAAATTTTGTAATGTGAGGGTACTGAACTTGGTATTCATTGAATTCAGAATAAAATTGCCTTTCGTACAAAAAGATAAACATATGTTCTCATTTAACATGTTAGTAGTTTGAGTACCACAGGCGCGGTGGCTGAGCGTGTTAATGCACATCTCTTAACATACTGTGACGTCACCCGAACCAAGGTTCGTCAGTTCGACTCCGCCTGTCGACAAAATCTGGTTTGTCGTTAAATAAAAAATACAGTTACTTGTATTAATCATACTCGGGAGCTATAAGCTAGTCACTTATACATATGCCTTAAAGTAACATCGACTACGGAAACCGGCAGTACGGCACCGTAAAAAAAACTGCGGCTTGGTGTGCCCGGTAGGCCCAGGCCCGATTCGGGCTGTAGCGCCATTGAAGAAGAAGAAGTTTGAGAACCACTGGCTGAAAAAAATTTGTTTAGAGTTTTGTAATAGACTTGCAAAATGGTATTTCTTTGGAATTTAACCAACTTTGTAGCTCTTATAATTCTCGTGATAGCAGTGATGGCACATTTAAGTTGAACAGTCTGTTTATCTGAAAACGTACATATAATGAATGTACACATTACTTTATAGTCGTGGAAAATAGTTATTTGGTTCCATTAAGACTAAAAGTATAAGTTTTCGGATCAAATAATAAAGGTTGCCGACAATATTGCGAGACTCAAAATAGTGTTTTAATCCGTTTGAAATATTTTTTACACACTTATTTAAAAAAAATGCAGATTTATTCGAAATAAAATGAATCAAATTGACAAAATTATTTTTATCATCATGACAACTGTAGTAAAACTGCTATTTTTTTTGTAGATATAAAAACGAGAACATATCTATGATAACGTAAGCATTCCTGAAATAGCGTTCTTTTACTATTGACAAAAATTGACATATTAGTTATCATATTGAAGTGGGTGAAAAAAATTCATTATTAATTTTGCAGTTTATTTAAACTAATTTTTTCGCTTACATATACATGTTTTTTTTAGCCCACTTGATATACACTTATATGAAGAAATGACTCCTATCCAATTTTTTTTTTATATAATAGTAACTATTAAAATTGAAATTGTATATACATATAAAAATTAGGTCGACAACATGAGATGGCCTTATAAATGCTTAAATTCTTCAGCAGTTTTTTTTAACTTTAAGAACAAAAATAAAATTAGATTTCACCTGTCAAGGTTGCAATTTACTTTGTTGAGGATATATCCCATAATTTTAAACTTGTGATTCAAATAAAAGTTTCGCCGTAAGATATTTTGTATTGACATGAGACATGTACTGATGACAGCAATTTTCTCATTCATTATTTTGTTTCACTTTTTATTCGCTAACATTGAACAAAGTTGCAGCATATAATTTATCTTTAATGAAAATAGTTTACTCAAACTTCATAAAACTTGTTAATAAAAGATTTATAAGCAACGCTAAATTCTTATTCATAATGAAAAATTAATTTATTATTCACTGTTCATTTCTCTCTGTCTATAGAATTTGACTTTATTGCTTGTTATTATTCTTCTTACTAACAATACAGTGTATGCAAAATTTTGCTTTTTTCGAACGATTGCCATCTGTCATGTAAAGGAAAAAATTAATTAACTTATTTTAGCTACCTGAGCGCCTGAATCGCTTCCCAACTGGGTATCTCGAAGTATTGTTCGTTATATTCTCCATTTAATTTTAAAGTATAAAAGACTTTTTTATAAACATATTTATTTTTACACTAATATAAATTTTGATGTAATTTTTTACGCAGTATTTTTTTTCTCTATATTATGCCTTATTTTTCTTTTTTGTATATTTTTTTGAATGGGTCATGACTCTTGTCGTTGACATTTTTAACTTCAAATTCTCCCGGTGTCTATCAGGTTGATTCATAAAGCGGATTTAAGTTTGAAGTTTATTAACTCAATTTTTCACATATTGAAATAGTTAGTTTTTTAACATTTGACCGGAAATCGGAGGTGTAAATCCCGACGGTCACAGTGGGGGATTTTACTGTTCAAAAATTGGTGGAGATCGGATCTGGATAATTTAGTTTTTTCTAAATAAATAAAATAAAATAAATAAATATATCATCACGCCTTCTACCCATTATTGGGCGTGGCACTCTGCTGAAGCAGATCTCGATAAGTGATATATTTTGCGCGTGAAGAGCGGTTACCAGTCGTCAAATCACGGCCCCAAAAGATGTTAGTGGTGGAGGAGCCACAGGGGTAGTTTTTGAAATTATGAAAATTGTTTATCGCCTGTGGGAATCGAACCAGGGTTCCCTGTCTTAAGATACCCTAACTAAATTTCTAATCCGTATTGTAATTATTCTCAACATAATATAAAGTTGACATCTGTCAATAGCTTTGTAAAATGTGTCGTGTTGCTGTAATATATTAAAATAATATAAAAATAAATAATTTTCATTGTCTAAATTTTTAATATTTTTTAGTGTTTTGACAGTTTAGTATGTAATTGACATAGTCGTTTAAAAATCTGCTTCGACAGATATGTAGGAAATTTAATTACCTTTAATTTGAAAAAAAAAATTATCCAGATCCGATGGATATTAAGGTCTCCACCGATTTTTGAACAGTAAAATCCTGATTTGACCCACTGTGCGGTATCAAAATTGTTCTCTCTATAATTATAGAGTAAGTAACTCAATGATATTGAGTCGGACAAAAAATTTGAGAACCGGGATTCAATGCCCACAGCAGACAAACAATTTTCATCACATTAAAATTACCCCTGTGGTTACACCTCCACTAACATTGGCTGGTAACCGCATTTCACGCGCATAAATATATCACGTACCTAGATCTGCTACGGTAGAGCGCCACACCCAGTAATGGATAAAAGGCGTGATGATATATTTATTTTACAATTTGGTTTTATTGGTTAATTTATTTTGTAAATCGGTCTATAGCGATTTTATAAATGATTAGTATTGGAAAATATAAAAAAAAGTTAATCGGAAAATGGCAGAGATGCAGCAAGGAGCAATTGTGTTCTTGTACTTGGGGGTGCGGAATTGTAGTTGTGGTGTGCAGAGAAGTGATTTTTATGCACGATGCGTTTCCTCTCCGGAAGAAGGAAGGAGGGAAGTAGATGGCTCGGCAGTGGTCACCTCCTCGGCTCATTGTTTGATGGCGCTGCGTGTCGCCATAACTCAGCGCTGCTTAGTGCTCCGCCCCGCGCCCCTCGCCCAGTCGCCAGCGACTTTATGTCTTACATATTTCTTCATTTTCGGTTCTTTAGACATAAACACGGAAAAGGTCCCCTCCTTGCCCTGCTCTAACTCATCATTCGTCCTCTTCTTTTTCTGTTCCGGCGACGGCGATGCCACAGCCGCATGCATATAAGCTCGCTGCCTCGCCCGAGTCTTAGAGTTTAATGGCTGTAACCGCGCATATTATTTATAATTCGTTCGGTGCAAGAGTGTCACTGCGCCAAGGAATTATTCTGAATATTTCTGCGCGGTCGAAGAAATGAAAATGTATCTTTATGAGCGCTGTGCGTTCCTAATGGCGATTTATTTGTTTCGTGTTGTTATTTAACTTTTTATATATTTGTTAATATTACCTCTGGAGGCATATAACCATGATTTTGATGAATATGTATGCTGTGTCTTCATCGTATTGCGTTACGAATATTTCTGTTAAAATGTGTATTACCTTCGTGAATTTCTGCTCTGTTTCTTATGTTTATTCCTTGTGCTTATAAATAATTCATGATTTGATTGGATATTCGTTCAGTTTTGCATAGTTATATATCTACGTGTCTCTTTAACAATATTTCTCAAACTTTTTACCGACCTACTTATATTTTTCGACAAAAAACTCTTACATTATAAATAAGTATGGTGGTGTGGAGAACGTTACGGAATTCGAATCCGGAGATCCCGAGTTCGAATCCTACTCAAGCTGAATGTATATGAATTACCACACTACGACTCGGTGCGCCCGAGTACTACGAGGGCAGGGTGAAAAGTCCCTGAAAAATAAAACAGATGGCGCCACAATCGCAAATCTCATGTGACATTTGTGATGTACCATCTTTAACTAGAATGCATTAAAATTTTCAGACTGATATGTCAGTCAGTTCTGTTTTGACACCCATCGAAAGCAAGCAACCTTGAAGATATTTGAAAACATGGAAAAAAATGAATTTCGCCCCTTGATTAAACATTATTTCTTTATGAAGTCATCGCTGAGACAAAGGCCTATTTTGAAGGAATGCCAAAATCGAAAAATTAGAAAAACGTTGGACGAAGTGTATCCGAGCTACAAGGAGATTATGTTGAGAAATAAAATATATTTTGACCAAATAAATCATTTCTTGTTTCATTTTTCAGGGACTTTTCACCCTGTCCTCGTATACTGTAGTTAGGATTAAATTCCTATTGTACAGAGTTGAATAAGTAAATAAATAATTAAACAATTGAGTTGATTGTATAACTATATTGACTACTACAAACTAGAAATAACAGTTATCTTTATATTGTAGTTTGTTTGCAAGCCATTCATTTTGAATAATGCTGGAACATAGTCAGTTATTGCATACAAAGTTGAAATGATTGTGTAACATCAGCTTTAACTGTAACGAAGTTCCCACGAGTAGCAAGAATGCCAAGAAACTCATTTAACAACGATATCATTTCAGAAGACGGTGTTAATTGCTGCTAGTAAACGTAAATATTTCAATTACGAAGCTAATAAAGTTAAATAATAAAGTCAGTGCGGTAGTGATGCGAACGAACAACCGCTTGAGCTTGAGTACACGGCTCTAGCTACGAACGCGCAGATGTTTAATATATATCCTGCTTTCTATGTTTAAACAGAAACTTACATTCATGTGCACCCACTTGTACTATACTCAATTTTGATATTTTTAACTTGAAAATGACTAAGTGCTATTATAGTATTTTCTCTTTGACTTACAGTATGAATATATCTTGAAAATCATCATTTTATTATTGAATATGTATTTCTTTAATAAGAAAATAAAATCAATTTACAATTGAAATCTGATAATTTCTTTCTAGATTGTATTTTACGTATTTTATGAGAGTCCAATGTTTCAATAAAAAATTGACAAAATTATCTCAAGGCGGACTTTGGCCTAGGCTAAAGAGGCAATAGCCTAGGGCCCAAAAATTTTAGGGCCCGGATTCAAGTTTTTAGTTTAAATAATAGAAATATATATATATAAAGGATGGTGACCGCGACTCTCGAACATGGGTATTTAACATGTAAAATTATAATTTTATAAATTCCTGAATTATTTTAAGCAAGACAGCTTCAAATAAAAGTTTTAGGACATAAAATTCTACATCTAATCCAATAAACAAAATTAATTTTGCATGCTTCGTAACGGCACAAATTAGATCTGAAAATAACAAAAATAGCCTCAAAACTTATGAAATTGAAACAAAATTAAACAAATGTTTGACATTTAATCTGCCAAATAATTTCTCTATTGTCATTTATTTTGATACATAAAACATTAAACATTTGTTAATTTTGTTTCAATTTCATGGCTATCGATAATTTCGTTATATTCAGATCTAATTTATGCTGTTACGAAGCATGTAAAATTATTTTTGTTTATTGGATTAAATGCAGAATTTTATGTCCTAATGGACCCGAAATAAATATTTTGCCTCGGCTCCGAAATATTTTAAATCCGCTTCTGATTACATATGTGTGTGTATGCTAACAAATAATTGTTTATTTGAATGCCTTTGAAGCATAATAACGTTTTTCTATTTCGGTGTTCTTATAACTCTATAAACGCACTGTAAACATGTCGTCAAGGAGATCTATAAGCGCACTGTTTTTGGCGTTTTTAATTTTGTAGGAGTGGTATGAATGCTATTAAATCTGACAGATGAATGACATATAACCTCAAAATTGTAAATTGTCGGTGTTGAAATATTACTAAATGAATTTGCTATAATCATAAAAAAATCACAACATTCACAATATAGAAAAAAAAACATTGATTAATTGTCAATTTTTTAAATTTTGTTGTTGTTTTTCTTACAAGAAGCGCTACCAACACAACTGATAAAAAACACCAACTTGTATTTTTGACAAGTCGCAGTTTTTAAAATCTAACAGAATAATAAAATTACCTCAATAGAAAAAATAGTATAAAGAACACGTTTCATAAGGCCTGTTATCGCACTCGTCCTTCAAATTTGGACTCATGCGTTAACAAATTGCCTTATGAAACTAGTTCTTTAATATACTATTAGTAAGCTTGCATTTACTTCATTGGTTACAAGTTTTAAAATTTGGGTCATCTACAAAGAACAAAATTACGGTAGATTATCAGGCACCCCGATTTGCATGGGAATGTCTCGCTGTGGACTTGGTTCTCTTGCGTTCCGCTGAACTATGGAAACGTTTCGTTGTCCTGAAAAAGTCCAAAATAGTATAGGTCTTGTTTTAGTTGTATATAATATTTAACAACTTCAAAAATAAGATCTCTTTTACTTTGACATTACTTTTTTGCTCTATTTTTGTAATAATGTACCAAGTATGTGAGTACATTATTCAGGCTTCATACTTTTTAATTCAATGATAACAGATGATTAGGAACGATATAAATAAACCTTATCTCTGGTTTTGTATACCATTCATAAAAGTTTGGCCGTTTCTTCTGCTTTCTTTTTGGATATTTCAAATATCATATTAAAATTACGCACAGTATCTTCAAGCCGTGATAATTCTAAGTTGTCTGCGCCCCACAAATAATTGTATTTGTAATAATTAATTTGATTGAATTCAGCGCGAAAAAATATTCATATTGCAAAAATATTATTTTTTAATTGCTTATTCCTCTTACTAGTTTTTTTGTAATCTGGCATCGCTGGGTAGAGCAAGTTATGGCAACTTTTTTCCAGCAAAGTAAGTTGTTGTAAATAATTTGGAGATTAACTTTGTTCGCGTATAAATCTATTGAAGTACATCGGCCATTAGGTCTGCGTAGGTAGCAGGCAAGTTTAGCACCGGAAGAAGCTGTAGCTTTCAGATAACAAGAAAATACCGTCATTATTACCTGTTAGAAAAACATCGGCGCACACTTGGCGGCTGAGGCGCGCCCCGCTCCCTTGACCAGAGCCGCCCGGAACAAGGCCCTAATTCAGAGAGGACACTCGGATGCAGCACAGTAATTTATCGTCGAGCCAGGCGAATTTAGAGCGAAGACACAGTCTCGTTCAAATGAACATTTCGCGGACTATCATTGGGTCGTTTATTCCGAATCAAATGGCCTGTTTTTGCGAGCCCGCGCTCGATAGAGGGGCGCATTAGCGACAGCACGGACGTCCTCCGATGGCTCCCCCGTCACGCAATAACACTAACTTCTTGTAAGTTCCGCGCAGGAAACGAAAGAAGGATGCACGCTGTTGCACGATGTTGCAACGGCGCGAAACAGATTCACGGAGATTCGTGGGATGGATTATTTGATCAAGATTTTTTCCCTTTTCCTTTTTCTTTGCGGGAAGAAGAATTTGTTCAAGGGGAAGAAATGATGATCATTGTGCTTTATTGCCTTAATGATGGTTGAAACTTTCTTGGATTTTCCTGCAACACTCTGTGGTTTCTGTTTTCTCACCCTGATTTCCTATCTTACTTCTTCGCACACGCTACGAAAGAATTTACATTTTAAACCGATATTTTGTTTTATTTCAGAATTATACTCAATTCGTATGTGTGTCAGAAGTAGTTGATGTTGAAATCGTTCTGCATTAAAGCCCTTTCAAAGAGCTTTGCAACAAAGTTCCATTGTAAAATTACACACATAGTAGTACAAAAAGCAGTTGTGTGATGAAAGAGCACGCTAACCAGTTCCCACATGGTAATTGGAGGCATTAACATAAGTTTGAGGGTAACATTAGCACTAAGCTGTCGATGATGTACACTCGGCTCGCGTGCTCTGTCCGCGTCCGGCGTAAACAGGCCACTGCGGCCAAGCCAAGCGTTGTGTGGTGAAGGTATTTGCATGGGCAAGTCATTTACAATTGAAATTCGAAAATTACCCCTTGGAATCCAGTGTGCCGTGTCTGGCGAACGTAGATGTTGACGGAAATTTGTTTTTTTTTTCCTTTATATGTGGCCAATGACGTTAAAGAATAAAATAGAAGCAACAGTAACTTTTTTTTGTGGCCAAGATTTATTTAACTGTTTCATGTTTCTACAATATTTAATAAAAATTTAAATGATTTTTTTTTTTTTAAATAAGCAAATTGAATAATTATGCGAAAAGAGAGTATTTCACATATTTACAAAATGAAAATTAGAGCTTAACTAATATAAAATTAATTTTCAGCATTCAGTAACAAAAGCAAAGTTACATTGCAATTGTTAATTCCGTTTAGCAGATCTGATATTTTTACTTGCTATTTAAAAATATATACACAATCCTGATAAATTCTGGATTATTTTTGTTATATTTTATTATTATTTTTATATGAATGTATTTAATCATGTTAACTTTATTTCAAATTTGCCGGTAAAAAGATTGGAAATCAATCAGTTTTTGTAATACTAATATAATATAAGGTCTTAAACTAGTTTCATATTGGCATTTGTCAAAGTAATGCAATCAAATGGGTTTTTTAATGGGTTTATTTGGGTTTTTTTAAGTGGGTTTTATTAAAAAGACCCAGGTGTTTTTTTTTGGGTGGGTAAAATATGAACAACCCTGGGTTTAAATTGGTTCGTTAAAGGCGGATCCACTTAGTATGTAGTTGTATTTTGACTGCAGATTTGTTTGTTTTTGTCGAATAATTGATTACAATTATATTTGGTTTCCATTTTGTTGTGGAAGGTAATACTCAGTATTTAAAAAAAACTTCAGTAAATTAATATTATTATATTTTGAATCTGTGTGTCGCATTTCTAATTTAAATATAAAATTAACCACAACTGAACCGAAATTGAAACGATTCGCGAACCGAAAAGAAATCTATCGAACCGGAATAGAAAGCTGAACCATCACTTTTAGATTATTAAATAAAAATGTCCAAATTATCGATATCGCTTATATCAAATTTTTACGATTTTTAAAAGAACTTATTCAGCTTCAAACTTGATTGACTTTTTTAATTTGGTAGTAACTCCACACATACTGAAAACAAAAATATCCCAGGCTGTTTCATTAGTCCAGGGTGATCAGAAGTAACTGTTTAAGTAGGTAATTCAATTCTGGGGGTCATTTCATTCCACTGTTTTCATAACGCCAGGTAAAGCCGGAAATGCTGTTTGGTATGTCATTTTTAGAATAAATTCAAATATATTCTGCTACTTTCTATTATATAAATTTCACAGTCAGCAATAGGAAATAAATTTATGTACCAGTCTTACCAATTTCAATTAAATTTTGTTATTATAAACTGAAACATTTACTTCTGGTTATTTGGTATTTTTCCAAACAATGAAAAAATGAAATTTTTGTAATACACCTCTGAGCAGGATGCCGAGTAATAATAATTTAAGATTAAAATAAATATCTAAAACGGATTCAAAGACTAGAAATCCATTTGTAAAACCATTCATTCGAATATTGCTTACATTAAATTCTGTATCTCCCCTTTCTTCATTTATATTCATCACTCCTTTAGATTTTGCATGGCAATGCAAACGAACATTCTTTCTTTCGAGTGTAAATTAAATTTCTTGAATTTTTTCACTCAACGAACGTAAATCATCAAAAGAACTCGTTTCGGATATCACGTTGCGTTCGATTAAGCTCAACCAGTAGACTCAGATTAGATTTGTACTTCTCCCTCGAGTTTCATACATTAATATTTCATTAATTCATCTACTCTATCTCATAAAAAATTAGCAATCTTCTACAAATCACTTTAATTTGATTTTTTATCATATTATTGCTAGAACATTTTATGTTAACATAATCCTACTTTTTGTAATTCTATTACTTTAAATGGTGTCACATACGAGGTGTGGCTATTCAGTAACGAGACTGACGCTGTTTTAACATTTTATTTTGATTTCGTACCTATTTACTTATTATCACCTTCTATATACACCCCTCCTCTAGTCCTACAACGATCCATGCGAATCTTCCATTGTTATTCGACGATATTCGTCTCCGGATATTATAGGAATTCTGGATGGCGAGTTGAAAAAAATTGACGAACAAATAATCGGTCAATCGACTCACACTCGAAATTATTCATTACACAACATATCTCCAATCACTCCTATTCACTTTTAATTCATTTTCCTCCGATGTACATAACATCAGTTCAGATATCCGAGCTATTCGGATATTCGAACTATCCGGATAGCTAAAACCGAATACCGGATAAATCAATATCCCGATTAGGAATCACTGGCACTGCTTGATGAACAGTGCTTAGTAATAACGCATACAGTAAATGCTTGCGTGTACGGAGTCGTGCCTAAGTTTTTCAGTGAGATACAAAATTATCATTTTTTTCAAGCCAAGAATAGAAGGATGGAGTTTATTTTAAAATGAGATATTTTTATTAGCTTATTTTTTATATGTAAATTTTCTTCATCATATTTTGCATATTTCATCTTTTTTTGTTAATACAAATTTCTTTCATACTTGTATATTACGTGTATATATTTATTAATAAATCGGGTATACCCGTACTGTATACTCGTTTATTAAATACCACCCCGATTTACGGCTACCACTCATATGTTCTTACAAAAAAAAAAACAAATCGAATATATTGGCGAAAGATGTTACATTATTAGTTTCAAATGTTCTAAATTGTTATTTTTACCTATGAATTCCTGGTTATTTATGTAGTACAGTCACCATAGCGCTAGGATCCAGCTATATTTAATAGTGAGTTTTTCGTAATGACTGATGGGTAATTAATTAATAATTAATATTTTAGTAATTACAATTGGAAAATAAACGAATTAAATTTGTATGCAAATTGATCTGACAAAAAACAGTAATGTAACGAATATCTAAATGATACAAAATATTGTATTGTAAACATTTGCTTTTCGTTTCGTAATATAAATTGTGCAAAAACAATATCGGAAAAACTGCGGTTCATTTAATCTCGTACAGTTTGCAATGGAATAACTAATTGTGATATTTCATTCCTAACAGATATCCATCAGTCACTGAATGTATTGGTAAACAGTTTTTATTATTTGAGCCGCGTAACTGATGTTGAATTATGCAACGCAGTTATGATGAAAATACACGAAAAAAGAAAATTGTGTTCTCATTTAAATTCTCGCTTCCAGAGAATTTAAAACGCTTTTAATACTGCCACTAATGTCGCTGTTACACTATGCTAGTTTTACGTGCTACACTCAAACAAACTCAATTTATACTTAGTTGTTTGAGTTTATATTATGTCAACAGTGTTTTTACATTACATTCCACTTACATTTAAATTAATCTACTATTGAACATATTATGTATGTTGATATTCGTATTTAAATATTATTAAATCAAGTAAGTTTTTATGTCAGATAATATTCTATTGTATTTATACGTTGATGTTAATATTTATAGCACTTAATTTTGTACACGCTACACAACAATCGATACGAGGGCAGGGTGAAAAGTCCCTGAAAAATGAAACAAAAAATGATTTATTTGGTCAAAACATTTTTTATTTCTCAACATAATCTTCTTGTAGCTCGATGCACTTCGTCCAACGTTTTTCTAATTTTTCGATCCCGTCCAAATAATACGATTTTGGCAATTCTTCAAAATAGGCGTTTGTCCCAGCGATGACCTCATCGTTGGAGCCAAATCTCTTTCGGCCGAGCCATTTCTTTAAGTTTTGCGACTACGGACCTGTGCGCCGGTGCGTTGTCCACAATACGGCACCCATCTGGCAGATAGCTTTCTCATATCCAAAAATTTATGCAAAATGTTCCGTACCCGTTCGGTTGAGATGCTCATAGCCTCAGCAACCTCGTGCACTTTAACTCGCTGATCGTCCAATATCATATCATGGATTTTATCGACGATTTCTGGCGTTGTTACCTCAATTGGACGACCAGAACGTTCGGCGTCCTTTGTGGTCGTACTACCACAACGAAAATCAGTAAACCACTTGTGAATCGTTCCAATCGATGGTGATGAGTCTCCATAATGTTTAACAAGCGATGCTTTGGTTTGCGTAATGTTTTTTCCACGCAAAAAATCAAGACGCGAAATTCACATTTTTCCAGGTTTTCAAAAATCTTCAAGGTTGCTTGTTTTCGATGGGTGTCAAAATCGATTTGAATGACATATCAGTCTGAAAATTTTAATGCGTTCTAGTTAAACATGGTACATCACAAATGTCACATGAGATTTGTGATTGTGGCGCCATCTGTTTTATTTTTCAGGGACTTTTCACCCTTCCCTCGTATGAAGTATCTACTCTGTTATTCTTTTATAATAATAATGGTGTTATTATTCAAACAATTTCGCATATTCGCGATAAAAATGTCCAATTATAATATGACTGTTGTTTTAAGACAGCCAAATTAATTCATAATATTTGTGAATTACAGTATACCAGCTTTGGTCGAGCGACAAATCAGAAATTAGTTTGATGTACTTTTTATGTGCACATGCTTCGGATTTTAATTTGTCCAATTAGTTTCTGATTGTTTAATTGAAATGTAATACTCTGGATCCATATCAGACTTTTTCTACCGAATATTTATTTATTTATTTGCTACTCACAATGTAGTTTATTAACACCGCTAAACTAACTACCCAAAAACATTCACAGTGAGACAAGATGACTCGTATGTTCGCGAATATATTCCAATATAATTATGTTTACAAATTTATGTTTTCAGACGAGCACTTATGAAAGTAATCATAACAACATCCTAAACTACTCCGGAAAGTTGAACATAGCATACACTGATATGTTAGCATAACGTACACTTCTGACATATCAGGTGAAGTTCCACTGATTGATAACAGATGGCGTTACGATGAAAGAAAATAATAAAATAATTGAAAATAATTTGTATTATTATTTGAATTGAAGTTTTAACAGAATTTTCAACACATTTGCACAAATAAATCTCATTTTTAAAAATAAATAATAACTTTTTTAGTAATATTTTTACATTATTCAATATTTTGATATTATGGTTAGTACCGTTGGTATCACAATACCTAACCTCAAACGTCAACGCTTACCTACAAAAACGCATCAGCTGTTAAAGTGCAACAACATTGCTCTTGTAGACTTTTTTTAGAAATATTTTGTGGTCGTCTGAAAAATAGTGTACATAACTCGATCGAAAGTGTGATGACTGTGCTCGTGTACTTAAATCACTAGGCGCTGCGCGCCTCGTTTTTCAATTTGTACACTCGCACGTTATCTTACACTTTCGATGCTTGTTATGTAATATACTATTACACTACGTTTACAAATTTATACGAGACAACACTTATGACAATAATTTTTGAGAAGCTTCAATGAACAACAAATTTCAAATACTAAAAGAAACGCATGTCACTGACTGACAATTCACAAGAAGTCCACAGATTATTCTGATAGAATGAAACCAGTTTCCATCTAATTTTTCTACATACAGGAACAACTGATTATCAGAGTCACGGAGTTTACACTGCTTGAACGCTAACATCTAACTGCGCATGCTGCTGATATGTGATACATGTGGATTGTTCCTCGAACAAAGCTATGAAGCCTACAATAATTTTAAATTGATATTTCCAACTGCACATAGTTTAAAAATTAACCAGAAGATGTCTACGGAGTTATTTTTATTGCGATTTGAAATATATCACATATTAATTTACCCAGATATGTCATCACATCCAGTAATATAGCTAGAAATACTGAAGTTATTATAGCGTATGCACTAATAAATTTGATAAACAAAATAAACTCTGTCAAGTCAACTTTTGAAAGATACTTAAGATAACACTTAACCACTCTGTACCTCTCGAAGATGAGTTGATAGTGAAAAATCATAATTATAAACAAAACCAAATTCTGAATTGTTTCCCTTTGTTATATTATTCATTAAAGAAAATATTAATTCCGGGAATATACTTCAGAAATATCCGAGCCCGCAACAAAATTCAACAAATAAACAAACAAAATTTGGTTTATTTTTCACTTTACAGGTATAAAAAGGTTTTATTAATAAATTAGGTAATTTTAAAGAAAACGTATACGTTGGGATCTCGCATCCGCGCATTCATCGTTCTATGATATTTATGTTCCCGCAAGGGAAATGAGTACATGACAATATAGTAATTCATAAAAGAAAAGCTGAAGGTAACACTCTTACGGTCGGCAAAACAGCGCGCTACATAATTAGACTTCTCCCGGCTTAAGTTGCGCTATGTCGGATCTGCAGGCGCTTTAGAAATATCACGAAGGTTTTTCATACTACTACACTAAGTCGCGGAAATACAACAATTTAAAAAAATATAATTAAATCATTTACCGACAGTAAGAGTATTTTACGAATATTAGTTTTTTTTTTAATTATATGATTTGGACGGTTTCAAATTATTTAACAACATATCTTTTTATACTTTGCGTTTACAATCAGTTTATTATTATACTGAAAACAGTTTATAATAGAGACTATTGTTAAATTGGTTCTGGTAACTTTTTATTTTATAAGACTGGTACTACTGCTCAGCCACATGTGATTATAAAATAATAACCGCATATATTTTAAAATGTTCTTTTATTAGAATTTGAAAGAATTTTCGACATCAGATAAATATTTCATAATATTATTAATAAGAAAACACATTAAGAAGGTCAATTTGAAACGCTATTACAATTTGGTAAGTTATAACGTACAAATTTAAATCATCTATATATCACCATCTTTTTTTTCAAAATTAATACAGAGTAATCAAAAGGAATCGTTTCAGTTGATAATATAAAATCTACTTGAAATTGGTGAGCCTGATACATGATTTCATTTCCTGTTGTTGACAGTGGCATTTAAAGATTTAAAATTAAATTTGAGTACATTTAGTTCTTATTCGTTTTTAGTTATATTTTTCTTAAATATCTATAAATAAAATTAGAAATATTTTTTGAAAAAGCTATGAGCGTTCGCCGGGATTTGAACCCAGAACCTTTCACTCGCATGGTGACTGCTCTAACAAATTGAGCTACAAACACTCGGCGAATAATTATGCTTTTTCGTGCAATTTGTTGTTGAAGAAATTTGTAAAGTGACATGGGTTGCGTTAATAGGGACTTATACAATTCAAATTTTTCAGTTGCTATCTAGTGAGTAAAATATAATTTAATACTTTGTTATGTAGCGAACATGGTATAGCTTTACAGTTTGACGTTTATCACGTGATCCAAATGTGAAACGTCAAACAAATGATGGAATCTGCGGGGAGTAATGTTGAAAGAAGAAGGCAGTTGTTCGACTCGTCATGGTGTCACCTCGCTCTTTCTACAAATTTGTTGTTTCACACAAAATTGTGTGGAGGGGGGTCTGCTGCATGTGACGTGAAAATTGTAAGTCCATATTCGTTACAAATAACAACCTAGATTGCAGTGGGTAATCCCAAGAAGAATCTCGTAATTAAAATTGTTGTTCCCCTCACCCTTTCTTGTATTACTTAACATAGCAATAATCTAAAGTATTTATATTACTCAGAAAGTCAAAATCCTATTAGCTGTTAGTCTTTTGATATAACCTATTTGTATTTATTAGACATGTCAAATTATATTTCCGCCTTTATCTGGAGTTGTGCCAACTGTGGAATAAAAAGATCTCCTGAATTGTGTTGCCAACTGTATCAATCCCTTTTGATCAGTCTTATAACTACAGAATTTGCACGAAATTATTATATATATGTAAAAATTTTCATGTCTTAAATATTTCAAGTATATTCTTTTGAATTTACAGTTGAAAAACGTCAAAATTCATTCTGCAGTGTTGTTGCATGAAATATAAAGCCCTAGATTGTAGTTCGATGTTTTTTACAACTGAAATTGCGTAATTACGATGAAATAAATATGTCGTAAAGTAAAAACAAATCGTATATTGTACTCTGTTTATACGACGTATTGCCACACTCTTTTTTTTTTAAGCACTCCTCTCTCCGCCTGTTGTACCCGAAACAATTTGTGCGACAATAATATATTATTATTTGTTTAGAGAAATTCAAAATTATGATACAAAGTCAAAGATTTTTAATGAACGATTAACAACAAGGTTTCAATTAATAATGAAAGCAATACCTTTTTTGTGGAGATGCTAGTGGTGAAGCAACAGGGACAATTTTAATTTGGTGAAAATTGTTTGTCAGCTGTGAAAATCGAACCGGAGACTCAAAGCCACAACATTGCAAATTCAAATAATTATGTGTACATCCATAGATTCAGTGAACTAGTGGAAAATGTAATTTACAATTAAATGTACATATAAAGTTAAGGTTATAATCGACATATATTTTTATTTGCTCTTGTTCCGTGTATAGTGGTATAAACATAGTTTATACTGCAAAGTCTATGAATAAAGCAATGTTGATCCTTTTGTTTTACTTGTTTACAAAATAAGGATAGTGTAAACCAGAAAATAGGATCATTCCATGTTTCTTTATTATTACAATTGTATGTATATGTACGTATGACCTAATTGTAAAATTTCCTCTTGAAAATACTGCTTTTGTGATACCTATTATTTCTTTCTTGTATAATTGTTCTGATGAAAATTGTGAACAATACACGTATCTGAGCTCACTGTTCGTACTTTGTATGTAAATAATAATGTATATTTATTTATTAATACACACAATACAGGATTCTTACTAATTTAATATTATGTGTTAACGGGCTCCTGAACCTATTTTTTATTAATTTCTTTTATGAAACTACTTGATAAACTATGACCATCAGTTAAAAGACTGGTCGAAAATTCTTTATATTACAAGAGATGTGATTTTTTGAAGTTTTGTTTTGAGGTTGTGACGTTCCAGGTTCGGTTCAATAATACTTAACTTGTGTACAAATATTATATGATTGAATTCTTGCAAAATAATCTTACTATGTTGAAAATCATATTTTACAGAAGTTGTAAGCCCAAGAACATGAAATTAAATATAGTAATAAATATACAACATGTTGAACTTATACATACCAGCAAACGGCGAACAGTTTGAAAAATCAGTGCCGCGATGGCATATTTAGTTACGTTCTACTCCGCATATGTCTCTTATTTACCGCGCGAAAATACTTGTGGCCAATGAGAACTTTTCGGACATGTGATGTCACTATATAATCGCTTTTATCTTTGATGTAAAACATTATTTTTAACCTAATTTTTTTCACTAGTAGCTTAGTCAATACATATTTTATGTTTTTATCCTTCATTCTTTTTATTTCAATTATGGTTCAGGAACCCATTGAGATCATCATATTTTTGGGCAATATTATAAAAAACACAAAAACAGTTTGTTATGAAGGCGGATTTTCAGCGAAATTAATAATTAATCTAATTAACCTTTCATAAAATGGAGCCCATTAAACTGAAAGAATTACCTTTAACATCTGGAAAAAATATACTAATTAAGCACTAGTGCCAAATGAAAACACGTCTCCAATCGGTCATCTCCGATGTTCCACAGATTAAATTGACCAAGTGATATAATATTCATATCTTTTCGTATCTCGTTGATAACATGATTAGGGTCACTACAGCACATAAGACTGGTCGCTGCACCGGTGGCGGTCTATGTAAGGTACCACTACAGCCCAAAGCTGCTCGCTGCATAGTTGGCGGCTCGTCACGGTCCATTACAGGCAAAATCAGATCACTGTGTCGTCGGAAGTTAACTACGATCTCCAGGGCGTAACAAGCACTCACACGTGCGACAACTCCACAAAACCATCATCCAACTCAACTCACATACGCAAGGAGGACTCACATCTAAAACTATACTGAATATTCCTTGAAACTGTAACAAGCACTACCACAATATCTAACTGCTTTGCCATTATTTTATTCGTCAATGAACTGAAACTAACGTAAGAAATTCGACGACTTGCTAAATTAATAATCAATTATTACGTAAATGCTTAGTTGCGTAATAACGAAATTGGATGGCAAAGACGAGCTAATTAACATAATTAATGAGATGACATAAAAATGACAATAACAATTTTCTATTAATTAATAGAAACTTGTTATAGTTATTTTCATTTCATATCAATAATTTTGTTAGTTAGTCCGTCTTTGTTTATGTCATCTCCTTTTGTTATGAACCAGCTAACTACGTAATGATTGATTATTAATAGTTTTGTTTTCAGAACAAGGGTTCAATAATAAAATTAAGACATTTTTTTCTAAATATTTGTTTATATTTTCAGTCTTTGATTACAAGTGATAGAAACTGAACTTCTACACATTAAATAGCAAACTAAATAATAAAGGACAAATATGATTTTTCAAGAAATAAATTAATCTAAAAGATAACGCTCTAATGAAAGGACTGCTCTCTAGAGTAAAGGACGAATGATCATCGTGCGTACAGGTATAAATTATAAATTTATCTCCGAAGAGATTCAATATTGATTTTGTAGATTATTGTATGTTTGTACGTTATTATATATAAACGTATTTATAAACATAATGGCTCAATGGTATCGAATAGGCCTGTGGATCCTAAGAACCCTGGTTCGATCCCCGCAGCCGACAAACATTTTCACCAAATTAAAAATTACCCCTGTGGCTCCCCCTCCACTAACATCTTTGGGGGCCGTGATTTGACGACTGGTAACCGCACTTCACGCGCATAAATATATCACTTACCGAGATCTGCTTCGGCAGAGTGCCACACCCAGTAATGGGTAAAAGGCGTTTGTTATTCTATCTTTTCGTCAACTATGAAGTTAGCTTAGGAGTATAATAATTGTCATATCTCATCGAAAAATGAATATATGAAAACAAAAGAAATATATCATCACGCCTTTTATCCATTACTGGATACGGCATTTTGTCGTAACAGATCTAGATAGGTTATTTTGCGCGTGAAGTGGGGTAACCTGCCGTCAAATTACGCTTCTACCCCATATTACAAGTATTATTCAAATTGATACCTCTATTTTTTGTTTTCAGTCTAAGACAGCCACAGTTGGTTTAAAGGTTCCAGGTTCAAATCCTGGCGGTATTTCAAGTTTTCTCTCTATAATTCAATTTGATAAAATGTATGATCTTCCAAGCAATTAGAATTATATGGATATCAACACAAGATGCCCACAGCTGAGCTTGTGAATTAATACGAGTATTATTATTGTGTTGTCGGTATTTAATTCGGATATCACGTAAGTAAACATAATAATTGTTAAACCTGTAGGTAATGCCTTGACGTTGCGTTGTAATCTTAATCAGTTTCCTGTTCATCAGGAGCTAAAGCCAATAATCAGTAATCAAGTAATATCTTATGCGGTCAGAGGCAGCACGTGTTTCTAAATAAACACGCGGCGAGCTGCATCAGAGGCCGCCGCCACCACCACCGCTTCATAACGTACATGTAATTACTAAGCAACCAATTTCCTTCTCCTGTCCTTATCGCACTCGCATTCTGGCCCTCTAGTGGCGTCCTGCTTTCCTACACTCCCACTCTCCCGCTCTCCCGTGCAATTATACAGTAATGAGACGTTCTGATGCGTGCCGACGTCAACGACGTCGTCTTCCGAACTTTGTAATCATGCATTGTAGCGCTAATGACGGATAGACACGCGGGCTACAGAAGACTGTTTTCACAATAGATGAGCTGCGACGCCGGGAGGTGCATGAGCATTTTGTTTCTATTAACTAGGTTTCATGCCAGGGATCTGAAACCGCAGAAAAATGAGTTCGGTTCGAGTTTTTAAGTGGTTCGGTTCGGGTTCAGAAATTTTGAACATATTGTACATAAAAAGCGGTCTATTCATTAATAACAAAATTATATTTATTAAATAATAATAAAATAAAACACAGGTCTACTCTAGAATTAAAAATCTTTAATATTTTTAAGTTTATTTAAATGAAATTATTTAATAATTTTTAGCTTGCAGCTTTATTTATTTTGACCTTTTATTTTGTTCATTGACTTTTAAATTCTTCTACTGATGACTTGCCATGTTATTAAATGTAGGATATGCAACAATATGATAAAAATAATAAAATAAAAATGTAGTTAGAGGTGTTGAAAAATATTGGTACAACGAAACTGGTTTTTTGGACCTGAAAATATTGGGTTTATTTCCGATTCGAGTTCAAGTTGACAAAATAGAAGCGGTTCTGGTTCAGGTTCATAAAAATCATGGGTTCGAAACAGTTTTCTGTTCGAGTTCGATTCTGTTTCCGGTCCCTATTTCAAACTAATATTTATGTTTCTCATCATTTGTTGACATTTTCTTCAAATTATTTACTGTAGTACAGGTACTCTACGTCTCTAGGGATGTTTTTTATAATTTTGGTATATTACTAATGTCATTTATCGTTTTTTATTACTATTTTTAACTCTCTGATATGTAGTGACGGATTCAGTACTGCAGACAATTGTTCCGAGAATTTATCACTTTTTACTTTTGTATTTAATATGTGGATAATTAAACTATGTTTAAATAAAAATTATAAACTTTTATTGCATATAACAAAATACAGTTTCAGAAGATAAAATAAAAACGGTGTGTATAGTTTGTTATTTAAACTCGACTCTAACAGCATACATTGATTAACAGGAAGTACAAGTAATCTATACATGTAAATAAATCCCGGATATAAAACATTCGAATAACGAATCTTGAATTTAATGAACTTTAAATTTAAATAAAAACCTTTGCTTTACGATTGTGTAAAAGCTTGATTTAACAAATCTGTGATAGGAACTAAATCAATAAGTATAAGGTCTAAAGTGGTAGCCGCAGTGGCGGTTCGTTCATAAGGTCAATTGGTCATTGACCTTCCAAAAATATTGTAAGGGGTGCAATATATTTTTTTTATAATATGAAATAATTATTCTTTAAAATTTATTTAATAGGGACTTACAATTTTAACTTCACAAGAAGCAGACCCGAAGCAGACCCCCCTGCACACAATTTTGTGTGAAACAACAAATTTGTAGAAAGAGCGAGGTGACACCAAAGTCGATGAATTGCTTTCTCGTCTGCCCGCAGACCACCACATTTGTTTGACGTTTAAAGTTTGAATCACGTGATAAACGCCCAACTGTAAAGCAATACCATGTTCGCTACATAACAAATTATTAAATTCTATTTTACTCACTAGATGGCAACCGAAAATTTTAAATTGTGTAAGTCCCTATTGCAAACTGAATTTTAATGGAGCTCGCTGCTCGCACCAAACACTGCAGCTTAGGCAGTAAACAATACATGATAAAATTGACCTCAAAGCCTTAAATGAAGAACGAAACTTGTATAGGATAATATACAAGTGGAAGTGAATAAGACTTATATGGCACGATAGACGAGATATCAAAGAACAGAATATTCTCTCGTAAAATTCCCACTATCATTCGACCTGTCTTGCACTTGCAGGTAGTAAATATTCCGTTTACTCATTCATGCGCGGCTTGTTAGAGAAAATATGGTAATATCAATGTTGAATTGAATAATTGTTTACGCAGAATTAGAGTATTTGTCTGGATTATTTGTTATGTAATATTTTTGTTTTGAGTAAAATTATCCTTTTAAAAAAGGATACAATTTATTGGGACAAAAATGCGAGTGCTTTATTTTAAAAATTATTTAGATGAGGTTCACTTCCTCTGATGGATTAGCTTGAAAAATGAATGAAAGTAAATTGAACAAAAACGAAGTTAGAGTACCAGTCAGATCGTATACATAAAAGCTAAATAATTACAAAATAAATGAGTGAAACGGAACTGCTTCGCATGTAAAATCGTCGGTTTAATAAAAGCTAAAGAAACGCGCACTGATTCATAGTGTAATATCCTCATGCATGTTATAAATCCTAATAACATTAAAGAGCAAAAACTTCACAAGTATTCGAATCAAAACGCTATCTTTTCCAATAAAGATCGTCATAGCTGGCGGGTAAAACGACGCGGGTGAGTGTGTAGCACCGCCAGCACCGCCAGCACCCTGTAAACGCGAGTCGTGAACGCGAACGGGGTCTTTCATCGCCCCGGGTACACGCTATATACTCCGAGTTACGTTACGCCATGCCACGCTAACTTACGGTACGTTTCTACTCTACTCTGCTCCTGCTCATATCTTGCAGTTTATCGTCTTGTTAGAATAATATCGGTGCAAGAACATTAACATGTAATGAGTTCGCGAATACAGATTTCTACTACGTGTGAACTACGACACGCTAGCTCACATGCTGGATTACGTAAGTTCAATACATTCATGCCTTGCTAAAATAGCTTTTATCTTGGTATTATACAGTACACTTTGCAGCATTGCAGTTGTGTAAGATTCGATAATTTATTGGAGTTCGATTAGAGTTTCTGATAAATAAGTTACGCTATCGCGGAAAGTTTTTAATAATGTAAGGAATCCGACTCCAGAGTATTTACAGCGTAGAATAGCAACAGCAAGGAAAATGGATTTTTGTGGTTTTTGGTAAGGGAGAGACGTATAAAATATTAACTACCCTTGATATCTTTTAAGATTTCCTTTTGTGAAAAACCCTTATAGCGGGTATTGTATTTTTTCGTGGAATTTGTTTTACTAATTAGCTTGGTGCGAGAATTACAATTACAGTAATTAATTTGGGAAATTACCAATTAAGATTTTAACTCAGATTTTTGTGAATCACTTTTTCAGACCAACAAAATAAATTTGAATTTTAATAATCACTTCTATATTTCATTCTCTGGTGTACACAAGAATCAAAGGGAGAGTAGTACAAGATTTAAATATAGTTATTTCGAAATAGTTAAACCGTCACAATTCCTACTTAGCCCCACTAGATGCTTGACAAACCCTAGAGGGTTTAGATTATGAGTTAAAATCCTGATTGTCATGATTTTTCAAAAATGCATTTCAAACACCAGATAAATTTAATACTGTGGTGTAAGGAAGACTTTAGTATCTATAATTTTTATTTAAAACTTTTCATTCCATTATTTCTAGGGCCTTATTTACGTATCGTACACCACTGAAGGTCCCGGAAAAAAAATTTCATAAAATATTTGTATCTGTAAATCACTAATCTCATATTGTAGGACAAGATTTCTCTAGCATTTCCGAATATTGAAACGACTTCACGTTAGTATACAAGTTTTATGATATCAAACTGCATTAGAGAACGATCATTCAGTAAACAGAAAAAAATAAAAGATTGTATGCGCTCGACTATGACTCAGCAAAAATTAGCCGACTTAAGTATTCTGAGTATAGAACACGATAAACTACGACTCTTCAACGATTTATTCGATCAATTTTCCCTCATCAAAAGTAGATAAGAAAGATTATAAATAATGTAATTGTATTAATTATATATCAAGAGATAATAATGATTTTTTTAAACTAAATTGTTTTAGGATGAGTAAAGCCTCATTCACAATACGAAATCTGTAGTTATAGTTAGCATTTATAGTTAACGCTAGAGTTTGACATGCTCAACAGCGCAGAAGCGTTCACAACAGCAAAATTAGCTTCATACTGCCTAGCGTTAATTTCAGCTAACGCAAGAGTTTCCAAGCTCCAAACTTATAGTTAGTAGTTAGCGCCATCTTGTCTAAACTACCAATCAGAAACGCGAATGGATTGTGACAATGAAATAAATGCTTTTGTTATTAGAAATAAAATAAATAATAATAAATAATGGGGTAATGGCACAGTGATAGCAAGTCGGCCTGTGGATCCAAAGAACCCTGGTTCGATCCCCAAAGCCGACAAAACATTTTCACCAATTTAAAATTATCCCTGTGGCTCCCTCACCACTAATATCTTTGGGAGCCGTGATTTGACGCATAATTATATCGCTTACCGAGATCTGCGTTTGAAGAGTGCCACACCCAGTAATGGGTAAAAGGCGTGATGATATATTTATTTATTTTTATTTATTGTTATTAGAAATTTTACTTATATACGATAATTACAATTATTACATTACCTGTTGTATTAAATGTTTTTCCAATTATTTGCCATTGTTCATCCCACTGTTTAATATTTTTGAACTCTGGGTCAGCTTTATCATATAGACATTTAATATTTTCAATCATGTTAAGAAATAATTCTACACCCATTTTTATAAATTATAACAAATATCGAAATAACCAATCTTTAGATATAAGTCTGTGATAAGCAACATCAATTTTTCAAAAATATGGAATGATTGAACTGACATCTAGCGTCTCTTTCAAAACTAGTATTTATTTGATTAAAATACCGACAATGTCACTAACTACACCCTTAATTTTGGTATTATGAACGATCATATACAACACAAATGCTAAATATAAATACTAACTATAACTACTAACCATAACCACTAATTTCGTATTGTGAATGAGGCTTAACAGCCCCAAAAAATCAGGCGCGGTGGCCGAGCGTGTTAAGACACATCTTTTAACATACTGTGACGTCATCAAAACCAAGGTTCGTCAGTTCGAATCCGCCTGTCGACAAAATGTAATTTATCGCGAAATATAAAATACAGTTGCATATATAAATAAATCACACTCGGGTGCTATAAGCTAGTCACTTATACGCCTTAAATAATGTAACATCGACTTCGAAAACCGACAGTACGGCAGTGTAAAAACTGTGGCTCGGTGTGCCCGGTAGGCCCAGATCCTCAATGGATTGTAGTGCCACAGGATATAACAGCCCCAAAAATATTGTACTTAGGGGCCTCGCAACACCTAAATCTACTCCTGATTTTTGCTCATATCTAGTGTTCAACAGCACACTGGTTAAAAAACTCTATTGTCAACGGCCATGGCTGCACTCGTTGGAACTGATCTAAGCGATAACGCGAGTTAAGTTACGTTGCGCGCGGGTAGTACTTGGATGGGTGACCGTCCAGAGAAAACCCGCGTTGCTGTTGACCAATAACAACTAAAACGCAGATCAGGGCGTAATGGCGGCATATGACCTAAGTAGTTGGTCCGCCAAAGAAGCCACAAAAAAAAACTCTATTATAGATAAATAAATAAACAATGACAACGCTCACTTTCCGTACGTTTTGGTTTCTCAGTAATCATAAATTTTCAGTATGATTTTTCGAGTGCATCAGATTCAATTATTGCACTTTAGTACTCGATCTCTCTCAGAAATAAAAATATAATAATCGCGGCGGCTATAAACCATTCATTGTCATAAATAAAAGCATCAACAGGGATGTGTATGTCATCGGGGCGTGAGTTATAAACATTTATCGCTGTAGTACGTGTCTCACGGGCCGCCGCAGCTCCGCTGTGAATGTGAAGGTAAGCTCCGCGTTCGCACGGCGGTGGCTTCTACCTTATTTCCGGTGCAGATGATTGAAAGCCGTGCTCTGAGGGTGGGAAGGGTTAACGAGTTTAGTTGTCTGAGTTCGGATTGCATGTTTGCGATTGAACCACACGATGTAGCTGCCATGTTTTGCAGTTATTACTTTTTTCGTTCGCGTTTGAAGTATGATTTTGAATTGTATAAGTAGAGAAAATGATTTGAAAGTTTTTGCTGTTTCTCAGCATAAAAACTAATCGATTTAACTTTTATGAAATTGTTAAATTACTCCGCACAGAAAGAAATTTTCAACTTCGTAAAAGAATACAGTTTTTGATTTACTAACAATATTAAATTAGTCTACATTGCTGGTTATAATCTGTATTATCTTTCATACTTTCTTTCAGTTCAATACTGAAATGAATATTTAAGCAGTACTGTATTTATATCTATTGTTTCAAATGATAACTCAATTCTTCACAGCATTTTTAATAAATTATACTAAAATATGTTTTGCTAGTATGTTAAATATATAGGATATTCTCTTGCACTGAATTAGTTTCCCGAATATGTGCTTAAATTTAGCTACTCTTAAGCCGCTGCTTGTGTTCTGTTCGACTTTTGGGGATATCCATGGTTACTGATGTAAATAACTGTGATTATTTCAAACAAAACTCTGAAGTTTTTGTAGTACTTAGGGCCGATATTGTAGCTGTGTTCCATTTGCCACTAGATGCACTTAAATCAGCTCAGATAAATTAGACAACATGACTAAATGAACTGGATTAAGCAAAATGTTGCACTTATTGAGGTGAATACTTCAAAGTAAATTAGAATAATTAATTCTAGCACTGGAAATAAATTCAGCGAAGTAATCCAGTACAATAAATAAGTGATCTGGTTAAATAAATGTAAGCTAGATCTGATCCAAACGGCAAATGCAATGCGCCTTATACAGCAGTAGTATAAATAGATTCATAACCAAGGACGTTGAAAGGAGGGGATTTGGCATTACGATACTGTAGCATTGTTTGAAGTGAGGCTTGGGCAAGGGAAAGAGACAACAATAGTTTTTCTGCACCGTGTTTAGCTAAATCTCTTCTTCTTTCAAATATTTTGAATATTTGTGTAAGAAAAGTGGCGTTTAGACATTTTTGTGTTGTATGGAATTGGACATATTTGGTAACAAAGTGTTTAGTTTGTAAAAGTCATGCAGTTACGGGCGGTGGAATCAGTTTTCACCAGTAAGTAAATGTAGGTCATATTATAAAAGAAAAGGAAAATAATTTTTTGTTTGTTTTACAGATTACCTAAAGATAAAGGGTTTCGAAAAGCATGGGTAGAAGCGTGTTGTTTGAATGAGTTGTATATTATTCAGACGAATACTGGCTATAAAATTTAAATTTCAAATCTCTTTATGACATATGCGCAATAGCAGGCTAAGCACGGTACAGAAAATAATACTTCTGTCTCTGTCAATCTGCCGAGCCTCACAGTCTTGACTTGAATGCCATATCCCCTCATTTCAACGTCCTTGTTCATAACCAATGACAACAATATTATAATCGTTACTATGGATACGAACCATGTTCAAAATTTGTACTGCGATCGCATAGAATGCATCTAGCACTACTGGAAGTCATTTTCGAAACTAAAGAACGTATTGTGTCAATGTTTTCTGTCACGATAGAAGTTAACAACGTATCTATCGTTTACCGTGCGTCTAGAGGAAAATTTGAAACCCGTATCTTTACAAAAAATGCAATAATATTCAATTCAATTGCAATTTGCAACAAAATCATGTAAAATAGATTGTATGAATAACAAAGAAATCGGAAATGTTAAAAGATTACTTTACCACAACTTGCTGAAGTATATGCATCTACTTGTACATAAAACGTTATACAAAGCTTAGTCCAGATACAATACAGAATCTAGAATATCTTATCCAATATCATAGCCAATATTGGATTAAATTTACTCAAAATTAGAACTAATATCAAAATATAACGTTATTGTTATAATTTTATTTATAAAGGAAAAAAAATAGAAATTATGTGCCATTATTAAAGAATAACAAAAGAAATGTTACTGTATTGACAATTGTCAAATCAGTTGACACGTAATTTATTTGGCTACCCGTAATAATTATTACAAAGTACAAATAATCTTAATTCGCTTCTAAACACATTTCACTCCTTTGAGACAAGAGTATCACAACGCAAAATTTCATTGTTTCTTATCTTTTTTATTCTTTTCTGATCTTACATTGAGTGTTTAACTGCAATTGTGTGGAATTCACTTCCAAAAACAAGCGTAGAGCGACACTCCCTTCCTTTTTTATCTTTTAATTCGTTTTCAGTTATTACGTAGTGTTTAACTGCAATTGTGTGAAATTCACTTTCAAAAACAAGCGCAGGGCGACGTTCCCTCCCTTTCTTATCTTTTTGTTTCATTTTCAGTTACTGCATTGTGTGGTCTTTTCTTTCATATATAAGTGCAGACTATCGCTTTTATCTTTTCTAATCTTGTAGATTCGTTGTTAGTTTCGTTATTAGATTCGTTGTTAGGAGTAAACGTGAGTAATTTGAGATTTTTTATGCATACGTTATGTACGTTGAAGAAAGAAAATGAATGGTAAGTGAAAAGGAATGATGTGATTGAAGGTTTGTTGTGTGATAATAATTTCGAGTGTAATAAATGAATGAGTTTATATGGAGTGATCTATGAATGTGGTTGAAGTGAGGGTGGTATGTTTGGATGAAAATGTTTGACGATGACTGATTGTTTGATGAGTGTGATGAGTGAATGTTTTATGAGTGATTTTAGGGTTCGTGCTACCCCATTTGTTGGGATATAGCGTGAAGATATGTATGTATGTATGTATATAGAAAAAATAACAGATTTAAAATGATATTCAAGAATAAGCACCAACATCATCTGACATAATTACAAAATTGTATATGTCGATTATCACTGAGTACACAATCAAACACAATTATTTTTGTACAATATTACCAAATTTGAAGTTGTGAAACTTTTGTCGCAAGTGAGCGATTTGTCTTTCCGCAATATTCTTTACTAGAACAAAATTCCAATCTATATCTGCAGACGAGCGAAGATCAAGTATACATAAATTCTCTTCTCCTGCAGTTAAGTTTGCCTGTGTAATATGTATGTATATAGTAAAAGTACTTGACATACGAAGAAACGTAGAACGACGTATTTGTATACACAGCGAGTCCGATGCATCCATCTGGCAAACTATTTACTGGAGAGACATCTAATCTACAAAGAAAAATACTTTTTATCCATATTGACTCTACCTACATCAAAAGACTAGATTATACAATAACAATGAGACTGTATGGAAAGAGTAGCGTCGCTAAAGCAGAAGAATGCTTTATCGTTATAGACATCTTACATTGCTTGCTCCATTGTGACATGTGAATTTCTATTTCCAAGAATCTTTGAATTGGTAATATCTATGTAGATGTATTTGTTCTTATTATTCATTGAAGTTTTTGAGATGTTAAAGGTCATTGTAAAGTTAGTGATAAAATTAATTCAAATGAATTGTAATAAAATTCTATATTTTATTATTATTTTTATACTACGAGTATAAATTAAAATTTATGATTTTGGGTTTACATTAAAGCATTATCTGTGATTTATAGGCAATGGAAAATACTATATTTAATGATTTTTAAATTTATTAACTCATGTGACAGAACCTATATCTAAATTATATAATGTAATTCATATATTTTGATTATCCAGAATTTGATTTACAGTATTGGTCGTTTCAAAACAAATTATTCATAAAAATCATTATTCCAATAAGTAAATAATATGAAATTTAACGTATACAAAGTATTATTCTACTTTATTAACTAAAATTTATTTTGCTTTGCACATATATAAACTGATTGGCAAAATAAAATAGTTTTTATTTACTTGAATAAAAATGATTATCTTCATAGAACGAATCTCTAAAGTTTTACAAATGTTGAAAAGATCTGGAAAGAAGATATAAGAATATTGCACTATGAAGTGAAGTGAATAGTTTTTACATTAAGTTGAAACCATCTGCAAGCAGCCTCGCGGGACAAGTAATAAAAACCTTGAAAAGTTTGCAAATTTCGAACACTTCAAATCTTATCCGAGATCTTAAAAGGGAGTTTAACAAATTTGCAATGGTAAAACGAACAGGAGGGATGCAAATTTCGAGGGTCCTTAATTCAAACTTGAGGAGGAGAGGCGGTAAGACGGCAAAGGCTTGAGGCGATACTGTATTTAAAATGGTGAATGCGAATACCATCAGCCAACTTTAGAAACAAATAATTGAGTCAGCGATAGTCGAATGTTCATTTCAGGCCGACTAGATTTTGATCACTCGTTTGTTATAATGCTTTTTCCGATATCCGATGCTGAGCCTGGAATTTAACAACACTCTTTGGTATTCCCAGCGTAGTTCTTGAAACTTGTGCAGTTTTGCCACCTTCTTACTCACACGCCAGTAACTTTGCCATTTAAATTTGGAAGAAGTTTCACAGATTTAAATACTTGCACAGCATTATAAAAATATTCTGTAGGCTACGACAGCTCTGCCGCAAATGTTGTTACTTTTGTGTGATATACTAAAAATATTAATAACAAACAAATACACTTGATAGAGTCTGCATTTACTTGCATTTTATATACCATGGAAGCATTAATTAATTACAATATTCATTATCAGCAAATGAATTAATTCTAAAATACATCAGCTTCGTTCGTAGTGCATCCATAACCGTTAAGCGCAAGCGCAGTTTTAAGTGGCAGTAATTTTAACAATTGATTTGTTGCTCGTTATGAAAAAATTAATTCCAAAGGATAAATATAATTCCTACTTTTCGCCTACTCTTTTATTGTTATTGACGTAAAGTGCTTGCAATTGGTTTTAAATATTTTAATTTAACATATATGTCAGTGTCATTATGAATATTTAAATTTTTCTAACTGTTTCTGGCGAAGTTCTCATATATTTGTCTTGTACTGTCTTGTACTCTCCATAATACATTCTAATAATATTTACGCGATTCTCGACTTTTAAAATATTCATGACAATAACAGATTACAATATTTAAAACATATTGCAAGTACTTTACGTCAGTAGCAATAAACGAGTAGGAGAAAATTAGGAATTATTTGTGTTAATTTTTTTATATTACTTTCATTATATTACGTTATCAAAATAACATAATATGTATGAAATAAGATTTAAGGATAATGGCAGTATGGCGAAAAAAAATTTGGTTCCATATTTTTTCCCGGACACTATTTATTTACAAGAAACTGATTTAACATGTTCACTGCCTATACCAACATATAATTGTGACATATATTTTATTATTTTATTATATATTTTGACTATTCGGCAGTTATAAATCGAACTGCGGTATTTAATTTAGTTATTTAAAAATCAAAAATAACATATTATTCATTACATACATGTTTATTTTAGTTAATTATTACTAAACTATATTACAAATTAATTTAAAAATAAAAATAAAATTAGTTTGATTAATTTTACATGGCTATATTTTATTTCTCAAATGTTTTAAAATTTAATTCAATGTTCACTTTTATTTGTTCCTTTTTATTTGTAGTATAGATAATTTAATTAATTTTGCGCGTTTAAATATCATTTTACGTTTATTTGATATTATAATGATAAAACTAATTACAAAAAACAAATTGAAACTATAAAGAACGCTAATAACTTTAGAAATTATTATTATAAAAACTAAACTACTAAGCAAATGAACGAGCATTGAAAAACACGTTCAATATTTCAAATATTGTTGCCAACCTAAAATTTTAAAACTTGCGCACCAAAATCACTAAGATATAAACAGTCCTTATTCTGTAATATACGAGTGGAAACAGGTACAGTTGCTAGACTTCGTGGTTATAGAGCTTTGGCTCTATTTTACAGGAAGTAAAAAATAATCATATTTCAGTAATTCGGAATTATAATATGCTTATGTTATTTTCGCATCATTTTTTATGTCTGTAAGAAAGAAATGAGACGGCACAATATTTCATTGTATCGTTCAATTTCCTTTACGTTTCAAAAACAGAATTCGCTCCAGTTTCCTCATTTGTGTTTGACGTATCCATGTGGAAATATTTGTGTAGGGAACAATTACCTCCTCAATCTGGGTTCAGCGCTTGGCGCTGCACGACAGCACGCCAGACTGTCACGCGCATGCACGCACACTCACATTCACGCTCACACCTTCCGACTTCGGGACGCCGCACGTACCTCTCAGCAGAACTGACATTTTATTTCCTCCGTTGACATGCGTCTCAATCGAAAGCAATTTCAGCTGCTTTCGGTTTTATTATTTGCTGTTGTAATATTTTCACTATGAGTTGCACTTGAAGACTGCTTACTGAAATGTTACTGCCAGATGATGTCGAAAACCATTTGCGGAACGATCAATTTTCTTTCTTGACTCTCAATTATTTCTAATGACATTTCAACATATGAGTAAAACTAGTCTCCGGGAACCCTATTTGTTGAGTTTTTCTTTAGTAGAAAAGAAAATATAAGTAAGAATTTAAAAATGTTTGCAGAATTATCATTAAGTATAATCTTATTTACATGCAATGAATTTGTAGACTGCTGAATAAATGTGTGTGTATATTGCGGTTGAAGTAGACATCAATAAATGTAAAAACAGACATAGAAGAAAACTGAGTCAGGGAATGTAAATTTGTGTTGCAGTCTGCTGCCTCAATATTTTCAATATTCAGTTAAACATAAACTGAATTACGATGCACGAGTTTTAAATCTGATTTTGTGCAACTGCTCGATTCACAGTACGGTCGTCAAACTTCGTAAATCATCAGAATCTTTCGGAACACAACGAATGTAGATGGTTTTACGAACTGCAACCAACGTGAAACATGTGAATAATAAATTAAGGTTTTTGTATGTGGCTCCTCCTGCTGTGTAGGTATGAGAGAGATACGAGAATCTCTCGTCCGCATTCTCTCCTGCGCTTCTATTCTCTTTACTCTTCTCTTTCACTCGCTCCCATGAGCTTTGTATTTTCACACGTCGGTGGATCCTTTGTGCCGCGAAATGTAACATGATTCATAATGTCGTCGAGTTGACTGTACGAATAATTCCAAGCTCGTTTGGTATTCAATTATTTTCGATGAATCCATGTTGATTTTTCACGTGTTGCTTCCAATCCCGTTTTACTTTTATACTCTTTTATTTTGAATTAGGACACCTCACATCCTTGGAATATAATTGAATTTGTTATCCGATAAGTCTACGCGCAGTGTTTTTGCTTTATCTTTTCTACTAGAGAATTTATAATATATTTCAGTAAATTAATGTCTTTAAAGCTCTTCAAAAGAAGCAAATGACTGGAAAACAAGAGTAATATATTAGAGTTACAACAAAAGCAAAATCCAAATTACAAGATAATTTCAGTAACGTAACATACATAAAGCACAAAGCGAAATTGAATAACAAAATGTGTCGAATTGAAACAAACCATCATCGACAACTATTAGTGGCAAACATCTTTGGAAAAGCCTCTTGTGGTATAATGAAGGGGTCTTTCCTCCTTAAAGGTATTTCCTTTATCCCGAGTGACCATTTCACTCCCCCGTTCCTAACCCCGACCTGTCATTCGCACTCACTTCGAGCACAGACTCGCCTTGTCACTCGTAACAATGCGCGCTTCGTTATCGTTCTCGTTTTCGTCGTGCACGACGGAAACGCAGAAGCAAGAACGGATTCTGTTCGTGCAATTTAGATGGTAGGTGTCCAGTTCAGAACTTTGTTCAAGAGAAAGATATTTGTGGATTTGGAGGTGCGCTAGATTGCCATTGAGATAACGTGCTTTTTATTTACAAGTAAAAGTTACTGCATAGCTTTTTGTAGGATTGTTAGAACAATATGTGTCTTTCAAACTGAAATACACCATCTTAAATTGGACTACTGCTTCTACTCGTATCTTTTAAGTTGAATTGAATCTTGCTCTATAGGTATATATCTACAGATTATCTTGAAATATAAGGCAGGCCCTATAGCTACAATTATTTATGGCTTATTGTGCGTAATGAATATTGAATTCTATATTTAATATGTTTAACAAATGTGATGCCAACTGACGTATTCATATTGGCATCTCAAGTATCTTAACTTTTTGATGATATTCAAATATAACATTCCAAACATGATGTTTTCGTGTATAGAGTCGGCCTGTAGATTTGAAAACCTGGGTTCAATTCCCACAGCTGACAATTTTCACCACATTAAAACTGTGTGGTTCTCCCTCCACTAATATCTTTGGGGGCCGTGATTTGACGGCTGGTAACTGTACTTCACGCGCAAAATATATTACATACTGTGACCTGCCTCAGCAGAGTGCCACACTCAGTAATAGGTAAAAGCAGATCTCGGTAAGTAATATATTTTTTCGTATCCATGATACGTAATTGACAGATTGTTTTTCTCATTTGCTGTTAACAACGGCGGGTAACTGAGAAAACACGGGACGTAATGAACATATCCGGGATTTTACCGTTCAGGCTTAGGACGCGACATCTAACCGCATGAATTTGAAATAAAAATAATTTAACTTCAATAGAATTGGACAATTGTAATTATTTGTTTAAATTCAAGTAGGTACGAACGTAATTCCAATTATTTATAAAATTGCTAATTAAAGTGATATTTAGAACGAAAAATTAATTCTTAAAATTTGAGGCTATGTATCAAAAAGCTACGTATGTACTTGTGCAATCTGTGGGATTGATGATTTAGAAACAGCATTCTACTCGTACTGTTGCAGATAAATTTAATTAACAAATTAATATTCTTCTTTTAATTCTATAATGAAAAATTAATAAACAATTAATTGTTAAAATCAGGCAATTATTTATTTATTAGTAATTTTGTAACTTGTTACCATGGTTTCAATTGTGAGCAAGACGAGACATTCTTAAAATATGGTTGTATTCTACAATTATCTCTTTTTATTTAATACGCAGTTTTCATGAATACGAAAAAATATTTTGTGTCCTACGGGAATCTAACGGAATATTACATCCGTCAGCTTTTGTGCCCTCGTTCCCTTCGGTCGCTCGTGCAGTAGAAAACTTCGGGATGTAATATGCCCTTATCTTCCCTTATGACGCAATATACTATTTCGCACTTCCGTCCGATTTCAGTATTACATATCCCAAAATCGGAAACCATGTGTTTACCGAACGCAGTACAGTAAAGACTAGGGATTTTTGTAATGTTGTTAGCATCACTGCCTATCAGTTTCAATGTGGTGCTTGAAGATTAGAAATTTTTATCACTTTTAGAGCTAATTTGTTAATAGTAAACTCAAATATAAGTAATTATAAATAAATATGTAGTTGCTGTGTCCAACCAATAAAAAATATGTATACAGAATATTTATAGAGAAATATGCCGTAGAGATCAAAATTTAGTTGGACGAGTTCAATTTGTAGAAGTAGGGATGTTACGATGTTACGAGATTGGCTGTCTATTGAGTGCTTGGAGGTTAGAGGTTTTTAGTAATTTTAAATCTATAACTTCATTTAAATTGGCACAAATCTTTTGTATTACCCAGAAATGGTTTTGCGAGTACTCGCAATTTGCAAGCCTCAGTTTCGGCTCGGCCTGTCAAAATATGCTCACACTCGCAAAAGTAAAATTTTTGCCCTAGTACTACAAATAAGTATTGCGCTTGAAGTACGGTTACGTGAAATCACGGAGATGTTAGTACAGGAAAGCTACAGGGATAATTCAAATGTGTAATAAATGGAATCTTATGCGGGTTCTCAAATCACAATGATGTGATTCCACTAAGCTATCTACTCTATAAAAATGTAATCTGTATGTGTAGTTTCTTATATTGTTGTTTCTTGTTTCAGGTAAGATATCCACCATATTATTAACGAAGTACGTGAGGGCAAGGCAGTATAACTTCTGTCGGTAAATATGCTCTAATTTTATAAACCACATAATAAGTGTATTTGAAATAGTAAAGTAGCAGTATCAGATTTAACGAGATATAGTATCATTGTGGTTTCACATAAATCAATCAGTTTATGTCAATGGTTACGATCGTTAAGCGTATACAGGTAACCGGTTTGAAATTAGTTTCAACCTTTGTGCGATGGAAATAGGTTAATTTTCCGCTTGCGTACCTCTCTGGTTAGCGGTGCGGTGTGACATGCAAGCTCCGACAGCCGCCACATCGGGGGCGGCAGTGGCGGCGGCAGGGCGATCTCTACCTACTTTGTCGGCCATCGTGTATCGCTTGCGCTGCAGCCCGCCTCATATTTGCTTCTAATTTAATCCGGGGATACATCTCAGACTCATTCACGAAACAAATTGAATGCAACATTACATTTGTAAGTGAATCTATTGTAGCACCACTGTGATATTGCGCGCCCTATGTTGTTCAACACACACCCTAGGAAATACAAACTGTCCCCTATTTCTAGTTCTGCGTTGTCGTTAGTCATCATTTCATAGATTTGCTTTTAATTAAAGACACTCTATCCACTTGGGCAAGTGTATTACTCAAGCCCAGTGATTATCATTTCTCATAATGGATTATTTAATAGTCAATAGTTATTATTATTGTTAGGATTTTATTTCTATCGAAGTTATCACTGATATTTATCGAAGGTGTCCGTTAATCAACGATTCATAAATGGTTACATTTCGTGATGGTACTATTAATATCTTATTTCATTATAATATAATATTGTTATCGATTATTGCAGACATGTTTCTCATTTATATGATTTTAATGATACAAGCAGTTATTTGACTTTTTTTACACTTTTTATTTCATTTCAATATATGGCTAACAAATAATTATTTTACTACTACGAGGGCAGGGTGAAAAGTCCCTGAAAAATAAAACAGATGGCGCCACAATCGCAAATCTCATGTGACATTTGTGATGTACCATCTTTAACTAGAACGCATTAAAATTTTCAGACTGATATGTCATTCACTTCTGGTTTGACACCCATCGAAAGCAAGCAACCTTGAAGATTTTTGAAAAAATGAAAAAAAGTGAATTTCGCGTCTTGATTAAACATTATTTCTTGCGTGGAAAAAACATTACGCAAACCAAAGCATCGCTTGTTAAACATTATGGGGACTCCTCACCAACGATTGGAACGATTCACAAGTGGTTTACTGATTTTCGTTGTGGTAGTAGGACTACAAAGGACGCCGAACGTTCTGGTCATCCAATTGAGGTTACAACGCCAGAAATCGTCGATAAAATGCATGGTATGATATTGGACGATCGGTGAGTTAAAGTGCACGAGATTGCTGAGGCTATGAGTATCTCAACCGCACGGGTACGGAACATTTTGCATAAATTTTTGGATATGAGAAAGCTATCTGCCAGATGGGTGCCGCATTGTGGACAACGCACCAGCGCACAGGTCCGCAGTCACAATGGCAAAATTGCATGAATTGCGCTACGAATTGATTCGTCATCCACCATATTCTCTAGATTTGCGCACCCCCTCCCCCCCTGCGATTTTTATCTATTTCCAAACTTGAAGAAATGGCTCGGCGGAAAGAGATTTGACTCCAACGATGAGGTCATCGCTAAGACAAACGCCTATTTTGAAGGATTGCCAAAATCGTATTATTTGGGAGGAATCGAAAAATTAGAAAAACGTTGGACGAAGGAGATTATGTTGAGAAATAAAATATGTTTTGACCAAATAAATCATTTCTTGTTTAATTTTTCAGGGACTTTTCACCCTGCCCTCGTATAAAAATATATGTTGAGAAATTAACATCACTTGAAACAAAAGTATTAAAAATAAATGAAAATTAGGGATATATCTATTTACGTGTTTTTCTATGTTAGTAATTGAAACTTGAATAATAAATTTAGTATGCACGTCGAACTTCATGCAGAGTTTGACAATTGTTACACAAAGATATATTGTGTGTAATATGGGCGATGCGTGAAGCAAGCTTTCGCAGCAATGAAAACCCGCCTGAAGCGTTCGTCACACTTCGTCCGCACTCGGCAGCATCGACTGCGGCTGTCGGCGTTCAGCGATTTGCATATCCATGTATATAGAATGGGTTCAGTTAGTGTATCACATAATGGAATGAGTAATCATACAAGTTCCCCACAGCCCTTGTGTTCTTAATGCATGCAAAGTGCTTAATTTGTTAAAAACCTCGCCGCCGCCAATTGAAAATATAAATTCGGTCGCCGCGCTCTGCTCTGTGCCTCACACTTCGGCTTGAGTGGATATCTTTTAATGGATCTCGTTGGGTCTTCGCCAAATGGTCTGCTACACTACAGGACATGTTGGGCTTGTTTGTATGTTATCTGGAATTTCAGTTGTTGTCATAAATATATGCCTTCTATTGCCTTGCTTCGACCTTGGCTGCTCGTTTAATAGTCTGCTAGTCAGTTTTGATGATGCCGACTCCTCATATATCCTTTTTACATATTCCAGACAACTTTACACTCTATATATTTACATGAATACCATTCTAGATGTCCTTCAACTTTCAGAATTGGTTTATTAAACATACATTTTTATTCATATTACAATTATAATATGGCTATTATAATATAAGTAAGTTAACATTTTTATACGCCTTACGAATTTGTTTTTCAAACGAAACTCGATGACTGAATTTTTCATTTAAGATTCGATTCTGCCTGATAGCGAATTAATATTGTTATAACCTAATATAATAATTTGTTAAAAGTATATTCTGCGGACCTGGAATTTAATGGGCTTATTAACATTTTTTTTTATAAAACCTTGTAATCAAATTTTGTATCGATCAGTGAAAATTATCCATGTTCAAAATTTTCTACATTAAGATAGATAGGATTTTTTTGGTGATTTGTGGCGTCATCTTTTCTATTCACTGGTACTGAAACAGTTTATTTTGATAAGCTTTCTATTTTTTATATACTCGTCAAAAATTTAAATAGTTATTACAGCTGAGAGTTGTACAATATTTAAATAGTTAACCACTCGTAATATGTTGAAACACTACTGGCCGCAAAAAACTCAGATATACATAAATTTTTAAAATATATATTTTTTTTACATAACATAAATATAAACAATAAGCACACATAACAAATAGATAAAAAAATATTTAAATTTATGAAATAAATTACTAGTCTTCATAGTCTGGGTTGACTTGAAGAGGAAGGACAATTTTCTAATAACTTTTCCATAAATTGACACCATTTCTTCAATCAATTCTGATTTAGCAGTTTTACAGTTTTTATTTTCTAATATTTTGTGTCTGTATATACTTAATAAACTTAGATTGCTCAATCGTTACGATAGGAAACATGTCGCTAGCTGGTCATAAGAATAAGTACTGCTGGAAATTCAGTTTCAGCTTGAATTTATTAAGTAATGAACAATATAATTGAATATAAAAGTATATTGTCTGACTGTTGAGATGCTCACCTCTACTTTTTAAGAATTTAACGAAGTGGTTCTTCGAACCATGGTTTTATATTCAATATATATATTTTGCATGCTTTGTATCGGCACAAATTAGATCTGAAAATGACTAAAATTGTCTCAAAACTATCGATAGCTATGAAATTGAAACAAAATTAAACAAATGTTTGACGTTCAATTTGTCAAAACTTCAAAATAAATTCTTTATTTATTATTTAATTTATTTTGACAAATAAAAAACAAACATTTGTTTAATTTTGTTTCAATTTCATGCCTATCAATAGTTTTGAGACAATTTTCGTCATTTTCAAATCTAATTTGTGTCGTTCCATAGTATGCAAAATTAATTTTGTTTATTGGTTCAGATGCAGAATTTTATGCCCTAAAATAAAATAGTAAAAACATACTATTTTATTTATAAATACATGCATTAAATTATCTATAGGTAGTTGAGTTTACGATTTTAGAATCTGTCAATAACCCTTCAGTTAATCAGTAAGATCTGTGCGTTATCGAACACGCAATTTCACACCCTAGCGCTATTGTTAGCACATATTTGTAAAGATTGTTGCATGAATCATTAATGCTGCAAAATAGTATTTACAATTGCAGTCACGCATTCCACACTCAGTTTTTATTTATACATCCTTCGATTTATATCAGTTGCGTTTATTTCAATACCTGTGACAAATGAAATACTGAAACAATACCTATATTTATCTTATTGCTCATATTGTAACTCATTCTTTTTAAATCGCACGCTCATAAATAATTCAGGAATAATCGCCACTTCCTTCGTTTGTATTCTTCACGTGAGACATTTAACTGTGTGTATGCATGAGCGACAGAAATACAAATGCAATAAAAATAAGACATTTGAATGGCAAACATAATGAATAGTGTTGGGAGAGAAATTATCCGATATTACAAATCACATGTTATCATTCTTGGAATTCTCGAAGTTTTTAGAACGTTTTATATTGTAGATACTTGTTTCAACAATATTTAGAAATCGAAATGGGGTAATGGCTCAGTGGTATCAAGTCCGCCTGTGGATCCTGAGAACCCTGGTTTCGATCCCCAAAGCCGATAATCATTTTCACCAAAATAAAATTACCCCTGTGGCTCTCCCACCACTAATATCTTTGGGGGGCCGTGATTTGACGGCTGGTAACCGCATTTCATGCACATAAATATATCACTTACAGAGATCTGTTTCGGCAGAGTGCCACATCCAAGAATGGGAAAAAGACGTAATGATATATTTATATTTATTTATTTATTTTTATTTAGAAATCGCATAGGTAATATTTCATTTTTCAACCTCTCACAATATATGATTATAATGTTATCCATAATATCAGAATAGTGGAATGTGATTTCTAAAATTGTATCTTTCAGTACTAATTCTCTCTTAATGATTTCTAGGGCGCTTCAGTTTGTGCCAATTGTAACATCCTTCTGCAAGCATTTCATAAAACTGAATTTTCCAATGTCGCATTTACAAAGTGAATTTTGTGCAACTATTTTCGTCGAAAACAATCCTACAAAGTTCAAATTTTAACAACTGTTTTTGGAGATATTTTTATGTAATGTTGTTAAGTTGTCTAGTTGTCTAGTTATGCCAAACATAATTATTTCACTTTTATCAAGGTGAGATTAATTAAGACATGCAAAATTGTAGTAGGATAGATTTTTTTTTAATATTTAAAAAATAATTCACATATTTGGAATTTAAACTTTAAACAATTTATTTAAATGTAGAACATTTTTTATAAAACAAGACGTCCTTTTAGCTTCATGCTCGGAATCATTATCATGTCTAAACTAATAAAATCTTATCTGAACCAGGTTCAGAAGTTAAAATATGGTTACATGTTTTTAAAAATTACAAATAAATTGTGAACATAATAAATTCTGTTAAAAAACACATTGGAAGTATACACTTTCAGAGTCAAAACTTGACAGCGAAACACTTCTTTATTAAAAATTTAAGGTATTAAGTTTTATAACATAACCTAGTTATATATTGTTTCTTATAATTCTGTGAGTGACCTTTTCCGATGTTTCTTCGTTTATTTATTGAAAAATATATGCAGAACTAGTTTTATATTATTTATTTAAAGATAGTATGGGGTAACGGCTCAGTGCTATCAAGTCAGCCTGTGGATCCAAAGAACCCTGGTTCGATCCTTACAGCCGACAAAACATTTTCACCAATTTAAAATTACCCCTGTGGTTCCCCCACCACTAACATCTTTAGGGGCCGTGATTTGATGGCTGGTAACCGCACTTCACGCGCATAAATATATCACTTACCGAGATCTTCTTCGGCAGAGTGGCACACCCAGTAATAGATAAAAGGCGTGATGATATATATTTTTTTTTATGGGGTGGCTAGCTGAAGTCGGCCTGTGGATCCTGAGAACCCTGGTTCGATTCCCACAGGCGACAAACAATTTTCATAATTTCAAAAACTACCCCTGTGGCTCCTCCACCACTCTCATCTTTGCAGGCCGTGATTTGACCACTGGTAACCGCACTTCACGCGCAAAATATATCACTTACCGAGATCTGCTACGGCAGAGTGCCACACCCAGTAATGGGTAAAAGACGTGATGATATATTTATTTATTTTATTTAAAGATAGTTTCGCAAAATTAGATTAATTTTAAATATACCTTTTCTGTATGTAACAAAATAGATTGGAAAATATAATTCCCCGAAATTCCAATCAATAAAACACTATTTTCTGCAAGACTATAGTTTTTGGAAAATCTAATTTTAAAAAGATAGGAAAACTAACTACGAATATTTGTGAACGTAGCTGTTTGTTATTGTCTTCTTGGAGTGAGAAAAAAGAAATAAAAGATAATTATGTGCATTGACAAACAAATGAGCAGAGTCATTGAGATCAAAACGAGCATCGCAAAGTCTCCTCGTTCCTCCCAAGTCATTCCATCCAATAACGAAACGGTTTTCAGCTCTAACGACTATGTCAGCAGTAGCTATTAACTCAGAGAGGAATTGAGTCCCTTACAACAATGCCCCCACTCGGGCGAGCACCACTCGAACCTAAAAATTAATACAAACGATGATTAAAAAATCTGCATACGGGCTCGCAGCGATATTCGCGCCCAGGGAGTTGTCCCCGTCGATATCTTCGTTCTGTGCGCCGCCCTCGTTGTTCTGTTCGGTGAACGTGTGCGCGGATAGGAGACACGTGCCTATGACGTTGTTATTACAATTAATTCTGTTCATTGCCGTAATTTGGAAGAAATTGCAGGAGGCTATGGACCGTCCAAATTAAACGGGAATTAGTTTGTTCTCTGGAAGATTGGGAAATTATGGAATGTGGAATACTGATTTTAATGAACATGTTTTGTTTATTAAATACATCTAGTTTATAACGAGTACGTATCACGATATTTTAATAATAAATTTTCGTTAAACTACTGTGAATTGTTTAACCATTATGTGAAAATCTAATTTCATAATAAGACAAAATAAGCAACTATTATTTAATTCCAATGCTTTGATCAATTATTTGAAATTTTATTCTAATTGTTTTAATTATTTTAAATAATTTATAGTAAATATGGAGTAGGGGGCACAGTGGTTATCGTGTCGGCCTGTGGATCCTGAGAATCCTGGTTCGATTCCCACTGGCGACAAACATTGTCACCACATTAATACTACTCCTGTGGCTCCCTCACCACTAACATCTTTGGGGGCCGTGATTTGATGGCTGGTAACCGCACTTTACGCGCAAAAATATATCACTTACCGAGATCTGCTTTGGCAGAGTGCCACACTCAATAATGGGTAGAAGGCGTGATGATATATTTACTTATTTTATTTATTTATAATCAATTACATATTATTGACCCCAAATTGAATTACAAAGCGAGAAATTGAAATACATGGTGACTGAAGCTTAGTTGGTTTGACCGGGGACCGTAGGTCTCAGGTTCATATCCTGGCGGTATTCCAATTTTTCTCTTTATAAATATATATCCATTTTAAATATTGGAGTTCAGAATCTTGTAAAAAATAATATATACCTCTCGTGAGAGGAATGTTTTCCCCTTGTATTGTAGCCCTTGACTTCGTCTCGTGCTTTATTTGTACACCTTCAAAATAACATACATATCTCTCTCTCTCTCTTGATGTATAATTCTTTTACGATTCTCTTTTCTCTTTTAAAACAAAGATACATTTGAAAATAAATAAATAAGAAAGACTATTAGTGGGCTTATCAGTCACAATCAATATATGGCAAATTTGCATCAAAAATGTAAACTATTTTTATAAAAATTACTATTAGTAAAAGAAGAATTATTAAAATAAATAAATATATCGTCTCGCCTTTTACCCATTAAAGGGCGTGGCGCTCAACCAAAGCAGATCTTGGTAACTGACATATTTTTGCGCGTGAAGTGCGGTTACCAGTCGTCAAATTACGCCCCCCCCCAAGATGTTAGTGATGGGGAAACCACAGGGGTAATTTTAATGTGGTGAAAATGTTTGTTCGAATCAGGGTTCTCAGGATCCACAGGCCGACTCGATACCACTGAGCAACCTACCTCATAAAAAAAATTTATATTAAAATTGCTGAATTATTAAGGTTTATAAATGTTGTAGACGTTATTTGTATATATTTTGAATTGAAATTTCTCATTGGCTCAAAGTTTTCATTTCGCCTCAAGCGGTACCAAAATATTTAGAAATGTACAAATATTTTTTTTTTTAACTTTACTGAATATAAATATTGAACAACTTTAAGGTGTAATATCTACATATTTTTTTTACAAATATATAGAGAAAACTACTTGTGTGCCACTGACTAGGATAGCTGAGGTCACAAATCAATTTTATCTTTAAAAAATTATATCTTCCATAGTATTGAGTATTTTATATCCGGACTTTCACTGATCGATATATTTTGTAATGAGGTTTATATAAAATATATATATATATATATATATATATATATATATGCTTTATATAATGTGCTATTAGAAATTTAAAGTACGGAGACGAAATATTTTGTAGAATTAATCATGAGTGTGTCATAAAATCAGTAAAACAAATTCGTGTCAAAACTATACTGCAAGACAATTAAGTGTCAATTAGCATAAACTGACAAATCATCAACTAAATCACGACAATCGTTTGCCGGAGGCGCTGCTACAGTGTTGTGTCGATAGATGCGCGTGAAGTGCGTAGAATCCTGCGCATGTACGCACACGCACACGCTCCAATCACGCAATTACTGACACGTGTGATTGTCCGGGATGAAATATGCATTCGCCAACTGCGTCCTATACAGCCGCCTTTCATAGCGTGCCGCGATCGCGCCCTAGTCATGTTTGATATTTAATATATGCGCGTGTGAGTGCGTGCATGTAGTTTTTGACATTTTACATGCGCACGGTTCGGCGATGGAAGGAGAGAAAAGGTTGGGGGAATTTTGAGGGTAGCTGTCATCCTGTGGAGATTTATATTTATACAGTGGTGACTCGTTTTAAATGAACGCTGGGGGACGAAATGGAAATACGTGATGTTTTTGTTTTTTTTTGTGTTTGTAATTTTTTAGAACCTGTCACAGTTTCCTTAATTTTGCAATTTATTTTTGATTCATAATTGTTTCATTTACAAATTATTGTGCACACGTAGATGTATTTATATACCTAATTCCTAATTTAAATACTGGTATATTTTAGCTCTATTTTGCCTCCCTATTAAATATTTACTAAAAATTATTGATAATTATCTATAATTGTATATTCGTATAAATATGTTGGACAGAAAAAAGATGATAAGACCCATTTTCTCTATTTTCGTAATTTGATGTGCTGTTATTTATTGCTAGTCTTAATCCATATATTAAATTAATGGATTCGTTTTTTCCAACTACAATTAATGAATAATTGTCATTTTTTATTAAGCGGAATGTACTGCCAGGGTTATATTCCGCCTCCGTTGTTCGCTATCGATGATGCACATGAAGTTAATGGTTTAACAGCGGCAAAAGAATAGTCCCACTCAAAATTGAATAAGGAGCAGGAGAATATATTTATGTTATTTCTTTGTGGTTGAGGGGGAGCAATGATATTTAGTTTTGACTCTAGACTAAAGCTACTTTTCGATCTCTTCACATAATCTCTGTTTTAGTCTTGGTTTTTTGTTCCTGTTTATGTCTGAAAAAATCCAGCCGTTTCCAGCTCTTAACAAAAACATAACCTTAATTCATTATTCTAGGAAATGTTTGTTCACTTAAATTAGAAAATAATTTTATAAAACTATTTGAAATACTTGAAAAATTATATAAAATTATTAATAAGGACTAGTAATTACTATTAAAATAAAGCACTAGTTTAATTAAATTATACAATTCCAAAACAATTTACAAAAATTGAGACATTTTTCTAGTGAACAAACCAAAATATTTATTTCAAATATAGTAATTTAAATTTCAAAACTGATTTTTATATTATTAAAATATTATTAAATTGCAATTATACTTATAAAATCAAAGAAAAGAAATAAATTTTAAAATGACAGCGACCAAATAATTTCTTTTTAACATATTACTTTTGTTGTTGCTATTAATCTAGTAATTTTTATTTTTTTCACAGTTGAAATTGTTACTATTTTTATTCTATTGTCTATATTTATCGTATTTTCAACAAAACGTAATGACATTTGATAAATACGGCGTAGAATTGACAGCATAACAAGAGATAGCATTACCGCAGCTAACTCTCTCTTACAGAACAACGACGAAAGACTATGTCGAAAGTATGAAGTCTGCAAACTTTGTGTTTATGTGCAGCGACAAAGACAACGACTAAGACTAAAATAGTAGCTGGAAATGCTCAGCTGTATTTACATATGACAAACTCTCAAGGTTATGTCGAAAAACTAAAACTAACACTATGTTAAGACGTGGAAACAAGGCTTTAGCTTACAAGGTGTCATTAGTTTAGAAATATCCAAAAAAAAATTAGGTTGAAATTTGAGAAGAAACAGAATCGTATTATAATATTTATTTATATATATAAACAACAGATACAATTATATTTTTTTTAGACTCTTGGATTGTAAACATAACAATCACACATCGTTGACGTCATGACGTTTATGGTAGTTGCAATTTTACACATGTTTTTATTTTTCCGCATCGTGGTGCGGTAAAGTAACTTGAAATTATTTAGCTTTAGCGGCAGAGAACAGTTTTGTAATAATAAAAAGTTACTACAAAAATGCTAGCTATCGCAATTTATCATTCAATAAAATCTTAGAGAATTAAATATATGATTCTTTTGTAGAAAAATTAGTTTTGTGGTAAATGGAATGCGCCTATATAGTTTGTTGATACTTAGTTAGAAAACCAAGAATAAAAACGTCAAAATGGTTTGAAGCAGCTTGTTTAATAATTACGATGATTTATTGTTAACAAGCAAAATAAATAGGTATGTCGGCCCAAAAATATAATACATTATGTGTGCGTTAGGTATTTGTATATCGTTCGGTTTAATTAAAGCATTCCGGTGCTCGCCGTGCTTCATTATAAAACTTCGTGTTGTAAAATATTACCTACCGCACTTATAATATAAATATCTATTGATTCATAAGGTAGATCACTCACTTGATTTTAGGTACGTCAAGTTTTTCATTTTCAGTATCGTTATGACTTTTAGCAAAAAAGTTAATTCAATTCACTTTCCGAAAACTAAATGGTAAGAAAATTATATTAAAGTTTATTTAAACTTTTTAGGGAATGTAGTTTAGCTTAATTTGACAAATACAAAATGCAGGATTAACTAAATTCTATTGAGAATTGGGCCGTAAAAGATTTCCACAAATTTTTCACAGGAATAATTTATGCATAAATTTAATAATTCATATAACGTAACAATTACAACCCATAATCACAAATAAAGGGAATTTTGACTCAAAATTGTTTCTGAGATTTATTTTTCCACATTTTTTAAAATATAGGTACTTAATGCGCTCTTTTGTTAGAGACTACGAAGATAGGTAAAACTCACTAATTAAGTCATGTTAAATCGAAATATCATTGTGTGCTGTATATATTTATCTGCACATAGCATATAAACAGTGTGACTTCTTAGTGCTACGCTAAATTTCTTGTTTCAACTACGAATGGTTCAATGTACATTTACTTGAAATTTAGTAAAGTTTGCGTTATATTTTTATAGATTAAATCAAAGTAATAGAAGTAGGGGAAAGGTATATGGTGAAGAAGGAGATATATTTTCTTATAATTTCTTGATTTAGAAAATAATGACGTGAATAAGCACATTTAAGGTACGTTTATACTTCTTAACATAGTCTCTGTTTTAGTCTTTGTTTTTGTTTATGTCGGAAAAATTCCAGCCATTTCCAGCTCTTAACATAAACGTAACCTTAATTCAATATTCCAGTAAAGGTTTGTTCACTTAAATGAGAAAATAATTGTCTAAAACTATTTGAAATACTTTAAAAATCATATAAAATTATTAATAAGGAACAGTAATTACTATTAAAATTAAGCACTAGTTTAATTAATTTATACAATTCCAAAATAATTTTAAAACTTGAGACATTTTTGTAGTGAACAAACCAGAATATTTCGAATATAGTAATTTAAATTTCAAAATATATTTTTATGTTATTAAAATATGATTGAATTGCAATTATACTTATAAAATCAAAGAAAAGAAATAAATTTAAAAATTACAGCGACTAAATAATTTCTTTTTGACATGTTAGTTTTTTTGTTGCTATTAATCCAATCATTTTTATTTTTTTCATAGTTGAAATTATTACTATTTTATTCTATTGTCTATATTTATCGTATTCCCCACATAAACCTAATGACATAACAAGAGATAGCATTACCGCAGCTAACTCTCTCTTACACAACAGCGACAAAAGACTATGTCGAAAGTACGAGTATGAAGTCTGCAAACTTTGTGTTTATGCGCAACGACAAAGACCAAGACTGAGACTAAAACAGAAGCTGGAAACGCTCAGCTGTATTCACATATGACAAACTCTGAAGGTTATGTCGAAAAACTAAGACTATGTTAAGAGATGGAAACAAGGCTTCAAAATAAATTGTGTTTCTTTTTACTAACTCTTATTTTAAAAAAAATCAAGTCTTCAGAATAAACCAGTAAACACGTCTTTAGTTCGAGTAAATATTTCAGAAATGAATTTGTTCCGACTGCTTCAAGCAGGTAGAAAAATTAACATTTTATCAAACCGGTACTGTGAACAGTGAATATTTGACTACAATCACACAACCGAAACCAAACATATCGTGAATAAGGTATGCCGGTGGTTTGGGAGTAAGAAAAGAAGCAAGTCGGGCATCCGGACACGAAGACAGGGTTCCCTCGGGAGCATACCCGCGCCAGGCGAACTCGCCTGCTTTGCCCTGGTCACAGGAAGTCTTGCATGAATGTTTGAAACCTCGCGCTGTGCGCGGACACGGCTTACATGGTTACCGGGTCCCCGTGCAAAACTACGAGCCCTCGCCCTGCGCTCTGGCCTGACCTCGCAACCTTTGTTGTGACAATACTCTTGACACATAACACACCACTCTCAAATTATACCACATGTTAGGAATATTCAAGTTTTATTCTTTTGAAATTAATTTATGAAAGGAAGATTAACTTATGTTGCCGTGTTTATGCAAGAATTAAATTAATGTTTATAACAGGATATTAATTTATCATATTATCCTCCTTCTTTCATTCGTCCAGGAGCTTTATGATTATTTTACATTCTAAAATGTCGTTGAAGAAATACAGTAAGATATCATTCTTGTAAGTAATGAAAAGGGGAAAGATTAGAATAATAATTAATACCTTCGTAATTCCTTTTCATCCTTTTTTGTTCCCATATTAATTTCTTTTGAAAGTATCTAATTCTAGTTCAAACTAAGGCTGTTATGATTTAAATTGTTTGATTTAAATCGTTTGATTTAATTCATGATTTAAATCACATGATTTATTTAAAAAATCGTTGATTTAAATAAAAAATTAAAATGTTATAATTAAAATTAACAAATTTGTTACGTAAAATGAATTCTCCATGACTACGTATGTTATACGAATTTTTTAAGATTGAAAATGGTAAAATTGATACTTAATTATGAGTACAAAGTATGGATTCAAATAAAGATGGTTCATATTTTTTGGGGTGGCTAGCTCAGTGGTATGAAGTCGGCTTGTGTTCGAGTCCCGCAGGCGACAAACAATTTTCCTAATTTCAAAAAAACTACCCCTGTGGCTCCTCCACCGCTAACATCTTTGGGGGGCGTGATTTGACGACTGGTAACCGCACTTCACGCGCAAAATATATCACTTACCGAGATCTGCTTCGGCAGAGTGCCACACCCAGTAATGGGTAGAAGGCGTGATGATATATTTTTTTTTATATATTTTATGGTGCCATATTACGTGACTATCGTAAAAAAAGAACATATTTGGTCATATCTTCAGTTTCTAAAGTATGGAAGGGACTCACAACGCTACGACGTAACAACCGTTATTTATTCCTCTGCTGCTTACTTGCAATTCTAGGGACACATCAGTTCCTGAACGGTTCTCACAACCGTTATTTGAAATCTTTAGTTTGGAAACTAAGGGTTCTAAAGAAGTATACTGATTGGCACACCTGATTGCGCTGTTTATGCGGCGCATAACCTCTTCGTGCGAAATTTAAAACACTAAAATATATGAGTCCTCTACAGTGGACTATTAGTAACGAAAAAAATCAAAGAAATCCAATTTAAATCAAAAAAATCTGATTTAAATAAAAAAAAATATATTTTTTTTTAAATCATGATTTTTAACAGCCCTAGTGCAAACTATATAAAATGTTCATGTTCATTAAATTCATATACGAATTATTATATAGCCAACTCTCTTGTGCCCTGCTGTATTTCAATAAATGATAAACTTAAAGTTAAAATGCATTTACTAACTGTCAAATCACAATATTGAAGGACTGGGGAACGAGTTAAAAATTTAATGTAAAGATGTCGACAACGAATTACTTTCGTAATTATAAATTTTTTTATATTCCAAACAGTTACTGTGCTTTTCATTGAATGAAAGACATCTGCTATTTATTTTGGTTTGAGGAAGGATTAGATGAAAAATTGGCTGTATACGAATTATTTGCAGATAATAGCGTGAAGATTGAATCGAAAGAAGGCGGATTAAGAAGCAATAATTTGTGGTAGCCGTGTCACTAGTGGCCGTAAATCAAACTGGTCGTTGACAGGTCGTTCGCCGCCGCCGCCGCCGCCCGCGATTACATTCAACGCGTATCGCAAACATCATGATTTTTCGGTTGTTTGCCAACATTTTAATCAAAGCTGATCAATCGCAGTTTCTCGTTGTTGCGGACGGTGAAATTGATATTTTACCTCGGATTTACATTTGTAATCTGACGTAATTGATGTACGCGGGTGTATTTGGATACGACCGATGTTTATATTTAATCTAAAAATGCAATAAATTACGAGAACTGGAATTGATGTTTGCATCTGATGATGATTATGACGAGAATGATAATGCTTCCATCATGATGGATGCGTTGCTGAAATTAAAGCGAATGGTTTTAGTCGCTCGGTACGTAGTATATAATGTTATTATGTACAATTTTAATATTGTGACTCGTGTTTGGCAATAGTAATGACATGAAATGTAAACATAGCCCGATACCTTTGATACTAAAGTGAATTAAATGTAATTCATATTAATATGGCATCATGTAGATGGATTGATATAGATGTGTTTGCCTGCCATTGCACGTGTTTTGCAATCGTTGGATTATTTGAACCAATAAACGCTTAAATTATTATTGATGCAACTACCATTCAAATTAAATTTTGCAATTAGTAATAAACACGCTGGCCACTGTCAATTGTAAGGTTAATGAAGACATGTTCACGATAGAGACAACGGATTTCTGTGTACATATAGAGTATGTAAAATATGTTGTACCATTTTATTTTATCGAAATTCGGTATTGAAAAAGTGATCTAAGGAAACTCTGAAGTAATAAAATTTAAGATGCCATCGACAGGGCTAATCACAGTTATGCAAAAACCTTTGAAACTTAAGTCGCTAGGAGAAAAGAACAATGATCATTAGCAGTCAAAAGTGCGGAGCCGCCATTCCATCTAAAACCAGCTCCCATTTCTCCACGGCGATCAGGTACAAAAGGACCAAACAAAGAACATCTGGCGAAAGAAGAACGGCTACTTTAAAATCATCTAATTGAACCTTCCGCTGCCACCAGACACAGAGATTTGGATCGTTCCGCGCATCGCGCCGACCGTAAAGGAAATGGCTTCCAGATGTTAAGCGATTGATGAGTTCACGTAATTGCAGCGCCGGCGTTTCCTAACGATTTTCCGAACAACACACGTTAATGTAATCACGTGTGGGTCGAAAAAGAATCACGAACGGAGATGCAAAAAAATTGTCCTCCTGAGGGCAGGTAATTGCCGAAATGAAATGGGAAGTTCGAACGCTCTGCGTTCGATCGAAAGTGAACTCAGACTACGTGATATAGGGTTATGTTTGCTTCTTTGCCGACCTGATGTTTAATTGTGGTTTGGTGTTTTAATCCACCGGATTATCGGGATTAGAAAGTGGATTGGAAGTTACCCAGTTCAACGGTTACCAGGTGAATTATTAAACAGATTATTGCAAGATTAAAAGGAACTGTTTAAAACCTACCGTTCCAGATGTAATCGGTCAGTTTTAAATAATTCTACTTTGATTAATTCTTCCATCGACGACCGATCAATATTTTATTCATATTTTAATCATAATCTCGTTATTCAATCAGTAGCTATATTTAGAAAATTATATTTCTACTTCAGTGGAAATTGTAATAAAGTTACTTTGTCCTTTATATAAAATGTAGGTACTTAATTTCGAAGTGTAGCATTCATCGATTTTATTCTGTAACAATGCCGACTACAAAACCCAAAATTACATGTTGAAATTCATAAGCATTGCGAGAAGCCCTAAAAATATTTGGCAGAATAGTTTATCGTTGCGAATATTGTACAACTTCATGCAACTAAATCTCCGGTCTACTGAGACCAAAATGAAAATAGCGTGTTTTCACCCCCTAAAACTATACACCCCGAACGCACGAGTGTATATTCAAATTTTGGCTTCATCTTCCTCCTTGTCCCCCCAGAAGGTGGCGGTGGCACCCTGGCGCTTGGCGCACTCCAACTCACTCCAGCCCTAGATCATACGTTCTGCCGCGGCCCTGCGCCCTCCAAATTAAACCGACGCCCCCGGTTCGCCGCGGGCGAGTCTATTTCGGCCGACGAGTCTATTTCGCTACGCGAGTGTTGTTCGTTGTGTAATAATTTATTCTATGTCACTTTTGGGATACCTGTAACGAGATTATCTGAATATTTTGCATTTTAGAGAACATCTTTCTGTCCTTGTAGGTATTAAGATGGATGGGACAAGGTTTACGATAGTCTTGAGGAACAGGAAATTTTAATTTGCAATTTCATGGCTATCCCTACTGTTGCTCTAAATAACTTCGTACCTTCTTGCCTTCTATGAAAAGTATGTTGTGTAATAAAACTGTTGGGCGGTGCATAATATTTATATTTTAATTATAATACTAATTTGTTGACTGTCATTTAAATCATCGTTAAAAACACAAATTGCCTTTTCTTGGATAAATATTTTAAAGAAGTTTTCGCAATGCCGCGATGTGGAATGTGCGCAGATTGAAGTATAACATGAACCTGACAGTAACGGTTGTATGATCGCACATTCGACTGACAGAGACATTGCCGGTGATCGACCGATGAGACAGAGTCACGACAAATCAAGTCATTATTATATCGTTACGTAGTTTATTGGGACTCCCAAAGCTTCTATCAAATAAATATTTATTCATAATTTTAAACAACTGTAATTTATTACCGACGATATATTTCGTCGGCGCCGACGTCCGCTGCAACGTCGCACGGGAATATCGACACGGGGTCGCACGCACCACCCTCATAAATAATGCACGAACTGGCAACGTTGAATTAACAGTTTATTACCTCTGTTTACGCATCAATTTTAATGTGTGTATGTACGCCTGAAATATGTCCCTGGACTATGGAACCTTAACGAGCCAATTTCGAAATAAATTTCTTCGGATTAATTTATTGGATCTGAATAAATAAGGCGGGGAAATTGGATACCGAGTCTCCTTGAGCCACTAACGTATCTTTCATGCTTGGTCGAATAATTTAACGTGCGGCGGCCACGGTCTGCGAGGTTACGGGAAACATGAGAGCCTGATGTGTTTCTCCTGACAAATGGTAAAGGATATGAAACACTTTTTTATTTTTGATATATAGAAACTGCCGACTATTATCGCCAACAATAAATTATCGCGGTTTTAGGAAGGATTGCGTGGCTAGTCATTCAGAGGGTTTCGAAACTTGTGAATTCTCTGACACATTTTATTTTATAACAAATTTAAAAAATGATAATGTCTTGAACCTTCAGTTCCAGTTGCATAAAGTATGTAAAAACTATTACTGGTTAAGATGCCAGACACTGACACTATATTTTAAACTATATTTTCATCGATTTTTCGTTTTTATTGGCCTAACTTTGAGTTGAATTCAAAACTCTTCTTTAGGTAACATATCGCTTCTTATAATCATCTTGTATCTTTATCTTGTTATTTTACCATTGCAAATATTTTTCATTATTCTGTTATATTTAGAGAAGCTTTCTTAGATTGAAGAGGGCTTGGGGCGTTCGGTAGACCAAATAGTAATTATTTTGTCTATGCTAGTGCTTAATTAGTGCTCCATTATGCTTTTAAATTTTTTTCAAATATATCTTTCAGATTATTAAAATAAAATAAAATGTTTTCCCTACCAATTTCACGGTAATAGACCATTATTAATTATTAATTATTCTTCTGTTTGTTAACATATATTTTTTAGTATGTTCAATTTTCGATAAAGAGATAATTATATTTTGACTTGTATGAAGTTGAGAGGAAATTTCTGTAAATTTGGAAAATTTAAAAGGCATAATAGATCACTAATAAAGTACTAACGCAAATAAAAAAAATATTTTCTGGTCGAAAGCCGTAGTCGTAGATCTGCCGAATTCATAGGCCCAGACAGGAGTTCTAAATTCAGTTTAATCACAAATTAATATGTGATTTACGCAACTAATTTTAAAGTTCACAATAAGTTTGTTAGTACTAATGTTAATTTTAGAGCAACTTAAAGTTAACAGCGTGTTGAGACAATAAGTACCAATGTTATACTAGTTATCGAGATGGTTAAATTTAACATCAGTTTATATTATCGACCGATGAAAAATCTTCGTTATATCTTTAATATAATTTATTTTCATTTTAGAGATAAGAAGAGTTTAAAAATGTATATTTAACAATCACAATATATGATTATAGAGTAGGCGGCACAGTGGTTATCGTGTCGGCCTGTGGATCCTGAGAACCCTGGTTCGATTCGCACTGGCGACAAACAATTTCACCACATTAATACTACTCCTGTGGCTCCTCCACCACTAACATGTTTGGGGGCCGTGATTTGACGGCTGGTAACCGCACTTCACGCGCAACATATATCACTTACCGAGATCTGCTTCGGCAGAGTGCCACACCCAGTAATGGGTAGAAGGCGTGATGATATATTTATTTATTTTTTTACAATATATGATTCTAATAATAAGTCGCGATCAATGAAAAATTTTCTTTTATTTTATTTGCCGATGATATCAAATAAAATACAAGTAAACAGTTATTAATGGTATGTACTTCGATAAAAAAGAGTTGTTTCGTAAATGTGCGTCATTACTAAAATAAATGATTATTCAGACGAATCATTTAGATTTCATAGCAAATAGTCAATATGATTTTTATTTCACTTGAATAATAAATTTTATAACAAGTTATTATAAAAGTATATTATTTCAGTGTCATTAAATTAAAATACGTGTATACGAGTAGGGTATCCGTTTAATTCAAGCCACAAAAGTTATTTTTGTAATCTCTCTTGCACTAGATTTTTTTTTTTTTTTTCATAATTGTTAGAAAATTAAATATTCAAAAGGCATATTTTTCTGAAAAAACAAAAACTCCTTAAAAATGATCCAAAAATGTAACAACTTTTGTCCAATTTAGTTCGTAACTTTTATAATATTTCTAAATATTTTCAATGACCAGATGTCTTAAGGTTCATTCACAAATTAAAATTAGTGTTTTTTGTTTTTGTTTTGACAACTTTGTAGACATGTTATTTTATGCAGCCATTCACAAATTAGTATATAGTTTTGGTTTTTACACAAAAGTTTATAAACTCCAAACTTAGATTTTAATTTTATGTTTATACTAATAGGAAGAATATTAGAATGATGTAGCGATATATAGTTATCCTTGTTTAGAATTGTCAATTGTATTTTTTTGTTTGGGATTGTTTATAAGAAAAAGGAAAATAGAATGGTGAGTGGTACGCTCAATAAATAAAATATGAGAATAACAAGGAGATTGAAAAAAATGTTTTTTTTAATATATCCGATTCAATATTGATAAATTACTATCAATGGTTGAATCGTTAATAAAAAAAATGTTATCATGATTTCTGATGGTTTCTTTTGTCACCGGTCTCCTGCCGTTTGTTTCTCACATTTGTCAATAGATGTCACAACTAAGTAAAACATGATTTATAAATGCTGATTCAAAATGATAGAGCAGAAAAATAACACTAATTTTGATTTGTAAATGAACCTTAGCAACAACGTTAAAATCTTTGAATATACATCAAAATTTAACATATTAGCTATGGTTTTAGTCATAATTCGTATGTAAAGTTCAAGAATAGAAGCCCCGGCTTCAATAGACATTCTGTATATATATATATATATATATATATATATATATATATATATATATATATATATATATATATATATATATATATATATACACGTTTCAACAATTAAATAAATAAATAAATATATCATCACGCCTTCTACCCATTACTGGGCGTGGCACTTTGCCGAAGCAGATCTCGGTAAGTGATACATTTTGCGCGTGAAGTGCGGTTACAAGTCGTCAAATCACGGCCCCCAAAGATGTTAGTGGTGGAGGAGCCACAGGGGTAGTTTTTGAAATTATGAAAATTGTTTGTCGCCTGTGGGAATCGAACCAGGGTTCTCAGGATCCACATGCCGACTTCATCATTTTGTTAATATCGAAATGGAGTGTGTTTTTCATTTTATTGAATTACAGCTATTCGAAAAATATTATGACCAAAGTAATCTAGTAATTTATTATTTTGCAAAACGTGCGTAATCTAAAAATAAATCCAATTTCTAAAATATTCTCCGCTACGCAATTTCCAAACTTCTTACTTCCGTTTTACTGCTCCAGTAATATCCACGTAGCAAGTTATCATCTTCCTCATACACCGTCTGTCTTCCAGCACTTCAGCTTTCGTACGCTCTGGAGCACTTCGTGGGCCCCTACCGCGCACGTAGCGCGTAAAACGTGGCCATCATGCGTAACGTGTTGCTGGGCCACGTGGTAGTGGTACCCCCCGTCTATATACATGATCGTAAACGTAATGAAATATTGATCACGCGCCAACTCCCGCCAGGTAAGATTGGATTGCATCTGGTCAAACTGATTCTCCCAGCAAATTGATGTATAGATTATTTTGTTATTAAGTTCTGAGTTGCGAACGGATTGCTATGACTACGATTCAATTATATCATAATTTTGTTACGTAAATTCCTGCCAAATATATTGATTGACGAGACACTACACAATATCGTTTATTTCTTTCATTCGGAATATTTCGTTAACGTAACAAACCTTGAAACATTTCCAATCATTCTGGTAAATTATTCACTAAATTTCACTATTAATATCTTAACCTAATCCTAATATTGCAAAGTGAAACAAGACCTGAAATAACTAGTTGGTAAATTATATTTTTAATTTGAGCGTGGCAGTTCTATTTTGATATTTGTCACAGTGCAAAATATTTGTTGGTAAATATGATGAATATCATGTTTCATTAGAGAACCCTGGCATGATTTTTCACGCTTGAAATAATTTGTCACATATGACATATTGCAGAATCAAATACTGAACACTAGAATTATATGTTCCTTCTTTTCAGTCGAATTTTGAAATAATTTATCTTACTGTCACATTCCATATGCAAAATAATAAGTAATTACCATATGTCTATTTTGGCCCAATTGTGGGTGAAACACGTTTTAGTTTTATTATCAATTAACATATTTTTTTCTGTAAAGTCCACTGGTCGGTTTGAAATTATATTAAACAGACATGTTAGAGAAAAATGTAATGATGTAAGTTAAACAAATGGGTCTTTATCGGTGTTTAAACAAATGAATAAAGACAAAATAAATAAGATAATTTCATAAAAACGTATATATATATATATATATATATATATATATATATATATATATATATATATATATATATATATATATATTGATTATTGACACGTAAAAAGATTTAATATTCGTACATTCTTTAACTGGATCATTATCCGTTAATGATCGATAAGTTAATTACAACTTTTATTTTTCATGATTGCTGTACTGATAATTTTCTTATTTTGTGACCATTTTTGTTGTTTTCATATATTTTTTCTACTTGTATACGTAGTTGTTATTATAGTAAAGAATGTAATGACAGCTCTATGGCAGTTTTGTGAAAAGTATGATTAAACAGTATTATATTTCATATTGTCAGTTTCATACGATAACAAAATGCATGAAAATAAAATAGAAATAACATAATAAATGATTTTTCAGACCACCACGTATGAAAGTAACCAGAACAACATCATAAATTACTACGGAAAGTTGAAAGTAACATACACTGATATGTTACTATAACGCACATTTCTAACATATCAGGTGAAGTTCCACTGAGACAACAGATGGCGTTACGAAGTAAGAAAATAATAAAGTAAAAGAAAAGAATATGTATTATTATTTAAATTGAAGTTTTGGCAAATTTTTCAACATATTTGCACAGATAAATCTTATTTTTTAACATTAATAATTACTTATTTACTAATATTTTTATATTATTTATTATTTTGACATTACGGTTAGTACATCAAACTTCAACGCTAACCTTCAAAAACGCATCAGCTGTCAAAGTGTAATAACATTGCTGTTGTAAATTTTTTTTAGAAATATTTTGTTATCGCCTGAAAAATAGTGTGCATAACTCCCTCGAAAGTGTGATAACTGTGCTCGTGTACTTAAATGACTCGGCGCTACGCGCCTCGTTTTTCAATTTGTACACTCGCACGTTATTTTACACTTTCGATGCTTGTTTATGAAATATACTATTAGTAACAGAAAGCCGAAGTAGTAATAATGAGAAAATAAGGATTGTCATTAACTTATCGATCAGTAACAGATAATGATAGTTTATGTGTAAATATAAAAAAGGAAAACTATTAATGTATTTTATTTTGATAAATGTGTTAATAAAACTTAAAATACTGTCCAATAATTAATTAATTCAGCACGTGTGATCATCAATCAATTTTATTTTAAAATTTTCTCGCTATCTGCTACTATTTTCGAATAAAAATTATTTTTAAAAAAATCGCTATTTCCACTTTTCTCTTTGTCCTTCTAATATGACAATATTTGTTTAATTGAACCGAAGTCTTAGCACTCGTAGTTTCGGAGATTCCAATGATGGTTTTCATACAGAAGACATCTGTTTACACAAGAGAAGTATTCACTAAATGTGCAATAATCATTTAGTCATATTATATTTCCATAGCATCGTTTTATTTTTGCATAAATGATTAGGACAGGTAACTTTTAATTTCCGTTTCCATTCTGGACCGTTAGTTTATACTGGAACAGTGGAACAGTTACACATGTAAAGCCAGCAGATCGCGCATAGCACACCAGTACTATGTATGAGTCGAGGTATATGTGTCGATGTGTACGACGGGTACTTCGGTTATTGAATTAAAATGATGATGCACGAAAACCAATTTGCCTGTACGCGAACGGGAGAAAATGGGATGGAAAATACTGAAATCATATTAAGGATTCCATTTCGACTTTCCCTTTGTTGGATTTTCGTGCACGCAGGGATAATGGACGCCACATCCTATGAAATGAAAAACAAAACAGAACTGCAGAGGATGAAGCGCTGCGGATCGCATGCGGACCGAATGTGTACTAAACGCGAGGATAAGGACACTTCTATTAAAGCTAAAGCTATGTTCCATCTCTATTATCTGCGATATGTACGACTTTCTTATCGTACCATACCTTACCGAACATTTGTTATAGGTATGTTAGCGGCTTTAAAATTGCCTTTTAATCATTTTCAACTCGTATATGATACCAAGAATAGATTAAATTAACTAATATTATATAATGACATTAAGGATCCACTTATCAATACAAGCATTATGTAAAATATAAATCTTATGTTAGAAATATTAATTGATTGCTAATTCTACTGAATAATAAACTGAATTTAAGAAACTTAAAAAAGAAGTAAAGCTGGATTTATAATGAAGTAAAATAAGAGGTAACGCTGTTGAAGTAAAGTAAGAAGTAACGCAAGCGAATTTATTAAACGCACAAGTTATTACCATCAACCAATTAGATGATATGATAAATTTTGACAGCTTTCGTTTAACTTCGATGCCTCTTGTTTGCACTTCGGCACGAATCTAACAATAGGGACTTATGCAATTCAAATTTTTTGGTTGCCATTTAGTGAGTAAAATAGAATTTAATAATTTGTTATGTAGCGAACATGGTATTGCTTTATCACGTGATCCAAACGTTAAACGTCAAACATCGTGTGTTGACTGAACAACAAATGTGGGGATCTGCGGGGAGTAGTGCTGAAAGAAGACAGCAATTGATCGACATGGTGTCACCTCGCTCTTTCTAAAAATTTGTTGTTTCACACAAAATTGTGTGGAGGGGGGTCTGCTTCGGGTCTGCTACATGTAACCTCAAAATTATAAGTCCCTATTGGATAACATTGAGTTAGCAAAATCTTTCTACGATTTACTATACAGAGATTTATAAATTTTAATTGTATAACAGTTGATAATGATCACCAATTACTAGAATATCAGATGATCATCTTCCAAATGTTGACTTCTGATTGGCCAGATTTAGGTAACGCTAATCAGATAGATATCATTTGCTTTAAATTTTTGACTTTGCTGCTTCCTTTACTTTATTATAAATCATTACTAGTTGTAGCACTTTTTACGTTACCTACATCATTCGCATCATTACTTCATTATAAATCCAATTTTAATGTTTGTACCTAAAAAAATTGGAGCAACTCTTATACAAAATAATATTTTAATATTTAATATGTCGTACTGTAGATTGTACCACATTAAATTTGTCCCACCACTACTATCTTTAAGGGGCCGTAACTTGACGACTGGTAACCGCACTTCACGCGTATATATATATATATATATATATATATATATATATATATATATATATATTGCATACTCAGATCTGCCACAGCTGAATGACACACTCAAAAACGAGTAAAGGACGTGATATATATATTTTTTAAATTTTTATTCGAATAAGTAGGTCACCAATAAACGAAAATTAAAAAAAAACTACTTTCTATGACAACATTTTTCGTTCTACAGCAAGAACTCTTACAATAACAAGAATAGGTACCTACAAGAAGTCAATATTTGGATAGGAAGTATATCTAATAGCTTATCGACGAAAGGACATCGTGTTTATACGTGCCCTTGTAACTATATTAAACCGGGAGAGCTTGTAAATTTTTTTGCTATAATGCTGACTTCCTACTTTTACCTACTTCACCGAGCTTATGTACACACACATTCGATCCGTGTTTTTGTTCTATTTTGTCAGTTTATGCGCTTGTTTTCCATTCACTTTATCTCTGTTATTCAATTTTTCTGTTTGCTTTTCCACTTTTTTGATTTTTTTACTATATTCCTTGTTTTTCTATCGTTGCGCACGATGTTTTTAAAGAGGACAACTGTTCATTTTATTGTTTTTCTTTTCTTCGTTTTTTTATTAATTTTCTTTATTATCATGACTTATGAAACTTTCTTGCTGCGAATAAACAAATAATATTTCCCTCTCTGACCCAGTATTAACAACACTGGTAAGATATCAACGCTTATTCAAGTTGTTTTGATGATTAGTACAGATGACCTTTAAGTTAAGTATGGTATACTGAATTATAATATTATTTTTACCTTGGTTAAATAAAAAATAATTTCGTTCAAAAGTGAGTAATTTTTAAAATGTAGGCGATGACACATTAAACTGCAGATTTTCACTACATTAATATTAAATAGGATCTTCTAACAAATAATCTTTGGTACCGCATTTTATCGGTTGACAGCCAACACAAAAATATATACAGTGTTACTTACTTGAGCACATTTTTCCCTTTTCCGGAAATTAATTATTGTAGTATATACTTCTTGATATATTATACTTGTTTCTACTATTTTAATACTTCAGATTATTTTATATTAATTTCTTTTATTTGTTTTATGGTCTCATTATTATATTCGTCATACTTGTGCTTTGTGCTAATATTACAACAGTTAGATTAGCTACTTTGTGTTGTAACGTACTTTGTACATCAACATTGCACGAACTTTGTGTCGATGTGGCTGTCAGGAATGACCTATCAGACTTGCATATGTAAGATAACTTCCTACCGGGAAAGTAAATATGAATAAAAATACGATAGTTAATACTAATACTTCCGAACCTGCCTCTAGTAGTTCGGAAAAAAAAAACTTCAAAGATTCAAAGTGATAAAAAGCTCAAATATAATATTTAAACATTTTATTAGATTAGATGATCCTAATTTTAAATCTCGATTGATGATTCCTTAAAAGTTAATTTTCAATATTCAGGAAGGGAATTTCAACTATGAAATGTTAGCAACATTGAGTATCATTTAGAAAAAATTATTGTAGAAGAATGTATATTCAGAAATGGGTAAAATGGCGTGATGATATATTTATTTAATTTAAGATATACAGTAATACGAGGACTTTAATAAAATTAGACGCCTTTTCGCTATCAGCAAGCAAACAAAAGGGCGCAGCAAAAACAGCCATCCGTAAAAATCCAAGAAAATTTCGCTCCGACAAGCAGAAGCATTCAGCTAAGACTTTTACACGTGCAGAACAATTCTTTTTTCGTATTCAGCGCAAGATGTGACACCCCTGTTGGAGTTACGCATCACAAAGTTCTGCCATTGACGACAAAGGCTGGGAGCTTCGCAAGCTTCGGCAAGCCGTGGCGAAGGCGAAGACGAGAGAGAGCGGATCTCGCAGACCGCCTGGCGGCCGAGACCGGGGAGCCGGGCAGACACTCATTTAACTTAAGATTGGATTGCTGATTACACACTGAACGCACATCAACCCGGCCTCCTCGTCTAGATGCTCCCTGGATTATCGTTAGTTTGCCCCCTGCCTGGATGATTCTTCTTCTTCCCGCCTTCGACTCGCCTATAGCTTGTGTGGAGTTTGTGCGCTCGAATTACGCCGCTGTGTACTGTGTAGATGTTACTTTTCATTCGAATGTGTGAATCGAATTACCTGTGGGATTATTATGAGCTGATGGAGTGGGATTGCATTTCGTTACTCCTACAGCAAAGCATTTATCACATTCCCTACATTTGCCATTTGTTTTCCTTCTAATTACGTTTTAATACAATGCTCCTGCCGTAATCCGAACTAATTAATGTTCCGAGTTTTGGATTAGCGAATGTATCGGATTATCGAAATGGTATGTATGTACAATGTCGTTAGTAACCCACTCCAATCTTAGCAACAAAACTACTTAAGTTATTTTACTTCTCAAACAACTAGGGTAAAAGAAAAGTATTGTACTACAGTCAAGAATCATCCGAATTAAAATCTTGACGTTTTATTTCCTTTAATACATCACAATATACAGTATGTCCCAAAAATAATGAAACTTTTAACTTAAATCATAGAACATGTAGCTCAATCTATTGAATATACACATTGTTAGAAAGATATATCTTTCCTCGTTCGAACGCACACAACTTCATGCAATCTGGTGACAGTTTAAAAAATTTACGCGCATTTTAATGACAGTAGTTTTTGTGTTTATGTTGTAAAAATACAATGGAACAACGAGTAAATATTAAATTTTGTGTTAAACTTAGAAAAAAATTTGCTGAGACATACGAATTGATGAAAAAAGTTTATGGTGATGATTGTTTATCTCGTTCACAAGTTTGTAAGTGGTTTGCAAAATTTAAAAATGGTCGTGAAGATTTAAATGATGATGAAAGATCTGGACGTCCAAAAGCTGTAAATCGTGCTGAATTAGTCGAAATAGTACGTGCAGTCATTGCTGTCGATGCGAATTTGACTGTTAGAATGTTGGGTGAAGAATTAAATACGAGTAAAAATACTATTTGGAGAATTCTAACTGAAGATTTGGGCCTGATTTATCACCATGTGACTATTATCTTTTCCCAAAACTGAAAATTGCCATGAAAGGAGCGTTTTATGATGATATTCCAGCCAATCAAGTAGCCGTGACACAGGTGTTATAGAACGTTCCTTTAGATGGCATAAAAAAATCTATGCATGCTCTAGTTGATCGTTCTAAAAAGTGTATTGATTCAAATGGAACCTATTTTTAATAAATATTAAGTTTCAAACATAATACAATGCGTGTTTTATTCTATATCTAAAGAGTTTCGTTATTTTTGGGACTTACTGTGTATATATATATATATATATATATATATATATATATATATATATATATATATATATATATATATATATATATATATATATATATATATATATATATCATATATATATATATTCACTCAAATCCGTTGATCTAGCTGACTTCTAGATATTTTTTAACCGATAGTTTTATAAAAAAATCAACCCTGTCGATTAAAAAACAAGAATAGAATGACTAATACTAATAATACTAATAGCACCGTAGGTATTTTTTTTATTGTAAAACAAATACAAATATAATAATAAAGTAAATACAAAGGCTAAGCTCTTATTAAATATTGATAATATTAATTTCGATTGAAATTAATTAGAGTTAAATATTTATTTACATACGTTAATTAAAGTATATCGAATACTGCATTGAATGTAATTATGATAATTACGTTACAATAACATAGGTGAACAGTGACAGATCAAACAAAATTTGAAATAATATTAAAGTACTTTGAATAACATAAAAGTATTTCGAATAATAATAGCGAACTAGTTGCAAAGCCCTATTCATTTCCAATTTTTTGCCGCTGAAAATGTGAACATGACAGAACATATTAAATTATCACGAAAAATTTAATGGAAATTATAGTAATCAAATGTCCTGCAATCTTTTTTTAAAAATTTGACGCGTCTGTCGTAACTGGAATGAATTAAAAGCCTGTCTGGTCACTTTCAACACTTACCACGCTGTGGCGCTGCTACCGCTAGGGCGAAAAAACAGTTGTCAGTGGAAAACTGACGGTCTCTCGTGACATCGTGTTAAGTACGTGCTACGTGCTAGGGCTAGGATTCTCCACGTCGTTACGTACTAATGAAAATTGCAATTTTTGACAGCGACACTTTACGACATTAATACGATTACTTGTTAAATTATATATCTACCATTTACATCCGCAATCTGTACCCTCACATGATGTTCAAATCGAAAAATTAAATTGTATGTACTCGTAAATAACAGAAAAAATGTATTAATAGATAATGAAATTTAATTTATGCTTTATAATAGGAAGCATTTTAATTATATATGAAATATGTTTTTTTTTATGATTGATATGAAAAATAGAAAATTACGCTCTCATTTTTATCGTAAAGTTGACTTTTCTGAATGGCAATCGATAAATAAATAAGATATTTTAATAGTTATCGGGGACACAAACAAAACAGAAACTTGTGATATTGACAGAACGAATTTATTTTCGGTATGTATACGTTTTTTTTAATAATTTAAGTTGCAATCGCGCGCCGTTTGCTCGAATAGCGAAGAATCACTTTACTTTCTTAATACACAAGTAACTATTATTGTATAATATAATAGAATCAATCAAAAAATTCTGTTTAAAAGCGTTCAACTAAAAAAATCCAGCACGACTACGTATAAACACAAAGACAAATCGTTTTCAAAATTGCCTATTTCTGCTCAGTATGTTTGCATTCTCTATTAGTTTATGATATGAGGTGTGGCTATTAAATAACGAGACTAACGCTGCTACAGACGAAGTACGCATGCGCCAAACCCCAGCGATCGTCAGCTTTTTAGCGTGAAGCTTTCTCTTTCGAATGCAGTATCTTTCGCTTCTGTAAACAAATCCGTAACATTTGTTCTAATTAGAGATGTTTTTTGTATCGCCGAAAAAATGTTAAGTGCAACATTAGAGCATCGAATTGTTGTGAAATTTCACATGAAACTTGGCAAAACTGCTACTGAAACTTATAATTTATTGAAAAAAGTACCCGAACTGTGGAAGGACAAGTCATGGTTTCTCCATTAAAACAATGTGCTGGCAAGAGATTTCTAGCCAAGTATAGCATCCCAGTGTTGGACCATCCGCCTTATTCGCCAGATCTTACACCGTGCGACTTCTATCCGTTTTCTAAGGTGAAATTTGCCTTAATAGCAACAAAATTTAAGCTTTGAAAGAGAAATCGGCACGCTGACAGATGAAGACTTCCAGCACTGTTTCGAACAATGGAAGATTCGCATGGCGCATTGTAGGGATAGAGGAGGAGTGTATATTGAAAGTGATAATAAGTAAAATATGGAATCAAAATAAAATGTTAAAACAGCATCAGTCTCGTTATTTAATAGCCACACCTCGTATATTAAAATAACATCTTTGAAAACGTTTTATCATCAAGGTAATTATGAAATTCTGTAGTCAAAACAAATAAAACTAGAATGCTTTGTTTATCAAAATAATAAAAACTATTGCTCTATTGTCCAGCTCAAAGAGTACCACTGTGTAGAATTTGATTCATCTCACAACAAAACTACAAACACTGACTGTTCATAACTATGTGGACAATATTGTGACTGTATAACTAGAGAGGGCCGCGTAAGTGCTTTTTAATTAATGCTCACGCTCAGTTACGTTTAGCAATTTTTATTCACGCATATTAAAGCACGGAAATGTTAAATCACACATAAAGTACCATGACTGTGACTTGAATTTTCTTACAATAACTAAATTTTTTTTAAGTTAATGCTTTTCATCAATGTCAGTGTGAGTAGTAGTCTATTACTTTATCCTTTACGTTACCAGAACAATAATCTACATTGCTCATAACAGTGTCCGCGAAAGGAAATTTTCACACGCTAGCAAATATTGCAATTTATTATTAGGGCCAATTTCTTTGGTAGAGCTGTGCAGTTGTCCTGCAAATTCTGCAGGAATTGAAAGAATTTTTTTAGTTCTTACGAACCTATATGGTCTAAACTACGAAATTGACTTGGTGAAGAAAAGACCATAACAATAGTTAAAGTTTATACATTTTACATCTTTTGAATTTGACGATCAAAGTGATGAATAATTATAGATCAATATTATAGGTACATAACATAAATAAATATATAATCACACTTTTTACCCATTACTGGGTATCACACTCTGCCATGGCAGATTTCAGTAAGTGATATATTTTGCGCGTATAGTTCGGTTACCAGCCGTCAAATTACAGCCTCCAAAGATGTTGGTGGACGGGACGCCACAGGGGATATTTTAATGTAGGTAGTGAAAATTGTTTGTTGGCTGTGGGAATCAAATCCACAGACCAACTAGTTACTACTTAGGTACATAACAAAGTTAATAAAAATAAATTATTATATCATATAAAAAAATCTTTCAGAATTCATTATTTAAATAACTCAAATAATTTATTTTATTGATGGTACACGCTAAGTGTCCCGAAACTTTGAATTTTAAATAAATATACATATTATAAAAAAAGGGGTAATGGCTCAGTGGTATCAAGTCGGTCTGTGGATCCTAAGAAGCCTGGTTCGATCCCCATAGCCGAAAAAACATTTTCACCAATTTAAAATTACCCCTACGGCTTCCCCACCACTAACATCTTTGAAGGTCGTGATTTGACGGCTGGTAACCGCACTTCACGCGCATAAATATATCACTTACCGAGATCTGCTTCGGCAGAGTGCCACACCCAGTAATGGCTAAAAGGCGTGATGATATATATTTTAATTATATTTTAAAAAACAATTGTTTATATATGTATATATATATATATATATATCATCACGCCTTCTACCCATTACTGGGTGTGGCACTCTGCCGAAGCAGATCTCGGTAAGTGATATATTTTGCGCGTGAAATGCGGGTACCAGTCGTCAAATCACGGCCCCCAAAGATGTTAGTGGCGGAGGAGCCACAGGGGTAGTTTTTGAAATTATGAAAATTGTTTGTCGCCTGTGGGAATCGAACCAGGGTTCCCAGGATCCACAGGCCGACTTCATACCACTTAGCTAGCCACCCCTTAATAATAATTATTATTATTATATAATTTGAAGACTAGCAATTGTTTGATTTCATTTATTTTTTGAACGCAATACGTTTTGTTTTATATGTTAAATAATATAATTTTAATTATTTTACCTATTTTATTTATCAATGATTTGATTTTTACGAGTATACCTACAATTTTTTATTGTTAGATTAATGGTTTTTTTTCAATAAATTTTTATTTATTTTTCAGTCCGAGAACTCACTTGATGAATAAAAAAAACAACCAACAACTTTTTATTTTATTTTTTTTTAATTAAAATTACTTACTGTCATGTGACTTTATAGAGCAGATATCACATAAACAATGTTCTGTTGGACGAAGGATTTCAAACTGGTCTCATTTTAAACTAGGTCATATACTTCCTATCCCCATGTGATCAGCACTAAGTGAATTATGAACGCAAATAAAGGAAAAAATAGGCTGGCAGATGATGATGTATGGACGTCAGAGCAAACACAAGTGGATGGTACTGAAATGAAATAAAATCTGCATCACTGCGATCTCGAATTGGCACTGTTTTGATGCTGTACGAGATAAATATGTACATACTTCATTACTGTTTTATAAGTTTTGCAAAAATGAAATTATAGAAATCAGACTGTGTTCGTTTTATTTATTTATGCTACTCTGTACAACAGGAACTTCATTTCAGTTACAGTACAGAGTACGGACTCAGTGAACCGCAGCGTGGTAGTATTTTCAGCTTTATAGAAACCGTACGTGTCAGACTGGGAAAATAATAACTCGAGTTCGATTTCCATAGGCAGTATCTAACTTTTACATAAAACATACAACTACTAAGAGAAGGCGTTAATCACGATATGTCAAACTTGTGACAAAGACACACTTTCAGTTGTTCTTCATAAGATTACCATTGCTGTCACTTGTACTTCTTTGTTTTTTCTTTTATTTTGTGTTTGATAGTAGTGGTCTTTTATTCAATTTATAGAATATTTCTGTGTTGTCGTTCGTTGTAATTTTAATATTAGTTTCATTTATCATTAACTGTTAGGTATCAATTTAAGTATATAATTTATTGGTTCTTTTAATAGAGTAGGTTTTTCTTAGTTGAAATTAGTTATTTTAGTGTAATATTAGTTAATTATTGTTTTATTGCCTTTTTTATTGTAAATGTTAGTTCTATTATCATTCATTCTTTAAGTATTTAGTAAGTAGGTTTGTTACAAAGTTTATCTGTTTCGTAGTTCCAGTTTTCGGCTCTATGAGCGTATTTATATTTAAAAATCCCATTGATTTCAGTAAATAATAATAATTATTATTATAATTAATAAAAACGTATGACAAAATATGAATGTTTCATTATAAGCTGTAGATCATCTGTATTATAACTGATATCAAATTTATATTTACATTTTAATCACTTTTTAATTTTTATTGAAAGAAGAATATAATGACTGCTAATTAATATTAACTCGTAATTGTTCTTAGTTTTCTTGCGACTTAATAAGTACGTGACAATGGAACACAAAAAATTTAATAAATATGAAATGAAATATGTACGGACTACAGAAAACTTAAAAATGTATATCCGCATATACAGAATACAATAGACAATAGGAGGACACCGAACAATTGAAAAAGAAAACGAAAAAAAAAATGTGATAAAAGGGAAAGAGAAAAAATGAGAGAAATAAATGTGAACAAAACAATAACTGCGTTATATAAAATGATAAGTAGGTCTTTTGAAAAATGCATGTTCATGTAAAGATCTAGTCAAGACAAATTATTCAATTTATTGTCAAGTTCAGATTGTCTGATACGTTACCACTTCTTGCTTTAATAAACCGGATGTAAAATTGTTTGTCATGCTCAATATATTTTTTTTTATTTTTACGGTGTAAGGATTTCAATTTAAAACAAAATAGAACACATTTTTTTCAACCTTCGCGTACAACTGAAATTATCTGATACAGACTTGAAAACTACGCCATGTCGTTTTATATGTAAATTTCCATGTTCTAACAATGCGTTCTTAGGTTTTTGTATGCATTTTACTAATTCCAGGATACTATCTCAAAGTTAAAGCGATTGTCATGTATTACAATGAACTAATTTATTTCCAAGATTAATCTAAACGTTATAAAACATTTAAGCATAAATAAGTATTGTTACTCGTATATGGTCTAAAGCTGAAGAATAAAATTGTATATTCTTTAAGAGAAGTTATACTATTGTGTGCTTAGGTAAATTCCGAGAAAACTATACCGTTTGCTTAAAATTTATGAACACAGTTTCACAAAAATTAAAAAGTAATCAGAGATAAATAAATAACAAGAAAATAAAATAAATAAATCCTCACGCCTTCTACCCAATACTGGGTGTGGCACTCTGCCAAAGCAGATCTCGGTAAATGATATATTTTACGCGTGAAGTGCGGTTACCAGTCGTAAAATCACGGCCCCTAAGGATGTTAGCGGTGTGAAAGCCACAGGGGTAGCTTTTGAAATTATGAAAATTGTTTGTCAGCTGTGGGAATCGAACCAGGGTTCTCAGGATCCACAGACCGACTTCATACCACTGAGCTAGCCACCCCAATGTAGTGACAATTTTCATATTTAGATTGAAATAAAACATTCTTAAATAAAATGTTCATTAATTTCTCAGAACTGACAATTGTTTTTCATCACATTAATAAATTTTTATATTTTTTGGGGGGTTATGATTGGACGGCTAATAAACACGAGCACGTAAAATATTACTTATTTAACGAGAAAAATTTAAATTAAATAACTAAAATTTAACAAAAAATTTGCATACAAGTCAATTCAGATACGAGAAATTCAATGCTGTTGGGTGCATGTTCATATCTTGTTTAATTTTTAAAATACGACTCCAGAAAAGATATTTTTATCCAAATTTTACTAATATAAGATTTTGTATTTTTCCGATCCTGTATCCTGTTGGGTGCATGTTCATATCTTGTTTAATTTTTAAAATACGACTCCAGAAAAGATATTTTTATCCAAATTTTACTAATATAAGATTTTGTATTTTTCCGATCCTGTATCTCTACTAAACGATATTTGAAAAAAAACTCTTTTCATATCCTTACGAAAATTACAAAAAAAAATTAATCGCCTAAATTTTGTATATAGTCAATTCGGACACGAACAATTCAATGCATGTTGGCAAATGTTTGTATAGAAGACAATATTCATTTGAGCAAATGTTAGTTAAAACTAACATCGCATGTTTTATTGAGGCGTTGTAAGAACGATTCCAGACAATCGGCGGCGAAGGAGACAAATGGAACCGGGATGGATTTTAGAGCAATAAGATAAGAGAGAAAAAGGAAAATATCTGCAGCGGCAGGCCGTTAGGGGAACGGGAAATAAGAGAAACGAGCATTTGTTTTGTTGACTCATTCCTGGCATGGATTACCTGATGTTACATCCTCGGCCGAACACGATATTTTTAGTTTTAGTTTTATTCTTCAATACGGTACGGCAGATACTGTAAAATTTATTGTTTTTTGTATTACCATCAATAAAAGTGGTAGAGGTGTTATTAAGGAAATTGAAAACATAAATGCATAAAAATTTTAGAAGGTAATCATATAGTATTAGGTTTGTGAAACGATGGAATATGGAAACGCAAAATCATTGAAAAATGAAAACAACTTTTTTTGTAACTGTGTCCAGTTTAAGGTCATTCACAGTTCCGAAATTAAGAGAAATTTCAATTAGCAATTCTATTTGCATTTAAAGATACGTCTTAAAACAATGTTAAGTAGGCTACGAAATTAACAAACTCATTTTAAATAAGTGTTATTCGCAATTTTTTTCTAACGGCTTTAATTTGTTTGTGTTCAACTAACAGAAGTTAACACAAATTTTGCTCCTAGAAGTATTGGACTTCTAAACTATCAAATTGACCAACAGTTAATCAACTATATTCAAAAAAATTACTCTCGTCATTGTTGCTCATTTCTTGGATGAGATTTTTTGCTATGTCCTTATTTTAATCGAACTTGTTTTAGTGGATGAACCCACCATCTTCTTGTTTTTCTTTTTTACTTTTCTTTATGCTTTAAAAACGAAATTAATATCTCCTTCTTAATATAATTCGTTTTACTGTTTTATTCATAATATAAAGAAATGTCAATGTCATGAACAAATCAATCAAAAATTTAATATTTTATAGTATCTAGTTAACATTGAAGTTTGTGATATGCCAGGCCTTAACTACTCGTATAAGTAGAAGTGTAAGTGAAAAGCTTGAAGTTTGCAAATATTAAGTGAGATTCAGTTACGTCAAAGTACAATGATAATTTCATAGCAATGAACGCTTGCATTTATTTACATTAAACAAACTCTTAATTCATAATTGGAAGTGACATTTCGTTTAATTTTGGATCTGTAAATGATCCTAAACGTATACTGACAATTTCTAAATATTGTAAGGTAGTAATGGACAAAAGGCTTAAAGTTGTATATAAATTTATTGAAGTATTAAAACGACGTTTCGGCCAAGGTTATGGCCATCTTCAGGTCAAACAACGTTAAATAAAACGAAAACAACAAACAAAGATAGAGTTACAATTCTTATTTAGGGCGAACATATAAATTTAAATTCATGTTTTTTGACAACTGTAGCTTCGTAATTATTTTTTCATTTTGTTATATGTTCGCCCTAAATAAGAATTGTAACTCAACCTTTGTTTGTTGTTTTCGTTTTATTTAACGTTGTTTGACCTGAAGATGGCCATAACCTTGGCCGAAACGTCGTTGTAATACTTCAATAAATTTATATACTACTTTAAGCCTTTTGTCCATTACTACCTTACAATATTATTATTGGCTTACTAAAATAATCTACTAGAATTTCTAAATATGATCGACTGCTACTTTACTGCCATTTAGAAAAGTTTGGCCTGTAAACTTGCATTGGAAAAAAAAATAACTACAAATATTATTTTGAAGAGGAGATTAATAGATTTGACTACTACTTGCCTCGTCAAGGACAGGAATCGTTTAATATTGGGATATTAAACTATTAAGAAATGACGTTGATCACAATATGTCAAACTTGAGACAAAGATATACTTTCAATTAGTCTCCATAACAGGCAGCAGAAACTTATATAGGTAACCATGGGACTGTGTTTATAGTTAGACTTCCACTTAAGGAATGGCGCTAATAGTCTTTATGTGAAGATATCCATTTTAGGTAACTACAATATCGGCAATCATTGGTTACTAGATTGTTTCTGTAGTTGTCATTTAAATATTTTTCAAATTTTTTAATCTGTCATATACCGAATTAGTTTTTATTTGTGAAATAATTTCATATAAATAATGTCGTCAACTAATATTAATTGATGTGTAAAAAACTGCACTTCTAGTGGTAAGTGATCATATACGAGCCCAGTCCCGATTCAGTTGGCCCGAATCTAATTTTAACGTTAAAATTTAAATAATACTAAAAACTCAGGTAACTTACATTTACTAAATTCTACAATTCATTTTCAACATTTTTAACTAAATTTAACGTTAAACATACCTTAAAGACAAAATGTATAGCAATTTAACTCTCAATTTTTTTTCGTCACATAAACTAAATCAACACTCAAATGAACTATCATGATTATTATCTTGTGGGTAGTTTGGCGGATGAAATTGAAGTTAATTATTATTTAAAACAAACTTTATTATTATACAGTTTTTTAATAAAACAATTTTTTCGTAGTTAAAACAGAAATGTTTACTTCCTCTTTCAATGGCTGTCATTTCTAGATGTATGTATCGATTGACTTAAAATTTTATCTGTGTATTAACAACATATTAGTATATGTCTCATTAAAATTTCATTTCATTATCTTGCATACTACACGAGAAATAAAACAGTAAAATATAACATCAAACGAAAAAATAAAATTGGGCCAACTGAAGCTGGGCCGGGCTCGTAATAAATAATATTTAGATGAGGAAGTCATAATATATTTCACAAGGATTAAATAAAACTGCGATTGAAACAGTTTAAATTATAAATAAATTGTATATACGAGGATATTTTAATAAATGTTTATATTGTGTTTATGAAATTTTATTTTGTTGTTTACATAAATATAAACTAATAATAAAAATTGCAAGCTGCCTGAATATGCATACCGGGTTGCCTATATATATGGCTTTAGTTAGACTTCCACTACTCAGATGGCGCAAAATACAGTCCTAGTGTGTAACATGGCAGTTTCTTATCTATAGTATTATATTGGGATCTGTGCTTCATAATCTTACCATTGCTTTCATTTTTATGTCTTTGTTCTTTCCTTTATTTTGTGTTTGCTAGTTGTGTGTGTGTGTTTTTTTTTTAATTATTAATTTATATAGAGTATAGTTCTCTGTTGTCCTAAGTTGTAGTTTTAGTATTAGTTTAATTTATTGTTTATCTTTCATGTACAAACACGTAAATAGTTAATAGATTCTTTTAATATTATAGGTTTTTTTTTAGTAGAAATTAGTATTTTTAGTATAATATTAGTTAATTGTAGTTTTGGTATCTTAGTAATTATCATATATTTTTCATAATTTTTTAAGTACTTAGTAGTTAAGAGTAGTTTTAATTTTCGCCATTATGAACGCTTTTTTATGTAAAAATCCCAATATAAATACCTATTCCGTGTGTGTTCATGATATAAAAATTAGGTTATTCTCTCATAAATACAAAAACAAAATGTGCGTTTCGCGCAATTAATTCGTCCATTTTAAATAATTTGAAGCTGGGTGTATTGCGTTTGCCAGGTGGCATGAGCAAATTGTGAGCCATCAAGCTATTCATTTCGGCGTCCGGACTCAGCAGTGCGAAACGCAACAATTAACGTAATGCCAACGTGATAGATCAGAAAACAAGTGAACCGAGCTCGCAGACGAGCAGGTATATGTCAAACGCTAATTGTTCGTCGGGGAGCGAAAGGGGCGCATGCCAGCCAATACTCCTACATACAGTGAATTCGCGTTAGTACGGTGACCGCTTTAGGATATTGTCTGTGTATAATCCCATTAGCTTCGGCCGGTCGGTCGACCAGGCCCGCCGAAAGGGGATGCGTAATTCGCACAATTCAAACGTCCATTTACAACCCCCGCTGCTGCTACCCCACGCCAGCTCTTGTGGTTTGGTTTCGAACCATCGAACATTCGGACTTCGACTGAATCGGAACAAATGTTGACTTTGGTGACCTGCTATTGTGCCCAGACCTGAATTCTGAATACAGATGGATTCAATTAAATTCATTAGCGTTCAAATTATATACAACGCCATATTCTATATTTCATTTTATACAGGGTGTCCCCAGAGGAAACCCACAAACTTTAACCATCTATTCTAGGGGATCATTCTAAATAAAAAAGTTCATATAGACTATGGGTCAATTATTCTTCATTTCATCCTGTATAACATTGGTACAATACCTACCATCAAATCATAATTTATTATCAAAAATCAATAAATACTCTCTAAATTTAAAGAAAATAAATATATCATCACGCCTTTTACCAATTACTGAATTTGGCACTCTGCCGAAGCAGATCTCGGTAAGTGATATATTTATGCGCGTGAAGTGCGGTTACCAGCCTTCAGATCACGACTCCCAAAGATGTTAGTGGTGAGGGAGCCATAGGGGTAATTTTAAATTGGTGAAAATGTTTCGTCGGCTGTGGAGATCGAACCAGTTTTCTTAGGATCCACAGGCCGACTTGATACCACTCAGCCATTACCTCAGAAATTTAAAGTTACTGAATTAATTAATGATTTTGTCCGGCAGTACGGTGGTGTGGATAGCGTTACGGCATTCGAATTCGGAGCTCCCGAACCTGAATATATATATGTGTATATATACGAATTACCACACTACGGCTCAGTGAGTCTGGGCTCTGTACTTTAATTGTGATTAAGTTCCTATTTTATATAGAATGAGAAATTAAGAAAATTGTGATTGAATGATTATTATGTTCCTTTACAAATAGTTAGAGAACTAGGGTGCAAAATGATGTCTCATTTATTCCAATGACAGAATTGGTTTTTTTAATAGATTATGTCATGATAAACATGAAAAAAAGAAAATTAGATAAGAGAACGGGTGGCACCTATAGATGGCGTCGATGTGAATGCGCAGATTTTAAGAGTGTTTGTTGATTCCTACACCAGTCCACTTTCAGAGCTTCTGTCATCAATGAGCAACCAGCAATAATTTCTGTCAATAATGTTTTTGTTTTGTCGCGCATGCGTCACTGGCCAAAACTTCTACCATTTTTATTACTTAATTATATCAAAGTCTATAATTTAAAATGAAAATTAGCCTATAAAAAACTACCCTTAAAATCGGCGCATTCACATCGGCGCCATCTATAGTTGCCACCCGTTCCCAAATCTAATTTTCTTTTTTTCATATTTATCATGACATAATCTATAAAAAAAATCCGTTTCTGTCACTGGATTAAATGAGACATCATTATGCACCCTAGCTCTCTAACTAAAACAAACGATATCTATCTACAATGATTAAAATATCTGGCCTTGAATAATTACTTCATTTTCTGTTCTAATTGTAGTTATAAACATGCGAAAATATAGGATCCTCGCTGTATCAATTTAGTTCGTCAAATAGCGTCATTAATCATTTAACCAACCGTAGAATAAGAAAAGAAAACCAAGCTTTTTTATTTCGCCAAATTAACAAACTTCGCAATTTAATTTCATATAAGTTATGAAATATGCTCGTATAATAAAACTAAAATTGCAGGTAAATATTAAAATTATCTGTTTTGCACCTTGTGTATAGTGCGGTGTCAATGGTGGTAAACTGCTTCATTCCCGCTTTTTACTTCAATATTTTGATATTAAAAACAAATGTACATGAAACGTCATAAAAAATAATTCTCATATAATTAGAAAACATACATTTTTCATTGATACCATAATTTTAAAATATGTGCAATTTTTTTTTAATAAAACGTAAATTTTAATTATATTGACTAACCAATTTGTTAGGGTAGATGATTATTTTGTTCTTCTTCAGCAAAGCAGTGAAAAAGTTGAAAAAAGTAAAACAATAATTACGAGAGAGAATTAACAGGCGTTGCGTGCAAGCGGACTAAAAAGATAATTGCATTTAACTAAAAGGTGATTTAAAAGAATAATTAGGTTGGTCGAATTTACTCGCGTGATCAGTTTGATAGTTCGAATGTTAACCACAGCAAGGCGCTGAATAGCATCGTTTTAGCTCATCGACCTCCAGCGAATTCTAATGGTATACGTGTGTCGCGAGTTTTTTTTTCTGTCATGAAATAAAACGCAACAGAGAATAAATATTTATTAGCAGCACAAACACTTCGAAACTGTGAGAATAAATAATGATTATTGCTTTTAATTCAAGTTGCGAGGTTTTACTATTTATTTTGTCTTTTGTCGTGTTTATCTCAGGTAGAACTAATTTGTTTCGTTTTATTATCTTTATCAGAAATTAATAAAGTTTTCGTGGAACAACAAAAACTACAAAAATTATCTAAAACAATATGTACTGCATGATAATAAAGCATATATTCAAAAGCAACCTTCATAAACAATTTTGAACTTATTATTATTTTATATGCAAACTGCACTAGACTTATAAAAATAGAAATACTATAATATAAATATGTAGCGTAATATTTATTTTATACGTAGATAGTATTGAAAATGTTGATGCTTATGAACTTTTGTTTATATGTACACATTAATTTTTGTGTGCACTTGTCCAATTGCTTTAAAACATAAACACTAACATTAATAATATTAATATTTTACAAAGTATACATCATCTGCTAAATCTGTTCTTGGTAATCCTGAAAACAAAAAGAACAACAATATTGTTGGGCAAAATTTGTTGCTTATGTATGGTTAAAATTTCTATCATAGCAATAATTTGGTATCAGTCGCCATTGTCTTATCTGGCAGAAGCATGGAAGAATATATTTTTTTAAATATGTTCGCATGTTTTGTGGCATGTCATAAAAAAATATTTTTTCGTCCCAATTTTATTGTCCTATATTCGATACCAAATTTTGTGACAAAATTATGAAAATAAAACACAATAAACGATAAAGTTGACATAAACAAACATATATCTCGAACATTACGACCTAACATGCTGGAATAACTAACAATATATTCCAAAAATATTCCTAACACATGTACAACAGAATAAATAATCGCACAAATGATATCATATATCACGAAATGTATATTGGCTTTGAGACTTAATATGTGACGCCAAATGAATTTCCATTCGTATTTTTCCTACATTGAAAAATCTATGTTAGCTACAGTCTGCAATAAAAGAAATAGCTTTTAAAAATCCGAAGTTTATACGTTAAATCAGCAGCTAACTAACATAAATTGCTAAAACACAACAGCTCATCCAAATTAGAGAAGCAATTTTCTTCAATCCTAATTAGAAGTGTGAGAAGATTCACGTTAGTTGGCCATGAACGCATCAGATGAACAAATGAATAAAGTAACAAACAGTGCAAATCCTCGCAAAAATCCATAGATAGAGCGATCCCAGCATCCCAGCTCAGACTATCTCACAAATAGATCGACGGAAGTTCGGAATAACTGGAGCTGAACAAATACAGTTCGCTTCGTATTGTTTGTTTACACAATCCAGAAAGTGATTCTAGTTAGATTTTTCTAAACGTTGCTCTTAACATCATAGCTTCATTTGTTTAAAATAATACAATAATAAACAAGATTATTTCCATGCATAATATGATTCGGTAAATGGCTTAATGGTAAGGAGTCGGACTTTGGATTTGAGAACCTGGGTTCGATTCCCACATTAAAAATTACCCCTGTAGTTCTCCCTCCACTAACATCTTTGGGGGCCGTGCTCTAACGGCTGGTAACTGGATTTCACGCGCATAAATATAGCACTTATCGAAAGTGTCACATCTAATAGAGGATAAAAGACTTATGGCCATTTGCACCACTACCGTTTAATATTTAAACCAAGGTTTAAATTTTAAGCGGTTTGCACACTTACTAAAGTTAGTTTTAAAACAGTCCGTCTGTAGTTTAACTGAAACCCGACTGCATCTTCGGCTTAACAGTACAATTATGTGACAATTGCCGGATACCTACTTGAAAGAAAATATGAGAATGTGTTTTTCTTTTAAATTACTTTGAAAATAAATGACATTTTTGATATTGACGATATGGACAATGATATACAAAACATAAGAGCTTTCATGTAAGAAAAATATATGAAAGAAGTAATTATTTTTATAGGTTCGATGATGAAAATAGTTTTAAACGATTTCGTTTGAAGAGAGAAAATGTATATAGTTTATTAACACATTAATTAGAATTTCCGTATAATTTGTAAGTAATAATTTACTAGAAATGACATACGCATTTTTTGTTTCTCTATCTACAAAAAATATTTTATTATAATATTAATAGTGTGTTTTATAATGTAATATTTATTATGTACACCGAAACACAACCAAAACATCTATAATTAATTTGAAAACACAACTGCTCACTTTTCGTGCCTGAAATGTCAAAACGAATTGTAAACAAAAATGTGTAACTTTAAAGTGTCAAAAGTTACTTGAATGTTAGGGAAAAATACAAAAATTCCTAAATTCATACAAGGTATAATACTCCTAAAACATATTGTCATAAAATGTAAGACTTAAGTAAGCCGCAGTTTGATGTTACCCGTGCAAACCACTAAAAATGTAAACCATGGCTTAGCTTAAACTCAGCTTAGTTAAACAGAGAAATTAAACGGTATTGGTGCAAACGGCCAGTAATGATACAATATCAGATGTAGGAAATTTATTTGTGTGACTGTAACTAAAAACTTTGTGTACTGTTATATTTTTCTTTTATTGTATGACGATTTATTGTAATTTATACTAATTTTTATTTTCTTTTTCAGGTAAGTGAACCCTGAAGTTGCTTAATCCTTATAAATTAGACAAATGTCTATATTGGTATGTACCTAAACTATTAACTAATTACGAATTAAGCATTAGCAGTTGACATTGTTTAATAAATAAAACGTCTTATCTTTAATCGAAAATATACTTTCATTTGCTTAAATTTACTAAAAATATTTGACAGTTGTCCTGTAGTATAAAATAATGCATTATAGACTCAAACAAAAATATGTTACATCAGAATACAAGTATTTCAGTAATTCATAGCTAATGTAGCACGTTTTGTCAGTTGTTACTATTTGATTCCATGATTCTTGTATTAAATTTGTAAACAAGAACGTTTAACAATTTAAGAAAAAATATAAAAACTTTGAGAATGGCGGTTAGTGACATTTGGGGATAAAGTACAGACTACATAGTACATAAAAATGGTAGTTAGCAGACATCTTGAGTTGTTGAGGCACCCAAGTGAGTCCATATTCTAATTGGCGCGTCTATATGCAAATGGATCTTTCCGGCCGACGTCATCAGATAAAAGAATTCCGCGAGAGAAATAAAAAATTGCCCGATGAAATATTCATTAAATGGTTGGCTATACAGCCACTGGCAGGGCTGCAACAGCCACCACGCACTGTTCAGGCATAACTTGAATATACGTATGTTGCTTTCGTTCATCTCAATAATGTTTCTCGGCTTTCATCCCGTTTTCTCATGAATTTGTAGCCTTTGAAAGATTATCGTTGTAGACGTTTTACGTTTGGATTCCCATGCTCTCTTGTACTCGTGGCACACTTGTTTGTAATGCGGAAACTTAGAAATGCAAAAATGCTGATTTTACTTATCCTCCGATACACTTTCACTGCATGAATACATTCATCATATTTATATTAGTTTAGGGACGAGATGGTAATTATTTCGTTCTTGCTGGTCTTGACTTGAGATTATTTAACTAGTGGACCATACGGCGAATGAAAGATTGCTGACATTAAGGGTGAAATGTTGCATGTACAACCTAGGAATAAATGGATGATATGGTTGAAGGTTTGTTATGTAAAATGAGAACAATAAACGACTATAGGAGTCATAAATGTGGATATTAATTCCAGAATGAATAAATGTTAAATAAATATTCTTAAGATTCGTGCTACCACATTTGATAGCGTGATGTTAGATATGTATGTATTTGTTCTTATATTGCACGCAATATTCTAATATTATTGCAAATCAATATTAAAAATGCCGGTGATAAAGATAAAAATATGAATATTTTAAAAGATAATATATTTTAATTTAGATTCGGCTACTGAGTCCAATATTAATATTAAACAAGAATGAAATCTATTGATTATTCAATGAATAATTTAACGTTAAAATTCTAATTTAAAAAATATTCCAAATCAAAGAGAAATAAAATGTTCTGAGTAGGAGTGATATGATATATTACTCTGGTATTTGCTTGAATTTTGTATCTTAAATTTTCGTATATCTTCTTTAACTTGTTTTCAAAACAATTCCTTCCTTTCTCGGGCTTTTCTTAATAAATTTGGCAGATGCGACGAAATAACTTTTATATTATTATATCTCCGGAAGAGGATGTGCGCAAGGAGAAAATTTACGGGCTGAAAAAAATATTCATGGCACTGCTATTCTTTGTTAACACTGTGTACATTTCATAACTTGTGATGCTATCTCTACGTCGGGTTATTGAGTTTTCTCACTGGCGTAAAAACGTTGTTTCGCGAGATAATGTCGTACAACTTGACTACAGAACAATTGGCTTATCTCTGCTCAGTTAAATTGCAATCAAACTTTACCTAATCCTTGAAATATTAATACTATTTCAGTTTAGCTTTCGTCAAGTCAAGTCAATCATTATCATTATGAGTCACGATATTCTATCCCATTACAAAAATTACAATGCCAATAAGCCTTTAAAGTTACAATAGATGCAGCTAATGCATGTGATTTATCTGTCAACAAACGTTTTTTCCGTTTTCCTGATTAATAAATAATCTAAATAAACTACGTAGAGAGTTTAACTATTTGTTATTGTTACAATATTAAATTTGAATTACCTATTATTCGTTTGCGAATCGACAAACACAAAATATACATGAAATGACCAATTTTATACAAACTTTTTATTTGTTAATTTGCACAACAAGAACGTAATTTTAATTACAGTACAAAGTGCGTGCTTAAATGCCAGTGAATGATACGCGGACTAAAAAGATTTTCGTTTTCTGGCAATTTCCTTCACTCTTACGAAAAACTACATTTTTCTACGGTCGTGTTAAAATGTTAATATATCAACATTCAAATTGAATGTGGAAAGTATCTTTTTGCAACATTAAATGCGGCATAATTTATTTTATGATGTTTCCAAGACAACCATTGTTGAACAATCTTTTGTCTACACTCGTGTTGGAAAGTCAACATATCAACATTCAAAATAAATGTGCCGACCTCTGTGGCTCAGTGGTTTAGAGTACTAAGCTACTGATTCAGAGGTCCCGGGTTCGATTCCCGGACAGGGCTGGCATCAACCAGTGTCTGTGACTGACGCTTCCATCATCATACAATCTCGGCTAGTAACCAAAGCAGTTGAAGTCAAAATAAAAAAAATAATAGTTATTTATTATACTAGTGTTTTATATACCAATAAAACACGAGTGTAATACAAAATTTTATCCACAACTCATAATTAGGTATCGAAGAAGATTGATGGTAATATTTAATGTTGATTCAGTTACATATAGTTTCTCAAAATACGGTAGATCATGAAGTGGTTGCTAAAGTAACAAGCTGTTTACAGTGTTTTATGGAATATAAAACACTAGTGTTTTATGAGCCATATAATTCAACTGAAATCAGTGTAATAATGGCTTCATTATATATGAGTTGTGGATAAATAAATAAATAAATATGGGGTTGGCTAGCTCAGTGGTATGAAGTCGGCCTGTGGATCCTGAGAATTCTAGTTCGATTCCCACAGGCGACAAACAAGTTTCATAATTTCAAAAGCTACCCCTGTGGCTCTTCCACCACTTTGGAGGCCGTGATTTGACGACTGGTAACCGCACTTCACGCGCAAAATATACCACTTACCGAGATCTGCTTCGACAGAGTGCCACTCCCAGTAATGGGTAGAAGGCGTGATGATATATTTATTTTTATTTATTTTATAAGTGTGAAATGCTATTTATGTAACCAGTTAGTAAATGTCTCAAAATTGTGTTTCCTAACTCATACAAGATTTTTTCTAATTTAGATAAAAACAAGGATTTTTATAATTAAAATCGATTATTATTACTTTCATAAATTGTATTGTGCGAACTTTTATTTCGCTTGTGTCTGAAATTTTATTTATAAAAAAATGTAGTGCAATATTTTTGTTTTTAAGAACTAAAAATATTCCAAAATGTATTATTCAAATTTATATATAAAAAATGATTTAGAAAAAGCCGCACAAAATGCTGAAAAAATGTAAGAATTGTCTTATAATATTTATTATTTTTTATTTTGCAACTAGTTTTGAAAAATTAATTTCACCAGCAGTTGCAGAAAATTATTCATTTCATCACTAGTTATGAAATTATGACATTTCGCAACGTTAGTCAATTTTAAAAAGAGACACTTTATCTGCCAAAATTTGAAAAAATATCTTTTATCAACTCCCAGTGCGACAAGAAATCGTTTATGATGTTGATCCGAGACGATCATTGTTGAATAATCTTTTTTAAAAATTATTGTGAAATATAACAGTAAGTGACAGGTGTCAAATTTTGATTCAAATATTGGTTTTAAGAAATAAAAGTTCACATACGTGTGGTAAAGCTCATATGATTGGAAACACTCGTATCCTTCTATACTCGTTTTGCAATAAAAGCCTTGCCACACTTGTGTTACAGTATACTATTTTTTTGAATTAATGTAAAATAACAGTATATGAAAGATGCCACACTTGTGCTACAATATACTATTTTCGTCCTTGTGTCATAAATAACTATAATAAGTATATTTTCTGAATAAAACAAGTATGTAAATATAAACCACACAGAATATGATTTATATGTGAAGTATATCACATCGTGTACTCTATTTACCATTGCGCCTTCATTCGATCACAATCTGTACAGTCACAGAAGTTAACTTGTACGATAACATCAAGTGACACGGGCAAATCCCAAATGCAAAGCCGATTATCAGCAGCAAAAGCGCGACTCTGGGCAGTTGCGGGGAAGTGCGGTGCAGAGCGGAGCGTGAGCGGCGGACGTAAGCAAGTTAACAATGTCGCGCGATGGCGCGCGCGTGACGTTTATCCGCCCAGTGTCCCCGCGGACGCAGTGTTCGCCAACCCTGCTCCGCCACTGAATATAACCCTTCATGTCATGCCTTTGTGAAACGGAGAAATATATGCGAATGTTGGACAATGGATGATTCCTCATCGTTTGTTTTAGATCTAACTTTACTTGCAGCACTTGCGCTACATCGATGTATTGTTGCAACGCGACATTACATGCGACTGTTTTGTATTAAAACTATTTTAGTTCAATTCTGAAATAGTTCTACAAGTTGTCATCGACATTATAAATAAAATCTGCACATCAGAAACTGTGAAAATCAGAAACCGCCCTTCCACAATCGACAAATTAAATTTAAAAAATCCAGAAATATAAGAACTACGGTTAAATTAGATATCGTAAGAGTTACCATATTATAAGGTTATTTCAAAACTAAATAATTTTAGAAAGCATAGATCAGTAAATATGAAAAAAAATGTGTTGTGGTCGATTTTTAAAAATAAATTTAATTTTTAAATGACAGGAAGAAGTTATATTAAAACTCTTTAAACCTATATCTCCTTTACAAAAAAAAACAAAAAAAAATAGTGCTACAAAGCAGGGTTGAGAGATTTAAATCAAATTGATTTAATAATTTAAATATAAATGAATAATTTTACTTTCTTATACGCAGTATAAGGAAGTATTGGTATCGTGAAAAAAATCGTTGACGAGATTCTCGCGGAAATACGTGTTTTGAGGTCCACTGAATCCGTTTTGATCATTTTCTCAATGATGTGTGTGTGTGTGTGTGTGTGTGTGTGTGTGTGCGCGTGTGCGTGTGCGTGTGTGTGTCCGGTCGTGCAATATCTCATAAACGATATAAGATTTGTTAACGAAACTTGGTAATTATAAGTTTCATGAAAATACGAAGAGCTGAGTTGATTTTGAATGAAATTGAAAAACCGGAAGAGGAAGTTTACTGGACACACAAAACAATAAATTCCATTTATTTCAAAACTGAAATCAGTTACGAAAAAAAGTTTCAAATAAAAGATGTTGGTAAAAATATTTGGAACATAAAATATTATTTGCAATTTTTCTGTATATGCGTCTAATTTTGAGAAAAACTAATTTTTATATTTAATAATATATTTCAATAATCATAGTAGCAATAGAAACAAAATACATAGATTTTAAGTTTCGCTTTATTTAGTTATCTATGTCTTTTTTCGGAAAAACAAATACATCATTCAAATGGTCAACTAATTCGGCAACTTTGCCTCAATTTAATCAACTTCGTATCTCAGGGTTCTTAAAATACCAAGGGTTAGGCTCGAAAAACGGACATCCTGTATATGTTTCATCAGTAAAGTTAGACATAAAGTAGTCAACATTACTAAAAAATTATACGTAAACAAATTTTATATTTTATATGTACCAAACAGATAAATACTGAATTAATGAAAATCTAAAATTACATATTTAATAATATTATATATTTTAAATATTAAATATGCTGTGTATAAGAAAGTCGTGTGGTGACCACACCAGATTTTTTATTATTGTATTAAATTAAAAATACAAAAAAATCACAGTAAAAAAATAAATACATGTTTTAATAAATCATAAATATTTGACTATGAAAATATAATAATTCAAATAACAAAAAAAAAGTAGAAACGTTTATTCATTTAGTGGTACATTATTATTAAAATGTTTAAATAAAAAGATAAGTTTTCCAACCGTTTCTGTTCCTAGTCGGTTTCTCAATTTTGAATGCACAAGTCCAAATGATGAAAAACCCCGCTCAACACAAGCTGAAGTCGAAGTGGCGCATAAAAGTGATTTTATAATTTTCAATATTATATCTTTATTTGGTCCTAATTCACCTTTTTGGGACATACACCATTCAACACTTGAAACGTTGTTAAGAATTTCTTTTAAAAACATTACACAATACATAATATTTAAAATTTTAATTCAAAATACCCGTTTTTACGGGTATTTTTAAAAAATAATTTAAAAAATCTAATTGAAATAAAAAAAATCTGATTTAAATCAAAAAAATCGATTTTTTTTTTTAAATCACGATTTTTATCCTTCCTGCTTTGTACAACTGTTTTTGGTGATATTTTTGTGTGAAGTTGTCTAGTTGTAAAAATGTCAAACATAATTCCTTCAATTTAGCTGCGCCCAGCTCTTGTAAAATTATTGCAATTAATTAATTTATAATAAAATAAATTCTTTAAACTGCAAAACATTTTTCGTACTCTAGTGGAAAATATATCACTTTCCTCTCTAGTTTAACAAATAACTATTTATTATCATTACTGATGGTGTATTACTTATAGCGCAGAGAAAATAGTGTCCTAAGTGGACCTAATTTTGTAAATCCTGTGTCAGTATAGTGCCTGAGAGCATAACATTTTAAAATGCAAATGTTTATTGATTTTCGTTATAAAAATGAAGTTAATTGAGTATTTGAACATGCATATTATAGATTTTAATATTCACAATTAGATTACAGCGGTTAAATAAGTAAATTGAGCGATGTTATTATGTCAAGAGCAGATAAAATGAAACTCAATGTAATTGGTGTTATTTATGATGTGATCGTGCGTGGAAAATTAAATTATTCTTTTTTTATGGAGAAATGAAAGCGATTTGGTGATTAGTTGCAGTTCGCATTACCATATTATGTAACCGGTATCCACTGATTGCCTTTAAGGATATTCAATATGGGATTTATTTCTTGCGTGATTTCTAATTTTTCTGATTAAAATTAAAATTAAGAAGTATAAGTAGGAATGTTTAAGTGATTGACTTATGTTAAAAAACTAGTGCAATATTTAAAAAATTAAAAACATATATATCATCACGCCTTCTACCCATTACTGGGTGTGGCACTCTGGCTTAGCAAATCCCGACAACTGATATATTTTGTGCGTGAAGTGCGGTTACCAGCCATCAAATCACGATCGTCAAGGATTTTAGTGGAGAGGTAACCACAGGCGTAGTTGAAAATTGTCTGTCGCCTGTGGGAATCGAACCCGAGTTCTCAAATCCATAAGTCGACCCGATACCACTGAGTCACCTACCCCATAAAAAAGCAAAAAATTAAATACAAGAAAGCAAGTAAACAAATATATAAAAGAATATTGAAATAGTTATTTGTATAACTAGGCGAGAAACTGCACTTTTGCAACATTTTTTGATAGGCGAGCCGGAGAAGAGGCTTGCAAATATCGAGTACTGGAAAACAAATTCCGGACGTGTGCTGCATACCATTTTTCTAGCCGATTTAAATGAAATTATTGATTTATTTGTCAAATATTAAATACTAGAGTTTTTTATGTTGATATCAGGACATTCGTAAACAAGAATAAGAGCGTTAAATAAATATAAACAATTTATTTGTTTTCTTACAAAAAATTGTGCATTCAACACATAAAACTGTCACTGACAACCAGTTGAGCATACTGCTAACCTTACCAACGTCCGTAGTTTTTGCCACCCTTGGCCGGAAACAGGTTGTTATTTTGAGTAACGCAGAATTAGTGTTTGTGGACAGAGCCAGAGTCAGTAAAGTGATGTTTTAATCACTCATTTTTAAAAAACTGTTTAATTAATTAAATTTAATTTAATTAATTAATGTCCAAGTTTAAAATATTGTTTTATATATGAATATAATTTAGACGAGACGTAGATATATAAAGTATAAAAATTCAATGTTGGCTATTATCTTTTGAACAGAATACAATTTAGTTCAACGTTCATTCATGTTACTTGGCGATTAAGTATTCGGTAATTGTCGATCTGCGAATCTCCTATATTTGCGTGGGTGAAACTCAATTTCCGACGCGCATTTCGGCGCCCTTGGTCAGCGTCCATTCCACTAGTGTCCCTGCGTTCATTCCGACACCGGCGCCGTTGCCGCGGGCTGTTTATCCTGTCACACCTGATGTAACATGCTATTGAACGCCAAATTGCCCCACTAGGGAAAATTATGGGAATCAGTTATTCTAAATATGTTTTGTTGTAAAAATTTACTTAATTTACAAAGTAGAGTTATAAATAATTCGTTAGCTGTAGATCTTAATTTACAAATATAATATAATCTAAAGCTCGAATGTGTTTTTATACAAATTTAAATAAAATTAAGATTAGATCATTATTAATTAGACAATTAGAGAAATTAATTTTAAGAAGAATTTCGATATAAAATGAAGTTCTATCGCTAAATGTAATTGCAAATACGCTATAAATATCTTTGAACAGTGCGAGGTAATGTCTGAGAATAAATCACTTGAGTTTTTATATTGCAGCGAACAATATTAAATTTGGTCGCCATTAGAAGCCGCTATATCTAAAATTGCGATCTACGCTGGCTCATGTATTTAAAGGTATGCCGTTGCGTATATTTACATTTTGTAAGCGTGAATTATTACACCGGCGTTGCCGTTCCGACGTTTAATCCTGCTAACATGTTAATTTTAATAACGCGGTTGCTGCTCTTGGAATAAAAGCGAATGGAAATCATTTTGCAGGTACGTTTTGATGTTTTCTTTCAGAATTTCAGCGCCTTTTACCGCTTAGTGAAGTCGTGTGTGGCACATTAAGATACTGAGAGCTCAAACCTGAATCCGGAAGATAATAGTGCGGTCCCAAATAATTCCTTGCTACTTTTGAACTCGTGTAAAATAGAATCAAAGACATGTGTGTAATTTGAATTAATTAAATATATGGAGAAAACTACCATACATACTAATTAACAAGATTAATATGCTTAAAGGAGTTAGAAGCAAAAGCAAATTTGAGTTAATTCGGTGTGTTTGGTGTAAAAACTGTAGTTGGTCTCTCGTCGCATATTGTATATTAATATTCCAATGTGGTCCAAATATCAATGAGATGTGAATTGAGCAAAGGTAATTAATGATCCCGCAGTTGAAAATGAAATGACTTCTACAAGAATGCTTTTACAGAAATTATTTATTTAATTTAATGTGCATAGACACGAAGATTAATTTAAACGTGTAAATGTGGCAGTAATGCAAGAAAAATCTGTATGATTTACATGATCCTTAATCGGAATTCCTGTTTTTCAGTCATGTGTAAAGAATAAAAGTGAAAGCGTTAGTGGCTGTGCTAACGCGTTGCAAGTCGTGGTGTTTGCTATAGCATTGTACTGCACTGTCGCATTTTTGTTTGAAGTGTTTTAAAATCACGAATCGGTCTGGCGGCCACGTTGGTTGACACCGTGACGGTCGACGCGGTGCGCTGTCTCTGTCAGGCGACCACACGCCGCCTCGCGACTTCCTCGTCTGGCGGCCGCGTGCGCTCTGCCTCCCCCGCCGGGTATTGATCCTGCGGACCCGACCGCGAGACACCCTCACTTCGACGCCGTTCGCATCGCCTCGGAAATCTTCGTCACCACTCGATTTAACAACTGCCAGCCCCGGCCTCTTGCTCCCACCGATGCCGCCGCCGCCACCGCCACCACGGTTAAATCTCCAAACATTGAAAAGAGACAAAACATAATTTATTTCTGCGCCGCGTCTCTGGTACGTGCGCGGAATGCTGGAGTGGTTTCCTTGCTAACCGGCAGCGTGTAGCGTCTAGCGCCGGTCGCCGGTCAATCTGGTTCCCGACGACGATCATGCCGCTCTCCTGATCTGGAAAGTAGTTGCGCTCATAAATAATGCCCGCGGCCGGATGCGCGACCCTCTCCCAATCAATTACGCTTATTGCTTCTTGGAAGTTGTGCGTGCGTACGCCCATAATATCGCCACCGCCGCCGTCCAACGTACAATACTACACAACACCGGCGCTGTGACGTCGTGCCGTGGCCGTGACTTCGCAACGCGTTATCTCTGCCGGCGCTTTATCGCGCCGCTTTTTATTTATTTATCCGGCAATTAAACAGAGTCCGGCTGACCGGAGCGGGCCGCGCGCGGAGCGTCCTGTAACGAATGACCGGGCAATCCATCTTGGCACGGCGGCGCCTCCCCAGGGCCGCGGGCGCGGGGAGCGGCGGAACAAGACAACGCGAGGACGACAGGAAAAGCCTCCTGATGAATGGAGCCAATTTAGTCGACTGGCGCCTGCCGTAACTGCACCGGCCACGCACACTCACATATTTCCTTTTTGTTATATTTTTTCTCCGGTTGTTCTATTTTGGCTGCCTACCGACCACTGCTTGCATGGAACGCTGCAAATACCGCAGTGCTGTTCCCCTGGTCAATAAACCGTTTCCGATTATTGTTACGGAAATTAGAACCGACGTGCGTTATAGTCTCACTGCGCCCAGATAATAATAAGTTTGCTCGCTACACTCCCCTTTTGATGGTTCTTCCTCTTCCTGCGCTCCTTAAGCCATACGAGATATAAACCTAAATCTCTGGTCATTTCCAATTTATACCTGTAACCCGTCTATAAACTTTCACCCTTCTCATCATTAAATTTTAACGCTACATGTTTCAAATACCATTATTATTTTTATGGCTGGAATTTTCCGTGCTTCCCATTCGTTTAGGAGAAACACTGCATCTGTTTTCCCAAAACTGGAGTTAGATCAAAGATAATCCCTACAGTGGTCCATATTTCATGCTGACATTCGCTCGTGCTTGGCTGTGGCCGTGCACAGCAGTGACCGCTAGGCGGCTAGGGTGCTGGCTTCGTTCCCCGCAGCAAATACAGTGCGGTTTGCTTGTATCAATAAACCGAGGCCGATTATTGCTGCAAAAAGCGGCGGCCGCGGCGCGACCCCAGCACCGCGGCGCATAAGAAACGATACCGAGGATTGGAATCGAAACCGCACATAATTCAAAGCCGGTCGCACAGCCGTCTCGAGCGCAAGCCGCCAGATTTCGATATATTTTTTTTCTCCCTGTTTAGAGATTTACATTCATCCTTGTCTTCACAACTTTTTTCTGTTTTTCTGCGACGCGGTTCTTTGAAAGGAAAAGTGCTTTTAATTTTGTCCATCAAACTTGACATAATTTTTTTGTTCTTAAAATGACTGCTTGACATTTGCAAAGAAACTTTTGAAATAGAGTATCACTGTTTTCACTGTCAACATATTTTGATTTACTGCGTGACAACAAAGATAAATGAGACAAGGGAAACTTTTTCTATTATCACAATCGAATTCCTCTTGTCATCCTTGGGTAATAGTTCTTTTCAAGTTTCTTTTATGCATTTGCACCATTCTGTTGCAATGCGTACGTACTACTGCCATGTTGATGTGCTTGTAATTCAGTATTTTGTGTATCAAAATAATGTCCCATTTACTCATACAATAGAGCATAATTTATTTTTTGGACAGGTTATACCATTATTATATTTCGATATCAAGCTGAAATAACAAAATAAAATAATAGCCCCCTAGATAAATTAAACAGGTTTGCATGCTGGCCAACATATCACGTCACAAATTTAAAACAGAACTGTGCTATAAATGACATATAGCCCGAGCCTAGCTAGCAAATATCCATTATCTGATTTATTTTACCTGTGTGGTATTCAATATTTTTGCCACCAAATTTAGATTACAGTAATCTTACAATTACTGTTCGTTTGATTACCAAATTATTTATTTCAAGCAATAAATCACGCATTCATGTCGTTTTCTTTAATCTCTTTGTTACGTGTTTCTATTAAGATCGTTGATACTATCAGTTACAATTTACATTTATCTAACATTACATTGAAGATTTGATACGATCGCGTTAATAACATTCCCATTGCAGCCATGGATAAATTCATCAGTAATCATTAATTCACTCTATCAGATTATGTAAAGTGGTGAAAAGTGTCGTGTCCTTGAACATATCCCCATAAATCGTCCCAGGGGGTTCGGCCGGTAGTGAAAGGTGCCACTCAGCTCTTTCTCATGTAAAGGAAATACGCAGGGGGGACATCAACTTGTAAATTTTCATTCAGCTGCGCGATATTAACTGTACGTCATTATCAATGTGCAAAGATCTATGGATACAACATCGGTCCAATGCCATTATATCGTCGAAAAGAAATTACCATCAGAAAACGGACATTAATTCGATGTAAATTCAGTGGCCACGGTAGGATGCGGGGTATGGGGCATGGATGCGGTGAAGGGGTGAAGTATAAAGCGGGTCGATTTATCACCATCAGAGACACGGTGCGGCATGGTCACGAACCGGCCCGTGCCAACTCAGGGACGGATTCTAGGGAAGAGTAACTATATATGGAACTTACAGAAATTTTGAACGTGGAAGTTGCAGTATATTTACCACTATACTTTTTGCCCATTTGCAAACGATTTTTACGCAGAATAGTGTATTGTAACACAAGTGTGGCAATGGCCGTTGCCACACTTATATTACATACTATTTTATTTCTTAAAAATCAATATTTAACATCTGTCACATACCGTTATATTTCATAATTCAAATAAATAGTATATTGTTGTATTTAGAGCTGAAGTATTACTTTTTATGGTGAATATGTAGGTCTGACGGATGAGCGAAGCGACGCCTACAATTACAGATGAGACACCACATAAAGTATGCTATTTTTTTCTTCAAACTCAGAAATCTTATTTTATAATAGGAATTCTTATGAGTATTTAAAATATATATATATTGAAATAATTCGAATGAACATGATATAGTCGCCTTCAATTTCTTTTGTTAGTTAAAAATTGAAATAAAAGGGTGTTCACATATTTGATTTTATGAAATTTATAAATATTTTTACAGTATTTAACAAGTTACTAGCAACTGCACTGTAATATTAATTTATTTACATTTTTTTTTCATGTTTCATATGTTATTGCATTGATATAAAAATTTATTCTTATAAGTATTTGCACAATTATTTGCAATACAATAAATCATTTTAATATCCTTAACCCAACTTTATCGTTTTTGACATTTATAATAAGTTGGTAGCATTCTAACTTAAAATTACTAGAAATAACTAACAATGGCCTTACAAGTCTTGCAAAAATTAGAACACGTTCTAATTCGTGCAAGAGGTTGATGCAAGATTGTTTCTGTCTCTTGCACTAGCAATTTCTGTATTATACTCGTTTAATATTGCTTCAACTTGTTGAAAGTTGCAATATTGCTCAGTGTAAAACAGGTATCGCTTCAATTATATTCATAGATCCTTCTACACAAGCTCATTTATTCCTCTCACTCGGAATCTTTCATCACGCAGCAAACCTTCAATCACATCCATCCATTCGCTCCTATACACTTGTTTCATTAATCGTTCATCAGACATACATTCTACTGTGGAAAATCATGTTCCATGTTAATTGGCATAATTTTCATGAAACCTAGTATGTGTACCTATTTTTAATGTCTGCTCTATTATATACTTCATTCCCTGTACGAAAACTATTACGTCATATTCGGTATCCATGTGATTCAAGATTTTGTACTTAAAACGTTTACATTGGTATTGGATTGACATTTTTAAAACATAACCTAAAATTTAAATGTCAGATTAAAATATTTATTACTTTATAAAATTTAATTAGTTTATAAATGAAACCAAATTCTGTAATATATTAATTTAAAAAATAAAAAAATGTATCTTAACTCACGAAAAATATTACCTACCTTATTGAAATTATGTAATTTTGTAAAATAAAACTCCAAGGAATATACACTTTTATATGTATTATTATTATATGTATATAAATAAATAATATATGAAAATACAAAATACAGTGCACATTACATCTTGTACTACAGTTAAATTATGAAAGATCCTCGATTCTCTAACTCCCGCGCAAAATAACCATGAAGTTGAAAAAGGCATTTTTGCGTTTGATTACAAAAAAATTTTAAAGCTGTCTGTATATTAAAAATGTCACAAACTTAGAAATGACAGGCGAGAAAATAACAAAATCATGACCATAGAGGCCTCTATTTTTATTTTATAAACAAATGTGAACAAAGTAAATATATATTTTCGTATTTGTAAGAACTGTCATACGTTTTCATTAAAATAATAAATGTGGTAGAACGTGAAAGAACATGAAACGTGTGTCTTTACTTATTCAGACATATGTTATGCCATTCACATAGGTACGAATAATATTATTAAAAAAAGATAGTTATATTTCATCGTATCTATGATAACCTCCTGCACATATGACGTAACCGTTTTCATACAGGGAATGGAGTTTATATTATTTCGTTTTCATTGAAGAAAAATCGCATGTATTAAGTAGAAATTAAGATCTGTGTTAAGGTAAAGTAATGCGAAATGTGAAAATGAGAGATGTATAAATCGGAAAAGGAGAAATATTCCGGCGATAAATATTAATATCTTTGACCACGATCAAAATTTGCCAGTAAATCAAGTCGGGAATATCGTCCGCTCATTTCCATTTTGATTACAGGAAAATAAGACGTTCGCATCATGTATCATTTTATCTAAAATTTTATCGTTTCCCTTAAATCTTACTGCAAGAGATTACTTGCAAATTCGCGTGTTTTACGCGAAAAGACATACGTTAACCACTAGAGATACGATATGTCATGTAATATGAATGTTTATTACCATATGAGCTACAACGATAGTCATCCATATGCATAGCTTTACTTGCTATACGTTCTACGTTGTGTAAATTCGCATTAGGTTTGTTTAGATGCCACGAAAATGAAGTAAATAACGCAAGGTAGCAAAGTTTGAAGACTCTTCGTCTTCATGGTGCAGCACTCACTATAACCGGTAGTTTCTGTTAACTTGTGCATACTTGCCGTCTAGAATCCTGAAGAGTTTATGATGTGAAATGTAATCGCTAAACTTGTTTACTAATTAATAAATTAAAATACCAGCTACGGAAACCTTACATAACTTTTCATTTCGATTGTTTTGTTGTTTATTGAATAAAGTTTAGTATTTACCTATGTAAGTATTTCTTTATGTACTTATTGCTATTTATTGCAAAAGTTTATAAATTTACATAAAGTTATCTATTTCTGCACACATTGCAAAACTGTGAACATACGAGTATAAATATTTCTGTAAGTTTTTACGGGATATTCATTAGTTTTAACCTCGATGTATTTAACTCACTTATATTCAAAATATGACTATTGGGATTTTTAAAAAGAATGCGCCCATAGTAGCGAAAATTGGAACTACGACAAAGGTACAGTTTGGTACTATTTAACCAGGGCCTGGACAGCGGCATTAGTTACCTTGTTACGCGATTTTTAATGCCATCTCTTGCTGCCCCAAATGAACTAAATCTATTTAAAATTAATAACTGGAATCATGGTAGGTAATATTTAAATAGTTGACATTGTTAAACAGATTACATATTTAAATGTTTGACAAACGGTATTTTATGTTTTGACAAATAAAATTTGAAAATAACAAACATATCTGTCGTTATTATTGCAATCTATATTTAATGGTGAGTAGGTATCTTTTTTAATTTTAAATTTGATTTTAAACTATTGTTTAATTTTAGGAGTGTGTGGTACGACATTGTAGCAGAATTTTTTTTTGTAAGAATGTGTTTTTCCATCTTTTACCACGGAATAATTAATTACGGAAAACATTAATAGAAATGATTTAGTAGCACAATATCGTATGTTGTCTTCATTTTCAAAATTGACAGTATCGATACACATAAAAAAATTAAACATTGGGGCTGTTCCACATATTGATCAATGTAAGTAATTAATACAATATTGTGAAAGATAATTTTATAATTATGAAAATTCTTTTATAGTAAATATAAATTCATTTTCAACAATTTGGGATGAAAATCAATAACAACAGTAACAGCAACATATAAGAATACGGATACTGAAGAAAGTAGCGAAATGATAAATGAGAGTGTGCATAAGAAGGCGAAAAATATACATTATTCATATTTATTTATATTACATCCTAGTACGTGTTTAATTAATATTTTAAATATGATTAAAAAAAAACAGTTTCTTGCTAATTGTTTGTTTTTGTTGTTTTGTAATATATTTTGATTTTAATTATTTTGAAATATTTTAGTCATTACGATCACGAGAATGATAAATATGTATCCTATATTACCGATATTTTTAATAATAATTACTTGCGGCAACAAGAGATGTCACCAGTAACTGCATAACAATCTTTTGTTATAGCTGTCCCTTCTTCTATAAACTACTACTAAATACTTGAAATATAAATAAAAATGAATGATAGTAGTCTAATATTTACAATAAAGAAAGTAATAAAGCTATAATTAACTAATATTATATTAAAAATAACTAATTTCTACAAAAAAAATCTTACATTATTAAAAGAACCTATGAACAATGTACTAAAATTTGTACCTAAAACTTAAACGATAATGAAACTAATACTAAAACTACAACTAACGACAACACAGAACTATATTTTATATAAATTAATTTTTAAAAATATTAGCAAACACAAAATAAAAGAAAAAAATAAAGAAATACAATACAATATGGAGACCAACTGAAAGTGTAATTTTGTCTCAAGTTTGACATATCGTGGTCAACGTCATCTCGTAGTAGTTGAATAACCCCATTGCGTGTTCAAATCTCACTGATTTCAATTTGCAAATATATTAAATAAATACAAATGTGTCTTTAAGATGATATAAGGAATGACGCTACATTGAACACAAAATAAAGTGTATAATAATATGGGTAATAATCCAGTGATTTTATGACTTAATTTGTTAAAGCTTCTCATTGTATATTATCCGACTGTACGGTGGTGCAGATAGCGTTACGACATTCGAAGCCGAAGATCCCGAGTTCGAATCCCATTCTAGCTAAAAATATATGAACTACTACACAACGTTTCGGTGATACCGAACTCTGTACAGTACTTGGGATTAAGATCCTTGTATACAGAGTAGCATAAATAAATAAATTAAATAAATTATAAGATTGCAAGTTCAAATCTCAGCACCTACTTTTGATCACAAACAAAGAAGAGAATATATCAAGAACTCTTCTTTCTTATTTCATTTCCTTCACGTAATCCAGTGTTTCTCAACCTGTGAGACACTCCTCCCTGAGGGGACGCGAAGAAAAGTGATAATCGAAAGAAAAGTTCCAAAAGTAAAAAAAAATTTCCTGAAAATTTGAGTCAACTTGTTAATGTAGATACATGTTTCACGTTCCAGAGGTGCATAATAATGAAAATACGATTTTTTTTTGCAATTTTTAACTGAAATATAAATAAAATAAATACGTCATCACGCCTTCTACCCATTACTGAGTGTGGCACTCTGCCGTAACAGATCTCAGTGATATAGTTTGCGCGTGAAGTGCGGTTACCGGCCGTCAACTCACGGCTCCCAAAGATATTAGTGGCTGATATCATCGGCCCAAAATTCAAGCAGTATGTGATTCTTACAATACAAGAATTTAAATGGGGGCGAAAGCAAAAACTGATATGAAAAAACTGGGACCTACATGAAAAAAGGTTGAGTAATACTGGTGTAATTCTTGAAACTATTTTTGTATGCCGCTTCTTTAGCGTATCTCACAATATAATCACAACTATTTCAAACGATTAAGTATGTTGCTCACTCGTTGCATACATGCACATTCACACATGTCGATTAATATGGTTTCAGTTGTTGTAATAATTATGGGCGGGGAGAGTTCAGATTCACTAGAACTATGTCCAGTTTGTGCGCGTGCAGAAGCAGCAACTGCACGTCCATTGAAGCATTGAACGGTGTACGCTACGTACTCGTACATGTGTATGTATTGTCTCAGCCAAGCAGGGGGCTTGTTTTGAACGCTGCTAAACTGCCTAGGGAAGTTACGCACGTGTCTGCAATACTAAGTGAAGCAGTGGTATTGCAAATGTTTTTCTAGAGTTTAATAGTGATTTTAATCAGAAAGTTTCCGTACGTTTTTAACATGGGTACATTTAATGCATGAAGAATTTCTATGACTCATAATGGGATGTGTGGTCATAGTAGAATTAAAAGGAACAAACGATGAAATAAGATCTTTTTCCCTCCGCATAAGTCCACCTTTTTTGGTCGCTTACCATTTGTACGTCACAGTGACGTCACATATTATTTCTCCTAATTTTTAATAAATCGTCGATTTAAATGAAAACTTATAGCCTATCGAAAATCCATATACTGTTAAACAATCACAACTCCAGCATTGTTTTAATATTAATGTTTGCCCCGGTATTTACAATAATGATTTTAAAATATTACTTGGATGCGAAACGTTATGAAATTTATTTTAGAACCAACTTCATGAAAAGTTGGAAAATACAACAAAACTCGTTCGACAGCACATGTGGTACCAACATGATGGTACTCCAGCTCATTATGGTAGACAAGTAATTAGGTGACTGTATCAAAATTACCCTAATAGATGGATTGATCGTGCTGGTCGTACTTCATGGCTTCTCCAGATCACCTTTGGACTTTTTTCTTCGGAGATATTTAATGTACAATGTTCAGATAGATACACGTGAACAATTTACATAAGAGAATAGGACATTATGTACATGAAATTCAAAATAATAATTTATTTAATCGTGTATATGATTCATTAATTCGCCGATGTCACGCTTATATTCGTGCTCAAGGTGATCATTTTGAACAATTTTCGTAAACAAGAGTACTAACATATGAACTATTTTATTTTGTTTTATTTCCTATGGTAACTTGATTGTTTATTAACGGGTATCTTAATCCGATTTACACTACATGGAACTTACAGCTTGTAGTCGATCCTGAATCAATAAGATACAATTGTTTCAATCGTTTATATATATATATATATATATATATATATATATATATATATATATATATATATATATATATATATATATATATATATTATAAAGAAATAAATATATCACGCCTTTTACCCATTACTGGGTGTGGCACTCTGACGAAGCAGATCTCGGTAAGTGATATATTTTGCGCTTGAAGTGCGGTTACCAGCCATCAAATCACGGCCCCCAAAGATGTTAGTGGTGGGGGAGTCACAGGAGTAATTTTAAATGGATGAAAATGTTTTGTCGGTTGTGGGGATCGAACCAGGGTTATATATATATATATAATAGTTCGATCTACGCAAGTTGATTTTTTAAAAAGATATTTATTCGAACACTAGCAACGATGTTGCTTGGTACAAGCTTGATTCTAGACTAACTTACAACTATGTTACATCTTACAAGGCATAAAGCAACTAATCAACGTAATATAATACCTTAAGATAAACAATATACTACTAAACATTATTATAGGGGAGCTACGGCAAGATATATATATATATATATATATATATATATATATATATATATATATATATATATATATATATATATATATATATATATATATATGTATATCCTTCCTCGCAACCATCTTTGATCATAGGTCCTGGCAGTAACTATATTTAGCTATTTGTGTTACAAAATTGGCATTATTGTCTTTGTTAGTAACCGCAGATCATATCAATCTCGTCAATCTGATAATCTGTCAGTAACAAGAATTAAGTCTAAACACAACCCTTGTTAGAGTAGTTAGTTTCGTGTCATTGTCGATACAGTCATGTGTTAGTACATACGATATAGTACATGTTAGAATAGTCAGTCCGTAACATACTTATCAGTCAGGTAGTCAGTTCATAAATCTGGTCAGTCTTGTAATTACAATCTTAGTGAGTCCTAAAAGTATACAGACAAACAGTTTTACATCAAGTTTTGCATATTGATTAACCGGCCGTACGATGGTGTGGTTAGCGTTACGTCATTCGAATGGGCAAAACCTAAGTTCGAGTCCCACTCAAGCTAAAAATATATGAACTATCACACTGCTGCTCGGTGAGTCCAGGATCCTGTACTATAATTGGTATTAAGCTTATATGGTAACAGAGTAGCATAACTAAATAAATAAATAAACCCTTCGGCCTTACTATACTCAGAATTAACTGACATGACAATATTTTTCTGACAGTTGCAGATTTTTTATTGCATAATGATTCGTGAATCCTTTGGTAACCCTGAGTGCTACCAGCATTAGCAGACAATAAGCATATCAAGAAAGAATGTATAATGAATTTGGTTAGTGCGTTCGATGGCGAAGTGAGGGCTCGAGCGAGGGCTGCTTGACAGCACAAGCAATCATCGCATCGCAGAGCCAACTGATCATAAAGCGCTCTTTTTACCGATAACAATCTGGCTTTAGCGTGCTGGCCGCGCCCTCCGCCCTCGCCCTGTAGATAACGAAAAGGGCTAATCTTTATTTATAGGGCTGGCTTTGTGATTGAATGCGTAAAAACTCGAGTGCGGTGAAAATAAGTTCAGCGAAACATTTTATTTTATCACGCGAACGAAACTTCCCCCGTGGGACAGGTTTTTCGACTATTTCCAGCGAATTTATTTTTTTCATGTCGCACGTTAAAATGAATCTGTTTAAGTTACAGCCGATTCTATTTATAGCAAATACATTCACCGCTTTAATTCGTTTTTCATGTTTATGTGGCAACTTTTGTTTTCTTAATAAATTTGAAAATATTGAACTCGCTCAAGGTCACTTTTCCGCTGGGTTATTTTGCTCTGTTTTGACGGGTGAAGTTTGTTCTTGTATAACCACGCAAAAAAATTTCACGTCAAACTTTCTGAACCGTCTGTCGAAATGTTATAAAGTTATTCATTTACTAACCTGAAATTAACGTAAAGTACATTGTGATAACTAGTCAAGTGTTTTTAATTAGGTATATGCGCAGGACCAATGAACAAATTAAAACTACAAGGATACATTAAAATGGTTAAAACTTGATTCCGTTGTTTTCACAGCACCCTCATATAAAACAGAATAAAAATAAACATCCGACACAAGTGCACGTGCAATATAATTAAACAGTATTATACGTGTTTGCTGAGTGTAAAGCGATAGTTGAACAAAGAGAGCAGGATGGCATGCGCGCGGAACAGAGACACAAGAGTGAGCTTTTGTTGTCTTAATTTGTGTTTGCATTCGCCGATAACTGATCATGCTTCCTGAGAGCGCTAAGGCTGTGCACATAAGGCTCACAAGTTAACGGGATAAGTTTGCCAAACGCGTCCATAAATGTAGCATTATGAGTCTGCAACTGCTACATTATGCTGTACGTTTAAGGTTTTGCGAAGGTGTAAATTTGAAACTTATTAAAGTTGAACGGAATTTCTTGCTTCAAGCACGTTCAGGCCCGTATTAAGGCGGTATCTGCAGCATATGAGACCGCTACATAGATGATATTGATGGTGTTATGAGGTAATTGAGTTATATGACTTTCTGCACTTAAACGGAAATTCTTATTTGCTTTTTTAATACAACGTTGCAGATTTCAGGCTTATATATCTTAACTAGTTATATTTATATTACACCCGTTGTAAAAAATTGTTGTGAAATAATTGCCATTACTGAAACCATGACAAAGCAACAACGATAAACGTTGTTTTCTTGACTTATATTGAAAATATAAATGTGAGAAACAAATGACGCCATTCCCATTTGACATAGCCTATATATCTGAACTTTATGTGGATTTATTAAGAAAATTTCCTTGTAAAATAGTAAATAGAATCTGTTAACAGTACATTCTGAGAATACGAAAATCTAGAAGCGAAACTTCTATGTTTCAATTTTAAACAACAATCAAACCACGAGAGCAATTTACAGTTCCGAGCTTTAAAAACACTTTCCCAGAATCAAAGCTCCCTAGCAACTACGCGACAGCAATACAAAACAACACAGTTGTAGCAAGAGTCCTCAACCAGTAGCAGCGCTTTTTCCTTGCTAAGCGCAGGGAATGCTATCACCATCTCATGAATGCATTTTGCGGAGTTCGATAGCGGAGTGGGAAGAACAAACAGTTAGACTGCAGTTAGCATACTGCAGCGTCGGGCGCAGAGTTCGATAGCTTCTGCACCTGTCTTCCGACGAGAAACGGCCCGCAACGCGAGTAGAATTGCAAATGAAATTCCCTCTGCTCTCCACTTTCTCGTACCGTCCCTCCGCCGCTTGATAACTAGTCATGTAGGCTCGGCGCACGCTGTGCAAGCCAACTCTTCGCATTGTTAGAGGAAGATTTACACCGAGACAGGTTACAGCTTCTTCCAGTCTACTTTGATTTATGCGGGGATCTTTACTTGGCTCTAATCACGCACTTCTTGCACTTCTCATTAAACTCTACTCCATGTGGGAGAACTTTTTTTCTATTTATCAAAATAAATTCAAATTTTGTCATATGAATGACTTTGACGTACAGTGACAATGGTAAATTTAAAGTAAATTTTATGACAGAGAAAATTTGGGAGACGCCCGAACTCGAACCGGGGACCTTCAGCTTGCCGGGCTGATGCCTTAACCACTCGGCATCAGCCCGGCAAGCTGAAGGTCTCCGGTTCAAGTCCGGGCGTCTCCCGAACTTTTTCTGTCATAAAATTTACTTAAAATTTATTTACCAAAAGTTTGTGATTTATTTCATCTTAAAAAATGATTCACTTGCTCTATTCTGCATATTACTTAATCGGTTAAGGAGAATATTTTATCGACAATAATTAGTCAGGATTTAGACGAGAAAATAGCAAAACAAAAAATCTGCACAAGAAACGGATGTGTTTAAAAAGGTATACTCTTTTATTCAGGTACTCGAACCGCATAAAAATATAGATCAGTTTCGATTCGCGGTTCAGTTTTTTCAAATTTTTGTTCTGGTTCGATAGTTATAATTTGGTTCGATTCTCGAATATGTTCATTATGGGTTCAGTTAACGGTTAATTTTATTTTTAAATTCATTAATATAATGTAAATTTATTGAAGATTTTTGGAAAATACAATAAATTACTATCCGACAAAAGCATACACGTCTACAATCAAAATACAACTGAATACTGCGTCGATCCGCACGATATATATGCACCACATTCTCAACTTGTACATTATGACTTTTTCAGGCAAGATCACACCGAACCAAAACCGGTTTAATATTTTCAATTTAGGAAAAGATTTCAGTTCCGTTTCAGGTTTCTGAAAAATATGTCGATTTAATTCGGTTTCGGTTCAGGTTCCGGATCGGTTCAAATCCCAAATAAATTTGGTTAGATTATTTTCGTACATCTCGCCAGAAATATTACAAATGGTCGAAAAGATGCACGAATCTCTCATTTATTGATTTAATATAAACAGTGATATAAAATTTGACTTTTAATGGATACATAGTGAAATTCTGTGTACATCCTTAAATCTGTAAACGATGAATAAAATAGCAACTATACTTACGACTATGAAATATTTTCTATTTACCAATTTATAGATTTATCACTGATTTCCATCATTAAACGTATAAATTGGACTACGATTTACAAATTAGATTTTTGTTAATGTTCTAAACAGTACTTGTTATCTACTTTTCTTTTAAGACGAGTTAAAATGAATCAGTACGGGTTTTCAATAGATTTTTAGAGGTCTATAGAAAACAAATTTCAAGTTTAAAGTGTTATTTCTATGTATTTTGCGAATCTATGTCAGCTTTATTCAAACATTTTTGATCATAAATTCTATTATACATATAATGTTTTGAACTTATATTTTATTTCGTCCAATTGTTATGGTCATTTTCAAGCAATACAGTAAATACAGCAATATTTAAAATATTACATTTTTGCTAAAAAGTTATTTAAAGTAAATTATTAATTAAAAAGTACATATTGAAATGTACATCCATGGGCGTCCGCAGGGGGAGGCAAGGGGGGCGCGCGCTCCCCCTGGATATTAACTAGAGTGGTGACTACGACTCTCGAACATAGGACTTTTACAAGTAAAACTATAATTTTGTAATTTCCTGCTTCCCTAAATATTTTAAGCAAAAAAGCTTGAAATAAAAGTTTTAGGGCATAAAATTCTGCATCTGAACCAATAAACAAAATTCTATGGAACGACACAAATTAGATTTAAAAATGGCGAAAATTGCCTAAAACTATTGATAGGCATGAAACTGAAACAAAAATTAAACAAATGTTTGACGTTTTATTTGTCAAAATAAATGAAATAATAAATGAAGAATTTATTTTGACAGTTTTGACAAATTGAACGTCAAACATTTGTTTAATTTTGTTTCACTTTCATAGCTATCGATAGTTTTGAGACAATTTTAGTCATTTTCAGATCTAATTTGTGCCGATACAAACCATGCAAAATATATATATATATATTAAATAAAAATTAAATTATAAGTTTAAAGATAATAAATTCAAGCTGAAACTGAATTTCCAACAGTATTCTTATGACCAGCTGGCGACATATTTCCTATCGTAACGATTGAGTAATCTAAGTTTATTAAGTATACGCAGACACAAAATATTAGAAAATAAAAACTGTAAAACTGCTAAATCGGAATTTATTGAAGAAATGGTGTCAATTTATGGAAGAGTTATTAGAAAATTGTCCTTCCTCTTCAATTCAACCCAGACGATGAAGACTAGTAATTTATTTCACAAATTTAAATATTTTTTATCTATTTGTTATGTGTGTCTATTGTTTATATTTATGTTATGTAAAAAAAAAATATTTTAGAAATTTATGTATATCTGAAAGTTTTTTGCAACCCGCCCCCCCCTGGAAAAATGTCTGTGGACGCCCATGTGTACACCTCATTTCATATCTAAAGCCTGAAATTCAATTATAAAAGTTCAAAATAATATCATTCGTTAGTAAACAAAATCTTATGGAAAATGTTTATTTTTAAATATTTATTTTCGAAGTGTATATGCTTATAAATATTATGGTACGTATACGTTTAAAATACTGAAAAAACTTCCTATATTAATATAAGTAGACGTACTCAGTTTTATGACCGAGAATATAAAATTGATTTAAAATTTATGTTTAAATAATAATTCGCTAAATAATAATAATAAAAACAATTAGTTGAATTCAAGTAGGTACTTCTCAAACAATACATCTATATTCAAAAGCAAGATCCTTAATAAATTATTATTGCCTGTAATAGACAACCATTCGCCATGCAATCAGTGAAAAACTATAAATTTTGTCGCCTCCACCAAATGTGCATTATGGAAGCAACGACAACATTTCAATAGCTATGCGTGACAGAAGGAATTATAGCGAAACGAGCAACGTTTTTGACGTTGAGGGTACACGGACATATACGTTGACCCAAATATTAAATAAAATGTTGCCGGTTGAATAATTTAACAGCGCCAGGCGGTGTTTTCATATCTGCTGTGTAAATACAATCGACTCTCTGTGATTTTATTTCCGATTGTTTGTTTCGCGTAATGTTTACTCTTGTATTAAAATATTAGATATAACGATATGCAATATTTTATCAATTTGTTTTTTTGTGTTAAAATATTACTGCATATTTACTTTAAAATGGTTTTATTTTGAAACTTGTTGAATTATTTAATTACATAACATATTTTATAAAATTTTACGATAAATTTGTTGCAGTCATAATTGATTTCTATGTAAATACAAATTACACAAAGTAATACACGAATTCATAATTTAATAATAATTGTTAAATGTTGCATTTAAAAGAAAATCATGTATTTAACTCATAATTGCTATGTGCGGTTTATCCGGCATGCACTATTTAAAGCCCCCAAATCATTAATTTAGCGTAATTATTTGATTGTTTTCCTCATGTGTTTATTCATGTCAGAGCTAATTGCAGTTATTCCTCATTTTGTAAAACAAAAATCATTTTGTAAATATTAATGTATGTAGTCTGTGGTTCTAATAGTACAAATTGTTAATTTCTATGTACCGTCCAGATGTAATTTATAAAGTTTACAAAAATAATGTAGGTACTATATTCTAAAGCTTTTATGTTCTTATAACATATTAATCTCGCTTAAAAATTTTGATCAGAATATACCCGAACACATTTTTCTAAATGCATAATTTATGTTCACTTTCTACTTTGCTCGTGTTACTGCTATAAATTATAGCTTAGAACGGCTATGATTTACAATTTTGAAGAAATAATTTACATTGCTGTTCCTTCAACATACTTTTCTCTATCGTACTGAAATATTGTATTGATTTGAATAATAAGGAGAAAAATTGCTACACTGCTAAGATTTTAATCTGAGATTTACGAACTCGTATGTTTTAATCAACTAAGTTATGGTACCTATTTCAGATTTTTTTCAAATTTTACTTTCTATTTTGATCTGTGCCATTGGCGGCATTAGTGATATTGATCTCGCCTCATTTTTTTATCATCAATATCACTCTCACTCTCGCATAAATTTACTATATCTCGCCTCGTTGTCGCGCGAGTCTCTCACGAGCGTCTCGCTAAAATTAAAACTAAAATAAATAAATATATCATCACGCCTTCTACCCATTACTGGGTGTGGCACTCTGTTGAAGCAGATTTCGGTAAATGATATATTTTGCTCGTGAAGTGCGATTACCAGCCGTCAAGTCACAGCCCCCAAAGATGTTAGTGGTGGGGGAGCCACAGGAATAGTTTTAAAATGGTGAAAATTGTTAAAAATTTAAATTAAACGGTATTAAATTGATTGTGTCAGAATTTATTTCTAAGCTAATTTTAGTGATTTAATTTTTTGTAAATTTCTTAAGGATAGGTATGGAGTTTATTTAGTTTTTGCGCATCTTCATATCTCGTTTAGTTTTTGAGATAAAGCCGCGTAAAAGAACAAAATCAAAAATAAGTACAACTTGGAGGAGGCTATGTCTTAAAAACTAAACAAGATATGAAGATACGCACAACGGAATTGAATTTTTCATGTTCGAACTTCGAACTGACTTGTAAGTAAACTTTTTGCAATTTAATGTTTTTGAAAATTTCTTAAAGAGTACCCCTAGGTTTTTTTTTTTAGCTTTTAGGCCAATTTCAGACTGTTCGCTGTAAAATTATTTCTTGTATGAATATTGACACGAAAATTTACATACATACATATGTATTTTGACTCGCTGAAACCTATGATAAAGTCGCCAAGTATTGTTCTATTTTTTTAAATATTGTTCAAAAACTGTTTTCTGAGAAATTTTGGATAAACTTTCTTTTCTTAATTAAATATTTCCTATTGAAAATTTATTTATAAGTTAATTGAAGCAGATAAATTAAATGCCGTTAAGTGCATATTAGTATTGGAGATATAGCCTCGGGGAAAGTACAAAATCTGATGAGATTTGAGATAAAATTTGGGTAAAATTTCACTATGACGGGGAATATATGATTTAGTACAAAAAAATAATTAATTACAAATAGTATGAAGAAACAATATTAATTTAATATTATATTTTGTATGGGTGTATAAAAAAACAAGACTCTCACGAAATCTCATGCGAGAGTCTCGCTCTCGCAGTCTTTATATCAATCTCGTCTCTAATTTTCTATTCTAATATCGTTCTCGCTTTCGGCTCTTATTTTTGTTACATGTTGCTGTGCATCACTATGCAGTCTCGGTCACATGACTCTTTCATATACTTAAAGACTTGACACGAAATTCAACTGCAGTGACACTTATTTAAAGAGAATTTAATTAGTATTTTAAGTAAATACTTAACAATCGATTATATAAAATTGAATTATAAAGAGACGAATTGGAATACCGGCAGAATTTTTTCTATTTCAATTAGCAAAAAAAATATTTGACTTATTACAAATTATTATTTGTGCATATTTTTATCTTGTTTCAAAGATATTAATGGCGATTATATTTTTTTTTACTTAAATGTAGAATGAAATTAGAGGATCAAATATTAATACATAGATCTCACGGCGTTGAATAAATGAAATAAATAAATCTTGGAAGATTTTTATAGAACATGTTCATTTCTGGATTGTATAAACAGCGTTTATGTTAGTCAATATGTTGAACCGCGACCTTACAATTTAAGAAGTAATAATAGCATGAGTATGTGAAGAGCAATGTCCTTTCACACCGCACAACATCATAATTTCCAACGCAACTTCAAAGCAGTGAGACGAAACTCGGTTCATTCCGGGCTCCAATCACCAAGCCATTTCCATCATAACATGTTCCTCCCACGAGGCTCGGTTCGTCAGCAGCGGCAGCGGCAAACAGCGGCGGGTGGCGGCAGCGAGCGACACGAAGCGTCAAGCGGACAGGTACGTTATTATGTTCACGAGGTCCCTTCAGTGCGATCCGCGCGCGCTATATGGTTCCGTTGTCGCGCTCGGCCAATCAGCCTTGCCCGTCCCCCGGGCCACATTACCTCTTGCCGTCCCCCGCGCCGAGCCGTGCTGCTGCGTCCTCCGTTGTCCTGAGGATTAGCGCTGAGATGCTGTTCCTGATTATGTTCAGTCCTCCAACTCGCTGCTTGATGCTTGTTGATGAAAATCAGATGATGATGGCTTTGATTTTATGGTGTTGTTGTGCTATCAACTCCAACATTCACCACTAATGTCGCGTCGTTATTCTCACCACTTTAAGATCATCGCACAATGTAGGACATAATTGAACTTCAGGAAAATTATTTTCTAGCCTGATACGAAATATGAACATTGAAATAACAGATTACTAGAAATTTGTAAATCATACGATATGATATATACTCGTATATGGAATGAAAGTAAGATTTTGGTACAGACGATATATCATAGCAGTTCGCAAAACTTGAAGCCTTTGTTAAATTGTGCCGGCTTCGTAGGAAACCAGGTCTCGTAACATACGCTGGCGTTGTCCATAAACATGGGTTTGTATGTGACATTTCCACGGTGCGTGCAACTCTGTAAATTCTTTAAAATATCGCGGCTACACCTGGGAAACAACAGCACGACCGAATCATCCGCCGTTCGAGTCACGTCACATCGGGCGCTGCGTGCTTGGTGGCGGGGGCGGCGGCAGCTTGGCCCGGGTCACCCCTGGGACACTTCAGCACTGACGTAATTCTGCCCCGTCCCCGAAGACTGCTTCATGATTGCCACGCAATGGTTGCCGGAATGCCGCATGAATACAGCGAACATGCTTTATTCACAGTGTCACATGCGCTCCCCGCGTGAAAACGTGCTCGCTGCTCGCGTCTTGACGTGCAGAAACATAAGATTCGTCTTCTTCCTGCTCTGACATCGACTTTTCTCTCCTTTTTTCGTTCTGTCTAGTTTGATCTTCTCTCTTTTTTGGGTCAAAATGTCCTTGTCAGTTTAGCGCTGAACACACTTCAAGTCTCGGGAAATTTATGATGAAAACTGGACGTCAGTGAAAAGCGTTTAACTTGTAGTACGTTTCGTAAATATACATGTCACACCAAGGTCTTTGGTTTTCTGGTGAACTAAAAAATGATGTACGATAATACCGGCAACACACGAGACGGAAATATAGTATTTTCAGTATCATGGTCATATTTTGTAAAACCAATATCGTGCGGTTTAGTAAAAGTCTTGTTAGTTAAATATAATAATGATAAGATATTAAAGTTTAGGTGGAGGAACTATAAAAAGCAACGTTGTCTTGTAATATTGGTCTCAAATTTAATTTACGACAACATGCAGTCTCTTCAATGGCATTGTGTAATATAGAATATCAGACATTCTGTAATCTCAGCCGCTCTCCATGTATATATTGTTCTCGTTTATCGGATCCCAGTGAAGCTCGCCTAGAGCCTTTCACAAGGGAAGACATCGCTTGCTAGATTAATGAAGAGCGAACTGACCAGCCTGGATCGGAACGTCGTTTACGTAATGGAACTTGAGCAATGCGACAAGGCATCCTTGTCGATTTTCCGCCAGACAACTCTCAGCTAAATGAGACTGAGAGAGATGGACGAATCAAGTCACGAATCAGAGAAAAAGTAAATACTAAACTTTCCGCTTTTCAAAAGTTTTTTCCAACGGTAATAAAATCAAACATGCAATCAGTGTCAACGTGCATTTATTTGATTACCGAATAACGGAGAAGTTTCCCGTGGTTTATGAATCGAACTTTCGCTTTGCATCAATAGACATTCCAAGGTGGTTTGATTAAGTAATTGAAGATTCAGGTTATTTTACCGTGCTCTTTTTGTGCGACCGTCTGCTGGCTGGGATATTTATACGGGCTTGCAACGTATACATTCAAAAGTGGGATCTTTCCAGATCGATGAACCCTGGTTTGCACCCTTGCTCTTGGCTTCCTCTTGCACTTGCGGTCTTGCTTTCGACAGGAAATCAAAAAAGGGGACTCAATTCTACCTTATTCACTATTCACATTTGGTGCCCCCGCTTGTATCTTAATTTCTTAATTTATTTTCCAAACACTGTTATAAAAACGAGCTTGTTTCCTTTCATGAAACAAAATTTTTCTAAATACATCTTTACATACACTTGTATAAATCGTTTTTAGACTTGGGCCACACAACAAAAGTGAAGGAACAATGTAAATGACAAAAGATGATGTAACATGATAGCAAGAAAGAGCACGGATTCAATGTTGGGCAGTCAGGGGAGAAAGTACCTCGAGTAACCCTGTGCTTGGCCTGGGAAACGTGACGGCATTACTTCATGTTTAACCCACTTAGAATGTTTGCAGAGTTTACACAATGCATTATTTATTATCCCAACATACTGACGCAGGCCCACACTCTCTTGTTTAACTTCCGTCAAGTTGGCCGCGCATTAGTCATCTTATCCTTGCAAAACGGATCCCCGCCAAATTAGATTTGAAAAAATTAGCATTGCAATTTGTAAAATTGCGGGCGGTACGCGGCCAAGCGAAAACGAGGGGCTAGCGGGAAACACTGCGCAGGAAAGTTTATAACAAGATCACAGTCTCGTACAGATTCTCTAATTCCATTTAGAAAGATTTCTACGTTTCTTTGTGTGTTCTTGTTATAAAGAACGGCAATTTTTATCATTTTAAATGCATTTCAGTCCAGATTATTCTCAGACATGTCCCTCAATTTTAGATACTTCAGATTCATGGAAATATTAAGTTATCGCCACGCAGGCAAATATATATCACTGAAACGAGAAAAGAATGAGTGAATTTATTTTTGTAAAGACAAATCAGTAGTACATCCTGAGTAAATGTGAAATATAGTAAATTAATAAATTGAATATTGAGGACATCAATAGATGTACGCATGTACATCCACAAGAGCCACTTAAATAGTTTGAGTACATTTCCTCTTCAACCGAACACAAAACATGAATCGAAGTTAGCATAAATTCCCGTAGCCGTAACCGTAACCTTTTGATCACAGGAACTCCTTTGCGAGTCCGTCTCTGACCCAGCTTCATTACGGTATTCGAAATCGACCGGAATTCTAAATTAATTAACGAATTTCAAGGAGCAACGAAGGCGGTGGCGGCCGTGGTGGTGGTGCGTCTCTGCCGTCGTGGCACGCTCTTGGCCACCTAACACGATTAACAATGATTCGCGCTGTGTATTCGCCCGTACAAAGACCCGCAACTCTCATGAATAAATCGCAATCGTCTGTTTAATAACCGAACGGTATTGAGCCGACCCATAGGACTACTACGAGGTGTGGCTATTAAATAACGAGACTGATGCTGTTTTCACATTTTATTTTGATTCCATACCTATTTATTTATTATCACTTTCAATATACACTCCTCTATCCCTACAATGATCCATGCGAATCTTCCATTATTCGAAACAGTGCTGGAATCTTCTTCTGTCAGCTCCTTCAGAACGCGTGCCAATTTCTCTTTCAAAGCTCAAATTTTTTTGTTAGTAAGGCAAATTTCACCTTAGGAAACAGACAGAAGTCGCACGATGCAAGATCTGGCGAATAAAGCGGATGGTCCAACACTGGGATGCTGTATTTGGCTAGAAATCTCTTGACAGACATTGCGGAATGAGCCAGCGCTTTGATTTGATGGAGTAGCAGTAGCAGTTTTGCCAATTTTCATGTGAAATTTCGCAACAATTCGTTGCTTTAATATTGCACTTAACATTTTGTTGGCGAAACAAAAAAACAACTCTAATTAGAACGAATGCTACGGCTATACGGATTTGTTTACATAAGCGAGAGATACTGCATTTGAAAGAGAAAGCTTCACGCTAAAAAGCTGACGGTCGCTGGTGTTTGGCGCATGCGTATTTCGTCTGTAGCAGCATCAGTCTCGTTATTTCATACCCACACCTCGTATGCTGTACACACTATAAATACCACATAATTACATAAAAATATTACCTCGTCTCAAGGTGGCTCAATGGTATCGAATTGGACTGAGGATTTGAGACCCCGGGTTCAATTTCCACAGACGACAAACAATTTGTACCGTATTAAAATTATTCCTATAGCTCCCGCTCCACTAACGTCTTTGGGAATCGTGATATGATGACTGGTAACAACACTTCAAGCGTATAAATATATCATTTACCGAGATCTGATACATCAGAATGCCATATCCAGTAATGGGTAACAGGCATGATGATATACAGTCGAGCTTCTCTAACTCGAACCTCCACAACTCTAAATTCTCCTTAGGTCGAAGTGTACTGTTGTTCCCTGTACATTTTGTATAATTGCCATGTATTTTTATGTCCCTAACTCAAATTTTTGTAACTCGAAAAACTAGAAGCCAATAGCGCGTCCCAATAACAAAGTATTCTCCATAAGTTGAATTTTCACGGTCAAAATGAACTCTTTCGGCACAATATTTGCACATAATCTTCATGCACGGTCGCCAAGATTCGTCCTACTTTTGTACTACTTTTTTGTTACTACAGAGTATATGATAAAATCAGGAAATATTAGCACATGGAACTCTATTTATATTTGATAAAAATTATGTTATTAACTTGATAGCTAAATACAAGCAAAATCAGTTTCCAGATACGATTTTAATATGTATTTTTTATTTTTCTAAATTTAAAATGTCACTGGATACGAGTATGAATTTAAAAAATCCCCAGTAAAAAAAATCAGTGATGCTGGATTGAGAGACTTAGCAGACCATTCTATTTCTGTTTAAATAATTAAATATTTGAACATTTCCTTCAACTGATGCATATATTATTTACAGGTTGCAAATCGCTAATAACAATACGATACTAATTAATACAAATGTTAACTTGATAACCTATGTTTCATTTAGAAATAAACACTCTTATACATTGTTGTCTAATTCGTAACATTTTTTTTTTCTGAAAAATAACATAAAAGGTACAGCAGTATTCAATTACTTAAGCATTTGTTGTTTCCACTGCTCTGTTTACACTTGCATCATTACTTATCAAACAAAAAACAAGTAAAAGAAAACAGAAAATGGAAGAATTATAATGATTTCTAACGAGCAACTAATTCACGAAAGCTTTACATATTTTTTACCCTTAAGATTAATACGCTGAGACCTTAATTGCAAACATTTATCATCCACCCTCTTACCTCTCCACCGAGCTTTCACGGGCTTTTTACCTCCCCTTCTGCACCCTCTCCTCTCCAGTTCACTTCAAACAAATTTTCGTCGCGTAAAGGCGCCCGTTGCATAGCAACCGAGTAGCGTCACATGGTCGCGTGTATAATTTTCCGGTAACCGTTGAAACTCTGGGTAAGTGGTCAGCTTGCGTTCAACACGTCAGTTTCGTTTTTTACAAAGAAACTTTGCTCTTTTAAAAATAAAGGAAAGAATAATAGTGTTACTCCGATGCTTGTTGAAAATTGAGCGACTGACTGAATTGCAAAAATGAAACATTTGCATGAATTATGCTTGGTTATATTTCTTAATCTGTCAACTCGAGACTTGCATATGCTAAGCCTTGGAATAAATTCTTAATCGATAGATTCTGGATTTCTTTTCATAGTTTTTCGACACGAATACTTGCCAAATATTAGTTATATTTATATAACATTCGAGATAAATAGAAAATTGTCTTTTTAACCAATATTTGAATTAAATGATGTCCGGTTTAAAATCAACCAAACTGAGTTCACACCTTTTGTATTATGTTTGTTAGTATATTTAACCTATATATATACATATATATATATATATATTTTGTAATTGTTATCTTAAATGCATTTTCTAACATTATATTTATCTGTTAACTTTATTTTAATATATGTGTCTTTTGTAGCACGTCCTGATGGTTTCATTGTAAAAACCGAAACAGGTCGACATTTAATTAAAACGTTAGTTAAAAGACATTTTGTATGTTCTTCAAATACTGAAACTACTACAATAAAAATTGTATAACATACTGTCAACAACAAAAAAAAAACAAGATGTCAAGAAAATGCTGATCAATTATTTTAGCCAGCTTGTTTTCAAATAAAAATAATCTATTTTTTGTCTGAACTGGACCGGAGAAACCTTAATATTTTTCAGAAATTCGAATAATAATTTTAATTAAAGTCACAGCGAATATTAGATACTTGTTCGGTATTCTACTTATTTACTATTTGAAAAAACACTGAATATAAGGTTACTATTTGGCCAAACAACGAATAGTTTGACGTAACACTATCAGCTAACATTCGAACTGCAGTATCTAATTTAGTTATTTAATTAGTAATTTAAAAAACGAAAACAACATATTATTGAGTATTTCATTTAATCAATTATTCAATAATAATATTATAAGTAGGTTTTGAAATATCAAGAAAATGAATGTCAATGAATTATTAACTAATCATCGTAATTAAAATTTAAAGGCAACAAATTATGATAATAAAATATTCCGCATTGGCTGGCACTAGTGGTTTCCTCCTTTTGAGAAAAATCTCTCAAACTATGCTCTTTGGAGGGGAAAGATAAATTCTGGAAAATTTTGTCAAATATTTCAGGAGTAAATTTTTATTTGCTACGTGCCCACTACGTATAAGTGTTGTCGATACGTGATATATGTTTAATTTTTAAACACGCATCGAGATCTCTTAAAATTAAGTTTTTTTCATTTGTACTAACATCAGTATCATCCGAAAAAATCTGCTGAATATTCGCCGAATATTCAGTTATTCGACATACAGTTTTGCCCGAGTTTTGCCTTATATTCGGTATTCTGCAGATTTACTATTCGTTACACCTCTATTTTGAATAATTTCTCGAACTATTTAGAACAATATTTACCACATTTTTATGAACCGATGATATGCTACAAACATGAATGTGATATTCTTGCAGTACTGGTTCAGGTTAGAATGATGGCTCGTAATTTTGTGACGATAACAACAATAATAATTAATATTTGATTCTTGATGTGTACACCTCAACATGATTTGATAAAATTTTGACTATTTTTACTAAATGAATAAATTTAAATATTTATTGTATTTACTGTATTGCTTAAAAATGGCCATAACCATTAGCCAAAACGTCATATAAAAAATGAGAAATTTCAGTTTTACAACTTTTTTATCTAAAACCTGAAATGTAATTATACAAATTTAAAATGATAATAATTAGATAATCAATGTTCTATATGACACTTTTCCAACATTAACATCTAGTACTTGTTACATAAATTTTTATCAGCAATTTATTTTATTATAGAATTATGTATAGCGAAATAAGATTTCTGAAAACCAGTTTTTTCATCTCCGGATAAAGTACCCGATAACTGTCAGCAGGATAATTGAAATAATATCGCATCAGGAAATGACATTCAATATAATTATTACTATATATGCTATGATTTCGATGCGACATTTTTTTTATTTATTGGGAACTTTATTCGAAGATGGAAAAACCGAACCTGATTTAGATAAGAGAAGAATGACTATTTTTCTGAACTTGAAATTTTAGAGGAGACAAATGTCTTCGCTTATCTACATTCACATCATCAATATCTGCAGTTGTTGCATAAGATAATAGATATATTTTTACGTTAAAATAAATACATATATACATAAGATTATGCTATATCCCGTTAAATGGGATAGCATGAACCCTAAAATCATTCATAGTACATTCACTCATTAGTTTAATTAAATAATCAATACACGTCAAAATTCACATCCTCGCTTCAACCACATTCAAAATACAACTGTTAATCACGGTACAAAGTTAGGGGTAGTGAAGGGTGATGTTTTTACTGCAAACATAAGATAATAATATGATTAATATCGTTAGGATGGAGAAAAATCGGTACACTAGCCACACTTAAATTCGCTCTGCTATCTAATCCAACAAAGTAATATAAACTCAATAGTTTATATGAAACAGCTTAATTTTTATCATTTTCTCCAATTTAAATTTGACTTTTAAATGTGCTATCAAAATAAATCAAACAGTAAAAACAGTAGTTATCGAGAATAACATCCACAAATTAAAGGTAATAAATATCGCTAACGAACGTAAATTCGTGAATGCATTGAAAATATATAGGGTGAGTTGTCAGAGGCAGTCAGTGGATGAAGATTTATGTGCGACCCTTTTCTTTTTGACCACGCTGTATCTCCGACTCGCAAGTCGCCATCCATTTCTAGCAGCACTCGCCGTCCGCCCAATCAACTCGCACGATAAGATAATTAAACTGCATCAAAGCTTATCTCGCTTTTTTAATTAAATAAAAACCATTAATTTCTTTTGAGGAAGCACAAGAGTGAACTTCATTTATTTCATGACTTTTAAGGTGGAGTAATCTTGGAACCAGTATTTTAATTACTTTACTTTTTTGTTGGAAATTTAATAATTTTCCTACTAGCTTTGCTAACTCTTTCGTTGAGATTTGCATTCATAAACAAATTTTAATAAAAACATTATCTACCTTTACAATTTAAATGTCTCACAATAATCCTATAACCCTTTTTAATCAATCTACCCCTTGACCTCACTGTGAAGTGTCACGTACCTCTTGTCAGTTGGTACTATATATATATTTGTAATCAATAAGGGGAATTATTACTTACTAGTATAATAAAATAGTTATTTACGAGGAACCATATTGAAACACAAACCACTTTGTGTAGAAGATTTTACGGATTGAGACAAGTACATACATTTTACTGACGAGTTATGTATTAAATTCTTGCTGAAACCTTTAATGATGATAAATGTTAATTTTAAATAGAAGTTGCTGGATGTTGAAAAACTGATATATGTGCGTTGGCAATTAACAGTGAAATTATGTTGTTATTCGAAATAAGAGTTCTTTGTTGTCTGGGATTAACAAATCCAATGTAAGAAAAACACAACTATAAATATGAATAATAAATAAAATTTTAAACCAAACGTGTAAATGGTTGCGTGACTAATCAGCAATTTTCTCACCGCATTTGTGGTGCGAAAATAGTACTTTCACTCCGGTTTCAGAAAAAACAATTTACGTACCTTCTGTTGAAACTGTACGTGCCTTTGTGAAAGCTTCACATATCCTTTTGGGGTATATAGATCCCTGGTTCAGAACCTCTGCTATAACTATTTGATTTTTGTGATTTTTTTATTATTACTGAAATAATATTAAATATATTTCTAATGTACGTTTTATAATTAGAAATAATTGGAACAGATAACGGAAATCAGTTGAATAAGTTTAACCATAGTATTACTTTTATCATTAGTCAATAGTGGTTAATAATATCATAAATAATTGGATAATAGGGGTAGGACACTGTTATCTCTAGGGAGACTGTATAGTTAGAACCATCAACTCGACTAAACCATATAAATACAGATTGGTATAAACACAGTCCTTAAACGCCCTGAAACCATAAACTATAGCCTATCCAAAATTGAACCAGAATAACCATGTTAACTGTTTTCAGATACCGGTTCAATAAATGAACATAGTTTCTGAAAATTCTTATTAATTTTTAGCAAAAAATTACAGTCTTTGTATTGTTATTTCAACGATTAGACAATTTGGAAAGGATTACTGTCTTTTTGTCATTCGTTAGTAACAAACTAATTGAAACAATGGATAAATAGTTTTGAGAATATTACCTGATCGGATAATAAATATAATGTGGTTCATTTTCCGAATATACTTCTACTATTTTTAATACATGCATACGAATTTTAAAGAAAAAATAATCATTACAACTCTTCTTTTTCATACTATGAAAATTTTTATTAAAAAAATAATAATAACTTCAAGGCGGTAACACTGACAGACCAATAAATATTTGAAATAGATTTATTTTGTCATTTATTAGTTAGGTTAGAGTTCAAATTCATAATTATCTAGGTTAGTGTTAGTTTAATTTAATTAATTTGTTACAAAAAAATAAATTGCAATAATTTTATATGAGCTGAGCAGTAATAGCTAAATTGAGAGTAGACAAACTTGTCAACTTTACACAAAAATATCCCTATAAACACATGTACAAAGTTGAATTCTGTAGCTCTGTTTTAGACAGAAAATTTACGATATAAGAAAATAAAATTTGTTTTGATACAAAAATTACGTCTTTCTCATTCTTTAAATGAGTGGTACTATTATATGTTTAAAACTAGCCGAAAATAGTTATTGGTCTTTATTATAATTTGACAAATATTATAGTTATCATGGTTGTTGTGGTAATTTAAGTAAGTAGATACTATTTTTTTTGTTTTTTGTTTTTATTGAAAATGTGATATGTGAGAGATAAAACCAACTAAATGTCATCATCATCTATTAAGCCAATTATTTTGTAATAAAACTTAATCTAATTTCCACCCCAGTCAAATTGAATCATTCTCAAAACAAAAGCCGAAAACTAGATGATTGCATCAACCCATAATCAAAATATGATTGCACTTAACTATAATTTACCCTGATAAAAAATAATCTCCCACATGAAATAAGTTGTCCCCAGGGTCTTCATATAATAAGGCTTTATCAGATGCTTGTTAATTAAATATCGCGCGGTCACGTATTGCCAGTGTCCGTATTCCTGTCAAGCTTATCTAAGCGCGCTGTGTGTGACTTTGTTCCAGGGAAGGGGCGGTTGTATCCAGCGTATAGTCTGAGCGGTTCGGACGGGGAAGCAGATACCCCCTCGCCCAGGCGATACCAGCAGTCCCACAACAGTCAGCACACGTACCAGCATCCCCTCTACCAGCAGGTAGATGAGTTTGGATACGCACAGGTTTCAGTTCATTTTCATTTATTTTATCCGCACATATTCATTATATAATTTACTCTGCCCTAAGATCACTGATGGAAGCCATAGGTGATGTAAATTACTTTTTATAATTAAAAATAATACGGCGTAAATGCTTTGAAACAGAGATGGGAATTCTAGTTCATTTGAGTGAACTAGTTCATTCGTTCTCGTTCACCAAAAAGATTAGTTCACTGAACTAGTTCAATAGTTCACTTTCGTTCACGAAATTTTTTAGACTATGATGAACGGAAATCGTATTGTTTTGTGATTCACGAGTGAAAATAAGTGAACTTTTATGATCTGGTTCTAGTATAATTTGACAGCAAGTATGAAAGAAGAAAAAAATAAAAGACAATATTGGTTTTTTAAAGTTGTATTTGTAAATAAATAAAAAATCAAAGCAACGATCACGAACAAACGAAGTATGAAGTAAGTTTAGTAAGCTCCTCTAGTAATTAGTCTCGTTTACTCGTTCACTTGTTCTCCGTTCTCCGCTTTCGATTCGACCTCATCGGCTGTGCCGCCGTGGTGGTGAATCATATCCGAATAGTTCGCAGTGACCTATTCTTTAATAAACTCACGAACTAGTTCGTGTCGTTCACTATAAAGAATAGTTCATATAAACTAGTTCGTTCACGAACTATACACCTCGAATTTGAAATATTATCATTCTGTATAATACAGATACTTGTATTTATTGTATGTATGAAAACGAATTAGTCCAGAACCCATGATTAATAATAATTATTTAAAAAAAACCTCGACCTACAAAAATACTATCAAAAATACACCTATTAAGTGTTAGCGTACATGACAGTTCTATATTTTGAAGTCATGCAAAAATGTGCTTCGAAATTATTTGCTCTTTAATAATACTAATTATATTACTATTAATAATGAACATGCATTTGAGCTATGTTTGTAATAATAGTACATTATATTACAAGTGAGTATAATGACATTTCACTCATATACAACGTTTTATCTTACAGTAGTGGTTAGAAAAAGGTTCAAACTAAGTTGAACGGAGATGCTGTCAAATGAATGAAATATCTCTGGTGTCAAGCTGTTGCAATGGTATAAATTGTTACTTGTTTATGGTTATCATGGATTTTTGAACATTTTAGTCAAACGATTGTATAATATAGATAAAATAATTAATTAATATCACTAAAAGGTTCATGAAAATATATATGATAACCATGTTAGAATTTGGAACAGTGAGATACGAGTAAACTGAGTATAATCATGCAGTTAGCAGAGGCGGTTAGTTCATAATGTCAGTTGGACATTGACCATCCAAAAATATTAAAACGGGGCGCAACTGTATTTTTATTTATAATAAGAAATAATAATTTCTTGGAGTTTATTTAATTGTGCGTTAAATTTGATTCGCGCGTACCAATCATTAGAACTGTCAACAGATTTTGGATATCAGAATATTCGGATTGTAAACAATTCGGAATCCGATTGAATCAGGTTGAAGTCGAAGTCCGACTGAGACCCGAATTCGATTTAAAACGAAAAGCTTAAACCGGTATTAGTATCCGGCTAGTTTAGTCAGATCTGACAATAACTACTTATCTACTTATTTATAATTACGTTTTGTTATTTATTACATTGTATTTTGCTGATGAAGGTACATGTTTATTGTACCGAAACGTCGAATTAAATACAATTTACAGAACCAAAAATTGGTTTAATATATTAAATACGAGTACTGAAAACTTTTTCCATATGGTGGAACAGTCTGTATAAATATATATATATACATTTGTTCATAATTTTCGTAAAAAAAATAAAATAATCGAAAAACTAGTTCTTTTTTAAGCTGTATTAATTAACATAATGCCACTATCTTATCAACGTTTTGAGGAAAAAATAAAATATGTAAAAAACCGTTAATAATGCTCGTTTTGTTTTTTTCTCCAAATTATCGAGTTCGAATAGAATAAAAATTTAATTTATAGATATACAATTTTTTTATTCTTCTTTTCAATATAAATTTTGAAATAATTTTCTATTATTATTTGCTCATAAATTTAACATTTTCAAATATATTATACTTTCAAGCTTCAACTTAAAAAATATGTAGAATACATAATATGTTTCATTTATAATAACAAAAATATGTTGTTCCAAAAAGATCAGTATTCAGACATTAACCTCAAACCCAATTATGCGCATGATTCACGTTGAAATTTGTATTGTGAATATATTTTATATACATGAGATGTAATATTATTTTATAAAATATATTATTATTATTATTATCTTCTTCTTATTCATTTTACATCTATTTTATCCTTTCGAGTGTCGAGATGGCCGGAGTCACCGAGTCGCAATGTGGTTTTTTAATCATAGGACAGTTTCCCATCCAAATGCTAACTCCCGTGAAGCGTGCTTGTCTTTGTTAATCACAATTATATCACGTTAACCATATTGCCGTACCACTAGCAAATTTTAAGATCATGAAGTTTAAAATAATTCTACATAATACTACAACTAACGACAACACAGAACTATATTATTATTAATTTTAAAAACCAGCAAACACAAAATAAAAGAAAAAACTGAGAAATAATATAAGTAACAGTAATGATAAGCTTATGAAAACCAACTAAATGTGTACCTTTGTCTCAAGTTTAACATATCGTGATCAAAGCCATGTTCTAGTAATTGAATATCTCGATTGTCCATATAAATAAATCGTACTCGTGAACAGCCAAACATCATTTTCCTGCAGGACTAGTTCTCATTCTAATTATAGGGTCTCTCTTTTATTTAAAAAAAAAATAGAGAAACTGCTGCAGCAGACTTGAAGATTGCATAAGTTTAATTTAAATATGGTATCAGCCACTCTAGTATATATCTTATTCTAACTCATTGCCTCCACTTAACTACTTTAAAGTCATCACAAACATTCACACCTTGGATGGAATTCGAACCCGTTGCCAGTGTACAACGGTCAAACAGTCGCTACGCAAATTTTCTGATGTGTGATATTTCTGTTTAGACTGGTGCTGGTCTGAGTGATACTCCGACATCCGACAACGCTTCCGACGCGACTCTCACAGATTCCGAACTCGCGCTAGCCAGAGACTCCACTTTGCTTGTTCATAACGGTAAGTCACCACTAGACACCATCTACCATCTAGTCACCCGCCATTAGCCAAACAAAGCGCCACACCAAGCGATGACATCAGATGTTGTCGTTCTCATGCCCAAAACAATGCACTGTAATTTATAATTAGCGGGGTATCCGCATTTAAATAGCTGAATAAAAATTAATTTTGGTGGTGGGCGGGACGGGTACATTAATCACCCGGTCCTCCGCCACTGACGAACACTTCATTCGTTAATTGAAAGTAATCAAGTACAAGTTATCTCATCTCCAAACGGCTGTTTAATTAATGTTCGGATTATACGCTATCAAATAATTAAATATTCCTAATAGATTTTTAAATTACGTTCTCGATATTTTCAAGCTCAAATGTTGTTTCGCAGACTATTTAATTAATATCAAAATATGCGTCAATCGACTATAATTTTTAATTTAGGTAAGAGCATTTGACCTAATTAATACTGAATTTCGATTACAAAATCGAACATTCAAGAGTCCTTGTACTAATATAACTACCTACTTAATTTATTTCTCAATAATGTACTCGTATGAGTATGATTACTAGTATTTACAAGTCGGGGATATGTGCATATGATAGCACACTGGTTATATTTTGAAATGTATTAGATTTAACGACAAAATTCAACGATTTAAGCATACATATTTCCTTAGCTTGTTCTGGTGATTGTACACACTACTTGCTTGCGTTTTCTTTATTTGGTAAAGAAAAGAATATTTTGGTAAATGATGGAGTAATATTAGTTTACTTGTATTGGTTTAAACAAATTATTTAACATAAATATAAAAAATATATTTTTCCTACAACTGTGCGATTTATTTGTTATTACGTAACTATTATTGCCTTGATTACGGCTGGAAAGGAGACAAATGCATACCAAGTGCGTTTCTGTAAGCAAAGAAACACTAGTGCGAAAAGTAATTCATTATGCAACAGTAAAAAAAATTGAGCGCGGAATTCATATTTTGGTGCCGAAAAAGGTTACGTGCTCGTGCAGATTTAAATTCTGCACTTGCAAGTAATAAGCCTTTTTCGGCACTTGTTATAAAAATAACTATTACAAAAGCTCAGAGTGAACTTATTTATCTCTGGGTTATTGGCTACACATACGAAGCAAAAAATGTATTTTAATTTTACAGAAACGGGACCAAACAACTGTCTAAATTAAGTATGCCATCATACGCGCATTGCCCCTACTACTTAAAGTCGATGCTCATTTTTCAAAAATAATGTATTTTTGTATAAGTCATCACTTATATAAAAGTATACATATTTATAAGAAGCACTGGACAAAAGAAATAATATTATTTCAGAGTTGTATCGTTGTATATTACCTTTTTACATAAAATTTTCCAATCTCCAGTCAAATACTGTCTAAATTTTTAATTAATCATTGTTAAATATTTAACGAAAGTTCAATAAAATAAGTAGAATAGATTGATTTATTAAGTTTTACCTAATGGTGAGTTATAAACTTAACGTCACGACATGGACAGATGGAAGAGAACCAAAAGAAAGAGACATCTCGCACTAGTGAAAGAGTTAGTTGACAGACCACGACTAACCAGAGCATACTTTTAACATACGGATGCAGATTAAATGGTATATTAAAAATATGCTCTAGTTGATCATGGTCTGTCAACTAGCTCTCTTACTAATACAAGATATCTCTTTTTGTTCATATTTTTAAATGTATAACTCCCCATTGGTACAACATACTGCTTACCAAATAGTATATTAAAATACAAGTTACAAAAAACAATCTATTCCAGCGCGAGTTCGCGCAGAGGCGAGAGAACGAACGGATGAGTGTTAGAATTGCCTTCTGTAAGAAGTGTACTATTTTTTCTGTTGCGGCTTGCCTTTACATAATTTCTTTATAATAATTAATATTTTACATTAAGGGATTTTTTTAGTAGAATAGTTAAGTTGGTGACAGGGATGTGCGATTGATTTTGTCCGCTGCCTAGATTAATTTATAAATTGTGTTTTTTTCTTTTTGTCAGTAGCCTAGATATTTTGTATATTTAGGGCCAGTTTTTCAATCATCGGTTAATGTTAATCATGATTAAAGAATAATGGAAACTATGGTTACCATGATTATTTTATCATGATTAACGTTAATCAATGATGATTGAAAAACTGGCCCTTCAATTAGTTATACCAATTTATGATATCAATATGTCACCTAAACTCATTTAAAAATGAAGCTCATCAATATTCATGCGAGAATATGTAATTGTAATGCCGAAACAGAGAATACTATATTCTGTAACAAGTTTGGAATAAGAACTATTCAACTTGAATGGAAAGTTTGTCACACGAGTCGTAGGCGAGTGTGACAGTTCCACGATTGCAAAATATCCATTCCAAACATGTTACAGACTACTTTCTTACGGCTATATATTTAGTTGAATTTAAGAAAATGTAACCAAGAAAAAACTTTCAAAAATTATGTTTGTAATATTTATATTATACAGGAAATTAATGAACTATTAAATTTTAACATAAAATAAGCTACAATGACATTTCCTGAAAATAAATTTACACTCTTATTTTTTTCTTTAATCCAAAAATCGATGATATGAGTTCGTATGTATCTTTAAAAATGTTGAACAATAAATTGCCATTTGAGGCTGTAGCTACTTGAACTATTTCTGGAGGGGTACAGGATTCATTCATTCTTTATATTATTATATAAACAACAAAATAATATATAAAAACTAATTATGAACCCATTTGGTTTTACAGATATACAAAAAACCAATTACAAACTTGAAGGTAAAGCGCTGCATTAATTTTTAAATTATAAAATTAAAAAAAATGTTCAATTCAATAACACGAACATCTCTATCAATTGAAGGCGGCAGTTTTAAATGTTTTGCTATGGTTACCGTGAGATACGAAAATGTGTTGACAATAGGCGTATTCCATTTGCCATTTGAATCAGATCTAACTTACATTTACTGAATCAGATTACTTATTTATTTCGCTGAATTACTTCGTAGACTTTATTTCCAGTAGTACAATTATAGATTCTAATTTACTTTAAAATAATTCACCCCAATGAGTGCATCAGTTTGCTTAATTCAGTTCATTTATTCATGTGTCGAATTTATCTGATCTGATTTAAGTGAACCAAATGGCAAATGGAATACAGCTTATGTAGTAAGAATCCATAGCAACAACAAACATGCAATGAGCAGGTATCTTAACGGTCATAGAAAAAATACATTCGGTGTATTTTGTTTTATAAGCTACTAGCTATGGAATTATGTAATGAAGTAGGATTTCATAAAACTGTGTCTTATTCAAAAACATATAAAATAATGTTTATGGTCATTATGGTTGTTAAATACGTCAAATAAAATCTCAGCTTACAACGGTGACGATGCAATGGTATATAAAGAATGTTTTCCGCTAAGTGTGTCGCACACTTGCAGTCGGGCGAGTCCATTTCCGAAGTTGTAAGGGTGGGAGGAACATGCGCGGGCCAAAACCCACGATGCGAAACGGACTTGGCACCGGGCCGCCGCTTTTAATTCTTTTTAAGTGGATCAAGTGTCCTGCGCCCAGGACATCAATAAACACTTTAATTCCGGGCTTGAGAGGACGATGTTTGTGTTCGCTGTTCTATTTTCTCTTTCGTGGCTTCTTCTTCTTCCTCTTTGCGACTGACGTTGTTTAAAAACCCCTTAAATTTCCCTTGCGTATTCACGAAATGTTATTATATATTTAAACTTCTTGGTAACTGGAGCGAGAATTATATGTACCGATTTTATTTTTCTTGCGGATACGTATGTATATGTGGATCCAATCTTGAAATTGTTTCATGTTTATATTTGCTGGAATAAATTTAACAAAAAAATCATATTAAACATATATGAGATAAGGGAGATAGGTTTATCCATAAACTATATTTAATAATAATTTTAGAGAAGCAAGCTTCAGATAGAGTAATAAAATAGAAAAGAGCATTAAATTCTGCATTTAAGGATCGTTTTCACTAACCTAAATATTTATTCTAATGTTACAGTAACTGAACTAAATTTTCAGTGGCGTGTAGTTCATATGTGAAAGATGTGCAGAGCACAGCTAAGAAATATTTCAGAAATTACATGATTAAAATTAATAATATGACTACTTTATATTTACATTTTTATATTTATTTACTTTTGTAAATAAAAAATCAAGTATTTATGCAACTATGAATACGAACGCGTCCAACTCGTATCGTGCTAACTAAATGTCTGTACATAGACGACGTGCACGCATCGGTCGTGCACGCTGATCCATTGCTTCAGACTACATTCGACATTCATACCGCTTGCAACAGTTTGGCTAGCCAGAGAGAAAGAGAGAGAGAGAGAGATAAAATATTAGTAAAACGTATCGCCCGTACTCTGTCTCCACGTGCATTATGTATTTATATATATATATTAAATCAACTGCATATGTATATGAAGAAATTAAATTTATTTTCCGCAATAATAAAATGGCTACCGTGATCTAAACACTTAACTGTATTCGTACTTATCTTTGTATATTGCCCGCATGTTACTTTATAATCGTAATATTATGATTCTTTAGCGAAAAAGTTTGGAGTGAAATTATCAGGTAGAACCTATCTCAATAATTATACCTGTCGATCGCGTTGTAGTTAAAGTAGTTCTAGCGCGAAAAATATTTTTACAGATCTAAATGAATCTCGGCGCACGTAAACATGGGACAGTCATACGCAATCCGTTAAAATATTAAACACATTCACCGTCTGTGAGCAAATATATTCGATTGTAAAGTTGAGTTCTTATACACTGGGCTTATGGCGATCGTCATTCAGAATCGCAAATATTTGGTTCGTGTACTTCTAAATATTTGCAGTTTCATTTGAAAAACTAATATAATATTCTAGAAGTATCCACGTATATTGTATCAAAAGGAGAAAGTTTTTTACCGTTGAGTAATGGATATATAGCCATGCAAAGTCTTATTTTTAACGAAAAATTAAGGATCCCAATTTATAATGGCAACACCACATGGTGGTACGATATTTGAAAATTCACTAGACCAACAATCTGTTATCAATTCATAATATTCAAGTCATAATTGATATAAAACACTTATTTTGTTCTATTTCTTTCTTTCTCCGAACGTCAGTTTCGCCACGCGATGACCGATGTCGCCACCATCACATTAGAACTACCTTAATCAGGAAATGCAGACTCGTCCAATGACTTAAAAAATTAAATTTAATGTTTCATATTTATCCTGTCTATTATAAAACCTAAATATTAATCTAGTTTAAATTATATCTTTTATGCGATTTACTTTTTGCAGTTTTCTATATAACATTTTTCCGTAAATGTCTGGTACAGATGTTTGAGTATTTAATTTGATTTCATACATGTTTTATGTAAATTATTTTTTAGAAGTTTCCGTACCAAAAAATTTACAGTCCATAATTTTTATGGCTACAGCAACAAAATAAAATAAAAATTGGTTACTCATATGACATAAAGTTTTATAACATTTTCCTTCGGTTTAGATAGCATATAAAGGAATTTAAGAGTACCAACAATAATTAAATTTGAAAATATAACTGGAAAGTTTAGTACCTGAAGCAAAATAAAATGCTAACACTCGAAACCAAAAATAAGAATATTTCATATAGCGAAATATGTTCATAAAATGGAAATGTATTGCAGTCAATTTTTCTGGGATTATACGGGTCAATATATGTGCATTCGCGAATATTTTATAGTTTCCAATCGGTAAACGTCATAAATTGCAATACAATTTGTCCGACAAAATCCATAGGTTTAAAATGTTAATTAACATTAATGATCCAAATCTCTAACAAACGTTTTGCAAAATTCATCGCTCGATATCCGACCATCTGCCTCCCGAATATTTCCGAATAACGAACCATTATTCGCGAATTTCGCTTTGAGTCATCTGCCATCGGAATCATTTCATTACAGTAATGAGTCCTAGCATCGATAATGACAAATCCATTGTGTTTATTCAAGTCTCCTCTAATGGAAGTGTGTGGCGTAGAAATTAGATATGAATGACGTATAACATTTCTACGGCCCCCACCGATAATTTGCGGGGCGATGAGGGTTCGTTCGATTGTTGGTTGGTGATCCTGTGTGGCGCGACGTTTCCTGAATGCTTCCTGTTTCCTGTTCGTTCGGGGAAAACTCCCAAATTTTGTTGGACAGCACTCTATAGATTAGAACCACTCCGAAAGGAATGATGCGTGACGCCTTGACACTAAACATGCACATTTAGATTTATTTCAAGTTGCACCAGTCCGTTATAGTTGTTTTTTGATTTTAACTATTTTAATGGGATGGCTAGCACAGTGGTATGAAGTCGGCCTGTGGATCCTGAGGTCCCTGGTTCGATTCCCACAGGCGACAAATTTTCATAATTTGAAAAAGCTATCCCTGTGGCTCCTCCACCACGACCATGTTTGGGGGCCGTGATTTGACGACTGGTAACCGCACTTCACGCGCAAAATATATCACTTACCGAGATCTGCTTTAGCAGAGTGCCACACCCAGTGATGGGTAGAAGGCGTGATGATATATATTTTTTTTTTTTAACTATTTTAGTTTAAATAACAAGTTTATTTTTTTTAAGTTGCAATTGCAAGAAATCACCTATGGGGCTTGATTGGTGTCTTCTTATCATTTACAATCATATTAGGTGAAAAATAAGTAAAATTTATTAAATACCGGATATTTTATGAAGTTCATCAAAACATCTTAATACGAGGGTTGCTCTTAAAATTTCGGGAGAGTATGAGAAAAAATACATAAAAAATTGAACAAGTGACTTCTCCATTAACGTTTATACACTTTTGCATACGCTCAAACCAGTTTTTAAAACATTTTTCCAGTCCTCAAGTGATAGAGCCAAAACATGCGATTTATAAGCTCCAACAACTTTTTCAGTTGCCATAAATCGTTGACCAAGCATTTTATTTTTTATTAAAGGGAAAAGAAATAAGTCATTCGGTGATAAATCGGGGATATAAGGACAATGAGACATTAAGTCGTTGTTTTAGTGCTTCAAATATTCGACTGTTTGAGCTGCTGTTGAGAGCTCGCATTGTCGTGATGCAGAATGATTCGTCGTCTCATGTTGGTTTTTCTTATTTGGCCAATTATTTGTGGCAAACAAATTGTTGTATACCACTCAGCATTAACTGTTCTACGATCTTCTAAAGCCACAGTCGCAAGATGTCTAGTAAAACCGAAAAATGAAGCGATCATTTTTTTCGAAACACTTCGGGCATGAACAACTTTTGTTGGCTTTAGTTCACTTTGAAAGACCCAAACAGCAGATTGACGTTTAGTCTCAGGTTCATAAGAATAAATCCAAGTTTCGTCACTTGTGAAGAAGTCGTATACCAGATTTGATGATCCTACCATGAACTTCCTGAGCATATCCTAGCACCACTTTACACAATTATTTTTTGGAGCATTGGTCAAATTGTGGGGAATCCAACGAGCACAGAGTTTTTTTATATTCAAATATTCATGCAATATTGTATGTATTTGTTTCATGTCGATGCCTAGGGTTGACTGAATTTCACGGTATGTAACATGCCTATCCAACTCTATCATTTCACGCACAGCATCATTATTTTCTTGAACAACAGCAGTTCGCGGATGTCCATTGCGAAGATCATCAGTGAATCTGGTACAACCAATCCTTAATTCTTGATACCAACGATAAATTGTTGTTTTTTATGGTGCTCCATCACCAAAAGCCGAAACAAGTTGTTCCATGCACTGTTGTGGCGTTAAGTTACTTTGAAAATCATAAAAAATAATCGCGCGAAAACGGTCTCTATTTAATATAATTTTTTCACTGTCTCTTTATCTTTGACAGGACATAAAATCTGAATCAACTGACATTTTATTGTTTTTTCAATGCTAGTTAATCTAGCAAATGTCAAATATTACAAAAATAAATGTATCAGCTCACTGGCGATACTGAAAATATCAGATTCCCGAAATTTTTGCAGCAACCCTTTAAAATTTAAATAAACCAATGTGGCTACAAATTTATGTAGTTGTAAAATATTCTTCGATAGGTATACACTAATCAAGTGAATTATCTATTCAGATTTTTTTTATAATTCGTAGTTACAGTATAGTAAACCTTAATCTATCTGCATACATTTTAGCATAATAAGGTGCTCGGAAGTTATCATATAATTTGAAGAGTTGTTGAATGGTATATTAGCTAATGCGTGTGAAGGGGTTTGGTTCTATTGTAAAATTTAATTATATATGCAGATATCAGATTAAATAGATTATTGAAACATCAGCTCTTGTTAAATGTATTAATGTATTATTTCGAACTATACAAAATTAATTGAATATTTGTCTATAATGAAAATTTCAATAACACTAATATTTTTATATTAATTAGTTGTTGCACTAACCATCTGACTCCAATTCCGTAATATTATTTATTTGGTAAAGTACAGAATAATGTGTTACCATTTAAAATAAGAAAGTTGCACCTCGTATTTTTAGAACCACTGATCCAAAAAGAAGTAGTTAATAGTTTTGCAATACAGGCATTTCTTTGCTAATTTAACTAACCTTGTAACTCCTATAGTTATCGAGATAGCAATGGTGGCGTATTTAAATTGAACATCTTGTATATACAAATTGCGATTGTGATCATGTATCAAATCAATTTGCTTATTATTTTGTTGACCTTTTGGAAATTATGATTTTATTTATTTGACGCATACCACACATTATTTTGTAAATATTCAAAAAACTAAACGAAACAATTTCATTAAATCAGTTTTCTTTTCGCAAAAAAATGTCAAATAAACACGTAAATATCATATATCAGCTTTATGCATATTTATGTGTTTCGTTCCGTAACAAATTCGACTTTTCTGCCAGCATTCGAATGCGTGATCCAGTTCATATACGCACGCATTATTCAAATAATCGTATATTTTTCTTTCAAATGGAGAGAAAAAAAATAGTCTTTTGTTCTTTGTTTCGTGCAAATTATGAAATAATGAATAATAATATATGCTTTACTAATCCTAGCTAAATGTTGAGGTTATCACAGAAACCTTGACATGATGTGGGCATTAATAACTTACCCGCTACATACTTTATGCGCATAAAGTACACTTAAGCAAACTTCTGCTTTATAATTTTCGATGAAACTATAAAAAACTATGAAAATACACTGATTTAAAAAAAGTAAAAGGGTCAATTGAAAACAAAATAAAATGAAAAAAATTACACATCAAAATGCAACATTTATTAGTCTTTTTCATTTGATTATTAACTATTTAGCTTTGTCATTATCTTAATAAGGTATTCCATTTCAAGTATTTTATTTTTATTTATAACTCGCAAGGTTGCGTTTGTACAATATTTTTGGTGATGTAGAGTATTAAATTTGCTTATTTAATTTTACTTCTGCCTTTCCAATTAAATACAATTACAGAAAGTATTTTAATTAACAACCGCAGCCAAAATGAAAATTTTACACCTCGGTACAGCATTTGTTTCCAGTTCCTAGTACATAATTACTAATTAGTTTATTTATTTTAATGTAAAGTTATAGCAAAATCCTAAAATCAATATGTTTGTATAAAAAAGACAGGGATAGATACCGTTTTCAAAATAATCTTAGGAAACAGGTGAACTGCATCAGGGGCATAGATTTTGTGGGTGCATGGGTGCACGGGAACCTACAGAAATCATTCTATGACATATGACACTCAAATACAGATTGTAAAATTATTTAAGTCTATTATAAGGTTTGACATACAAATAATAAGATTTCATATTCTCATATTTTTATACAAGAAAATTATTCTTGAATGATTTTTAAAGTCTCGTTTAAAAAAAAATATTTAAATGATTTTGAAATCAAATTTATGGAGGGCTAGCTCAGTGGTATGAAGTCGGCCTGTGGATTCTGAGAACCCTGGTTCGATTCCCATAGGCGACAAACAATTTTCATAATTTCAAAAGCTACCCCTGTGGCTCCTCCACCACTAACATCTTTGGGGGCCGTGATTTGACGAATGGTAACCGTACTTCACGCGCAAAATATATCACTTACCGAGATCTACTTCGGCAGAGTGCCACACCCAGTAATGGGTAGAAGGCATGATGATACATATATTTTTATTTGAAATCAAATTTATATATTTAATTTCCTTCCTGTCTTTTGAATTAAATATGGTAAAATCAAATATTTCACATTTACACTAATAAAATTTAATGCATAAACACGGTCATTTTAATTATACGCAAAATGGATTCATTCGTTAATTGTCTTAAATAGTTAGGAGATTTTTATACATAACATTAAATATACACTTTTTGAAATAATTTTAAAGCTATAAACAAGTAACAACATAGCTCACTACTTTGTGTCGTCGAAAAATGTTGGATCGCTCTGAGATAAACTAGTTCAGAACAATGCGGGCCGTCTACAGTGATAGCAGGGATTCCGACATGGATATTTTACCATTTTAGTGATTATTTTATATGTAAAATTAGTTAAATTGTGTGCATTTGTGTTTCGAGTGTCGTGCAAGTGATAATGAAATGGAATAATTGATGCGAATAATTAATGCGAAGCTCCTAGGATATCAGTGGACAACGTAGGGCGTGGTCGGTATCGGATTTCTGATCAAAGTATGCAATTATATTATTTTTATTAATCATTGTCTTTTTAAATAATTTGTTTTAAAAATCAAACTTCAATCATTTCTTCTGTATTTATCTGAGGTATTCCTGCTTGCTGTATATGAAATCGTAAATGCACCTGGCAAGGAAAGCAAAATTTAAGATTCATTATTTCGTTTGTTGTTAGTTTTAATTTGAATTAACAAAATAACCTTTCTTATTTACCTTGAAAATAAATTTCGCATTGTTTATATAAGGCATTTCATTTTAAAAATATGATTTTTGTTTATAACTCGCAATGTCGCGTGTGTGAAATGTCATACGCATATTTCTGTTAATTTAGACTAATAAATTTGCATAGTTACTTTTTATTGTCTTTTTAATCTAATATTTAGATGCACCTACAGTCAAAATGAGAACTCTATGCCTCTGAACTGCAGTTAAATAATTGTTAATAATAACATGAAAATTTTTATCGCGAAAAAGTTAAATCACAGTAAACTCATGGCCGTGAAATATCGCTTAAGGTTATTTCATATCTTCCAAATTCGATAATATCATTCCAGAAAAATTTGTGCGGCCAGGCAAAATGTAAAGCAACATGGGCAAAATTTCTAGTCACGAAAATCATGAAATTATCAATAAAAAATCTTTCCGGTTTTCCTGTATAAACTCTGGTGAACCTTAGCGTGCGTTTAGGATTCGTCCGTTCGTTGCGTTGTCACACATAAAAAAATATATATTCTCGGGCCCAAGAACGATATATCGAGCATGACACACAAGTTTTTTTTTTACAATATACGGCCAACAATATTTCCACGTCGGAGGTGGCTATGAAAAATACGATGACATATTTTAAGTCTTAAATGGAATAGAACTTGTTGACAATTTTTGTAAGTGTCACAATGATAAAGAAGCACTAAGTGACTATCAATCTAACCACTTGCCACTGTGAGATAACGCCCGGATATTGTTCTACGCGATTGGCGCAAAGTTTTATTGGCTTTCAAAATTTTCGATTAGGTTTTGTTTTGTCCTTCGCACTTCGTAAATACTAAACATGCAATTTAACACGCAAATGGTTATTTATTTTTTAGACGTTGATGATGTCAAAATAATCAATCTCTCAACTAATTGCATTGTAATTAAAATTGGACTTATTTATTAATTATTTTTAATTAAAGATTTAATTTCTTTGGAATTTCGTAATTAAAACTATAGTTCAATAAATTTCATACAAAGCAACATTAGCTATTGCTAATTATGGGAACTAATAACCAGATAATAGATCAGATTAGAGAATAGTAATTTTGATTCAAGTACTTGTAGTACAGTATCACTTATAGTGATGGAGTATCCATCATCAATACTTGATACATCCCATATTATTAGGAAATTAATTTCTGAATTATTGAATAATAGTAGTATGAGCGGTTAACACATGTCCTCGGTTTGAATCCAGGCGTTATCCGAGTTTTTCTGCCATAAATTTAATTTTAAAACTAGCATTAGCTTTATTAAATAATCTGAAATTCTTCTGTATATATTTTGCAAAACAGGCAGAAATATGTATAATTTTTGGTATTTTATTTAGATATACTGAGACAAAATTCAACACTAATCTGGTGGCTTAGAGTAAGTTTTCAATAACGATTTTAAAACCAATCCCCGTTAATTAACAACTATAATTAGACAAGATATACTATATACTATAATTTCACTGGTTAAACATTACTTTTTCTACAAATGTCATAAAAACAAAACATAGCTATGATTACGTGAAGTTTGTATTTTTTTCATTGATAATTCGAAATTAAAATATATGGATACTTTTTAACATTTTATTTATCAAATATTTTCACATTCTCTTGGTTACAACACATCAGTAATACTAAATCCATATCATATTTCATTATTTTCCTTTAATTTATTTAAATAAATCAATAATTATTGTATTATTCTTTTTTGATAATAATAATAATAATTATTATTATTTCGTGGACGAAATTCCTGATTTTTTTTGCGCGTTCGAATAACTTTTTTGTTTCGACCTGCGCAAAAAAAAAACTATTTATTTCACGCACTTAATACAAAAATAACTATTTTTCATAATTTTTATTTATTTAAATTTTGACAACCAATCTAATATCAATATACAATGAAAGAATCTTTTTTCACTCATTTGATTAATACGGGATGTATTAATTAATTAATTAAGCCGAGGTGACTTGGTCTTAGAGCATCAAACTTAAAATTCGTGAAAAATGTATTGCTTTCATTACTAATTGTACAAATAACTACATACTCGTATTATGTTTCATAAAGTTACGGGTTACTACCTGTATTTGTGCCAAAGTGACAAAATTGTATTTTGTTTATGGCTTTCTTTGTTCTGAAGTGAAATGATCACATAAATTATAGATGAATGCCGAAATCACGACAATGACCAGCATATTTGTTTTAAGTTGTAGAATATTTCATTTGTTTTACCAATAAATTATTTTGCTTTGGTACTTGGAGAATTTGTTTGCTTGGACAAATTTCATGTTAATCTAAAAATAAAAATGATATATCGAGAAGTTCAGACAAAACGAAAATTGTTTCTTAAAACGAATATTGAATTATCGAGAAATGTTGGAGACTTTGAATAGCTGTTTAAGCTGGATTCATGCAGTTATTCTTATTTATGTTTAATTTAATTTAAGTTTCATTTAATGGATAAATGTACACAACCTAGTATAATCATGCATCATTCTCATTTAACTTTTCATTTAATTTATAAGATAACTAATTTGTATCTTTTAGATGTAAATGAGAAATGTACTGCGCATGTGCAGAATAAACATCACATACTTTGGAAGCTGTTTACTGTCAATGTATCACAGAAGAAATACACATAAAATGCACTTTGAAAATTGTAAATTAGTGGAATTAATGATGCCTTGTTCATTAATATACTATTAAATTCCGTTAAATTGACAATATTTCGATTAGCACATGCGCTCAATTTACATTTATTTTGTTTCTATTGTCTGTTTGAATGATACATTTAAAAAAGATAAATGAGAATTAAATGAATATTTAAATTAAATGTAAATGCGAATGGCTGCAATGGATTCGGCTTAAAATTTGAAACGAGACGAAAATTATCAATTTCTCTTCTAGTTTCATGTCATCAGTATCATTAAGTGTACCTTTATATTTATTATCTTGTAATAATAAAACTCTTAAGCACAGGATTAGAAAGGACAGAATAAATTTAATTTAATCAACAAATAATCAATTTTATTTATTTTGTGGCATACATAACATTAATATTAAAAGTTCGACTTGGTCATTTAAATGAATAAATTTTATTTACTTTGGAAGTAAATTTATTTGTGGTTTAATACCAGACATTATATAAGTATACCATTGAACTTTGAGAGCAATGAGTTGCCTGGCGGTAGTGGCCGTCAAATGAACGTGATAAGCGGATTAGCAACCAACGCCTTGCGCACACTTGAACAGGCGACTAAAAGCGCCATCCCCTGGGGCAGCCGCGACACGACCAGGTGCGCGATGCTCCTTCTCCGCCTACGTGATCATAGCCGAGAAATGCACACGTAGCCAACTAAAATCTTACTACTTTGCGACTTCACGTCAAAAATTAATAGATAAGATTAGAGATTTACATCGCAAGAAGCAACGGTTCCAAGTGATGGGTTTATTCTGAGATTCAGTTTTATTTTATAAGGATTGGTTCTCAGTTTGGTTGATGTTTTTTGTTTTGCTTCTTGTACGAGTAAATCAGTTTGTATTCGAAAATTCACTATATTATTTGTTTTCATTTCGATCGTGTGTGGTTGTGTTTATTATTATTATTATTATTATTCAACAATTACGGGATAACATGAGAGGTATAGCAGCCTCATTGAATCAGTGAAGTTGCATCATGTCATATGTCATGAATTTTTATGATGTTCCATCTACAACGTTTATAGTTAATTTCAAAATGTTCAAATATAAAATAGGATTGATGCAATTACTAGCCCTGACAGCGCGCTGTATACAAAGTGAAATTTAGTGCTGCCAGGCGAATCAAATTAAAAGTGCTTTTAAAATAGTTTAATTTTAGATAATTTTAAAATTTACATTCTATTTTAGCTGTATTTATTATATATTCCGTAAATAATATGAAATTAAATTACTAATTTGATTAATTTGAGGAAATAAAAATGTTTGTCATTTTTTCTTATTCAAAGGTTGGTAATTTATTTGTTGTTCAGCACAACACGTAATGCCAATTATAGCAGCTTATAGCGAAATCCGAACTACTCAGCCACAATCATGATTTTTTTTTATAAGTTGAAATAAGCTAGATTTTAAAACTCGACCTCTTACTTATTAAATACGCAAATTTTACCTTGATTTTATTCACTGGGCTACTATCACCTGCTAAGCGTTGAATGATATAATTTGACAAACTTCATTGATTCAGCGAGGCACCTGTAATTCATGTATCAAGAAATAAAGAAATGTGGTCATAATATTGAAACAGATCATTTATTCGACATTTATATGACTGGCTTACTTTACTTACTTTTCTCTTACTAGTAGATTCACTGATTTAGACTAAATTAGTTTGTGCCAAATTGAATGAAACTATTATCCTGTTTATGTTGTTATTTCAATCTTACAATCCGAATTCTATGTAATTTTTCCCCAATATTGATAAATGGCGTTTAAGTGTGCATAGTATATAGTCGTATTATAAATAAATAAATAAAATATATCATCACGCCTTCTACCCATTACTGGGTGTGGCAGTCTGCCGAAGCAGATCTCGGTAAATGATATATTTTGCGCGTGATGTGCGGTTACCAGTCTTCAAATCACGGCCTCGAAAGATGTTAGTGGTGGAGGAACCACAGGGGTAGTTTTTGAAATTATGAAAATTGTTTGTTAATCTTTCTAAATATGAATCGTGTCCCTGTCGTGGTCTAGTAAGATAAGACCCAGGTAAAAGAACGCCAAAACGTGTTTTTTTTTTAAATTATGAAAACTGTTTGTCGCCTGTGGGAATCGAACCAGGGTTCTCAGGATTCACAGGCCGACTTCTTACCACTGAGCTAGCCACCCCATTTATTATTAGTCGTATTAATGATCAATATTAGTTAAATATGGATACTTAAAAAGAAAAATATGTTCTACCTAAATATTATTTATGTATGTAATAAATAATATTCATCAGTGTAAGTAATGTTGTCATTGTACAATCTACAATGTAAACTGGTAACTCGTGCACTCATATTTTATTTATGTAAAAATGAAAGTTGCATTTAATATTTAATATTAAAACATGTTTACGTTGTCTTCAGGATTTATGTTGTGAACCTGTTGGCAGAATTTATAAAATTTATGAAACGTGCTGCAAGATTAAGTCTTAGTGCCCAGAGTCCAGATTACAAAATGCAGAAGTTGGGACAAATGCAAGCTCGTATTTTATTAGCAGCTACGAATCTTGAGGAATTTTATTCTGACGATAAATAATTTTACTACGCCAAATATCAGCTGCGGCCTTAGCGACGAAACTGCAAAGCCGTGTTTAGAATGTAAAAATCTAATAAAGTATTTTCGCAGCAGGTTTCTCGCAATAAACACGTGGATTATGCGACGGTGGCGCCACACGGCTAACGTCAGGCTCACTGCTTATATATACACACACACACACACACGAACAGATACATACATGGCTACACTGCAAAGTACCGCGCTATATGTGTGTATACAAATAATAAAGTTTATGTTTAGAGCGTAGTTTCTGTGTATATTTCCGCTATGACGTTCTCCTAAACGGGTTCTCTAACCGTTTCGCTACCATCATATTTCCGGTTGTATCTCGCTCATATTTTCGGTTTATCTACCATGCGGTTTACTTAGAATTTACTGACATTGACGATGCCAGAAATTGGGAATTTTCACTTCTCTGCACACCAGCACACCCAGCATATATATATTTGTTGGAGTTAAGGCATTTTTATTACTCCAAAACCATTCAAAAACATTAAGTATATAACATAACTTACATCACTGATTTATACGATACTTTAAAACAAATCTTTAGTGTACCAGATTTAACACGAGTTTAAAGTGAAAAGAACTTTTGTCAATTGAAAAGACAACAGAACTGCAAACATGTTCAAAGCAACCTAAAGTTAATTAACTATAGTTAAAGTAACCACAATTAGTGAGATCACATATGTTTATTTAAAATTTATGCTTTCGAAAAAACGCTTCAGAAATGTTAAAAATGACAGTTGATCCGACTTGGTTGAAAGGAATTAAATTTCGCTGGACGTAATTCATGCTGATGAAGAAGTGATAAAATGGGACAAAAAGTTTATTTTAATATAATCGCCAAAAACTGAGAAATAGCCTCGTTGTTTATTTCCAAAATTGCCTATTTGTCATTTTTATTACTGCAGACTTACAAAGATATGGTATAATTTGACAAATAAATCACAGAATTTTAATAAAAGCTTTATAAAAGGATTTTTATATTCTTTTACGGTTTCATATATAACGGATTATATTCATATCTCAGACTTTTAAGCAGATTTACCAATAGGGGGACCAACGCATAATTCACATTTCACACCTAATCGTTTTTTTCATTTTTTTTTCATTTTTCTAAAGAACACGAATTATGCATGTGTTCCTTAAATCCTATTGTTTTCGTAAATAACTTCATATTTTACAAAATTATTTAACAAAATTACTTTGCCAGTACATACCTACCGGCTGGTAATTCAATAAAAGTTAATATCATACAAATTTAATGCATACAATCCTTTACAAATTTTATGTGATTTTTTTTAACTCATCAGACAAATAAAGATTACGGATAAAATTAATTCACTATGTTACACTCTTTTGTTAACCCTTGGTATGCTCATTATACAGGATGATTCAAAACGGGTGATACAAATTAAAGTCATTTAGAGTAAAAAATGTTATATGCAGGTATATCCGAGAACCTTTCATTACAAAGTTACAGCCCTTTAAAGATGAGTTTCATCAGATAAATTTTTATTAATAACTCTGGTACTAGTTGCTCTAAAATCTTGCAACTTAGTATGAGGATACTATTTATTTAATAAATATATGTTTATACTTACTTTTATTTCTGTGTCTCTATCAGAGGCGTTTCATATGCGGAAGTTACAAAGGTTTTTCATCGTTATTTTTTTACCTATTAATATTTTTTTTTCATTTTTATCTACAAAATTTTACATATAATATAAGAAAGGTACTCTTACCAAAACTGTATAAACGCAGTGGTTTTTAAGATATTTAAATTTTTAGAAAATAACAAGTAACCAAAAATATTTAGGTGACAGTTAAAGATCAATCTAGTTATCTTAGGAAATAAAACAAAATAAAATAGTTCACATGTTAGTACTTTTGTTTCAAAAATTGTTCAAAATGACTACCATGAGCACGAATACACGCTTGACACTGGCGAATTATTGAACCATATAATATTACCATAAAAGGTATATATTTAATTTTTTTTTTGTGTTTTTATTACGTCAAAATTTCGCAATATATATAATAAATTATTGTTTTGAATTTCACGTAAATAATTAACAATTCTCCCATGTAATTCTTCACGTGTATCTATTTGAACACTGTACATTAAATATCCTCAAAGAAAAAAGTCCAAAGGATTTAAATCAGGTCATCTGGGACCACCACGACCAATCCATCTATTAGGGTAATTTTGATTCAGCCATCTATACTATGTTCACTGAAACTTTGCAGCGTTATCCGAGAACAAAATTTGCTTGGGATTGGTGCAGAAGGTAGTGCAAAGTTTTCTTAAAAAGAACAATATATAACCAGGATGAATTTTCAAATATGTAATGTAGTATTATTTGACGTTTTAAATTTATTTGATTAATGTGAAATTAGTGCAAGTGCCCAATAATGAACTATTGTTTATTTATTTGTGATTTGTCAGTGACAAATTTTAGTATAAGAATAAAATCTTATGGTTAGCGGCCAAAATGTTTCCTTGTCCTTCAAGGACATTCATATTTCTTGAAATTAATATTTATTGATTTTATTATGATTATGGCTAAACAGCTTTATGATGTCCGGAGCGAGATAGTTGTTGGAAAAGGTGAATCTCCCTTAGATCCAGTCTCTGAACTTGTTGAAAATGTGTCATTTTTTATTCTTATCATTTAACAAAAAATCTTGAAATATTTACTACTCCTGGTATTATTCAACTCACAAAACACTCGCTATGTTGGCCACTGTAAATAGGACTTGTTGTCACTACAAAGTGTCAATGAACAGAGTATAATTACTTGTCTACCATAATGAGCTGGAGCACCATCATGTTGGTACCACATGTGCTGTCAAACAAGTATTGGTTTATTTTACAACTTGTCATGAAGTTGGTTCTGAAGAAAATTTTCATAACGTTCCGCATGCAAGTAATATTCTAAAAATACTATTTCCAGTAGTTCGTTATTATTAAAAATGTCTACCCAAACATTAATATTTGAACGATGCTGAAATTGAGATTGTCTAATCTAATAGTATGTGGATTTTCGATAGATCATAACTGACTATTACGTGCGGAATGTAATCCATTTCTGGTGAACTGTGATTCATCTGACCATAATACTCTTCCAATAAAATTTGGGTAACACGTTATTTGGTGTAACAACCAACGACAAAATTCCAAACATAATGCATAAATATTCAGGCTGATGTGCCTGCACACGCTGGAAATGGTATGGATATAATTCCTTACGGTGTCCGCTAGACGAAGCTCTGCGAGATATATTGTTGAAGAGCGATTCTTCTCGAACTATTGGTTGGGTCCTCAATTCTCTTTCCACATTATTTTGCTTAATAAGGGCACCACCACCATTGTTTCGAAAAGCAGTAGATCCAGTTTCTTGTAGTCTTCAAAAAGTACGACTAAATACGAGTCCAGCATGAGAAGAATAACATCATCCTGGATATCTATGTCGATATTCCTTGAACGCACGACGACCATTACCGTTACGATATCCATAAATAAGGTAACTGACTAATTATAAACAGATTTGGTTTTTGTTCATTATTTTGTTTTATTTCCTATGGTAACGTGATTGTTTATCTTACATAAATATGTTTGGTTACTTGTTTTTTCTAAAAATTAAAATATCTCAAAAACTACTGCGTTAATCATGTTTTGGCAAGAGTACTTTTTTGTGTATTTTTGTATTGTAGGTAATATTTTGTAAGTAAAAATGAAAAAATTATTAACGATGAAAAACTTTCACAACTTCTCCATATGAGACGCCTCTGGTTGAGACAGAAAAAACTAAGTATAAACATGCATCTAAATAAACAGTTTCCTCATACTAAAAAAAAATAAGTACAATTAGTACAAAAGTTATTAATAAAAATGTATCTGATGAGGCGCACCTTTAAAGAGCTGTAACTTTGTAACGAAACGTTTCCTCTATCTAACATTTTTTACTTTAAATAACTTCCAAAATATAGGATTTTATTTTGTTTCACCGGTAATGAATCACCCTGTGTAGGTACATAATATTTATAATTTGTCATAAGCGTTCTCGAGTTTTACATTAAACAATTTAAAATAAAATTAGCAACTGTAGTCCTAGGCCTTCCTACTGCGTATTTTCACAGAAGGGAGTACAATTTATCTTAAAGGGCATCCACATTCATTTACTTATATTAGTATTGCAAATAAAACAGCGAAGAACTTGATAATTAGCCTGGTTAATTACTTCCTCAAGATATCAGGTTATAATAAAGTTTTTCCGGGAACTTGAGTCTCGGCCATTCCACCAAGAAAATACGTTTTTTATGTCCTCAGTTTCTTAACTTTTATGTCGAGCTTTGTTAATACTCATGCTCGTAAATTAGGGTTTATAGTTACGAGAGGGAAAAAACGGGTTCGCTAAACAAGGCGGGGCTCGTAAGCGATTGTTGAATCGTGAACCGCGACGGAATTTTCACAAGGATGGCTGATCTTCTGCGGGTCCTTTAAAAATTATTCCTTTATTTACTTCAAATTTACTTTTTTGTAATACCTACATTACAGCGCATATTAAGCAAAAGGTAGCTATCAAAATTCAATAATATGAGATGAGACTTTCGGAGCACTACCAGATACTAAAATTATCTTCCCTCAATTATAAGAAAAAAGAAAGTGATATTTTAATCCCTAGAAAGAAGCAATAGCCTTGGTAACTGGAAAAGGGGATAATAAATGTTATCTAAATTTCTAATTAATTTCTGATAATTTTAGTTTCTGTTAAGGTAGTGAAAAAGTTATGTGTATACCTCGTTGAGAAAGTATCATTCTTCCTTCATTTGTTTAGTATTCCTCGCCTTTGGCTAAGGATATGAAACAACATCATCGGCAAAAAATATCTATTTTCTTCGTTTGATATACACATAAGTATTATTTTATTTTCTATTATATATCATATAATTGTTGAAAACATTTACTAAATTATTGTTGTATGAGGTGAGGTTCTTCTATTGAATGAAATTTAAAAAATAACGTAAGAGAATAAATCTCGAAATCTTGTCGTAGATTCTTTTGTGGTTTACCAATTAATCCAATTTGGTTTGTTTCGTTATATTATTGCAAAACTGAAAGCGTGACTTTTAAATTAATCTAAGCATCGTTTACACCCTTTTGTCTCGCGTACAAATGTTAATTATATTTGACAAGTTCAACTTTACAATTTCTACATTATCAGTTAGCGTAATGCCAGCCATTTACCTCCAGACAATATTCAACAAAAGCGTGTAATAATTTATCAAATGTTAACGAACTAATTGCATTAATTAGGTGTCTCTTTCAAACAAATGTAAACTTGATACTGACAACTTAATAAACTTGCATATCGTACATGACTTTATTAGTGACGCGTAACATCGTTACCTACTTTAATTGTTTATTCGTTATCATCGTCCTAATTAGATCAATTTTTATTCGCAGCTTAATTGCAAATGTTACCGTCTATAATTTGTAATTTGAATAGAAAATATTACTCTTAATGCAACATATCTCGGGTACAAATTTTTCGTGAATAATCGTATTGAAATAGATATTTGTGTGCCTGGAGCAGAAAGTAGACTATTGCTGTTTGTTCATGCACAATGATAGTTTTTGTTTCTTTATGCTTACGATAACAAACTCTATCAGAAAATCTTACTTAAAGGAAAAGGAGCTTCTTTTTTACATACAAAATAAATTTATTTTGAAATAAAATGAAGAAGAATATTAGTTATAGAAGGATTACTCAATCGCGTTCGGCGATGCGGCGAATTTGAGACGAAACGGAAAATTGTGATGTCAGTAGCTATCTTGGTTTTATACGCTGTGTAGCAAACCCATTGAAATTTAGCTCTGTTTCGATTTTTATTACATTTTATATCAAATATATCACATCAAAACAAATAATAAGAAAATCTGGTGTGGTCACCACACGACTTTCTTATACACAGCATATTTCATATTAAAAACGCTGAATTGAACACTTATGACTTGCTCCTTGCGTTTGACAATTATTATTTGACATATAAATGTTAAACATGTTTTTGTTTTTTGTTTATATTGCTACTATGATTATTGAAATATATTATTAAATATATAAATTAGTTTTTCTCAAAATTAGACGCATATACAGGAAAATTGCAAATAACATTTTATGTTCCAAATATTTTTGCTAACACCTTTTATTTGAAAATTTTTTTCGTAACTGATTCCATTTTTAAAATAAATGGAATTGATTGTTTTGTGTGTCCAGTAAACTTCCTCTTCCGGTTTTTCAATTTCATTGAAAATCAACTCAGCTCTTCGTATTTTCATGAAACTTATAATTACCAAGTTTCGTTAACAAATCTTATCTCGTTCATGAGTTATTGCACAACCGGACACACATCCATCCATCCATACATCCATCCATACATCCATCCATCCATCCATCCATCCATCCATCCATCCATCCATCCATCCATCCATCCATCCACACACACAGACATCATTGAGAAAATGATCAAAACAGATTCAGTGGACCTCAAAACATGTATTTCCGCGAAAATCTCGTCAACGATTTTTTTCACGATTCCAATACTTCCTTATACTACGTATAAGAAAGTAATAAATAAATGTTATTATAAATAAATATAAAATAAATATATCATCACGCCTTCTACCCATTACTGGGTGTGGCACTCTGCCGAAACAGATCTCGGTAAGTGATATATTATGCGCGTGAAGTGCGGTTACCAGTCATCAAATACGGCCTCCAAAGATGTTAGTGGTGGGGGAGCCACAGGGATTGTTTTTTGAAATTATGAAAATTGTTTGTCGCCTGTGGGAATCGAACTAGGGTTCTCAGGATCCACAGGCCGACTTCCTACCACTGAGTTAGCCACCCCAAAATTTTATAATTTTTGAAATTATTCTGTCTATTTGTTTAACTAAATATTAGTAACATTTCCAATATTGTTGCATTAAGATTTTTAGAATACAGGAATAGATTAGATGGTGCTTGGTAAGGGTGAAGATAGGGATTTAATATGTAAAATCATAATGTTGTAATTTCCTGCGGCCCTAATTATTATAAGCAAAAAAGCTTCAAATAATAGTTTCTTTCAGGGCATAAAATTCTACATCTAAATCAATATACAAAACTAATTTTGCATGCTTTAGAACAACACAAATAAGATCTGAAAATGACGAATATTTTCTCAGATTATAGTGACTGATATTACAAGTTGAATTAAAAAAAAATTTTAATCACAGTTTAAGTCGCTTAATTTTTTTAGATCGTTTCTCGTTTACATTCTGTTGTACATTTGTATTTTTATTTTTAATATATTTATTGTATCAACAATAAATTGTTTATTATCTTATGTAGTTTATATGAAGTAATGTGCACTCAATTTTGTAATGAAATGATACAATATTTGATACTAATGTGTAGAAGTGAGTAATAAAATTGCTTTTGTGGTTATGTGTGTGAGAATTTTTCGTGAATATAAAATATACATATAAATAAAGTTCCTCTACTTACTAAAACTATGGACTTTAATAAACGTAAATTGAAGCAGAATACAACGAAACAAATGATGAAATAATGAATATTATTTCTTAAAAAGGAACAAAACAATATAAATTATACATTTCGTACGCAGCCAGATATGCAACATAGAGTAAAAATTAGTACAACACAATAGTAATGCACGACAATGCGAGTGTGCGCTCTCATCTTACAACGCTACGTAACAAAAAATGAGAGACGAAAGCAATACCGATATTAGAATAGAAAATTTGAGATGAGATCAATTTAAAAACCGCGAGAGCGATAATGTCGTATGAGATCTCGTGAGTGTCTCACATTTTTATATACCTATATTAAATATTATGTTAATTTAATTTTGTTTGTATCTACTACTTATAATTACATTTTATTTTGTATTACATCATAGATGTCGGAAAAGTTGAATTTTCTCCCAAATTTTAGCTTATCAATTTTTGTACTTTCCCCAGGCTATATCTCCAAACCGAACGAAATACGAAGATGCGCTCTACGGCACTGAATTTCACGTGCTTAATAAACTTATAAAAAAGAATAACATTGACTATAGTTAAAAATTTTTTTTTTTTGAGATCACGATTGCTTTTGTTTCTGTGGCACGAGTCGAAGGCGACTGCAGATTTCCTAAAAGTAACAAAAGCCCGAGTAACAGCGAGAAACAAATATCTGAGAGTATTCAATGCACGTGTTACATACGGAAACAATAAAAAAATGGCAAAATTAATATTATTTGACATGCTTATAATAATATATTCCTTTGATCGGATATATCAACATTTTTTTAACAATATCTCAAAAACTAGAACAGTTATGCACTTGGGATCTTATCATTGAATACAACGGGTAAAAATTCATATATACGTAAATTTTCGTTTCAATATTTGTACGGGAAAGAAATTTGGAGCAAACAGTCTGAAATGAGCTTAAAATTAAAGAAGAAACCGAAGATATATATATATATATATATATATATATATATATATATATATATCCCCTCAGATATTTAAAAAAAATAACATTGCTAAAAATTTGCTTATAAGTCAATTCGGACACTAGGAATTCAATACCGTTGAGCACATCTTCATATCTTGTTTAATCATTATGATATCGATTCCAGAAAATTTGTTTTTTCCGAAAAATTAACCGCTATATGAAGATGTGTAAAAAATCTATTCGTACTCTAAAGAATTTTTTTAATAGTTAACTTGCTAAAAATTTGCTATATCAGACTCTAATGCCGCCGTCAATTGAATTTTACTCTCTATTATTATGTGTCTCATGCAGCCTCAGTCTTAGGGCTCTTCTTCATAAGTTTGAAGACCTGAGTTATCTGAGATGATACTTAAAAGTATGAATAAAATCATAGTGAACATTAACATTAAATCTTATGCTTGTAAAATTTTTGTTAATAGAATCGTTATTCTATTTATAACAACGGAAATTAAATTTATATATAAAGCTTCGTTACGCAAATATTTTAATGAAAACAAGTTTACGCTTTTGCTGAGAATTATATTTTTGATATTCTTATTAAGAGCAATTCCGACTGATTAAATTTGCATGAAGCAGGATATAAATAGTAAATCAATGGGGCTATGAGTTATTGGTAGAGCAGCATAAAAGTATCGTGACTGCTTTGTTTCCCCCCAGCTAATTAAATATGTTGGCTGACATTTAATTATCAAGTGAAATTTGTAAGGCATGGCGCGCAAAGGTTGCGAACAACAGCCATTGTTAGCAGTTATTGTCATTGGAGTTGTAGAGTTGTTCATAGCGAGTCTTTGGTCGGCGTTTACATATTTTATGACATACGAGTGCCAATGGGACATGCGAACATTTACCGCATGCATAGTCATTAGAATGCATACGTATTGTGCCGCCGCCATCCGCAGTATATGGCCTATGGTTTGTGTAATAAAACAGTTTAGTTGACTGGATAATATACATACATGCATATCTTGCGCTGTAATTCAGGCCGACTGGGTGTCACAAACCTTTCGTCATAACGACTAACTCTCATCTGTTTGTTTGCACATTTCGTCGTAATCGCATTCACAAATATTCCCATATTCATGATGTTTCATTGCCTTCATATCTCATCAATTATTCTAGCGTACCACAATCATTACAATTTTGCAATTTCACTGATTTAAAAAAAACAACAAAATCTTCTGCGTTGAGTTTGCTTATATTTCTGTAAAGTCGTGATTCATGCAGATACATTAACGAAATCTCTCAGTTGACGATTTTTTCGTTGCCTGCGTTGTATATACAAAGCGAAAATCGTCCAAAAGCTGGGCAACCAGCAGATGCATCTACTTGCCGCAAATGGCAGTTCTTTATACCTGTCAGTCTGGCAAAATCATGTCAATCGCTGTCATATTTCATATCTTTGAAATTGATTTAATTATGAACAAAATTAATGTAATTTTACTATCTTAATCTAAACTACCATGTTCAAAAATTATTCTATTGAAAACGTATTTCAACACACTCCAGTTTTACAATGAGGATAGTGGATATAATTGGTAGTAGTTTATTGTATTATTTTGAAGTGCTAATATTAAAATTAAATTCTTGAATCTGAAGATTTCAAATATGTAAAATAAATAAATAAATATAACATCACGCCTTCTACCCATTACTGGGTGTGGCACACTGCCGAAGCAGATCTCGGTAAGTGATATATTTTGCACATGAAGTGCGGTTACCAGTCGTCAAATCACGATCCCCAAAGATGTTAGTGGTGGAGGAGCCACAGGGGTAGCTTTTTAAATTATGAAAATTGTTTGTCGCCTGTGGGAATCGAACCTGGGTTCTTAGGATTCACAGGTGGACTTCATACCACTGAGCTAGCCACCCCAAATATGTAACGAATTTAAAATCATACACGTCGAACCAAAGGACCGTTCATAGTGATTTATGTTTTTCAACCATAAATTTGTAAATTTGAGAAAATATACTTTTGCTGTTTTCCTCCTATGTCGAGATAGGTACATAAAAGTATAATACACTCCTGTTCTGTTATTCTCATTTCTCACAGCGGTTCATCTATCTTAAGCTAGGCATGCTAATGTTACTTTGGGATTTCCAAATCTAGTACTTAACTGGGTACCTGGAACAAACCCTCCAAACTTTTGAAAGGAAACCACAGCCATAAAATAATTTAAACGTCATTTTTCGATCTCTAGACAGACTATACACAGCTGTGAACAATAATAGGAAAAATATAAAATATAGAATGTACGTTAAATAATAATATTATTAAATTAACAGGAAACGAGAAAAATAAAATGTAATTCTTATCAAGAAATAAAGAACAATAATGAACTTAACTTTGAAAATACAAGAAAACAAGATTTCGAACTATGAAAATTAGATTTGATACGACCATAATTACTTGAAATTTATCAAATAGGACAGGTATAAAGAAGTGTCATTTTCTGGTTGTCTGGTTCTTGGCGATTTTCGCTTTGAATTTCATGGCCTTGTATACATATAACGTAGGCCACGGTAAGATCATCAACTAAAGATTTCTTTAATATATCTGCATGACTGCAAATATTCAAACGTAGTTTAATTTAATTGGAATAAGATTTTTAAGAAACGGAAATAATTTGACGATCCAAACGTAAAGCAAGTGTAGTTTTCAAAAGAGCGGTGATAAAAGCTCTTTATGGAGTAAAGGAGCTCGATTTCAGTATCGTAGAAAGCTGGGCGTGTGATTAAGTCCACACGGTATATTTCCTTTATTCGCTCTCGTACCCTCATATCCATATCAAGTGTGGGTGGGACGGCAGTTTTTATTAGGGGAACTCATAAACATGCCCTTCTACATGTATACGTTTGCCCAAACACTACACTACAGTTCTTGGTATCATTTTTCGATTAAATCCTCGTTTGATTACTTTAATCCGCACCAGGGGTCCCCGGCATGGGCAACTCGAGTGGAGCGGGAAAGAGGCTGCGGAATACCGAGTTTAATCAAATGTGTATAGAAATTCCCAACCGTCTTTTAGAAGTTTCTACAAAAATTCTGTTCTCGAATGAAATGAACTGACTGACGGTTGAGCAGTTTTCATTTTGTCTTTCTCGCTCCCATCCACACGGTATCAATCTGTCCCTTTCTTGCGCTTTCCCTTTTACACGTACGGATGGTTTGTCTCTGTCTGTTGTTATGTATTGCGTATAGTGGTTCCTTTTCTTTGCTTGCCTTGCGTAGAACTGTCTTTATTTCTGTGTTCCGTACGACTAAACTGAATAAAGTATGTCCAATCAATGAATCGTTTGATGTATCTTCAAAGACTGCATTTCTCTTATTTCTGCTATTCAACTTGCCCCTGCTTTTATTTATAAAATGTAATTTTAATATTCAAATTATGTATTTAAATGTTCAGTGAATTTCCATTTTAAAATACTTTTTTGCGTGTTTGTTCATCAAGTGGTCAAATATTTATTATTCAACATTATTCGAACGTTATTAATAATTTGAAATGATACATACTAAATATTTCAACTATGATTTACTTGTAAAGTTTGGCATATTTGACGGTTTATTGAACTTTATTTTGAATATAATTCATGTTTTATAGTATAGCAGTGAAAAAAATATTTCTTCCGGTCATAAAATAGCCTAACATATTTTTTCTCTCTCTGAAAATCTTGTGCCTTGTAATAAGAAAGAAATACGGCTGTAGTTAAAATTTTATTATACATCTAAAATTTTACAATAACTAGAAAAACGAACATAAAAAGGTAGCCATTTTGATTTCTCACTTTTATTTCTGTCATTCTAAAAATTACTGTTACGAGAAGTATATAAAATCCTTTTTAGACTATTTTTGATGTATTATTTCAGTATAACCTAAATTAAAGATAATACTCGTAGATATTTGCCCTATAATCTAATTTCTAAAAATATTTCACTTTTTTCGATTATGTAAAAAGTGATGGAGTCCAAGTAGAATTTCTTTTATTTATGTCTGTAAAAACAAGTATTCTCGAAGTTTTCTCAATAAAAAAGGGTTCAGGAAAATCTACAAATTTGCAAAAAGCTGCGGACTCAACAAAAAATCTAATTGAAAGCCACCATTTTTCTGTTTAACAGCGTAATCATTGACTTTTTCAACTTTTTATTAAACATACCTTATTAGTATTACCCAGTTGCGAGTCTTCTTTCTAAATCACTTATTTATATGTTCTAATTATTCAATAATCTATTACAACTCAACTGATGGCTTGTTTATTTTTTGAATGAATAAATTAGAACTTCATGAATAATTAAACAATTGTAATTAAATATTGGCATTTCACACACTTATTTCATTAATAATTTATAAGCAATATTATCAATGTAATTTTGGTAATTGAGTTATTATGTTTGAACAAATTATTAATAATAAATTGTACAATTATAAAATATTCATATTTGATTATTGTTAACATCACTGCTGGATTATCAAATGTCTGCAGGGATTTATATGAAAACGTGTATTATCATTTATTCCTTTATATATTAATATTATTTTTATTTATTTATTTATGCTACTCTGTACAGCAGGAACTTAATCCCAATTACAGTACAGGGTTCGAATTCAGCGAACCGCAGTGTGGTAGTTCATAATTTTTTTGCGCCTCCGTCTGATTACATTATCTTAAAATCGTTCGAAAACTATGACTGGTACCACGAACTTGGTTTTTGCTTGTTTTAAGAGCAGTGTGTTTGAGTGTTTTAACTTTTTTAACGTGTTAAAACCGTTTTCTTATAACACTCAAAAACAGATCTTGTGCTACCAGCTTATGTGATTACCGTTATAAATAAGGGATTTTTGTAATGTTAGAATTGGTAATATGTTAAATTTCATTACATTTAATTTTTTGCACTAAATGCTGCCAATATATTTTCATCACTTTTATTTAAATATTCTAGATATAGGTCATTTATTATAAGGGACATGAAAAGAGAAGTGTAAAAAAATTAATTCAAGTTCAAGATATTTTTGAATATATATAATTTAATTGCAATTTTTTCAAAATATTGTAAGGATTGCAGTTAGTTGTCATACAGGCTGATTGAAAAGTAACTTTGCAGATTTAATTGAATTTAATATGAGATAAAAACATTAGTATCTACATATTTTTATGTTAAATAAACAAATGTTATTGTTACTAAATAGATAGTTTTATTAAATATTTATACATTAGCCGGACATTATTATTATTATTCTATTAATTTATTTATAAATAAAAAATGTTAATTGAGTGCACATTTTTAAAATCATTGGTGATAACCAAAACATAAGTTATATAATAATGAAAAATTAAATTTAATCTTAAGTTACCCCTCGACTTAATTGTTTACTTATGTCGACTATGAAAATATTTAAACGATTGTCGGGATGTCACTTCTAGATGGTAATTCTGTAAATGTTTCATTTATATAATTTCAAACATTTTAATCTTTCTAAATAAGAATCGTGTTCCAGCCGTGGCCTAGTAAGATGAGACTCAGGTAAAAGAATGCCAAAACGTGTTTTGAGTCGAAACTGCACTCATGTTAGGTGGATGATGGGCCGTAGAAGGGACGTAAATGCATAACGCGGTCAAAATATGCTCGCACTTGCAAAAGAACAGTTTCTGGTCTTGTGATACAAATAACTATTTAGTTAGTTTTGATCTCGGGTTCTTCGGATTCTATTTCCTTAACGCTAATAACACCACATTAGCGTCGGACTAACTAAAATAAAATTACAATTTATTTGGATATATAGTGATTATATCAAATGAATAAGCAATTTGTAAGGTATATATTTACAGGATTACAATATATTTAAATGATATTTACATACATACATATCTTCACGCTATATCCCAACAAATGAGGTAGCACGAACCCTAAAATCACTCATAAAATATTCACTCATAAAATATTCACTCATTACATTCATCAAATAATCAGCCCTCGTCAAACATTCTCATTCAAACATACCACCCTCACTTTAACCACATTAAGAGATCACTCCATATAAACTCATTCATTCATTACACTCAAAATCATTTATCACACAACAAACCTTCAATCACATTATTCCTAATCACTTATCATTCATCTTCTTTCTTCGACGTACATAACATATGCATAAAACATCTCAAATTACTTATGCTTACTCCTAACAACGAATCTAACAACGAATCTACAAAGATTAGAAAAGATGAAAGAGATAGCCTGCACTTGTATATGAAAGAAAAGTCCTCACAATGCAGTAACTGAAAATGAAACAAAAAGATAAGAAAGAAAGGGTGTCACCCTGCGTTAATTTTTGAAAGTTAAATGATATTTAATGTTTAAAATTCTAAATTGATTTAAATTTAAAATTCAACTTTCTATTAAAATACTAAATAGACTTCAGAACTGGCTTGGCAATTATAACATTTTAAAAGCAATGGCACCATTACATTATTTTTTTAACAAATACTGAAATACTTTTCGAAACCATGACAATGGAAACAATAAACGAACTAGTTTGTTGTTTTCTCGAGATATATTAAAATTGTAAGTTGCTGCAATAAAATGAGTACCGTTGTACCTTGAACAAATTCAATGATGTACTTGTCATCTCATCCTATAATTAATCTTCTAATAATATTACTTGAAATGTCATATACATAGATAATATATTTCAGGAATTTAGAATCCTCCTAGGCCCAGGATGGTGTTGAAGGATCGAAATAAAGGAGGCAGCAAGGCCTTAAAAATAGTAGAACCGTCATAAATCGTAGCGAGGGTTCGCATGTCAGTGGCAAGTGCTCGATTATTATGAAACGTGCTGAGTAATGATTGGCTTAACTGTCAACCAATCATGAAATGACAATATTCACCAGTGCCTTCCCATTGTTAAAAATCGTATTCATAGTCAAAGTATGAATGATTTCGTGACGTTGCTTGGAATTTGGGGATATTTGACGTAATTTCCGGGTGTGGCATCTCACACGGGTTCCGGAAGTATGTACGGGAATGACGGTCCTTCGTTTTTCCCTCGCCCCTTGCATTGAACACCGCCCTAGTTTAATTGTAGTGAGGACATAAAACCCTGGCTTTCAACGTAGCGGTCACGTACCATCACCAAATGCACGCATATAAAAAGAACTACTTGCCGCTGCTCTGAATTCCTTGAATAACACTATTTATTCAAATTTTTGCTTTTTATATTTTACATTACCTATATGTTATTTTTAAGTATAGTATTTAAAATTATTTGAAAGAAAAATACTTTAAATAAAAGTAGCAAAAATTTAGTTTTGTTTAACTTTTATTTAAAACAATCTGCTCTTAAAATGTAATTCATATACAATGCAAATGTTAAAAATAATTGAAAAATAATAGTCATCTAGTTAAGGTTATGTGTTTAGTAATAATAGTAAAACAAACTTCATACAATTATTATTTTATATGATACAAACACAATATTTGATTTCTAGTTAATATAAACATTGATATTTCCTCATATTTGACTGTAGTATATTGTTTTATTAACGTTATTCATACTCAGTTTATCATTCAACTTTTATGTTTCTGTTAGAATTATCTGCCTGTTAAATACATATAATTTATATTCCTGTTAGTTAACATTTACTTAACAATCTATTGATAAATCGAACACAAGTCATATAAATGTATTGAATTATATATTTTCAAAAAGTTTTAATAATACAGATAAACCGGAAAGATGTGCAATATTGTGCGTTTTGATCGATGATCATTTTGTTTGTACATTTGGTACAAACAAATATAGCACGCTATATCTCATCAAATAGGGTAGTACTAAATCTAGACACAGTCACTCATCAAATTAATCAAATAATCAGTCTTAGTCAAATATTCTCATCGTAAAAGACCATCCTCCATAGTTTCCTCCATATAATCTCATTTATTCATCACACTCCATGCCATCACGCAACAAACCTTCAATCACATCCATCTATTCACTCACTCACACCGCTAACAATGAATTGAAAAAGATAAGAAAGGAGTTATGGGCTTGATTTGAAAGAAAATTCCATACAACTGCAATTACGACACCCTACTCATAAAATAAAGAAATATTAGGAACCCTCTTTAAAATATTGACAATTAATTTAGAACATACATTTCAAATGATAGTTCCAATTAACAAAATCTGTCAACTTTGATTGTTTTGTCACATATATTGTAGATATAAACACGAATTTATAATTTAGTTCACATATTTTCCGTTTTGCATTTCCAGATGGTTGCGCTGTGAAAGTCAAATGAATACAAACGTATTCGATTTTGTGTTATGTGTAGTGATACTCAGCAGCAGTGAGCAGTGGACGATAAAAAGTACCACTGCCAATGTACGCTCTATGTTCGTCCCCACTTTTCGGCCGAGAGTTCTCGATAAAAAAGCTCTCTGTGTCGGCGCTAGAACTCATGTTCGGCCGCAAATGGCTCTGGTTAAACCGGCGGTTGCTATGGCACGAGATTTTTCGTTTATTGTTTCTGGATGAGTTTTTGTTGTTTGCTCAAAATGACACGGCGCTATTTTTTTCTCTTTTTTCTGTTCCCTTTACGAGAATCACTGGTTTATTGCTTTCTTCCATTGTTTCATATGTACGAATGGGCTACTAGTATAAATTACCAGATAACGTTAATTCCAAGTGCTCGCACTGCCCTTTGTGGAGAAGGAAACTTTTCACATCAAACATTTTCTCTAGTACATTACTTTTTACTTCGTGATTTAATACTTGTAAATCTTATGAGTAATTTTAACATCATGATAACATTTTTGATTATAAAGGATAGTTTAGACTTCGCCAACGTCAACTTGTAACCAAAAATACAATTATGTCCATAGGTTGTAACTACCTACCTATAATCAAATTTGAACAAACAAATTATAAAATAAAAACATGAATCATTATCTTTTATATATAAATTAAAAAAAAATATTTCATCACGCCTTTTACCTATTACTGAGTGTGGCACTCTGCCTTAGCAGATCTCAGTAAGTGATATATTTATGCGCGTGAAGTACGGTTGCCAGCCGTCAAATGATGGCCCCCAAAGATGTTAGTGATGGGGGAGCCACAGGGGTAATTTTAAATTGGTGAAAATGTTTTGTCGGCTATGGGGATCGAACCAAGGTTCTTAGGATCCACAGACCGACTTGATACCACTGAGCCATTACCACATATCTTATTATATAATAATATTGAAAATAATCTTATAATCAGACAGTACGGCGATGTGGTTAGCGTTGCAAGATCCGAATCTGAAGATCTCAAGTTCGAATCCCACTCAAGCTAAAAATATATTAACTATCACATTACGACTTGATGAGTTCGGATTGTGTACTACTGTACCGTAAGTGGAATTAAGTTCCTGTTGTACAGAGTAGCGTAAATAAATAACTTGTATTTAGCATTTTCATTATTCTACAGCTACCCTCTTTTTGCTCGAATTTGTTCATCTCTATTTAATTTCTGCAATATGCTTATGTTACATATTCCCTATTTAATATTTTTTCTGGGAAGCTATAAATAATTAATCGATATAAAGAATATAGGTACATTATTTCGCTGTTGTGAAACTTAATAAATAATAGTATATTATACAACGATGCAATAATAGTCACAATAGCAGGTTGTGTACCATACTCTATCTACGAGTAATGCATTATATAACAGATTTGTTTAATAATTTTGTTTCATATTAATTCCAAATTAAATAAAATTAGGTTTACATTGCAATGTTTCGGGATGTCTGTGGTGACAAAGAAATGTCAAAATTTTTATAAATGAATTTTTTATTTATTTTGTTTTTATACAGTTTCCTGTCAGTCTTTACGTGTTTTAATTTGCACAGAGATAAACAACGACAAAAAATGTCAATTGCGAAATGGAACAAATCTTTAAATAAGAAAAAATAATAGGAAAAAATATCCTTACATTTGTCTAAGTTCCACAAAAATACAGCAACTGAGTCAACCTATTAAGTCATCGTCAGTTGCTGGTCAGTTCAACCCTTAACTATAGACGCGTTTCGCTCTACTGGAGCTCATCAGTATGGTGCCACCCAATATTCAACTAGACCAACTAGGGACTAGTGAACAGTGGTAACGACCAGCAACCGACGATGACTTAGTAGGTTGACTCAGTTGCTGTATTTTTGTGGAACTTAGACAAATGTTAGGATATTTTTTCCTATTAATTTTTCTGACTTGTACAGAGATATTGACTCAGACATAATCATTTTCCGATTGGTGCAGAAGAGGGAGACTATTATTCCCTACCGGATTTATAAATATATGGCATTATATAGCAAACATGACTCATTTTAATGTAGATATATTATATTAGTCGTAAATAAATAAATTTATAATATACCGTGAGTATTTTTTCCGTTAAAAAACATATTTTGCTTAGTTTAATATTGGACTATCAATAAAAAACACATTAATTTTCTTGTTTATTTTCCTGTGAGAAGGTTCAATTCAAGTCGATAATTTATGTGAAAGTATCCGAAGACACACGTGCCGTCCATTGTCCCAGGATGGTTTCTCCTTATCAATCATGTCAGCCTTGGACAATGGCCGCGCCAGCTCTTACATCCACGGTTATTAATTACCTTCGATGAAATTTGTTTCGAGAATAGAACAAGATCTGAAAAGTACAAAGGGTACCACCGTGGCGGACTATAGACTATGCCGCTGGCACAATTAAAACTCACGTTCTTCTTTCATTTTCTTTTTATTCTTCTTTTCGCTGTTCACTGGGCTCGAGCTCTCTTTTCGCGTTTATTTCTCTCAGACAACGAAGAAATTAATTATCCGATTTGGAATTTATGGTGACGGTACGCGCTTATAGAAAGAAATGATGAAATCGAAAAACTTGTAATAAAATAATGAAATCATTCATTATTCTTTCAAATCTCTTTAATCTGTGATTGTTATGTTTGTTCTTAAATCTTTATGTCAATAAGAAGCAATGAATTTACATTTAGGGTTTTAATATTGTCTTCGTTTCGAAGATCAGATTTTAAACGATTCTATGTACTATCGTAATATGCATGCATTCTTGATAAATAGTTGGAAAGTAATAACGAACTGTAAAAACGGGAAGAATATGATCACAAATTGTCATTCAGAAAAAAATGATCTATAAAAATTTCTATTTACTTGTTTGTAAATACAAAGAATCAATTAAATCATCATCAAATATGTACTTGCAAAAGTTATTCGATTTTAAAGTATTATGCAAATAATAGAAATGCCAATACCACCAGAAATTTTAATGGAAACGATATCTAACAATTAAAATGCACCTGTCCTTATCTTTAACTGAAGATATCTTATGTAATCATAATTTTTTCTGAATTGTTTGAAATCAAATATTTTTTCTACTAGCGTGTTGAATGAATATATTAACTTTTAAAGTGAGTACCTATGGAAAGTATCTCTGTAACAAACCGGATGTGTAAAAAGTAATCGTTTGCAAAATTATTGATTAGATTGCGTCTTTAAGACGTGTCATGTTACTCACCTTTTGAAACACGCGCGAGCGTTTGAGGCATTTGTCACATTCGGAAAAATTATTGCGATCTAGCATTTATTTACTATAAATGCCATAGTTAAGAATAGTTAAGAGACAGTTCAAACTTAGTAGAAGATAGTTCGTAGATAGTAGGTAGCTATGATTCTAGAGTAAGAATATTCGAGGGTGTCTATCCCGAGAATATGATGTCATTAATTTGTTATTTGTTGTTTAATTAATTCATTGTCTTTAGTTTATCTTAGTTTTTATTATATTGTTTTGATAAAATATTTATCACTCGCAACTGCAGCTTTCATTACTTATTATTTAACTTCAGCACGTCGAGAATCAGTGGTCAAGATAAATTCTCATTTTTGACCATCCTGATATGTTACATCTCCTTGTAATACTCAGTGCTGCATGAACACCATTGTTGAAAAATATTAAAAAAAAATTAATGTGAAAAGTAACAGTAAATGACAGATGTCAAATATCGATTTAAAGAAGTAAAAGTTGACGATCATAGAAAAAATAGTATGTTAACATACGTGTGACAACGGCTATTGCAAAACTCGTAAGATTGGAAACACTCGCTAAGGCTCGTGTCCCAACTTTTATATTCGTTTTGAAATGAATGTCTTGCCACACTTGTGTTAAAATATACTATTTTTCTACGAATAGGAAAATTTTTCATTTGTTTTCTACAAACACCGAAAATAAAAATTCACATGTTATTGGTTTCAATCTATGAACACATTTATTTTCATAAGTTGTGAAATTTAGGTATATAAAGTGATTTTAGTATACAAGCTAGGCAATGGAGTATTTTAATAATTAAATAGAATAAATTAATTAGAGTACCAAATTGCTGAATTCGGTAAAGTAGTTCAGTAATTAAATTGTCTATAACTATTCTCCCTTATGAGAAACGGCACAGCCGGCGACCCATTTATAAATAGCTCTGAAAACAAGACAAGCAAGAGAGCAGTGATACACTAATGCGCACTGATTCAGTTATCCGACTGGAAAGAAACTATTGCGTTCGCCAAAACGGTCGATTTCTCGTCTCCAAACTGGATCATCTCGTCACGAATGTCCCCATTTCATTGATTGTTTCTTTCCTTTCGTGGCGCGCTGTCTTTGTGCACCTCAATTAAATTACGCAGCCCGTCGGCCAAAGGGACGCGACGCCTTCTCCGCACGTTTCCTCTCCACTTGCCTCTTCGTCTTCGTTTCGGTCATGTTTATGTATCGGTCTTTGAACGAGTCCCGTACGTCTTCTGCTTGATTTATAAAGAAGGAACTGTTTGTTTGCCTGAGCTGAAAAACTTGCTATATGTTTTCAGGGACCTTGATCGCTCGATCGTGCAAATGCAATGGATCCATAGGGAAACTATTCACGGATACGGCTTTCCGCTACATATAACGATTCTGTCTGTTTCTTATGTTCAATCCAACCTAAATTGTTTTATTTTTCTGGGCATATTTCTTTTTTTAAATATAAATTCTTTAATACTTATCAATAAATTCGATTATCTCAATTGGTTGATACTTAATTTGTTTTTACGTACAGAAATTCAATCTGTGAATAAAATATGATACCTATACATTTCAAATTTTTAAATTGCCAACGAGTAGGTAGACATATTGTTTTTTGACAGTCTGTCAATACCTATACAAAATTTAAAATTAATATTAACACAAAAAGTTTGAATGCAATATGATACTTTTGAAAAGTTGCGCATCCATTATATATTGATGAAAAAGTTTTCCTTTCTTCAGGGTACCTCGACACACCCGATTGGAAATTTTTCCATTTCTATGAATCCACTAGTATAGCCCGTTTAGTAGTTCACTCACATGAGTATTCCATGTTTGTTCAACGGAATAATGATGAATATATCCCGTGAAGCGAGCAATCGTTTGCGGCTTCAGTTGTCAAAGAAGCGCTATGGATCTTAGTGTTCGTCAGGTTTCCATCTTCTTTCATCTCCCCACAGTTTGGAAAAGTACGCAGAGAGAAAGAAACTAAGTTTTTAAATTTAGTTTGTGACTGAAATCGTGAACGAGTAAAGCATTCTTTCATGCGGGTGCCCACCACTGACCTCTGCGTGGTTCCTGCGTCTCCCTCCTTCTTCTACTTCTTCTTGTTCTTCGCCGGCCGCTGCCATGCGACTCGTTGTTCTTTTATTATTATTCTTGTGTTCGCTCGTACTTCTTTCGCAGACTTAGAAGTGTCTTTACGCGAGGTGTTCTTAAGGCATTTTAATGCTGATGTAAACTTGAATGAATAGCCCTGCTGTAAAAAGGCATAAATGTTTGTACGTGCGCTATTCTGCAATTTGCACTTGGCAGAAATTTTAAACAAATGGCGTATAATTCTTCTTGAATTGCCGGTCCGCATTAGACGGGCAGTTTTATATACTTAATTCCAAAAAATATATTTCAGACGTGACACGTGTTATCCCGAATAATACAGATATAGTATAAACGACAGCTATCTTATATTTCAGCTAAATATTTTAACTAAGTTTTAATTACACTCCTATTTCGTTTTGGTATCATCTCTGTCAAAGATATACCGGATGTTAAAGAAAATGGGGCACTCCTATTAAATTCTTTAATTATGTAGTATCTAATTGAAAATATATATGCTTAAACTTAACATATGTGGAATCATTTTCATGTATAAATGATATTCATTTATTTGTGCTACTCTGTACAACAGGATCAGAATCCCAATTATAGTATAGGGTTCGGACTCACTGAGTCATAGTGTGATAGTTCATGTAAATTTAGCATGGATGGCATTCATATTATTTCCAATTTATCCGGAAATAGCATAAACTTTCTTATTTTAAATCCTGTTAATTTTTATATTTTGGATTCTGCGTTAAATTCTGAATACTACAATAATGTACAAGTCAAATTTTTTTATAAAAAATAATACAAAAAAATATCTAATTAAAACAACAAAAGTTGACCGACGCTTTATTTAAAGGAATTGAAACTGTAAGCTTCCGTTTTTGTTGAAATTGTTTATTTAGGCAACAATTTCTTGTTAATTTTTATAATTTAATAAAAATGTTTACTGAAATTCAATATTTATTAATTAGGTTATTAGGGTAGCTAGCTCAGTGGTATCAAGTCGGCCTGTGGATCCTGAGAACCCTCGTTCGATTCCCACAGGCGGCAAACAATTTTCACCATTTTAAAATTACCCCTGTGGCTCCTCCACCACTAATAGCTTTGGGGGCTGTGATTTGACGGCTGATAATCGCACTTCACGCGCAAAATACATATCACTTACCGAGATCTGCTTCGGCAGAGTGCCACACCCAGTAATGGGTAGAAGGCGAGATAATATATTTATTTTATTTTAGGTTTTTATTTTCATTATTATTTAAATAAACATTTAAAAATATTGTTCTTAAGTTTTTTACTGCAAAATTTGATTTGTAGCACATCATTGTATTCAGAATTTTACTTGGAATTAAAAAATGTAAAAATATATGGGATGTTCTGTGTAAAATAAGAAAATTGATGCAGCTTTCGATTAAACCGGAACAGATATATTTATCATTTATACAGAAAAATTATGCTACATATAAATAAACAAATTAATAGGAGTGCACCGCATTCTGTGGACACATGGTATATTATATTTAAAAGTTAAAAGCTAAATAAATACCAAAACATTCTTATCAATAACTCTTATAGGTGGCTCAGTAATATTGAGTCAAACTGTGGATTTGAGAAGCCGTGTTCGGTTCTCAAAGGCGACGAACAATTTTCTCCACATTAAAAAATGATCCTCTACTACCATCTTTGAGGGCCGTGATTTAACGACTGGTAACTGCACTTCACACGCATTAATACTCGTATATCACTTACCAAGATCTGTAACGGCAGAGTGTCACATCCAATAATAGATAGAAGGCGTGATTTATTTTTATTTATTTAAAATAAAAAGAGACTCACGCAACTGTATAACGTTAATATTAGAAATTTGAAGTAGGATTGTGAACTTTACTTCCTTGCAATCAATTTCTAGTGGTGTACCGATGTACGAGTAACATTATCAATTTACAACGGAACTGTGAATCGTAAATCTATTGGATCGCCAGCGTACAGCGTTCGACTGCATTTGTAAGTTTAGTCGGCGCCGAGCGCATCCAGCGAAGTTTCGTGAGCACCTCCACCAGAATAGTCGGTTGCCTGGGGCAGGTTTCACGCGCGGTTAGTCCCGCCGGACCCCAAGCCAGCCGACCCAGCTCGGTCCCTCGCCCATCAACTTGTCTGCCACACGTGATTCAAATACAAATCCACTGACACCAACCATATATACAGTACAGCTCGCTCGGATTTAAACGCCACAATACACTTAGTTAATTTGTCTTCTGTCTTGTTTCGCATTATTGATTATTGCACTATTTGCTTATAATCTTTATCATTTCAATTCATTCTTCGTTGCCGCTCTTCTTCAGCTTTTATTTACAGCCGATCGTGCTATTAAATACAGCCGTAAATGAAATGAACAAACCATTTAACAGATTTGTCAAGCAAAAGAAGATTGGATTGTTGCTCTACTGGTTCTAGATTCGATTTCAACCCAATCAGACTCTTTACTAAAAAAGCTAACCTCTGTTAAACTATCCACTAATACATAGTATCAGGAGGTTTCATTTTACGATTAGTGACCGCATTTCTCAGTAAGAAACGGAAATGTTCGATTGAGATAGCATCAGTTGCAAAAATGTCACCTAATTTATGTGAAATAACATGTTAATATTTTTTCCTACAACTGTGCGATTTCTTTGTTATTACGTAACTATTATTGCCTTGGTTATGGGTGGAAAGGCGACAAATGCAGACCAAGTGCGTTTCTGTAATCAAAGAAACACTAGTGCGGAAAGTAATTCATTACGCAATTGTAAGAAGAAGAAGTTGTATTGAGAGCGCTTATGGAAGAAGAAGATGCAGTGAGCCAACGCTAGTAAATATGCAGTAGTATATTTTGACGTTTATAAACATAACCTTAAATTGCAGTATATCTAATCTGTACCCTATTAATAAAAAGAACCGATAAATGTTTTTCTTTTTTTAAGAATAAGTGAAACACATAATATTTATGGTTTGTGTATATTATTAACACAGTTGTTACAGTTGCTTATATTGACATAATGTGAAGTGGAAACTTTTGTACTGTCTAAAGAAACATTGATTTCTTTCGTATCTGTTCATATTATCAACAGTAATATTATTGACAACAATTTCGGAGGCTCTAGCAGTACCAACAGCAGGTTAATTGTCATTGTCGAAAATAGATCCAACATAGCATGATCTGGGACTTCAATTATCTTTGGAGGTGTTTATGATAAAGAAGAATTACTCACTGTAGTATTCCAATCTAGACGACTTTCAAGAAATTGTCTTGAAATTAGTGAAATATTTTTAAATAACGTAGAACAATGTGCAAGCAATCAACAAACAAACCAAAGCAACGCCGTAAAACATCGTTCTCGTGAATATCATTAAGATTTTATAAATTCTGACAATATTTTCTAAATCGCACAGTTGTAGTTGTATAACACGTGCCGAAAAAGGTTATGTGCTCGTACAAATTCTGCACTTGTACGTGACAAGCCTTTTTCGGCAATTGTTATAAAAATAACTATTATTTTTTATATATTATAAAAAAATTTGACTACAGTACAAAACATTGTGTGTAATTTTGCATAACTACATACACAATATTATATTGTAATGTGTTGAAAGGGTATCATTGGAAAGCATGTGTGTAAGTGTAAGTAAGCATTTTACACTACAAGAAATTGTTTAACTTTTTTATCTTTTTTATTTTCTCAAATAATATTAAAGGTTTTCCGGATTCTATTGTCTCACTGTCATTTTTTCTATTTATGCCAAACGAAAACACTAATATTGACACATTAATGCATAAAATAATCTTTTTTCGCACATTTATAAAAATAAAATCTACATGTACTCTATCTACTTTACATTATTAAATGATGAATAAAGCTTTCTCATGAAGTGTATTTCAGTTTTGTGAATAATGAATACTCATAAAAAAATAATTTCCTTTTTATAGTCAGATTTGTAGAAGTAATTAAAAATTGTAAAATTAATGGGCAATAACTCAAATTATAGAGTTGAAGTATGTCTCTGTGGGAACATTTTGTGTCCAGCTTGATATTCATGGCATATCTGTGGCACCATCAGCCACAGGCAGGGTTTGTGTTGGCGCTGTACCACTCCTGAATGTTGAGCGACGAGCGTGTTTGGATTTTTATTTTATAATGTGTGTCAGGTTAAATCCGTGAAGGTGTTTTGTTAGCAACCACGCGCCTATTGCCCTTGTCGCTGTTATGAATGTTTAAAAAGAGAAAAGTTCTACGCACCCGCAAATTTCAGAAACTGGAAAGTGTTAGTTAAAGCTTAAAAGCTTTTCAAACTTCGTAAAGATTTCAAATAATAGCGCCGTGCTATCTTTCCTAGAATAATACTTCGACATAAATTACTCTCTTGGAAATCATTCAAGCGAAAATCATTACTCCACTTCTTTTCGTTTTCATTCATATCTTGCACGTTTCCATATTCATTTCCGAATCTACGAATAGAGAAACATATAGACCAGTGCTTCTCAAAGTGGGCAATATCGCCCCCTGATGATCGATTGAATTATCCCACTGGCCGTGCCGGTAAGCAACAGAAACCTGTCGTAAATATTAAAATATTAAATATTTTTGTATTAATAACTGTAACTTACTAATTAGTTTTATGACTTAATTTATGCAGGACCGTATTTACACTTTTTGGGGTAAACATTTATTTCAGTTATTTGGCTTCGCTTTATATTGGTGACAGGATTCAGAATGTATGATACTACTATATAATTAAGTCTTCAAAGCACGTATGACGAATTTAAGAGCCCGATGCGAAGAGGTGTGCCTTTAACGGTACTAGTGCTTTAAAGGCTCTTATAGACGTATATCATACGATATTTTTTATTATACCTGCATAATAATCTTGAAAATACAACTGGGAAGAAGTATTTTCATTTTGATTCATTTTAAAATTGTGTGTGTGTGAATTGACGTAGTATCGTTCATGTGAAGATGCATTTGTTGTTTACGTTACTATCTGGATTCGTTGTTTAGAATTCTGTTGTGATATATATGGGTGAATTTAAAGAGTAAAATGGTTATGTTATTGCTTAGCATCTTTAAAACATGGCGTGTTTTAATGATGCGTTTTCGCACACTTTTTAGATTGTTAAACAAAGATTATTGTACAGGTATAATAAAAAAATAATTAAGTACTTCTTATACTCGTATTATAGGTTTTGATGTGGAATTGATAAGCTCTCATATTCATATATTTTCATAATTCAATATGAAAGTAATTCTCAAATTATTCTTTATCTGGTACTTTATTTAAAAATTGTAATTTTTGTTTCAATTTGTTGGAAATCATATATTCTATTTAGTTTTTTTTTGGTTATATGCTTTTGTACACGCAATAAGTTGAGATTATTACTATTATGATTGAAAATGTATAAAAATCAATTGTATGCTATGGTTGCTGGTATCATTATCAGCATCACCACTAGTTTAGCTTTACGTATAAAAATAATTTCGTATAAAAAAAATCGGGATGAAGACAAAATCTATTTTAAATATGTTTAATGCCGAACTTTTACTTAAGGATCTCGCAGTTTATATATATATATATATATATATATATATATATATATATATATATATATATATATATATATATATATATATATATATATATATTTTTTTTTTTTTTCTGAGTGTAATTCAAATGATACATTCATCTGTCAGATTGCCGGCGCATACCATCTGAGCATTTTCTATACCAAATAGAACATGTTCTAATTTTCTGGACCGAAATGTAACCTTGATAAAAATTTCTGTATGAAACAGTCCATAAAATTATGTCTATAATTATGTTCTTAATTCTGTATAGAATTACAGATCGTGATATACGGACTTTAGTGCCACTGGTTTGATAACAAATTTAATTGTTTATTAATTTTGTTAATAATAAAATAAAATTTATTAGAATATAAATACCTTACATTTCGCAATATTAGATTCCTAATAAGTGTTTATTTGAACGTAGTTTTTCCAATTTTATTTCAATATTAATGTAATGAATAAACAATTGATATAATCTAATTGAATTATAAAAAGATAAATTGGGATACTGCGAGGATTTGAATCTAAGATCTATGAACTTCGTTTATAATTAAATTTGATGTCATCAATTGTTGTTATGAATTATTTATATTATAAATAAAATAAATATAAATAAATATAGTATCACACCTTTTAGCTATCATTGGGTGTGGCACTCTGCCAAAGCAGATCTCAGTAAGTGATATATTTATGCGAGTGAAGTGTGGTTACCAGTCAAATCACGGCCCCCAAAGGTGTTTGTGGAGGGAGGGCCACAGGGATAATTTTAATGCGGTGAAAATTTTTGTCGGCTGTGGGTTCTCGGGATCCACAGGCCGACTCGATACCACTGAGCCATTTACCTATTTATTATTTATTTATTATATTATATTATATTATTTTAAAATAGTTTATATTCTAATAAATGACACAAGGATAATAAATTTAATAAATTATGCATTTCGGTATCCGTTAAAAACATAGACAGAATTTCAATTTCCTGGAGTGTACCTAGCGGTCAGAATGTGAGGTGGCAGATAGAAGCAGAAGCAGCCGGTATCAGACTACACATCTTACATAATGAGACGTTGGTGGCGGGTGGCAGCACCGTAAGCGTGGCCGCCGGCCGAAACAAGATTAGCTTCTCGGTTCTCCGTTCTCCACTTCAGCAGGTAAACACGAGCAGCGACCCGCGAGTATCGATGCCTGAACTCTGACCCCGGCGCCCGTCTCCCCTGACACCCCTGACCGCCCCGTGGTCCACGGGTACACGTGTCCGAGCTGTTGTCCGGACACCTATAAACGCGTGACATCGATTCAAATCTCCAACAGGGAACTAAACAAAGATTTTCTCAGTCAACAGACTTACAGGTTTTGTTGTTTTTCCAACGTGATTGTTGTGTTGTCGACATTGAAAGTCAAAGATTAAACAGTGAACAATACATGTTTTGATTATATTTACGCTATATAATTTAGATTTGCTACAAGTAATTAATGACTATGATACCAATAAACTGCGAAATATAAAGTTCTGTTTTTAATATTTAGGGATGCTGAAACTGTTCCACAAATAGAAATTTCTGTTTGAGATAAACCCTCATAGCTTGAGGCTATTTTATTGATAGTTAAAGTCGAAAATTGCAAATCCCTTTTGGAAAAGCTCCCTAACCTCAAATACAAAAAGTAATCTCCGTGAAGGAATATAGACATCTCGACTGCACCTATATATTACGCATGTATGTGTGCGTATCGCGTACGTAACCACCTGGTTAGGGTCGGAGCGAGATAGCTCCTAGGAGATGTGTTGGAGAGACAAGGATATTGGAATGGTTTCCGGCGTGTTTTGGTTTCCCTGTGGGCACAGCCCACGCGATCGTAAATTCCACCTGACTTACTCTTGAATTAACTGATTGAACGCTGTCCCATAAAAAGCCCACTCTTTGAAATTAAACGAATGGTCGCGATCGACCACAGAATATTATGGTTACTTCACTGCTTCAGTATCATCGTAATCAAACTTGCATGTTTATAATTTATCAGATTTTTATTTTCCGGAAGTGTATCTATAAATTATTTTCTATCTCCCCTAAGTAGCTGTTAACTTTTTATGATCACTATTTATTTATCACCGTTTAAGACTAAATTGAAATACTGGAAACGCATAATATCTTCTGGTATTGTCAGTTCACTGCTGTGCTATTTACAACAAATTCATTTTTGTTTTTAGATATAGCCTCGGGGAAAGTACAAAAATCTGATAAAGTAAAATTTTAGGAAAATTCAACTCTTCTCGAGTATATGACTTAATACAAAAAACATATTTAATTACAAACAGTAGATACAAACAAAACTAAATTAACTTAATATTTTGTACGAAATTTCCTTTCTCATCTAATTTTTGTTGCGTGGCGAGGCGAGGTGAGATGAGAGAGTACTCTCGCCTCGTAGTACATCACTACATGTTCTAATCCCGAGAAAAATTTACATACTCGTAATATGACAAGTAAATGCACATGCTATAGTTTATTTTGCATCGTGATTAGTGGTATCGTGTTGGTCTGTGCAATGGAGAACCCGGTTCGATTCCTACAGCTGACAAATATTTTTCATCACATTAAAAAACCTACCCCTGTGGGTCCCCCACCACTAACATCCTTGATTTTACGACTGATAACCGCAAAATATATCACTTACTGATATCTGCTACGACAGCGTGCTATACCCAGTAATGGGTAGAAGGTGTAATTATATATTTATTTTACTTTTTAAATCTGCGGTATTTTAAATTGAGTCAATTTAGAGAAATTTGTATATGAATTGTTATGTTTAGTAAATATTTTTGGTTTTTGTTTTATGACAATTTCAATTTTTATATTGTGGTAAATATTTTGTATTCTGTTTTTAGTACTTTTTTACTCTTCACATTTTTTACTCTTCATATTTTGAGCAGATGATGAATGTAGTACACGTTCGAAACGTCGTCAAATAAAAACGTTTTATATGTAACTTGTTGTTTTGCCTTATTATATATATATATATATATATATATATATATATATATATATATATATATATATATATATTATTTTTATTATTATTATTATTATTTCATACCTATATATATTAGATCTATTTTGAGTAGAGTTAAAAGTTTTCAATAACTATCAGCGGGAAATTTTTTTTTTTTAAATCGTATGAAAATCATAGTACGAATGGTAATTATTTGAATACCATTTTCTGATACGATATTTTTTCAGTTATCCTGCCAATAGTTTTCGGGAATTTTGTCCGGCCCTTATTGAAGGAATTGGTACATACAACTTGACAATATGACATATTGAAAAATAATGTATATGTAAGTTGACAAATTTAGAATACGATTATAAATTTATAAATTGATTGAGAGGGTAGTAAAACTAAGTATGCAAGTCCATCAATCCTTCAAGAGTAGCATCGTTAGTGCAGAGCTGTCAAATAGTGTGACGCAATTTAGCAAACTCCCCGTGGTGTCTTTGGTCAGATGTCTATCAGAAAGACATCCATGCCGCCGTAGCAGCTTAACAAATCCTCTCTTTGTTAATTCCGCGTTATGCTGCCTGCATTTCCATGAGTGCGATTCATTCGTGGTACTGTCGTTTCCTTCTCGATCCCGATCGTGAAGATGAAAGAGCATATCGGCTATGGCAATTCGACCGACAGGTTGAATTAATGAATGGTTTTCCACTCGGCCTGATAATCTCATTTACGTTTGCTAATGCATCGTTTCCCCGCCATTGATTTGAATTATTTGCACCGGAAATAGTGGAATCGTGGCCTGGACATGTATGCCACTACTATTGGTAGCTGGTATTAACTCTACATGCCTTTGATAGATGGTGTTGTTTCATGCTTATTATTAGACGTGTCGTTTTGACATTCATAACTAACGTGGTTGTCGGTTTTGGCTTTTACACTATGACGGTAATATGTACCTACTTTGTGATTTATTATTGAAAACGAATATTTTGTGTACGGAAATAACTCTGTCAAATTTTCTGATCGTTTATAAACCTGCATCGTTTCATAACATTATTATGGATGTCATTACTAAAATAGTTCTTTTGTTTCAGGTAAGTTACCATTCTACTCGATTTACTTTAATCGGAACTTGAGAAATTCTATATGTAAGTCCAAATTTTATGTCTTATTTATCCTTCAAACAATTTGCATCCATTATTTCTTTACTACTTTCTGAACTGCCCATAAATTTCTAAATCTTCTACATTTCTTATACAGAACTATTCTCGTGTATGCATAAGAAGATCGTAAAAGGCACGACAAAAATATTAAAAATTCAAATTCCTTGAACAATTACTGGTATAAATGAGCAATGAATATTCTAGTTTGGTCTATCATGATCGGCTGATTAAATATTACCCATCTTCTTGGACGCAGCGTGGCGAAGGTTGTCCGCAGAGATAATACGAATAGTTTGGCGTGGTGTGAACTCGTCCGCTGATGCATCGGTGCAGCTCAGCGCGTAAATCACTAAATCAGATGCAATTAAATATGGCCGCGGCAGCATTGCTAATTGACAAATGGTTGCCGCCGGAGACATTGTTTCGCAGTGTATAGCGCGTTGACTTAATCACTACGTTATAAATTGAAGCGGAACAAACAGCGGTGACTTACGGTCTGGATTCTATTGTCTTTAACCTCCTCCGACCTGGCGTATCCCTGGGGATGCTGCCTGGAACAATGCAGTGGTCCTGGAGGATAATAGCCTGCTCCGATAGGACCTCGTGAAATATGTAACTTACACTGTTTACCCCTTTAAGAAACTTAACTGTGATATCACTACGTTTATTTCCTTGTTTTGTTCTTCGCTGTCCTTCTAACAATTGTGTTGTAAGTGATATTGAAAAGAATCCTTATATACTGTAAATTCTATTAAATACTCCTCCACAATACATTCATTTACCCCACCAAAATAATTCATTCAAATGTTTCTTCATTTTAAAAGTTTTATTCGTTTAGAAATTTTATTATTCATGGAACCAATGTTTGTGTAAATGTAGGTAAAATGTAAAAAATACAGCATCTATAATGGCCAGAAAAGCAGAATGTAGATTCAGATGTTCGACTTTTATTGCAAATATATCACCGATGTATTCAACCGTTGACCTACAATCATTAATTCATATCCATTACCTTGGTTGGGGTTGGAATAACCATTTCGACTAGTATCTTACTTCACCGTATCAGATAAAAGTCGTCAAAAATGCTGCTTTTGAGATACATTTAGCCGTAAAACCACACAAACATTTCCATTTCTTCGAGCTTCCATATATTCCAGAGCAGGAATATTCAGCATTTCTACCTATATTTTATTTTTTTCTGAACATCAATGTTTTTCAATCCAGAGCTGTAAACTACTGAAAAAATCTGTTCGGTTTCGGTTCGCGGTACTTTATTGATTCGGTTTATGTTCTTTTTAAAATATTTAAATCACAAAATCAGTTCGGTTAAATTAGTTTTAATAAATTTCTTTATACATGCCTAACGCTGTTGCAGTTTATTATTTTCATTTTTCAGTTTAAATATACAGATATATATTTATACGTATCTACGTTTTGTAAATTACTAGGTAAATATTGAAAGAATATAATATTCAGTTTCATTTTGTATTAGACAGTATAAAAACAGAAATGCACATGCATAATACTGCCGGTTTGAATCGGTTCACGTGTACGGGTTGGTTCAAGTAATTAGGTTCCTTGTAAACCATTCGATTCAGGTTTGCGGTTCAAGAATAAGATCCGATTCGGTTTGGTTTTGGTTCAGGTTCCGGTTCCGGTTCGGGTTGCTACCCTGTTCTAAACTTATAGAACTAACATAGATTAGAGTAATCAAAAACATCATGCATTTTCTTATTAATTATTTAACTTCTCATATATTTTTCTTTAAATTATTATTTTTAGAAAAACTTAAATATATAAAATTATAACAGAAATTACGTTGTCATACATTCGATTTAAGTTTATATTTAATTTATTAATTTTTTTTAATTTCCATCAAAATTATACTTTTTTCTTTCCATTCTTTAAATCTGGGCATAGTAATCTAAACAAGGCATGTTCAATGTTATATTCTTTGAATGATTTAGAGACGGTTTTTCCATATTTGGATAAAGTTTCCGATAGGGCAGAATAATTGAAAAAATATCTCATCAGAAAATGATATTTCCATGTAATATATTTTTTTAATTTATTCCACTGAGTGTTATTGAGAACTTTATCCGGAGATGAAAAAACCGGCCCTTGGTCATAAATGTTCAATTAATGGTAGCATTATGTGTTTTGTAGATTCGTAATTCTGCAAATGATGAACCAAATCACATCGAAACTTATGACTTTATGAAATATTTTTTGTTTATCAACAAATATTGGTGTAATATTGTTCATTATTTATAGATTTATGGATCTATAAACTTATAGATTTATTTTCTGAAACAAATTCCCGAGTCCAGATCTGTAAGGAACACATCCGAGTCGACCTGTATTACAAATTTTTATGCTCTGACACGACCACATCATAGCAGGCGTCGTTCGTCTCGTTCACAATGCTCGGTCGTGATGATGTGTAACCTGCGACGCGGTATTGCCGTGATCGAGAACTCCTTGCGTGGAGTCTTCCTCGATGTTGGTAAACTGACGTGTCGATGAACGCGGCAGACGGGCAATAACGTACCGGAAACGGATGAACACACTCTGATCCAGTGGCGGAGATGTTTTTTACGACTTTGGAAGACTTGTTTCATTGTTGATGTGACTGATGTTATAGCACGATGGACTGGGTTTAATAATCTTTTTCTTGTTTTATTGTAGGTCATATACAATATGTTTCATTTTCTTTGCAAGTTTTTTTTTTTTTTTGATTTTTATAAATTTTATTTTCTTAACATTAATTCATTACCATAAGTGGTATTGCTAATTACTTCGTATTATGAGCAAGAATACATATGTATGTTAATCCATGGTAGCCTCAACTTACATATTTTAAAGAAACACAGCTGTATCCTATTGCTTCGAATTTCACAATAAACTATACATCTACAAAATACTCGGTAGATGAATATATTAATAATTATATTACTGGCAGTAAATACAAATTTTGTGATGTCGCGTTTCTAGATTAATCGAGTGTCGTCTAGTAATTGGATCGAATATAACTCTTGCTTCATATTGCAAATTCTTAGTTTGTCTCTACATGGAATTGAGAGTCTTGAAACTTTCAATGATCAACTTGGGTGATCTTTATGCGTTAACATATGTTAGCAAGGTTGGAATTGTTCAAATTAGAAGTATTTTTGTGTTATATCCAATGTTGAAAACTACTGATTTCGATTCTCGGTTCGTTATCGTTTTTTGGTTCGCGTTTTGTTCAGATTTAAAATAATTAAATTTTGGAGCAGTGTATGGACCGTTCCTCAAGAGAGGTTCGGTTCGACGCTTTAGTTTAATTATTATTATTATTATTATTTTGTACATACATACGTATTGTAATTTTGTTCTATCAATGTTTAGAAAATATCGGCTTGAACCGAGTAAAACAGTTTCATATGTTTATTTGGTTCAATTATCCAGTTCTACATGAACGGTTCGGTTTGGGTTCATGATTCAAGAAAACGAACCTGTTTGGTTCGGTTTTCAGTCCTGGTTATATCTAAAAATGTGCAAGAAAAATTATCTGTGCCGCTGAATAGACATTAAAAATATGTACCTATTTCTTATTTCAATCATGTTTCACGATACATAATTAAGTAAAGTCATCATCACGCTTTTTATCCATTGACTTTTCACTATTATTTAGTAGTGTATGTATCTATTTTCCTACGGATATAATTGTGAGAACAAGAATTAGTTTAAGATGTTAGAAAAATTTCTTGATTTGACGAATGGTAAATGTATTTCCCGCGCAAAATATATTACTTACAGTAGAGTACCATACCCAGTATGGGGCAAAAGTCATGATGGTGTATTTATTTTATCTACCGAATTTGAATCCTCATCTTCAAAAAATCTGGAATCTCAACTGGAAATAAATAAATGAATAATTTAGTTCAAATAAATGACAGATAGTAAACGTCTTTAGTATTTATAACGTAGTATTTTTGTAATTTCAACGCAATATTATTTCATTTACCTGATAGGGTATAGATACCTTTTCGAATATAGAATAAGCAATCCTAAAACCAGTTTGTCCAAACGATTTGCACAATCTAAAATTTATTATAGGCTCTAAACTTTTGTACAGGCTCAAGACATAATTTATTCAGATTTAAGGTACGACTTTGGAAATTCAGCGCTATTAGGAAGTTCGTAAATATAAATCTAATTTATTTGACTGTTGTTATTTTGTATTAAATGCGTATTTTATTGGTTTGAAATTCTTTTGCATAATGACTGTGGTTTCTAGATCATAAACGTGAATAATATCCATGGCACAGCTGTAGCGCAGCGAAGCATAAAACGTGACCCCTCTTTTCAAAAGCTTCTCTTCAGGTTCCCTTCATCGTACTCAGACTGCAATCCGATTCATCCGTACGTGAGTTTCAGAATATATGGAACTGATCTCTGTAGGTGATACGTTTCAAAATGCAGGTCAAGATATGTTTGTTTCTCTTTTTTAAGATCGTGACTTTAGATGGGAAGAGGACACCTTTAGTGCTTCTTCTATTTTTATGTTTTTCGGATGCTTTTCCTTCTCGGAAACTGTTTTTCCTTTTTATAGCAACTACGTTGGATTAATAGATAAACAGTGGTACGTGTCAATTCTTGGTTTGCTGTCATATTGCTACATTTACACAAAAGCGAATGGCGATGTACGAAGTATTTTTGTTACATTTATAGATAAACCAAACTTCGGAATTTTATAAAATTATTATTTAAAAATTGGTTCGTTGGTATCGAGTCGGATTGACAATTTAAGAACTCAGGTTGGATTTCCACAGCCGACAAACAATTTTCACTGCATTAAAATTATTCTTGGGGGCCGTGATTTGACGGTCAATAATCATACTTTACGCGCATAAATCCCTTAACGAGATCTGCTACAGCAGTGTTATACCCATTCATAGATAAAAGATGTGATGATTTTTCTGTCCGCGAAAAACTCTAATTTTTACAGTATTCACCAACCCAGTTAGTCATTTCTTATTCAATTAATGCTGACTAACATCTTTTTAAATCTAGTCTACAATCTTGTTTTGTAAATTGGAAATGAAGCTAAATATGAAAATAAAATTATTGATGATCATTAAGGGGTTATACTACCCAGGCGCACTGAAGAGTGAACCTTTTTTTGGGAATTTTTTTCTCGATTTATAATAAATGGATTAAAATTAAATTTGGAGTCTTTATTGTACATGTATTAAGGTATATACAAATTAACTTAAATTGTTTATTCCAAATGTAATTATTCATCATTCTTAAAAATCGTGTGTACTTAGATTGATATTCTAAATGAACGAGCTACACTGCACGCCAATTTGAAAAACATGTGTTCAAGTTACCTAGTGCCAGGACGCCATTTTGTAAGGTAAATTTAAATAAAAAATATTTTTATATACCTTAATACATGTATAATAAAGTCTCCAAATTTTAATTTAATCCATTGATTAGTAATCGGGAAAAAAATTCCCAAAAAAAAGTTCACTCTTCAGTACGCCTGGGTAGTATAACCCCTTAAAGCTATATTTCTACCTCTTAACATAAGCATAGTCCGGCAGTACGGTAATGTGGATAATGTTACAGCATTCTAATCCGAAGATCCCGATTTCGAACCTCACTCAAGTTAAAAATATATGAACTACCATACTGCGGCTCGGGAAGTCCAAACCCTGTAATGTAATTGGGATTAAGTTTCTGCGGTGTAGAGTAGCATAAATAAATAAATAAATAGTCTAGCGCCGCGGAACGATTTTAACTCAAGGAAGGTTCAAAATATTTTGCCAATTAAATACAATACATAATTCTAATCAAAACTTGTTCTTTTCAATAGTTAATATTATTTTGTCTAGAAATACTCCATAGCTTATAGAAACAGACCAGCCGTTTCTTTCAGATAATATAGGCCAGTAAAGCCTACATTGAGAACAAATACCGCAAATTAATTAAATTGCAACTTCTTTTTGCTTCGAACTTACAATAACAAAAACAAACATTACATAGATCTAACTAATTTGATAAAACATTTTTTAAATTTGTTACATATAATGTTACAGATAAATATAGTTCTTTATAAAATTTTACGGAGGTGCACTCTGATTTTTTGTCGTACTCAGCTGATTTTTTCAGAAGGGATTTGAGCCCCCTCTCACCCCACAGTTCCATGACGCTTGAACAATGTTATAATCTTTTGATATTGTTTATCAATATGTGACAATAGCAAACCGTTTACACATACTATTCTTTTTAACCGGGCTAGTAAAATATAAAAAATTACATGGCGCTTCATCTGATTTATTAATAATATACCTACTACATATATTATTATCCTAAAAGTAGGAATCATACATATCGCGAAAATTATTTTACAGTAGATGTAAATATATAAAATGTTGATAAACAATGGCTACGTGTACGTCATACATCTATATTACACCTCATCTATATTAAGATTAAGCAAGTGGAAAATGTACATGTTTACGCAGAGCAAATACTTAAGCTAAACTAAATAAATAGAGGTAAGATATACTCCAGATTTGAGTAAATAAACTTATAAACGTTCAATTTAGTTTGATACTCAGAGATTATGTGAAATTGTTATTTATAAATCTGCTAATATGGGCAATATGAGTGTTCATTAATACGTAAAACATATTTTTACATCTTGGTTATTATTTAAAAAAAATCATTTTATTTTGCACATACAAATTAAACTATATAACATTGCTTTGGTTTTGACTTACAGTAGATATAACCTACAAATATTTAAGTCAGGCCTGTGAGCATCATATTTAAATACACTTAAGTCACTCAAGTGAAAAATAGACGTGACCCAAGGTCAGTACATATTGGAACCGTTTAGTCCGTATTACTTATTTTGATTTAGGTACAATATATTGTTTAGGTCTAATATAGATCTGCAGTATAAACATGGTCAAAATTGTGATGATATGACTCTGATTATGTTTTTATTTCGGAAAGGTAACTTTTCTGAATCAATGTTTGATAATAAAAGGTTAATAAAAGCAAAAGAAACAACGAAGTAGTTTACGACAATATTATAAAACGTTTAGCAGTCTGATATATTTTACACTTTGCTATATAAGAAAGATTGATTTCCTTGCATCGCCTCCACCAAATTTCCTTCGGCAGCAGCCATGTCATCGACAGCGGTTCCCACGTGTAGACTCCACCGAAAATCGATCGTTCAACAAACGGGGTCGCCTTTAGCTTGCATGCGTCTTTCCGGCAGCCATGAGTTCGGTGTTCGCCTTAGCCACGACCGAGAGATTGATAAGAGTCAAACGTAAGAATCGAAGATTTCCGAACATTCGGCTAGGCTCCGATTTCTTTGCTTCTGTTGATGCCGTTGGAGATGCTAGTGCTGTTGCTGGTAATTGAAAGGAAACAGCAAACTCTGGATACTAAAAGCTATACTATGTCAGACGAGAGAGTAAATTGGAAAAGTATTTGGATTTGCTCTTGCTTCATGGACAGTTTGTAAAATTGCTTTTGCTGTGTGGAAGATCAATAATTTTCAACAACAACAAACGTTTTAAATAATTAATTAATATTAATCAATGCAAATGAACAAAAAGTTGTTATTTCAAGATTTTTCACGATATTACTGCTTTTTGTTCAAAAATTCAGTCAGTGTAAAAATAATTTTCTACCTACGGTCGTGTTGTAAAGTCAACATATCAACATTCAAAATGAGTGTGGAAAGTATCTCTTTGCAGCACTCAGTGCGGCTTGAAATCAATTATGATGTTGTTTCCAAGACAACCATTGTTGAACAATCTTTTTTTAATAATTACGAAATCTAAGAGCAAATGACAGATGTCAAATATCGCTTCAAATATCGATTTAAAAAAATAGTATGTAACATATGTGTGACAATGGCCATTGCGAAAGTTGTGTTACAATATATTATTTATATAGATATATAGTACATTGTAAACATATTTTCATATCAAACAAAAAAACAATGATTTTTTGACAAAACTGTGAGATATGAAATTCATATCTTAAAGTTCTGTCAACAACGACTTGTTTCAAATTTAAAACTGCCGCGTTCAATTGATAAGGATATTGCTACTTTTACCGAATTACTTCTCAGCTCTCAGTAAAATAATAAACTGAAAATGCTTGAACAATTTATTTTATTATTTTATATTAGCATATTATTGACAAGTAAATATTTATTGAATTTCTTATTTATTATTATTAATACTGAATTTAATATTGGTACAATTATTTAAAATCATTTTAGATGAATTTGAAGTTAGAATGTTAAAATTTGTTGATGTCATCAATGTATTTAAGAAATTATTAATTGAATTTTGAATTTTGTTAGCTACATTTAGTTTATTTTTTAACGATTCGTCGATATATACTGTAATATTGTGTTCAAAAAGTAGAAGCTTTGTATTGCTTCCATATTTGACCAAAATGAACCATAAGAAGATTTTCGGAAGATGATGTGTCGCCAATCCATAAATAATTTATATGCTACCTCATATTTTTTCCTTGAAATTTCCGGTAGAAAATCTAGATACATAATTTTCGCAGCTTCTATAATATCTGGAGGTGTAAAATTAAGATGTTTTTCGTTATTACTTTTCATTTTTATCTCACAAAATCTTAAAACTATTGATAGTTATGAAAAATAATATGATTTAATTTTGTTTTCTCAATTTGAAATGTCATACTAGAGTGATATCGTTATATTTTTATTAAAATATAAATAATAGGGCTACAATATCGTGGTCGTAGAGAAAGTATAATGCTCAACTGGCATGGAATGTCCGTTTCATGCTTATTGTACAATATACTATTAAATTACTTTAATATCAACTTTTTCATTACTTACAGATAGCTCAGGTTTTCTTAGTTACGCTGTATAATCTCGCTAATTATTGCGTTACTAAGCGTGTTTCACGAAACATAAACCATTGCGTATTTCGTCAAAAACAAACGAATTGTTCCATCAAGAAACAAATAAGTGATTTTATTGATATTTTGTGACTGATTCATTGAAAAATCTTAATATTACATTCAAGCTTCGAAAATCACCTGAGTATAATAATCTACGAACTTTTAATGTTACTTAAAATCACAACTCTACCTAGGATGTCAATATGTTTTCTAGGAAACACATCTCGTCCTTTTAACTGTATTTTCAGTATTTTCGAAGCTCTTGTTGTAGAGCTGGGTGCGATTTTGATTGGTTCACAATGGGTGATATCCTAGAATAGTTTAGTATCTATTCTTTTATTCTACGATCTATTATTTTTATTCTTTATTGTAATAAAGCGCAAGTATAATTAAAAAAGTAATTTTTCCATGAAGCAAAATTCGCCAATCCTAGCAACGAGACAATTTAATTTTAATAAGAAAAATTGCACGTTCATTTAATTTGAACATAGCGCTCTTTGGAAACAGTCGTCTGCCGTCATGTGCACGCAAAATCGCGCGGTTCTCTGCACAGAATAATTTAATTTTGGAGTCCGCGACGCCGAACATCGTCACATCCAATTAAAATTCCTGGCCTTACACGTAGCCGTGTGTGGGAGAGAGATAACATGCAAGGGAGCTTGTATCCGCAGAAAATATTAACAACAATGCAACCGCTATAGAGATTGTAATTAAAGTGATCCTGTTAAGCGCGGCTGATTGGCGGCAGCTCTCGGCGCGCTATGGTGTAGCGCGGCTTTGCCGGAGCGAGACATTTACCGCAGTGATGTAATAATACTACGTGCGGTGTCAACGTCGGTTGCTAACTGCACTTCCTGAAGCTTGTCGTTGACCAGGCTGCTTAGCGGAGCTGGAGCAAAAATTAATTTGTTTCATTGAAGAATTGTTCGCTGGAATTTACACCACACAATTGCTCCTCGGAAAGTTATACAACTCCAAACTAAAAAAGGCAAAGAGAATGTCCTAATCTAGTACTCGTATCTTACTACAGTCTAATATTTCAATTCAATTTTTCCGAAGTCTATATCTTAAAAAATAAACAAGATATGAAGATATGCTTAACGACATTGAATTCCTCGTGTTCGAATTGACTTGTAAGCTAATTTTTAGCAATTATTATTTTTTTTAATTTCAGTTTTAGGCCAGTTTCAGACTGTAAAATTATTTCTATATTGTAACGAAAATTTATATATATATATATTTTTTTTGACACTGAATCTAAGTTGCCAAAATCATATTCGTATGTCTTCTAGTTTTTGAGAAAACTTTGGCAAAAATTTTTTGAAATATAAAAATTGCTGAAACTTTATTTATAATTTAATTACAGTGCGAGCACATCTTCAAATCTCGTTTAGTTTTTGAGATAAAGCCCCGAGAAAGTACAATTTTTTTTGAGGAAAATTCAATTTTCTGGAGTATATAACTTAATACAAAAAAATATTTAATCACAAATAGTAGACACAAACAAAATTTAAATAACAAAATATTTTGTTTAAGCTATAAAAATGCGAAACCTACGAGCTCCCACACGAGTTTTTCGCTTTCTCATCTTTATATCGATGTCTTTTCGAATTTTATATTCTAATATCGATCTTGCTCTCGTCTGTCATTATGTGGCGTGTGACGAGGCGAGATGTGAGAGTACTCTCGTTTTGTCGTGGATCAGTGTGCAGCAAAATTGTAATATTCAGCAATTATTAATAAAATGGTGTGATGATATCATTTAGATTTGGTATGAAACTGCTACAAATTTAAGTATAAAACTATTGAAATATTTGTAATTTAGTTAACATTAATAAAATAATTATAACTTTTGCTCTAAATTAGGATTCAAATTCATAAGATTAACTTAATATTACTAATCCTAAATAATAGTCATCTAACAGTAAACAATCGGTGTCAAATTCATTACATTTCTGTTTGTAGTCGTTGTTTCCATTTCAAATTAACAATTAAACTAAATGTTTAATTGATTTCATTCAGTGATTTATTGTGGATTAGCATACAGCTGTCAGTCATGATTTCAATTTATTTGATTTATATTAACAATTCAGGTACATTTGCGAAAATATAGAGCAGCATTTTATTTCACCAATATTTTTCTCGTCAATATTCAACAAAAATAATTAATGTTGCTATTGATTAATTGTTCAATTGTAATTGTTAATTTGGATACCACTGATTCGGTATTTAAATTAAATACACGAAGCATCGCAAATGTTACAAAAAATACTAAAACCAAAACCATAAAGACAAAATGTCTAGAAAATGTGTAAATATTTTGCACCTTGATAAAATTTATATAAAAATACGGTAATTTGTTCAGAATTGACATACACTTTTTTATTTCAAAACTACTGAATTATTTATATGTCGACAATATTGAAAATAGGTATTGTAGCTCTGCCTGCTACAGACGTTGTTCCTTGTGTCTTGATTGACAACGGAAAGTTATTATTTCCCGAACAACAAGCGTTTCTTGTACTTTCTCGATTGTCTCCCAGAGCAGCGGCAATAGACTACTTTCTGGTTTAGGTACACAAACAACTACGAGTATTCCCGTTTGTTGCTATTGAAAACAATCGGGAAAGTAAAAGACACGCTTGTTGCTCGGGAAACCATAACTTTCCGTTGTTTCCGTTATTTCACTAGGTTACTTCGGTTACTTTATTTCTAGTACTAGAATTACTCATTCAAATGTAGCCTGAAGTAATACACTTCAACAAGTGTATATGAATATGCTTAGTTCAGCTCATTTACTCATGTTGTCTAATTTATTTGAACTGGTTTAAGTAAACCAAGTAGCAATTATATACTTGTCGTCAATGACATTTCTGTTTTTTAAAAGTGATTTTAAATTATTTTTTTGATATTGATCGTGAAAGTCGAAAATCATTATTGAACTATTTTTAAAATCTTGTAAATATTACAATTTCATTAGTTTAATTTGAATTTTTTTCAAATTTTCCAACTTAATATTAAAATGTAGAATCAGACAATAGTTATTTTTATAACAAGTGCCGAAAAAGGCTTGTTACGTGCAAGTGCGGAAATCTGCACGTGTTATGAACAACATTTTTTCTACAACTGTGCGATTTGGATTATCATTAAAATATTATCAAAATTCATAAAATTTTACACGAGAACGATGTTTAAGGCGTTGCTATGGTTTGTTTGTTGATTGCTTGCACATTGTTCTACGTTATTTTAAAATATTTCACTAATTTCAAGATAATTTCTTCAAAATCGTCTAGATTAGAATACTACAGTGAGTACAAAGATAATTGAAGCCCCAGATCATGCTATGTTGGATCTATTTTCGACAATGACAATCAACCTGCTGCTGAATAATATTGCTGGTAACAATATGAACAGGTACGGAAGAAATCAATGTTTCTTTAGACAGTACAAAAGTTTCCACTTCACACTATGTCAATATAAGCATCTGTAACAATTGTGTTAATAATATACGCAAACAATAAAATAAAACCATTTATCGATATATTTTACTTTGTTCGGTTCTTTTTATTAATTATGTACAGATTAAATATACTGCAATTTAAGGTTATGTTTATAAACGTCAAAATATACTACTGCATATTTACTAGCGCTGCCTCACCGCATTCTCTTCTTCCATAAGCGTCTGTGTCCAAAATATGAATTCCGCGCTCGGCGCGAAATTTAAATAGCTCTTAATACAACTTTCTTTTGACAATTGCGTAACAAAGTACTTTCCGCACGAGTGATTCTTTGCTTACAGGAACGCACTTGATCTGCATTTGTCTACTTTCCATACGTAACCAAGGCAATAATAGTTACGTAATAACAAAGAAATCGCACAGTTGTAGGAAAAATAAATTTTAACATGTTAAAAAGCACACATTTGATTGACAATAACGAACTTTAAATTCATGAAAAACAGTATTGTTTTCATTAATTTCATTATGTACAAATACATATTTTAAGCATTTTAAAATAGTCGTATAAAAATATTATGTGCACTTCGAGCAGAAAGTGTCCGTACATAAAAGTTGTTCACAATCTCCATGCGCGAGACTACTTCCTGCTCTAGATATACAAATAACTATTAAAACGCTGACGACCAGTTTTTTAGGATTGGTTTGAAAAACTACTATTCTCTCTAATCCAGTGTATAATTAATGTTATTTTTTTTAACTGTCTCATTAAATATATAGACCATTCGTATAATTTGCAAGGAGTATCTGACTATAGTAAAGCAATCACAGTTCTTAGTAAGACAAACAACCAGAGAGAACAGCACCTCAACGCCATCAGCGTTTATTTTCGCAGTAGAGGCATGACCTTGCATTTCCAGTGCCAGACCCTTAATGAATATCGCGTGGAACCTAAATTAATACTGCTGGCTGGGAGAACAAGAACAGAGCGAAGAAGATGCTCCACGGTTCGTTGTAGAGTAAGCGACGAAGGCCGGGGCGGCGGCGGCGTCTTATAAAATTAGCGTGGTGGGGTGTTTGCTAAGGGGGTGGCTGCGGAAGCTGTGTGCGTACCGCGCGCGTGTGTGTGTGGGTGAGTGTGTGCGAACTGTAGATCTGCTACATCAGCTGTTGATATGAGAGTAAACACTGACTATGGGTGTTTGTGTTGTTACATTGCGGCGGACGCTTCTATCTACTCTCTCCTCCTGTGCACTCGATGCTCTCCGTCTCTCTCACCACCTCTTACAGTTTCGCTCATACTCTCATCTTCCTTACTCTTCTTCGTTATTGGTTTTAGGGGCGATGTTTTTAGCTTCGAGTGTATAATTTTCCACCGTTAATGGAGATTTTAAATGTGTGAATTGCGGTAGAGCGATTTACAAGTTAAACAATTTTGATTCATTATCATTTTAGTACTCTTCAGACTACAAACCATATTCTGACAATTTTATATTGACTTCACTCTAAACACTCTGCTAATAAAATAATGGCACATATTACATATTTAGTGCTACAACAACATAAATTACAATAATGTAGAAATACAGCTCCTTTCAGATATAAAAGAAACAAAAGGTTTGACTACAAGGTTTATTAGAATGAAATCTAACACATGGAAAAAGTTTTCAGAACTCATTTAAGTAATTAAAACAATCTCTGATTTAACTTCTGTAAATTTTATTTAATTAGACGTTTCGGTACACTAAATAATTTTTGCGAATGTGGTAAAGTTTACATTTAACAAAAGGGAAGAACAATTTTAACAATACTTAGCGAACATAAACGTTTCATTCGACTGAACGACCCTGATAAATCTTCGATTGCTCAACATGCAATAAAATTACTACACAAGATTAAATTTGAAGACACAAAAATCGTTGCCGGGCCTAAATATTTGAACGGTCGATTGATCAGAGAAGTTATTGAAATTTACAATAACAATAACAACATGAACAATTGTGATGGTTGTGAATTGAATAAAACTAGAAGAATTATAATGATTTTTTTTTATTTGTTACTTAGTTACTTGTTTAGTGTTACATTTTGTTATGTATTATTTTCTATTTTTTTGAACAAAGGTACACGTTTAGTGTACTAAAACTATGTATTAAGGTTGTAATAGAGTGAAAAAAAAAATTTGCTGATCTGAATGAAATTTGGGCCTGTTAAAATATGAAACACATTCATCGTCTGTGAACAAATACATTCGCTGTAAAGTTGAGTTTTTATACACGGGGCTTATGGCGATCATCACACAGAATCGAACATATTTGGTTTGTGTACATCTAAAATTTTGCAGTTTCATTTGAAAAACTAGTATGATGTTCTAGAACTATCCATGTATATTATATCAGAAGGAGAAAGTTTTTTATCGTTTAGTAATGGATATATAGCCATGCAAAGCCTTGTTTTTAACGAAATATTAAGAATCCCAATTTATAATGGCAACACCACACGGTGGTATGGTATTTGAAAATTCAGTAGACCAACAACCTGTTAACAATTCATAATAAGTATAAAACACTTCTTTTATTCAATTTTTATATTTTTTGAGTGTCAGTTTCGCCACTCAACAAACGATGGCGCCACCGTCACACTAGTACTACCTTAAATAAAATTGAACAGAAATTAAACTAAAAATTGTTTTACTTATTATATAATGTAATCTACTTTTTTGTTTGAAACTTTTTTCGTTTTTTCTTGACATACAACCATTTATAAATTAAGGCGAACAAAATGTTCCTTTTAACCGAAGTCATAGCTCTTACTGATTTAGAGATCGTAATGAAAGTCTCGAAATAGGAACATTCTGTATAGGTATAGCCACGTCGTTTAAATTTGCTTTTGTCGAAATATTTACAGGGTACCTACTTTACACAATTATATACCAGTCCTTGTGTAACGAATGAAAATTTACATATAACATACATTAATAGGTTTACGTTCAAAGATACAGTTGTTTCGAAGTAGTTAAAAATCAGTATATGTAAAGTTTAAAGAGTCGAGTTCTTGGTCTCTTCTAAATGTGTATTCATCGAAAACAGTAAATTTATAAAGCGATACTCATAACCAGTTAATTAAATGCAGTTCAATTGGTGTGAATGTCATAGCACCTAAGAAAATTGATTTTTCTAGCATTGTGAAGAGCAGTGGTGATGGTGGTGGGTAAACGTGTCAAACTTGTGCAATTACTTAGTTGTAATTTCGCGAGGAACTCACATTCAGCGTGTGACGTTATAGTGTTTCACTACTTCGCTGTTTCATTTCATGTTTTAATTAACGAAGACGTTTTAAGGCTTCTTTGAAAGGTGCTGTCATTGAATGGATTTAATTTGGTTATATGGTTTATATTTAATTTGCGGCTGAAAAACAAGAATAAATAAACATTTAAAACAGTTAGTTTGATTATTTTGTCATTGTCATTTTGTTTACTTGTATTGAATTATACGCTAGCATACTCTATGTATTTGAACAATAATTTAGAGCAAAATAGTATAATGTTTAATACCACAAAAATAATTATTGTCATCATTGTATTATTCTGTAAACAGCATTAGAGCTAACGATTTTAATTGTATTTATTTTACTAGTCTGCACAACAGGAAAATTAAGCTCAATTACGGTACAAGGAAGCTTACGGTTTAAAGTGAAATTCGAACTCCATACTCACAGTACAGGAACAGTGTGTTTTAATAATTTCAGAAAAAAATAAATAAATGTCAAATACTACGTAATATCAAAAAGAATTTTGAAAACATTCGTAAAATTATTTGTACTTCACATAAAGTGCGACATATTCTTAGTGCCACTGATTTCAATTCTTGCTATTATTATTATAAGTTTTTGTCTAAATAATGAAACATTAAAATGACATTAAAAATGTGTACTTCATGTAAAGAGGAGATTGTTTTTTTTGATTCAGGATCAGTGTATCATGTACTAAGTAATATTTCATCTAGTTTTTGTTATATATTTCAATGGTTTCCAAACTATGCTTATAAGGGCGCCACGAATTATTCCAGTATATGAAATGTGCGGTGAACAACAGACTCACTCGTTGAAATATATTTTTATTTAATATTTATACCTAAAATGTTTATAAGTTTGTAACTGTTTTTTTTTAACTTAACCAATCTATTTTACAAGTGTGCGCTGCAACTGTTAGTTAAACCAATGTTGTCTCTTGGGGCGTTTTGAAAAAAATCTGATACTTTAAGGGCGACATGAACTGAAAAAGTTTGAAAACCACTGATATATATCTTTGGGAACTGGTTTCCAAACTTTATATACTTATATATAAATTAAAAAAATAAATATATCATCACGCCTTCTACCCATTACTGGGTGTGGCACTCTGCCGAAGCAGACCTCGGTAAGTGATATATTTTTGCGCGTGAAGTGCGGTTACCAGCCGTCAAATCACGACCTCCAAAGATGTTAGTGGAGGGGGAGCCACATGAGTAGTATTAATGTGGTGAAAATGTTTGTCGGCAGTGGGAATCGAACCAGGGTTCTCAGGATCCACAGGCCGACACGATAACCACTGTGCCACCTACTCCATATATGTAATATGTAACGCGTTCATTCTTTCGGGGCTTTACCTGCATAAATGTTTTGACATTTAAAAAAACAAATAAATCCACGCATTTATATTATGTTTCCAATAGCATCCATTGTATTTTGAATATGATATTGATTGTTTAGGTGTAAATATTTGAATAAATAATTCTGTGTGAACAGTGTTCCCCTCAATAGTCTTATTAATTTTATCAGAGAAGTAAAGACGTACAGCAAGGATTTCATTTTCATTAAACCGCCATAATTTAATATCGCCTCGGCACACCTTCACCTTCCGCTCAAATCATTCTTTCTTCATCTTACAATACACCTTTATCACGTCGGGGCGCCAAGTTCCTCCAAATACGCTTTAAAAAGCCAATTCCACAGTGCACAGGCGCGATAAATATAATTAATTTCACGTGTTTCGTGCTGTAGCAGGCGTTGGAGCTTCGAGCTGCGAGTATAGTTCGCAATTCCGCCGCTGTCGATATCGGCGTTGCATTCCTTTCCGGTTGCGCGCGCGCGCGTTTCCTGCGCCGTTTTCTGAAAGAAAGCGGCTTTGATAAACCGAGCGTGGTACCTAGCGAATGGTCCTTGTTATATCGCGCAGGAGGAATCCTTGGCAACTGATTGACCGTCACACAAAGGGCGACTTCACGTGCTAAGCCCAAGCGAACCGGCTGAACACTTAACTGGCACAACGCACAACGCCTGAGCACCACGCACTTCTCTAGTTATTGTAAAGATGCGCTCTAATCCGGATATGATTAAATGCCTAGGCCTTTTCTTCATACACGAGCTCACATTTTCTAGTTATGCTTTGTTCTTTTCCCTTTCTAACTACATTTCATTTCTTTAATATAACTATTCAGTAAGTGTGCAAGTTCATCAAGTTTTGTCTGTATCCTTTTTAACAATATTTCACACCTAGAGACAGAGTACTACCATCAAGGGTGGCGGGTTACAAAGTTTTGAATGAATGTAAACGGCACTAGTACGGAATTTAAAAAAATTGGAGAAATATTAGAAAAATTTTATTTATCATAAAACACGAAACGAACAAAAAATATGTCAATTTTTTTTTAAAATATACGGGAAAACAACGGTATAGATACGTACCCGTACCTGTTACAATTAAAATAAGAAAAAAGCTTATTTATTATTTAGCACTAAACTAAATAAATAAGTATGAATGGAGAAATCGTGTCCAATGGTTTGAAGGAATAAAAGTTATGAAGAAGTTTTAACATAGAGTAAATTAGAAACATGTTCAAATTAGATATTAACAACGTGTTACGCTTAAATTCATTTGCGACTTGATTGATGCCGAGTATATTTTATTGGCGTAAATTTGTAAAAGATCATTCAAATAAGCAAACAGTATGTACAACAATTTCTTATTATATTGACACATTAATATAAAGCTGTTTTTAAATTTCGTTTACGTGAGTACAATGTATTTGTTTAATCCGCATGGGTGTACCGCTGAGTACCATTTAGTCCCACTGCCATGAACAAAATCTTGACTTTATTTACATTTTTGTGCTAAGCACTACAATAATCAGATTAAAAATTAAAATACACGTACCTTATATATAATTAAATTCAATTTCAAATTTTCAGTATATAGTTAAAAATAAAAAGTAAATTTTATGTTTGTATGCGAAGAATCTATATTAACAGCAAATATGGATTTGTTAGGTATTAAGGTAGTACTAGTGTAACGATGGCGCCATCGGTTGTCGAGTGGTGAAACTGACGCTTAAAAAAATATAAAAATTGAATAAAATAAGTGTTTTATACTTATTATGATTTGATTATCATGAATTGTTAACAGGTTGTTGGTCTAGTGAATTTTCAAATATCATACCACCGTGTGGTGTTGCCATTATGAATTGGGATTCTTAATTTTTCATTAAAAACAAGGCTTTGCATGGCTATATATCCATTACTAAACGATAAAAACTTTCTCCTTCTGATACAATATACATGGATAGTTCTAGAATATCATACTAGTTTTTTTAAAAGAAACTGCAAAATTTTGGAGGTACACAAACCAAATATGTGCGATTCTGAGTGATGATCGCCATAAGCCCCGTGTATAAGAACTCAACTTTACAAGCGAATGTATTTTTTCACAGACGATGAATGTGTTTCATATTTTAACAGGCCCAAATTTCATTCAGATCAGCAAAATTTTTTTTTCACGCTATTACTACCTTTGTACAAAGTTTTAGTATACTAAACGCGTACCTTTGTTCAAAAAAATAGAAAATAATACATAACAAAATGTAACAATAAACAAGTAACTAACGATGAATGTGTTTCATATTTTAACAGGATGCGTAAGACTATTCAATGTTTACGTGCGCCAAATTTCATTCTGATCTGCAAAATTTTTTTCACACTAGTACTACCTTAATTACTTTTGTAGCGAGCGATGCGAGCATCGGCAAAAAACAACAAATAATAAATGTATTAAATAATGATATGAATTATGAATCATTGTTCATATTTTTTCTGTATTTCGAGTATTATTTGTAACATAAATATTTAAATGACCTGACGTAAAAATGAAAATTACGAAGTAAAGATAATTACAAAAAGTATTATACTCACTAATTGTCGCAGTTTTGCTTCAGCAGTTTTTGATTGGAATATTATGTTCATTAGCCGTTAATTTAAGTCCCGTTCATCAATAGGTTCATATTACGCCACATGCACTAACTATATCCCCTATAAACCACGGTTAAATTGCATCGAGAGATACTTCTTAGTGTACTCAAAAACAATTTGAAAATACTGTTAAATAATTTATTACTCACGGGTTGTAGCCAATCATATCGAGGTTACTATACCAATGCAAATAATAAAATTGATATTCACTTCATATAACTTCTAATAATTATTACTTACGTCAAATTTATTTCATGTAATTTTCAATTGGTTCGTCGCAGAAACGTATAGAAATGAAAACGCGTGTAATGGCTATAACTTATTCGGTTAACTTAATCCTCTTGAGCAATGCCTCGTTTTCATAGTGGCATTGCTAGCGTGGATTCGCTGACTCAATCAATGGGATTGCATAAATTTCCAAAACTCGCGCCGCAATCTGGATTCGGTTTGATATTTGTTAATTTTCAAATTTTCATTGGTTACGAGCCGCGCTTACAAAGTTACCATGAAAACGAGGCATTATAGCTATCATTACATGCTCGTGGAATAATATACTATACATGGTCAAAATATGTGGCGTGTGAATCCGTGATAAATTCCGTTATCGGCTGCGAAATTCAATGAATCATTTTATATTTGTCATCATGATAAGACAGTTAATAGAAGTTTAAATTAATGTTTAATAATTATTACTTTATGGCAAGTATCGATCATTCAGACATCCCATAAGAATATATTTCTTGAAATTTCGAAAGTTTTATTTTTTATTTGGGTCAGTTAACTATCTACTTCAATAATTTTAAAGCATCGTATGACCTCTGCAAATTCCGAGAGCACGTTGACTAGTCGCTTAAAAATAAAGCACTAGTGCACACAATAGCTGGTAGCGCACAGCACCTGAGACCATTTCCCCGGTCCTGCTTCTTCCCCCTACGCCCGCGACCCCTCTGCACCAGGCCCGATCGCACGGAGCGCTAAACGTCAGGTGTGGACTTCAAAATTACTTAAAGTAACTTAGTACCTTCATAAAATATATACCTGACGTCGACGAGTTTTTACACCAACATGCCGCCGCTGCCGCTCGCAGTCACAGGAAACGGAAACTGGGTCATGTTACATTCGAAGCGATAGTTTACATTTTAGCCGGTTCTTTTGAAACGGAACACTTTGTTCTAGTAACGTTTTGTATAGTTCCGTTCATTATTCTCTACTATACAAGACATATTTGACATAAAGGCAGGGTTTATACATGCGAAATTTCTTTACAACATTCTGTCCTGTCTGCATCTTTTTGGTCATAAACATTTAACACGAGTAGAAGTAGTTCTCATATAGCCTGACAAAAGGATATGTATCCTTAAGATTTATATATACAAGTGCAGAATAACTCTCTCTTCCATTCTTACCTTTTTGATTCTCTGATCTCACATATTTTACTTTCAAAACAAGCGTAGGGTGATTCTCCCTTCCTTTCTTATCTTCTTGTTTCATTTTAAGTTCTTATAATAGAGATAACTGCATTTATGTAGAATTTTCTATCAAATACAAGCGCAGACAATCGCTGTCTTCTTTTCTGTTATTTGTAGATTTATTGTTAGATTCGTTGTTACAGGAGCGAGCATGAATATTTTAAAATATTTTGAGAGCATGTGAAATGTATGTTGAAAGAAAGATTAATGTAGCTATATAGGAGTGATTGGATGGATTTGTTTAAGGTTTGTTGCTTGCTGAATGATACCGAATGTGATGTGTAAATGAGTTTGTATGGATGTGGATGAAGTGAGGATGGTGAGTTAGGATGAAAATGTTTGATGAGGACTGATTAATTGATTAATCTGATGAGTTAATGTTTTATGAATGATTCTAGGGTTCGTGCTACCCCATTTGATGGGATAGAGCGTGATCTTATGTATTCACCCACATTTAAATGTTTAGAAAATAACTGCGGCCATATTGCACATTTGTAGTTTTTCATATACACTGAACTTACTATATTTTATTTTTAATGGATTTTCATTAATACATATTTTGAAAATAAATGTTCTGCATTTTGAGAGGATTGAAGTATATTTGTGATATTTTGAAATCGTTGTGAAATTAATTGAAACAACTATAAAAATGCTGATTCCCCACTTTTGATTTAAAGTTGTAGCAAACTCCGCTAAAGCCGAAAGTGAACAAAATTCTTATTATGAACCCCTTTGTGTAGTTTAACTTTGAATATTAACATTTTTTGTATCTTTCAAAAATAAACGAAATTTTCTTGGTGCCGGATTTTCGATAATCACCATGTATTTGATATAAATTGTCCTGCAACGGTTAATTTCTTTTGAATATATTTGAACTAAAATATGCAAACGTCAATCGTTTTGTATTTCGGTGGATGGAGTTAATGCACAATTTAACGGGTATATTTTTAACCGATTGAATTTAAGTGTTTATTTAGAGTTATTTTATGATATCATTATAAATATCTTAAAAATATTCGCACTTGAGGTAGCTCGAATAGTGACGTAATTGAATATTTCATTTATATTTTAGCGTTGGCGTAATCTGTGAAAAATGCGGACAGAATAACTTCTATCCACAACGTTATTGATTATTTACCTAATATACTTTTTCTTCCGCGTCATTCGCTGCTATAATTTTACCCACACACGCCCTTTATTCTTCCTGTTAAGAATAATGCGCCACTTCATTTCATTTTCAATCATGGTTCCATTTGTTTTCCTTCGTGCTACCCTCACAGTTTGCGCTATTTACGACCATCGTAAATTTACTTAATTATTTTTCCATCGCTCATTTTTTATACCTATCCAAACCATTGTGTGATTTTTAATATTAAACTGGTTTCGTCTATAATGAACTGATATTTGTTTCCCTTTGTTTCAGGTAAGAGTCTCATTATGTTTTCCAACGGAGTATTATCCTGATACATATAATGTAAGTTTTAAAATACTTTAATAAACGTATTAATAAAGAAAAAGATAGTTACAGAATCAGTAAAGCAAATATCCGGTAAAAAATAGGGAGTAAATAGTTATTAATTTTGAGTAAATAATTAAGTGCTTTTAGTGTGATGAATGTTTGATGTTTTAATATTTACGTCATATATTAAACATCGGCAAAAAATCTATGAACTCGGGCAACTGTTTGACTGTTCCATGTACGTTGTTATGAGCGAAAGGGTCAACACATTACGAAGTCAAAATGAATGATAGTGATTCGCACATTGATGTACCATTCATCATTCATTCCAGTTCGTTTCTGACATTTACCAGCAGAATGGCAAATTGAACTGACTCATAACATCGCCCGTTGAGGCTGTATGGCATTTATTAAGGAGGTTTCCCCGCACAGACTCTGGCGCAATCCATCATTTCGCTGTCTGTTACGGATCGAGCAATCCATGCATTCGTTCGAATTCCACTGACTTCATTCGCGACTCCGCCATTTTTCACCGTGTTTGATAACGCATCGAATGGATCTTTTACATTGAACAGTATCTCATGGCTGTGCGCGTTCCTTTGATTGTTGAAATTTCTTTTGCACGCGTCTGTCTGCTTCTTTTTCTTCCGTCTTTTTTGTAGTTCTGGTTGGATGAACCTTTTGGTGTGTACGATCTTAAGGTTAGATGGTTATATTCGGTTCTAAATTTTCCAATTGAATTTGCGATACGCGATACTCATGTTTTTCAAATTACTTTATTTTTATGAAAATAATGATCAAGTTTTTCTATCTATTGAATGATTTATTTTATATCTGTGAAAATATACGCCATATAAGATGCGTAATTAGTAAAGTTTACAATATTTACATGTATTCGCTGAAGCAAGTAAACGTATATGTCTGGTGGATTTGCTGGTAAAAATCTCTCATTTGCGTTTGCAACATGGCGAGGAAGCTGGGTTGTGAAACACCGTCAAGAGCTCAATTAGTGTAGCGATAACGAACTCACGTACCTGTTCCAGTTGCTGGCTGCGGCAACGACGCGTTCCGACTGTGTACCTCGTCGCGGTTCAAATCTAGACGGCGCAGAAACCGACAAGCGAACGCACGAAAACGATAGCCGACGGATCTCATTAAAAAGATATTCGTATCTCGGCGAACCGAATTGGAACTCATCCCAAAGCGGGCTGCGCCTCCCAGTCGTTCAACTGTTATTTGTTTCCTTACTCGTTCCTCTTAATGATATCCGAAGTACATAGGTACAGAACCCTTTCTATTGAATGAATTGCTTTGCTCGCTCTTTGTCTTGAATGCTATGTGTTCGATATGGCGTCCTCGTCTCCAGGGCTTGGTGCTTGTGAACGGTTTTCGCACATCTCAGCAGATGGAATCAGTTGTGGTTCTTCTAACCGTAACTGAATGCCAAATGGAATATCCTACCTCAATGTTCATTATTATCTATAATATCCCGTAGTTATTTCACTTTGACTTATACATGTACGAGTACTACACATTCAAATCATGTTGTTCGATACTTTAGTTATCCTGGATCTATAATGAAAGATGAAAATCTTCCATAAAAGTAAAATACGCACTATATCATTATTATGAGTGTACTTTAATTTAAAGAAAACCTCTTACAAGAAAATATGTACGCATAAAAATTAAAGAAGGGTAAAAGCAGACTTGCTTGAAAAGTAGTAAATATACGAGTATGTTGGTTGTTGGTTGTCGGCTTCCCTCTCGCCGTCGCCAATGTTTCCACGGCCGCCTTGGCGTCGGCGGCGGAATGCATTCATCTGGAGCTAGAGGCCTGCCGAGAGTGCTGAGGCACCCATGGATACGAACAACGTAAGCCTGTTAAAATTTTACGCCATGCACAATTTCTTTCGCCGCGTGCAGCTTTCAAGTTTTGAGTTATCGCGCGGCGCAATATGGTGGAGGTGGCCGCCGGTTTCCTTTTTCCGCCACGCGGAGCACTCGGCGCTGCCGCGCTTAAATTAAAACTTGCGCCACTGAAAACGCCGTTGTTTACTTCCCTTTGAGTTTGCGTTTTTGCCCGAGTTAAAATAATATCGTGTCGTGAGCCCGGCCGCTTCTAGAGACGGAATAATAATTTCATTACGGCACGACGGAGCCGCGGGCGGGGTGCGGAACGACGAACTGAAACTCAAGAGCTGCGATGGGATTCTGCCTTGCCGCCAGGGACGGATTTATGCCTACAAATCTGTAAATATTTATTAGTATAAACAGAAAAGCAAACACTGAGACAATTCAATGCGATTTCTCTTCGCGAGAATCTCTTTCTCCCTCGGAGCAACAATGTGAAAATTATTTCTACCTTCGTTTATCTTCAATTTATGTTCTTTAATATAATACAGATAAACGCAATTATAATTAATTTGTCGATCTTTTGGTGAATTACTTTTAATTAAAAAGAATAAGGAAAACATGATTTATGAATCATAAATATTTAAGACAGTTTTATGAAATTACTGTTATAAAATTTTGACATTAATATAATAAATTCAGTGATTTATTACATTTTAAAGTCGGTTCCCCTTGGGGCATTAAAGTTTCTAAACCAACATAAAAATGCTAAAATCATTGAATAAACATTATTTATGTCAGCTATTCACAGGTCCGTCCCTGTTCCCAGCGCGAGCCAATATATATCGACAACATAAAGTGTTAAACCTTACAATGATTGATGAGGTAGCAATGCTTTTACTGCGTCGTATACATTCTCTGTAAACGTACGTACTAGTCTGAGCGGTGCAGGGGCGGGGGTAGAACTAGAGGGGCGCAGGGCAGGAGCAAGTGCGTGCAAACACCCATAGCTCAAGTGTAAAACGCATTAAGTTAAATATGAATACCGCGAGTTGCTGCCGGCTGCTTCTTGTGCTTTTAGCGGCTTGTTATGTTAGTAAGCAAATGTATTAGCCTCGGCCCGGCCAGCATCTTACAGCCCAAGAGTGCTTTTCCCGCTTCGCCACTGGCCGCCGAATCGATATATCCTTAAAAAGGATCATCACTCAGAAGGGACGTCCTTTTGCTACTGCTCTCAGATGTGCCTCGTGTGTTTTATTATGGACACCGTAATCCGTATTTTTCCCAAGGGCGAGTTTAAAAGGGTGTTTTTCTCCGAAAAAATATGTAAAATGCGTGGTTGTTACTTCAGTCCATCTAAAAACGCTACGTACACTGATTTAAGGACCAGTCTATTCACTTTTTGTCACATTTTCAGATCTTGAACTCATCATTCTGCAGCTTGATACATTTTTAACACAATATAAATTCAAATAAATTGTTCGTGCGGTGCGAATAACGAGGTTTCAATCTTTCAATAAAATATTTGCTGAAATAAGTTTTAGTATCCATAAAGAAACTTCTTTGTCCTATAGATTTTCTTTTATCAGATTCATTATTTTCAATTTACTTCTATTCACTTCTTCGTGACATTTTTATTTTATCACTTCTTGATCCATATATCTTGTTATACGCGCCATATCATTCTTTTCACTTATCTCCCTTCTATGCATTAAATAATTTGTTTCCTTTCTTTAAAGAATTATTTTCTGCTTTAATGTTTCTTTTCAATTTAAAATAAACGTAACATGACATTTTTATAACATAGGAAAACAAACAACACTTGCACAATAAAACAAATCTGCAAAAATATTTTGTAGCTGCGAGTAAAAAATATTTTCAGGTTATGAATATTAATTTATTCAAAGTATTTTATAGTTTGAAGGTGGCACATAATTTCGCGTAGACATGGTTGTGCTGTGACCTCGAGTCGAACTTTGTAACACTCCAGTTCAGATAATGCTTATCTCTAATGTGAATCAAAAGTTATTCAGCGTGCAAAATTGATTACGTCTACCTCTTTCGTGTTGTCTACCATGCTTGTTTTAGTCACGATATTTTATTCCTATAGTCTTGGGTCACACTTCCCTAAATACATACTAACTATTACATATTAATAGACATTTATTGATCTGTGAATGTAACATATTATTTGCCATTTTCTTAATATTATTTATTACTCTTTGTAAAATCCATTTCATTTCTGAAAACAGTTACTTCATTAGTTAATTCTAAATTATATTAAATGAGTAAAGTATGTCTAATTTCATGATGCTATGACGCTTTCTGAAATTAATAGGCTTTATAGTTTAAAACATTTCCTTTCAAACAGAAAATTTAATTGCGAATAATTAATTAAAATTTATTCAATTAAATACAACTGTGGCCAAGTGGTTCACAACATCTTATTAACCTGTGATATGGAATAATTGATATTTATTCGAAATAAATCAATATTTGAACAGATATGTAGATAATTTTTGTACTGAAAATAACCAATTTGATACGTTGTGCAAATAATTTTTAGAATGTATTGAATCGTTTATAATTTCAGTAATATAAATTTGCAATCATTTTTACTTTATCCAAATGAAATTACGCTCTTTTTGTTAATAAATATTTTACATATTAACATTTAGGTAACATATTATTCAACAGCGAAATTAAATACTGCATTTATGATCCATTTACAAATGCTTAGAAAAAGTAATGGGCACCTCTCTCATCAGTCAGAAAAATGAAAAATGTCGCATTGAAATTAAAATATAAATTACGTAAATTAAGTGTCATTTATTGATACGATATTTCTTCACTTGACAGACAAAATAATTATCTATTATTAATAAAAAATTATTTTAATGGGTTGGCTAGCTCAGTGGTATGAAGTCGGCCTGTGGATCCTGAGAACCCTAGTTCGATTCCCACAGGCGACAAACAATTTTCATAATTTCAAAAGCTACCCCTGTGGCTCCTCCACCATTAACATCTTTGGGGACCGTGATTTGACGACTGGTAACCGCACTTCATGCGCAAAATATCTGCTTCGGCAGAGTGCCACACCCAGTAATGGGTAGAAGGCGTGATTGATATATATTTTTTTATTTTTTTTTATCTCTACATTAATAAACGGATTTTCACTTGCGGATAAAGTGCCCGATTATTATTGGCAAGTAATGCTCGCGAGGCGAGACGAGACAAGAATAGAAAATAACGATCTTTCCTCATTTTTTGATCTACCATATCGATCTCGCTCTTGCGCTCTCATTAAATTTATTGTATCTCGGAAACGGCTATCTGAAAACATATTTGTTAATTTATTTTTGGAAATTACTGAAAATTTGGTTATAATTTAATTGAATCACGAGAAATCCAATGATTTTGAGCACATCTTCATATGTCGTATAGTTTTTAACATATAGACTCGGCAAAGTAGAAAATTTTCCAAAAAAAATATGTCATTTCTGTACAACATGTATGTTTGCCTGAATATGAAAATACTGTTTCTTATCGAGAATAATTTATATGATCAGTAAAGAAACATTATTAAGCAGTAAAAAAATCCTATTCTCATAATAAATATAATTAAGCAGTTATTAAAATTTTCAGCTTTAATATCTCCAGAGCATTTATAATACTAAATAATTTTATAACAATCCGAAAGCACTTTGCTTGTTTCCAAAAAGCAACCTGCTTGAGGAAATTGTTTTAAAATTATAATTATTTATCATTGCCCGAGGGATATTCAATGAAAAATATTATTGAAGTAATTCTGTCAATTCAATTATTATTTTCGTAAATAAACCTTGAAAGTGATAGGTAAAACAATAATAATTAAATGTCAAACACCTATCAACCTGATGTAATATTTTGTTAATATCAAAAACTACTTGTTGTCTAGTATCAAGTAATTGATAATTGCCTTAGAGCATGTTGTTTTAATTGGTTGATGTCGTACCCGTTTTTAGAAATGGATGCATTTGATTGGACAATTATTTCTTTTAAAAATTTTCACCTTGAAAAAAAGTTTATGCTAAGTTAAAAAAATATATTGCACAGTAATATTTGCTCAGTATAAAATGGTTTATTAATAAGTAAAAATCGTAAGTACTTCAGTACAAATAATGAATCCCTCAGTAAATATAATAACTCTTTCAGTAAAAAATAAAGTCTCGCCCAGAAACATAAAATGTCTCTATTAATAAGAAATCATGATGCGACCAGTAAATAATCACAATTCAACCACTAACATATCGTGATATGCTCATCAAAACAATCAGTCTTCAGAAATGGAAAAAGTACTCCATTAACGAAAATTTAGATATTATACTTGTAACAATATATGGACATAAATTAATGAACAGCACAACTATGAAATTTTGTTCTCAAGATATACTTTATTTTGTTTTTAAGGCTCACTTTATTTTGGGAAGAAACATTTTAATTATTTCTTTCAAGCTTGTTTCACATTACACTAAATATTGAACAATTTTCGGAACAATCTAAATTGCCTAGCATCATACAGAAAATTGTTTGATATATCGCATTGTTTCGTAAATTATCTTTAAAATAGAACAATTTTTGTGACCATTTTTTATGTATGAGCATGCGCATGTAGCTACTTTGTGGTATATTTAAAACAATTTACTTTATGCTTTTACGCAGTTTAGATTGTTCCAAGAATTGTTCAAAAACTTGTTTAATATTTAGTGTAATGTAAAACTAGCTTAATATATAATATATATAATATATAATATAATAAAAAACTAGTAAATTTCGAAGGAAAAGTATCGTATATCTTTTTAGAGCTAACATTATTTTCTATTAATAGCTGTAATAATATACAGAAGATGTTATTTAAAAAAGTACGAAAGTAGTAATATCTACGAAAATTTTACTCTTATTTAACCAGATTTACACAGATTTAGTTAGCTTATTAGAAGTACTAAAAACTTTATTTGAACAATTTTTCTGTATTAGTAATAACCAGGGTTGAGAGATTTAAATCAAACTGATTTAAATCATGATTTAAATCAAGTGATTTTTTTTTAAATCATTGATTTAAATCAAGATAAATTAAATTTAATAATTTAAACATAAATGAATAATTTTTATTATTGTATATGTATTTATTAAATTAAAAATACAAAAAAAATCACAGTAAAAAAATAAAAACATGTTTTAATAAATTGTAAATATTTAAAATAAATATAAAATAAATATATCATCACGCCTTCTACCCATTACTGGGTGTGGCACTCTGTCGAAGCAGATCTCGGTAAGTGATATATTTGGCGCGTGAAGTGCGGTTACCAGGCGTCAAATCACGGCACCCAAAGATGTTAGTGGTGGAGGAGCCACAGGGGTGGTTTTAGAAATTATGAAAATTGTTTGTCGCCTATGGGAATCGAACCAAGGTTCTCAGGATCCACAGGCCGACTTCATACCACTGAGCTAGCCATCCCCATTATGCCATATTTGAATATGAAAATATAACAATTCAAATAACAAAAAAAATAAATAAAGTAGAAACGTTTATTCATTTAGTGGTACATTATTATTAAAATGTTTAAATAAAAAGCCTTTTCAGTTCCTAGTCGATTTCTCAATTTTGAATGCACAAGTTCAAATGATGAAAAAACTCGCTCAACACAAACTGAAGACGAAGTGGCGGATAAAAGTGATTTTATAATTTTCAATTTTATATCTTTATTTGGTCCTAATTCATTTATTTGGGACTTCCACCATTCAACAAAGGAAAGTTGTTCAGAATTTCTTTAGAAAACATGACACAATACATAATATTTAAAAATTTAATCCAAAATACCCGTTTTTTAAAAAATAATTTAAAAAATCTACTTTAAATCAACAAAATCTGATTTAAATAAAAAAAATCTGATTTAAATAAAAAAATTGATTTTTTTTGATTTTTTTTTTAAATCACGATTTTTATCCACCCTGGTAATAACTACCAAGAAAAAGTATGACTTTACGCTTCCATTCTATATACTCAATATTTTACTGGGGGAGAATGTATTCCTCTAGGCAGTTACAGACTTATACCTACATTATCTATAATTTGTATTGTTGTGAAAAATGTTAATAGTGCAAATAATTTAAAACATTTAATTTTTAAAAACAAGGATTAAACTTTTTCTTACGATGCAACAAAATCGCAGTTCCGTTTTTAATTCAATCATGCAATTAATTTATCCAGTTTTATCCAGTGACCATGTCAAACTCCATCCATGCATTGCAAACTTACTTATTCGTATTACTATCTCCCTTCTCCTCCGAGCGGAGAAATTATCTCGACGCGTAAAATAATCGGGTAACAGAGGACATGAACTTGAACGAGAATGGCGACGGAAGCGCAGTGAATGCGAGTCGACGCGATGCAGGAATCGCTGCAGAATAGAATCGCACGAGGGGCGAGGGAGAGTTGAGGGTTCCTTCAGTTGCAGACTATGATAGTGGACAGGACTGGATTTGATTGAAATTTAATAATGTATCGCAATGTCACGTACCTATAGGGAATGGTGGAAGGTTGTATCACTTTGCTAATAGCTTGTTATTATATTTAAATATTCTTTCAAATATTCAATGGTTTCATGAATTTCAGATTAAATGTCAATTTTTTTCTTAGTTTCTGTTACATTGCAGTATAGTGCAAATTATAGTGGAATCTGATCCACACCCACACAATAATTTTTTTCTACGTCCGGGTAGAAAATAGACTTTTCAAACTCACAGTTGGTAGTAGAAAGTTTAAAAATTTCATATTTTCATAATTCAACATGAAAATTATTATCTCGATTGATTTTTAATTAGATTCATTTTATAAATATTATTTTTGTTTATAACTCGCGCATGTGAAATTTACTTTGCATTTTTTAACCATTTAAATGTATTTGAAATCCAATTTGTCGATATAGTTTTCTTTCTGTATTTTAAATTTAATACGGTGAAAGAAAATATTCCATATTTGCACTAATAAAATCTGATGCAATGAATATATTTTAAAATTATTTTAAAGGTCCAATCCCACGATAGGGTATATCAACAATTCATTGTTCAAAAGTGTGACAAAACGACATGTGCTAGGCAACTCACTATGAGCAGTTCGTTTAGGCGCATGCGCATGTTTGAAAATATTACTAGACTATAACGGGCAACTGCGCATGCGTGAGCTAGTAGTTTGTTATTTTAGTTTGCGGAGTTTAGGTTTGTTTCTTTGTTTTGCTTATTTTCGTTTTAGCTACTTTCATCACACAACCATAAGGACGAAATGTCAAACATAGGAGTTATGAAAGGCAGAGAATTCCCTATATTTACTTGGAACTTTAAGTAACGTATTTTTCTGAATGTGCACGCAAATTTCTCTCATGTGTTAGAAAATATAAATAATTGTCGTTATTGGCAACTGGAAGTTGCTTATATTTGGAATCGTGGAACTAACAAACAAGAAATAATATCTCACCAATTACTTTACGTCTTCGATAAACGTAGTTTCGCGCTGAGTTAAGCTAGTTCAGTATAGAGCGGGTCATCTACAGTGGTAGCAGTAATTCCGACTTTTTATAAACATTTTATTGAATATTTTAAGGTGTAAAATTAGTTAAATTGTGTGATATTGTATGAACCATATATGTGTTTTGAGTGTCGTGTTAATTATGGTAGACTGTGTGGAGCTTCTAATTTCTCATCAAAGTAAGTAATATTATTATTCCTGCTTGCTATACATGATATCGTAAATGTACATGGCAAGAAATATCAAATTTAAGACTCATTACGTCGTTTGTTGGTAGCTTTAATTTGAATGAGCAATTATAATCTTTCGTTTTTAGCTTGAAGATGAATTTCATATTAGTCTTAATATGACATTTTCACTTACATATCTTACAAATTTGAACATGGTTAATATAATGTAGTTCTTCACAAATTTCGCATAAGATAAACTTATAAAACCAAGTAAAAACTGACAAAAACACGTGTTGACTGAAATTCAAACAAGCGTGAATTCAATTCCAAGCGATTTTTCGCGCTCTTGTCGATGTATACCCATCTCTATCAAGAAAAAAAGCTTTTTTTCTCATCATTTTTGCTATTTCTCTTAATATTAATGCTATCTTTTTCGCCAAGTGCTAGCTACGTCACGATTAATTAATAAATCTTTATTATTTTTTTTCTTCCTTTGTAGAAACGTTGCAAAAAAATTTTATATATATATATATATATATATATATTTCTACGTAGATTAACATTTAAAATAATGAAATTGTTGTGGAATAGCCTGTTACAATACAGTATAATACTCCAGGTTTCTTTGTATTGGACTTTGAATAACTTAGATGAGGTTATATTTTTAATTTTATACTGAAGACAATGAGTTTGGCTTTCGAATTCACATGTGTCGTTTGTGAAGAGTAAGCGCATCTGTACTGTTAGAATTACCCATAAATTTATGAAAAAAGAAAAATAATTTCGCGCTATTTGAATAAAGAGCAGTAGACATCAGCAATTTCAGTAGTTCAGTGTTGAAAATATAGTGTGAAGTAAATGCGGAACTGTGCAGAGTGGAGTAGAAGCGTCGGCATCGGCGTCATATGGCGAGAGCTGCGTCGGCGTGCAGCGCGACGCTCGCTCGGCGGCCAAAGGGACAGATTAATCGGATTTGAAACCATGAGGCCGTGTAAAGGCCCGCTCTCACCGCTCGACTGCATAATTATCTCTCTCCGCCTGGCTGCCGGTGCCACTGCCGTTGCCGGCCGCTTCACAACCAGAAATTTACATTATAAGGCTGGATTCGTTCTAATCCCTTCTCGACTTCCATTTGGATCATGAGCACTGGGCTGAGTTGCACCCAGCCAGCTTCTTCATGCACCGGACTCATGCTTTTTCAGCTTCACACCCGCTCAACTTTTCACTCCATTGTCGCTTTCAACTTGTTCTCCAAATATATGTACAATTAATACATTGGTTAGACTGTTTCGAAATTATGTACTTACTGGAATATTCAACTACTAAAAGATGGGGTTTATCCCGATCTATCAAACTTGAGAAAAGATACACTTTCAGTTGGGCTACATAAACTTACCATTGTTGTCACTTATATTTCTTTTATTTTGTGTTTGCTAGTAGTGATTTTTTATTAAATTATATAAAATATAATTTTGTGTTGTCGTTAATTGTAGCACAGACAAAATATATACAAACGTCTAACTAATTGAATTTAAATCAAATGACAACGCTTTTTATCAATGCAATATATAGTTCTGGACGAGTGTGTATTGCTGCTCTAATGTCGATTAATAGTTTATGAACGATAAATTATGTATTATGTATTTACAATTTATTTTAAATTGTGAATTAATTCTTTTTAAAATGAATTGTATGTTGTGAAATTAAAATTTCTTAATTACTAATGCTTTAAATATATGTCCTTGACCTAAATCGACATTAGTGCAGCACTACAGACTCGTTCAGAACTACAAAATTCGTTGATAAAAACACTATTATTTGAATACATTTAGTTAATCATGTGTATATATTTTACTGTGGTTGCAGTTTTAGTAGTAGTTGCACTTATTTTAGATACAAATCTAAGTATATGGGTTCTTTTATTAGTGTACTTTTTTCTTAGTGGAAATTAGTATAGAAAATATTTGTTAATTATAGTTTTATTACCTTCTTTATTGTAAATATTAGTTCTATTAACATTCATTTTTATTTATTTTGTAAGTATTTAATCATTAGGTTAGTAGCAAACTGTACCTTTGTCATAGTTCCAATTTTCGCTACTATGATTTTAAATATCCAGTATGAATTCATGACAGCTGCTGTCCATACGCCTAATATGTATAAATAAAAGTGCTTACTATCTTACCATTTACCTCAGTGTAGTAAAGGAATTTTGCTTTTTGCAGAAATAATTTCATAAAAAAAGTTATGATTTCTACCTCAATTAGTTAAATGAAAATTTATCGTACAGTTTTTATCTGTGTCATGTTTATTATATTTCGTCTTTTAATTCATTAAGTGAACAATATGTTTTTACAGTAGTAGTAGTTTATCTTATGTTCACAATTTTTATTAATTAAATTATTTATTTTACCAGCTTTCCTGCAAAGTTAGTTTTGCATATTTGCGGGTTATTTAAAAAAAATTAATCCTACCTAATTTGAAATATTTACATTTAGGCTTAGTACTTGCCTGCGTTGGCGCGCACCCTCTTTCTGCAACCACTCTCATCCAAATTATCACTTTGTGCCATAATCTCTTAAAATTCTGGGAATATTCTATATTCACCGCAGCTTTCTTTATCCCGTCTCCGTCATCCACTCTTAGTTTCGGCGCTTCTAACACATCATTAAAACTCATTTTCGTCACGAAACAGCGAATCCTCTTCATCCCGAAACGTACTTGGGTCTCACAACGTCGAAATATGAGGAAAAACATTAGTCTGCCTGTGCCATCCCCTGCCGCTAGCCCTTCATTCCGCCCGGTAGCTTCGGCTGGCGACGTTTGTCCTGTGACATGTGTGTTGGCAAGCTTTTCTGCGTCATATATTATATTCCACTTGAGTAATGCCTCTCACCACGGGGCAAATATTTGAAGAGATCAGATCCTTCTCAGAAGCTTTCCAGCAGCTCTCGCGACGCGCTGCCACCAAATTTACTGCGGAGCTCTCGTTCGCCTCGCCGTGTAAATATTGGCTTCGAAAATGGCACCATCTATCGACGACACCGTGTACTACCAGTCACCTTTCGCACTAGTGTCGTGAGCGCTCTTATGTGCACACAAACGTGGCACATCCACATGTGCCACCGCTGCCGCCGCTACCCTTGTCCTGCTTACTTTATCCGAAGCGTACGCGCTCGATTGAATATCAAGTTTTTTGTGACTCTAATGCTGTCTCGTAAAAATTTGTCTTCTTATTCTTCGCCAAGTTTTCTTTATGGTAGTTATTTCCTTCTACCCATATCGCAAACATTAATAAAAACATGTTTTAATTTTTGTTTATTGATTTTTATAAACTCAATTACTATTAGACATCAGAGGCAAGGCTGCAATTTGAAATTTAATTAAATTTTTAATTGAGCAATTATGTAGTTAGATAATTAACCCATTGGATCGAATAGGTAAACGTAGCTTATCTGTTATCCGACTTATCAGCTTGGGCACACCCTCGCCGCTTGTGGCCGTCGATTAAAAAAAAAATGCGTCGTCTATCCACCATCGTTGTTTTATTATTTTAGTGTTGTCATCAAAGAGCCGTCGGTCGTGTTTGACGCTCGCTGAAACTAAATTATCTCGGTAACCGAACGAACACGAGGGGAGTCCAATCCAGAACCGTAGCCAGAGCTAAACCATAGCCATGGCTATGACTTGGGCTGGGGAATCGATTAATGTGGAACGTCAAACGCGTCATAGGCATAGGCTGCTTGATCATGAGGTAGACGTCGACGTCTGCCGCCTGCTGAACAGTGCCTGGTACCACGTGCTCCTGCACGTGCAACAGAGGTGTCAATACCATTAAAGAGAATACATAATTATAATCACTGTAGTAGGTATACTACGACCACTACTCTGATTCATAATGAAATTCCCTGTTTGTGTTTGTTTATTATTATTTTTAATGGCAATGCATATTAAATAAAATTAGCTCACATAAACATGAAAATATTGTTACTTAACAAATAGCTATATTTGATTCTTAATTAGTCGTATTCTAAATCATGGCGCATTTTAACTAGACACACTTCCCGTTTTTAACAAACTATTATGGCGATAGATAGGCCTTACAAACTTAAAGCATTAAATTCATATCGAATTAAAATGTATGAGTGATAATTTATAATTGTATGTCATACGAAGTGTGGCTATTAAATAACGAAACTGATGCTGCTAAAGAAAAAGTGCGCATGCACCAAAGGCCAGCGTCTATCATCTTTTTGGCGTAAAGCTTTCTCTTTCGAATGCAGTACCTATCGCTTCTGTAAACAAATCCGTATAGCCGTACCTTTCGTTCTTTCGTTGTTTTTTTGTTTCGCCGAAGAAATGTTAAGTGCAACATTAGAGCAACGAATTGTTGTGAAATTTCACATGAAACTTGGCAAAACTGCTACTGAAACTTATAATTTATTGAAAGAACTACCCGAATTTTGGAAGGACGATCAAGACAATACGCTGGCTCATTCCGCAATGTCTGTCAAGAGGTTTCTAGTCAAGTTGAAACATCCGCCTTATTCGCCGGATCTTGTACCGTGCGACTTCTATCTGTTTCCTAAGCTGAAATTTGCCTTAAACGGAACAAGATTTGAGCTGTGATAGAAAAATCGGTACGCGTTCCTTAAGGAGCTGATAGAAGAAGACTTCCAGCACCATTTCGAATATTCGAAGATTCGCATGGAGCGTTGTAGGGATAGAGGAGGGGTGTATATTGAAGGTGATAATAAGTAAATAGGTATGAAATCAAAATAAAATGTTAAAACAGCGTCAGTCTCGTTATTTAATAGCCACACCTCGTATACGCTTTCAAAACATAAAGAACCTACCTATTTTTTATCCAAACTAATTTTTACGGAAATCCCAAATATCAAAGCCCCGTGCACTTTAAATCATCTATCTGATTATAACAGAAAATGTCCGCAAATGTAATCTTAGCGTTCGTTTTGAACTTTTAGTCAACCAATTTTTTTAACAATATTAATAGTTGAAATAAATAACAGTAATTTAATGAGCAATAATGTAGTTTATATTCTAACCATGATATGCGAGTCAAATAATATACTTGATCTAAAACTATTTAAATATACGTCACAAAAATAGTAGAACATTTATATCAGTCATGGATCAACAAACGACAAATCACGTGCTTGAAACATGAGAAAATACTTAATTACTATTGGTTAGAAATAGACCGTGGAATATGATCTTTCATTTAACGCTAGTGTAATATGAGCAGCTTTATGTATTTATCATTTTATACTTTAATTATTTACGAACGATGTTTGAACTTGGGCATATGACAAATGCACGAATTTCTCAATCAATTGGTACTCTATAGATATGGGGTAGATAGCTCAGTGGAAACATGTCGACCTGTGAATTTGAGAACCCGAATTCAATTCTCGCAGCACACAAATTTTTCTCTACTCGTACATTAAAAATTACACCTTTTGCAGAGGTAAGCAAAAATATCCGATATCCGATATCTGCATCCAATCCAATCAGAATTCGGAAATAAAAATTTTCGAAAATGCCGACCTCTACCCTATGGCTCCTTCGATCACATTTTTGGGGACCGTGATATGATGACATCAAGTAATGGGTAAAAGGCGTAATGATTTATTTATTTTATTTCAGATAAGATTTTATGATTTTCTATAAATTTCGACAGGAGTAATCGTCCCTCCCAGAATTTTTCCTTATATATTAAAAAATTAATAGCTAATAAATAAATATAAATAGAATCATGCATATATAATAATCACAGCACTCAGCATCTTATGAACTATTTTCAGTATTTCTCGGGCAAATTGATGAAGCGAGACGCGTGAGGGGATTTCAATATTACAAAAGCTAAATGAATACAGACAACTTTGGTTTGTATGTTGAGTTAGAAAAATTCACTTACTATGTACTTGAACAAATGTTAAGTAGCTACTGAAATTTTTATTTATATAGTTTTATATTTGTTAAAATAAATTTTATTATTTCAGTCATAATGATTAAATGAAAACTAAATTATAAGGTACAACGGTAAAACTGCTAATTATTTTTATCAAAGTTTATTTGTTTATGTAAAATAAAAAATATCAATAAAAATTGTAGAATTTGATCAAAACTCGCCCTGCTTCTCAGAATATTATCCTGGATCCGCCCCTGTTTGTTGCTCCATGATAGATACAAGTAAGGTTATACTATTTTTGTTACGTGTAGTTAAATAATTGTATATAAAGTACAGTCTTTGATTCGCGTATAACGGTTATATGCTCGTTATGTAATATACTATTATAATACGTACTTTGAGAACTTCTGATTATGGTATGATAATTCTGAAGTAGCAAAATCCGACACATTATTCGCAGACCAGAATGATGTTGGAAAAATGCAGTAAAATTTTAATTCTGATTACTGTTAATGGAAAAGTTAAACCTGATAGGTAGGATTAAAAAAATCCAAAATCAAGTTGATCAGGGAAGTAACGATGCCAATCCAATAAATAATGCAGGCCGGGGTATTAACAACATGATATTTCGTTTCATGTACACTTTTTATATTTCACACTGGATGAAATATTTAATTTCCAACGTCGTAAGGGACACACGAGACGTAAATAAATGAACGTCACTGTGATGACGTCACATGACGTCGTGCCAGGTACAATGGAGCTACATGCATCATGACACTGTGGGTGTATATGTGTGAAAAGTGTGAGAAGGCAAGTTGGTGTGCGTGCCAGTTTGACATGTGGACAAGTTACCCACCGATGCAGTCTGACGTGTTCATGGCAAAAGTCGGATGATATTTTTCATACAAATCTAACTTTCTTTCAGACAAATCAAAAACTGCCATATATTTCAAATGTCTTTTTGTTTACACTGATTTACTTAGCTTGATATAATTATGTTGTATTGATTTTACATTTATTTTAAGAGTTTTAAAATATCTTTTCATGATGTATAAAGACATTAACTTTTAAAAAATCTAGGTTAATTACTTCCCCCTACAGTGTTATAAATGATTTAAGAAATAAAATTATGGATTTTAAATTAAACACGTTGTGATAAATATGATTATAAATAGTATTAACTTCACCAACTATATTTGAAATGTTATCTTTAATTATACATGTGATTAGATCTAGATTATCCTGGATAGGTGACAACTGACAACTATGCTAGGTCAATTCTGGAGCAATAAATTATGAAATTTCTGTCAGATGGGTGATCGATCAGGTCCATGAAACACAGTTAACTTGGCGTTAGTGAAATGGGACTATAACTACCTATGCGTAGTTAATTACGCATGAATGTATCAGCATTAATATCGCTTGAGCCTCGTAAATGCATCCGAAGTGCCTTAACGCATATCATATATTGGAAATTCGATATTACAAATAATAAATTCCATTGCCATATTCTATCTGTTACACTCTGGGTGTCTACTTTAATTGTGTTACATAGGAAATAAAATGATCCGAATTTAGTTTTATTCTTATTAATTTTAGAATAAATTGTGAAAAGCTACAAAATCGGAATTAAAAATTAAGTAATACTACTCAGCTACAAATGTATGGAGCAAAATATTATTATTTTGAATGTATTTTAAAGAGATAAGGTTAAATTTTGGTCCAGCTTTTTTGCTAACTTGTCTTTTATACTTGTAAAACCTAAGATGGTTTGAGGTGACTATAAAATCACTTCAAGCAAAACATTTTCTGGTCATCAATAACCGTAGTAGATGAAAAAAAGGATATATCGTAAATCATTGTATAAATATAAATATACCATCACGCCTTCTACCCATTACTGGGTGTGGCACTCTGTCGAAGCAGATCTCGGTAAGTGATATATTTTGCGCGTGAAGTGCGGTTACCAGTCGTCAAATCACGGCCCCCAAAGATGTTAGTGGTGGAGGAGCCACAGGACTACCTAGTTTTTGAAATTATGAAAATTGTTTGTCGCCTGTGGGAATCGAACCAGGGTTCTCAGGATCCACTGGCCGACTTCATACCACTGAGCTAGCCACCCCATACAAATATAACATTAGTATAATTTAAAAATGTACTAAAATGAATTACGTTCTTGTAGAAAGGCCCACACTCAAATTAAGAAAATGACATGATATATTCGAGGTGCTAAAGAGAAGGGACAGTAAAAAATCCGTTCATTAGCATTGGATTTAAAATTATATTTGTCTGCAATCATTTACATTGGACTGATGTTTCGAAGTCACACCCAACTAAATGTAATCTGTATATACTACCAGACCCTCTAAATTTCAAATTCAAAATCAAGATTTGATAAATTCATACCAACTGAAATGGCGCAATAGCACGAAATGTGTACAAGTAAAATGACGCTTCGGTTATCTTTGAAAAACTAATCGCTTGGTCCGCCAATTTCACTAATGTACGAGCGTTTTTACAAATGACTAAAAATGCAAGTCTAAAAATCATCAATTATCCGTGAACATTTTAATCCGGATTGCTTCTATCATTTCAACTGAAAAATTGCACTTTTCCATTGCTGCACCCACTGAATGTTATTCTTTCATTTTCCGGCTTTTTTTATTGGAATCCTGGGATTAACTTTTGTTCCTCTTGTTCAAAGGAGGTGAAAGCGCGTGGTTTACAAGTTTTGGCTGGATTTTTTGTCAGATTTCTGGTAATTAGTTCTCGAGAAGGATATTAATTTTTACTCTCAAATCATTGTTACTTCTCTTGCTATTCTAACGTTGGACAGATTGCTATTATTTGAACTTTACACTACTGCTTTTGTTATATTGGTTGAAATGCAATTATTAGAATTGAAAATTTCAAAAACATCAGTTGCCAACTTCAGACCAAATAACACGCATGTTTCTCCTTAATTGAGATCTAACAAATCAAAATTTAAATTATTTCATCTTTGTTTGTTCTTAATAAATAACTACTTTTTTTTAGAATTTTGCATATTATTCTCAATACATGCTGTTCAAAATTTGGAATATTTATAAAACATAGAATTTTTTACAAGCAAAAAAGTAAAACAACTATATATTTTTTATTATTAAGCAAGACTCAACATCTAGAATTATATGCCGCCCAGTATGTTCATTTTAGATGGTATGACAATGATACCATATCGTATTAAAATCCCACGTGTTTTGACAGGAAGTTATTGATCTCTTGTGAAACTTTTTATACCAATCTAGCCGGAAATAAAGTCAAGAAAATTACTCCAGAAACAAATTAATAATTGAAACACAAAACCGACAATTCTATTTCGATGAAACTCGAGCCAACACGATAAATTATTACTATTAATCCTATTGAGATAAAGTCCCAATAAAACTGTCATCACAGCGAAGAAGAGACAATCGCTGTATTTTCCATCGGTCTGTGCGCCATCTCCAGGGACTTTGCCCTTACGGGGCCACATCTCGTCTCGCGTCCGCATTGTCGGCAATCTAATTCGGCCGCGAGCCAAACTACACAGCTTATTATTTCGCCGAGAAGACAACTGTTCGCTGCACGGACGACACTAGATTCGGGCGTATATATGTCACTTGGACGTTCCAATAGCCTGGAATGACGGCACAGTTTAGTCACAACGAAAATTTATGCGCTAGCTTTTGTTTATCAGATCTCGTTTGGAAAACGAAGAAAAAATAAATGAAAGTAATGTTCGTTTTTTGTTTAGTTGCGTGGCGCCTGCTTGATAAGAAAAGTTTCGCTTCTGTTTGTTGTAGGATTTTGTTTTCTCTGCTAGGTGAAATATTGGATTATCCTTAAGTAACTCCGTATCTGTTTGTATAAGATTTTATAATTTTGTAAACAGTTAATACTTTATTAACTACATCAAATTTAACCTAATTTATATATTTTACGAGTGCCTACATTAATTATTTATTAATATTAAATGAAGGACATCAATTTTCAAATTTGTTGTGCTACAAACTGTACATATTAATAAATAATTTAGTATTATTTTGTTGATTTTAAAAGGCAAATATAATTTGTTTCCGTCAAAAATTTATAGCGACAACAATACATTTTACTAAATTACATACGTATTTGATTGAAATTATGTGATCCAAATATATATATAGTCATTAAATTTCCATCATTAATCTTACAGTATAATCCATTTCGATTACACCCAATCTAGGCCTTTCTTAACGCGCGCCTTATACCTTTAGAAATCAGCCGATGAATATAAGGGAAGATTCTTCAATTACGCATCAATATTCGAGTTTAATTGAAGCGGCTGGCGACGCTGGATCCCTCTAATAATACTCCTTTCTATTTATTCATACCTGGTGGCACATATGGATCGCTCCAGCCGTGAATTGGTGGCGACGCGCCTCGTCGAGGGACTTCTTTCAATAGAGCTTCTATAGCGGCTGTGTCGGTGTTATTGAAATCGAGTATTTTGAAGGGGAAGCAGATAATCCGATTTGAAACTAGTTTCCAATTGTGCTATCGCATTCAGGGCTGTAATGAGATACTTTTGCGACCAAATCCGCTATCAATAATAAGATTTCTCTTTATGCGGAGATCTGATGCATTTCCGATTTGGAAACCAATGGGAAAGTCCTTCTGCTTCGCTTCAGTTTTCCCTTTTTGCTTTATATTTTTTTAGATCTCAATCGATATGCCTTCCCAGCTTATAGTCTCAATAATAAAGCAACGATTCAATTGACAGATACGTATCTCAGATCTAATTTTTTGGTTATTTTGATTGTATAATACGACCAATCTCATTAATGAATCTGTAGCAAAATCCAATTTTAAAGCTCCTTAATTAAATAACAAACTACAAAACACAGATAAAATTAATGTAGTAATATATAATGCATAAATAAATGAATAAGTACGTAGAATATTACACAGTAAGTTGTCGGCACTAAGTACTGTATCATTTACCAGGAAATTCAATTCAATACTCCTTTATTTATATTGCAGAAGTGATGAATTTTTAATTCCTTTTTGAGCCGAACAAAAATCCAAATGAATCTGAAACTCGAGACACAATGTGCAAAAAGCACAGTTTCCGTGAGTATGAAGATTGTTTCGGATTTTTGCGTGCAAAGTACGGAATATTCTATTTAAATAATGCATCCTGCGCCGAGGGTACGTTCAAACCAGGCGTGTAATCAAAGAGAAGATTTCATCAAATGATGACGAGAGAAAACTCGGCTCGGAGAAGACGCAGTGTGAATTTATCTATTTCACAATCGTAAACGCGTTACCAGTGGAAGGAAATAGGTACGCAAGGGTGATTGAAATTTTGTGAAACAGGTCAACCAGTTTTCACTTCATTTTGAATTGTATTGTCGCAATTGTTTCATTTAAGGAGAAATAGAATTTACGTTTTACGTAATGCTATTCTAAGTTAACGCAGAAACAAAATAAATAATTATTATATATAAATTATTTTGGTGAAGTAACAAGCCATTTATTCGGTTTCTTTTCGCATCGTTGTTGATTGCAACACGATGTTTTATAATATGAATAAAAAAACTCAAACATTGTCTCACGAAGGAGGTAAAGTATATTGATTGCTTAATTTATTTTAGTGTGTTGCTACTATCACAAAGAAATTCTATTCTGCTACTTTTACACTACAGCCTACCATTCGCTCTGTAATCTAATTGAATATATATATATATATATATATATTAGTAAAAATTAGTAGATTTCAAATATTAACTATTTTTTCGACCAACTTTTGGAAGGGTAACTTTTTAGAAAAAGAAAAATTGACAAGAGACAAAATATTTTAGTTTTTCAACGGAGAACGAAATGAAAAAAGAAAACAAACCCAAGCACATTTTTCAACTTTTAAATTAAAAAAGAAAACCTTTATCCAAAAAATGGCCAAAACACCCCAAAATCATGAGAATGATCAATTTCGCCACTCATATTTGAAAACTAGATACTTTATCCGATTTTTTCATGTCCATTAAAACATTTTTTGACGCTTCAAATTTTGGAGAAGGTGGGGTGTCAGTTTCCCAGAGAATAGCCCATATATATATGGAAAACTAATTTATAGTCAGTCATTTTAAATATTTTCAAGTTTTTCTTAAATGAAAAGGAAGATAACGAAACAATTATTCCATTCTCATATGTATATGATGTATGTTTAATATTTTTTTTATATAATTGATAAATTAAATAATAATTTATTTTTTAACTGTATATATTTTTAGTATTTCTCAGTGGTAGGAAGTCAAACTGTGAATTTGAGAATCCGGGTTCGATTCCAACAGCCGACAAATAATTTTCACCACATTATAATTACTTCTGTGGCGGTCGTGATTAGCCGCACTTCACGCGCATAAATATATCACTTACCGAGATCTGCTATCAGTGGAATAAATACAATTTCACAGTGACGTTCTGTTGAGAGTACAGTTGCACCACTGTATCCTTCACTACGTTTGCAAATTGCAATAAGAGCAACACATAATTGTAGCAAAATGAAATCTGTACAGGGCACCACTATTTGTCGTGGAGTAATGTGTAAAAGGCGTGATGTTATATTTATTTAATTTTTATATTAAAAGTATATTACATCTATTACATCGTTGTTATTTTTAAAGCTGTGTTTCACATCATAATAAATTGGTACGTAAGTTTTATTGTCGGTAATGCGTAAACACATATGAAATCATTAATACAATAAGTAACAAGAAAAGAAAGTACAATATTTGAGATCAACTCTCTACAAATTCAGATATAGAATAGTAACATTTTTGAGTTAGATAGCATTTAAGGCTATTTTTAAATTTGTTTTCATGATCAATCTGTCTTATGTATTTAGATAAGGCATTATAAAACTTAATGCTACTGTAGTACAGCCCTAGACTGTACAATTTTAATCTATGAATAGGAAATGTTAGTATATTATTATTTCTACAGGTATCATTATATAATGTATTATTAATACTTGTAAACAGATGTCTATTTCATAAATATACAATGACAATAAAGTTAGAATATCCAGTTCAAGAAATATAGGTTTACAATGCTTTCTAATAATAACACCAGCCATACATCTATTTTCTTGTAAAGTATAAACATTTTTTAAGTTAAAGTAAATCGATACAACTAAATCTTTATTATCCAAGCAACTCAAAATGAAAAACACGTCATTGTAGATAGCATCTTCTTTGGATTTTTTGGAACAAACCCATGATTAGAAATAATATTATATTTGTTTAGAAATGACATCAAACGAACAGACATAATTTTTTCGAATATTTTACTAATGACTGGTAAAAGAGATATAGGTTGTAGTTTTTAATGTGAACCTCTTTTAAATACTGGTTTTATTTTAGCTATTTTCAAATTATATGAAAATATTCCTTCACAAGGAGAGTTATTTATAATATGCGTTAAAAACGCTGTGTTACAAAGTACAACAGGACGAAGAACAGCAAGGAATATCATCAGCTCCACTGGACTTTGAACTAAACCACTTAACATGATGATTACTGAATAGAGCATTATACTCACTTTTTTGACAGATGTACATGTCAAATGAAAGACTTGATTGCATACGTCAAAGCAGTTAACTTTAAAATTTTCAAGTTTTATACTCGCATTGCACTGACATCAATTTTCTGTATATTTACTATCCACCATTTTTTTTCTTGTGTGTAACAAATAAAATAAAATGAAGTATGCGCTTTCATTACATGTTTATCATACGTTTTACAGCAACGATCGTAATAAATTTCTTGTCATGAGGGTCAACGCATACGATATTCATTACAATCTTCCATTTTCACTTTCTGGGCAACATTTTCATTATACACACATACCGAGCGTATAATTTACAATCATTGCAAGCAAAGCAAAGCAAATCCAGGTCGTTAACTCGCCAATGTATTGTCATACAGGAAATATAAAACACGCTGCAAGCAAGCACAACGTACAGGTCTTGGGGGAAAAGCGACAAGGACCGAGTATTATATAAAAACGCGAATCTAATTCAGTGCGACTCGTTTATTAAAAGCGATAAACGCGCTTTGGATCCGCCTCCTCATTTACCAGGTCCCTGCGGGCGAAGCCTTATCATCACCTGGTTAATACCAGTTGCCATTACCGACAAACGAACCGAACGCATGCACATGACCAGCGGAGTATCGATCGCACGGTATTTTCATACAAAGATAACGAATAACCCAGCTTTTAATCACATAAATTAAGTAGTCTCCATTGTTCCCAGATAGCATCTGTATTTCCACAGCAATCGAAACCATACAAAATACACTCTTCGATGCCTGCGATACAAAGCACACGCCGTAATGCCGAGTGGCTTCGCAATAAAACAAACTAAAGGAAAGAATCAATGCTGGAGAGGCTCTCTACTCCACCGATGCCGATATTTTGATGTATAATGGCTACTGTAGATGGCATGTTAAAGATAAGGGCCCAAATGAATGGTTCCCTGTAGGACGAAAGGCCGGTCGCTGTATATAGAACCGGCCTGGTTTCAAATTGGCATGATCGGATTATGAAGAGCTTTGGATTTGTGCAGGACCGGACTATATATTCGTGGGAAAAAATCACTAAAACTTTATCTTGCCTGGTGAAACATGAAAGCGTATCGTAATTCATTTAAATTATATGCGTTTAACTTACATTATCATTAATATTGTAAGTACATAATGAAATAATACAAAAAAGTCCAGTCGGGTATTAAAAATTTAATTACGGAGCTTGTAATTACTTTCGCGAAGTTACTATTATACGTAGAGTAGTATTAAAATTGTTTTTTCTTTTAATTAAAAATTTGAGAGTACTACGTAGATACAGGAGAATATATAAATGTTGAGAGAAAATGTAATTCACTAAGCACCGGATAAAGTAATCACGTTTGTCTCACGAATTCTGACTCGTATACATGGCGAATCTAATAACCGAAAATGATAAAATCTTCTCTTTAAGCCGAAAACATGAAAATAGTAAAATATGAAGGATATTTCATTTGAACACTCATAAAGCATCAAAAAATAAGATACCAGATTAACTTCTTTCAAGGATTTATTTACAAATGTATTATCTAAATTTGTAAAGAATTAATTATTATAACTGAAAAATAATTTTTAAAACTAATTCAAATATAGTGTATTTTAATCATATGTATTAGTTATTTGCGTTTTAATTATTATAATTAACTGATTCTTATAAACATACTATATCTTATATCAGATACGTTTTGTATATATTATGGTCATTATTTCAGCCAATTATAGCATTGTCTTTACACAAGCTGCAGTTCACATATTTAAGCATCGATAATTTCAATTTATACTGAAAAATAAAAACAATTGCTGATTTCTGATTTCTGCTTCTGATTTCTCTGCAAACTGTAGGTCTTCTGCATTATAATTAGAAATTAATTTCCTGTTTTAAAGTATAGTAAATAATAGTTATTTAAGCAAAGCAAGCAAAGTTAGTTTTGAAAGCTAGAAAGCCCAGTAAAGACTATTTCATGATGTGTTACGTATATATTTGTTGGGATCATCAATAACAAATTGTTCATGATTTGACACAAGAATGAAAAATATTTATTTAAAGTAAATAAACTGATCTCTCTTTGCAATTTAATGAATGGTACAGTCTTGCCGATCCCTTTGTTCGTACTTGCCAATCTAAATCGGTAAAGATGGATATTCCGGGCTGAAAAGTGATCAGAAAAGCCCAATTAGCTAGCTCTGTAGTATCAAGTCGGCCTGTGGATCCCGAGAGCCCTGGTTCGATTCTCACAGGCGACAAACAATTTTCACTATTTTAAAACTACCCCTGTGTCTTCTCCTCGACTAACATCTTTTTGGACCGTGATTTGACGACTGGTAATCGCACTACACGCAATATATCACTTACCGAGATCTGCTTCGGCAGGGTGCCACACTCAGTAAAGGGTAGAAGGCGTGATGGTATATTTATCTATTTATATATATATATATATATATATATATATATATATATATATATATATATATATATATATTTATTTATTTATTTATTCGTATGACAGTGTGAATGTATAAAAATAATATTCGTAATGTTTGTTGGAAAATAATGTGTTTCAGATGTCATCACATTTTATAATTTTCTAGCTGACAAATATTCGAGTTTTTCATTATCCGATCTACATATAAAAACGTGTAAAAATCGATAGATGTGACATTTTAATAACTGAACAAATTGCAATTTTTACAAGTCCGCATCTGGCGGCTGTGAATCTATCAGCGAATGATGAGATGAAAAACATCCGTCGGTACCGCGTTCTATTATGGCGCACCCTTGCGTGGATTTGTCGAACTGCGCCCTGTTCCTCCCGGCCCCTCGCACTCTGGAAATTAATAAGGCAACGGCCGCGCCGCACCCTTCTCTCCGCGCGCCGTCATAATCACTTTCCGATACTGTAATTATCATTGTTTTCGAGTAGTCATTTAAAAATAATCGAGCCTTGTTTGGTGATTAATTGATGATTAAGTACTGAAAATTGTTCGATAAATAATGGATTTTCAGTAATGGTGCTGAAGGACGATATGCGTTTACGGAAGTTAAAATGTTGGAGTTTATTTTAGGAAGGAAACCGATGTAATATCCGGTTGCGTTTTCAAATTATTACGTTTATAAATAAATGAGGTTTTTTTAAATTACTTTTATTATGAAACTTTATCAATGAAAATAATTAGGCGTAGGTGATTCGCTGAAACAATGAACCAACCTTAAAATTTTAAAAATTAAACATATTTTTATTTCTCCAAATTAACAAATTATCTTTAATTTCATATTATTAATAAAATATATAATAAATAAAGCTAAAACTGCATGTAAATATTAAAATGATCTAAAATAAAACTATTTTAAAAGCACTTTTAGTATGACTCGTGTGGCAGCACTGATTTTCACTTTCTATACAGCGCGGTTTAACTGAGTAAATTGCTTCATTCCTAGTTGGTATTTTAAAATTTCATTTTAGTAACTATAAACGTTGTAGGCGAAACCTCATAAAAACTTAATTGATTCACCTAATCAGTTCGTATTTCGTCAAATAAATTTCTTTTTTTTTGTACACATAAACCATTAATATAATAATATGTTTATCTGTCAACAAACTGTCATTAATTATTATTATTAATAAAGGAAAACAGAATCACCAGTTTGGTTTCAAAGAAGATTCATTTGACTTGCGTTTGTAATGAATAAAATTATTATAAGAGATATTTTAAAATAAATAACACACCCAGAAAAAAAGTATATAATGATGCCTTCAAGGCATAAAATTTATTTGTCTGCAAAAAGCACAAAATGCTTCATTTCTTACCTTTGCTCCGGGGGAGGAATGAACATGTAAACTAATTAGAATAAAGCTCAGTAAAAGCTTTATTTCTTTTAATTTGTTTACTGGAGGCATAAATTGCAAAGTGTTAATTTGAAGTATAATTTTCTTTGATTCTTAAGAATTTCTGCTTTAATAATATTTTATCTTTTCTTATGTGATATTAATTTTATTTTCTTTTTGCAGGTGAGTAAAGATTCCTTCTTCGTTTCGTTCAACATAAACGAGTGGAAAATTTACCTAACGTGTAAGTTAATTTAAAATTAAATTCTGTTTTATAATACCTTACAATTTAATATCTTTAGATAGGTATGAAAATGATTAAAATCTTATTAATATTCGGATTGATTTCCTCGCGGAATTTTTCTTAACCTAGAAATTTGTAGCAATATAAATAAATATAACGGTCTGTCTCTATCTCTGAAATTTTCTCAATACATATGGTCCATCCATTCTTCGCTATACATTTCTTAAATTGCACGCAAAATGTGCCATAAAGGTTAAAACGGGTTCGTATATATTTCCCGGATGAACTCCACAAGACGTAAACATTCTCTCGTCCATACCTATAAATCTGCATTCTGTTAAAATTCAAGTTTTTAGCGCGGTTTGGTGCGGAGCAGACAGAGAAATTTATACATTTGCTGCTTGCGAATAACTAGCTACCAAACTCTGCGAACGATCGTGCCCACATTTTATAAGAGTTTACTGCTTACTTTGGATGAAGTTAAGTTCTGCTGAATATTTGTTGCTTCTTGCACCCTTACAGAGCCGACTTGAAGATTTTATTTAGTTATGGTCATTTAGGGTAATTCTTCAATTTCGTAGATTTGTAAACAATCGAACACAACATTTAGTATATTTCGCCTCAGTTGCTCGTTGTCGATTGTGTAACGACGGCACGTGCTGCTCGAAGGTAGAAGTATCGCAAGAAGATCACTCATCCATTTAATACTAGTGCTCGGTATGCTATACTTGCTACCGATTCAACCGAAACAAGGCCACCACTACTCGTATTGTTATTTCCAATACTTTTTAAAAATAAGTTTGAAAATAGAAACACGTCTTTGAAGATATTTTAAAATATAACATTTTTTATATATGATTAAACAAGGAATTAAAATATTCGCGTTTTGTTAAAATAAAGAATTATTTGTAGTTTATGAGAAAAAATTGTTAGATATTAGTGGAATATATATGTGAAGTCAGTGTGACGTATAAATGGGCAGTGAGCATAGAAACATGAGAAAACTTGTAATTTGAGCAGAAATCTACTTGTATATTTAGCACTTGAAACCCACAACTGTTTGTTTTTGATGATTAATTTTCTTATTAATATATATTTAAAAACATTTGGAAGAAACAAAACATTGTAATATCGAAGTGTACATTGAGAGCAGAGAAATACTGAAATATAAATGTAATATTTCAAAGCCGGTCCTGTTAGAGCTATAAATTTCATTCCAATTTCTCATCATAACAAATTTTCAAGTTGTGGTTCACATACCCCTTACCTCTCCGACGAAGCTCGCTCACCCCACAAATTTTATCGTTTTCCCGTTCTCCGGGTGCTGCTTTGCTTATGTAGTTATCCAAACGTTCTTGCTTCAAGTTTTGCCTAATTAACTCCAGGGAATGAACCCAAAGATTCCACCCCTTCATGCCGCCCCCATGGTTGCGCCGCCCGCCCCTGAAACTTGTATCGTAAACTCTCCGAGCACCGTACACACTTTTGGCATTAACATTTTAATATTGCGCGTTATTAGACGAACACGAACACCCTATATATATATATTACCGATATAGTCTCAACTCGCATATGTAGTAGGGTCATAAATCTGAATATTTGACAAGAGTTTCCGAACTAATAGGTACCTAACTAACATGTTTGCTCTCTACTAAAGATTAACAAAGCAGTTTTGTGAATTATTTAGTTATTGAAAATATAAACTCTAGACTCTACTGCCTTTATTTTCAGGTTTTACTTCATTTAATGGAGTTATTGTTTTAGTTTATTTTCAGGTTTTACTTCATTTAATGGAGTTATTGTTTTAGTTTATTATGGAGAGAAAAATTTGATTTCATCGTTTGTTAAATATGCACTCTAATGTAACAAATCATGGTGGTCAAAATGAGAATTTATCTTGACCACTGATTGTCGACGTGCTGAAGTTGGATAATAAGTAATAAAAGATGCAAGTGCGAGTGGTAAATATTTTATTAAAACAACATAATAAAACTAAGATAAAACAAATACTAAAAATTAATTAAACAACAAATAACAAATTAATAACATCATATTCTCGGGATAGACACCCTCGAATATTCTTCTACTCACAAATCATAACTATTGACTACTTACATAGTATCTACTATCTACGAACTGTGTGCTACATTGTATACTATCTATCTCTTAACTATCCTTAACTATGGCATTTATAGTAAATAAATGCTAGATCGCAATAATTTCGCTGAATGTGACAAATGCCTCAAATGCTCGCGCGTGTTCCAAAAGGTGAATAACATGACATGTGTCTTAAAGGCGCAATCTAATCAACAATTTTGCAAACGATTTTTCTTACACATCCTGTCTGTTACACTAATAATAATAGGATTTGTAATGTATTAATGACAAAATGAAAAGTTTTTATACAACAAAACAACTAACCAATATATTTAATACTTTTTTTCCGAAAAAATATAATTTTGACAGTCAACAACGGATGTTTAAGTTACACAGTTTACTTGTGCAGCAGTAGATAAAGTCAACACAAGATGTTACTCATCTAAAATTTTACAGATTTATAATTCTAGTTGCAAACTTGTTTCAAAATAAACTATAAAATCAAGCAGATAACAAACAAGATGCATTGTATTTGATTTCTCATTTATCTACAATATTACCATAATAACGTCATTCTTAATGCTCTAGGTCCTTAAAATCACATAATGCCCTTGGTCATTATGAACTAAATAATGTACGTTGAATCCATGGTATTCATAAACTCTGATGAACTAGGAAGCCATAAAATTAATTCACTGTGGTAATTAGGGTTGTTGATTTTACGAATATTCGAGACTTCGATTGTTCGGATTTTTTTAACCTTCGAATATTGATTCGAACTCTCGAATTTTTGAATGTTCCGAATTTTCGAATATTCTGAATTTATGAAGTTTCGTATTATACGAATTGTGAATCTGAATCCTAACATGAACACGGCATGTTGATATGAATTATTTTGAGAATAAACTCATGTGCAGAGTTTTGTATTATTTCGTAAGTAATTATTATTAATTATTATTACTTGCCAAATTAATTTAATTTAGATTTAAAATTTCGCTACACTGTCAAAAACGTTTTAATTAAGACGTTTTTGTATCCTTTTTATTCTCATTTTAAAACGTTTTACTAAAAGTCCATAGCATTTAGATGGGCGGTAAGAGAATAGATGGCTTAATTAAGACGCCTAAACTTGCAGAGTTTTTGTAGGATATTTTATTATTTAATTCGTAGCCGACTTATCGCGAATTATGCGTGAACGTGTTTAGAGATGTCAGATGGCGTTAATTCAGTGCCAAAAAATTCGAGAATTCGAAGCTTCAAAAAATTCGAAAATTCGTTAATTCGAAGCTTCAAAAATTCGAAGCTTCGAAGTTTTTCTGACGAAGTTCAAAACATTCGAATGTTTAGAAATTCAAACTTCGGTGGAAATCAACGACCCTAGTGGTAATTCTTTATTGAATCTTTATTTTAATGTTGGCAATTCTGATATACATTGTGAAACAAATGAAGATAAAAACAATAAATTGTTGCAATGTAAAACTTAAGTAAATGTTAAAAAACTCTATAGTAATAAGATCAATTCGTCACAAGTTGATTAAGAAAATATTTGCCCGTTATCATGTATCAGTAGTGGAGCAACAAACAAGTGTTAGTCATTCCGCGCTTGCACGAAATATTAAAGGTAATTTATTTACTGACGTTGATACCAAATCGCTGTAACAATGAACAAACGACGCACAAGTATTCTGTATCATAATTATGCAAATATAACCGCAGACTTATTGCTTGATTTTCTTTGTTCAATAAACACAAACTTTAACAACAAAAGCGTGGCGCGGCCCGCATAATTAAGTGCAGTGGCGGCGCAATTTATGCCGACAGCTCGGAGGGGGGCAAGGGAACTTGGTTATATTTCATTGGGGTGCGAGAAAGAATTCCTGTTTCGGTAAAACATGGTACGTGTAATTTCTCTTTGGATAGATTAATAATGCTTTATAACTCTGTTACAAAATTGGTCGATACAATTTTACTCATTTCACTCCCTGCATTTTAAAATATTCGTAAATTTGCTATTAGGACTCAATGTAATTTATCATGTAACTCGTAAATAAATCAATTACTGAAAATGGTTAAGAAAGCCGTTGGAAGAAATTTCTTAAAACTGTGTGCATATACAGATTGTCGACGGCGAACATGACAATTGATTTTTGATTACCAGGTATCTTGATATACTTGGAAGTACTGTCAATGTCATGTAGCTGTCATAATGTTATTGATTGGTGATATTGAGTTTATTTTGGTTTTAACTGTTTTCTTGGATCAAATTTCATGTTCTAAGGTACGCACATGCCTATGTTTTGAATAGATACGAGTAAATATTCATGATTTTTTTTATTGTCATACTAAATGAATTTCCCTGCATATAAGAGCTAGCTAGATCGTTTTCTGAGATCCAAAAACATCAGAATACTAAGTTTCATGAAAATCGTTATAGCCGATTCCAAGATCGTTGATACACACAGACAGACAGGACTAGCTCGTATTAGAGAATAGGATAAGTCATGAAGTAACAGAACTTATTTATATCTTAGAACGATTTAATGAAATTTTCAACATACCTACTAAATACACACTAATAGGAATGTAAAACTTGTATAACAATATACAAATGTTTTAATAATCGTAATAACTTTTGTGCTTGTGGCCTACTTCTAAAATAATTGAAATTTATTATTTAACTTTCAGCTTGTACTCGTGGAAATGTTAATAATACATTTTCGTATAATTTCAGAATTTCTACAAAAGCAAATTAAGTAGGTTCTTATTCTTAATATCCTTCGCTTGGAAAATATCAATAATTAATGTTTCTCGATACTTCAAAATTTATTCAGGAAAATTTATAATGTGGAAAATACACATTTTATAGCTAAAATGATTTTTTTAATAAAATATTTTTTTATAGCCAGAATGTGTTACATGGTTTATATCCGTTTTGTACATTATTTTATAAATCGATTTCTCATTAAAATACGCTAGGTTTTTGTCAAAGTCTGTTCGACAAAATAACGCTGACTTTTATCAATTCATTGTGCGAATAATATTTTTATTTTTTATAAACTGCAGACATGTAATTAAATTTATCGTACCTTAATCTTTCCAAAATGAGATGGAGGCAAACACTTTTAAATAAAAGAACAATAACTCACTTCTTTGTTACAGAGATTATATTCTATAATACAAATTCAGCACTCGTTTTTAACTTAGAGATCGGCTCTAGTAAACATAGAAACTTTTTTGCATCTTTTTCTTATTAACTCATCATTACATATAGTTTTCTTTTTTTTTAGTTTCAAAGATTTTTCTTTATTTAAAGAAGGATGTTGTATTCTCCTCAATATGATTAATCAATCCGTAACCATATTCGTATACTGGTAAAATGACTATAACAGTCGCATTAGTCGATAGCAGTGTTTTCAAAGTGTGGGTCACGACTCCCCGGTGGGTCGCAAAGCAGTCCGAAGAGGGTCGCGAGTAGGGCAGGACAAAAAAAAATCGTTTGATGGACTTAAAGAGATCTTTTTTTAAAATAATCATGTTGATCTTAAATTTCTAAAAGATCGATTGATCGATAAAATCGTTACCGATTTTTTTTTTAAATCTATTACTCGAAAAAATCTGTTGAATGATAAATATTTGGGATTATCGACTTTTAAAAAATAAAAAAAGTCAATTGTTCAATCAAATCAAAGTTGCCAATTTTTTAACGTTTTTTGTTTGTTTTGATTTTGTATCAAAACATGGATAAGAACGATCTTTTAATCATTAAATTAAAAGTAAAGTCGATCATTTATCAAAATCTATATTTTTTTAATTCTTGATCTTTTTGATCGCATTCTATTTCAAAATTTGAAATAAATCGATAGAATCCATCAAATTGATCAATTGCAATAAATCGATTCCATTTCATGATTAGAGATCGATTTCTAAATTCAAAGATTGCCCGGCCTTGCTCGCAACAACTTCAGTGTTAGGTTTTATTAACTGTTATTACGAGTACTCGTATTGTATTTAATAATTAAATAAATAAAATATATATATCATCACGCCTTCTACCCAATACTGGGTGTGGCACTCTGCTGAAGCAGATCTCGGTAAGTGATATATTTTGCGCGTAAAGTGCGGTTACCAGTCGTCAATTCACGGCCCCCAAAGATGTTAGTGGTGGAGGAGCCACAGGGATAGCTTTTTCAAATTATGAAAATTTGTCGCCTGTGGGAATCGAACCAGGGACCTCAGGATCCACAGGCCGACTTCATACCACTGAGCTACCCATCCCATGTATTAATAATTAGATAGGTAAATACTCATTTGTTTGTATTTCTGTCAGTCATGCCATCGTTCGTCACCGCGACTAACTGCTCGCGCATCACTCGTCTCATTTTCTCGTAATGGTCAGGAAATATTTCACTATCACTATTATTAATAAAAAAAACAAAACTTCATATTTATTAAGACTGAGTTTGAGGCTTCGAGTCATTTTGGGGTCGCGGTTGAAAAAAGTTTGAAAAACACTGGTCTATAGCAACCAATTTAAATACACTTCTTATTACTAAAATTCATTCTCGTAGCAATATTTGTCAGAACAGCGCAAAATTTTGTTTCATTGCAGTACAACTCTTGCCAGGTGTGAGTCCTTAACGAATATGAATCAGATTCACAAAATAGTTTTAGCAAGTTTTGTTTTTTTTTATAAACCAATCTTATTCTAGTTCGATGTAAAAATAAAAAAAAAAATCCAAATTACTTCTGGCAGTACAGTGATGTGATTAACGTAAAGGCTTTCAAATCTGACGATATCGAGTTCGAATCCCATTCAAGCTAAGCAAAAATATGAACTATCACACTGCGGTTCGATAAGTCCGGATCCTGTACTGTAATTGGGATTAAGTTTCTATTGTGCAGAGTAACATAAATCAATAAATACTATCTGTCCAATTTTCTAGCTAATACTGAATTTTTATTTAGTCATATTAAGCTTAAGTTTAAATAAACTTTTAATACCTGATTCTCAAAAAAGTTTTAGCTTAACCAGAATTTTGGATTTGCAAAATTTATTCTAATTCGTATTTTAAAAGTTAATCCAAATCACTTTCCGAAAACCTAGTGGAAAAACGATTATATTATTGTTTATTTAAACTTTTTTGCAAATACGTTTTAGTTTAATTTAATCCCAAATTCAGGATTAATTAAAACTCTTTTGAGAACTGGGCTGCAAGATACCAATTGGATTTCGGAAAGTTGTTTTAATTAACTTTTTAAAATCAGACTATAATAAGATTATCTAATCCAAAATTTAGAATGAACTGAAACTTTTTTTGAGAATCGAGCCGTAAATCGTAACAAGATTATATTAGAGTTTGTTTAAACTTTTGGTAGTTCAGCTTTATTTGACTAATCCAAAATTTAAGATTAGCTAAAACTCTTTTAAGAATTGTGCACGTTAGTGTGCACGTAGTTTTCTACGCTGCTCGGTACATTGGCTAACTTCGTAAATAAATAAATATATATCAGGCGAGTAATTCTATGGAGATTAAATTAAATAGACGACCGGTTTGTCTCAACTGGCGGAAACAACGGCAGCGCACCTACATTCGCCTGTAATAAACGAGATTATTATATGCAGGGGCAATTACATCACATGTGGCGAGGCTCATAAAATACGTACTGCAAACGTGTCCCTGCTCTAAAGTTCATGGTTAATAATTCCTAAATTGTACCTGACAATTTATTAATTATTCGAATATAGGCTTTATGCCGCTCGTACTGCAAAGTGTTAAATTGTGATAGAATGAGAACAGCTGTGATTTTATATAGGAATACGAAAAATCAACACGATTATCCTACGAGTAAATTTACTTTATTATCAAAACATTGCCAGTGGCGCAAATTTTCCTTGAAATCCCCTTGTTGCATAATTACTAATCGCTCATTTGCAACAAGAATGTTACAACTCAAAATTTGGTATTTTTGAGTTGTTCCCTGTTTGTACAAAAATATTTTTTTTAAAAAAGGAATCAAAAGATCCAGGGTTCTTGGATAAAGACTTTATGAATTTAGTACAATAAAATAATTATTTATTTCAATTATAAACGACGACGTTTCGAACACTTGATCGTGTTCATCTTCAGGTCAAAGACTTAACCACGACGTGGTTATTAACAATTTAAAATTACAATTTTTTAAAAATAAGTTACATGTTTTAAAAAAACATGCACACCTCAGAGTCAAAACGGCGCATACTCCTAAAAAATATATATATTTTTTTTCGTGACCCGATCAAAATCACGGCCCACGCCTACCTCTAATATTTATGCGCGTGAAGTGCGGTTACCAGCCGTCAAATCACGGCCCCCAAAGATGTTAGTGGTGGGGGAGTGACAGAGGAAATTTTAATTTGGTAAAAATGTTTGTCGGCTGTGGGGATCAAACCAGGGTTCTCAGGATCCACGGGCCGACTCGATACCACTGTAATTATGTTAATTATGTCAGTTGGTATGAATAGAATCTTATTCTAGCGACCATTTTTTGTCTTTTATTTCCTCTATACCAATAACTCAGAAATATCAAATTTTTATTTATGGTACTTTTGTCGCAAATGAGCGAAATAATAACCTTAATAAAATTGATTCCAGTATTGTTACTATCATGGTTGTTATTTTATATTATAAATAAATATTTTCATATGTTTTCGTGAAATATTTTATGAGATTATTGCGTTTAGACGTAATTTAAAGAACTTTGAAGCAATAATATATTTCTAATTTTTTAATAAAAACTAAGGATATTTCATTTATATAAGAGATTACCTAGTTGTGGGTATTATAAATGGCAGATAATTGTTGATTGAATTTGCATGATCGAACCGGATGATATACTCGTAGATGAATTTAATGGTAGTATTATGTTGAGGATAATTTGATTTTTGCATGAAAGCTATTGCAAGCGCCATAACGATTCGTTTTCTCCCTGATACGGTGGATTGTATAGTGACAGTGGCTTACAACACGTCGCTCGCGCATTTACCAACTTATATTTAAATTTATGTGCTCGGGTATCAACGTTGGCGTTGTTCGCCGTGTTAATTATTGTCGCGTATATTCGATGGCCTGTTTAATATTTAACATCGTTCTCGCGTTGTATCATCCATAGCTGACATGTGTTGAGAATTCGCATATTTCGTCTTGTCAGCGCAGGATCAACTAGCGTTATTTCACTCCCACTTGCACTGTGCATGTTTTTCTATCTCGTACTCGTGACGCAAGTTTTACAAATGAAGCCTGGCCGGAAGTTTGTGCTGCCGCCGACTGCGCTGCCCTCTGCACTTTGTATTTCTAAAGCGGTACACGTTGTTTTAAAATCTGAACGGCTGTGTGCTATATCTGCGGGCTGTTTTCTGCCTTTTTCATGTTTTGACTTTGTATATTTGTGTACCAAGTTGGATTATGTGAAATTATTCAGCTGTTCTTTTTTTAACTTTTATTCATTTTTATTTCTTTCTTTCTATTTACCTATTTTGTTTTTAGTCTGTACCCTAATAATTATTTTATTATGCAAGCATTATCTCTTATCATAATTAATACTTTGAATTACATAAATTAAGTGGTTTTAATTAATTACGTGCAGACAAATTCATAAAATGGTTTTAATATCAAGTTGACTAGATGCGTTTTTATTACGATTTGAAATTATTTGTATTAATGCTAGTTACAAACCATAATAAGGTTTCAGCTAAAATTAGAATTACCATACTACATGATTCTTCCGACTAATTAGTATTTTCAGTACCGTGATACTTCGCGTTATTATTCTAGATACTTTGTTAATTAGAAATGGAATTGCAATGTAGAATTAGCCTTTAAGAAAATAAAAATTAATCAATTTACTTTTATTTATTTCGTCCAAATTTAATATGTAAATAATTTAATTTAATTTAATAACTGACAAGTTACGTTTATTTACCTAATCTTTTATCTAGTTTAGTACATATTTTATCTAAATTTTACATAAATAGTCATGTTGCTTTTAAGCTATATTCAATATCACGCATAAATTAATACTCGAATTCATATATTTTAAATTACTTGTCATGAACTTTTCGTCAATAATCTTTGTTTTTTGCAGCCTTATTCACTTTCTAGTTGGTATTGGAATAGAATCATTTATGTCTATTCATTTAATATAGAATCATTATATAAAACTTTAAAACCATCGCGTATTTAATTGATTAATATTCAACTCAACATCTACATTATATAAAAAATAGTAATAAACACAATGTCCCAGATTTGTGGCCTAACTTAAACCATGGATTAATCACTTAAAAATAAGTTAAAGTGTTTATTTGAGCAAATGTCCGTAAATGCTTTATTCTAGAGATATTCCTACTTTTCTATTTGGAGCAACGTTACTTTAAAATATCACTTTATAACGAAATAACAAATATTTTCTTATTAACGTGTAACGTAATAATTATATTAAAAATTAATGGTTATTAGCTTATTTCGATACAAAATTTAGTTTGTAATAATTCAACGAAATGCCTTGTTCTTACATAAATAGTGACTTTGCCGACATGGTATTTGTGTATGATTTTTGTAATGGTAATATGAATGGGACTCGTCGTGAATATTTGCAACGATTTCCTAAGAGAAGATTTCCACATATTTTTTATTTTTACCCAGACATCCGTAATTATAAAAATCGGTAATGTATTTACGGATATTTGCTCAAATGAACTTATTACCTTTTTTATAGGTGTTTAATCCATGGTTTAAGTTAGGCTGGGACAGCCTGTATAAGATGATTAAGTAAACTGAATTAACTGTACATACAAAATGTATTGTTATTTTAGTTCATTCGCGAGTACCATAAAAGATTAATTGCATTTTAAGGAAGGGAATTTAATAGTGTTTTTTACTCGACAATTTCCTTTGAATAATAGTAATTGCAAAATAATGACGATAAAGAAAAAAAGTTTCAACTTTCAAATATTAAAAAGCTGATACTTTTAATATGTTCCCAGTTGCGTAGCAAAATTATAAGATAAAGTACCACAAACTTAAGATTTCTAAGGTGAAAGCAAAAACTGAAAATGCATATATGTATTTTACATCAACGATATCTGTTTAATTTTTATATAACTCGCCCATTATCTTTCGATACTTCTGTACTATTTTGTAAATTCCAATTGCCCTATAAAACTATCATAAGAAGTACGTACAGGAAAGTATATAGCTGTATATTTAAGGGTGTCGAAGCATAATAGCAGCTATCTTCGTTATGATTACGGTGGTGTTACGCAATCGAACCACGGAAGTTTATCATTTCTCCAAGCACTGATAGCTCCATTTCCGATCATTGACCATGTACAAAAGGTAGAATTCTCCGCAGCGGTTAGAATATGTGACACTGTTACCATAATGTAACAATCCTCGAGTTAATAACGACATGTCATAGCGCTCGTCCTGTTTTCTTTCATTGTTACTGTTATTACATTCAAACTTTTAAAAGAGATTCTCCAAAGTTTGTTTTCGTTGTTGAGCAGAGAAAGGAAATGTTTTATTACCCGCTTTATATAATATCCGTTTTTGTATTGAATGTTTCTGAATTGGAAAGTCCACTTCAGTGTTTCAGTAAGTACCTACTGTAAATCGTTATATTGTGCAATGCTAATTAGGAAATAATTAAATACACAATTATAATCGTTTCAAGAGTAGTTATTTTTTATTTACTGCTATTTACTGAAAATATATTATTATCAATTATTTATTGCTGCAGTTGTTGTATTAAAACTGTAAAAAATATTTTTCGCATTTACGGTAGTAAATAAAAAATAAATAAATAAATATATCACCACGCCTTTTACCCATTATTGGGTGTGTCACTCCGCTGAAGCAGATCTCGGTAAGTGATATATTTATGCACGTGAAATGCGGTTACCGGTCGTAAAATCACGGCCCCCAAAGATGTTAGTGGTGGGGGAGGCACAGGGGTAATTTAAAATTGGTGAAAATGTTTTGTCGGCTATGGAGATCGAACCAGGGTTCTTTGGATCCACAGGCCAGTACCCCATAATATATATATATAATTATATTATTATGGGGTGGCTAGCTCAGTGGTATGAAGTCGGCCTGTGGATCCTGAGAACCCTGGTTCGATTCCCACAGGCGACAATTTTCATAATTTCAAAAAGCTACTCCTGTGGCGCCTCCACCACTAACATCTTTGGGGGCCGTGGTTTGACGACTGGTAACCGCACTTCACGCGCAAAATATATCACTTACCGAGATCTGCTTCGACAGAGTGCCACACCCAGTAATGGGTAGAAGGCGTGATGATATATTTATAATTATATGTCAAGTCAATATCAAAATTAATCTTGAATTCAAAATGATGACTAGAAGTGCGAAAAATAGTGTATATACCACACGATTAAAATACATTTAAGCCCTCAGGTGAAGGTTTTTATTGAAATTTGTTTGGAATTATCACTTTCTGTAGGTAACGTTACTTTTCAAATTAAATAACTGGAAGTGTTAGTTTTATTTCAAATTGTTGTTCCCTTGTCTTTATTAATACAAATGTCTGACTTTTGATTAAGATTTGGGTCATTTTTAAAACATCATAGAACTACAAAATTCCAATTGGTTTAGTAACATTAAATAAATACAAACATAATCCATACTTTGCCAAATAATATAGGTACATTCCATGATATATGCACAAAATCTAACAATAATAATAGATATAATATCAAAATTCGAAAATGATAATGAACTTTTTAATAATTACATAAATGTTATAAATAGTTACCAACCATAATATGTCATATACAAATTTTCCTAAATTGACTCAGTTTGTGTAAAATATAGCAATTTTTTTTAAATCTTAATTTATAAAAGACGCAAAAAAGAAAAATAAATAAATATATCATCACGCCTTCTACCCATTACTGGGTGTGGCACTCTGCCGAAGCAGAATTCGATAAGTCATATACTTTGCGCGTGAAGTGCGGTTACCAGTCGTCAAATCACGGCCCCAAAGATGTTAGTGGTGGAGGAACCACAGGGGTAGTTTTTTTTGAAATTATGAAAATTGTTTGTCGCCTGTGGGAATCGAACCAGAGTTCTCAGGATCCACAGGCCGACTTCATACCACTGAGCTAGCCACCCCTTAAGAAAAATAATATAAATAATTAATTTTATAAGACTTTTTATCGTATTTGTCCTATAGAAAACTCATCTGCGGCTCGTTCTCTAAAATTGAATGTGTGTAATAAAACATGTTCTTTAATGTACTATTATAACATTGCAATGGAATGTTAGGTTAGTGTATAATTATTCAAAAGTTGTAGTAGTTAACCGGAAAGTAATGAATAGTAGGGTGAAGTTTTCTCGAACATAGACATAGCAGTGAAAACGAATCCGACTTGTAAGCTCCGCACATTAATTTACTGGTGTTGCATTTTCCGACGCGGTTCCGTGCGAGCAAAGAGCAAAACGCTAATCCCAGGCTCCTGCCACTGCAATTATTTATCTTCAAAATCCATCGAGGTAAACCGTTATTGCCGTGTTTGTTGTTGTTGGTAGTGCGCCGGATTTAAAGATTTATAGCGTGTATTTGTACGTGTCAGTGCGGCGTAGCGAGGGCGCGGCGGCGGCAGACGCTTTTTGAATCTCGTGGCTCGTAGGTTACGACCCGCACCCAACTCTGGCACGCGTGTCAGTGTCGGCGTGTCAATGACTGATCGGTTCGTGACACGTGAACGAGCCTCTGCTGCCACCAGATTCTAAAGCTGCTTTAGTCTGATGTTAAGTACGGCTGTAGGTCTGATAAATACAATATAAGCTAAATTTAGAATTCCATCGATTGGAATTATTTTATAGATTATAGAACATTATACAAGGTATTAAAAAAAGGGAATAAACGTTAATAACCAATTCTCAAAAGAGTTTTAGTTAATTCTGAATTTTGGGATAGTTAAATTAAGTTATACCATTTTCTCAAAAAAGGTTTCAATAAATGCTAATTTGGGCTTTTAGTGTATACAAGTTTGGATGAGCTGATTCTTGGCCAAAAGGTTTTTTTGTTTAATTCGTAAAATGGGATGACTAGCTCAGTGGTATGAAGTCGGCCTGTGGATCCTGAGGTCCCTGGTTCGATTCCCACAGGCGACAAATTTTCATAATTTGAAAAAGCTATCCCTGTGGCTCCTCCACCACTAACATGTTTGGGGGCCGTGATTTGACGACTGGTAACCGCACTTCACGCGTAAAATATATCACTTACCGAGATCTGCTTCAGCAGAGTGCCACACCCAGTAATAGGTAGAAGGCGTGATGATATATTTATTTATTTATTCTCCAAGTGTACATTTTTAGTACCACTGGTCGACATGAATTTTTTAATAAAAATAATAATCAATTATTATAGCTTTAAACGAGCAGCAATCCACAACTATCAGAAGCATACGTCCTTACGTAGATTAGCATTCAAGCAGCGCAAAATCCGCGACTGATAAATAGTCAGCATGTCCAAAAATAAGTTGGAAACTGATTTCAGACTCTCAAAATAATTCTAGCTCTTTTTATAAATTGTCAATTAGTAACATGCGCATTCATCTTTCATTTAATATTTGAAATATGTTGTTCACTGAAGCTTCTTAGAAATTACTGTCATATGTCTCGTAAATATTTTTAAACTTAGTGTTTTTGTACTTTTGTAAATATAAATATATTGGAATGTATTCGCTAGCATACGAGTCCCCGTACCACACACTGTGAATGTTTTTGAACAGTGGCGGTATTAATAAACTGTAACGAAAGTAGCAAATAAATAATTATTCAGTAAAAGACGTCTGATATGAATTCAAAATACATTACTGTTCAAACAGTACAATTAAACAATCACAAACTAATTGCTTGCTTGAACAAGGATATTAAGAATGGCACTAAACAGTGGCGTACCAAAACCTTTGTGGGTCGATGTGCCACTTGGATTAAGGAGCGCCTCCTTAGTCCTTGTATTATTTAAAATTTTAATGTTCTTTTGGCTCATTTTAAGTTCTAAATGTCATTTTATTTTTTTTTAATTTATGTCTGTGCCTTATTTGAAAAAAAATTTCAAATAAAAGTTAGTTTATTTTTATGATAATCAAAATTTATTAAAATGATTTTTTTGTTAAAATGCAATCTGTATTTTCAAAATTAATAAATTAAAGTGAAATGCCTTGCCAGGAAATATATATGTATGTATCTAATAATTATAATTTCTGTGTTCTACGATCTTTTCCCTAGATTTAGAAATAGGAGGTCACAAATTGTTCAATATATTAATTCTTTTTTTAAATGTAAAAACCGAAATGTAATAGACACATTGAATGTTGGCTTAACTATACAATACACGACTGTCACGTCGTTGCGACACAAGTCTGAATTATCCGTAGACAACGGTCTTTTACTTGATTTCATTTATTTCAACTCTTACCCTGATTGCGAACGGTTCCTATTGACATACATATTATCAATTTGTATAATTTGTACTATTAATAAAAATGGTAAGTATTAATGAAAATAAGGCCCCATTGGCCCTTTGGCTCGTGGGTCCCTCTAGCTCATGGGCCCGTGTGCATCGCACTCCTTGCACCCCCGATTGCCAGGCCCCTGGCACTAAGAACATACAGTTCAAGAACCATGTCCTTAATTTTGAGACTTTAAAAATATTTCTTTTTGTCTTAGAATCTGCTCATAAAAAAATATATACAGTCTAAGCTTATTACCCTCGGGCTATGGAATTGAGATTTTCTTCAGCCGGCAACTGTTTTCACTATATTACTAATATCATTAAATTCATAGTATCTTCTAATCGAGAATTATTAACGCAGAATATTTAGTAGGCGTGCTTCTTATTTATTTTATTTATTAAGTTGGTATTCAAAAATAATTTAATTAAAAATAATCGAAACATCGAATAAAAAAATAATCATTACTCGTAAATTAGTTGTTAGAAAAGAAAATATTATATCTACAGTAATGTTATTTGATGTATGATTTCAAAACGATATTTGTATTTGACTTTTAATTTTTATGACAAGTATTTCATTCACAGTTTTAGATATGAAAAGTAAACTGAAATCTTCGTAATATCACCATAATTATGAAATTGAGGAAAACCGTGAAAACGATACAGTAATTGTCAGTGAATTGACACAAACAGAAAAATACAAATGAATGTTACTTGTAGTCACTACTATTATACTGTAAACCTACTCCGACAATCAGTCAATCACTGGTGGGAAGTTTATTGGCTGTGCTGTGCCATGCTATGAAGTTTTGGTGAAATAGAATATATAACTACATACCTAGTTAGTTGTTGTTAATAGTAGATAAAATGTTGTTCTAGTATTAAAATTTAAATGAAGTTGTTAATTTGCCGAATATACCTGTATAAATAGACGATTGTACTGTTGGTAGAACAATGCATTAATGCGTAATTACATTTAGAGAATAATTATGTACACATAGAGGTAAATGTAAGTAGCAAGAAGTTAGGGTTTGGTGGGAGGCAAAATATGACTTAATATAACAAAGCACAAACACTAATTAATCTCGAGAATCTTTTTCCTCGCATGAAGACGGCTTCCCCCGTCTGCTATAAATCTGGCTAGGCACATGACGCTCGGTGTTAACGACACCATACGTTAGTAGGCTGCGGCGAGCGGAAACAGCACGGCAATAGCAACAGCAACAGCTCATATATGAGTGTAGCTGTAGCAACAGCAGTAGTCGGAGCTGCGACCTTTGAAATAATTGTGGTTTTAGTTGCGCCGTCGGGTTTTATGAGCCGGAGAAGATAATTGTTCCCGCCGGCAGCCTCGATATTAGTTATGGCCTCCGCCGCACACACTAGCGGTTATGGTTCCCGAAGGTGCCGCCTGTGCTGCCGAAAACCTTTTCTTTGCACGGTTGAATTTTTCAAGTCGCGTTACGTTAACGGCGTTTGGTGATGTGAAGAAAAGTTCTCGGGAAATTTAAATAATAGACTTTTCGTTCGTGTTCGCTTGCTCGTTTTTCTGTTGGAATTGAGACGAGAATCGTACTGAAGATTTTTTCTTTCGTCTACCTGAGCACTTGATTTAAATATGCAGTACTTGGCTTTATATCACTCCATCTTACAGAATAATGCCAAGCAGAAATTATAATTTTAAGCATGCCTGCACTTTTTTCAGTATCTTCTACAATTAATGTATTAAACAATATCTATATTCCATTTGTCACTTGGTTCACATAAATCAGTTCATATAAGTTTGACAACCAGGGCCGGTTTTGCCATAAGGCGGTTGAGGCGAACAAACTGAACTGACCAAAGCAAACTGATGCACTTTTGTGGTGGATTATTTCAAAATGAATCCGAATAATTAAATCCAAAACTGGGAATATAGTGAGCCAAGTAAGCCAGTCAAATAAATAAGTGATGTAGTTCATTAAGTGTAAGTTATATCTGATCCATCTGATTGATTAGTATAAATATGTAGAGTAACCATAGTTAATTCGGTAATCAAATAATCTATTTGTTTATCATTACTGGATCGTGGTTAGCTTTACTGCTAATCATGATTAAAATATGTTATTGTTCATTATAAATACAGAGAAAACTCGCAATTTGAGTTTGAATCTCAAAACTATTCATGTCAGTTTCCTTTCACTGGTATCATTTGGTAAATTAATTTCAGGGCTTGTAACCGCACAAATAGTATATTATGCAACAAGTTTATAATAGCTATTGTACTTGAGTTGTATACAATAATTTTCTCTATGGTCGTGTTGAAAAGTCAACATATCAACATTCAAAATTAGTGTGGAAAGTATTTCATTGCAATACTCAGTGCGACATGATCGTTATTAATGTTGCTTTAAAAACAATCATTGTTGAACAATCTTTTTAATTTATATGAAATATAACAGTAAATGACAGATGTCCAATATCGATTCAAATGTCGATTTTAAGAAATAAAAGTTCACGACGTACAAAAATAGTATGTAACATACGTGTGACAATGGTTATTACAATATTTGTGTTACAATATACTATTTCCTACGACAGTCTGGAAAATAATCATTTCCGTACACATTTGTGTACGGAAAGTGATTATTTGCTGCACTTAATTTTCATAAGTATGGCATTATTGTTTTCTGTTGTCATAAATATAAAAAATGACAATGAGACAATGAAACCGTAACAACCTTTGATTTAAAAAGTTAATAATTTAGTAAAATGCTAAATTGTCGTAGGAATAATAATATGTAATGAACGTGTTCAAAGGCCATTAAAAAACTGATGTGAATGATACACTCATTTGCGTTTGTGTTTCATCTTACACACACACACTTTCCAATGATACCCTTTCAACACTTATATTTCAATATCGTATACTATTCAATATCCAAATGATAAAAATAAATGTTACCCTTGAATGGTCAAAATAAAACTATTACTGTTTTAATGCAATAAATGCTGTGCTGTTATTTGGCCAATTTGGTCGTTACATGGTAAAAATTTGTATCATAATGAAAAATTCGTCTCTTAATGATTGTCATTAAAGTACATATTCAAGAAGTAAATTAATGCATTGGGGTAGAAAAACTATAATACATATGTTGATACTCCAAAGTAAAATTTCATAAGTTAAAATTTACCCGTTAAATGACTTTGGAAGAGAGGAATATTAAACAGTTGCTAAATAAGGAAGGAATTCATACTACAAACAGTGGTGTACCTAGAACTTTTGCCGCCCAGGGCGGTCTCCAATTTGCCGCCCTTTCTAAGTCAATCAAATGGTGGTTTTTATAAATTAAAAAAATAAATATAAAATAAATATATTATCAAGACTTTTACCCATTACTGGGTGTGGAACTCTGCCGAAACAGATCCCGGTAAGTGATATATTTATGTGCGTGAAGTGCGGTTAGCAACCGTCAAATCACGGCTCCCAAAGATGATAGTGGTGGGGGAACCACAGGGGTAATTTTAATTTGGTGAAAATTGTTTGTCGCCTGTGGAAATCGAACCGGGGTCCTCAGGATCCACAGGCTAACTCGAAACCACTGAGTCATTACCACATTAAATTAATAAACATAAATAAATAATTGTAATTGAGACAAACTATAAGTGGGAAACTTTTTTACCACGGCATATTTAAATTAGGCAGTAATTTTTCGAGATAATATTTTCAAGCCTACATTGACTTGACGATGAAGAAAAATATTCGAAATCATATAGTAATTCATAATTCGTAGAAATCGAATAGTAAACTTATGAAGTCAACGAGTTGTTTTTTACAATTAAAACTAAATATAAAAAATGCCGCCCCAAAATATGTGCCGTCCGATGCGAACCGGATCCACCGCCCCCCTCTAGGTACGCCACTGACTACAAACCCTCGTACTAGGAACATATTTCGCTGTTTTACCCTCAAACATATCAATGAATTCCAATCAGGTGAATCTTCGCATTTCTCAAACAAATTAGTTTGTAGTTTCATTTTTAAATTGCGTGTTTTAAATAAGCATACTCGTACATCGTACATGTTTGGTTTAATCTACAAATTGCTCTTTATAATGTATAAAATATTAATTACGATAAAGTATATGAGCTACTTAAACCTTGCTCGTAATCGTAAAAATACTGTGATGTAATTATTTTAACCTTTATAACTAAAAACGTAATCTATTTAAATATTTCCGGTAGATGCATAATTCCTAAATTGAATTTTATTTTAATATGTGTCTTTAAACATTTCGTATTAATAAAGGTTGAGATAATTGATACAATAGTTATTTGTGTAGAAATCAGTCTGTTGCCGTTCGCGCATGAATTTTGTTGATTGAGGCGTAGGGGAGAGCAACAGTCATGCAAGAGAGGCAAGGACACTTTCTGCTCGAGATGCACACAATTTTTTTTCTACGACCATTTAGAAACGCTCTAATAAAAATTAAAATAATGTTTTGACTGTTTTTCTGTTTGTAAATTCGAGCGACAGTTTTCATGTATCCATGGATTCGATGATACTCTTATATTGCCGCTCAGCAAGCGGCAAATGTCAACTTTCTGCTTTCAATTGACAGAAGAACGTTTATTTCCTGCTCTGTCCAAGAAAAAAAATTATTGTGTATCATTTAAAACAAGTGCTTATTTAATTAAAAATGTTCATACATTCTCAAATTCTTATAAATTTATTATCCACAACTCATATATAATAAAGACATTATTACACTGATTTCAGTTGAATTATATGGTTCATAAAACCCTAAGGTTTTATATTCCATAAAACATTATAAACAACTTGTTACTTAGCAACTACTTCAATCTACCGTATTTTGAGAAAATATGTATAACTGAATCAACGTTAAACGTTACGACCAATCTTCTTCGGTGCCTATAATTATGAGATGTGGATAAAATTTTGTATTACACTCGTGTTTTATTGGTATATAAAACACTTCAGAATATTAAACTTTTCTTGCGTGTTTAATATACCTAATAAAACGCTTGTATAATAAATAACTATTATGCTACTCTGTATAATAGGAATTTAATCCCAATTACAGTATATGGTCTGAACTCACCGAGCCGCAGTTCATATTTTTCTTAGCTTGATTCGAATCTGAATTCAGAATCTGCAAATTCGTAACGCTAACCACATGCCCGTACTGCCAGAAAAATATTGGTTCGATATGAACCAAAATTAATGTATGTCAGCAAATAAATCCACTAAACTCAGTGAATTTCCTATTAAACAAAGCTTATTTTTATTTATTTAATTACATTTCGACAGCTTTGTGCTCTCTTTGTCAGATTTAGTTATTACAAAATGAGATGTGTAAATTGTATTAATCTTTTATCTGAAATTGTTTAAAGTAGATTGAAAAGTTGCTATGTTAAATTTTACTTTAATTATCTATTTCAATATTCTTACTTTTATGAAATACCTGAAATTTAATTAAGAACCATTAAATGAATCTTGACCTAAATAATACTGATCCTTTTGTAGATAAAAAGCGAAACTCCCTTTGTTTGTAAGTCAAATCAATTGGCAAACGCGTATAATATTTTTCTCTCTTATTATTCGAGATTTGATAAGAAAATCTAGCTCACGACGGCTCCATTAATCTCACAAGAATAAACCGGAACTGAAGTTCACTCGCCAGATCAGTTTGCGATTTTCGATCTGGTAACTAATCTAGGTGGATTGCACCCGTGAGACTTGGCAGAGCTCTTCGGCCGTGTTCCACCGTGCGCTACCAGGCGCCTCCGCCATATATTGACCGTCTTCGAGTTCCGCGATACCTGCTTGACTCAGATACACCACCGTTCGTTGCATATAGATCACCTTTGCTGCTTCTTCTACACTTTTATAAGCGATGCAGACTTACACGGAATATTTTCTGAGCCACAGTGGAATTTGCGTTTGCAAATCTTCTATCATGTTCTTTATTTGTTTCTTACCATTGATTTCTCAGGATTATAATTTTAAAGGAGAATATAAAATTTTGTAATCTAGTTTTAAAACAACAAGACTAAACTGTAATTAACTACAAACAAAATCTTTGGTCCTTAGATATGAGGATAACATAATGAGAAATATGATCTATTACTTGTATTTTAGGTTATTGAAACATGATCAGGGGTCTTTAGTATACCGACATTAATTAATTTTGGGTATATGTACCTACGCGTAATTAAATTTTGTATACACAAGCTAATTTTTTTTATAAATATGTAGGACATTAAAAATATCAGTAATTATTTTATTTTATATTTGTAGAGATAAATTTTGTAAACAACATTTCGTTAATTATTATTCAGTACAAGTTTGGGTTAGTAAAATGAAGCATAACAATATAATATTTACGAGTTGTTGTCGTAACTGTCAAAGCTGAAAAATATCGAGGTCGCAACGTTAAAAAACAAAACCTACCCTACACAAAACATAACTGAGCAGAGCAAACATTAGTTTTTGCCTTTGCCGTCAGGGGCCACAAATCGCGTTTGGTCTTGTGATATTTGCACGACTGTCGCAGCTAAAGTTTGCAGCCAAGAGATTCATGTCGGACAAAGTTGGGTCGGTATCTTCAGTCACTTCCACGCCGAACACTGTTTTATGCGCGATAGATATGAGCCAGGCAATAAATTATAATGCGGAACACTCTGTATATATTTGAATGCGTGGCCGCACGTCTAGGCGGCCGCGCCGATGATAAAGGGAACTTTTCAAATATCGGAAGCCGAGAGCATTAATGCAGAATGTCTCCCTTGTGATTTGGCCCCGTGGGACGAAGATCGAACGACGGAAGATACACCGGTGCGAGAGAGATCGCCACCGACGCCACCGCCGTCGCAACCGAATTCCTCCGAGTGAGATTTCCACCTTCCCGAGGCAATGTTCACTTCGTGCATTGCGATTTTCATTTTTTCCTACGGCTTATTTTATTTTTGAGATAGAATATTTCATATATCCAAGAGATGATGATATGATATGCTTTTTGAAAGCGGATTTTATTATAGAGAATATTTTTATACCTAATACCTTTGATCCTAAACCAAATTTAAATTACTTTTCCACCCTATGACCATTGATATTTTTATCCAAATGTAATATAATATCGTCCCTCACATGTTTTATCAAAAGAATAACATTTCAATGCTCAATACTCACAAATTATCGTTTTACCAGAAAATATAATATGGAGTTGATTTCTGTAAGGTTCGCCATTCATATGAAGTGTATTTCTTATAAATATTTCCGGTGCAAATAAAATAATATAAGTTGACTTGAATCCCTCGAAGGAATTTCTGCTCGAATACTTAACGAAGCAGAAAACCCAACTGACCACCAAGAAGCCGGGTCAGTGCCCAGTTAGCAACCCAAGAAGGCATCAATTTCCTCATTCCCCTGGTGCACAGCTAACGATATTCCCGGCAGATATTTGACGCTCCATACCTTCGACTTCATCATAATAATCTTTCCTGCTTGCTGAGGGCTCGGCCCAGCAGCGCAGCAAGCAAGCAATTCCAACGAGATAGGGTTTAATTACGAACGCCGCCGCCATTTTTCCCTTTTTAATATATTTTTATTGTAATGCGTACCTATCTTATATTCCGTGCGAAGTATTTTTATGCGTCGAGAGGCGCGTTAGTGGAGAATTTATGAGTCACTCACAACGAGGATTAACTGCCAGTGATTCAAGTTTAATTAACGTGGGTTTTTTACGTTTTCGTCCGGAAAGAGTTGGAAGTAATGTGCAAGGAGGCTATGGCCGGTTAATATGTTTTATGTACTCGCGAACCACTTGCGTGCGAGTTTCGTATTGTTTCCAGTTTTACTAAGCGTTAATTTCATTATACTTATATGACTCATTTATGTAAATGTTTAATTTTATTTTTATTACAATACAAACCTTTTACTGAAGTATAAATTCTAATCTTCTGACTTAAAAATATTTTAGCAGCTCAAAATAACATAATGTATAATCGTATGTCATAGAAAGTTCAAATGCAATATCTACAGACTAATTCAGAATTAGTGTAACAGTTTATTGTCCTATTCCACACAGTTTTGAACCTACAAGAGATCAAAGTTTCTTTAATGTTATGCTAAATTCTTTCGTGTTTATCACGATACCTTTCAGAAAGGGTTGTTATCCTAGCTGTAACGAAATATTCGAATTATTAGCAAAAAAATAAAATTGTTTAAAAAAATTGCACACGAGCATATTTACAACATTTATTGTAAAAAAGTAAATTGCCTCATTTTATTTTACATAATTGTTTTTTGTATTTTTGCGGGACATTAATTTTAGAGTTGAATTTAGTATGGCATCAATATAAATAAATAAATAATTATATCATCACGCTTTATACCCATTACTGGGTGTGGCATTCTGCCGAAGCAGATCTCGGTAAGTGATATATTTATGCGCGTGAAATGCGGTTACCAATCCCCAAAGATGTTAGTGGTGGAGGAGCCACAGGGGTAATTTTAAATTGGTGAAAATATTTGTCGGTTGTGGGGATCGAACCAGGGTTCCTATGATCCACAGGCCGACTCAATGCTACTGAGCCTTTCCCCTATAATACGGCATCAATGAAACTTTGATATCTTGTACTTAAATAGCTAAATGAAATAGAGCCTTCCAATACACTATTAAAGTTTATTACACTTGTCCGGATTCATTCTTTGTAGTGAAATCTGCAATGTTCAGTTTCATGTAATGAAACATTAGATTCTTTTGTTTTGCGTGAAGCAAATTATTTATTTCACTCATTAAGCTAAGGGTTCTAGCGATAAGGCGTTATCTATTTAAATGTGAGAGACCTTGCTAAAGAATAGAGTTGAAACAATTTATTCCTTGAGCTTGAGGAGCGGTAGTGAACCTCTAGGGTACGTTGCCGTTGCATTCTTTCATTCCACTCGTTTCTTTAGGTTTGTTGTGCTCCTGCTTCCTACTTCCGGTTGGGATATGCCATTATCTCAATTTCATTTCCTGCTCGTAATTAGTGGCTTTCTAAAGTTTTATGAAACGTAACAAACCACTGGCGCAACGGAAAAACGCGCGTCGTTAATACTTCGTTCGCCGGTAGGAGCGCTGCTGCGCCGCAACTTCCCTTCCCGCTGCATTATACATGGCAACGCTGGCGATGACTTGGGGAGACCGGGGGTGCTGGGCTGGCTGCAGGAACCCTCCAAGGCGATGTTGTCAGTATGGATTTTTCACCGATTTTCAACAGATACTTTAAAACTTTAATTTTAAAAATATCTTACCCTAGTGACACATAGATTCACAGATTTATAAAGTAGCGTTGTTGAAATTGAAACTTTCAACAAACATTAATTTACTCATTTTTACTGCTGGAAAGGTACCTATAAAATTTAAGTAAAATCAATATCTATTTTGAATAAAAATATAACTAAATGGAAACCACTAAACTTATAAACGATTAATTTACAGCTGCTTATGTACTTATAAATAGTTTAGTCGAATTGTCATTTGTTATTAGGTCCGAATTAATTAAATTGCTAGACTATATTAAAATATTGCAGAACAGTAGTGTGGTTAGCATTACGGTATTCGAATCCGATGATCCCGAGTTCGAATCCCACCTCAGTAATTGGAATTAAGTTCCTGTTACAGAAATAAATTTGACTGTTAATTTTACTTCATAGCGGTAGGTGACTCAGTTGTATCGAGTCGGCCTGTTGATTTGAGAACTTCGGTTTGATTCCCACAGCCATAAACAATTTTCATAACAGTAAAATTACCCCTGTGGTTCTCAATATCTTTGAGGACTGTGATTTGACGGCTGGTAACTGCACTTCAAGGACATTAATATATCACTTAACGAGATCTGCTGTGGCATAGTGCCACACCCGGTAATAGGTAACAGGCGTGATGATATATTTATTTTATGTATTACTTCAGATTTTATTGTTCTAAATTTTACATTTAAATGTATATTTATTGATTTGTTATTCTGCACAACAAGAAATAAATATTAATTAGAATATTGGAAGGCTACAGCTGATAGTGAAATAAGAATCACTCGGATAGAATCGTTTATTTTGGATGTAAGTTGAAGTCATCGCGATTTGAATGCACAACCTCTTTCTTTTATTAATTAATAAACGCAAGTTTTATCACGGTTTCATCCACGGAGATACGATTGTCTGTAAAATACATTGCAAAGCTGTAGCATCCTTAAATTTTACAGTTTCTGTATAGAAAATCAGGTGATATTAAATTTATATTTTTAATGAGATTTTTATTTATAAAATAAATGAAAAATAAAACTAATTTAATGAAATCATTGAGTGTACATTGCAACTATATTATTTCTTGCAGATCTAACGCACTTCGTATTATTTTTCCTGTATTTCTGTATTATATTTCACGCAATTAATTTTTATTGTTGAATCGTATAAATTTAATCAATTAGTACAGTAATTACTTCTGATAATCGTTATAAACATTGCTCTGATATTATTAAATTACGCAATCAATTTAACTGTTATAAAAAAATCATATTACAGTTGTACAAACCTTTCATAATATCATACTTTTTTATATTTCTTCTATTTTTTTTTTGTGGCTTCTTTGGCGGACCAACTGCTCAGGTCATATGCCGCCATTATGCGCTGATCTGCGTTTTAGGTGTTATTGGTCACAGCAACGCGAGGATGCTCAATGCTCACTCATCCAAGTACTACCCGCGCGCAATGTTACTTAACTCGCATTATCGCTTAAATCAGTTCCAACGAGTGCAGCCATGGCCTTTGACAATTTCTTATATTAATTAAGATAATATTTTGGATACAATTACGTCAACAAATTTGTTTATAAAACAATCAAATCTTGATTAATTATTCCAAAGTTGCACATCCTGCTTATTTATAAAGTTAAACTTATGACAGAAAAATGCGAGTGACACCCGAATTCGAACCGGAGATCTTCTGCTTGTCAGGCAAATATGCTTATCCCTACACCACGGTACTCATGTTCGAGGTAAGGCGTCAACCAAACTCTTCTATCATGATATCTAATCACAGAATCGATCCCAGGACTCCTAAAATAAATAATAGGTATTGACACATGTTTTGATTTAAAGGATATCATACTAGGAAGAAAATTTAAATTTTTATCATATGAAATGACTTTTTGAAGCACAGAACCAATGATAATTTGAAAATTATGACAGAAAAAATTAAGTGACGCGCGGATTCGAACCGGAGATCTTCTGCTTGCCGGGCAGATGTACTAACCCCTACATGACTGCACTCATGTTCGAGGTACATATCCAGTATTATTTGTCATAAAAAATAATATTTTTATTAACAATGACAATAGCCATAATTAAATACAAGAGTGGCAAAAAAGAAATCTCTTATATTCATATAATTTTTGCGGACCCCTTGTGAGGACAACGCGCCCCCCACAAGCTAAGAACCGCTGTAATGGCACATTCATTTATTAGTAAATTGGTTTATCGGTAGAATATAATAGCGCGATCGCATAAATGTTAGACAATTCATTTTTCTTTTATATAAGTTGAAGAAACAAGAAACTTATGTAATATGACTATTTTTCTTTGCTTTTTGTGGAATACTTTGAAGTAAATATTAATAATAATTATAAAGTGCAAGATATGGAGCAGACGTATCTCCTCCTCAGCCTAGTTACAGAGTAAACTTGTCCGCAAGTTTCCAGTTGTAAGACGTCGTGTTTTACCATCAGTTGGTTCCGCCGATCCAAACTTTCCGCCGCACGTCGATGATTCTGTTTAAAATTAGTCGCTCACCAGCGCTGATTAATTTCCGAGTAACGGCGGTTTATGCCACGACGCGAAGTCTATGCAACGACGCTACATACACCGAATCTGGGATGAGAAACAGTTGCTAGTTTCTTGATTACGTCAGCACTACTTGTGATGCCTGGATATCATCCTCGTAAATTAATTCAGAGGTTATATGATACTTTCATAGCTTGGAGAGATCACGAAAGAGATGATATATTAATTAACAGATTTTTATTTTTCAGAGTTTATGTTATAAAAGCAATTCTGTTTGAAACATACCTACATTATAATACCTATGTACAAGAGAAAATTCAAAAGAAAATTAATACACCATGTGGCAAATAGTTCCGTTAGTGATGCACAGGAGGCGACACGAGACAAGAAATAGAAAATATCGATATCGTATCATTTTCTGATCAACCAGGATTCATCTCACTCTCGCTCTGGCATAAAATTTACCGTATCTTGTCTCGTTCTCGAGCGAAGATCTCGCTAAAATTAAAATTAACGGCATTACATTTTTCATATTTTTGTCGATTTATATTTGATATAGTTTCGGGAAGGTCCAAAATTTGGAAAAGAAAAACAATTTTTTCCATTGAATTACTCGTGTTCGAATTGACTTATAAGCAATTTTTTTGTAATTTTTTTGCAAATTATTTCTTTTTAAATTTGTTCTATGAATTTTTTTTATTTGTTTGTTACCTCTAACCTCTAACTATAGATATAAAATATAATATTATTTTATTCGAAAAGATATATAATCTTTTAATAGTCCATATGATACTTGATACATTTCAAATTATCCTTGTAGGATATAGAATAATAAATTTCCCTTTAAAATTTATATTTGCTTCAAAATTTGTCAATAACTAAACTGAAACACTGAAAGGTAAAATAATTTTGTTAGGTTTCCTACTTCTCAAATGACTTAGGTACCTAAATTTAAATTATTTACCTTCATGACACTTGATATTTATATCAAAGTGACCATACGTTGTCGAATCAAAATATCGATATATTTACGTACGTATTTTTTTTTTTCTCTATTGCGTCTATAACAAGAGTATTACAGCATCTAAAAGAGTTCATTAATAGCTTATTCGAGTGCTGTAGTAACGCAGTATAATTTATATTTTTGAGGTTGGTGATTGCTGATATATCATAATGTCAAAATAGATCGCTGGAAAGTAAACTCTTGACAGTATTTTCAGCAATTTTAGGTATTTTAGGTTAAGAAAAATCGTCTACACTTATTTTTACTTTAAGTAAGTTGACAATTTTAAATACAAATAATTGAATCACAAAAATATTACTAATTAACACAAAATTCCCAATTTTTTTAAAAAAAACAGCATTAAACGTGTTACATTGAAAAAATAGTTAAAGAACTTTATAATTGTCGATATATTGTTCGAAACACTGGGACACCCCCTGTGCGTCCTGACCCAAACCCCCTTCTCAAAAAAGAAAATAGCTGTTGAAGACCATAAGTTCAAAAGGGGTATGTGTCAAAATTTACATTTCGAGATAAAGAATGTTGTTTTTTTTAAATATTGATATTAAAATAAATACCTAACGATTATTTATATTATTATTTATTCTATATGGGGTGGCTAGCTCAGTGGTATGAAGTCGGCCTGTGGATCCTGAGAACCCTGGTTCGATTCCCACAGGCGACAAACAATTTTCATAATTTTAAAAGCTACCCCTGTGACTCCTCCGCCACTAACATCTTTGGGGGCCGTGATTTGACGACTGGTAACCGCACTTCACGCGCAAAATATATTACTTACCGAGATCTGCTTCGGCAGAGTGCCACACCCAGTAATGGGTAGAAGATATATTTATTTATTTATTTTATTTATTCTATAAATAAATATATTTATATTTATATATATATATATATATATATATATATATATATATATATATATATATATATATATATAAATATATCACGGCTTCTACCCATTACTGGGTGTGGTACTCTGCCGAAGAAGATCTCGGTAAGTGATATATTTTGCGTGTGAAGTGCAATTACCAGCCGTCAAATCACGGCCCCCAAAGCTGTAAGTGGTAGGGGAGCCACAGGGGTAATTTTAAAATGGTGAAAATTGTCGCCTGTGGGAATCGCACCAGGGTTCTCAGGATCCACAGGCCGACTTGATACCACTGATCCTATCTACCCCATTCTATCAAGAACACAATAATAAAAACTTTTGGAGTAAAAATATAATTTGTTTGTATTAATGGCACTTAGATCCATTTGTACTTATGGTCTTCAATTATGAAACTTGTTCTTGAATATACTAGTTTCATGGTTAGTGATGTAAAGTAGTAGTAATTTGTAAAATAATATCGGAAAATTAAAAGACGTAATTTGATTGGTACAATAACCTGAAAAATTTAATATGATATATAATTTTTTACACAATTATTTTATGATCAGAGTTATCGTTTCTGTTAAAAAGTATATCCTGTTTTTGTTCACGTAGCGTTCACGTAGTTTGAGTACTGCCTTTCTCTGGCAGGCGTCCGTCTTCGTCCTTTAGCGGCGAGTTTAAATTTCATATCGTCTCGACTAATTAAAAGAAGCCGTTGATCGACGGAAGGCTGCTGTGCTAACAACGAACAATGACGGGCGCCGTCTATCTTCCTCTGTGCCTGCCGTTTAATTGATGATCACAGCAGATTGTGTGCGAGTATCAGTTACAATGTTACATTATGAATTTGTTTTTGCTTTGAAACCAGTGCTAATTTGATTATTTGTTAAACTGGATATTGCACTTGTGTCTGGTAACCATCTTAAACGAATATTTTTCTTTATTCTGATCCGCGATCTTTAAACATGAATGAAATGGAAATTTAAATGAAATTTCTAAATAAAGCAAATTAAATAGAACAATTCTAAAAAAAATCTAGAATATTTTAATTTATCAATGATTGATCTGCTGTACGACTAAAGAAGGCAACTATTGATATGATAATAAATACAATCGAACCTCTTTAATTAGAACCTTCACAACGCAAAATTTCCCTTAGGTCGAAGTTCACTGTAGTTCCCTGTACATTTTGTCAAATTGCCATGTATTTTTATCTCTCTAACTCAAATTTCTATAACTCGAAAATCTTTGTAATTCAAAGTCAATAACGCGTCCCAATAACGCAGTATTCTCTATAAGTCGAATTTTCAGTTAAATTTGACTCTTTCGGTACAATATTTGCACGTTATCTTCGTATACGGTCGCCAAGATTTGTTGAATTGAAAATGTCACCACCACATTTTAGTAAGTTTTAGAATTATGTATATAGTTACACAATGACACATGTATGCAATATGTGTTTTTTGTTTTTTTTTAACTCGAAATTTCTATAACTCGTTCTAAATTTGCGGTCCCTTGATATTCGTGTTGTAGATGTTTGACAGTAATTTGCAAACATAACTTACTGTAATCAATTTATGCACCAAGGGCGATGATAGATGATAATGCACAAACGGCGACGGTATTCAGCCCGAGGGTCTCTGGCTCGAAAAATGGATGTCGCTCGAGGTCATTATCATTTAATAACGTCTGTGGTGCGTACATGATTTTATTTTTCCCTAGAATATGTAGAATTAGTTTTAATTTATAATAATTTTGATTATATTAACGGGTATAAGAGTATTTATCATCTGTGGCGTTGCGTGAACGGATCGGACATTATGAGAAGTCGTTATGAAGTTGTTTATATAATTCGTATTATAGTAATAGACCAGACTTAAACCCCTTCTGCACGAAACACATTTTTTTGTGATCGTTATGTAAAATATATTAATTATTAAGATAAGTGATCTTCGTACAATTCTGTACAAAAGCAGTTTTACTAAAACTAGAAATAAATAATGAACGTGTTTATTTTATGTATAAAGTTTAACAGAAATGTAAATTAAACAAACAAAACAAGAAGGATAATTATATTTGAAAAAATCAACTTGCCTCCGCCACGATTTGAACCCGGACCTTCTACTTGGGCCGCGAACGTCCTACCACAGAGGTGTGTCTCATTGCTGGCACTGACAAGCGATTTTTTCTATGTGTCGATTGTTCCCAAATGGAAGGTCCGGGTTCAAATCCTGGCGGAGGCAAGTTGACTTTTTCAAATATAATTAACATTCACCGAATTTGTTATTTACAATTACAATTAAACAAAAACAACTATAATTATTATTTGAAGTTCTTCAATCGTATCAATCCGTTTATATATCATTTGCATTGTCGAAAAAACCCATTCGCACATTTGATATTTACGAACAATCGACACATAGAAAAAATCGCTTATCAGTGCCAGCAATTAGACACACCTCTGTGGTCTAATTGGTAGGACGTTCGCGGCCCTAGTGGAAGGTCCGGCTTCAAATCCGATTTTTTCTATGTGTCGATTGTTCCCAAATGGAAGGTCCGGGTTCAAATCCTGGCGGAGGCAAGTTGATTTTTTCAAATATAATTAACATTCAACGAATATGTTATTTACAATTACAACTAAACAAAAAAAAAAAGAAAGAATTTGAAAAAAAAAGAAAACAAATATAAATAAGATAAATGTAATGATATGATTCAGCTTACTTTTTTCACATAATATACGCGCATAAATATAACTTAACAAGATTTTCTACGGCAGAGTGGTACATTCAGTAATGGGTAAAAGGCATGACCATAAATTTATTTATATTTATTTATAAATCTAATCTTGCCTTAATTTTTGACAGCGCTGAGTATATAGCAATTTCTATGTTGTTAAGACGGGACCAATGCTGTTTTATTAACACCAGTGTAGAAAATACCGATTTACATAAATATATGACTGCGAAAGATATCTAATAGAACTGATATTACGAATTCAATGAATGTTGGATATTCGAATTTTACTCCAGTCTAAAAGATAAGTGATGTTTAATATTTTAAATTATAAATTTATTTACATGTACTTATTAATATTTTATGAAAATTAAAATATTTACAAACAATAATGGCCAACGATCTGAAATTTCTGGAAATCCTGGAAAAAGTCTGGAATTGAACAATTTAACTTGAAATGCTTAAAAATCCGTGAATTTGTATAAAATACTAGCAAAATAATTTGGGAATCCGTGTTCAGTTCCCACAGCCGACAAACTTTACTCCACATTAAAATTACCTCTGTGGCTTTCCGTCCATTAATATCTTCGGGGGGAGATGTAATTTGACGACTGGTAACTGCACTTTATAGCACTTACCAAAATTTATTACGGCAGGGTTTTATAAATATTCAAAAACTCATATCTTACAATATAATTCTACATTGTACTGGTATTTATATTTTTGTTCATTTCTACTATTATCAGATTTAAAATGATTGTTTCATCTTAGAATACGTTTTTAATGTTTATAATCTCGTCTCATAGCGTTTATTGGCGAAGTAGTTGTATTCACAGAAAACAATACAATAACGCGAAAGTATTGCTCATTAAAATAATGCAGCGTAGAACAAATGAACGGCGCCAAGTACTTGATGAAACAGTTCGATAGGATCTTCACTTTGTAGAGATGGCGCCAGCAGCAACAGCAGCACCAGCAGTCGATCTGAACAACAAATGAGTATAAATGAGTAAACTGGCAGCTGGCATAGCATTCCGGTAATGAATTGCGCGAATTGTGCAATTTAAATAACGCGCGCAGCATACGCAATTAGTGTTTTTGTAGTAGCCGGCCGGCCGTCACATGATAAATGAATTATTTTGGCTTTATTGTGCCTCGCATGGTGTTTATTCAATGCTGCCGCCGGCAAATAGTAAACATCACTGACAAATGCAGCATTCGAATAATTTCCGCGTATTCGACAGCGGGATGCGATGATTGGCGCTGACAACACGCGCTTGTGGTGCGATTGTACCGCCTTCCGTTTCCTCTCGCTACCCGCTACATAACGCTACTATTATCACTACAAGAAAAAATTTGTATTATACTGCTTTTATTCCGCAATATTGAACCGTGTAGCTATTCCAGCCGTAAATATAAATATTGTTAACACAATGATTTCGTTTTTAATTTTCGCAGTCACCAATAAAATTCGTGTAGTATTCTTTTAAAACAATTTTGACATATATTCTTTTAAGTGAACTTTTTCGAAGGATTCTCGTTCTGAAAGTTCTCTGTTGAACTTTTATATATTATTTGCATTTAAAACAATAGCTATTTGTATACCAATGGTTAAAATATTATTTGCAAGTTTAGGCACGACGCATTCCATGTGAGTCCATTACAACGTTTTATCCAATACCTGTCTTGAAACGTCATAAATCGTTTTTATATGATCGTTCATTATTTAATACTAACATGACATTTGAAATTATATTAATAAAACATAGAAATTGCCAAGTATGAATAAATTCATTGATCTAAGAAGATGAACTATTTCAAGCTGAAATTTAATTAGTAAATCTAGTAGTAGTCTAAAGTAAGCGAGTAAAATAAAATGAAAAATAACTAATCTGTTCCAATTAATTTTGTATCATATTTATGATGGAATCTGTGCTAAATTTATTAGTTTACATATACGTACATAATTAATGAAGAAAATCACATCAATATTTGGTGATAAATATATTTTTTTAATAAAGTCCTAAGTTTTGTTGTGATTGTATTCATCATTTACAGATTTATGAATCTACAAAACTTATAGATTACTCAGAATTCTACCATTTAATGACTACTAATAAAATTGATTGCCGCAGCAACTAAATTACATAACAATTCCATTGCTATCAACTCACGCCCTTTCCTTTATCCCAACAAATATCCTCATTTCTAATCATGCGTATCTCCGTCGAGTCAAAGCATTCAACTCTTCCACTATCACAGAGGCATTTTGGTGGCAGCGTACTAGTTGGCGCTGGTAATGACCGTTGGGGACCTGCCCCTGTCTCTGCTAACCCGCTCACTCGCGCTGCCTGGAGCTCTGCTGAGACCGTGGCTGATAACTGCACTGCATGTTGTGTGAGATATGTATGCATCCGGAGAAATCTCTTAGGACCAGCAAACTTGCTTGTACGAGTTTTGTTAACCGGGGAAATAAAAAAAAATTAGTTTGAAGTTCTATATATCCAGAGATAATTGAGAAGGGTGTTTCTAATTGCTTGTTAGCAATGAATAAATAACCCAGTTCGAAACTTAAAATAGAAACATGGTTAGTTAGACAAAAATAGTTAATAATTGAAAAAATCGTCTTGCTACCTTTGAGATATTAGGATTGTTGATTTTTCGAATATTCCAGACTTCGATTGTTCGGGTTTATTGAATCTTCGAATTTTAAAATATTCCGTATTAACAAATCTTCGAATTATTCGAATTGTGAATCTGGATCCGAACGTGAACACGGCATGTTGATATGAATTATTTTCAGAATAAACTCATTTGCAGAGTTTTGTATTAATTCGTAAGTAATTATTATTATTTGCCAAATTAATTCAATTTAGACTTAAAATTTCGCTACACTGTCAAAATCGTTTTGATTAAGACGTTTTTGGTATCCTTTTTATTGTCATTTTAAAACGTTGTACTAAAAGTCCATAGCATTTAGATGGGCGGTAAGAGAATAGATGTCTTAATTAAGACGCCTAAACTTGCAGAGTTTTTGCAGGATACTTCGGCGAGTTTTTTATTTAATTCGTTGCCGACTCTTCGCAAAATTTGCGTAAGCTTGTCTGGAGATGACAGATGGCATTAATTCAGTGGCAAAAAATTCGAGAATTCGAAGCTTCGAAAATTCGTAAATTCGAAGATTTAAAAAATTCGAAAATTCGAAGCTTCGAAGTTTTTCTGACGAAGTTCAAAACATTCGAATGTTCGAACGTTCAGAAATTCAAACTTCGGTAGAAATCAACGACCCTATGAGATATAAACCCAAAACCCTCCACTTTGACCGCAGATGTTCTACCAATTGAACCACAGAGGCAATGCATTTAAAGGTGACGACAATTTTTTCGTGTGTGGAACCGTTCCGGTGGTGCAAGACGATTTTTTCAATTATTTATTATCTTAACATTTACTGACGGTATCCAACCCATTTCTTCCAAAAAATACAAATACTCACTGACACGACTTCAAACAGACTTTAATTTTTGTTTTTATGAAATCAAGTTTAATTAGGAGAACATCTGGCCGACACTGTTGAAACACTTTTAATAAATATATTTATCTTTTTTTTTGTTAATGCAATGTAAAACTATATTTACCAAATTGATACAGCCTGTACCAATTACATATAAATGAAATAAAAATATCACCACACGTTTTACTCATTACTGTATGTGATACTCTGCGGTAGCAGATATCGGCCTCAAAATATGTTAGCGCGATACGATCGTAGTTCATAGTTACATAAATACTTATTTTTATATTTTCCAAACTAAATGAACATAGAGATTTCAATATAAATAAAATATAAAATAGCCATATAATTCATTTTAATCATGTAATTCCTGAAATATAAGTGTTGCACATAAGGATTGCGCGCCACTGGTATCTACCTTTTTTATACCAAACAAAAATAGGACAACAATTGAGTAAAAAAGGACAAGAATGTTTTTCGGGCATTTAATAAATAATATAAATGTTAGATTTTATCCAAAACGTTTTGGCTAATATTTATTCTTGATTATAGTTAGGAATTCAAAGAAATGTAATGGCGAAATTCTGAGAAATCTTCTTTTCATTCGCAAGTTTAATCTATTATAGTCCTTAATCAGTTAAAAATAAAAAAGTAAATCAGTTTAGAGTTCAAATGTTTACATTACCGCTTTTCAGAGACACTGATGTTGGGATGCATGAAAGTTTTATCAGTTCGTTAGCAACTAACGGTTCAATAAGTTTCAGAAAATCGCTAATGATGTTGCTAGATAAACAATTCTTTAACTAAAGAGCTAATAGACTGGTCGTAAAATAAAAATTGTGTACGCGCGTTTCCAATGGCAAAACAGATTTTAAATGTACGCTTATTTCAATAGTTATCAGGGATATGAACAAAACAGAAACTTGTCATATTGACATAACGAATTTATTTTTAGCGGTGTTTTTAAAGAATTTAAGATGCAATCGTAGAAAAAAAATGTGTGTATCACGAGCGTAAAATGTCTTTGTTGCTATTACACTAACAAAGAATTGCTTTACGCTCTTAATACACAAATAACTATTTTCTACGACCTTAACCGAAAGTAGGCTTTTCTTCCTTCATATGCGCGTTGAAAGAAGACAAGTCTCTCCCAGCGGGAAGAAATTAAATTTTCCTTCCTTATTATGGTTAGTTTCATAGGAATCGCCAGCAAAACCTTAGATAATTATTTATTCATATATCATATAGTATTTTAAAATTATTATTTATGAAATAATGTTCTTAGAAAAGAAAAACGTATACCGTTGGGGTAATATATCATTTCTTCGCTTGTCACCCGCGACATGAAATAATAAACTTAACTCTCACGTTATACGAGAATAGCTTACAATGTTTAGGGAATAGTAGAGCAAATCCACATTAACATTAATTTTGCAATATATTTGTTTTTAATATTCAGGCAATTTGTTTATGAATAATTAATCTTATATTTTCCATATTAAAACTTAAAATTTCAATTCATTTTGTAAGCTGTAAATTAATATTTTTACGGATTATCAAAAAAGCCTAAAAGTAAGTAAGTAATAAATAAAGAATAAATAAAATAAATATATCATCACGCCTTCTACCCATTACTGGGTGTGGCATTCTGCCGAAGCAGATCTTGGTAAGTGATAAATTTTGCGCGTTAAGTGCGGTTATCAGTCGTCAAATCACGGCCTCCAAAGATGTTAGTGGTGGGAGAGCCACAAGGGTAGTTTTTTTGAAATGGTGAAAATTGTTTGTCGTCTGTGGGGATCGAACCAGGATTCTCAGGATCCACAGGCCGACTTGAGTTAACTATCCCATGTAAGTAATAAATTAACGGTAGTATTTAATGAATGAAAAATCCATAAAATAACTGACACATTCACCCCACTTTAATCAGCACAAGAATCAAGTCTATTGAAATTTGCTCTCGACTCCCAAAGTTCTAATCCAACGAGGCCACAAATCCGTCATATGTAGCACAATCACCAAACACAACACATGCCCAGCGTAGAGAGAGTACCGAGCTCGTCTCAAAGTATCGTCCTGCACTCCCTCCCCACCCCAGCGTGGCTCAGCATTCATCCGTGGTCGGTACGTTCATATTCCAAATTCTCCTGTCATCTCTGCGCGGGCATAATCCATCACCCGCACGTGTGTTTGCATCGCTGCTGAACGTGGTACGTGGACCCGTCCCCGCGCCGTCAACGCCGCCCTCGACGTCGAAATCCGTTCATTGTTTGCGTATTTCGAAACAGCGAACGGTACGACTCGCGGAAAATTAAAATCCAGTGGTGACGTGCGTCGCTTGACCGCCGGAAGGACAAAGGATTGGTTGACGTTTCGGGCTTTTCGACTATTTGACTGGGATCAGTGACGTCCCGAAACAACTTTCTCTTGTAATTATTTATTTTATTTTTTGTTTCTGTGTCGAACGGCTTTTCCGATATTATGTACCTACTATATTCTGTCAATCTTTTTAGATTTATTTATTTTTTTGTAAAATAAGAGATATATCTAGATAAATTACTCAATTACATTACATTTTATTTATATTTACAGGCGTCGTAATTTTGTAATCACGATAATTGTACTATTACTTCTGCAGTTTGTATGACGTAATAAACTAATATTAGAACTTCAAAAAATCATACGGGAATTGAAATGATCTTCTTTAATTATGCATGCAAACTAAATGTTAGAACAAAAATGGTTAACAGTCTATTAAAATAATCGAGACTCGCGAGAAGCTCGACTAGATCCGATACTAGTCTCGTCTCGATCTCTAGTTTAACTTGGAGTCTCAACAATGGTTTCGTCTCGACTTTTCGAGACGAGAGAAATCCAGTCTGGTTCCGAATCATAATTGTAAATGTAAAGATAAAATCATTAAAAATTGTCTCTGTATTACATCAAATTTAATCATACAGGTGTGCCACAAAAACTACGCCATGGGCTATTAACATGGGAAATTAATTTTCCGCTACTATTGCTTGCTTAATTACTTTACATGGAAAAAATTCAAGTAAAACCTGTAGAGAATTAAATTCTGCATCTAAATCAATTAACAACTTTCATTTTACTTTTATTAGTTCTAAAATTAATTTTAAAACTTATCAAAACTGATATTATTTATTAGTTAATCATAGAACAAATACAAAAAAAAGTGTAGCGTTAAACTGTAACATATATATTTTAACTTAATTTTAACAGTACCTAACTAAATAAATAAGATATGTAGACTGATTTAGATGTACAATTTAATCCTCTTCAACTTTTATTTCAAACTTTATCCTGTGAAGTAATCAGGGAAGTAATGATAGCGATGAACTTATTTCCCATGTTATTCGGCTAATACGTACAATGTAATAGACACTAAAATTAAATTAATTATTATATTATTAATAAAAATTGTAAAAGTATACATTTCAACATTAAATTTAATAAATAAGATACTGTAAAGTATAATTACAATTTTATTCCACGATAAATAAAAATATGAGGTAATGGCTCAGTGGTATCAAGTCTGCCTGTGGATCCAAAGAACCCTGGTTCGATCTCCACAGCCGACAAAACATTTTCAACAATTTAAAATTACCCCTGTGGCTCCCCACCACTAACATCTTTGGGAGCCGGGATTTGACGGCTGGTAATCGCACTTCACGCGCATAAATATATCACATACCGAGATCTGCTTCGGCAGAATGCCACATCCAGTAATGGGTAAATGGCGTGATGATATATTTATTTATTTTATTTATATATAAAAATGTATGGTCTACTTGCTGAATCAGTTTATATGTCATCATTTGAAAAAATAAAGCAAAGAAAAATTCCCTAACCCGTTTTTATAAAGCGACTATAATTGCTATAATGGTATATCTTTTGATATAAATATATAATAATAATAAATATTAAATTGCAACAAAAACTGTTTTGTTGGAGTGTTATAACGATAAGTGCATTTTTTAATTTTGCGTCTATTGGTAACATTGAAATGTGAATCTTCAATGTTAATATATTTTTGATTGGCAACCAACAGTAATGATTATACCGGATGACTATATGAATAACATTTTTTTTTAGCGATACCTACCTATTTTACGTTTTATGTTAGTATGCCTGATTATCAAATTCAAATATTTCAATTAAAATATAATTGTAATTTAATTACCTGTCATGGTTAAATTTTATTTAACCTTTATTTATAAAAATTGTTATTTACAATAATACCAAATTGGGAAAACTTTAACCTAAAAAATTAATCAAGATATGCCATGTTTGCAGTGACGAGGCTTGCCAACAAAACAGGATAGCAAACTCTAAAAATGTTGTCAATCAATTATAGTCACCTGGTAGTACCTACATATGAACGTTGACAGATATGACGTCATCATTTTAGTAACTTTATGTATGACGTGTATAAACTTATTGAGCAAATAGACCATATTTATATATTTTTTTCTACGTGCTTGGTATGCAAGGTAAATAATTTATTCCTTGACAAGTTACTGTAGTAATGTTGACATAGTAGTAAACAATTGAACCATGTGAAAAAACAACTCGTACGCCACTGGCATTCAAAATACTCGAAACCCAACTCCAGCTTCATTAGTGACATAAGTGTTCCAATGCAGCGAGGCTTCGTTTGTATGTTTACGTTTCTGTCTGTCAGTGAGTGCGTTTGTGTGTGCCTGTGCGTATGTGCGTTGTGTTACCAAACAACGCTAAAACAATAGAAAGCTTTGCGCATGTCTTCAATTTCTACACTGGATTGAGCTCTCACAACGCTGCCACCAAACTTTGCGCTCATCATAATACAATATACAACTTCATGGTATCTTATCTACACTACTACTTATTTATACAAGAGTCATAATGTGTTTAATATCTCACGCATGTATATAATGACAGTCCCAGAATTTTGTATCAGTCTACCTTGTTTTACAAATAGAATAGTTTCTATCTTAATTGGTATTCGTGAAATGATATTATATATCGATTAAATAATAATATTAATAATAATAATTCTTGTACAATTTAAAAATAAACAGTCTCAAATTGACCTAAAATTAAACTAAAACCGAAAAAATAAATTTACTAAAATTTGCTTATAACTAAATTCAGACATGAACTTTCAATACTGTTAAGCGTATCTTCACTGGTTTTAAGATATAATCTCCAGAAAACTTTAATTTTTTACAAATACAGATTGTGTAGTTTCTTGAAAAACTAAACGAGATATGAAGATGCATTTAACGTCATTGAATTTCTCGTTCTTCAATTAACTTATAAACAAATTTTCAGTATCTTTTTTCAGATAATAGTTTTTGAACAATATCTCAAAAATTTAAAGCCATACTCGTATGCACTGTACTATCGAATTTAGCGTGTCAGAATACATATGTATATTAATTTTCTTTATAATATTTGTACGAGAAACATTTTAAGAGCAAATAATCTTAAATTGACCTAAAATTGTAAAAAAAAACCATTGAGAAAATTTCAAAAAATGCATCTTTATATTTTGTTTAGTTTTTAAGATATAGATTCCGGAAAAATTGTTTTTTTGTTTCCAAATTTCACTCTTTTCAAATTTTGTACTTTCCCGAAGTTATATCGAAAAAGAACGATATAATATGACGATGCGGTAACACTCAACTTATACTGTTAAGAAATTTTCAAAAAATTAAGTCATTTCACGAGAAATTTAATTTCGTTAAGTTTTAATTTTAGCGAAATGTTCGTGAGCCTCTCACTTGAGAACTAGGCGAGATACGTTAAATAACACCAAAAAATTGTTGCTGAAGTTTCACTGATTTACTTTACCCTTTACTATGTATAGCATATTAAAATAATTTTGAGAAATATGCATGTTTTTTGTCTGTTTTTAATATGCAGCATGTGGTTTCCTCTAATTCTCCCTAAAATATGTAAACAGTTAAGTAGTATAATTAGAGAGAATTTTTGCTCCATTTTTATAAATTTAATATGCGGGAGATCGTATGACATGCCAGTCCGTCTCTGGAGTGCAGAGCGTGAGTTTTTGTTTCTGTACGATGCACGAACCCTCGCTTCAACTAGGTCGCTCACAAGTGAGATGAATGTAAGCTTGCGGCGAGCATTTTATTTTCGTTCACCTCGAAAACTGCATTTCTCTGCAACGCTAGCGCCACAGCTGAGTACAGTATCAAGGTGAACTATCGAATCATTTTCCGTTCTCGTTGCTGCAATACCCGTTCAGAAACAACACGTTTTCCAACGCGAGAAAACGAATGAAAAGAATAGAGTTATGCGCATTTTGAATCGTTATTTGTTTTTATTACTTTTTTTATTTATTATCTAGTTCTTTGTGTTAGCTTGAAATACTTTTTGTTAGTTTTTTTAATGTAACTATGGAGCTCAATTGTTGTAGACCAATTTGCTAATGAGATATTTTCTTTTTAATTTTTTTTATACTATCTGTGTTTTCTATTTTAAATAATGCCATTACATAAATAGTCGTATCTATTATCATCTCCTGGCTAATAATCAATCACCATCAAATTACAGCAATAACAGGTGTAATATATAACTATTTCGTTAATTATAGAGAAAATATTGCTATGGTCATCGCAGAAAATTGCAAATTTTAATAAAAAAGCTACTGAATAAATCAGTTTTATGACAAATGACTTAAAAAAGATTAAATTAATTATAAAATAAACGTATTTTATTCTTCTATTTCTGCTCTGCGCCTTCCAAAATTCATCTTTAAACAAAATGGCGACTATAAAGTAGTTATTTGTGTACCTAGAATAGAAAGTAGACTATTGCCGCTCGTGCATGGAGATTATTAATTAAGGCTCAGCCGAGAGCAACAACAAATTATTTAATAAGCTGGCCGTAAAGTACAGAATTACGTCATGTAATCCGCCATTTTCAAAATGCAATTGACAGTATTCTTAAATATTTTTCTAAAAATGTTATAGTAAATTTTATATCATCTTATTAATTGTGTTAGATAGCCACGTCTTTGCTTATGTCATCTCTTTATGTTATAACGACTGTAAGTATACATAAATATATAAATATATCACCACGTCTTCTGCCCATTACTAGATGTGGCACTCTGTCATTGTGTTGGCCTGAGCTTTGAGCTACAAGCAGTTTAAGGTGTAGTAGATCGTGACTGGCCGCTAACGTTGCAGCGAGCAGCTTTGAGCTGTAGTTGCCACGAATGATGCAGCGAGCAGCTATGTGTGCTTTAGTAATCCTGACTAGGTTACCAACGAGATACGAAAGGATATTGAATGTGATGTGACTGCGAAGTATCTGAGTTAACTGATTGAAGGCCTACTCTTACTAAGCTTTAATGCTTAATTAGTGTATTCTGTTCAGATACCAAACCGTAATTAGTTTGAACTTTGAACTTTCTCTGGACAGATAGTTCTTTGAGTTTAACATATTCCATCTTATGTATGTAAGTAAGGTCAGATAGGTTAATTATAAATATCGTACCTGCAATTTAATCGCCTAAAATCTCGCCTCATAACTTAAGCAAATTCCATCGTATATAATATCAAAATAAAGCGCTTACGAAACATTTGGAAAGTTGTTTAAAATAAGTTTTAATGTTCATGTTACTGAAATCGAAGATGTTAGATTAAATGGAAATAGAAATACAAATAAAAAGTTAATTTGACTAAATAGTCAATATGTAAATGTCAACGCATCATAGAACAACATAAGAGTAAGACAGCAGCAGAGCTGTGGGAAGCATCCAAGTGATGCTTATGAATCGCCGTAGTAGGAACGAATTTAGAAGACAAGCGGCAAATAATCCGGGAACGTGTGGACCTAACGAGCGGCCGGCGTATAAAATAAACGATAAAGCATATTGGAAAAAGAGGGAAATCGCCAGCCTTGAATTATAGTTTTTTAGGGTGTCTGCCTTTATAACCTCACTCCGTGCCGATTTACGTCAGGAGAAGATGACACTGGAACGCTGAACGATCACGCCCTATTCCCGCCCTGTCTAACCTTTTCTTCCATCAGGCACAGGGACGGAATTGGGCTTTTTATGGCACTTTACTGCGAATAAAACTTGTATTCCAGTATTCCGTCTCAATATATTTCTTTATTTACGGATACTACGGTCAGGTATCTATCAATGCAATATGTTTTCTGTACGTTCGTGAAATGAGGCAGACATATGTCATCATTTTAATATAAAGACAGGTAATCAATACGTAAGTAATAATAATAAAAGGGAATTTTATGATATATTTACAGTATATTCCGAAAACGGACCATGGTTACTGTGGTAAAAATTTCAGTTCACCGGTAATTTCCTAAAATTTTTAGTACTTTTTGCTTTACCCCATGGTAACGGTAAAACTGTAACCGTTGTAAAACCATAACCGCATCGCGGTTCGTTTTCGGAATACACTAATAATTTATTCTGTTACATAAATACGAATTATTCCACTATTAGAAAAAGAGAGTTACGGATCATTTGTTACACGGTAGATTTGCCTAACTAGTAAATGTTGATTAAACAGCGTAACTTTATTCTTTACAAATGGTCGATTTCACCAAAAGTTAAATTTTAAACTTGGTTTAAATAAATAAAAGCAAATCAAATATCAATTATTCCATTTGACAGCTAATTTGTATTTACTTTTGTTAGTGAAACCAGCCATAAGTTATTTATTTAGTTGTTAGCTATGCTTATTTTTTTTTAATTAATTATTTTTTGTGAGGTGCATTGAGATGACACCTATGTTATATACAAGACTTGAAATGTTACATTGGTTTTGAAGTTAAATGAGGGAATAAACATTACAAAATTCCGATGATTTTGGAAATAGGTACAACATTGATCAATTCTTCTTATATAAAATTAGAGTTGTTTCAGTTAATTTTTTTGACAGCTACAAATACTTCTCCTAATTTTCATAATTTTATTTTTGCAGACAAAAATTTTGTAAATAGTTTGTGTTTTTATAAAAAGAAACCTAACTATTTCCTACAAAATAAATATTGCTTAAATTATTATTAGAAAAAAAACGCCTCGTGCGGCCAAGTGTAGCATTCAGAATTTTTGTTTTTGTGACATCTCCAACCTTATATAATAACGTAATTGAGGCAAAAACATAATACAAATTGTAAATAAAAAAATAAAAATAAATAGATCATCACGCCTTTTACTCATTACTGGATGTGGCACACTGCCGAAGCAGATCTCGTTAAGTGATATATTTTTGCGCGTGAAGTGCGGTTACCAGTCGTCAAATCACGGCCTCCAAAGACGTTAGTGGTGGAGGAGCCACAGGGGTAGTTTTTGAAATTATGAAAATTGTTTGTCGCCTGTGGGAATCAAACCAGGGTTCTCAGGATCCACAGGCCGACTTCATACCACTGAGCTAGCCACCCCATAAAATTGGAAATAAGAAAATAAATAAAAGAGAATTTTGTTAATTTCACATTCTTGTATTACAATTATTTATTAGCAAAACAATATACAGGGGTAAAAATTTAAATATTATCTATCCGGGCCGTTTGTACTGTTAAATAGCTATCTGAACACCACCACAAACAACCCCATAACAATAATACGAATACAAGTAATAATGATCATGCAAGAAATATTCAGATGCCATTAAAATAGAATTAGTTCCCCAATGTCAGAATTCCATTTCTAGTTGCATCCCTTTATAACATTACATTTCCTACATGACTCGGATATTTCTACACAATTGACGTACCCTAAATGCATAATATACCCATCAACAATTTTTCCATGTATATGCCTCGACACAATTATCATAATTCATCAGCCGCGATGCGCGACGATGTATCTCCGTTACCCCTCGTGACGTCACTGGCATGTAAGTGTCACCGAGCCGAGCCTGCACGATCCCCTGCATATCTCGCGATGCACCATCGACTTCTTGCCGCATTTCCGACCACAAATCCGTGCGTCTTCCCTCGCTACACTGATGGATATTTCTGATCGTTTCCCCCGCGTGTGGTAACGTGGTTCCCGGCCGCGTCCCGCTCCCTGCATTACCACCGAGAAGAGCACAGCAGAGCAAGTGCTAAGACCCTCCTCAGGTTAATGCCTTTGGGAATCGCTCCAGATAGCGCGAGTTAATGGTATCATCTTGGGCTCTTCCATCAGCATTCGCACAGTTTAAATCTTCCATTGGTTCCCGTCCGACAGAAATGTGGAAACGGAGACAAATAATAGAGAGATGAAGATGAGAAAATGTGACGGATAACTTTGTTGTGATTAAACTTTGCGAGATTGTGATTTTCTAAGTAGTATTAAAATTAATTTGGTTGCCAGCGGATGCCGGCTTATCTTGAGTTGGACGAAATTATTTAAAGAGACAAGTTATTTCTTGGTTCCTGGTTCTTGTCATGTTTGTATTTGCTTTTACTCTCTTTTACATTTATATTTAATGAACAAAATGTTGCCAATTTAAAATTCCGTACATACTATATATTTTAAAGTTTTACCTAAATTTCATTATTATATCGACAAACCGTATTTATACGAAATAAGAAATATTTAAATTTCAATCTTTTTTATATTTTTCTTAGAAATACGTCTTACGTTTAATTTTCATAATTTAAAGAAATTATTTTACAAAATAAATACGCACGGTTTTCAGCTAAAGTAACTTTTATACTCCATAACTTGACAATTATTTCAATCAAATGAAATATCTTGTTTTTTTTCTTGGATATTAAACATACGAGGATCAGTTTTACAATCGCTAGTTAAATGTCTTGGTTAGTTAATTATAACTTGAAAATTGATTTAAATTAATATAAAAAAGTTTTTCAAGAATTTTGATAGTACTATCATTAGAACTTATCTTAAAATTTGCAATATTTAGTTGACAACATTCTAGGTGACTTTGGGGGCTGTGACTTGTCGATTGGTAATCGCACTTCACTCGCATAAATATATCACTTACCAAGATCTGCTACGACAGAGTGCCACACCCAGTAATGGGTAAAAATAGTAATGATATATTTATTTTATTTTAGATAAGATTTTGTGCATTTCTATCTCGTAATATAATTTTTATGTGTCAATCTCAACTCAAGCAGTGTAATTAACACGAAAATGCTCGACTAATTTCGGTAAATCAAATATTTTTAGGGTTTAAATCAACGAACAAAAAAAAATGTATCAATTTTAGCAAATATGAAGAAACATTGTTAATTTATTTAGTTGAGAAACATAATAACGTTAAGAAAATAAGAAAAGTGATGCAGTTAACGTCATCAGAAAGCAGATGTATGGAATTAAATAACAAAATATTTCTCATTGATGGTGTAATTCGTAAAAAAGAAGCTAAATGTGTAAAAAATTATTATTAAAATATAAAAAAAAACGAACGAATATTCTACAAAAAAAATTATACTACATTTAATGAGGTATTTATGTATTTGTTAGATATTGCAAGATATACCAAATTTCATCTAACAACTGCTCAACTGTTGTTCGCGTTGTTAACCGAAAACATAAAGCGATATAAAAAATTGAGATTATCGTACTTTTTGTAATAGTTAGGTTTGTACCTGATTATTTTCGGCCGTCATAATGCAACATCTTCATCATCACGAAATACATTTTACATTTTATTGGGAAAATTAATTCCAATTATTAGAATTATTTACAGCATAGGATTATAAAAGAAAGAAAAAAATTGATAGTTAACTGTAACTAAATCTACGATTAATTAAAGTAAAGTCGCAAGTTATATCATAACTGTCATTTTAAAAACAGTAATTTCTAGTTAACTCATAATAAACTAAAATATTGTAGTTAACTTGATATTGTGAAACTGCGCCTAAGTGACAATAAATTAAGTGACGTAATGGTCAAGCCATTTGATATGGTGCATAGTGCAGTATAAAATTGCTTGCGGAGTATATTTTTGCGGTGATGTAATGTATTCAGCAGATCGAGTTATTAGTTTGTAGCAATTTATCGCTTGGAGGCCGTGGACAACATTCATCCCGGGTTTATAAGTATATCGCGAAACGATCACAAGAATTTATCACCTTCTCGAGGAAGTTTGCAGAAGCCATTGGAGTAGTGGGTAAGCAAGTTTGCCTCGCACAAAGCTGGAGCGACGCCTGGCCTAGTGCGTCGCGCGACCACAGCGCCGCGCCCGGCTCTTCCAGTAATTAATTGCTTCGTTTCTCGGGGTTACGGGAGGGAGAGATGATCTTCAAACAACAATTAAAACAAACCGTAATTACTTTGGCGTAGTATTAAATGCGTTTGTAGTGTCGTATATAAGTTTGAATTTACTAAACTTTATGGCCTCCACATATCAACCCTCCAGGCAATAAAATAATTTTACGCGTGCGCACTACAACTAAATTTCAACTATGGAGTGGCTTTATCGCCGCGTGCTAATGAAAAACTAATTTATAGTTTGGAACCTTTCGCGAGAATGTGTCAAGTGTGGTAATTAAATATGGAAATTGCTATGATGTATGCTTATTGGTAATGCGACTAGTGTAATGATTTACGTCACGGCATTGTGTTTTGTTTTCTTATGCTGACACTTCTAAACTGCAACTGAAAACTGAGTTTATCGTGCATTTTGTTTTGTATCCTTTTCAAATACATTGCCCTGTACGTCATTAATGTTTGAATGCAACTGCAAACAATTCTGACATTTTAACTCATCAGCCAAATTGAAAAGAGGAAATGTATTTTGACGTTGAATTGTATTAATATCCTAGTTTCCAATTCAATTTCCAATTTACTAATTCAAAAACAAAAATATATTCCTGTATTTCAAAATGCCTGAAGTTATGTATATAATACAGTCTCTAATTAAATTTTTACTAATTACGAAGTATCGACGTATTTACGTTCAATCATTTGTTCTATTCTACGTAAATATTTTCTGTACACGCACATCAGCTCATGCAATCAATAAACATGTAAAATTACCATTCTGTTTACATTTCTTCCACGTTGTCATTTATTAAATTGTTTAAAATTAATATGTACATAATAAAAATTGCCTGACTGCATTCTAGATTTCACAAATAAGTAAGCCAAACCTTGCACACCACATTCTTTTATAATAATTAATAAACCAGAAACAAATACTTCGGTAGAAATAAATTTGAGAATTAGATAAAATTTATTATCGCTATTTATTCCGGAATATATTATAAATTGTATCTATAATTATGTTCTGGTTCATTTTGTATTATCAAGTTTTCAATGCAAGAAAGAAATATTAAGTGATTATTCTAAGAACTTCACAAAATTGATTTTAGAACTACAAATTTCAATTTAGAAATAAGAACTGCATAAATAAGTTGTTCTGTAACAAGTGAGGATTAGCTTACCTAGCTATTACTTTCACTACGACTTTAAATTTAGTTACATTTAAGAAAACATACCCAAGAAAAAACTTTAAATAAAATTATGTTTATAAGATTTATTTTACAAACCACGGCCGCCAAATATATTATATTTTTATGTTATACAGAAAATTAATGGACTATTAAATTCAAACATATAAAATAAGCTACAACGACATATTCAGAAAATTAATATGCACTTGCACTTTTATTTTTTCTTCAATTCGTAAATTGATGATAGCACTGTTTGCATTTTTAGTTTTTTTAAGGTAATAAATTGACAATTATAGCTGTTGCTGCGTGCACAATTTCTGGAAGGATACATGATTCACGCATTTTTATATTATTATATTTTAATATAACAAAAAAATATATAAAAACTAATTTTGAGGTTAAGCATTGCATTAATTTGACAATAGATGTCACTATAATTTTTGTTTTTCTTTGGATTCTAATATTTATTGTTCCAAAATACATGATTTTTATGTTTGTACTAAAATTACAAAATCAAAAACAGAAATTACAATAATTGTTTATTATTATAAATCTTTTTTAATTATTTTTTTTAATTACTACTAGATGTCGTCATCACTAGTAAAATAATAATTCCGCCACAGTTTTGGAGAATGTATTTATTCCATAATTGAAAATTATATAAGAATCTATAATAATCGTAGAGAAAATTTATTAAAAATCTAAAATGTGTAGATCACGACAAGAATGTACAATACTTTAATAAGGAATGTCATAAGAATGATAAAATCTTCAACGATGACAAATTTGGTGGAGGTGCCATTGAAAAAGATGACGAACGAGAACGGGTTCAAATGCGAGTGGAAGTAAAACGCTCGCGATTGAAACCCAAATATGCTGAGTGAAATTCCGAGAGCGGAGGCAAGTGGGCGTGTGCCGTCACCGGCAAATATCAATTTGCGGAGTGTCGCACGCACTTATAAACGTATTAGTGGCGGGTGCTCTACGTCCTCTAACGCTATCTCTTTCCTACTTTTGCGGCGGACATCGTTCTTTCTCGCTTGCGTGTATTAAGTTCCTCCGTGATATCTTGTGATGTCACCACCCTGCCCGGCCCCCATCCCTGCACTATATTAAGGGCAAGGGTTCGATGCTCGTGGGACATTACGCACAAGGTTGTACCCTTTCTAGCACGCGTGTTCTCCCTGGTCAGTAGCGCCACGTAAATTTTAGAACACGAGCATATTTCTAAATTTTTTATTGTTATTAATGATGGAATTCTGTGATAAATCTGTAAATTTATAGATTCATAAATCTGTAAATAATGAACAAAATCATGTCAATATTTATTGATAAATAGAAAATATTTCATGAAGTCATAAGTTTCGTTGCAATTTTGCTCATTATTTAAAAATCTGCGGATCTATAAAATTTATGGATTTATCATATTCACTATATTTCACATAAAATTGGAAAAAGAATTTAGTTACACACAATCGAACTTACTACCTTATTATATCTATGTAGAATATTTTAATTACTTTGCAGCTCAGTGGATAAAATTAGCAAACGTCAAAATAATTTTCAAAATATCCTGTAGGTGGATCCAAAACAATTATGAATATTAAATAAACACAAAGGCTTCAGGAATCATATATTATTAAAAAAAATATATTTGCGAACATTTCAAATTACACTGGCATTATCAAACTTTATGTCATGTTTATAGTGTTCATAAAATCGAATTGACCTGACTATAACAAGAGTGAAATAGAAATAGAAAAAATTTTATAAGAGAAAGTTTTTCAAAATTAGGTTTTAAACATGTGTACAAAAAAAATAGTAAAAATTATTAAAATAATATACGCATATTACTGCTATTTAGAGGAATATATGTGTTTATTAACAATACATAATAGTATGTTGTGAAACAAAACATATTATTTAATTTATTTCTAAGTGTCCTTCATCATTGCGAATACATCTTTCAATTCTATTCCTAATATTCTTCATAATATTATGAAAAACAATCTGTTTATATCTCAAATGGCTTCCTCAATAATATGGATATATTACGAATCAATTATATTCTGTAAGTACCTGTAACTAATCAAGATCAAAACGCAATTCTTTGGTAATCAGTAGGTAACTTAGTTTATAAAAAATAGTAACTACAAAATTACAAATTTTATATAGATGCGTTACAAATTTACAAATTTACGAGCACGCTTACGAAATAATTAATCCATAATCTGGGAAATCTTTCTTAAAGGAAATTACGTCATGGTTACGATTATTTTTATCTGTAATTATGTTTAGGTTATGTTGTAAACATCCCTAGAATGTTATATCCATATTTTTACTACCTTGTTTGGCTGAGAAAAGAGAAAAAGCTATTTAATTTATCAAATACAAGATCTGTAAACTGAGAACTTAAGATGTCAAAATGATTGTATTAAAAATCACAGAATGGAATAAGTGAGTTGAGAAGGAAAATCCCTGCAGCGCGACACTGGCATCGAGGCACCCGCCCTTGTGGGGCCCCGTGACAGCTGACAGTCGCGCAGGGGCGGCAGGGGCGGCTGCTGCTCACGCGCCGAGATATATTTATTAAAAACATCCCTCGGGTGTCCAGTACACTCGCAGTCAAATCTCTCCTAGTTATAAATGGTTCTTTTTTGCTCGTGGACATTTCGCACTAAAAAATAATGACAGAAATGATTCGTAGAAATAGCCATGTATTTATCATACGCACCGCAAATTAAACACGCTTTTATATTTTGGCTATTGTTGACATTGAGGGTGACTTTAATGTCTTCATTTTGTTACAATTATTTGTTGAGATTGTAACAATACATCCATTTCATTTCGAACCAGATCTATAGATACTAAAGTAAATATTTGGATAAAACTCAAATATACGAGAAGCTTTGTGTACTTTTATGAAATAGGGTAAAGGGGACTTTTATTGGATATAATATTTTGTATATAAAACGCAGACTATTTTTAAAAACAATATGTCACTGATTTTGCAGTATTCTAATAATGTATTTTATATACAAATATGATATGTTGACGATGTAGAATAGAATAATGTCAAACGTCATTGTGTTAGACTGCTGAGTTGACATTCAATACAAATCGAAACAAAATGGCGTCATCATCAAGTGTAGCGGATATCCGGCCGGCAATCCCATCCACCGATTTGAAATTGCAAATACGCTGAATAGATTTGAATCTATCGAAACGAACCCATTATGCGTATATCGTTTGAAAAATCAACTGACCTTCGAAAACAATATTGAATCAGTATGAAATCAAATTGTTTTACTGCTTCGTTTATACTGAATAATAAAAGCACTGCTTGTAGGATAAATATTTACTTTTCACTATTTAGTTATGTTATTATTAATTTGTTTATTTTTGTTCCAGGTACGTAAACACGAGCTGAATTCTGTGTAAGTTATTTTCTCTTCTTTCGTACTAATTTCTTGTTTCTAAACATTATAAACGCCGTTTTCATACACGGAAACTTTATAATATTAATATTACTTTAGAAATAACTTTATGCAAGAACTTTTAAAGTATAGGCAGACTTTATCTTTTCTGCAAGTACTTTAAGGATAACTTTAAATTTATGCCGTAACTTAACATAAGTAAATTTACTATTCTTTTATCATAACCTCCAGCTATGTATATTCTAGGTAGAACAATATTCAGAATTTACGAAGTGCGATATATATTTTTTTTCAGAAATAATATAATTCAGATTACGCGATTCTATTCATGAAATTTTAAACCAAAGCTTGTGTTTCATCTGCTATACTCTACAATTTAAAATTTTCAACTAGAAACCGAAATAAAAAGACACATATCATAAATTTATATTTTTTACACGTACGTGTACAGGAAATAAAGAATAAAACATTTATCTTCATAATGGTAGATAGATCTATTGACAACTCCAGCGCTCGAATACGCCAACTAGCGGTAAAAAAATAACTACTTTTGTTGGGACTGTTTCATTTATTGTGCATGTTTGGATGGTAAACATATGTGTTTCTATAACGTTAAATTTAATTTTTTTTCTTTGAATAACCTAAAAAAAGAAAATTTAATACAAACTGTTGCTTTTAAGGATGCAAATCGCCCTGAACTATTGCAACTTATGATAAAAGAATCATCCTCAGTTAATAATTTGTAATACATGTTCTGGCAGCAATTTAAATATTACACTACTATTTTCATACATTAATAAATTATCGTAGCAGTGGTCAATAAGTAATTTAAATTTAGATTTTAATTCGTCGGTTAAAATATGTTCTTGTAGTTTTGTATACCGGCCTGTAGCACATAAATGTAATTCAGAATCTGCAAAACAAGCAATTCATATAATATTGTATTGAGTAAATATTCGATGTTTACATTTTTTAAGTTTAAATTTTTGATAGTTGAATACATACCCCCATATTAAGTATGTATTTTGTAACCACAAATCATATATCTATGCGAAAATAATATTATTCAAGCAAAGGGTAAATGATCATGAGAAAAAAATATGTTTTTATTTTCTAATATTACGCGAGTTATTCAGAATTTAAAAAAATATTTGCTATTTTTCTCGAATATGAAGACAGTCAAGAATTTAAACAAATGCACAATACTTAATTTCATCGTTAAAATTGGCGAAACGAGCTCTACATTAACATATAAATTTTAATGTAAACAAACCATTTATCCTACCAAAGCTAGACGAACGCAGCGCCTCTATAGTTGATTTGAGTTATCAATAGCAATGGACTGTGGCACTCAAACTCAAGTTTGATTTTCACAGTTTAAAATTGGCTTTCACCATATTCAAATTACCCTTGTGACTTGTCCTCACTAACATCTTTTTATCGAATGAATATTTAAATACAGAACAGTTTTTAAACCGAACATAAATGATCTCTTTTTTTCTTACATGAATATTATAAAGTTCGTCTTTTGATAATTAATATGACTACCAAAAACAGTTTATATTTATGTGCACCTTGCACCTTTCTATATTTATTTATTTTACAATAATACTGCATTTTACGATGCAAATAGCAATAGCCGTCAACTTGGTATTATGTTGACCCTTGCTGTCAGTGGCGTACCTAGAACTTTTGCCGTCCAGGGCGGTATCCAATTTGCCGCCCTTTCTAACTCAATCAAATGGTGGTTTTTATAAATTAAAAAAATAAATATAAGTTAAATATATCATCACGACTTTTACCCATTACTGGGTGTGGCACTGTGCCGAAGCAGATCTCGGTAAGTTATATATTTATGTACATGAAGTGCAGTTACCAGCCGTCAAATCACGGCCCCCAAAGATGTTAGTGGTGGGGGAGCCACAGGAGTAATTTTAATTTGGTGAAAATTGTTTGTCGGCTTTGGGAATCGAACCGGAGTCCTCAGGATCCACAGGCCAACTCGAAACAACTGAGCCCATTACCCCATGAAATTAATAAACATAAATAAATAATTATAATTGAGACAAACTATAGGTGGGGAACTTTTTACCATTGGATGGCATATTTAAATTAGGCAGTAATAAAGGAATTTTTCGAGATAATATTTTCAACCCTACATTGACTTGATGATGAAGAAAAATATTCGAAATCATATAGTAATTTATAATTCGTAGAAATCGAATAATAGACTTATGAAATGAACAAGTTGTTTTCTACAAATAAAACAAAATATAAAAAATGCCGCCCGGTGCAGACCGCACCCACCGTTCCCCTCTAGGTACGCCACTGCTTGCTATTGGCTATCCTGTAAAATAGCTAAAATAATAAATATTTTTTCCAAAAAATTTTGAAGAAGGGTTACGTTTTCTTGATTACATAATCATATTTATTTCGTCTGAAACAAAATTAATAATAAATTTTGCAGTTTTCTAACGTAGATAATGTAGTTGTATCCATAAAATCTTCACAGAATGTCATTTGCTTCTTAACAAGTTCATATTTGGTTACGCCAAACCCTGATTTCAAGGCCTAGGTAATTTTTTTTTAAATGACAACTGCTATGGTAGTATTTGTTTGTATAAAAATATATTATAGAGCTGTAGTTGTTATTTTTTAATCTGAGGCCTATTTTTTGTTATTTTACTATATCTACGACAAAGAAAAATTCAAATTCCCTCCCTGGCGAGTTTTCCTCGATGACAGTCTCAAATTCATAACGTCGCAGACTTTAAACCTATGATTTATCTGTAAGTTTAAGATGATGGTCGGACAGTGCGACTCCGTCACATTTATCATGGCTTCGTACGATTTAAATTCGAATAACAAACCCATTATGCTGCGCCATTTCCATCACTAAAGTCACACATGTTCTTGTGACGTTGCGCCGCATCGTTTAGCGTAGCATCGCGACGTGTCACATCTCCAAGACGCACGACGAACTTGAATACATTTACTGTCTGCTGCATTCGAGTACATCTGATTGCTGTGCATGGGATGAACACTGGCGTAATGAATGTTTGAGATAATATCACATGCAACGATCTACCAAATTGCACCGAACACATATCTACTTAATTTCAATACTAATTTTAATTTTCAGTAGATTTATAAAATCTTGTCTGATTATTAGCAGAATTATTGCTATAAAAAAGTCATATTATGGAATAATAGAATTTAGAGAAATTTGTATATGAAATAGTGTGGTTGCTAACTGTTATTGACATTCAAGCAATTGTTCAAAAGTTCTTGATCATTTTCGAATTTTGAAATTATTTCTATCATTATTGTTAGATTTTGTGTATATTAGGTATACAATATCATGAAAACTGAAATCAATTGCACTACGCCTGAGTTACGTAAAGTAAGTTGAAAGCACGATAAAATAAATTTATTACGAAAAATAGATTTTGAGGTTATATAGAAATTTTAATGTTCACAGCTTGACATGTCATCCGGTTCTGGTTCTACGTTCTACCAACCGTCTAAAACTAAATGTTACGTATAGAAATAAGCGCTCTTTCGATACGCAACTGTGTTTCATAATGACTTCCTTATGAATGTAAAATAGAAAATTATAATTATATAATAACGAGATATGGGAAGTTTAAATTGAAAAATAAGAAACCAAGAAATTGATGAAAGCAACAACTTTTCTCCTATTTTCTTTCGAATTTTTTTTTATGTCTCGAATATACTTGTTGATATCGATTTCTTGGGTCATATTAACGTATTCAAATGCCTATATTTTGAATTGAATTAAATTATCATTCATTTTCTTTTCAATTTTCTTTCAGTACTAGGTACTAAATTCAGTTTCTAGAAGATGAGATACAGTTAGATAGTTTTATAATTCCAAAAAGCATTACAATACTAGGTTTCATCTAAATCGTTATAGCCGATACCCAGATTGTTGACACACACAGCCAGTCAAATAAATAAGAATTGCTCGTATTGGAGTATAGGATATAAAAAAAGGAATAGGTAGGTAGTGATCAGTATCTCTATTAAATTTTTATTTTAGGTAGATATTATTACACACATTATGATAATAAAATTAATATAACTGTAGAAAAATGTCGTACAGGTTATCAAACATCTAATTGAAACTATATCAGCAGATGTACCTATATAAAAATTTCTATAGATTTCTTGGTACCATCATCTCATATTTCTGAATAAATGGAAAATTAGACAATTATTCTAATCAGTTCAGTTTAACAGTTGCTGTAAATTACTTGTTCATTACTAATTTTTAGCCAATTATTTTAACAATACTTAAATGTTAACTTTGTCGTAAATTGACAATATTTGATCGAATATTTAACAGAAATGTAAAATATGTATTCCAGTAACATTAACTATTCTTTACTTTTATTTATTTAAAGTAAGCATCTGGCCATTAAACGATTTAGTATTGTTTTCTATATATTTGTCTTAATTTTGCAAATTTATTACTGCAAGAAATTTTTCCTACAATTGTGCGATTTCTTTGTTATTACGTAACTATTATTGCCTTGGTTACGTATAGAAAGTAGATGAATGCAGACCAAGTGCGTTTCTATAAGCAAAGAAACACTAGTGCGGAAAGTGCTTCATTACGCAACTGTCAAAAGAAAGTTGCGTTGAGAGCGATTTAAATTTCGCGCCGAGCACGGAATTCATATTTTGGCCACAGACGCTTATGGAAGAAGAAGATGCAGTGAGCCAGCGCATATTCTATAGTATATTTTGACGTTTATAAACATAACCTTAAATTGCAGTATATATAATCTGTACTCAACTAATAAAAAGAACCGAACAAAGTAAAATATATCGATAAATGGCTTTATTTTAAGAGTAAGTGAAATACATAATATTTATTGTTTGTGTATATTATTAACACAGTTGTTACAGTTGCTTATATTGACATAATGTGAAGTGGAAACTTTTGTACTGTCTAAATAAACATTGATTTCTTCCGTATCTGTTCACATGATTAACAGTAATATTATTGACAACAATTTCGGAGGCTTTAGAAGTACCAGCAGCAGGTTGATTGTCATGGTCGAAAATAAATGCAACATAGGATGATCCGGAGCTTCAATTATCTTTGGAGGTGTTTATGATAAAGAAGAATCACTCACTGTACTATTCCAATCTAGACGATTTTGAAGAAATTATCTTGACGTTAGTGAAATATTTTTGAATAATGTAGAACAATGTGCAAGCAATCAACAAACAAATCATAGCAACGCCGTAAAACATCGTTCTCGTGTAATATCATTCAAATTTTATAAATTTTGATAATATTTTAGTGATTTACTAAATCGCACAGTTGTAGGAAAAAATGTTGTTTATAACACGTGCCGAAAAAGATTACGTGCTCGTGCAGATTCTGCACTTGCACGTAACGAGTCTTTTTCGGTCTTTTGTTATAACAATAACTATTTCCTACGACAGTGCGGAAAGGACTTACTTTCCGCATTCATTTGCGCAACATTATTATTTGAGAAAATAAAAAGAAATCTAGAAAATTAAATAATTTCTTGTAGTGCAAAATGGTATGTTATCGTAGGAAAAATAGTAGGTATTACCCGTGTTGAGAGGCCATTGGAAAACTTGTGTGAATCTTACACACATGCTTTCCAATAATATCTTTGTATTACAATATACTATTCTTTGTTGTTAAGTTTGTTCGTTTTATTACTTGACAAGAGCCGCAGAATTTTTTTTTGTCTTCATTTGAAGCGAAGTAATGTACAAAAGGTTGTTAATTAATGCGGATACATTTAAAAATTATTATCAAACTTTTATTGACAGAGTAGTCTTGTCTTACTGCTAAATGGCAAATGCACCGTAAGTGAAACGAACAAATATGTTAAATTCACAGCAAACTACAATTGTGTGAGTTAGAATTGAACAATAAATTTCGAGCAAATTTGCGTCACACCTAAAGGCGTTTCATTATCAAATTCTGTGAGTCCGTCCCTGCGTGGCAGGGTGGCTGATCGAGTCGTGGTGCCGCGGGTACTTTGAATATAAATCGACAGCTCGGGCCATTGTGAGCTTCGGGCTACGATGACTCGAGATTGGATACTGATCAAGATGAATGAACTGAAACATCAGGGGCTCTCATCTTGTCTGCGCGCAACGCACTTCCTTCTCGCACCTCTGACTGTGCGATAGCTCTCTCTTTGTCTGATGAACGCTATGCTGTCATTCTACGCGCAGCACACATGTGCATGTGAGGGTGTGTGTGGCCTGAAGATGGTTACACGTTTTTGAATTTAAATATAAATGGCTTCGTTAGAGTGTTGTGGACTGTAAAATTTTTGCCTCATCAACGTTTTAGTTTTTTTAATGTTATTATGCCGACATCTTTCTTATTCGTTAATATTGGTTAAAAAACTGATAATTTATAAAGTTATAGCTTTTTTTGTTTTACTGAAAATTTAAAACAAATATTTCGTTCTTTTTAATTACGGTTCGTTGTCTGTTAAACTTCTAAATTAAGGTAGTTCTAGCGTGAAAAACATTTTTACTTATCTGAATGAAACTCGGCGCACATAAACATGGGATAGTCATACGGATCCTGTTAAAATATGAAACACATTCATCGACTGTGAACAAATATATTCGCTTGTAAAGTTGAGTTCTTATACACGGAGCTTATGGCGATCGTCATTCAGAATCGTATATATTTGTTTCGTGTACCTCTAAAAATTTGCAGTTTTATTTGAAAAACTAGTATGATGTTCTAGAACTATCCATGTATATTGTATCAGAACGAGAAAGTTTTTTATCGTTTAGTAATGGATATATAGGCATGCAAAGCGTTGTTTTTAACGAAGAATCCCAATTTATAATGGCAAGACCATACGGTGGTACGGTATTTGAAAATTCACTAGACCAACAACCTATAAACAATTCATGATATTCAAATCATAATAGGTATAAAACATTTATTTTATTCTGTATTTTTCTTTTCCCGAGCGTCAGTTTCATCACTCGAAAACCGATGGCGCCACCGTCACAGTAGAACGACTTTAAGTATCACTGCAGACAACTGTCGTGTCAAGTCTTTCAGTGTTTCAGTAAATGAAGTACGAAAAGCCTTCTTTTTCTAATATATATATATATATATATATCATCACGTCTTCTACCCATTACTGGGTGTGGCACTCTGCCGAAGTAGATCGCGCTAAGTGATATATTTAGGCGCGGGAAATGCGGTTACCAGTCTTCAAATCACTGCCCCCAAAGATGTTAGTGGTGAGGGAGCCACAGGGATAATTTTATATTGGTGAAAATGTTTCTCGGCTGTGGGGATCGAACCCGGGTTCTTAGGATCCACAGATCGACTTGATACCACTGAGCCATTACTTTTTACTGACTGTAGAAAAATATATTTTCGTACATACAACAACAAAATCCTGAAACTTTAACGATAGTTTAGTGTGCTTTAGAATATCGTTTCTATCATATTGAATTATAAAGAGAAAAATTGTGATATCGCCAGGATTTGAATCTGGAACATCTGAACTCGGATCATATGTAACTAAGCTATGGTCGCCATGTAATTCAAATCTGATTTTATTCCAATAGTTTTTCTCTCTATTTTGATGTCATAGGTACGGTGACCATATTTTTCTTTGGTTAAAATGAAGTAAAAATGGGAAGAAAGTTTATTAAAAAAGAAAAACAGTTATGAAGTGCTACTTTTACATCCTACGAGTAGGCTGTAAAAGTGTTGTTATGGACAAACAGCACATTTGACATTTATGAATTAATTCAAAAATATATTTAATACTGCATGCCGCTTCTTTAATCTCGGGTGGAGTTAACATTTCTTCGTCAATATTGTATATTTATATTAATCTATACTGATTGACAACATTCACAAAAAGCAGAATGACATTTATGAAATTATAAAATCACACAGCAACCGCTTAACAAATGCAGAACAACATAATGGCTTCGATGATATCGAAATCATTAAAAATATGAAAAATAATCACAAAATTATTATTAATTTTACCCAATCGCAACAAAAGAATATTTGTTCAACACAAATAGCCTTGTCTATGAAATTATAGTCGCGGCAGTAAATCTAGTACTTTTTTTCCTAGTTAAACAAATAACAATTTTTTTTTTAAATGTTTGTCACAATGAACTTTTTTCTAAATATAATAATGTAGATATTTTTGCTCAGTCATATTTAATTTCAACTCATTTAAACTTATAGAAACTGATATTGGTATTTTAAATGACAATGCAAATAATAAAAGACAAGAGTTGATTTTGAAGAAAGAAACAAATCTGGAGGACAACACTCTAAAATGATGGACTGTAATAATTTTGATAAAGAATTATTTCTGTGTACAAGCAGCAACTCGTACAACGTCAGAAAACTTTGTTGCTTATTTGATTCTTATTTCATAGTTCTTCCTCTTCCGGTTTTTATGCCGAGCTCTCATCACCCACTCTGCCCCGCATGCTCCGTCCATGAATAATGTAATGCCGCAACAAAGTCTGTAAAACACGTGGCCTCTTGTCATTAATGTCATGCAGAGTTTTCTAAAACTTCAAGTTAAACTTGTTATTAATATTGTGGGTACGCTTCTACCAACAAAAGACGAAGGTAAGGGGTGAACTCAACTTCTTAGGGGAGCGCAGTCCCCATGTAATCACTTATATTCTTCAGATTTTATATTATATTTAGTAATACAGGATTTCATTAAATATTTGTTATTACTGATTAAAAAGAATTACACTTCGATAATATTTCAGTCAGTTGATGATTTAACACACCCAATTCTCGATTAAATATAAAAGCAGTCTAGCTGTAGAATTCCAAGAAGCCACTGGTATTTAAACATGTTTTATTAAGAATAAAATATGCCTATACCGAATAAAAACTCTTTATCATCAGTAATGATCAATACGCAGAAACGGATGTAAGATTGTTTGGCGAAAAAGCTCAAATATAAACAAATATAAAATAATGAATACCATTTATAATAAGTATTTATAATAAAATAAACAAAAACAATACAAATATAAATATAACAAAAACAGGAGATGTACATGAAATATATATATAAAAAAATATGCTTTTAAACATCAAAGCTACTCGTACATGCATCATGCATCTACATCTAAATATCTCGAAATTGCATTCTTCGTGGATTTAACAATGCTAAATTATTTATAACTTTCACGGAGTCTAGAATTATATCTCAATGAACCTATAATCAGGGTGAGCATTTACGTGTAAAAAAAAGTTTTTTTTACGTTTGCGAGTAAAAAAGCTTAAAAAATGTAAATTATGTAAAAAAACGTAATAAATCTAAAACTTTCGATCTTTATTAGGGGTCATCTTGTTTTAAGCAGTCAAACTCGTGACAAATGTAATATATAATTTTCACTTTACTTATGTTATATGCTGTATGAAGAAATTTAGTTAATATAAGTGTTTAAAATTTTTTGATAAATTTCTTAAAATTTTATTCCATATGTATCGTATGAGGGATATGATTCTGAGGTAACACGCAAGTAAGATACAGACATAGATATAAAGAGAGATGAAAGACTGAAAGTACAGACAAAATATCGCTCGCTAATTTTTAAATAGTGGTCATCTGCTTCTTGTTACTCAACACTACCCGTATATTGAGTCTGTTATTATTTGGTTTGTCTAAACGTTTTATTATATTCAATTCACTTATACTTTATTTGTTTTTATTCGATTAAAAATAAGTTTAGCAACTGATGATGTTACGCAGGCAATTTTTATTTTTACAATAGTGGAGACTATTCTATAATTCAGCTAAACAAGGGGGTTAGAATGTATAGGTCTACAAAAAAGTGTAAATAAATATACTGTAAACTCTAACTGTGAAAGATAAAATTTGGTTATTAAAATGAGAAAGTGTAAAGTTTTATTGTAAATGTTATTAAATATACCTTGCTAAAATAAAATACAATTTTCATTTCACTTTTCTAATAAGTATAATTAAAGCGAGAATCTCTGTTACATAGCTCATATACCCAATTCATGTTTGATAACTTCGAACTCTCACTTTGATAGTACATTGTATTTTGATTGATGATTCACACGTGGTTTCCATCTTAGTTAAAGTAAAAATCTATAGATAGCGCGCAAAACATCTGCCTCTATATACGAGGTGTGGCTATTAAATAACGAGACTGATGCTGATTTAACATTTTATTTTGATTCCATACCTATTTACTTATTACCACTTTCAATATATATCCCTACAATGCTCCATGCGAATCTTCCATTGTTCGAAACAGTGCTGGAAGTCTTCTTCTGTCAGCTTCTTCAGAACGTGTGCCGATTTCACTTTCAAAGCTCAAATCTTGTTGCTATTAATGCAAATTTTACCTTAGGAAACAGATAGAAGTTGCACGGTGCAAGATCTGGCGAATAAGGCGGATGGTCCAACACTGGGATGCTGTTAGAAATCTCTTGACAGACATTGCGGAATGAGCCAGCGCATTGTTTTGATAGAGAAACCATGTCTTATCCTTTCACAATTCTAGTACTTTTTTCAATAAATTATAAGTTTTAGTAGCAGTTTTGCCAAATTTCATGTGAAATTTCACAACAATTCGTTGCCCTAATGTTGCACGTTGCACTTATCATTTTTTCGGCGAAACAAAAAAACAACTCTAATTAGAACGAATGATACGGCTATACGGATTTGATTACAGAAGCGAGAGGAACTGCATTCGAAAGAGACAGCTTCACGCTAAAAAACTGACTGTCGCTGGTGTTTGGCGCATGCGTACTTCGTCTGTAGCAGCGTCAGTCTCGTTATTTAAAGCCACACCTCGTGTTATTTATATAAAAAAGTCGTAAATTTGATCAATGTAAAAAATAGTTCTTTACACTTAAAAAACGAAGTATAATACGTGATGTAATATACGCGCCCATCCCTGCCTACAATAAAGCTACTCCCGATAATCTTTCCTCTGTTATTTTGGAAGGTTAACTAAATGCGATAAATAAATTGCATATTTTCTTAGTTCTGTGGATGAAATCTAGCTTTATGACAGGGCCGTAGTGAGGTTTTCCGGCGCCTAGTGCGAAAACCAATATTGGCGTCTAATAGGCTGGTCCACAAGAATTTGATTATTTTATATGTTAATTTGCGTACAAAAAGAATTTTTCCCGGTTTTTTTTTATTTTGTTGTAAAGTTCCTACTAAGGGAGAAAAAAAGATGTATTAATTAATCGTGATGGTGACAAAAATAGCATTAATATTAAGAAAGAAAGCATAATAATGAAAAAGAAGGCTTTCTTTTTTGAGACAGATGGGTTTACTTTGACAAGAGCGCGGTACATCTCACGGAACAGAGTTACACTTGTTTACGTTTCAGTCAACCCTTGATTTTTCCTATTTTTATTTTTATTGTACGAAATTTGTGAAGAACTTTATTATATTAAACACGTTCCTACTGTTAATATTCAGGTAATAATAAAAATAGGTATTCTACAAATTTAAGAAGTAAATATTTATGTACAGTTTTTAGTTTCAATTAAAATAGATGAATTTTATATACTAGATTACTGTGCTATTCTAAAATTTATTGTTTTAATTATTGTTGTAATTAAATATTGTTTTGTCCGGGATTGCCATCTCGGTGCACATGCGCATTGCCTCACAATATGCAGTTTACTCGCGTTATCTACATCAGAAGAACATCAATAGCGATCGTTTTGAATAATTCACTTTTTGATTAAATATTTTAGATATTAATGCATTACGTTTGATCATTTTTTACAACTAAAATTGATATGTGTTAAATATGTCTTTAAACGTCGTACTATTGTAATAGCTTATTGACGAATTTCTACATACCTTTATATTTTTACTCGTTAGCTATATATGAAACCTAATATAAGAATTATTATATAGTATCTCAAAAAGATGTAAACTATATACAAGATGTTTTAATACTTCAGGAACAAAATTAAATACCAGATACCACAGAATATACTGATCTCGAATCAATAAGAATGTTTTTAAAAAATTCACTAATTCGCATGAAGTATACAATTTTAGTACCACTGAATGAGGGTTATTTAAAATAAAATATAAATAAATATATCATCACGCTATTTCCCCATTACTGGGCGTGGCACTCTGCCGAAGCAGATCTCGGTAAATGATATATTTATGGGAGTGATGTGCAGTTAATAGACGTCAAATCACGGCCTCCAAAGATGTTAGTGATGGGGGAGCAACAGGAGTAATTTTAATGTGAAAATGTTTGTCGTCTGTGGGAATCGAACTAGAGAGTTATTTCTATTATATTAATAATTAAATTATAATTGTAGACACCACAAATAGGCATTTATCTGATGTTGTATAATGAATAAATTAACTATTTCTTTTCGTAAATATTTATTTTAATAAAAATGGGGTGGCTAGCTCAGTGGTATGAAGTCGGCCTGTGGATTCTGAGAACCTTGGTTCGATTTTCACAGGCGACAAACAATTTTCATAATTTCAAAAACTATCCCTGTGGCTCCTCCACCACTAACATCTTTAGGGGCCGTGATTTGACGACTGGTAACCGCAATTCACGCGCAAAATATATCACTTACCGAGATTTGCTTCGGCAGAGTGCCACACCCAGTAATGGGTAGAAGGCGTGTTGATATATTATTATTATTATGGTTATTATTATTTTAATAAATAGGATTTTGTTTGTGAGAGTATTTAAAAAATTCTGATAAAAGAGATAAACTGTTAAAATAGAACGTTCTGACAAAATTAATATTATTAAGAATATTGGTTTTCTAATTACAACGTCTTTTTAATTGTTGTACTCTCAATAAATATTTAGAATACAAATAATAGGCACAAAATAAATTACGTGACGTACCTAATTGCAAAACTATATGACATGGTGTATAATAAAGTTTGATTAGAAAAGTGTATATTTTATGAAAATTAAAGAATGCAATCTAAAGTTATTGCCTAGGGTGCCTATAACCATAACCACCGTATACCAATATTAATTTTTAAAGAAATTTTTTCTGGAATAAAAAAGTGCAAATTAGTTTCGCAAGGATGCTTAAGTAAAAATAGCTCACCCTAAGTTTTGGGGGATGACTCAATGTAACCATGCGTCTAAACAAAATATCCCCTAGATGTATATGATTCTTCATTGTTTCCATGACACGGTCTTGATTGATTGCCTAAGATTAATCTAGAGTACAAAGAATAAATGCATGTACTCGCGAATTATGTAACTGACAATATCCCTGGGACGAGCATAAATATATTATAATCCATCTTTCAGTTCAAGGAGAGTGACATTTTATTAATATCCGCTTACTCGGAAATAAATTGTTTGCACATTATTAAATCTATCTGCTGCATTTAAGTGCTTGATAGATGCATTAAAAATTTAAATGAAACTTTTTGCAGAATCCTTTAACGCTAATGTCAGTTATTACTTTCTTTTTCTTTCACGGTTTATAAAAATAAAATAAATATATAATCACTTGATGTCACTTCCTTGTTTATCATTTTGTGCAATTTCTTTTCTTCCAACTTATTTTTCTTAGATATTTCCTATAATCTCAACTTTACGAATACAAGGCAAAATGTAAACCTTTTCATTAAGGTGGTACTATCATGGAAGCATTTAATCCGAATTTTAATGAAATGTAAATATGTTATTTTTCATGTGTTTATACAATTATGCAATTTTTTTTAAAAGTTTACCGATGTTAATCTGAGTAATGTAAAGTTAAAGTCGACCAAAAATGCATTGGCGTTATATGAACTGTACCTCGCGAGGCAGCTTACTGCGTAATAAATTCATATATTGTAGTTATTTATGGGATGGCTAGCACAGTGGTATGAAATCGGCCTGTGGATCCTGAGGTCCCTGGTTCGATTCCCACAGGCGACAAATTTTCATAATTTGAAAAAGCTATCCCTGTGGCTCCTCCACCACTAACATGTTTGGGGGCCGTGATTTGACGACTGGTAACCGCACTTCACGCGCAAAATATATCACTTACCGAGATCTGCTTTAGCAGAGTGCCACACCCAGTAATGGGTAGAAGGCGTGATGATATATTTATTTATTTATTTTATTTTTAACAAAAAACTAACACAGTACATAATGTAAAGATAAAGGTATGAGAATTAAAAAATCCATGCCTTACCGGATTAGTTTCAAAGAAATTGGCGATGAAAGTTGGATATTCTATGATTTTCAATGAAACTGTCAGAAATGCTTGGCAACGTTGCACGGGTAGACAGAGATGGTCGCACGCGTAAACAGAGATGGTCGCAGGCGTAGACAAAGATGGTCGCACGAATGACAAAGCAAGAACTATGAAAGTTATTATTTCGATCAGTAAAATATATTAATTTTAATACAAAAAAATATATTACAGCATTTTATATTTATTTATTTGTTGTTACAGTTGATAATTATTATAATAATTGCTTTGGTGCATTTTTCTTATGAACTCTTAACAGGATGTATCGATAATACAGATATGTTTCGTACCGCCTGGTAATATCATGCTGCTTGTAGTTCTCGCCTTGTTGTCATAGCTTCTGTTGTGTAAAATCTTATACTGCTATTGATTGGCATGAAACATTCACTTCCAAAAATTTTGTTATGTTACTGAATTTCATAAAGTAGTTAAATAGTTTTATTTAATATATTCAATATTATTGTTAATTGTACGATATTTGCAGCGAAATGTTAATTCTGTTAATAACCTATATCATACAAAAATGTAATAATTATTTTTATAAATTTTTTAGGTTATCCATACTTTTGTATGAGACCGTCATGATAGAACCACCTTAATTAAAATTATAACACAATAGCATAGTAGCACAGATTTTATGTGTTTCAAAAAACATACGGAAAAATAAAATAAATACACTTACAATTCTAAATGTAATTAAAACATACAAAATATATTATTGATTCATGGAAGAATCGATGCAGAAAAAACATTAATTGCAAAAGTTTATGTAGTTTTAAACTAACAAAAAATTGTGAGTTTATTTCCCGAGTTGTTTCAATAGCATAGAAAGATAAACTAGTCAAAGCAAAAAAAAATCACGTATCCGATGCAATTCGTTTCGGGCCGAGCATTAACTCCCCACAAATACAGGGTGACAAAAAGCATCGACGACATCATTATGTATACAGTGTGAAAAGACTGCATTATCCGGCGTGACTGATCGGCCTGTATGCGAGTCGCCTCAGGCTAGCGACAGTTCAAATGCTTTCCAAAATAAAAGTCGGCTTTTTCAACCGACGTTTTAAATACTAAAATGTTTCTTTTTTTCGTGTGTTGTTATGTAAATTGTATGTGTCAGCATTTATGGAGACTTAACGTTACATTTAGTGTGTTTTTGAATTGAGGAAATAAAAATGAAGGCTACGTTTTTATCATGCACTTTTTATATGATGCACTAATACTATTTTTCATTACATTGAGGAACAACAAAATAAGGTAGTTTTTCACTAGTAGTACCTCCTGATTTCTGTCGATAAATATAATAATATTTTACTTAAAAACACAAGCAAAAAAAAATGAGTACTTACAAATAAAATTTTATCTGGAAAAAAGGCCACATGCCATTTGATAAAAAAATTGATTTTATTTAAATTATTCTGCACTCAATTTTCATTAAAAATAAAACATAACTATTCAAATGGTATTGGATATGTATGTATGTATCAAATAAAATATTTGTTGCGAATAATGAAGTAAGTACTAGCTGTGATTTATATTGTTACATTATTTTTGTTGTTGACGTAATGTCATGTGGACTATTATGAAAGCAGCAACAGGTATAAGACGAAACAAACAAACAATTGTTGATACACAAAATAATAATTAGGTACATTTAAAAAAAAATATGTTTAAAGAAATCAAATTTATATTTTTTAGTCAAATATTCGTAATCGGTTGGAAATACTCGTAGATTCAATTCATTGAAGCAAAATTGAATAATTAAACAATTATTTGTTCGTTTAGAAAGTAATACATTTTTCAATTATCTGAGGCGTGTCTCATTAAATATTCGCAACGAATAGTATAACACAGTATGTTTTCTTTTTTATTATTTCGGCGGGGATTATGTGCTAGTCAGAAAGATATCGGAGGCAAGCCTCAAGCCTCTAATTGTATGAATGCGAGAAGAACAAAAGATGCACCAGACAAGATGCGTTGCGCATTTTTTCATATATTCTGTTGTGTTAGATATAAATATTTTTCAATCGTGTTTTGGTTATATTACTATACATAATGCAGTATAAGAGTACATTATAAAATGACGCTATAAGGGATACTATTATTCCCAACGATGAAGTTTACTTAAGTAATCATCGAATAGCTATTTAGCCAGTTGTGTACTATATCTACGACTAATGTATTACATAAAAGATTTTTTATAATATCGTTTTATAATAATACCAAATTAAATAAAATTACGTTAATAGGCGTATTCCATTTGCCATTTGGATCAGATCTAACTTACATTTACTGAACCAGATCACTTATTTATTTCATTGGATTACTTTGGTAACTTTATTTCCAGTACTAGAATTACAGATTATAATTTATTTTGAAGTAATTCATCCCAATAAGTGCATTTGTTTGCTTAATTCAGTTCATTTAGTCATGTTATCGAATTTATCTGAACTGATTTAATTGAACCAAGTGGCAAATGGAGTACAGCTAACATTGCAATATTTTGTGATGTAACTATGGTGATAGAGAAATGTCATTTTCAAATGTCAAAATTTTTGCATATTTATTTTTATTTATTTAGTTTAGACTTTTTTTTATTTTTTTTATTTGCGCAGAGAAATTGAATCAGGCACAATAATTTTCTAACTGGTGCAGAAGTGGAAATTATGACTATTATTCCCTGCGGGATTTATACATGGCATTATGTAGCAAAAATCATAGATTTAATACATATATACATGGGCGTCCACAGACATTTTTCCAGGGGGGGGGGGCGAGTCGCAAAAAACTCTCAGATAGATATACATAAATTTCTAAAATATTTTTTTTACATAACATAAATACAAATACACATAACAAATGGATAAAAAAATATTTAAATTTGTGAAATAAATTACTAGTCTTTGTCGTCTGGGTTTGAATTGAAGAGGAAAGACAATTTTCGAATAACTCTTCCTTAAATTGACACCATTTCTTCAATAAATTCCGATTTAGCAGTTTTACCGTTTTTATTTTCTTTAACATGTAAAATCATATTGTTTTAAATTTTCTGCTTCCTAATTATTTAAAAGAAAAAGCTTCAAATAAAAGTACAAGGGCATAAAATACGAAACAAATTTTTCCTTTTCTGTATCGGCACAAATTAGATCTAAAAATTATTGAAATTGTCTCAAAACAATCGATAGCTATGAAATTGAAACAAAATTAAACAAATGTTTGACGTTCAATCTGACAAAACTGTCAGAATAAATTCTTTATTTATTATTTCATTTATTTTGACAAATAAAACGTTAAACATTTGTTTAATTTGGTTTCAATTTCATGCCTATCGATAGTTTTGAGGCAATTTTCCTCATTTTCAAATCTAATTTGTGTCGTTACAAAGTATGCAAAATGAATTTTGTTTATTGGTTCAGATGCAGAATTTTATGCACTAAAACTTTTAAATTATAGTTTTATATGTTAATGTCCTATGTTCGAGAGTCGTGGTCATCACCCTAGTTAAAATCCAGGGAGGGGGGGGCGCCCCTCCTTGCCTCCCCCTGCGGACGCCCATGCATATATATATAATACATTAGTTGTAGATAAATTATGTTATATTGCTAAAATTCAAATAAAATTAGACACTCTATACAATAGATCGGGGAAGTAAAATATTGATCCATACCTATTTTAACATGTTCATAATTCTATAGTATTGAGCTTAATATGATTACATCAAACATAATTTTTAATTGATGGGCATACTGGTAGTTTCGAGCCGCATACCTACTCTGTAACTATGTGAATGAGAACTTTCATTATACATCAAAACAGCAATCGTATTGTCTGTTTAATTGCTAAAGGATTCAGCGATGCAATCGGCGCCGTAGTAACGTACACCTATGTGTGACGTCACGCATGCATATTATGCGTGTGCATGGTGTGCAATGGCTGCTGCTGTAGCACGTGTATTACGACTGTGATTTGTGACATATTTGCTGAGCACGCGTTATTCAGAGGGGCTTATATGTTGCCCGGCTATGCTTTGACTGTTGTGTTGTTAACAATTCATTTTTACGGATGTATGCATTTGGAAATACATACTAGTTGTTAGCCAATAGTATGTTATCTGTAACATTGTATAATATGTGTACATGTTGTACTATCATGAGTTTCACAACCATACAAATTTCAATCTAAAATTAAATGATTTTCATATTATCTACTATGAGTATTTTCAAATTATCTTTAATATTATTTGACATCGTATATTCCAAATTATGTTGAACAAATATGTTTCAAATAAAAGTTCAGTGGATTTAATGTGAAGCACTTTATTCTAAAAAAATTCAACATTGGAAACGTTTACAGCGCAAAATACGCAAAAGTTATATAATAACACATTATAAGTGAGTGAAACAAGTTATTATAAGCGAATAAGATGATTGATAATTTCGCTCACTTGTGACAGAAAACGTTTTATAGCGGTTTTTCTACAATAAAATCAAAAAAAGTTTCAATTCAAATTGAAAGGAGATGTTATATTTAAGAAAATTTTGTAATGCTCTTAGTTGAGCAAACGATATAGGTAGGCACATGTTTTAATAAGGATTTTAATATTTTCCATTATAGTAATAATATCCTCGGTAATACAAATTTCATTTGGAAATTATGAGAAAAAAAATTTACTTTTTGTTTAAATTTCTATGTAAATGTGATACTACAAAGAAATGTATTTTATAAATATCAGAATCTGTTCTATTAAATATTTTGTACCTGCGATACTATAGAATTATCTTCTACAAATAGCAAGCAGTTTTGCTGCCCTATCGTCTTTGACTTTATGTCTGGATGTTCTATACATTTAGAACTATTTAACTTTAGATGACGAGCAGAAATTCAAAACGCAGTTTGACCAAAAGTTCGAAATAAAAGTTATAGATGGCAATATATACTTCAAATCCGTTTCTTTCTGGTAATGAAATGTGTTATTTTAAAAACTTAATTTTTGCCGAGTTATAAGACTTTCAAAATTAGATGGAATATCAAAACGCAGTATTTACAACCATATATGAAAATCAAAACGTAACTTTTACCTATTAAACAGGTTTTTATTTCATGACAGTTTGCTGTTAAATAAAATTTCTTATTGATTAACAAAATGTAGTTTTAATCTCATTTATGTTTTTTAAAACGAAATTTTCTTTTAATATACGTTCAAAACGCAGTGTTTAAAAATTTATTAGGATATAATGGCCAAATGGAATTAACAATATTTATTTTAATTAGACAAGTTTGCGTATATCATGTGATTAATAATAATACAAATTGCATATAAAAGTACTCAGTATACTTAACGAGAAACAGTTTATTGCGTTTTATTCAAAATGTAACTTTGTGTGAAAACGACGTTTTGAATTTCTACTCCTCAGATATAGATATATTATAATTGAAATAACACTTGACTATCTTAAAAAGTTATAAAACTATTTGATAGCGAGTCGGTTCAATAAGTTAACTTGTTATTCATCGTCAGTAAACTATAAAATCCCAAATCAACAAAATGCATATTCCACTGAAATTCCTTTGTTCGTTGCTCATTTTATTACCAATGAAATCCTGCTGACAATGACAGAACATGTTCAACAAATTCATATCGTTAAACTCGAATTAAACAGATATTATAGTTTCATAATTGCAAGCTAACATCTGTATACTCCAATAACAAGTTTGCTTCTACTGAATGAGGGCAAATCAGTCACTTACATTTTATAGTTTCCATCTGTTTTCAAATGAACCATGCTTTCTATTTCGTTGATTATCCAATTTTCTTGGAAGAGATTGAAATAAGCTTAAAATAAAGCAGGTAAAAATTAATCGAGGTGAAGGTAAAACAAAAAATTAATTTCGTTACTGTTTGCCAGATGTTATGATACACTCAGCTCATCATAACATATGGGCACATGACGTGTCAATATCTTATCTTGATCTGGTTCGTGTAAAAAACTATTCATCCCTAAGTTGAAAGCCAAGAACGAGTGTATAATAATAATTATTTGTTATATGAATTTAATTATTTCCAATTTTAAAGCAAATATAATTATGCGTGTATTAAATATTTGAATCAGTAACTATGTTTAACTGTTAGTGCTAACATTAATAATTACTTGAATCCTAAACAATTCATATGAAATCCTGCACACATTATAATGAATTCTGTAATACATACATACATTCGTAAATAGACGGCAGCACATTGCAAGATTCATAACGTCATTTTGTCCTGTACTCTATGGATATAGCAGGCTTTAAGCCCTCTAAATTAGACCCCCTCAGCACAGGTCGGATGCCTGAAGCATACACATTGCCGGAGCTTGGCAGGCACGCGCAAATTTATTGGCGAAAATAAAGATAAACCACGTTATTTGAATATTAACGTAAAAAATTCAGAGCCCCGTGATGCTATTGCTCGCGACGACGATACATACTGTTTTATTTTGTTTTTTGAGGAAATTTGAGGAAATATGTGTTATGCAAAACAAATTCATTTAAAAGATACTTAAAAGATAATGAATATTTAAAATAGGTTACTGATATAATTTTGCTGCTTCACGGAAACATTTGACAATGAAATTATTTCACTAATTTCAAATCCTGATAACGCCGGATGTATTATTATTTTAAAATAGAATAAATAAATAAATCTTCACACATTTTACCAATTACTGATTGTAGTACTCTGCTGTAGCAGATCTCGGTATGTGATATACTTGAATTTATACACATGAAGTGCGGTTACCAGCTCTCAAATCACGGGCTCCGAAGATGTTAGTGGAGGGGGAGTCATAGGGGTAATTTTAATGTGGTAAAAAGTGTTTGTCGGCTGTGGAAATAGAACCCGGGTTCTCAAATTCACAGTCCAACTTGCTAATCCCTATATATCGTGTAGTAAAATATCTTTGCTATGTGCAGATTTAGGGCTAGTTTTTCAATCACCGATTAATGTTAATCATGATTAATCGATAGTAAACCGGCAATTGAAAAACCGGCCCTTAAAATTTTAACCTCTGGAGACCGATTCTAATTCGTAGCAACCAGCTGTAGCGACTGGTTTGACGTCATTTTTTGTCGCTACCGATAGTGTAGCCACCTTGCGGGATAAAATGTAACTTACGTGTGACGTCATTATTGGCGACTAGACATTTTCTAGCGACTTGCTGCTAGCAACTGCTTTGAATCAGTCGCTAACCTAGTCGCTATGTCCTATTCGTATGTTTTGCAGTGCCGTGTTTTAAAAAGTATGATTACTTTAATAAATAATACTAAATATAGAAACATAGTTACGATTTCAATCAACAAAATGGACTTGCTAACAATAAACAATCACAAAAAGCGGCAACAAGTTTTTCAGAAATACCACATCAAAATATATAGTCTGATCCTTGTAACCAACAGAAGAAAATAAATTCCCTAGAAATTTAACTAAGTCGCCTGACGTCATCAAAAATACGTCATTCAACTAAATATTTGGTTGCTACGAATTAGAATCGGTCTCCAGTTTCCTATCATATACCTGTATGTATACTACATAAACTAGATACTAGATCTGAGTAATTATCATGTTTCTATGAAGTAATTTTTTCACTAACATTGTCTGAATATAAGAATAGTTGAGTAGTATACAAATTAATTTTGTGTATTTTAGAATGTTTATTTATCTATTAATATTTAAGATTTATTTTAAAACCATATTTGTCTTATTGAGTTTAAAATACATACAGAGAATTAAGATTGTAGTAAAAAAATATAGGTATAAACAGAAATAATAAAAAAGTGTTATTAAAATGACATCATCAAAATGCGGACACGCTAATTACTTCTAGCATCCTTAATAAAAACATCACACGTTTATAACGCGCGAAATTATACCCGCTAGTACTAGCAATTAAAACACATACGAAAAAATTAACATCATTTGTTCATCCATAGCCACCCACGGTGCTAAACGTCTTCACCTGCGTCCTACAAAACGATTAGTGCCAACACTAGAATATAAATAACACCATAACAAGGCTCCTCTAAACAATACGCGCGACACCAGCCGACAGTGCACGAAGGCGAATCGAATTCGTATGCATTTCGCATGTGTAGTTAAATTATAGACACTTGTGTCTGTGCGTGTCCCAGGAATATGTAAAACAGCTGAATATCTCGGTGTGTGCGGCACGCAGCGCAAGCGCAACTCTGGCCCTAACGGCGGATGCCTTCCGGTTAGTTCCGGTCGAATGGAACGGAACACGGCCCTTCCCGCCGCCTCCTGACAGCTCTGGAGCCCGCCTCGTAACTCCTCGCCTGTGAAAGGCCTGTTGTCTTATAAATCACTCCTTGAGACTACAGTTCCGTTTTTAGTAAACTTACGTTTTGATGCCTGTTAGCAAACAATTTCTATTCCAGCCAAACTTTTCTCCTGCATACGCAATAAACTTTACAAAACTTTAACCTATCGCACTATTAGGTCAACATAAATTATTGTTTTATTATTATTTATTTATTAATGTTATTCTGTACAACAGAAACTTAATCCCAATTACAGTACAGAGTTCAGACTCGCCGAGACGCAGTATGGTACTTCATATATTTTTAACTTGAGTGGAATTGAGAATAAACAATATAGCTTCATCTAATTTTTTCTACTGTACAATTTATATTCCCCCTATACTTTTGATGAACGAAGTTAACAACGCATTATTACTAACTGTTTTTGTTAAAGAGATAAAGGGATGGTCCTTTTCCGATAAATTTAACTGTGTTAAATTCACATGGGGTAGGTGATTCAGTGATACCGAGTCAGCTTGTAGATTTGCGAAGCCAGGTTCGATTACCACAGCCAACAAATTTTCACCATATTTAAATTATGCCTTTGGCTTCCTCTTCACTAACATCTATGGGGGCCGTGATTCGACGGCTGGTAACCGTGCCTCATGTGTGTGTATATATATATATATATATATATATATATATATATATATATATATATATATATATATATTAATGCATGTATATATGTATATGTATATATATATCGTAGATATTATAAATGGTTAGAGTAGTCAACATACCAGTGAAATGTTCTGGGTTCAAATCCCGGCGAACGCTCATAGCTTTTTCAAAAAAATTCTAATATCTATCATCAGACAATATTTTCAATCAACTATTTCTAATAGAAAATCAAGTTATAGCAGATAACGCATTTTCTAGTTGAACGCCATATTGAAAATAATACCATCCGATAGCTTTTTCAGCCAAAAAGTTCAATATCACCATGTTATTAAAGTTAAAGTTTACATAAGAATCAATAGCAATTTTAATTTGGCATAAGAAAATAGTTTCTATATGGTGTTCCATTAAAAAAACATGTTATATTGGTTATAATTCGCTTATTTGTTCTTTAGATGTTTTGAGTTTTACACTGTTAAATTTGTGTAATTTTGTGGTACCACATTCAATTCGATTGCCATAACGCTAATTACTCTACTGGACATTATTTTATTCTGTATTTCAAATTTTGTGTATCAATTAATTATAAATAGCGATTCTAATAACAAAAAATGAAAAACATCTTTTTAAGCCTAAAAAAAAATAAACATGAATTAAATTTTTATAATTACATCTTTTAATTAGTAAAAATAAATATTTGCAGTCAATCAATAAAATAAACAGAAAAATGCGAATAAAACTTCATCATAATGTTTCTTTCGAAAAATATCTCAAATTTATACAGAATTGATTTTTAATATAAGCGATAAAAGTACAAGTTTATTGTATTTTAATCACCGATTTTTTGTTACTTTATTCTTCTGAGCGGCTAATTCATATATCATAAGTAAAAGTACAAATATTTATTGGTCTTAAGTTGCACCCTTGTTTACCAACTAAAGTAAAAGTGTTTTGTAATCAAAAGTATTCCGTGAAACAATCGTACGAACAATCTCACCTGTGACTCATTTGTAGTTCCGCCCCCTAAGTACTAGGTGTTCCATTAGTCTGAAAGAATCATTAATCAAAACTTTCGCTGATTTCGTGTGTTCATTTCGGAGCAGGTGATAAATTTGCAAATATTTAATGAGAGAACATTGTGGCATAGGTACATATTTCGTAATTGTTATGATTGGCAAGATAATTTATACGATTAAACTAATAATTTAGTCTTTTTCGTCTTCTACTTGCTGCTGCTGGAACATAAGGCGACATGCTGTCGTTTCTTAGTGTTCGTTTCGGTGGCCGACTTGCTAGGTCTGCGCACCTTTCTTTTTCTCTTAAAGTTCATTCACAAATAAAAATTAGTATCAGTTTTATGTTTTACGTTTTATATAATTTTAGAGCAGCATTCACAAATCAAGTTTTAGTTCTAGTTTTAGTTTGTAGTAAGACCTATTGACAAATGTGAGAAACAAATGTAAGCAGACTGGTTGGTGACACAAGAAATTATCGGAAATCATCTTCACATTTTTTTATTAGCGGTCCATCCATTGACAGTAATTTGTCATTTGTTTGTGACAATATCCAGTCCATTATTGTTAAATATCAAAATGGCGATAGAATACAGCATTGTATGATGGCACTGTGAATATTAATTTTATGAAAGTTTACCTTCATGTTCGATTTTCACAGAGTAATTATCATGCATGATAATGTAGTTAGTAATAGACCTCTACTCGTACCAGTCTTGGTTAAGTGTAGTATGTTATTGAGTGAGGAAGCACTATTCTAAAATATCCTGGTAAAATAAGTTGTTTCGAGAGCTTTGAAACACAGCAGGCTTTGAGGCTAATCAAATTTAACAAGCGAACGCTAGTCTAAAAGCTCTTTTTCAATATATTTATAACGGACACTGTAAAACGAATTGAAATAGAATTACAAAATGATATTATCGAAGAATTGGACCGTAACGAAGCAGATTAGCCTAGTATTGATCGACGCGGGAAATTAAAGCCACTATTACTTTTCACTTTGTGATTGCTTTTCTGTTTTCCCCCATTTTCCACTAAATCAGCACAGTTCTTTTTCCACTAAATTCGCTTTCTCTTTTTGTCTGTACCGGCGCCAATATGTGTGACTTATTCCCAACTTCAGTTTAGTGTACTTTTATGCTGAATGTTTCCATGCACAGGACCAATAAAGTAGATACACATTTGTTTAAATTTTTAATACATACATTTTCAATGCATACGACCACTTCATGGAATGAATTGTAATTTTATTTTATTTATTTTCTACTATCGCAAAACTGAATATAGATTTCAATAGTTTTGAACATTAATATTATTTAAAATGCTCCTCGTTCAAATTAGTTACATTTTACCTATGTACGATTTCCAATAACCAAAAATTGAACAGCAAATAGTAGATGGGTTATAAATTAATAATTTTAGTTATGATTGAATAACTAATCATCGTAATTAAAATTTCTGCATTATATGGAAGTAGTATATTCCTGTTTTCCTCATACACCTTACCTACTTCTAAGAAAAGTTACTGTGAATAAATAAACTCTGCTGCCTGGAGCAGAAAGATACATTCTGGTAAATTTTATCAAATAATTCGGAGGTAAATTTATATTTGCTGCTTGTCCACCACGTATGAGGGATGTCGCATCGTTATTTTTTTTAAGACTTATTGAGTTCTCTTGAAATTAAGTTTTTATTTTTTCATCTGTAATAACATCAATATCATCAGAAATAAACTGCAGAATAGTCTCCGAAAATTCAGTTATTAGGCATATACGGTTCTGTTATATTCGGTATTCTATAAATTTATTATTCGTTGCAACTCTAGTTTAAACGATTGTCATTCGAAAATATATTTGTGTATATTTAAAATTTTGATTGTACCTATGTGTATAATATATTAACTTTTTATAAATTTTTTTTGTTAACATAGATAAATAGTAATATTCTTTTTACGATTAAACCTAATAAATTATCAATATGATGTTTACCAACCTGGAATTTCTGAAAATCCTTGAAAAAGCCAGACTTAAAATCCTTAAAAATTCTTAAATTTGTAATATTTTGAAAAAAGTACAGTCAAAAAATAATTGTTAAATTTAGGTGACTTTTTCCATATATAGGGAAATTAATTTTTATTCAACAATTTAATTTTAAAACTAGCTACTTTTGGAAATTTTTAATACAGGTTTTACAACAATTAACTAAATAAATTTTAAAATATTTAGATATAGAATTTTATTGTTTTCGTAGAAGCATTTTTCACTGAAATAATTTTGGCGAATTTTGGGATACAAAGACCAATGGAATTTTGAAACTGTTAAGATATCATACGATATCTCATTTGAGTTTAGTTTAAGTGTATATGAAATATAATAAAATACAAACTCTAACTGCGGCTAAACGAATATTTTCATTAAACTACGAGAAGCTGCATTTAAAGCTCTTTGCTTGACACTGTTTATTAATGAATTGCAATGAAAATGTCTGAGGCTTTTACCTTTGACGCCTAATGCGCAACTGTGAACTGTGATATTAAAAGTAAAAATAAATGTAATAGCGTAGTAGATGAAAAAATGTAATAAATGTGGTAAATTTCTAGATTGCGTGAAAAGTACAGCAAGTCAATTTCTCAAGTGACACAAATAAACCCGTCTGAAGTTCGTTTCGCGTTTCGCGTTACGTAGTGGGTATTACCTATTCGACTTCCGGCGCTATCTTAACACACATGCGTGAGTCATACGCGGCTACTTTCACGTTCACGAACCCTAACCTCGCATTATTTGACAATGGCGCGTCAAACGGATATCGCGTGAACGTCGTCCGAGCAACAAAAGGATGGCGGATAGCTAGAAGCTCCCTGCTTACAGTCCTTGCTTGCTTCTACGCAAGAGACGGGCGAGGGAATAAAAATGACGGTGAGAGATGGCCGGAAGGGAAGCAGATAGTCGCGGTAGCGGCGGCGGCGGCCGTAGATGGCGTAGGCAGCCGCGCGATAACAGCCCACGAGCGCTGAAGTTCCGCGCACTGATAACAATCCCTTATCCAACGAGAAATATTGTGCGAGTCCGGATGTCAGTACATCGTGCTGTTTGCGTGGGACACTCGCACGCGACGCCACTGATATTACGTGCAGCGACGTCGTCGAGTCGTCGCTCGTCTTCGTCTTGCCGTATGTACTTGTCTTCCGTCTTCAATTGGTCGCCTACTCCCCTAACATTCGCCTGTCTTACCGCAATCTTAAATCATGAAACATTCACCAAATGAATTTCCGGTTAATTTCAGTTCCCTACACCTAAGCAAGAATCAGAAGTAAATGACCCAATTTTTTTAATAACTTTGTTTTATTGTTGCTGGCGAAATACATACCGTATGACTATTATTTTTTTCTTGTCGACAAATGCAGCTAAGTGTTACAACACCTAGCGATAATTTGTAGAACTACTGTATACAGGACTTATTTTGAACTGTATTATATATTAGATACAAATATTTTGAAATATTTTCGGTTTGTTGATAAAATATATATTGTAGATCGATTATTACTGCGTACCAGGGTGTAAAAAATCATCGAGATGTATCTTTTCATGTATTGCCAAAGAAAGAAATACAAAAAACAAAATTTGAGACAAAATTTAGTGTTCCCGAATTAATAGATAAGCATGCAGTATGGATTATGTAATTAAAAATAAGGAAAAAAGGAAACCCGCGTACGGTAGCATGTTCCCTACATTTCACAAAAAAATATTACATTATTATTTAAAAATTTTCAGTAGTAAAAGAATGCTGTTTCAGAAATGTTTACGTTATCATGGATACGTCTTAGGACCAAAAATAATATTTTTACTACAATTGTCATAGTGATAAATAATATAATAATAATAATAATAACCTTTATTACTCAATACGAAAACTGGTATTTTTAGTCCTAATGAAATAACTGTTGCTAAATAATTTCACTGTACATCTCAAACAAAATGCAATACCTATGAATTTGCTAAAGGAAAATAAAACACAATAAACAAATTCAAAACATTGACAGAATTTTGAGAATGAAAAATCCATTGAGACGCAAAATTTCGGACAAAGTGAACATTAAAACGCTACTCATAATAATGTCGAAATAGAGAAAAGTCACGATATAAATACAGTAGAAGAGACAGAAACAGTAGATACTATAATAAAGTTATTAAATAATCAACCGAAAACGTTTGGGGAGACCGGAAAGACTGTCGTACATTTAATAAATACAGAAAGAGCACTTAACCATTTCATGCTGAGAAAATTTTGATATTTTAATTTTTATTCTAAATGCAATATTTTTAATAGTGACAATCGAGTAAATGAATTAAATATAAAAGAGAGATTTTTTTGTGTTTTATAATATTAAAGTGCGATTTAAGTTTCGTAGTTTTAAAACGTCAAAAATCTATCCTATGGATACAGTAGTTCGCGAAGTGTTCTAGATGGCGCAGCGATTTTAATTTTATTTGCCTATAGGAAATAATATAAAAGTCAATTGTACACATGGTCATAGATAATAGTTATTTGTACAACGTGGGAGGAAAGTGTATTATTATTTCCTTTTTGCGGGTGACGCCCGATGCGTAGCTGAGGGCAATAATCGTTCTAGGCAGGAAATAACACTTTACTCTAGAGGTATACTCGTAGATATGATTTTTTCTACTACCAATATTTTATGTCATTTAAATAAAATTTTAAAAGTACTTACAATATGTTAATAAATATATCTAAGAGAGCAAAATTATATTTCTTCCCGTTTAAATATGTATGTGCAATTCATTTCTTACAAAAATGAAAAATAATGTTATCTTGTTTTGGAGTAATTCAACGATATGCATCTAAAAATTAAAAAGTTTTTCTTTTGTAAATTTCTAATACCGTTACTTATACTACTTACTAATATGAATACTTGAAAATATCGATAATTGTTTCCGATACGTGGTGTGATAATAATATCGATACCGATTCCGATATTAATTAACAATACCTATCACCGATATTTTCATTCCTGTTAGAAGTGGATGATACTCTGCAGATCTCGAAAAATGATATATTTTAGCGCATATAGTCGATATATTGTCATAAATTACTAATAATCAACAAATAAATATTCCAAGATCTAATCTGATGCACTAGCATCTTACTGCCAGCGCCCATGACCCATGTTAATACTGAAGCTAACTTCAATGTTTCGTACAATCTCTGACATGGATATTAGAGAACGAAGTTCTCCAATTTGTGTTGTGAAAAATACAAAATTATATTCACAATAAAATGTAAAAGACTATGGTAAGATTCAAGTGGCAATTAGCGCCTCAATTTAAATTCAGAATTCACTTTTAACCAAGTTAGCTTGAAACTTCGTGCCTGCAACAAATCCTCCGTCTACTGAGACATAACTACTTTTAAATAGCTATCACACAGCAAACAAGTACTCATATATGCCAAACAAGTTATCCGCTCCCTAGCAGTGGAACATTTTAACAGATTTAAATTTCCGGCCGTAACGAACACAACCCCTTTGAACCCTGAGTCACGCGCGCCCCAAGAGTGTACCCTCGTCCTCCGAACCCGCTCCGCTGCCGATAACTACGATTACTGCTTACTCGAAAGGGCAGCAAGCACCACGTGAAACGTGAATGTGGAATCGTAGCACGCTATGGTTATGTAAATTGGTGACGTCAGACAACAAAGGTTAGTAAATTTAATATCGTTAAAGAGGCTGGTGGTTTTTTATTGCTTGGGGTTGGTAATGTGATGCGGAAAAATGCATTAATTTGAATTTCGGACTTCCTGAGTCATACTCCGATAAACGGAAATTAGGCGTGTTCCTTCAAAATTACGTAGGTATCTTCCAAAATATTGACTATAAAGTAAAGCAGTTCATTAAACACTAAGTAAAACTTTAAAAGCATTTACTGCAATTGGCTAGTTAGGTAAAGATTTTATCTATAAGACAATCTAGAGAAAAAAATAAATTATAAAAACAAATAATTATACCTATTAGGTACGTTATCAAACTAGAAAACTTTTTTTTGTAATATGTAATTTAGTTTCTTAATTATTTAGGCAAACAAAATAATCTTATCTTACAGATTTTTTACGTATGAATATCCTATTACGAATAAAGTTTGTAATATTTCAGGAATAAATGGAAAATTGGCTAATTACGCCTTAAAATGTTACATATTACACGCTCAAGTTAATTATATTATGCCTTTCAGTATTTGAATAAACGAGCCGGCGACTAGTTCAGAATTAATTTAGCAAAGCTTAAGCTAACCCACGTCTCGTGTGTGCTCGTGAATTATTAATCACATTTCCGTGCACCTATTCAAAATCCACATGCGAAGAATTTTTGAAAGCTCTTCTTGATGAAGTCGCTTCGCTAAGCACGTAGCTAGTCTTATCTCAGTTTATATATCATTAGAGTATTTTTTAATTTCTAAAAGTTTTCAACATGGCGCAGCGATGCCTTTCGTAAAGAAAACTAACTGCAGATTCCAATTAAAACCAATGTTAGATCTCTTTCTCTTTTCAAAAACTTTTAATTCAAGCCGTAACGTTGCTCTTTGAAATATTCAAGCATGTTTCACCAAACTTTCATTGTAACCGATAATTAGACAGCACACGGATAGATGGCGTTGTGCTAGCATATACTTGAAGCAACTGTAATGAAATTAGTAACTATAGCTTCGTTCAATTAAAAATTCCCGCTGCAGAAGAAGGAAACAAAGGACAGGTACTTCCCCTTCGTCTTTAGATCCAATCACAAAGAACATTTCTAATTAACGAACTATATTCTTCGAATTGAAATTTTTTAGAAGTCTCTACAAAGAAACGAATGTTAATGTAAAATATGTTCGCGTTGTTTCAAAAAACTTTTCTAATAAAAGTTTCGTTTTATACGCCGAATCGCCTGACAACCGATACTTCATACATGCATTGTGATCATTAACAGTCCAATAAAAAAATACGTGTTGATTCTAACATCACTAATTGCGTTTAAACATTTACGTGTTCAATAATAAATGAACTGTTATTTCAAATTAAAAACTCATTTAAATATTCATTCAAACCAAATTTGTTTTTCTATGCACTGGAAACAATGAACGTACGTTTTCAGTAAAAATATCAAATTCAATATCAAACAAAAACTACCGATATAATGGAACAGGAAAATAACAGTTTTAAAACATTAAAGTAGCCTTCACAAAAAAATGTAAGCTGATTCTCTGCATGCCAGATGTCGAATTTTACCTGCGCTTTCAGTTCTCGGGATAATACTTGACCTTGAGCAAGCATCCATAAATTCCTATACACTACTCCGCCTAATCTGAGCCACCTTTTAAAGATACCCTCACAAACATAATACATGCTACGTCAATGCATCTTCCAGATTTTTCAAGTAGACCGAACCGAAACGAACCCAACGCACTCTTAACTCCTAACACATTTTTCTTTCATCACGCACTTCAGCGGGAACGTTCCACCACATAGCGCATATGTAGGCCTAGGAACAGATACCCTTAACATACCATAAAATGGGCACGGAAGAAGTGTTCCATTCATTACATAGACTTAACAATAAGTTATAGCTCATGCCAACAAATCAACAATACTGGAAACTCTACATTCATATAAGTTTTCATTTCACTGCCAATTGCTAATTTCGAATATTTTGGAGACATTTTAGAGCAGGGATACGAACCACTAAAAATTACGGTTCGGTTTCGGTTCAAAATTCAATCATTGTTTTTGATTCGGTTTTTATGTTCCGGTTAGAAATTAGAAATGCGTTCACCAAGATTCAGTGCGACGAAGCTCGATTTTTTTCAATATTAATTAATATTTACTGACGATTGTCAACCTTACTTCTTTCAACAATGATGTCTTCGAGTTTTGTTTCACGTGCCATTATAATTACTATTTGAATTTGACGTAGTAGTTCATTTCGCACATTTAGTAACTTTGGACGTTTAGACACACGAATTGGTTGACATCCGGTATCCAAGTGTAAGGTTCCGGTAATGAAAATATATTTTTTTCAATATTAATTAATATTTACTGATGATAGTCAATCTTACTTCTTTCAATATTCTATTCTTCGCTCACTTTTCTTCCAGTGTTACATTAACTGGTTCGGATTCAGCTTGAAATAATTCACCCTAATAAGTGTATCAGTTTTCTTAGTTCAGATTAATTAGTTATGTAATCTAATTTACCTAACTGATCAGGTGAACCAAGTGGTGAATGCAAATATTCAGCTTTAGCAAATGCGCTACGGATTTCTGCGATTTTGAGTAAATGATAGAGGATTGTTTTCTATTTTGGTTAAACTAAAATTATTGATGGAAAATTTAATCAATTTAGTACTGAATAAAAATAATCCTTGTAGATAAATACTTAAAATGTTTCAAAGTAATGAAATATGTTACTAGAAGAACTCTTATTGAAAACAATTGATCAGATCAAATAAAAATCTTATCATCATTAATGAATCTGCAGATCAAACAGTTTTAAATATTCACCCTCTGTAAAGCTTATTTATAAAAGATTAAATGATTTCAATCATCGAAAAAATGATTTGCAAGCTATCAAACATGTGATCAGATTTTAAATCATTTAAATCGCATTAAAAAAATGGAATATCTGCAGCTAGCATCTGTAAACATGGCCGGAAACGTGGTTCATCCCCCACTCTTTGTTGATGCACCCCAGTCGGGCTGAACCCGAACCCCCGACGAGCCAGTTGGTCTTTCGCATTACTCGCACGTGGCACTGACATTGATACCGCGTCCGCCGCTGGCTATGCGTCGTCTTAGCTCCGCGGAAAAACAGATTGTCCGGCACGTGATCGTAGTTTCGTTTCGCGTTTGTGTACCATGTGAATTTGCGGTGGATTGTGTTTTCGTGAACGGTCGGGTGTCGGTGATAAACTAGGGGACGATTTTTAATTTAAATTTATGGTGTGATGCGGACGCGTACGTAATGTCCTTCAACAGCTGTCAACTGCTTCATGAACTTCGTTACTTTTTTGATTGTTGTGAGGGTGTCATTGTTACTTCCATAATTATTTATTTGATGAATTGTTAATTATTATATCGGTGATTTATGAGTGGTGTAAAATGATAGTGTTACGGGTGATAACTGTGATAATTTTGTGATATTCTATATTTTTACTTCAATTGGAAATAATATATTCTCGTAGAAATGTTTTGCGAATACAAAGGTATTGTTCATTTTTATGCTCTTATTTGATTTAGTTGCCAGTAAATGTAATGTGGATAGCAAAAGTGATTATAACTATGTTTGCATTTTGTTTAGATATGTAAATAGAACATGTTTAGCTACTGATTTAAAATTATCATGCATTCGTGGATGTTTCGTGTTTCCTGTCCTGTAGGCACAGTACGAGCCTATCCACTAAAACTAAAAATAGCTACAACAAGCGCATTATGAACAGGAAGTGTTTGTCGGAAAAAATGTGGAATTTTGTTTATCTTTTCTAAAAGTTATTTTCCACGAAAAGTATATCAAACTGTTTTGATTGTATATTTTGCTGTTGGTATAGCAATGGCGTTTATTTTTCTGCGTAGATTCCCGATTGAAATATGAAAGTTTAAAAGTTGACAATATATGAGGAGCTTAATTTAGAAACAGAATTATTCTACATATTAACAAACTTGAACATAGATATCATAGATAAAATACGACCAATCCAATTTTCCTCCATAGAAATTGACGTTAAAATATTTTTTAACGTTCCCCCATATTATGAGAATCGAACGTAACTATTTTATTAAAACTGTCAAATTTACTGTATTTTATTGTAAATACATATTTTAAATTCATGTTTTGGAATAGAATGGGAAAAAAGATAAGAGTGGGGATCAAAACAAGAAGTTCAAGAAAAAGACGATTCAGTTGATGATGAATATAAATTTTATGATCGTGAAGAAGTTAATTATGGACTATGTGCATAACTGAGTAATTTAATATGGTTTTACATATTAAAAAAAAGCACAATATTTCTACAACATTATATTTCTTATAGGTAGTATTTTAAAAATTGAATTATATTTAGTTGATAATAATAAAATGGTTAAAATAATTGATTTGATGTAATACTAAAATATTATAATAAGCAATTGTAGAAAACATTATTGAACATAGTTCTTCAAATTTATTTTCTCAAGTAATAAAACAAAATTGGAATAATTACGTTTTGATGTTAAGCTAGTCATATGTATACATATATATTTTTTTAATTTGAACTATTTTTTTTACTTATTGTTGTTAAAAGCTGGGTTTAAAGTAATCGAAAACTATCAGTTAAATGAAAAAAAACACTAAACGACAATTTATACTCAGATTTCAATATTATCCGTCACTTCATCCCAGCACTTGATAAGCAGGCTATAGAACAAATAGTACATTCAATATTTAGCAAATTTAGATAAAGAATGTGTAAATTATCATTCTTGTTTAATTTTCCCACAGTTCATGCTTAGTTTCATATTAAATAGATTAATTTTATATTTACTAAAATATAATACTGTTAATTTCAAATAGATATTAGATAAAAGGAGAAATAATAATATTAGAAATGTAACCCGATAATGAAGAAATGATTTAAAATTTTGTGTTTTACTTTCATTTTAATATACCATAAAAAAAATTATTAGAATAAAAATAATTTACATTATGCAATATTAATATTAGTTACCTACATAATATGTTATTATTTGTAGGTAGTGTTTATAATTTTATTTCAATATTAACATAATTAATAAATAATTAAATTTGCTGTTAAACCAGTGCTATTAAAAATGTATACTTCAAATAAAGGTTACTTATTTTTTTGCGAATTTGAAAATATTTAGTTTTGTTTTTTGGAGGAAGAAATCAGTGATAGATATCTTAAAAAAAGATTTTATTCTTGAATATTCTTTTTTTTCTTATATTTATATTTTAAAAATTAAGTATAAAATATACTTATGTAATTTTATATACCATTCCTTCATTAGGAGTATATATATGTACAGGCTGTTTTAAAATTTTAGGAAAATAATGAAACGGTAGATACTACAGGATAAAATTATGTCGGAACAAATCGATTTTTAAAAATTTCACAAAATTATTTACACCTTATATGAAATACACATTTTAGTGCCACTGGTTCCAATTAAAGTATAACTTTAATATTAAAAATTTTATTATATAATGTTTCAGTAGTGAAGAAATATTTTTTAATCACTTAGACAAAAGTGTGTTATAATAATAATTTAACCAGCGGCATAAAAATATTTTGTGAATTTAAAAAAAAATATTTTATGTTTCGAGATTAGTTTGTATATTATGTAATATCTATCTATCGATTTAGTATTGAAATATCTTTTAAGGTGAATTCTAAATTCGGTAAACGCTTGAGATCCTTTACACTTTTGCGAGCGTGACAAGTTTTCATAATTTTAAATATTTTTCAGTAGCTATATTTTAAATTTCAAACTACAAAAATGTTTGAAAAAGTCAACTAACTGTCAAGTGGATATATAGCCCTAAAATTTCACATTATAAGTGACCTCATTCTTTACACAAAACTATATTTTCTGTACCGTTGCACTTTGGTTGATCAGGCGTGACCGGAGTCTGTCTTTGTTTTACAGGTTGTTTACTGGACGGTGTGCCCCGTCCGCCAGATGTGCCGCCACGAAACCCGACAATGAGTAGGCTGAACGGCCGTCTGGCCGCCAGCCCCGGCGACCCAACCGGGGACTTTGAGCCCTCCTGTCTCGTGCGCACTTCGTCTGGCAATGTCTACATACCCAGTGGCACAATAAGTGAGTTCCACATTTTACACTAATGCCAAATTCTACTTCTTCGGTTTAAAAATAAGCAAAGTTTCATTTTGATTTAAATATTACTATGTTTTAATCGAGATTTAAAAAACAAAATCTATGGTATATTTAAGTTCAAATAGAAATTCTGGAATTTAACCATAAACTAAGTTTAACTATAAACAGTATTTTGTTGACGTATCATTTGTATTTATAAAAACTGAAAGATATATATTAAAATAAGCCCCTGTATTTTACTACTTCATACTACATTTTTAATGTATATTTGTAAATATTTTCGCATATATCTCAATAACTTTTTTTGTATCAAGTCATAATAAAATTAACCTACACGTTTCATTTTAAGTGCGAAATGATCAAATATTATTTAGAATTTCAAATTATTTGTACATGTCAAAAATAATTGGCGTCGCAAATATTAGCGCAGCACGCAGTTGTCATACATTCACTGTATTTCCATTATTAGTTCAACTATCTCTCAACTTCATCTATTAATATATTATAAAAAACGTGCATTTTTACAAAGGTAACTATCAGCGCGATGGCGATTTGAGATTTTTTTGTTTATATATATATATATATATATATATATATATATATATATAAATAAACAAGTGATTTGAATTTAGGGCCTCCTAGTATCATTCAATTAATGGCCAGTTGCACCACTGTCCCGCAAATGTTAAGTATAACTTCAGTAAAGCAATATTTGACGTATGTCAATTGGATCAGATCTAATTTGCACTTATTAAACCAGATCAATTTACTTATTTCACTAGATTCGCTCTCTTTATCCTCAATACTAGATTTACTGATCCTGATTTAGCTTAAAGTAATACTCCCCAAACATTTCATCAATTTGCTTAGTCCAATTCATTTAGTCATGATGTCTAATTTATCTGAACTGATTTAAGTGCACTAAATGACAAATGGAATACAGCTAAATAATCGATATAATGTCAAATGAAATAAATAAATAAAAAAAAAATAAACAATTCAACTCGGATTATTTTTTTTACTTAAATGATATTTAAGGGATGGCGATGCAACTGGTCATAATTCCTCTAACAAAGTGAACCACTGCATTCAGCGATTCATACACCAGTGTAATTTGAATTATTTCTGAGTATTTTTGTGTCTAAAGCAGTTTTAAATTTCATCGTTGTCAGAATTTGCCTTTAAATGTTTAAATGCATATTCATCAATAATATTTATTTCAGAAATTTATTTTTCTATTCTTGCAACTAATTCTTATGAGCTGTCTGTCTGTTTTGCCAGGGTCATATACCGCCACAGTTGCTTGTTGTCGATAGTATGACTACGGCACGCGGAGAAAACTATTTAATCACAATGTTGTTTTTTAGATATGCCAAAGAATTCCACAATGGATTATAAATCAAACTCATCATGTAGCAGTCCGTCAAAAGAGCAAAAGAATTCAGAAAGGTGCAATTTGCCGTTCGGCACAACAGTGCCCGTGCTGCCCGTCCGTAACAATCTGCGCCGCCCAAACTCCAGCCACTTCCCGCCGGCCTCCCGCTTCCACTTTCGGAAAGGCCTTGCCTCCAAATGCAGCTGGAAGTGCACAGCCATCGTCTTCATCATGCTTTCGGTTGTACTTACAGCCGCCCTCTCTTACATTTCAGGTAGAGAAAGATAGCACCCTGAAAACATCCCCCCGTCAAAACTAATATTGTTGATTTTTGTTATCTGTAGCATCCAGTTTGCTAAACTGGTCATATCAGAGTTCGAAAACCTGCACAGTACTGGTTGGAGAGAATCCGGAGACTTTCCCGTCATCTAAGGCAACAACTTCAGAAACGAATTTGTCAACATCAACCAGGCCAAGGCCGGTATCATCATCGTCTTCAGGCGGAGGTAAATACCTAATGGATCGTGTGTTAGCTGTTGCTCAATCCCCAGTCTACAGTCGCAAACGTAGACAAGTGTCTAGTAATAACCCACCACCAACGCATGAGTCTATGTTGTCCGCACCAAACAATGTCAGCGAAAAAACCACAGCCCGTTTAGAGGTCATGCATGATAGTTCTGTTCCAACCGCTACCTCTAGTGAGCATGTTGAAAGTACCACACTCCTGCATGACGCTAGCGATGTCAGTGTTAGTGAAATCTCGCTTACCACAAGTGTTTTGTCTGTTAAACGTGACACTAATAATTATTCGTCTGAATTGACTAATGCACTTAGTACTAGCACCGCGCGCAACATCATAACTGAAGCCACGTCGAATGTTTCAAATTCAGGAACAGAAACAGATATTCGTTCTGTTTCTTTTAGTACTGAATCTATCTCTATTTCACCAAATACCATCATTAGTAGCAACTCAACTACATTCAGTACCACTACCGAATATATTTCTAGTTTAAAATCATCCACAATATCAGATGTTTCCACAAAATCTTATGATGAAATTATAGAAGAATTAGTTGAAAGCATTAGTGAGTCGAAAGACGATATTATAAAAATTACGCAGAAAGAATTACCCGAATCTGTCAATCCGGAAGTTGTTGAAATTAATGAAAAACCCAAAAGTTTACCCGAGAGCCATAGCATGAAACCATCAGAAGTTGAAAGTCCGGAAGTTATTCAACATGATTACCCTATTTACGCATACGGACAAGATGAAGTAGAGATTGTAAAGTTAAACAATGAACCAATTTCAACGACTGTAAAATCGAAAGATTCTTACAACAGTGGCGCTCAAAAGAAAAGTCCGGATAAAAATCAGCTGAATAATGAAATAAAAAATCAATCTATTGAGGAGGAAGAAATCACCAATAAAACATTAATAGAGGAAACATCAGCTGAACTACAGACACTGAATTTGTCTGCTGCAAAAAAAGTCTCAGATAATGTAGATGTTGGTACTGCGAATTTGAAATTAAATATTAACATGCATGATGTTGTTCCTGTCACAAGTGAGTCTAACTCAAGTTTGAGTAATATCAATAACGAGCACCAGAGTGTTGCTAATAATCAGCCGAATTCCGCTCAAATTCAAGTTGTTCAAATTCCTTCCACGGACAATTCCCGACATTCCAAACGCGTTTTTGTGAACGTCACAATTGCAGCCGAATCCGACTCACAAAATCCCGCCAATTCCCAACCATTTTATATTCTTTCTGTTTCCGTTCCAACCGACGGTAATCCAAATAACTTTCCAGATATTAACATTGGACCTCCGAAATCAGACTCCCTCTTATTGCAAAGTACCACAACTAATATTTCTCCCATCGAATTAACTCAAACTCCAAAGAACCCAACGCCCTTGGTCGCCACTGCTCGCCCATACAATTTCTGGGGTGGAGAATGTCAGTGTTCTTGTCCATGTCTAGAAGAATCGTCTACATATGCAGAAAACAATAGGACATTGTCTCCCTCGGTTGAACCGCGTACCGAAGACGCATCGACCACGGAGATTGTGAGTGTGGCTTTAAACGCTTCCTCGTCAAGCTCGTCCCCGTATGACGACGAGCTGAACTCTGATTACCCCAGCGACACTTATAATAACACTGAATATTTTTCGAGCACAACAGAAGGTTGGTCCGATAGTAGTTCCGATCCGATGGATGCGGTAAACAGTACATCTGAATCAACCGTCTCTTGGAGTAGTAGTGACATTAGTGCATGTCCAGAGGTCACTACTGAACTCCCCCCTCCACCAACCATTCTTATTCTGGAAGGTAGGGAAACGTCAAAATGATGGCTTGGGGCATCACTAACTCCTAACTCGACTAAGCAATGCAGTTTTATTATCACTAACAAATATTTATAACTTGCATGCATTTTTATTCATCATTAATTTCATATTTAGATATAGATTGAAGGGTTTAAAAACTGCATGATTGTGTAAGAGTAATTAGTGATATTTTAAAAAATTATTATTATTTTCAGAAGTATATTAAATATATACCAGTACTTTGCATTATTCAACAATGATTCAAAAAGTTTTATAAATATGAAACTATCTTTTTAAATTCCATCATCATATTTGTTTTGCTTACCAGCAGCTTGTGTTTTATTCATAACAAAACGTGCTAAAACGCTTTCATAGCTAATATCACGTTTCAAAATGTAATATATCCTAACAAAACCATTCAACTAACAAAAACGATCACATTCACAGGTGCTCGAACATTTCCCGCGCAATCATTTCCACCAGATGGTACGACATTCTCCCAGATATCGCTGGGACAGAGGTTGTCCAAAGAAATACCACCGTATAGTTACTGGAACATGCAGTTCTATCAGTCAGAAGCGGCGTACGTTAAATTCGATTACAATATCCCGCGAGGTGCTAGTATCGGCGTTTATGCGCGACGAAACGCGTTACCGACTCACACACAATATCACATTCTCGAAGTGTTGAGCGGTTTCAAGGCTCGAACCACCAGAGCTTCGCATGTAAGTGTTACTAATTCATTTCTGCTTTTTCATAACTAATGTTCTTTGTACCCGAATTTCAAACAGCCATCAATGAAGAAAGAAGTTACGCATTACATGGAACAAGGACATTGGTTTTTGTCATTATATAACGATGATGGTGATCCACAAGAAGTTACATTTATAGCACAAGTTGCTGATGATATGACACATAATTGTCCGAATGGTTGTAGCGGTAAAGGAGAATGTTTGATGGGACATTGTCAATGTAATCCTGGCTTTGGCGGGGATGACTGCAGTGAGAGTAAGTTTTAACAGAACACTAACATTTTTCCTTAACTAAAAATCGCTTTGAGATGTTGATATGTATTATTTGCTCGATTATACAAACATATGCATAAAAACATAACTATTAAATTTCAAATATTAACATAAAAAAATTAAATAAATATGATTTTATGCTACTTAAAATGCATACATAAGTAAACCCAAAAATATTCTAACTTAACAATTGGAAAACGAACTACGTTATGCGCATGTGAGAATTGGAATATTTCCCCACAGGTGTATGTCCCGTGCTGTGTAGTCAGCGTGGTGAATATATCAACGGTGAATGCCAGTGCAATCCTGGATGGAAGGGAAAAGAATGCAGTTTGCGTCATGACGAATGCGAGGTGCCCGACTGTAATGGTCATGGGCATTGCGTTAATGGAAAATGCAATTGTGTACGTGGTTACAAGGGAAAATTCTGTGCTGACGGTAAGATGCATTTTGTGCCTAATATATTAACAAACTGTTTTAACAAGTTGTTCGTGTGCTTTACGCTTATTTGTTAACAATTACTCAATACTCGAATTGTAAATAGTATATACATTTTAAAGTATGTGTAATGGTATTAAATAATAAATTTGCGTACAGTCGATTGTCCCCATCCAACTTGCAACGGACATGGATTCTGCGTCGAAGGAACTTGCCTCTGCAAAAAAGGTTGGAAAGGAACCGATTGCAATCAAATGGACAAAGATGCTTTACAATGTCTACCAGATTGTTCAGGTCACGGTACATTTGATTTAGATACACAGTCCTGTTTATGTGAACCTAAATGGTCTGGGGAAGATTGTTCTCGAGGTAAACAAATTAATTATTCATTTCGTTGTACATTTTCATAATTGTTTTGTTTTTATAGAACTGTGCGATTTAGACTGTGGGCCTCACGGCCACTGTGTCGGTGGCGCTTGTCAATGTACAAGTGGCTGGTCTGGTGAATACTGTAACATGAAACAATGCGACTCCAGATGCAACGAACATGGACAATGCAAGAACGGAACATGTCTGTGTGTCACTGGCTGGAACGGGAAACATTGCACCATGGAGGGCTGTCCGAACAGCTGTTCCGGACACGGCCAGTGTCGCTTCAATTCAGACGGAGCGTGGGAGTGTCGATGCGATAATGGATGGGATGGCAGAGATTGCAGTGTTCTTCTAGAACAGAGTTGCAGCGATGGGCGTGATAACGACAAAGGTTATTTATAAGGAAAATAAAATACAGAGCAACGTTCTAATTTATGTAATTATAATTTACAGATGGTTTAGTTGATTGCGAAGATCCTGAATGTTGCTCCAGCCACCTATGTCGCAGTAGTCAACTATGTGTGTCAGCTCCAAAACCAATAGACATCTTGCTGCGGAAGCAACCGCCTGCAATCACAGCATCGTTCTTTGAACGCATGAAGTTCCTAATTGATGAAGGTAGTCTGCAGAATTACGCCCGACAAGAAACATTCAATGAAAGGTACGAGTTAGATTTTCTAAACTCTAAACAATTCTTAACATGTATCTGTTACTTCTGTCATCACACAAGATTCAGTGCTGTCAGGTTACTTGCTGTTTAATGTGCCCCTGTCTTATATGTTCATGGGATTTTTAATATATATTGTGCATTGTTGTGCCCTCTGTTCATTCACTGTCCCTCTGGTTTTTTGTGTGACGTGAATTTGAAACACTTACTATGCGTGTATGTTGTTTGTTTTATTCGCGTTTTTCGTCCTTCGAATCGCGAAATTAAATGTTTAAAAAAAATATTAATAATAATAAAAAAAACTATCTTTAACAATTCACACAAACAATGCATGAAGCCGAATTTTAAATTTAACGGGATATAGATTCACATAAATATGTTTCTTTTTCATTTATTATGAAGATTTGTTAATTAATGCACCATCACGTTTTTTTTTTTAAATCATAATATTTTTATTCATTAATTTAATTCACTTGCAAAGATCAATTTAATTTTATAATTCTAAAATAATAATTTTTGAAAAGGGAACAAAATTTATATGTGTTTAACTTTATATGGGATTTGTTTCCGGTTGCTGCGTGCAGTGTATTTTGGAATCACTTCAACACAAGGTAAGGATTAAAATAAATCAGAGACAGCGTATCTCTGTGATAATTAACACAAATTGATATTGTTGATTGATATTCTGTGACATTGGACGTATTATGTTTCCTGTCTAATGATTGTCGCCTGGTTTTGTTATATTTTTATATCCTACAGTGTTTGTGATTTATAATTTTGCTTCATGTTTTCAGTTTTCGCACAGTTGCATATTTAGACATAGAATTATTATTTTTCATTTTCTCATACAATATTACGTATGTAAAATAACAATTCTTGTCTATTTCTAAATATACTACTGTTTTATGTACGTATTATTTTCAATGTGTTTTCTAGCAATCCTTTGAGACTACATCACTTGAAACCTTCGAATTTACACGTTTACATTATATTTCATTATTCTTAAAGCTAAATTTAAATTAAGATATATATATATATGTGTTGAAAATAATTAATTTATGAATTAAATCTGAAAATGTAATCTCAACGTAGGTACAGTAGAACATCAAATACTTTTTATAATTTTTAGACATAGAAGGGAGTGCCTGCAGTAGAATTTCATTTCTTCAATTGCATTTGTGCTTACGATAGTTGAACTAACTCCCAATTTGTTTTATGTTTAGCCGTTCAGCGGTGGTTCGAGGCCGCGTTGTTACCTCCATGGGTACAGGGCTCATGGGTGTTCGGGTTAGCACTAGCACGCCACTGGAAGGATTCACCCTCACGCGAGATGACGGATGGTTCGATCTTCTCGTCAACGGAGGGGGAGCAGTTACTTTGCAGTTTGGTCGGTCACCTTTCCGCCCCCAAAGTCATATTGTTTTCATAGCATGGAATGAAGTTGTGATTATCGATAAAGTTGTAATGGCAACGGGAGACGATAAATCTATAAATGCTTTACCACATCCGTGTGCTGCACATGACTATGATTTGATGAAGCCAGTAGTTTTAGCCACTTGGAAACACGGATTCCAGGGTGCTTGTCCTGATAAGAGTGCAATTTTAGCAGAATCACAGGTAAATGAAAATATAATAGCATTTATTAGAACGTGTTCAAATTTGATCATTTCCAACAGGTTGTCCAAGAAAGTTTGCAAATCCCAGGAACTGGTTTGAACTTAGTCTATCATAGTTCAAGAGCTGCTGGTTACCTTTCTACCATTCAGCTACAATTAACACCAGAAGTTATTCCACCATCTTTAAATTTAATTCACTTGCGTATCACAATCGAAGGAATTTTGTTTGAGAAAACTTTCGAAGCAGATCCAGTCATAAAATTCACATATGCCTGGAATAGATTAAACGTTTATCGGCAACGAGTTTATGGAGTAACTACTGCAATCGTTAAAGTTGGTTACGAATATAACGATTGTAAAGACATCATTTGGGACGTACAAACGACAAAACTGAGTGGACATGATATGAGTATTTCTGAAGTTGGTGGTTGGAATTTGGACATTCATCACAGATACAACTTTCATGAAGGTTATTTTGTTTTTGTATATTTTGAAAATTTGATATTAATATATACATTTTTTTACACAGGGATACTTCAAAAGGGAGATGGGTCAAATATCTATTTGAAACATAAACCAAGAGTAATTTTAACAACTATGGGAGATGGACACCAAAGACCATTAGATTGTACTGATTGTGAAGGCATTGCATCCAAACAAAGGCTTTTAGCTCCGGTTGCATTGGCAACAGCACCGGATGGATCAATTTTTGTGGGTGATTTCAATTTGGTGCGCCGAATTTTAACTGATGGAACTGTTCGCACTGTCGTACGCCTGAAGTAAGTTGAAATAAACATTATAGTTGTTGATTAATTTTATTAATATGAATTATAAATTGTTCGCAGTGCGACAAGAGTGTCATATCGCTACCATCTAGCTTTAAGTCCTCTCGATGGCGTGCTGTATATCTCAGATCCTGAATCTCACCAAATTATCAGAGTTCGAAACATTGATGACTATAGCGATCCAGACCATAACTGGGAGACAGTTGTGGGTTCTGGTGAACGTTGTTTACCTGGAGACGAGGCTCACTGCGGAGATGGTGCCTTGGCTCGGGATGCAAAACTCGCTTATCCAAAAGGAGTTGCCGTTTCAATTGATAATGTGCTGTATTTTGCTGACGGCACAAACATTCGAATGGTTGACCGAGATGGAATCGTTACAACTGTCATTGGGAATCACATGCATAAATCTCATTGGAAACCTATTCCTTGTGAAGGAACATTAAACGTAGAAGAAGTACATTTACGTTGGCCAACTGAATTATCCATTAATCCTTTGGATAACTCATTGCATATCATCGATGATCACATGATCTTGCAGTTAGCACCGGACGGTCGAGTGAAAGTTGTAGCAGGAAGACCTCTTCATTGTGCGTCACCAACGTCTGGATTTGACATGGAGTTAGCTACACATGCAACTTTAGTTATGCCTCAGAGTATAGCATTCGGACCTACAGGAGATTTATATGTAGCTGAAAGTGACTCTCAGAGAATTAATCGAGTTCGAGTAATCGGAACTGATGGAAAGATAAGTCCATACGCTGGAGCTGAATCTAAATGTAATTGCTTAGAACGTGGCTGTGACTGCTTCGAAGCTGATCACTACTTGGCTTCATATTCTAAATTTAATACCATATCAGCTGTTGCTGTTAGTCCAGATGGAATTGTACATATTGGTGACCAAGCCAATTATCGAATTCGCTCTGTTATGGCCAGCATTCCGGATGCAAGTACATCGAGAGAATATGAAATATTTTCACCTGACGCTCAAGAAATTTATGTTTTTAATCGATTCGGCCAACACATTGCAACAAAGAATATTTTGACAGGAGAAACAAGTTATACCTTCACATACAACGTAAATACTAGCAATGGAAAATTGAGCACAGTAACAGACGCTGCCGGTAATAAAGTATTTTTGCTTAGAGACTATGCAAGTCAAGTTAATTCAATTGAAAATACAAAAGGACAGAAATGTAGATTGAGGATGTCTCGTATGAGGATGCTACATGAATTAAGTACACCTGACAACTATAACGTAACATTTGATTATCATGGACCAACTGGTTTATTGAAAACTAAACTGGACAGCAGTGGAAGAAGCTATGTTTACAATTATGATGAATTTGGAAGACTAACATCTGCTGTAACACCTACAGGAAAAGTTATCAGTCTCTCATTCGATCTTAGTGTAAAAGGTGCTACTGTCATGGTGGGTCAAAACAACAAGAAACCAGTCTCAATGTTAATCAAAGGTTCTTCGGTTTCTACTAAGATTGGGGAAGCAGAGTATCGTATAATTGTCCTCGCTGATGGAAGTGTAGCCAACAACAAACCTTGGGGTCATAGCGTTACTACAGATACAGTTCCATATTCTGTCCTAGCAGAAATAGAACCGCTATTAGGTGAAAGTTATCCAGTTCCAGCTAAACAACGAACAGAAGTCGGTGGCGATTTAGCAAATCGTTTCGAATGGAGATACTTCCTACGAAAAGTACAGAACGGCAAGGGTAAATCAAATAACAACAACAATAATAATAACAATAAAGCAATTGCACAAGTTGGTCGTAAATTACGCGTGAATGGCGAAAATCTTTTAACGCTGGAATACGACAGAGATACCGCAACAGTCGCTGTATTTTTAGATGACAGAGTAGAGTTATTAAATGTAACTTACGATAGAACAGCAAGGCCAGTTAAATGGGGACCCAGAAATGGAATATTTGCTGGAGTTGAATTAGAATACGATAGATTTAGCAGACTCACTAACTGGCGTTGGGGAGAATTAACTGAAAGTTATGGATTTGACAGAGCTGGAAGACTGTTTGAAATTAAATATGGTGATGGTTCTTCAATGATTTATACTTTCAAAGATATGTTCAGCAGCTTGGTAAGTTGCAAAATGTCACAGATAATTTTAACAATCTATTAACTTTGTATTTATTTTACAGCCTCTTAAAGTAACTACACCAAGAGGCAGCGATTATCTTCTACAGTACGATGAAGCAGGTGCCCTGCAATCTCTGACTACCCCTCGAGGACACATCCACACCTTCTCGCTGCAAACTTCCCTTGGCTTCTTCAAATATCAGTACTTTTCTCCAATGAACCGTCATCCATACGAAATCATTTACAACGATGACGGGCAGATCTTAGCGAAAGTATATCCGCACCAGTCAGGTAAAGTTGCATACGTTTACGATTATACTGGAAAATTAGAAACTATCTTGGCTGGCCTATCTTCCACACATTACATATATCAGGAAACAACTGGACTAGTAAAAAGTATTGATATTGTCGAACCTAACTTCGAACTTAAACAAGAATTCAAATATCATGCAGGCATTCTTAAAGATGAAAAACTGAAATTCGGAAGCAAGAGTGGTTTAGATAACGCACACTACAGATATCAGTACGATGGCAATGCCAGATTATCTGGAATAGATGTTGATATAAACGGAAAAGAATTGCCTCAATTAAGACTGAAATATAATCAAAATCTTGGAATGTTAGAAGGTGTCAGCGATTTAAGAATTTATAGAAACACATTCAACCGTTCTGTAATGCAAGATACCAGCAAACAGTTCTTCACAATCACTGATTACGATGATCACGGTAGAGTGAAGTCAGTCCTAATAAATATAAAATCATTTGACGTATTCCGACTAGAACTTGAATACGACTTAAGAAATCGAATTAAGTCACAAAAAATAGGAATTAGTAGAACAACTGCAATGGATAGGATTACTTACAATTCAGATGGTCATGTACTAGAAGTTGTTGGTACTAATAACTGGAAATATGTATACGATGAAAATGGAAATATTATCGGAATCATAGAACAAGACGAGAAAATCACATTGGGCTATGACAGCGGTGATAGAGTGGTACAATACGGCGATGTGGAGTTCAATAATTACGATATGCGAGGTTTTGTTGTCAGAAGAGGGGAACAGAAATATCGATACAATTCACGAGGACAACTTATTCATGCCTTCGAACGAGATAAGTTCCAAACCTGGTATTACTACGACGATAGAGGCAGACTTATTACTTGGCATGATGAAAAAGGGAACGTTACTCAGTATTTCTACTCTAATCCTAGTACTCCTGATTTAATCACTCATGTCCATTTCCCAAAAACTGGTCGAACATTCCGTTTCTTGTACGACCAACGAAACGTCTTAATAACTGTAGAAACATCTGAACAACGATTTTATGTTGCTTCTGATCAGAATGGTTCTCCATTAGCTTTGTTTGATACCAATGGTAATTTGATCAAAGAAATTCGAAGAACTCCTTTCGGTAAAGTTATTAAAGATTCAAATCCTGATTTCTATTTACCTGTTGATTTTCATGGTGGATTATTAGATCCAAATACAAGATTGGTGTATTTAAACAAGCGTTTATATGATCCTGCTGTTGGACAGTGGATGATTCCTGCTTGGGAACAACTTGCCACTAAACTCACAACTCCAACTGACGTATTTATCTATCGATTCCAAAATAATGATCCGATTAACTTGAGAAACAAGATCTCCTATATGACTGATTTGAATGATTGGTTACAACTATACGGTTACGATGTAAAAAGTATGCTAGGATCAGAATACACTAGTAGAATGGTCTACAAACCAAAAGCCACTGTAACATCCCCACAACTTGCACCTGATTTTGGAGTTATGTCTGGCTTACAATGTATCGTTGATAGGGTAAGTTTTTACAAAAAGTGAAATTAGTGAGCAATTTTTTTAAACATTTTTTTTTTCAGGTGAATGAGAAATTCTCTGATGTTGGTTTTGTACCGAAACCACTATTGAAGATGGAACCAAAGACTCGAAACTTGTTGCCACGTGTTGCGTATCGCAGAGCAGTCTTTGGTGAGGGTGTTCTGATTTCAAGAGTTAGCGGCAGAGCCCTAGTTAGCGTAGTTGAAGGAGTCAACAGTGTTGTGCAAGATGTAGTTACATCGGTATTCAACAATTCTTTCTTCCTGGAGTTGCACTTCAGCATTCATGATCAGGACGTATTTTATTTTGTGAAAGACAATGTATTGAAGATACGTGATGATTTGGAAGAACTTCGGCGGCTCGGTGGCATGTTTAACGTGTCAACGCATGAAACTACAGATCACGGGCAGACTGCAGGCAAAGAACTGCGGTTACACAATCCGGATGCGGTGGTCATCATCAAATATGGAGCTGATCCTGAACAAGAAAGACATAGGATATTGAAGCACGCGCACAAGCGAGCAGTGGAGCGAGCCTGGGAACTCGAAAAGCAGTTGGTGGCTGCTGGATTCCAGGGCCGCGGAGATTGGACGGAGGAGGAAAAGGAAGAACTAATTTCGCACGGAGATGTTGATGGCTATGAGGGAGTTGATATCCACAGCATACATCGGTATTCGCAGTTAGCCGACGATCCAGGAAACGTAGCTTTCCAAAGAGATACAAAGCGTAAAAGACGAAAGAGTGGAAGTCGGCGCAATAGACTGCATAGACACGACTCGTGATTATCACAAGTCACTAAATATAGTACCCCGCTAACCAACCCCACCACGCAAATAGAGTGAGTTCACTCTATTTTTATTATTAAAGAGAAAAACATCACAAGAGAATATTTTTGAATGTGCCATATTAATTCAACATCAAATGAAAATGAAAACTAGTCGAACCCATTATAGAGTAATGATAAATAACTAATTACTTGTAAGGACATATAACATATTTTTAATATCAAAACAATGCAAATCCTGAAGCATTTAATATTTTGATAATTACCTACTGAACTGCGAACGAACTTTCTTAATCACAATGAAGAATGAAACGAATTGTTTGTCCATTTGCGATTCACACAAGCAGATACGGTAGATGATTTTGTCAAGTTGGATATGTCATTTTCCATGATATTTAACATTAAATGAAAATAAATTTCAATTCAGTTTTAGTTCATTATAGTGTATATCTTAGAAAATGACAGCTCTGAGTTTGTGTCGCTCTTGCTTGTTCATTGATCAACTGTCCTCTTAGTCAGGCCTACATATGTGTTTTAATTTCCTTTTAAAACTTTCTGTGTACTTTGTTTCTTTAATATTTCAAACAGGGTACACTCTATAATACACAGAAACTTTTTTAAATTCAGCAGCAAGTATCTTCGATATGCCACCTATGTAAAATAGTGACAATGTGCTTGTACGCAAACGAGTGAAATTCGCAAACAAAAAATGAAGTTTGAATGATTTCTGCAATATTAATTATTATCTAGGCATAATTATATTAAGTATAATTGATTGTAAATACAAAGAAACATATATCAAAAAAGAAGCTTTTTATATATGGTATAAGTATACTGTAGTAGTGTACACGAGCGATATGCAGTATAACTAAGTGATGACTGTTGCATTATGGGAAATGCATGCAAACGTCCGGTTGTGTGCTTCAAGTCTTACTCTGCCACCTCGACCCCGACCCCGTCGCGACCTGCGAACTGTACGTCTGTGATGCTGTTGTGCGTGAGAACTGTGTAGAGCGCGACCGAACTCTGATCTGATCGTGAACGTGAATGACATGAATGCACAAAACGCTGACTGATTGGACCGTTAATTATAAGTCTCCCAAATGACTTAGATTAAGCGATACTCGCTCTTTAGACTTAGATGATAATATATTCTGTACATACTTATGTTTAAGTTGAACGAGTCTCTTTTTCCTCTCCTCTCTCGGTGCTTAATATAAACGTACACAGTATCAAGTAATCCCAGATACACATGAATTCATAGTCCTTGTCCCCTTTTTTCACTATATTGCCGTAAACGTACGTAAACAACCCATTGTAATAGAAGATGTAAAGATAATCTTGGCTACACAGTGTATACAGGCGGTACATTAATCATTAGAATAGCGAGTACTACTAATTATTTATATAATAAACTTTGCATATTATTACAGTACCTACACAATGTAAAAGTAACGTTCGCGATAGATTCACTGTAAGTTTGACGACGCCATTTAAAAAGAGAACTGTTTTTCATTTTGCCACAAGTAGTAATCTCTATCATTTTATAAAAGATGTAATTAAAATATACCTACTGTGTATAGGTACAGCTGTTGTAATGATGAATGAACTCATTGATAACTAGTTTATTTCTTTGCCATTGGTAGATTTCAGTCGTGAGTTATTTTTATTGTAAAGGAATAGAGTGGAGAATGTGAATTAGAGAAATGGGGCAAATAAAATGCCAAATTGTGAGTAAGTGATATTTTTACAACATGTGACTAACAAAGAAAGCAATACTTTGTATCTTGTATGTCTTAAGCATTAAAACCAATATTTGTACGTGCAATTGTACGAACTTTGTGTAGCCGACTCTGGCTCACTGTCTATGCATAAGAAATCATAAACTGGATTCATATACTGAACCTAAATGAATCTACTACCTATTTTATGTGTGTATATATAACTTTATTGTGTATATTGTTTCATTTTTTATATGTACATATATTTTGTTCAATATTCGGTAAAATATACTCGTTTATTAAATGCAGAAATATTTAAAAATATATTCTGATTTTTTTTTATATTTCAAAGCTGTGAATTAAATATAATTATAGTGCAAATATTTTATTATTTTCAAAACAAACATTTTTCTCTTATGTAATAGGTATCTAGAGGTGAAAAGTGTATTTATTTCCTTGTTGAAATTTATCTTATCATAATTGGGAAATAGTAAAAATAAAACATTCCATTTCGAAATTAAGCGCCAATCTGCTAAAAAAATGTTTTTTGGCGGATTATTCTTCAATTTTATATCCAAGGAGTAAAGTATTGAAGTTCACCCACGAAAAACAAAATTTTTCAGATTGACGCTTAATTTCTGAATAGAATGATTTTTACTATGTCATATTCTCAACATTCTATTCTCCGGATTGGCCTGGCACGTTCCTGAAAATCGCAGTATAAGGTAGTTCTAGCGTGAATTTTTTTTTTACAGATCTGAATGAAATTCCCCGCACGTAAACATTGGATAGTCATACACATCCTGTTAAAATATGAAACACATTCATCGTCTGTGAACAAATATATTCGCTTGTAAAGTTGAGTTCTTATACACGGGGCGATCATCATTAAGTGCACGTCCACAACGGCGCACCGCACATAGCCTAGCCTAGTCTAGACCATTGCACAGACCATCGCACTATACCGAGGATTGCACACGTATGGCCATAACGACGTACTGCACGCACTGCGCATTTTGCATATAATATTCGTCATTTTATATAAAACCTCTCAAATAAAGATATCTTTTTGCGATGCCCGATAGTTCCTCTGATGAGGATTTGCTTATCGAAACAAATACATGGGTTATACATATTAGAATTGACAAAACAAAACGATCAAATACACTTTTTAAATAAAAGACGCAAAATTTATGGGGAATATCATCATTTATACGAAGATTTAAGAAAGGATCCTGAGAGATTCTTTTCGTACATGCGAATGGATGTGGGTACCTTTGACTATATTTTTGAAAAAGTAGACAATGATTTAGTTAAAAATTGGAAAAACTGTCACGGGCAACCTATTACAATCGCTGAAAGGTTAATGGTCACATTCAGGTAAGTTAATAATAAAATATATTGATTTTAATTATATAAGTTTCTCCATATTGTGCGGTGTGCGATCCTACTGTGCGAGCAGAAAATACCATGGTCTATTCTTTGGTGCGAGGCTATGGTTTGTGCTAGCGTCTGTGCGATGTGCGGTGCGCCGTTAGGGCCGAGTGCATAAGAAACAGTGCTTTCATTCTCTCCTCGCTGGCAATGCTATGGTCTAGGCTAGGTGCGGTGCTAAGTGCGGTGCGCCGTTGTGGACGTGCACTAATAAGAATCGCACATATTTGGTTTGTGTACCTTTAAAAATTTGCAGTTTCATTTAAAAAACTAGTATGATTTTCTAGAACTATCCATGTATGTATATAGATCAGAAGGATAAATTTTTTTATCGTTTAGTAATGGATATATAGCCATGCAAAGCCTTGTTTTTAACGAAAAATTAATAATCCCAATTTATAATGGCAACACCACACGGTGGTATTGTATTTAAAAATTCACTAGACCAACAACCTGTTAAAAATTCATGATTCCAAATCATAATAGACATAAAACACTTATTTTATTCAATTTTTATATTTTTTGAGCGTCAGTTTCGCCACTCGACAACCTATGGAGCCACCGTCACACTAGAACATGGCCAACTTCATTGAATTGCACTACGCTTATAATGGCCGTTTCAGTCCATCGTTTTGCCATATAAAAATTTGTCGTGAGTTTTTACAGTTTTGTTATGTGAAGTAATGCCAGCTAGTGTTTTTTATTTCAATTAAAGGAAAGTGACTACGCTCTCAAGTTACAAAAACAACCTTAAAATATTTGGAAACTGAAGTTTATGTGATTACACAAAATACATTTAATAGAACTGGGTATTTTATTTATACATTCAATATTATTAAATATTGTGAGTAGTATTCTGAGCTTTCGACTAAAGTGGCTAGCTAGTCTAGACTAAGTGAATTTCATTTGGCAACGTAGCATTATTTGTCACTAAAAGGCTCAGACTAACCATACCTTAGACAAAGTCTGTCGTATTCAAGTCAATGCAGTGTTATGAAGTAGAGAGAGTTAAAGTAACTTGTGGGTGAGGCGGGTGCGCGGCAAGGAGCGAGTATCCTTTGATGTTATGCGAGTTGCAAACATTTGTATAGTTATTCTTATATTCAATTACTTACTGTTTATACATCAAAGTAAAGGTTAGTTTTTGACATATTAAGTGTTTTGTATACGTACTTTTGTGTTTAAATAAATAAAATGCTCGTGTCTAATAACTGTCATCAACAAAAATGCAACCCGCATAACACCAAGGGATACTAGCTCTTTGCCGCGCATCCGTCTCACCCACAACTTACTTTAACTCTTTTTACTTCACAACAAACGCCGTTGTTCTCTGTCTAAGGTATGGTTAGTCTGAGCTAAAAGGTAAATAATGCCGCCATATTGTCTCCCTATTTAACATTTTTGAAGTGTTTATAGGTCAAAAGAAGAAAGTATTATTGAATTATTGGTGCCAACGGTTAGTATTTTACTGTAAAGTTCGTATGATAATAAATATATAATGACTAGGCTTGTTTTTAGGATTTTTTCAATCAATGTAAGCGGCAGTATTTTCAAATTTAGTTACCACGTGTCTCGTTAGAGGCGCTAGTTGACGTGCCCGCTTTGTAAATTTTATATGACATGAAACGGCCATAATAAGCGTAGCGCAATTCAGTGAAGTTGGTCTTGATTAGAACTACATTCACACAACACCATACATCAATAGCGAGACACGATTTATACTATGAAAGTGCATTTTTTCAGTATTCTTTTCAGGCCGTAAATAATTGACAGTATTCTGTACACAAAAACAGTAATATTTATATAACAATAATGTAACAAGGTGGTTTTGAGTTGGATGTTAGTTACCTTTTCTTTTTGCGCGATAAGATTCTGAGAAAAATCTTATGCTGGCAACGAATGTGTATGGTCATATGCTGTCTTCGGTCATATGTTGCATCCCCAAAATACCACTCTTCACCACCGCTCAAAAATTTAGTCTCTGTTTTTGAGCTGTAGCAACAGGAACAGGTAAGTCAAGTTTGCTCCATCGGTCGGTCAAGATGTGACCGACGTCGAATTCGTTTAGTTAGTATTCAATTATCTGTATGTGCTTTTTAGTTTTATTTTTTTATAATTTCTTTTTATTATAGTTCAAGTTAAATAAAGTTGTGTGATTTATCGTGAGTTATTATTTAGTTACACAATAGCACCAACAATTGTTACAATTACAATCAAATAGCTCCCTCTCGCGATGTTAAGTTCCCGTTGTGTTACAATAATAAATATTATGAACAAAGAAGAAAAATTTCATACGTTTTTGTTGTACCGGTGTGACATAAATTACGCTATAAAACATTTGATGTGCAATATTATTTTTGTGCTTGTTCTTCTTTTTCTCTATGGTTTTTTGGAAAACGTATCCATTTCTTCATACCGTGGCGTATAATAACGTGTGTTACTACTTTTATTGCTCTACACACCATTGGTTGGCTAATACAGGCAAGAAGATCTACGCTGCATTGATAACTCCTACAGAAAAGAAATGTAGGGTTGATAAAATCTAAACAAAAAAAATAATTACTATCATTGTATTTCAATTAAAATTTATATTAATTTTACTTTTAAGAAATTGGAAATTCTTGAATTATATTGCCAAATGTTTATAAATGGATCCAAAAAGTTTATCAAATCTAAACAAGCTTTTTTGCTCAACCTAAAATTGGAAATAAATTCTCCGTCAGTTACTCGAAACGGATCTTGAGCATCCCTTATCAACCGCATCACTGAACGAGACTGCACTCTTCTTTCTTCTATCTCTTGAAGAAGAATTAATGCAGGCAAAATAAATGCTATAATTTTCACTAAATTATCTCTAAAAATAAAGTGGATGTAAGGAGGTTGTTAATTATTTACTTAAAATAATAATAAAATACATAAAATTTATTTTTATAATAAGATATTACAGCATTTTATATTTATTTATTTGTTGTTACAGTTGATAATAATTGCTTTGGTGCATTTTTCTCATTTTTCTTATGAACTGTCAACAGGATGTATCGAAAATACAGTGACGTTTCGTACCGACTGGTAATATCATGTTGCTTGTGGTTCTCGGCTTGTCATAGCTTCTGCTGTGTAAAATCTTACACTGCTATTGGTTGGCATGAAACATTCACTTCCAAAAATTTTGTTATGTTACTGAATTTCATAAACTAGTTAAATAGTTTTATTTAATATATTCAATGTTATTGTTAATTATACGATATTTGCAGCGAAATGTTAATTCTGTTAATAACCTATACCATACAAAAATGTAATAATTATTTTTATAAACTTTTTTTACCTATACTTTTGTATGAAACTGTCAAACTGTCATGATAGAACCACCTTATGCCAATGGCACACTGGTCGATATGATTGTGGATAATGGCTATTTAATGGGACATACGAGATGCTAACCAAAACCCGAATTCATTTGTTAAAAAAAGCTCCCGCGATGTAGTTTGAATCTCCTCAACAGTCTCAAATCTCTTACCTTTCAGCTTGGTTTTCATTTTTGGAAAGACGAAAAAGTCGCAAGGAGCGAGGTCTGGAGTAAGGGGACTGGGGAAGAACATTTGTTTGCGTGGATGTCATAAATTCGCGGACAACCAGAGATGTGTGGACCGGTGCATTGCAGCAATTCTGCGCATCCCAAGTCTGTCCACCAAAATTTTTTGGACTATGCGATAGGACATTCCAACTTTATTACAGATGTCATGAATTGATTGTCGACGGTCTCGGAGAATTGTTTCACGCACAATTGGATGTTTTGGTCATTGATTTCAGTTAAAGGACGTCCAGACCGCTCATCGTTTTCCACAATTTTCCTTCTATTCTTGAACCTCTTAAACCATTGAAAGGCTTTGGTTTTTCCCATGACTTCAACACTAAATGCTTCTCGAAGTATTTGGTGAATTTCGGTCGCCGTTTTCCTGAGCTTGAAACAAAATTTGATGCAAATGTGTTGCTTTTTCAAATCGCTCATCACGCTATTGCAGAACACAACAAACAGTAACTCAGATATCACCATACTGATACGACAAAAGAACGCAAAATTTTGTAAAAACGAAGGGATGAGTTTGGGAGATAAGTGCTGAAATCCATCGGCACATCGGTGCACTACAGTAGTTAGAAGAGCACCTCGTATTGTTATGGTATGTATGTATGTTCCTGTATAGCATCACCAGAGTAAATGACGTCTCCTGCTGTTCAAAATGTAACTTGATATTATGTTTTAATTCTGTTCTTTGCAGTTTTTTTCAAGTATTTATTTTTTAAATTATTTTTGGAAAGTGTTTAAGTAGAAAATATAGATGTCTAAAAAAAAATAGGCACCCTATATATGAGAGCTTTTTAGGCATGTTAAATATTTAATGTAAATACACCAGATATAAAGACATCATTATTTCAAACTTTAAGTTTTAGTAATTTCATTAGAGTGTTTACCTGCAATTGTGTGAAATTCACTTTCAAAAATAAGCGCAGGGACGACACTCTCTTCGTTTCTTATCTTTTTTATTCGTTTTCTGATCTAACATTGAGTGTTTAACTGCAATTGTGTGCAATTCACTTTAAAAATTAAGCGTAGAACGACACTCCCTTCCTTTCTTATCTTTTAATTCGTTTTCAGTTCTTACGTAGAGTGTTTAACTGCATTGTGTGGACTTTTCTTTCATACACAAGTGCAGGGCTATTGCTTTCATCTTTTTTAATCTTTGTAGATTCGTTGTTAGATTTGTTATTAGATTCGTTGTTAGGAGTAAGCGTGAGTAATTTGAGATGTTTTATGCATATGTTATGTACGTCGAAGAAAGAAGATAAATGATAAGTGAATAGGATTGAGGTGATTGAAGGTTTGTGGTGTGATAAATTATTTCGAGTGTAACAAATAAATGAGTTTATATGGAGTGATCTATGAATGTGGTTTACGTGAGGGTGGTGTGTTTGGATGAGAATGTTTGACGAGGGCTGATTATTTGACTAATGTAATGAGTGAATATTTTATGAGTGATTTTAGGGTTCGTGTTACCCCATTTGTTGGGATATAGCGTAAAGATATGTATGTATGTATGTAGTTTTATAAGAAATTAGTTAAATGGGCAATGATCTTATATCGTATATATCCTGTATAAAAATAAAAAAAGAAGAATAATTTTTTGCAGTTGGTTCAATATATATGTTTATTTTGATGACACATCTGAGTCTTACGTAAAAGCGATTTAAATTAATTATTTATAATTGGCCTCCATAATTATGTTGAACGATGAGATATTCTTTTATGTTGACTATTTTTAATATGATAACTATTTATTTAATATTTTAAAAGTAAATGAAAATTATAGAGACGTTATAATTTACACGTTTTATCAGAAATTTCTTTAAAAATAAATCATGCATATAATAACACGAGCAATAATAAAAATATTTTATGTTATAATATCAAAAGTAAAATTATAAATATTGTATTTGAATATTTCTATTCTTGTATCGTTCAAGGTTATATTTATATACTTTACTTAGAACATGCCTTTCACGAATTAATCTGTTCAAATATGCAATAATGTAACATTGTTACTGTTAATTGAGTGTACGTTCTGGTGTGTCTGTCTCTCTCTAGAACATTGTAATTATTGAACTGTTTTTTGAATGTAAGTTGGGTCGAAACCAGAATTATTGCTCGGTAGCACGAGTTGCTTTGTTGCATCCTTGCCTCGCTATCATTGTATTGTAAAGACACGGCTACGTACTTGTGTGCATTTCTGCCTTATTTGAAGACCATAATATCTGAAAATTCTCGTTGGAACTGTAACCATCATGGACATCGTTACCTGAGTCATCTTCTTCTCCTGCAATATCTCATAAGCTTGAAAGCAACTTCAGCACTGTCGAGATCGAACATCAAGTCCGCTACTCGCAATGTCATTGTAAGTAATTTATTATTTTTAAATTATTTGGATAAAAGTCTGGTAAAAAAAATAATAAATATGTTTTGTTCTAAATTTATAATTTACAATAACTATCTTTACAACATATTTATTTTAAGGACTAATAATTTACTGATTAAGGGTGATTAACTATAATTTTTTTGTGAAAACATTCTGGATTATTTCAGAGTAAAATATTTGAAATAATAGATGGATATAAATAAATTTGTATCAGCTTTATTTCAAGTATTTTTCTCTACTGTAATTTATTATCGGTTTAACTTTTTACCTTTCAAATCCTCGAGGAAGATGGAACGAGGCTTTATATTTAAAACAAATATTGTGTATTTAAAAAAAAAAAACTGAATATCACAAAATAGACTTGTTTTTTATTATAATGTAATAGTAAATTAATATAAGTATTTAGAAGAAAGAAATTGTAATATTTAGGAAAATAAACAACTTGTAATCGCATCAAGTCGCTGAAGCAGTCCCATTTTCCAATATTAGCCAACACCAGTTGTAAAATTAACTTCTATCAAAATCAGTATTAATAAATTGTTTTAATATTATTTATAATTTTATTTTGTTTGTATTAATTGCAAATTTTGATCTAATACTTTGTCTTTTTGTTTATAAAGTCTTCGCGGAACTGCAATCGTCTCTGCATTCAATTTGGAGCATGGAACTCATCGGTGGAACAGCTGATGACAATAAAAAATACATTTTATAACCCTTAATCGGTTAATTTTTAGTTCTTAAAACAAACATGTTGTAGAGATAATTATTGTAAATTATGAATTTAAAACAATACATATTTATTATTCCTTTTTACAGACTTTTATTCAAATAATTAAAAATATATATTTTTCTTACAATGACGATGTGAGCAGAGGATTTGATGTTCAATCTTGGCATTACTGATGTTGCTATAAGAGCTCTTGAGATGTTGCAGAAAAAGAAGCTGATAAGAATTTCAGCTACTCCCAGATGATGATACAAGAGCACCGGTGACTTTGTATAAAATGGCGGTAGCTCCGATGATGCCGGTAAGAACACAAGATGCTTCAAGATGATGATACAAGCACCGATGACGTTGTCCAGGAAGATGATCAGGCCGCACGAGACGATTGCAGGTCCCGTAAGATCTCTATAAATAAAACAAAACTATGTATTAGTAACATAGAATAACTGGAAACATTAGAAAAAAAGCATATTTAATATTTAGAATATATGAATGTTATATAATATTATTAAACATGTAATTTAGTTTTTCAGTAAATCAGCATTTATCTGTTTGAAACATATAAAATATCAAATTTTTACCCTCTTATACACAGTATAGGGAAGTATTGGAATCGTGAAAAAAATCGTTAACGAGATTTTCGCGGAAATACGAGTTTTGAGGTCCACTGAATCCGTTTTGATCAATTTCTCAATGGATTCAGTGGATCTTAAAACACGTATTTCTGTGATGATTTTTTTCACGATTCCAATACTTCCTTATACTTGTGTATAAGAAAGTAAAAACATACATAAAGATGATGATGATGATAAACCTGAAACAGAAACTCTGAACAAAAACCAGTAAAATATAACAAGATAAGTTATGATAAATCAGTATACAGCGTTTGTAGCACACATTCCATTTATGTACTTCTTAATCTTTACGTTGTCTTCAATATTGGTTTCTTTGTTGAGTTCTTTTTTGCCTCTTCCCTATTTATATTTATGTGTAAGAGTATCTAATTTTAAAAGCCGCAATGAATCTACTACAAAGCAGCCGAAACGTGCTTGTTCATTAGCAAAGACGTTGAGTGTATGCCGTGCTCACGACCTCTCGGTTCGCGCCTAGTAACCTACCCGAGCTGTAGGGAGAATATTTCGCAGTGCTATGGTGGCAGTATAGCTTCTAATAACTTCCAACGGACGCCGGTACACTAACGCGAGGATTCGGCTACGCCATCCCCATAGATATCGGCGAAATACTCTCCAGCTGGAAGAAGAACCTTACTCCAGCCTCGAGAGCCGCCTCACTCGGTCCGCGTACGCTAATAAAACTTGCCTGATGTATGTATAAAGTAAGTTGGGCCCCTCGTAGAGTTATCCTTTATGGTGGACAATTTTTAGATATTATGGCCTTTTAAGAAGGCAGAAATGCACACAAGTACGTAGCTGCATATTTACAATACAACTATAGCGAGACAAGTACGCAACAAAGCAGCTCGTGCTACCGAACATGAATTCTGGTTTCGACTCAACTTATGTTTAAAAACCAGTCCGATAATTACAATGTACTAGAGACAGATTGACTTTTGTAGTCAGAGCGTACACTCAATTAACAATAACATGTTATGTTATTGCAGATTATAAAGTTTATAAATGTTACTTTGAACAATACAAGAATAGAAATGTACACTGAAAAATAAAAATTATAATTTTACTTTTGATATTGTAAATAATATTTTTATTATTGCTAGTGTTAATATAAGCATTATTTATTTTTGAACAAGTTTCTCATAAAACATGTAAATTATAACGACTCTATAATTTGCATTTACTTTTAAAATATTAAATAAATATTTATCACATTAGATATAATCAACATAAAAGAATATCTCATCGTTCAACATAATTATAAAGACCAATTATAAATAATTAATTTAAATTGCTTTTACGCAAGACTCAGATGTGTTATCAAAATAAACATATATATTGAGCAAACTGCAACAGAATAATTCATAATTCCTTTTCATATTTTTATACAGGTTATATACGAAATAAGATAATTGCTATACTTCAATTACCAAATTTCTTATAAAACTAAAAATTAGAAATTATTATGTCTTTATATTTAGAGTATTTACATTAAAAGTCATTATTACATTTAATTTAAAATTTAACTTTTTGCTATCAAAATTTTTATATCTGATAATATAAATTTTATTTAAAAAAATTCTAAATTGTGCCCGACATAGTTATCTTTCTTAAAAACTCGTCGAAATGTATTTAGAAATATGTTTAAGACAGATGAATACTAGAAATAAAACTTACTACCTGTTTGTTGAAGGTAACCCCACACCACAGAACAAGTAACCATAGAAGAAGGGACAGCTATAATAAAAAAGATTGTTACGCTGTTACTTCTTTTGTTGCCCCAAGTAATTATTATTAAAAATACCGATAATTGGCGTATTCAATTTGCCATTTGGATCAGATCTAACTTACATTTACTGAACCAGATAACTTATTTATTTCGCCAGATTAATTCGTTGACTTTATTTCCAGTACTAGAATTACTGATTCTAATTTACTTTGAAGGCATTCATCCCAATAAGTACATCAGTGTGCTTAAATATTTTGATTTAGTCATATTGTCAAATTTAACTAAACTAAATTTAAGTGAAACAAGTAGCTAATGGAATACCGCTAATACAAGATACATATTTATCATTTTCGTGATCGTAATGACTAAAATATTTGAAAATTATTAAAATCAAAATATATTATCAAACAACAAAAACAATTAGCAACAAGTTCGTTTTATTGAATCATATTTAAAATATTAATTAAATACATACTATACATACAAATAAAATAAAAAATAAATATATCATCACAAATAAATATGATTATATTATATTTTCGCCTTCTCATTTAACATTTCGCTACTTTCTTCAGTATTCGTATTCTTACATGTTGTTGTTACTGTTATTGATAGAAATGTAATATTTTCATCCCGAATTGTTAATTAATTTATATTTACTATAAAAGAATTTTCATAATCTTAAATGCTTTAAATTTCACAATATTGTATTCATTACTTACATTGGTTAATATGTGGAACAGCCCCAATATTTAATTTTTTGATGATGTGTATCTATACTGCCAATTTTGTAAATGAAGACTGCATACGACATTGTGCGTAAGAGTACTATTATAAGATAAATCAATTAAATTATTTCTATTATTAATGTTTTGCAGCAATGTTTTTCATAATAAATTATTTTGTGGGAAAACATGGAAAACACACATTCTTACAATTATTCTTCTACTACCACACACGCCTAAAATTATAAAATAGTACAAAATTAAATAAAAAATTATAAAAGATACCTACTCACCTTTAAATATAGAATCCAATAATAACGACAGATTTGTTTGTCATTTACAAATTTTATTTGTCAAAATATAAAACACCGTTTGTCAAACATTTATAGTTATTTATTATACAAGTGTTTTATTAGGTATATAAAACACGCAAGAAAAGTTTAAGCACGAGACCGAAGGTCGAGTGTTTAATATTCTTAAGTGTTTTATATACCAATAAAACACAAGTATAATACAAAATTTTATCCACAACTCATAATTATAGGTATCGAAGAAGATTGGTCGTAACGTTTAACGTTGATTCAGTTACACATAGTTTTTCAAAATATGGTAGATCATGAAGTGGTTGCTAAGTAACAAGTTGTTTACAGTGTTTTATGGAATATAAAACACTAGTGTTTTATGAGCCATATAATTCAACTGAAATCAGTGTAATAATGTCTTGATTATATATGAGTTGTGGATAAAATATATAATCTTTCAATAATGTCAACCATTATTACCTACTATTTCCGTTATTAATTTTAAATTGATTTAGTTTATTTGAGGCAGCAAGAGATGGCATTAAAAATCGCGTAACATGGTAATTAATGCAATTGCTTCACACCCAATGGTAGTAGTAGTCGGTGACGCATCAGGTCTCGATAAGAACCGGTTCATTGTTGTTCTTCACATCTTAGATGTAACCGTCATCCTATGTCACGTTCTTTGATTTCAAGCCTGAAAATGAGAATATTTATTTATAACTTTGCACGACATGAACTTAAACCCAATTACAGTTATTTTTCTTAGTGTAATCCGAACAACCCAGATACACTCGTATTTTTTAATACAAGTTGAAGTCAGAAAGATTTCAACTTGCGAATTCTTGCTTGAACTAATTTAAATTTATTTATACAATTTCAATAACTTATTATGTTTATTTCATTATTGATTTGCTTCGCTACACAACAGAAAATTAATGTATAACAGTACAGTCCAGCTACAACTTTAAATGCAAAGGATACAAGGACAAAAAAAAATTAAAGCAGGGACGTGTTTCAAGTTTAGCAATTAAGCTTGAAGCCAAATCAGCATTACCCTTTAATATTTCATTTATTTGTGTAATTTTTTTTAATCCAGCGTTGTTTTTAATACATAATTGTATTTCTCTATTACATACTTTCTTTTCTATTTTTCACACAAACGAACTATACTTCGCTTCAAAATGGGCTGGAATCTTAAATCAGTCCGTCAAACATATTACTCCAGTGGCGCGTCAATAAATTGTTGTTTGCTGAGGATTCTCAAAAAGACTTAATTCGATAGAGATCGACCGTTTCAGCTCCCAATTATTTTATGAGAGTAGCTGAAGTCACTTTAAATTAAAATAAATATAAATTTTGATAATTTGCAGATAATGTAAATACATAAACAAATCTCCATGAAAACTTCTCTCTACGGCTATGCAAGTCTTCAAAAGGGATTATTGAAAATTTTAGTGAGGTCTTTCTATTATTAGATATTGCTAGATATATATATATATATATATATATATATATATATATATATATATATATATATATATATATATATATATTTAAAAATATTAAAATTAGTATAATTTTTTCAAAATATAGAGTCCTTAAATTAGATTTGAATTTCAAACTGAACAGACTATATTTTGAACAAACATTGAATAAATATATATTCCTTATAATTTTAAATCGATATTCATTTTCAAAGAACTCTTAATTTTACTTTTCCATTTTAGAGAGGTTTGAAATTCAAATGAACATCTGGTTGTCGTTCATTATCCCGTTATAGCCATTGTTATGATTTCAAGTATAATTCACAATTCCGGCAATATACCTGGGAATGGGAAAATTATTTGATAGAACACAGAAGGATACCTGGTACTAAAATTACAAGTTACACTTCCATCGTATTTGGTCATCTGGGTGACATAAAATTTTATTATAATCTCTTCTTGCATGAATTGTTTGAATGAATCTTTTGAACTTCCGTCTGCCTTCCGCACGATTATAGAAATGAACAGAGATGAACTAACCCGATCCAAACCCGGAACTGAGAGAAACCGTACTGAACCAGTTCGACCCGAACTGAACCAACCCGACGTGAACGGTACCTGTCACGAACCCGACCCGACCCGAACCAACTCGACCGGTAATGAACCAACCCGACATGAACGGTACCTGAACTGTACCGGCCCGAACCAGACCCGACCCAAACTTACCCGGCTCGACCCGAACTGAACCAACCCGGACTGAACCAGCTCGATCCGAACCCGACCCGAACTTTATATTTGGACATAAAATTGATCCGAAACCCGACGGTGGTTCGGGTCGGGTCGGTACGCATCTCTAATAAACAGATTCTCCGCTCCACGTCTAGGCCTCCGTTTCATCCAACAGCAACTGGATGTATATTTTCAGCTCTCTGTCTAACTACAACAAAAAACGCCAAATTATATTCGTATTGGAAAAATGATGGTAAAAAAATGTTGGGAATGTTATGGAAGGATGAGTGTCTCCGAAAGAGTTCAAGATTTTTTAAATTTATCAATGAGGAATGAGACCCAATTATTATTTTGTGCAGCCCTTGCGACGGTAGTAACAGCCGCTGTTACTATATAGGGATGTTCGTAGAAATATAGGGTACCTGTGTAAAAAAATCGTTGATGCACATGATCATATAAGGATGGTTATTTAATTTTTAGCATATATTATAAGGAAAGAGACACAATTAAAATTTTGTGAAGCTCTTGCGACGGCAATAACAGCTGTTGCTGTTATAAAGGGATGTTTGTAGAGATTCGGGTACATTGTAAAAAAATATTTTTTTAATGATTTAAAATAGTGCTTACCACGAGAATATATGACAACGTTGTAAAAGACGCAAAAGAAGAAATTCCTGGGCCTCGACCAGGAGTGCTTATAGCTTCGATCGGTGGGAAGTGACATTGGAGCCTGAAGTCAGAATTTGAATTGAGTTTGTTGAATCATGGGCGCTATCATCATGTAGCTAGAATAGAACAATCATTTACAGGATATTCCACGAAAACTATACCATACGCACATGTGAAAAAAGTTTTCTACTACCATTGCTTCCCTGATTAGTTTAGAGGAAAAGTATTCAAATAAATGTGTAGAGTATTAAATTCTGTTGATAAATCAATATATTTTATTTATTTAATTACTACTAAAATCAATGACGCTCACAGTCTTCTTACCTGCAGCTACCAGGTAGTTGCGTACCTCTGAAACTTCGGTGACAATCCAATGACAGGCTGAGGAAAATGCTTCAGTCAATCTAATATAGCAGTACCTAGGTGAAGAAGCTACTTTAGCAGCACGTTATTGTTTTTTGGTCGTAGGACCAAAAACAGTATTTTTCTACGGTTACTATGAAAAGTTAACAATTACACTCGCATTTGTCAACGTGAAGTTGACGTTTTCTGTGGCTATCGAAAAATATCTTTGTCGCACGTTGACATTGAAAACGCGAGATAAATATGTATCAATAGTTATTTTTGAGCGTGTTTTTAAAGGCAACGCGCGAAAAAGATATTTCAATAGAGAAACATTTTACTTTTTTTACCCACTTATTTAGAAAATTTTGCAGATTTATTCAAATTAAAATGAAACAAATTGACAATATTATTTTTATCAACTGTAGCACTAGGTATATAAATAGCTATTTCTACCAGGAAATAAGTCATTTGCCGCTCTTGGACAGTAAAGGAAAATTTTACATTATTGTTATGCTGATAATATGGGATATATTTTAAAATATTTAATATATTTTAAAATATTTAATATATTTTAAAATATTTAATATATTTTACACAAATAACAATGTTTTAGTTCATATTAATTCATATTTCTACAGGAAAAACTAATTTAATTACGAACAGCACTCGTATTTATTACATATGTAATAAAATATCACATCAAGCTTTTAATGCACATGTGAATTCAAGACTTAATCTTCATCCGACCAGTTACTTCGCATTTCGAGTCTATCGATAGGTGCAGACTGAGGCTATAAATAGAGTATTGTTAAATTCTTATTCTCATGTCCGGTTTTATAAAGGATAGAATAAATTTACTTCCATATATTTAAATTAACAAATTTAAATCACTTTTATTAGATATATAACATTAGTGTTAAAAATTTCACTATGAGTTAATGAATCAATTTTATTTACATTTGAAGTAAATAATTTGTCTTTTATCAAATCGAACCCTTAGAATAGTAATCGGAAGTTTAAAATATTCAAAAAAATAAATGATTGCTTGACCGTTTTATAAACTACCAATTGCATTTTATATTACAGTGATATTTACATAATACAAAATACTAACCTCATTTTGTTTTTGTAACATTGCGGTTTTACAAATTCTGCAGCAAATGCCTATTAGGAATAAAACAAAGCCCAAGCCAGGAAAAATCACTTTGTAACCAACAGTAGATCCACTCGATTTATCTGAAATTATTTGAGGATATATATATATATATATATATATATATATATATATATATATATATATATATATATATATATATAATTATATGTTTCAATCGGACTAAAATAGTTATTTGTGTAAAATATATTTTTCTGAAACCGCAAAAAAAGTAGTTTTGTACAAAAACAGTCAAGTAAAGTACGTGCCTAAGGCTACAACAAAAATAACAGTCTAGTAAAGTACAAAACAGTCTGGTAAAGATTTTACATGACAGTTTTTTTTTTGTTATAACCTTGAATACGTAGTCTGATGTCTATACAATTCATATCAAAAAATTAAATTAAAAATGGTATACATAATACATTAGGTAGGGGAGACTGGGTACGGATGTGACAATTTTGGTTTGATCGCCAATAATTTTGTTAATTTACTAGTTAGCTGCGATAAAAGTAATTTAAATCTTAATTTGTACTTTTGTCTACGTAAAAATACTAAAATGTTTTGTCCCTAAATACGCTGTATTAGTTATAGCATCAAATTAAAAGAAAAAAAGAGAAAGTGTCACAACCGACCACACCCCAAGGACGGTTGTGACAGTGGTAGGGGTCAGTAGTGACAGACATAATAATTACTTTTATTGTTAGAAATATGTAACATAACACAACATAACTGTCTTCTATAAAAAGTTAACATTCATAATTAAAGCAAATGAACTTAAATCTACGATCACTTCTTTTCTTACAATTAATAATGCACTGCATCTAATGTTTATAACCAGGGTTGAGAGATTTAAATCAAATTGATTTAAATCATGATTTAAATCAAGAGATTTTTTTTTTTAAATCATTGATTTAAATCAAAATAAATTAAATTTAATAATTTAAACATAAATGAATAATTTTTATTATTGTATACGTATAATATAAACAAAATTTATTTTGGTATTGTAAGTAAGATGTGTTTAAAATGAACTTGATGCAATTAATAAATTCTGATTTAGATAAACTTGTGTATGATTCAATTTCATCCCATCTATTATCAATGACAGTTAAAACTAAATCATGGGGAATAGTTGAAAAAAGAGACTTAACATCTAATGATATTAATGAGTAATTATTGTAGCATTTACATTCTTTTAATTTATTAATCAAGATGAACGAGTTATCTAAAAAGTATGTAGATTTACACTTTAAAGGAGATAGAATGGAAGCTAAAAATTGTGATAAATTACTAGTAGGCGTTTGTAAGTATGTAATTTGTAAATTAGGTCATTTTGAGTTTTGATCTGACAGGTTGTTGTTAATTGACCTTAAACAAAATCTTTGTTGTTCGATATAATTTTAATCGTTAGATACACTTGTCAAACATTGTTGTACAGTTAGAAACAAATTAATATCTTTTTTGTTCTCAGTTTTATTTGTGACTGTTGAGATGCTCATCTCAATTTGATTTATATTGTGTACGAAGTGGTTCTTCGAACTATGTAATTCAATTTTATTGTTTTTGAATTATTTTAAATTATAACGATTGCTTTTTAATTCGTTAATTTGGTAAGTTCTACTAACAATTACTTGCTTCAAATAGTATATCACTTTGTATTAATATTTTGTAGCTGGAAAATGGCCAAAATTGTGTGCAGAAATGTCGCTGTTAATAAAATAATATTTTTTTATCAATTTTATTGTCTAAATTAAGCCAGAAATCCAATTAATAATCAAATTTCAAATTATTCCATTCGACTTATTTTAAAAGAATTTTAATAGTACATACTATAATTTATCTTCGACTAATGTATTACATGCAACATTCGTTTATAATTTCATTGCATACTAATTCCTATCTGAATAATAATAATAATGTCATTTTGCAGCGTCAAAATGTTTGCATATATTTTTATTTATTTAGTTTTTTCATAGTTACCTACCAGTCTATGGTTTTTTAATTTGCACAGAGAAATTGATTCAGGCATAATAAATTTCTGATTGGTGCATGAGAAGGAATAATGACTATTATTCCTTTGTTATTATTCCTTGCGGGATTTATATATGGCAGAATGTAGCTAAAATCACACATGAAATATACATATAATACATTAGTCGTAGATAAAGTAATTTGAACAACTCGTTGCTGACCAACTCGTGACTACTGAAATCTTATTATTAAATAGTTATTAAACGAACTGAAAATAGGGAACTAAAAATAAATTTTTTACACGGTCATAGATAAAAAGTATTATATGAATCTACGAGAAATGTGTTTAGCGCACTCGAGTAATTGTTAAACAATCTTTTACTCTGACTAAACTGGTATTTCGCGACCACTAGGTACATACGAGGGGAGGTCCATATATTCACTCCCTGAATATCAAGTAGGCCAGATAATAAAACAAAAATTTAATATTTTCTATTTGTACATTTGTCATAAGTATAGTTATAAAATTTGAACAGTTTTGTATAAATAGTTTAATTTTTATCATTAAAAGAGTGAGGTGAATTGTTTTAAATATTAAACTGTGGACAAAATTTAATATTAGCCATTATAAAGTTTATGACAAAAACAGGGAAAAAGACCGCCAACGATTCGGGATGAAATGTTGGTAGTACATGGTGAGTCTACTCTCTCCGACTATATAATTAAAAAGTGGTACAAACTTTTTAAATGGGGTAGAGAGTCCTCGCTATGGTCGGTTTGTTGAAGCCACTACAGGAGAAAATGTGGATAAAATGAGAAGATTAATTTTAGAAAATGCAAGACTCAAGAAGAAAGAGATAGCAAAAATATGTGGCAAATTAGAAACAACAGTTTTACGGATCCTTTATGATCGTCTCGGTATATCCAAGGTCTCTGCAAGATGAGTGCTTGATTACTCGAACCTGTTCAAAAACGAGAGCGCTTGACCACATGTAGCAAGTTTGTGGAAATGTGTAGAGATAATCCAGCAGAAATTACAAATAAAATTGTAACAGGGGATTAAACCTGAGTTCATTTTTATGATCCAGAGTGGAAAAAAGAATCGATGCAGTGGCATCGGAAGGGCACAGAGCACTTCAAGAAGTTTAAAGTTGCGCAGTCAGTTGGAAAATTATGGCAACAATATTTTGGAACTCGCAAAGAATTCTGTTAATTTATTATAAAGAAAAAGATACAAAGATGACAGAGGAATACTATGCTAACATTTTACACCGTTTGAAAAAGGCCGTTACAAAAAAGCGTCGTAGAAAAATAGGTGGAGGCGTGCTGCTCTTGCATGACAATGCTCCTGTCCGTAGAGCTCGTACAGCAGTAGCCGCACTACAGGCATGTGGTTCTGAAAAAATTAACCACGCACTCTACAGTTTAGACTTGACCCGTAGTGACTTTTATCTTCTCCCAAATTTGAAAAATGAGCTAAAGCGACAAAGATTTTCGATCAATGATAAACTAATTGCTGCTGAAAACAACTATTTTGAAGAAAAAGATAAAAGTTATTATTTTGAAGGTTCAGAAAAATTAATTGGTTAGTGTCATAAATGTATTAAAGTAAAAAGGGATTATATTATAAAATAAAAATATTTAGATTTTTATAGAACTTTTCTTTTGTACTTAGGGAGCGAATTTATGGACCTCCCCTCGTAAATAGCTTTTCTATCAGGAATGTAATAAGTCGGTTACCGCTCTTGGACAGCAAAGAAAAATTTGACATTATTGTTATGTTAACAATATGATATATACATTTCAAAATATTTAAGATATTTTATAGTATATTACATAATAAGTCAGGAAAATGATATTTTTCTTGAAGCGGTTATTTGAAATACCTAACATATTATGTATACCATTTTTAATTTAATTTTTTGATATGAATTGTATTGACATCAGACTACGTATCCAAGGTTATAACAAAAAAAAAAACTGTCACGTAAAATCTTTACCAGACTGTTTTGTACTTTACTAGACTGTTATTTTTGTTGTAGCCTTAGGCACGTACTTTACTTGACTGTTTTTGTACAAAACTACATTTTTGCGGTTTCAGAAAAATATATTTTACACAAATAACTATTTTAGTCCGATTGAAATATATAATTTTTTTACCCACTTGGAAAATTTCGCAGATTTATTCAAATTAAAATAAAATAAATTAACAAAATTAGTTTGATCACTATGACAACTGTAGTAAAAATACTATTTCGAGGCTCGTAATATTGCAGATTCCGCTATGCGCTTTCCGAAACCTTGAGTTTTTGGTCCTAATGACACAAATAACTATTTTCTTGTATTGTCATCTTATTTGATATGGCGTATAGTTGAATAAATTTGGAATATTATAATTAAACAGCACTCGTATTTATTACATATGTAATAAAATATCACATCAAGCTTTTAATGCACATGTGAATTCAAGACTTGATCTCCTTTGGCATTGAAAGATATGCATCTTGTTATTTATGCTCCAGCCACTTCCGTTACTTCTCAATGAGAATCTATTGATAGGTGCACATTTAATAGACAGCAATATGAGGCATATTTTAAAATATTTAAAATTTTTAATATATTTTACGTTGCGCCTCGTGTTTCAACCGAAATATCTCACCATAACACATCACTTACATAAATAACAATTTAATTGTTTTGTAAAATTAAATACGCTTATCCCGTCTTATAATTGTACTTACTTGAGGGTAAGAAACTACGAATATCTATTTTCATATATATCCATGTACTACTCTCGCATGTAGCACAGGTGCCAGCGTAACATGTATAGTTTCCTATGTCAGAATGTGAAAAATCATATATTTTGAATGTAGACTCCGTACTATATTTTCCAGATATCTCATGAGCCTTGTCAGTTAATTTTATTGAACTTTCGAGTTGCCACGATAGCGAAGTTTTGCTGCAAGTGTGACATTTCAAAATCACAGGATCTGCTGTCGGATCGTTGATCACGTTTGACTGAACTGTAGGTAGAGGTGTCTCTATCACTTCCTTGAACGTCGATCCCCGAATATCGCTAGGAGAGTGACAATATGGCACAAAAGGTTCTAGCCAGAATCTTGCCACCACCGTATGCATGAACTCGCATAACTTTATATCACAATTCCAGTCATTGCCAATAAGAAAAAATACTGATACAGTACTTATATCATCAATTATATTAAATTGTAAAGTTTGGAGATTGTTATTCGCCAGGTTGATTGATATTAAAGATGGCACTTTCACAAAACATTTTTCTGCTACAAAAGTTATGTTGTTAGCTGCAAAGTTTACTGACTTCAAGTATGGCAAATTTGCAAACAAGTTTCTTTGAAGAGAAGTAATCCTATTTTTGGTAATATAAATATATTCTAATTTTTCCGTATAAGAAAATATATCTGTTGGTAAAGATGTTATATAATTCGATGATAAATCTATTTGTTTTAAATCTTTAAATTTTTTAAAGGTTTGATTTTCTATGGATCTGATACTATTTTGTGTCAAATTTAGGGATATTATTTCGTCGCAGTGAATAAAAATATTTTCTTGGAGTTTGTATAGGTATAAATCTGAAAAAAAAATATTCGCATTTAGTCTGATAGAATAATAATTAACAGGCACATTAGAGCTAGTTACAAAACAGAATAAAGTTGAAGTTATATATATCAACTTGTATTAAATAAATAAATAAATATATCATCACGCCTTTTACCCATTACTTCGTGTGGCACTCTGCCAAAGCAGATCTCGGTAAGTGATATATTTATGCACGTGAAGTGCGGTTACCAGCCGTCAAATCACGACCCCCAAAGATGTTAGTGGTGGGGGAGCCATAGAGGTAATTTTTTAAATTGGTGAAAATGTTTTGTCGGCTTGGGGATCGAACCAGGATTCTTAGGATCTACAGGCCAACTTGATACCACTAGTATTATTGCAGTTTAAAGATTTTAGGTCGAATTCTGCGCCATTTAATTGGATTTCGTTCATGGAAAATTAAAAATATTAATAGTATAATTTAACTATAAACTATTTAAAACAGTCCAGATAATCAAAATTCTCCTATTAATTAAACTTGTGAAAATAAGAATAGGTACCTTGATAGCGTAATTCTTCAGAATTGCAGACTAGAGTCTTAGTATTATTATTATTATCAAGAAGTTTCCGTACGTCTATTCCATTTGTATGTGGTACAAGAATCACAATATATAGAAAAATAAATAGTTCCATGTTGTCACTAGAACACTAAAAACACATTCAATATTAATTTAATACCTAGATACCAATAGCTACTTGTCTTAATATGTAAAATTTGTCTTACATTTTCTTATTTTATGATTAGAGTATTCACTCAAAGATAGTAGAGAAAGAACTCGTTGGTAGATTGCAAAAAATATACAGAGAGAAAATCGATATAAGACACTTATGACACTAGACTAAATGACGAAAATACATATGTGTCAATTGATTAAAATCTCCAACAGAACTGGTCGTTAACTCTGCAAACAGAGTATTCTATTTTAAGAAGTATGCCATACAGAAAGAATATAAACTAAAATGATTAAAAACAAATCACAAAAATAATAATAATACTAAACAAAAAAAATAGAAATTGTTGTTTAATTATTTAATTTTAAAAAATTTAAATTAACTGCTTGTTATTAATTTCGATTATTATTATTCAATTCATCTAACGGCAAAGTTTCTCAAGAGCGCATACAATATCGGAAAGGAAAATTAATAGAAATAAATTGTGACGCAGAGTAATTGAAATGAACCGATAACACGGATATTAATACCTTAGGCACCATAGCCTATATACTCGAAATTGTACGACTATGTCCAAGAAAATGAAAATAATTGTTGTAAATGGAAACTATTCAATATAATAGTTATTCGTACAACAAGGAAATAATTAAACATTCCTTGCTGAAGGTGCTGCTTAAAAAACACCTAAGGGAAGCATGACATTTTCATCACTATGGCCGTATTTATTTGGGATTTTTAAAGTAACCCGGTAGGTTACTTTTGTTTAATTGGCACGCTTTAAGTAACCCAGAACTGATCTTGAACTGACTCTACTGCTCCAGCTATTTTAGCGGGTTGGCAGATTCAACCCGTTTGTTATCCCTTTCTAAGCAACTTGTGTTCCTTGTTATCCGTGGCGGCATCGCGATTTGTTATGGTATAGAGAGTTTAGAAGCTATTTTTATGAAAAACGTAAGTAATTTTATAATAATTTTCTGAAAAATGTACAAAACTATTATTTATGCAGGTAATGGAAGAGCAATATGCAGTATGTGTTTCTTGCAATATAGTAGTCACATAGGATAATATTATGACAGATAATTGCGATTCCGAAATAAATTATTTTGATACTGCTGATGACAAAATTATAAAAACATGGACAGACTCTGACTTTATTTGCTTTTTTGACTACATATAAAAATATAAAGATGACTTAAAACACCCAATTAAAAGCGCATTTTAACATACAAACAAAACTAAGCAGATGTCGCTTCGAACATGCATTCGGATTTTAAATTTACCGCCAATGTTTACAACTGGCACTTGAGATAAATCATTTATTTGGAAGTAACACGAGTTAGTTTAGGGTTGAACCCAAAGTTCCCAAACAAATACGACCTAGGTATACCATACATAACTTACGCGTACAATTGAGACACGTAGTGGAAGTATACCGCCATTTGCAGGAAGGCAAAGCATGCATTCTTCTATTGTATTATAAGGCTTTTTACTTTCTATAAGGAAGTATTGGAATCGTGAAAAAAGTTGTTGACGAGATTTTCGCGGAAATACATGTTTTGAGGTCCACTGAATCCGTTTTGATCATTTTCCCAATGATGTCTGTGGAGGTGTGTGTGTGTGTGTGTGTGTGTGTGGATGAATAGATGGATGGATGGATGGATGTATATGTGTTCGAGTATGCAATATCTCATAAACGAAATAAGATTTGTTAACGAAACTTGGTAATTATAAGTTTCATGAAAATACGAAGAGCTGAGTTGATTTTGAATGAAATTTAAAACCAGGAAGAGGAAGTTTACTGGACACACAAAACAATAAATTCCATTTATTTCAAAAATGGTACCAGTTACGAAAAAAAGTTTCAAATAAAAGATGTTGGCAAAAAAATTTGGAACATAAAATGTTATTTGCAATTTTTCTGTATATGCGTCTAATTTTGAGAAAAAATAATTTTTATATTTAATAATATATTTCAATAATCATAGTAGCAATAGAAACAAAAAAACATAGATTTTAATTTTCGCTTTATCTAGTTATCTATGTCTTTTTTCGAAAAAAACAAATACATCATTAAAATGGTCAACTAATTTGGCAACTTTACTTCAATTTATTCGGCTTCGTATCTCACGGTTCTTGAGATACCAAGGGTTAGGCTCGAAAAAAGGACATGCTGTATATGCCTCATCAGTAAAGTTAGACATAAAGTAGTCAACATTACTAAAAAATTATACGTAAACAAATTTCATATTTTATATGTTTCAAACAGATAAATGCTGAATTACTGAAAATCTAAATTACATGTGTAATAATATTATATATTCTAAATATTAAATATGCTGTGTATAAGAAAGTCGTGTGGTGCCCACACCAGATTTTTTAATGTTTGTATTAAATAAATACTATCAAGTGTGAAATTATAAATTGAGTCAAATAGATTATTGAATATATAACACAAACATGAAAAAAAAATTGATGTCGTTTGTTGCTTATGGTACACTTTGGTAATAAAATAATTGCAATTATATGAACATTATTAAAGAACTCAACAGAATTGACCAAAACTAATAAATAAAATAAACGAAAATTTTGTTTGGATAATCTTATATTTCAAAATTTAGATTATACAAATATATGCATTGTATAGAGGCCACATAAATTATATTTAATATTTGCTATCACTGAGCCATATTTTGAAATTAGATTAGTATTTTGTAAAGTTTTAAATTCCATTTTTACTTTCTTATACACAGTATAAGGAAGTATTGGAATCGTGAAAAAAATCGTTGACAAGATTTTCGCGGAAATACGTGTTTGAGGTCCACTGACTATGTTGTGATAATTTTCTCAATGATGTCTTTGAGTGTGTGTGTGTGTGTGTGTGTGTGTGTGTGTGTGTGTGTGTGTGTGTGTGTGTGTGTGGATGGATGTGTGTCCGAGTGTGCACTATATCATCAACGACATAAGATTTGTTAACGAAACTTGGTAATTATAAGCTTCATGAAAATATGAAGAGCTGAGTTGATTTTGAATGAAATTGAAAAACCGGAAGAGGAAGTTTACTGGACACACAAAACAATAAATTCCATTTATTACAAAAATTTAATCAGTTACGAAAAAAAGTTTCAAATAAAAGAGGTTAGCAAAAATATTTGAAACATAAAATGTTATTTGCGCGGAAATATAAAGGTGTAATATCGTTACCATGGATACATTTCCAAACAGAAAAACTGTCAAAAATGACTATAAATTCTTTTTCAAGCGTTTTTAAATGGTCATAGAAAAAATATTGTGTGCACCTCGAGCAGAAAGTGTCCATGCGCAAGCGGCAATAGATTACTTTCTGCTCTAGGTACACAAATAACTATTTTATCGTTGTTTGCCAGTTACCAGTTTATGGCTTTACTCTCCTTTCCTAGCGACGAAAATTTTCTTTTCTGACAGGATCTTGAAAAATATTTATTTGTGCATCAAGATTGTAAAAGTGATCTGATTTGCTAACCTCGGATTTTGCATCGGTTGCAACCGATGTGCAACAACATATTTTAGGCAGTTATCACAAAAAGATATTAATTTTTATTTAAAAATAAATTGCAAATTATCTAATATTGATTTATGTCACGTGTAGAGTGCTTTGCTGTTACCTGTACAATAATTAACAAATCAATCTGTTTTGTTTTCTTACAATAGTGTCTAACCAAAATTGTGTGGAATTCACAAAACAAGCACAGATTATACTCCCTTTCTTTATGTTTTTAGATTCATTGTTAGAGGAATAGTCGTGAGTAAATTGAGATGATTTGAGAATGTGAATGAATGAATGGATATTATTAAAGGTCTGTTGCATAATAAAAGATTTCAAGTGTGTAGAATAAATGAGCTTGTATGGAGGGAACGTGAATCTGGTTGCAGCGAGGATGGTGTGTCAGGACAAGAATATTTGACGAAGATTGATTCTTTGATGAATCTGCGTAATGTTTCAACCTATTATGTAATAAAAATTGCTAAGTATCGCAATTGCTAATATGATCTTTTGACAGCAATCTTCATAGCAATCATTATTGTTTGGGGTTTAGCAATTGCTATTTGTTACAGAATAGGTTCAGTTATGTATGTATTCAGTTTAACGAATGAATAATATTATTATGAATATCGTTTCATAAAAATTACAGATCTTTATGTTGAATTGCAAGTATATTTACAAATAATGATACAAATATATTTGTTACATCTGAAACAACTGTTTTTATCTTAAAATTAAAATTCTATAAAATATTGCAATTTTTACTGTTTTAATAATATATTACTAACTTCTTTTACTTCTATGAAAATGGTTAATACTTACGATTATAAAGTCCCGTTTGGTTTTCATAAATTTATTTTATTCCATTTACAATTTTGACGTAAAATATTATGTATGTATATGTATGTATTCCAAAGAATTAAACCTCTCCGGTCGAAATTGATTAAATTTGACAAAATATATTTTCTATTCGCTGCACAATCACTACACACCAAATATTAGACAAGTTTAGTTTGCTTGTGGTTAATCCAGTGTTCAATTTTGTTGCTATTGACAGGAATAGCTGGCGCGAACTTGGATATTCACATATTTAACTTGAAGGCAACACATGTTTAGAAATCTATGGCCGTAAGATATGTTTGTACAACGCCGGTTTACTTTATAACATTTATACTGGATTCTTGGTATTCTATTTCAGTAACATAACTTTTTTAAGAATCATATTACATACTTTGTAACTATTGTACCTAATAAAGTATAACAATTGTTATAGTATTATAGAGAGAAAAATGGGCGTGCGCTATATTAATAATTAAAAATTATATCTCGTAGTCCTACTCGTATTTCTAGCCGACTCGTCTTAATTGCGTCAATCAATGGACTGTAAAGAAATTAATAAGTGTGAGTGAAACACACTCTGTTAGAAATCCATGTAGAATCAACAATTAGTAGCACTTATTATATTTATAGTATATTCCGAAAATAAACCACGGTGCGGTTCAATTTTACCACGGTTACGGTTAGAATGACGTTATTTTGTATGTAAAACGGAACACTTTCACGATGACAGTTGTCATTTGACAGATGAGTTTCGAAATGTGAAATTTATTTAACATGGAAAAATGTTTATATTATAAAAATATTGTATTCTGCATCACACTTGCTTTAACTTAAATTTAGGGATATAAAAATAACACAAAGAAAAAATAAATATGAGTTTCAAAACAAGTAATAAATTCATCTAAAATGAATATATACTGTTAAATAATAAAAATACATTTTGTATCACATGTTTATTTATCAGTCATCATAAAAATATAGTTTTATAAGACAAAAATCCACAAACACTGCAAAAGCCGCCAAACACGTTTCAAACTTGTCAACAACACAAATATCAAAAACCGTGTTCTATAATGAATCCGGTTACTGAAAAAACTAACCATGGTTAATGTGGTTCTTTTTCGGAATACACTATTGGTGAAGTTCAGTGATAATTGGTCATTCACACACATCAACAATCGTACAATCAGGAAATCTCAATAAACACACTCAGAATCGACGTTCTTTACTCTGCATTGTCCCATAACATTAGGTACCCTTTCATATCTCGTTGGTAACCTGGTAAGCATACTACGCTGTCCGCTGCAAGTTGGTGGCCTCACTAGAGTACCACTGCAGGACTCAGCTGCTTGCCGATCATTGGTAGCCAGTCACGGCATCATTACAGATCTATTCTGCAGAATTTATGAAGTAATTTTTGTTTCATTAGATTATAGTTCTTTTAAATGTATATTGGTAAAAATGAAATTTAATTTAATTTTCAAATATTCAAAGCAAATGCATTTATTATTTATTTATTAATTTAGGGATATCTGGGTAATATCTAATAAAATTATCACTTTTAAAAATATATCTAGTGCAATGAATATTACCGATAATTTTTTTGAGCTGTCGAGTGCTTTTGCTGCTATGGTAATATGCACGAGTCGAAGACGAATGCAAGTTTCCTAAGAGCAACAAAAAGCCCGAATGAACAGCGAGAAAAAATATTCTGGGAATATTAAATGCACGTGTTATCTTCGGTAAGAATATTACCCCACGAAAACAAACCAAACATTTTTCAAAATTAATAGTTTGACATATGTCAGATAACTTTGTTGCTAGTTAACTAGAAAACAAATTAGAGTAAAACAGTCATGGGCGTCCGCAGGGAGGGGACAAGCAGGGGCGCAAATGTTTGACGTTTTATCTGTCAAAATAAATGAAATAATAAATAGAGAATTTATTTTGACAGTATTGACAGATTTAACGTCAAACATTTGTTTAATTTTGTTTCAATTTCATAGCTATCGATAGTTTTGAGACAATTTTAGTCATTTTCAGATCTCACTTGTGCCGTTACAAAGCATGCAAAATTAATTTAGTATTTTGTGCCTTAAAACTTTTATTTGAAGCTTTTTTGTTTTAAACAATTAGGGAAGAAGGAAATTAAAACAATATGATTTTACATGTTAAAGTCCTATGTTCGAAAGTCGCGGTCACCACTCTGTATATGTTTATATAAATAAAATAAAAATTAAATTATACGTTTTAGGGCCAATTTTTCAATCACCGATTAATGTTAATCATGATTAAATAATAATGAAAACTATGATTTCCATTTTTATTTAATCATGATTAACTTTAATCGAGAGTAACCCGGTGATTGAAAAACTGGCCCTAAAGATAATAAATTCAAGTTGAAACTAAATTTCCAGCAGTATTCTTATGGGCAGCTAGCGACATGTTCCCTATAATAACGATTGAGTAAACTAAGTTTATTAACTATACACAGACACAAAATATACATACATACATACATATCTTCACGCTATATCCCAACAAATGGGGTAGCACGAACCCTAAAATCACTCATGAAATATTCACTCAGTCCATTCATCAAATAATCAGTCCTCGTCAAACATTTTCATCCAAACATACCACCCTCACTTCAACCACTTTCATAGATCACTCCATATAAACTCATTCACAAAATATTAGAAAATAAAAACGGCAAAACTGCTAAATCGGAATTTATTGAAGAAATGGTGTCAATTTATGGAATAGTTATTCGAAAATTGTCCTTCCTCTTCAATTCAAATCCAGACGACAAAGGCTAGTAATTTATTTTACAAATTTAAATATTTTTTTGTCTTTTATATTATGTAAAAAAAATAATTTAGAAATTCATGTATATCTGAGAGTTTCTTGCGACCTGCCCCACCTGGAAAAATGTCTGAGAAAACTGTCAATTTTTTATACAGAAAATTATTGCGATAATTGTACTAAACTCCATTCCCTGTATGAAAACGATTACGTCACTTTCGGTATCCATGTGATTCAAGATTTTGTACTTAAAACGTTTACATTGGTATTGGATTGACATTTTTAAAACATAACCTAAAATTTAAATGTCTGATTAAAATATTTATTACTGTATAAAATTTAATTAGTTTATAAATGAAACCAAATACTCTGCGTATATTAAATAATAACCAAATATAAATTTATCTTATCCCACGAAAGATATTACCTACCTTTTTGAAAAACGTAATTTTGTAAAATAAAACTCATTTTTATATTTATTATTATTATTACCAAGGGGTGTACAAAATATTATTTTTAATCTTTTTCTCCGGATTTAAAATAACTATCTTAGGTTTAGTTTAAGTAACATTAACAAAACTGGAATTTCTTTATAGCTAACGGAAATGAGATTACAATTTTTAAGTAACCTAAAAATAAATACTTCTAAATTTGTATGTTATGGAAAATTATATCATTGTTATGATAAATTCATATTACATAGAGACATTATAAATAGTTATTTGTTAAACTAGAGAAGAAAATGCCTCTTTTTTCCACTCGCTCATGAGGCAATTCGAGCGAGAGTGGAAAAAACTGTTTCTTCTCGTTAGACACCACATTTTTTTCACGACGTGTTTCTAAAAACGATTGTCTCGAACCTTCAATACATTTTAAGAAAAGATTAGTAGAATAAGGGCCAGTTTTTCAATCGCCGGTTTACGCTCGATTAATGTTAACCATGATTAAATAATAATAGAAACTATAGTTTCCATTATTATTTAATCATGGTTAACATTAATCGGTGATTGAAAGGGTAATATTTTGTTTATTTGAATCAAAATTGTTTATATTGACATGACTAGTAGAATGAGGGTAATATTTTATTTATTGGAATCAAAATAGTTTATATTGACATTACAGTTAGTGCAATATCTGTTCTTGGATTTATCGGGTAACAGATTGTCATTAGTACCTTCTGCAATGTGTCTTATTTCGGGATGTATATTTGGTTGTCTAATGTAGATAGATATTTCCTATATATATTTTTTAATGTAATGAAAAAAATGTTCTCTTCATTTCTTTTACAAATATTTTTTGCTTTCGTTGTTAGTTATAATCATAGTTACATCCCCAAATATATTTATTATTTATGTTTTATTTAATATTTGATCCATTTATAGTAAATTTCTCCGATTTTTTATTCTGTTTTTTCTGAACATTTGACCATTATTTATTAAGGGCTACTTATCAACTTATGGCACAATGGTAGCTAGCCGGGTTGTGGAAATTAGAACCCGAGTTCAATTCCCATAACCGGCAACTGATTTTCACCACATTTAAAATTATCCCTGTGGCTCCCTCACCATTTACATCTCTGGAAGACTGTAATTTGATGGCTGGTAACCGCACTTCACGCGTATAAATAAATCACTTTTCAAAATCTGTCCCGGCAGACTGCCACACATGGAAATGGGTAAAAGGTGTGATGATTATTTATTTAACTAGGGAATAAAGAGTAAATAAAAAAAAATTGTTGATCTCTAAGGTAACCATTAATTATTGCAAAGCAATTGTTCCAAATATTTAAATAAAGTATTAGTCTTGTGAATAACAACAAAATATTCCGAAAATAAAAAAAACCAAAAAGTAAACATAAATTTATAATACATGTTTAAAAAATGACGCCATTACCAAAAAAAAAAACAATAATTTTAGTTGAGACCAAAGATACTTTGCATTAATAATAATTATTATTTGTGTACATAGACAGAAGTTAAACTTTGTGATGAGATGAGATAACTTATGCAAATCTATTGTTTACCTACGTTGTTTATTAATCGGTGTTATTCATTGACATCTTCTACATTTAAAAATTTTATTTGTTCGCATTTCGATCATCTTCCACATACTTAGTCAATTTTAATCTAGTTTTACAGTAACTAATCAAGTAAAACCAGAAATGTTAACTAAACATATGCAATATTGAAATATCTACAATTTTTATTTGAATATTTTCTCTTTAAATTTGATTGGATCACAACGGCTGCGCAAAAAATTATTTTTTAAATTTAAAGCTGGTGGAGCTGCTTAATACCTTGAATATTCAAGATATAGTACATAAAACTTATTTGGCTGAGTTGTGAAATAAAAAGTAATAATTTATTTGTAAAAGTTTTGTCATTTATTAGTCAAATATTTGTTTTCTCTTGTCTTGGGACAACAGAATAGAAAACTATAGGGGAGACTGGGTACGGTTGTGCCAGGTTACGGTAGTGACAGTTGTCATAACAGCAAAACTATACGGAATGCGGAAAGGGTGCAAGGGGAGGGAGAAGCGGCATGCATGTCTAAATGCGTTTCCCAGGTTACGTCAGCCAGCGCGCGACGCCAACGTAAGCAGGAGTCTACATTGCTTTTTAACAGTCAAAAATAAGGTTTTTTGTTTAATTTGTTTTAATATTTACTGTTATTTGTATACAGATAGATTATATCATATATTTTTTTATTATAAGTTGAATATTAGTAGTTAATTACGAGTGATTAGTTTTTACGTAGATTACGTGGCCCAGTCATGGCGATTGTTTGTTTTCGAAATTATGCGTTGGGTACGGTTGTGACAAATGTTGTGGGTACGGTTGTGACATGTATTACAACGTATACAATAAAAAAAAATATTCATTTATGTTTAAATTATTAAATTTAATTTATTTTGATTTAAATCAATGATTTAAAAAAAAATCTCTTGATTTAAATCAATTTGATTTAAATCTCTCAACCCTGGTCATAAACATTAGATGCAGTGCATTATTAATTGTAAGAATAGAAGTGATCGTAGATTTAAGTTCATTTGCTTTAATTATGAATGTTAACTTTTTATAGAAGACAGTTATGTTGCATTATGTTACATATTTCTAACAATAAAAGTATTTATTATGTCTGTCATTACTGACCCCAACCACTGTCACAACCGTCCTTGGGGTGTGGTCGGTTGTGACACTTTCTCTTTTTTCTTTTAATTTTGATGCTATAACTAATACAGCGTATTTAGGGACAACATTTTGGTATTTTTACATAGACAAAAGTACAAATTAAGATTTAAATTACTTTTCTCGCAGCTAACTAGTAAATTAACAAAATTATTGGCGATCAAACCAAAATTGTCTCATTCGTACCCAGTCTCTCCTACATATTTATTGTTTAATTAAAAATATTTGTTGGCGTCAATGAAATAGGTAACCATTTACTCACTAAAACTTTGGTCATCCTTGATTTTTACACTATTGGTAAAGTAGGAAATTAATTTAAATTGCTACAGAACACTGCAATAAGCAGAGCCACCTTGCGGCAAATGGTGTAATCCTAGTCTGTATTCGTGGAATTATGTCTGATATATGCGTTTGAAGTAAGACAAAATGCAAAAGGTAATATTTTACACAGTTGCTATTTTTCAATTTATTTAGTATATTTCCTTAAAATGTGTAATATTTTACGACATAAATCTTGTATATACGTTTAATCATAGAATATATTGTTTTAATTTACATGAAATATTCAAAACATTTTATTGTACGCACGCCCACGAAGGTTTCTGACCATGGGCGTCCACAGAAATTTTTCCAGGGGGAGGGCGAGTCAGAAAATACTCTCAGATATACATAAATTTCTAAAATATTTTTTTTTACATAACATAAATACAAATACACATAACAAATGGATAAAAAAATATTTAAATTTGTGAAACAAATTACTAGTCTTTGTCGTCTGGGTTTGAATTGAAGAGGAAGGACAATTTTTTAATAACTCTTCCATAAATTGACACCATTTCTTCAATAAATTCCGATTTAGCAGTTTTACAGTTTTTATTTTCTAATATTTTTAGGGCATAAAATATGATATTAATTTTGCATGCTTTGTATCAGCACAAATTAGATCTGAAAATGATTAAAATTGTCTCAAAACTATCGATAGCTATGAAATTGACACAAAATTAAACAAATGTTTGTCGTGCAATCTGTCAAAACTGTCAGAATAAATTCCTTATTTATTATTTCATTTATTTTGTCAAATAAAACGTCAAACATATGTTTAATTTTGTTTCAATTTCTTACCTATCGATAGTTTTGAGGCAATTTTCGTCATTTTCAAATCTAATTTGTGTCGTTACAAAGTATGCAAAATTAATTTTGTTAATTGGTTCAGAATGTGAACTTCAGATGCACTTTATTTCAAGCTTTTTTGCTTCAAATATTTAAGGAAGCAGGAAGTTAAAAAATTATAGTTTTACATGTTAAAGTCCTATTTTCGAGGGTCTTGGTCACCACCCTAGTTAATATCCAAGGGGGGCGCGCGCCCCCCTTGCCTCCCCCTGCGGACGCCCATGTTTCTGACTCGACACAAGTCCAATCCGCCATCTTGAAACAAAATGGCCGTTAGCTATCTTGAAAAGTACTGCAAATTAAAATTTATTATTGTTGCCTTAAGGTGATGTCGAAAGTCTACTGCTCTACACAGATTCCCTAAGCTGCCTCCAAGAAATAACAAACAAAAATACAAAACACCACCTGATACAAAAAATCCAAGAGAACATAGAAAACGCAAGGACAAACGATCAAAATATCATCAAATTTATGTGGATCCCATCCCATGTCAACATAAAAGGAAACGAAGAAGTGGATGAAGCAGCAAAAAAAGCAACAACAAAAACAGAAATGGAGGACATTAATATACCACCCGAAGACCTAAAAGCCGCAGCGAAAAATCAGCTGAAAGAAGAGTGGAAAACGTACTGGTTAGGAAAAACCAACAACAAACTCAGATCAATAAAGGATACGACCGAACCATGGAAAACACCAAAAGAACGACAACACCAAATTATAATATCCAGACTTAGAATCGGGCATACCAGATACACACATGAACACATCCTCAAAAAAACAGAACCCAGAACTTGCGAAGAATGCTCTACTACAATCACAGTCAAACACATAATAGAAGATTGCACCAAATACTCAGCCTATAGACAGAAACACAAGATAGGAAGCACAACGAAGGAAGCATTAAGCAACAACCACGAAAACATGAACAACCTCATTAAATACTTAACAGACATAGAACTAATAAACCTAATATAAAATGTAAAACTAACATAACACTGTACAAGGATTAGTGGCCATTTAGGCCGAAGTCCAAATTTCTAAATAAATAAAAATAAAATAAAAGTCTACTGCAACTCGACTTTCTTTGCAAGAAACTAATTATTTAATATTTCTTGATAGACTGGCCAGAGCAGCATTCTGTGCTCATGAGAGAATGCTTCGGAGCTCATAAGCAAATCTGAATTTTAAATTTTTTGTATATAAACTTTGGAGATCTTATTTTTTGACCTTCTTGAATAAATTTTACGGGTGAGAACTGAAATATTAATCGAAATTCTTATATTAACGTTTTTTGTCGTTTTTATGCTTCAAACTTCGTATTACTCAAATTACGGCTTTGATTTTCATCCAAATAACTTGCATTTTAGTTTGTCTGAAAGCTTATTTCATAAGCTTTCCCGCAGTTATCTTGAAGTATGTTTAGGTCTAAATCATAAAAAGTTTTGCATAAAAGTAACGGAAAAAGCAATTTTCCCATTTAAACTATGTGCAAATATTGAGCCCTCTTGCGGCATTTGGCAGACCTGCGATTTCGGCTCAATTTTTTAAATTTATTATGAGTAGTTTAGAGGGTAAGGAAAATAAAATTACTTTTTTTTACCCACTTGAATATGACACTATTATTTCAACTTTTTCAATAGAAGAAGAAAGTTATTTCAGGAATATTTACAGTACCATGGATACGTTATTGTTTTTAGGTCGTAGGACCAAAAAAGTATGTTTCTACTGTTACTATGATAAGTTGACAATTACGCTCGCATTTGTCAACGTGAAGTTGACGTTTTCTGTGGAGCTATCGAAAAATATCTTTGTCGCACGTTGACATTGAAAACGCGAGATAAATATGTATCAATAGTTATTTTTGCGTGCGTTTCTACAGGCAACGCGCGAAAAAGATATTTCAATAGAGTTACCAGAGACAAACAAAATAAAAACTTGTCATATTGACAGAACAAAATGATTTTCACTACGTATAAGTTTTCTTTTTTTAATTATGTGTATATCACGAGTGTAGTACCTTTATTTCTTTTACACTATTGTACCGTGCTCGAGTAACAAAGTATCACTTTACGCTCTTAATATACAATTTACTATTTTGATCCGATTGAAACATTTTACTTTTTTTACACACTTATTTAGAAAATTTTGCAGATTTATTCAAATTAAAATGAAACAAATTGACAAAATTATTTTTATCAACTGTAGTACTAGGTACATAAATAGCTATTTCTACCAGGAAATAAGTCATTTGCCGCTCTTGGACTGTTACATTATTGTTACGCTAACAATATGGGATATATTTCAAAATATTTAATATATTTTACACAAATAGCTATTTTAGTCCGATTGAAACATATTATTATTTACCCACTTGGAAAATTTCGCAGATTGATTCACATTAAAATGAAATAAATTAATAAAATAATTTTTGTCACCAACAACTGTAGTAAAAATACTATTTCGTGTTTCGTAATACTGCCAGATTCCGTTATGCGTTGTTCGCAACCTTGAGTTTTTAGTCCTAATGAAATAACTATTTTCTTGTATCATAAACAAATTCAATAATGCAATTGTTATCTGATTTCATATGGCGTATATTTGAATATATTTCGAATAATATAATTAATTCATATTTCTACAGAAAAACTAATTTAATTACGAACAGCACTCGTATTTATTACATATGTAATAAAATATCACATCAAGCTTTTAATGCACATGTGAATTCAAGACTTAATCTTCATCCGACCAGTTACTTCGCATTTCGAGTCTATCGATAGGTGCAGACTGAGGCTATAAATAGAGTATTGTTAAATTCTTATTCTCATGTCCGGTTTTATAAAGGATAGAATAAATTTACTTCCATATGTTTAAATTAACAAATTCAAATCACTTTTATTGGATATATAACATTAGTGTTAAGAATTTCACTATGATTTAATGAATCAATTTTATTTACCTTTGAAGTAAAGTAATTTGTCTGTTATCAAATCGGATCATTAGAAAAGTAATTGGAAGTTTAAAATATTAAAAAAAAGAAATGATTGCTTAATCGTTTTATAAACTACCAATTGCCTTTTAAATTACAGTGATATTTACATAATACAAAATACTAACCTCATTTTGTTTTTGTAACATTGCGGTATTACAAATTCTGCAGCAAATGCCTATTAGGAATAAAACAAAGCCCAAGCCAGGAAAAATCACTTTGTAACTAATAGTATATCCACTCGATGTATCTGAAATTATTTAATTATTATTTATATATATATATATATATATATATATATATATATATATATATATATATATATATATATATATATATATATATATATATATATATAATGTCATTAAAAACTGTCCCAGCTTAAACAAATTTTAGCCGATTCAATAATAATTACATTAACCCTGCAATAATTACCGATATTAAACGAAATGGATAATATTCAAAAGATTCGGAATTTACGGTAAGTATCCTTTTCTAAATGCCTGCATTTTTCTACCAGTTCTAAGGAACATTAAAAATACTATAATTTAATTATCATTTCGATGAATATGTTTTTCGATTAATTGTATTTCGGTGAATTGTTTGTTCGGTGAATTGTTACTTCGGTGAATTGTTTTTCGGTGAATTGTATTCGGTGAATTGTATTCGGTGAATTGTTTTCGGTGAACTTTCCGGCACCCAAGAAATTCGATTAATATTTCAGTTTTTACCCCAAAAATTGACCTTTTCACTACTTTTGCTAGTACTTCCAACTAATTCAAGAATTTCATTTGAAATATTTGTTTACAACAATGTAGATGGCGTTTTAAAATAAAATTTATAGAATAATAAATGAAATGAAGAAATTAGGGATTGAAATTGCAGTCATGAAAGAAACATGTTATCTTTTACTTTTTCCATTCTTATGACAAAATTAACAATTTCAATGAAAATTTGACTGTAAAATTGTTTTTCCTATAAAAATAAAAAATAAAACAATCTCGTTACATGATTTGAAAAACAATCATTATTAAGCGCTGAGACTTTGGGAACCTCATTTTTCCTCATTTTGAAATACATTTTGGGCTGAGAGCAAAAAACAACGGCTACCCTAACGGATTATAACAATCGCTTAACACACAACTATGAACAAAAACAATAGATTTTACAGGTTATCAGTGAGAACAACAAAAAATATAGCGATACAAGAAAATACACATTGGTTGAATGGTTTAAAATGAAATATTTAATAAGTCATTTGAAAAGCGTTTTTTAAACCTGTGATTGCACTAATTTGCCTAAAATATATTTTTTATCAGTTCCGCATATGTCTTCGATTATTACAACTATTTGAAGATAGTTAAAATGAATTTCAGAATGTAGTTTTCATATTGTTGTTAGTGTTCCATCAATTTTTGGGGTAAAAACCTTTTCAGACCTGCGATGATGGCTCAATTTATTTTTATTTTTTCTTAGTAGTTTTAGAGGGTGAGAGCAACAAATTTCCGACTTATAATAAATAACGGACACCCTAATATATATATATATATATATATATATATATATATATATATATATATATATATATATATATATATATATATATATATATATATATATATATATGATATGACGTATATTTGAATATATTTCGAATATTATAAATTAATTCATATTGCTACAGGACAAACTAATTTAACTACGAACAGCACTCGTATTTATTACATATGTAATAAAATATATATGCATCTTGTTATTTATGCTGCAGCCACTTCAGCCACCTCTCAATGAGAATCTATTGATAGGTGCAGACTGAGACTATATGTAGCAAAAATCACATATTTAATACATAGCAATATGAGATATATTTTAAAATATTTAAAATTTTTAATATATTTTACGTTGCGCTTCGTTTTTCAACCGAAATCTTTCACCATAACACATCACTTACATAAATAATAATTTAATTGTTTTGTAAAATTAAATACGCTTATCCCGTCTTATAATTGTACTTACTTGAGTATAATAAACTACGAATATCTATGTTCATATATATCCATGTACTACTCTCGCATGTAGCACAGGTGCCAGCGAAACATGTATAGTTTCCTATGTCAGAACGTGAAAAATCATATATTTTGAATGTAGACTCCGTACTATATTTTCCAGATATCTCATGAGCCTTGTCAGTTAATTTGATTGAACTTTCGAGTTGCCACGATAGCGAAGTTTTGCTGCAAGTGTGACATTTCAAAATCACAGGCTCTGCTTTCGGATCGTTCATCACGTTTGACTGAACTGTAGGTAAAGGTGTCTCTATCACTTCCTTAAACGTCGATCCCCGAATATCGCTAGGAGAGTGACAATATGGCACAAAAGGTTCTAGCCAGAATCTTGCCACCACCGTATGCATGAACTCGCATAACTTTATATCACAATTCCAGTCATTGCCAATAAGAAAAAATACTGATACAGTACTTATATCATCAATTATATTAAATTGTAAAGTTTTGAGATTGTTATTCGCCAGGTTGATTGATATTAAAGATGGCACTTTCACAAAACATTTTTCTGCTACAAAAGTTATGTTGTTAGCTGCAAAGTTTACTGACTTCAAGTATGGCAAATTTGCAAACAAGTTTCTTTGAAGAGAAGTAATCCTATTTTTGGTAATATAAATATATTCTAATTTTTCCGTATAAGAAAATATATTTGTTGGTAAAGATGTTATATAATTCGATGATAAATCTATTTGCTTTAAATCTTTAAATTTTTTAAAGGTTTGATTTTCTATGGATCTGATACTATTTTGTGTCAAATTTAGGGATATTATTTCGTCGCAGTGAATAAAAATATTTTCTTGGAGTTTGTATAGATATAAATCTGAAAAAAAAAATTCGTATTTAATCTGATAGAATAATAATTAACAGGCACATTTATAAAAACGATTAAATTTATCGAAATTAAGATTATTGTTATTAGGGCTATTTACAAAATAGAATAAAGTTGAAGTTAACATTTGGAATTATCTTCTAACGTCATTTCAACTTGTATTAAATATATATATATATATATATATATATATATATATATATATATATATATATATATATATATATAAATATATATCAACTTGTATTACTGCAGTTTAAAGATTTTAGATCGAATTCTCCGCCGTTTAACTTGATTTCGTTCGTGGAAAATTAAAAATATTAATAATATAATTTAACTATAAACTATTTGAAACAGTTCAGATAGTCAAAATTCTCCTATTAAACTTGTGAAAATAAGAATAGGTACCTTGATAGCGTAATTCTTCAGAATTGCAGACTAGAGTCTTAATATGATTATCAAGAAGTTTCCGTACGTCTATTCCATTTGTATGTGGTACAAGAATCACAATATATAGGAAAATAAATAGTTCCATGTTGTCACTAGAACACTAGAAAGACATTCAATATTAATTTAATACCTAGATACCAATAGCTACTTGTCTTAATATGTATAATTTGTCTTACATTTTCTTATTTTATGATTAGAGTATTCACTCAACAATACTAGAAAGAACTCGTTGCTAGATTGCAAAAATAGACGGAGAGAAAATCGATATAAAGCACTTATGATACTAGATTAAATGATAAAAATACATATGTTAACAAATTGATTAAAATCTCCAACAGGACTGGGCGTTAACACTACAAACAGAGTATTCTATTTTAAGAAGTATGCCATACAGAAAGAATAAAAACTAAAATTATTAAACAAAAATCACAATAATAATAATAATAAACAAAAAAAATTAATTTTTTTTTTAATTATTTAATTTTTAAAAATATAACGTAACTGCATGTTATTAATTTCGATTATTATTATTTAATTCCTCGTGATTTAAATATTTGGCATCTAACGGCAAAGTTTCTCAAGAGCGCATTCAATGTCGGAAAGGAAAATTAATAGAAATAAATTGTGACGTAGAGTAATTGAAATGAGCCGATAACAAGGATATTAATACCTTAGGCACCATAGCTTATATACTCGTAAGTGTTCGACATGTCCAAGAAAATTAAAATAATTGTAATAAATGGAAATTATTCAATATAATAATTATTCGTACATGAAAGGAAATAATTAAACATTCCTTGTTGAAGGTACTCCTTATAAGACACCTGAGGGAAGCATGACACGTTCATCACTAGGTATACATGCAAAACTTACGCGTACAAGTGAGGCAAGTGGTGGAGGTATGCCGCCATTTGTTGGAAGGCAAACCATGCATTGTTCTATTGTATTATATGGCATTTTTCTTATGTTTGTATTGAATAAATACTATCAAGTGTGAAATTATAAATTGAGTCAAATAGATTATTGAATATATAACACAAACATTAAAAAAAAATAATGTCTTTTGTTGCTTATAGTACACTTTGGCAATAAAATAATTGCAATTACATGAACATTAGTAAAGAACTCAACAGAATTGACCAAAACTAATAAATAAAATTATGATTTACGAAACTTTTGTTTGGATAATCTTATATTTCAAAATTTAGATTATACAAATATATTAATTGAAGAGAGGCCACATAAATTATATTTAATATTTGCTATCACTGAGCCATATGTGGAAATTAGATTAGTATTTTGTAAAGTTGTAAATTCTCTTTTTTTAATTTACGAATAACTATGAATTATTTATTTATTTCATGTTACGTCTTAACATCGTGGTCATTGACGTTGATGGTACATTTGGTTTACATAATTTGGTATATGAATTTATATCTGTAAGTACATATTAATTGACTTAAGGTATTCTATTGTTTTTCTCGCTTGTATTCTGTTGTTTCTTAGGGCTTTGTAACAGACAGGATGTGTAAGAAAAACCGTTTGCAAAATTATTGCGTCTTTAAGGCACATGTCATGTTATTCACCTTTTGGAACACGCGCGAACGTCTGAGGTATTTGCCACATTCAGCGAAATTATTGCGATCTAGCATTTATTTACTATAAATGCCATAGTTCATAGATGATAGTAGATGATAGTAGATGATAGTGTACAATGTAGCAGACAGTTCGAAAGTAGTAGATGTTAGTACGTAGATAGTAGTTATGATTCGTGAGTAGAAGAATATTCGAGGGTGTCTATCCCGAGAATATGATGTTATTAATTTGTTATTTGTTATTTAATTAATTCATTATCTTTATTTTATGTTAGTTTTTATTATGTTGTTTTAATAAAATATTTACCACTCACACTTGCAGCGTTCATTACTTATTATTCAACTTCAGCACGTCGACAATCAGTGGTCAAGATAAATTCTCATTCTTGACCACCATTATTTGTTACAGCTTCGTGCAGGTTCCCAGGTACGTTGTGGGTGGTTCTGCTTTGCTGGTATTTGGTGCATTCGGTTATGACGTGTTTTATAGTTAGTGTTTTATTACATGTGTCGCATCTCGGTGGTTGGGTTTTTTCGAATAGGTATTTATGTGTTAGGTTTGTGTGGCCTATGCGTAGTCTTGTTAGGCTAATTTGTTCTTTTCTTGAGTTGCCTATATTCCAGGATTTTAGGTCGTTTTTGACTTCTCTTAGTTTGTTGTTGGTTGTGTTTGTCCATTTTTTCCTCTGTCCTTCTTTTATCTTCTCCTTGATAGTTTGTTTTAAATCTTCTTTTGGGATAGGGATTATGGTAATTTCTTCTTTGTTGGCTGCTAGTCTATCCAGTTGGTCTACCTCTTCGTTTTCTAGTATTCCGACGTGTGACCGAATCCATATGAGAGAGACATGTATATTCTTATCGTTTACCAGTTCGTAGATTATAGTTCTCGAATATGTATGGTTGTTTTATGCTTGGTGTATAAGTTTTGTAAGTCTCTTAGTGTCTTGGCGGAGTCTGTGAAGATTACATAGTTCTTGTGGTTGTTGTTTGTTTTATTATATAATGTCTCCAGCGTGTATTTTATAGCGTATCTTTCTGCTGTGTGTACATCTATTTTTATGGCTATACCTACTTGGTCTTCTTTCTTGGATGCGTCTGTGTATATGCTTGTGTAATTGTCTTGCTCTTCAGTGATTCTATGTAATTCTTGTCGGTACATATCAGCTGTTGTATGTTTTTTTGGTAGTTTTAGAAGATCTAGGTTTATTGATGGTACTGGTATAGACCATGGAGAGGTTGTTGGTATGAGTTTAGTATCTATGACTGTTTGATTTGGAATAGTGTTGTCAATGATTTTTTGTGCATGGTTTAGAAGTGGGAGGTGAGGTTTTAATGATAAGGTGGGGGAGTTATTTATTATCTGTTTATATGTATCTGGTTGCGTCGCTATTTGTAGAACGTAGTTGGTTATAAGTTAATGTCTCCTGATTTCTAGGCTTGGTTCTCCCACTTCTGCAAGAATACTTATTGTAGGACTCGTTCAGTATGCTCCTATAATGGTTCTTACAGTGTTATGAATAGGGTCTAGAAGTTTGAGAAAATTTGGTTTAGCATTTCCATATACTATACATATACATCCATGGTCAAGTTTTGATCTTATTATTGACTTGTATATGGATAAGAGTTAATCTCTGTCGGCTCCCCAATTATTATGTGCTAGAGTTTTTATTATATTTAGTTTTCTATGACATTCAGATTTTAGCTCCAGTAGTGTGGTTTCCATAATAGTTTGTGGTCAAAAATCACTCCTAAAAATTTTATTTGTTTCTCGGCCTTTATTTTGTTATTGTTAATAGTAAGGTGTGAGTGGTTATTTGTGTGTCGTAGTCTGCAAATGTGGATATATTTTGTTTTAGTTGGTGAAATCTTGAATTCTGTTTTTACTGTCCATTCTTGTATTTTATTAATACTTGATTGCAGGTTTGGTTCGACAGTCTCTATGGTTTTTCCTTTGCAAAAAATTATTAGGTCATCTGCGAAAAGTACAGCTTTAACTGGTGATTTAATTTGGTCCGTAGCTTTATTTATGGCGATCAGAAATAACGTAGGTAACACTTATTATGGAACCTTGAGGAATGCCGTTTTCTAGATTGTATTTGTCTGAGAGATGTTACATCTAGTTCTGAAGCTTCTATTGGTCAGGAAGTTTTTAATAAAATGCATCATATTGCCCTTAATTCCGTACTCTTGTAGAGTTTTTAGTATGTTGTGTCTCCATGTTCTACCATAAGCTTTTTCCATGTCAAATAGTACCGCTATTAAATGTTGGTGATATTTTATTGCCTTCTGAGCTTCTGATGTAAGAGTCATTTTATGATCTATGGTTGATCTCTCGTTCTTAAATCCGCATTGAGATTGTGTTATTTTATTATTTTTCTCTTGGTACCAGATTAATCTCTTGTTAATAATTTTTTCAAATATCTTGCAAAGTGTGTTTGTTAAGGATATTGGGCGGTAATTTTGAGGGTCTGTTTTGGGTTTTCCAGTTTTGTGAATGGGTACTAGGATAGCTTCTTGCCATTGTTCGGGAAAGGTGTTATGTTTCCATATGTAGTTAAACAAGTCAAGTATATAATTTGTAAATTTTTCAGGGAGATGTTTGAATAATTCGAAGGGTGTATTATCTGGTCCAGGGCTGCTATTGTCTTTTGTTTCTTTTAAGTAGTTCTTCTATTTTGATTTCAGCATTTATCGGACTTTCTGTATCGTCTTCTATGTGAAATTGTTCTTGTTCGTCTTGGTTTTTAATTAGGCGTAATTCTGGGTCGTATTGTTCAGTGCTAGAATTTTCTTTAAATACTTTTCCTATTGTTTCTGTTATCTCCTTTGGTGTTGTTATAGTTTTTTGGTTGTAGGTAAGTGATTTTATTTCCATGCTTGGGTGGTTTCCTTTGATTTTTCTTATCTTTGTCCATATTTCTTCGGTTGTTGTTGTGGGGTTTATTGAAGTTACATATTTCCTCCAGAACATTTTTTATTCTCTTTAAGTGTTCGTCTATTTATGGCTTTCTTTCTTTTGTACTCTATTAGATTTTCTTGGGTTCTATTTCGTTTGTATTGGTTTAGCGCTCGTCTTGTGTCTTGTATTGCTATTTTGCATTGGTCATTCCACCAAGGTACACATTTCTTTGTTACTTGTTTTTTATAGCCTATTATTCTCTCTGCGATCTTGGTCATTTGGCTGGTAAGTTGTTCTAGTATAGTACTGCAGTCTTCTGTATTGATGTTTATTTTGTTCATTTCTTTCTTATATTCCTCCCAGAGTGCCTTATCTAAGTTCCATGTTTTAACATGTGTTTTAATTGTGTTTTAAATGTCTTAGTATCGTTGACTTTATAAGTCATCTTTATAGAAAAATGGTATCTTCCATAGAGATGTGGTAGAGTTTCCCAAGTTAGGGACGGTGTTAGACTTGGGTGGCAGAAGGATAAGTCTATTTTTGAGAAGATTCCAGTCCTTGAACAGAAATGGGTATCTCCAATGATTAGGTATGGTTTTGGGAGTTGTTGTATTAACCTGGTTATTTCTTGTGGTGCACGGATAGTTTGGGGTGGTAGGTAGATGTTACATAATGTCATTTTTGTTGGATAATGGGACTGTATTGCTATGGCTTCAAGTTCTGTTTGAAGATTTATTTGTTTTGTTTCGATTGATTCTTTTACCATAATAGCGACTATGAATTAAAACCTATAAAGTCAATAATAATATCTGTTATCTTCTTTTGTTGTCTGTTATATTATTAGTATTATACTTTTAAATATAACGCATAATGTATTTTACTGTATTGAAATTTTATTTAATGTTTCCAGATAATTTAATTATTTTTTAAAAACATGCTTATGATACATTTAAATACAGACTTAGTTTACCTGTCCTGTAAATCGCAGCCATTAACATGTTTATCTCCCAGATGTCATTACATGCTAGAAGCAATTTAAGAATCCAGTGTTTATATAAAATCCTTGGCTTTAACAAATACAAAATTTCTTTTTTCTACGACTGAGCAGAAAATCAAATTGTCAAATGAAATCAGAACGTTTACATTTGCCGCTTGCCGAGCGAAAATAAGATATTGTCGCTCGCTGCGCGGAAATGTATGGGTATCCATGAATACATGAAAACTGTTGCCTGAATTTCCAAACAGAAAAACTGTCAAAAATGACTTTAAATTCTTTTTCAAGCATTTTTAAATGGTTATAGAAAATATATTGTGTGCAGAAAGTGTCCTTGCTGCTTGCGCATGGAGATTACTGAGCGAGGCGTAGTTGAGAGCAACAATCTCCATGCACAAGTGGCAATAGATTACTTTCTGCTCTAGGTACACAAATAACTATTTTATCGTTGTTTTCCAGTTACTATGAATATGGCTTTACTCTCCTTTCCTAGCAAAGAAAATTTTCTTTTCTGACAGGATCTTGAAAAATATTTATTTGTGTATCAAGGTTGTAAAAGTGATTTGGTTTGCTAACCTCGGCTTTTGCATCGGTTGCAACCGATGTGCAACAACATATTTTAGGCAGTTATCTCAAACAGATATTAATTTTTATTTAAAAATAAATTGCAAATTATCCTATATTGATTCATGTCACGTGTAGATTGCTTTGCTGTTACCTGAACTATAATTAACAAATCAATCTGTTTTCTTTTCTTACAATAGTGTCTAATTGGGCCTTTCAAGACTTTTTTGAATTTTTTATATATGAATCTACGTAATAAAATAATTATACCCAAATTTATTATTTTCTTTTTAAACTTGTATTAAGCATGATAAAAATATTTAAACTTTCGAAACAAATGAATATGACGTAGTTGCATCTTAGCTTAAAGAGAGACAGATAAGACAGAGATAAATAACACGTAACTTGTCGTTGTCAGTAGAATCCTCAGACAAAACATAACTAGACGGATAACATCGGCGTTTGTTGTGAGTCAGAAAGGGATAGAATAACTGGTGGGTGAGGCGGGTGCGCGGCAAGGAGCAACTTGCATAACATCAAAGTGTACTCGCTCCTTTCCGCGCACCCGGCGGACCCTCAAGTTATTCCATTCCTCTCTGCTTCACAACACTGCATTGACTTGAATACGGCATAATTCGTCTAGTATTATACGTCATTGGTAGAATCGTAGAATGCTGAATGCTTATTTCTTCTTCGTCTTCTTGAGCACCGATAAACGTTTCAGACAAAGCTCTGTGATTGGCTTAATGCAACTACGTCATTGCAATATGGCAGTGCGAACGTTTTAAATTAATCAACTTTAACTTTCATATCTCAGCAATAAAGATATAATTTATGGTATGATTTTATATTATACGGTCAAGAATTTATTTTAATAAATAAATAAATATAAATAAATAAATATATCATCACGCCTTCTACCCATTGCTGGGTGTGGCACTCTGCTAAAGCAGATCTCGGTAAGTGATATATTTTGCGCGTAAAGTGCGGTTACCAGTCGTCAAATCACGGCCCCCAAACATGTTAGTGGTGGAGGAGCCACAGGGATAGCTTTTTCAAATTATGAAAATTTGTCGCCTGTGGGAATCGAACCAGGGACCTCAGGATCCACAGGCCGACTTCATACCACTGTGCTAGCCATCCCATTAAAAAGCTCTACCACTTGAATCCCCCATTACAATTGTGTGGAATTCACAAAACAAGCACAGATTATACTCCCTTTCTTTATGTTTTTAGATTCGTTGTTAGAGGAATGGTCGTGAGTAAATTGAGATGATTTGAGGATGGGAATGAATGGTTGTTATTAAAGGTCTACTGTATAATAAAAGATTTCGAGTGTGAAGAATAAAAGAGCTTGTATGGAGGGAACGTGAATTTGGTTGCAGCGAGGATGGTGTGTCAGGACAAGAATATTTGACGAAGATTGATTCTTTGATGAATCTGCATAATGTTTGAACCTATTATGTAACAAAAATTCCTAAGTATCGCAATTGCTAACATGATCTTTTGACAGCAATCTTCCTAGCAATCATTGTTGTTTGGGGTCTTAGCAATTTCTATTTGTTACAGAATAGGTCCAGTTATGTATGTATTCTGTTTAACGAATGAATAATATTATTATGAATATCGTTTTATAAAAGTTACATATCTTTAAATCGAATTGCAAGTATATTTACAAATAATGATATAAATATACTTGTTACATCTAAAACAAGTGCTTTTATCCTAAAATTACAAATCTATAAAACATTGCAATTTTTAGTGTTTTAATAATATGTTACTAACTTATTTTACTTCTATGAAAATGGTTAATACTTACGATTATAAAGTCCCGTTTTGTTTTAATAAATTTATTTTATTCCATTTACAATTTTAAAATAAAATATGATGTATTATTTAATAAAGAATTAAACTTCACCGGTCGAAATTGATTAAATTTTCTATTCGCTGCACAATCACTAAATATTAGACAAGTTTAGTTTGCTTGTGGTTAATCCAGTGTTCAATTTTGTTGCTATTGACAGGAATAGCTGGCGCGTACTTGGATATTCACATATTTAGAAATCTATGGCAGTAAGGTATTTGCTTGTACAACGCTGATTTACTTTATAACATTTATACTAGATTTTTGGTATTCTATTCCAGTAACATAACAATTTTAAGAATCATATTACATTCTTTGTAACTATTGTTCCTAATAAAGTAAAACAGTTATTATTGTATTATAGCGGGATAAATGGGCGTGCACTGTATTAATAATTAAGAGATTACTGAAAATAATAATTTCGTTTTCTTCGGCTTCCAACTACTATAAAATATGATTTTCAACATAGTAAGATTATTTTCTAATAAATAATTCGTACCTATATTATTTGCACTCATTGAACTAAATAAGTTAAATACCACTGAAAGAAATGTAGGACATCGCAACTCCAATACTAAAACTTCAAAAAATTATATGTCTTGTAATATAAGAAATTTTTAACCTGCGTTTTCATTGATCGTCATAGTATATAATAGGCGTATTCCATTTGTCATTTGAATCAGATCTAACTTACATTTACTGAACCAGATCACTTAATTATTTCGCTGGATTACTTCGCAGACTTTATTTCTAGTACTAGAATTACTTATTCTAAATTACTTTGAAGTAATTCATCCCATAAGTGCATAAGTTTGTTTAATTCAGTTCATTTAGTCATGTTGTCTAATTTATCTGAACTGATTTAAATGAACTAACTGTCAAATGGAATACAGCTAATATAGTTTATAAAAAAATAAAAAAATAGGTACAGGAGCCCATTACCTACAACATTATTAAATAAAAGTAATATGGTTATTATTTCAATGAGATAATATTAAAAATGGAAATGGAAATAGAAACAGAAATTAATAACGTTGTTCTTGTGCCACTAATAAATTGTCGAAATATTTAACATGATGTTTATTTTATTTTTATTTCAAACTTCATAATTAATTCATATGATTACCACATACAACATAGTAAAAAAAAATGATTTAATTGTAACAACACTTGTATTTGTCATATACTTAATAAATGCAACATCAAGGTTTTATTGTACATGTAAATTCAAGTATCTTAATGCTAAGAATACAAGTCTTGGTCTTGAATTTGAGAGTTCAGCATCATGTTATTTATTATATACCTAATTTTCTTCAGAAGTTTGCAGTCTATAGAATGGTACAGACTAAAATGGAATAGAATTAAATTATTTTTCTTAGAAAAGTAACAAATTGATAACTATTGAATACTAAATATACACTTACATTTATTTGTTTTGCTAATACTGCACATCTCCATATCCTGCAGCAAATGGCTACTAGGAATACAATACAGCCTATGACAGATAGAGTAACTTTCTCACCTGTACTGTATTCTGAAAATATTTCAAAATTAATAGTTATCTTTTATCGTTGTTAAATTTCATTTAATGTACTGGATTCCATAACGCTTAATCACAATTTATGCCCGTTTCTACCAACGAAACTTAAATTTTACATTTTATATAAACCTTTGATTATATTCGTCAATCAACGCATAAACTGACAATATTGCATCAAATGTTTAACAGCAATGTAATCAACAAATGTATTATATATACCTTTATATAAAAGTAAATTCCACACAATTGCAGTTACACTCAATGTAAGATCAGAAAACGAATAAAACAGATAAGAAATGAAGGGAGTGTCATTCCTGCGCTTGTTTTTGAAAGTAAATTTCACACAATTGCAGGTAAACACTAATGAAATTACTAAACAACAAAGGTAAAATAAAAAATCCTGCACTTTTCTTAAATCATCAGATTCGTTCCGAAATTAATCTTCGCCAAACGTTCCTATCCTGACACACCACTTTAGCTTCATCCACATTCATAATTTTTTTCATACAAGCACTTTCGTTAACGCAACAATCCTTCAATCATAATCATCCATTTATTCATAGATCGCCCACGCAATCTGTCACCCTCAATTTCACCAACATATACCTGTTTCACCAATCTATCATTCGACATACGTTCTACATGCCCAAACCATCTTAACTGACTTATACCTACTTTTCTAACTACATTCTTCTCAATTTCATACTCATCATACACCAATGTATTCCGGACATGATATCTTCTAGTATAACCACATACACCCCGAAAATACCTCATTTCCACAGCAGTTATACGACGTTCATGTTTCTTCATCCACACCCAGCATTCATTACCATGTATCAATATAGGCACTAAAACACCATTATACATACTCATTCGAGCATCTCTGGATACATTCACATTTCGAGCGAAGGTTCCCAGAGCACCCAAAACCTTGCATCCCGCAGATACTCTTCTTTCAATCTCACAATCAATACGACCATCCTCGAAAACATACTACCCAAATACAAAAACTCATTCACTTGACCCAATCTCCCATCATTTACCGAAACATTGCAGTCGCTCACCAAATCGCTCTTCTCAAACACTTACACGTTACATTTATCAACATTTAATAACAGATTTAAACCTTTTCCTACTTCATTTATACTTAGAATCATTCTTCTCAATTGATCTTCAGATTCACTCATAACAACATCATCCGCATACGCTGACGCAGGCACTACACTACCACCAATATGTACACCATCCACCCCATTCAGCGTCGTTTGTAACAACACATCCATATACAAATTAAACAGCCACGGAGACATCCCACAACCTTGTTTCACACCAACATCTATACAAAACCAATCACTCAATCTACCATCAACTCTCACCGCAGCCTCGCTACCTTCATACAACGCACGAATTGCCGCCAACAAATTACCATTTATACCGTACTGTAGAAGTAAATCCCACAAAGTCTCGCGATGAACACTATCATATGCTTTTTTAAGATCGAGAAAGCCACAGAACACCTTCTTGTTCTTAGCAAGTGACTTCTCAACAATCATACGAAGAGAAAATAATTGATCCATACACCCTCTCTCATTCAAAAAACCACCTTGCATATCGCTTAGCTTGGAAATTGTTAAGGTTCGTACCTTATGAATAAGAATCTTCCTGTACAATTTCCCTACCACACTCAGCAAACTTATCGCACGGAAATTAGTACATTCACTCGAACTACCTTTGTCTTTAAAGAAAGGACAAATGATAGCACGTTTATAATCATCAAGAGCCACACACTGTTTTGAAGTCAAGAGAAAGTATATAGAAAAATAAAATAATTTTTTAACTGAAAATCGTAGTCTTTCATTGTAAGGCCGAGAACTTTTCACCTTACCCTTGTATGTTGCAAAATTACACATTTAACAGAAAATGTATGTTCTCGGTCTTACAATGAAAGACTACGATTTCCAGTTAAAAAATGATTTTATTTTTCTACATACTCTCCCTTGACATCAACACACTTGGTCCAGCGTTTCTCCAACATCAATATTTCTTCCCGGAAGTGAGAGTCAGAAAAGCTGTGAAAATATTTTATTTACGGCCCTCTCAACTTCTTCATTGGACGCGAAACGCGTCCCAGAAACAAATTTCTTCAAGTTTGGGAACAGATAGAAGTCTTAGGGTGCTAAATCAGGAGAATATGGGGGATAGTCGAGCAAATCGTACCACAAATCCCGCAGTCAGGCCTCTTCTCACGAATTTTGGCATCCATCTGGTCAAGAAGGTTGCAGTAATATTCGCCTATAATTGTTCTGCCTTTTTCAAGGTAATCAATTAACAGGATCTCTTTCGTATCCCAAAACACGCTGGCCATGTCTTTTCCGGCAGATGCGAGCGACTTCGCTTTCTTTGGCACTGAACCACCGACTTCCACCCACTGCTTGGACTGCTGTTTCGTTTCTGGCGTGTAGTGGTGGACCCATGTCTCATCCATGATGACAAATCGCCGCCCAAAATCGGTCGAATCCCTATTGAATCGGTCCAAATATTGCTGCGAAGAACGTTTGCGCATTTGCTTTTGATCGGCATTCAGCAAATGTGGCACCCATCTTGCACAGAGCTTTCGCATCTCTAATTCTTTGTGCAAGATGTTTCGCTCCCTTTCTTCCGATATCCCCATAGCATCAGTTATCTCACTCATCTTCACTCGCCTATCGTCCAACACGATATCATGCTCTTTTTCGACGATTTCCGGTGTGGTGGCGGTTTTTGCCCGTCCTTCACGTGGGTCATCTTCGAGGGACGTGCGACCACGTTTAAATTCAGCTGCCCACTTTTTAACGGTTGACATGGAAGGAGCAGAATCCCCGTAAACTTTTGTCAAATTCGGATGATTTTCCTTAGAGGTTAAACCATCCAAAACGAAGAATTTTATGACCAAACAAACTACTTGAGAGAACAAGTTGAAACTTGTCATACGAACTAATGACAAGTGCACCCAGGCTCCTGCCTTTCCTAACACAAAGTTTTGCTGATTGGAACGCCTTCTCTGTGTGAGGCCGAGAAATTTTCACCTTACCTTCGTAATGCCCTCTACTACACCAAAAATTACAGAGTGATCAAAAGGAATTGTTACAGTTGGCAATAAAAAAACTACTTGAAATTGGTAAGCCTGATACATAAATTAATTCCCTGTTGTTGACAGTGACATTTAAAATTTAGATTTGAGTGCATTTACCTACTATTACATTTATTTTTAAAGTATTTCTATTACTTAAAAAGTCAAAATTCTATTAGCTGTCAGACTCCTGACATAACCTATTTGTATTTATTAGAAATGTCAAATAGTATTTCCGCCTTTACCTGGCATTGTGCCAACTGTGGAATAAAAAGATCTCTGGAATTGTATTGCCAACTATAACAATTCCTTTTGATCACCCTGTATAATGCCTGAAGCAATTTGTCTATACGAATAAAAAAAGCATAAAGTGTGATAGGCAACTATGGAAAACCAAATGATAGTTATTTGTGTATTAAGAGCGTAAAGTGATTCTTTGTACTCAAGCACAGCAACGCTCGTGATACACATAATTTTTTCTACGATTGCATCTTCGATTAATAAAAACGTATATCGTACATACTGAAAATAAATTTGTTCTGTCAATAGACAAGTTTTGTTTGTACCTCTGGTAATTATTGAAATAAAGCAATCGAAAACGTTAATTTGAAAGAACGTAATTGTGAACTTTTCATAGCAACCGTAGATAAAAATTAACATGCAAAAATTTTGACATTTCTCTATCACTAAAGTTACATCACAAAATTGCAATGTTAATATAATTTTATTTAGTTTGGGATTATTATGAAACGAAATTATAAAAAATCTTCTGTATAATTAATATATTAGTCTTAGATAAAGTATGACTATTATTCCCTGCGATGATTACAAGCCTCGCTCGCTTTGCTAGCTCGTGCTATAAACTTCATCCTTCGAAATAATAGCATTATAGTGTCGTTATATAAAGTAATGTAATTGTATGACATTTTATTTAGATTTCCTTTTATTCATTTACGTCAGACATGAAATTTATATTTCGTTGATGCAAATGAGCATTAGTTACATGTTGCCACATTTTAGCCATAACGTGACATATTAAACACGAATTGAAGTTAGCTTTCTGCATCTGTCATTGTAACTTAACATAACTTTTCAAATAATTAATAAAATTTTACCTTTTTTGTCCGGTCATAAAAAAATTATAGCATGTGACTCTTTTATAAACTCTTTAGATACTCGTAACTAAAGAGACGTTTATAAAATTAGTAGATAATATACTATTCTGTAATATGTGTGTAAAGTGTTACATTTTTGCTCGTACTTATATTGCTAACTTTCCGCTGTGACTAAAGGTTCTAAGCCACCGTGTTTAAGATGTTATTTAGCACTATAGAAACCAGTACGTTAAATGACATTTATCTTTTTTATCAGTTTATTAATTCGTAAAATGATTGTTTAATGACAAAATTTCATTAGTCATATATTTCACAGAAACAAGTGGTTAAAATTTTTAACCACGCAAAATTGCATGGTTGCCATGGTTAACTTAATAAAATAAAGAGTTTGTTGTTATTTGTTAGAATCAACGAATTTGGAGCAACGATTCTGCGCATTCGATCGCGCACTTGCGTCGTCGACGCTCACTCGAACTACAACGCTCTCTCTCGATATAGCAGAGTGCTGTAGTCGGTCGCCGAACGTGATGTGTCAAATGAAACATTATTCTTTCAATATATTATTCCTTTATTATCTATTCAGTGTGTAATTTATTCAATTACCCTCATATGGACTATCCTGGCATCCACTATTTCCAATAGGTTATGGGCCCAGAAGAGGTGTAAGTGAAAATAAAGTGAAAAGTGCAGATTTGGGATAGGTGGCAAGTTCTCAAAAAAAAATAAAAAATTATGACTGAGTTGTTCCGTGCAAATATAACCAAGCTGAACAATGACAATTACTCTGTGTGGAAGTTTAAAATGGAGCTTCTTCTCATCAAGGATGATTTATGGAATCAGGTCAGCACAGAAAAACCATCAGGAGCAGCAGAAGCTGCGGCGTGGCAGAAAAAAGACGACAAAGCACGAGCCACCATGGGACTGCTCGTAGAAGACTCGCAGTTAATTCATATACGTAAGGCGACTGCAGCAAAAGAGGTACGGGAATCGTTGAAAAACTACCACGAAAAATCATCATTAACGAGCAAAGTTTATTTCTTAAGGCAGATCTGCAATTTAAAGTTGTCAGAAACAGGCAATATGGAAGAACACGTGACAGCGATGCAAGATTTGGTGGATAAATTAACAGCACTCGGCGAAGAAATAAAGGACCATCTCTTCGTAGCCATGCTGCTTAGTAGTCTGCCAGATACATACGGAACTTTAATTACGGCATTGGAAAGCAGATCTGAGACGGAATTGACGCTAAATTTAGTCAAAGGCAAGCTAATCGACGAATACAAAAGAAGAAAAGGCGTTCCGGACACAGAAGAAACGAGCGCGGCGTTGAGAGCATCACAGAAAAAGGGTACAGATTCGGAAAAAGATAAATCATGCTTCTTCTGTCAAAAACGTGGCCATTTCAAGCAAGATTGTTTCAAATACAAGAAGTGGAAGCCCAATAAGGAGAAGACAGAGAAGGCTAATGAAGTAAAAGAAGAAAATGAGCGAGCGAGATCAGTTTGCTTCAGTGTTCACGAGGCTGAGAGTCAAAAGGAAACATGGTACGTCGATTCGGGCGCCACAAGTCACATGACCAACGATGAGAAATTTTTTGAGCTCTTGGAACGGAAAAATATGCGAGACGTGGCTTTAGCCAACGGCGAAGGCGCGAAAGTATTGGGAATAGGCTCCGGCGAATTACAATGCCTCGATGAGAAGAATGAAGCGGTGAAAGTCAAGGTTAAAGACGTGTTATACGTGCCAGGATTGACAGAGAATTTGTTATAGGTGAAGAAACTCATAGAGACAGGTCACACGGTGCAGTTCAAGTTGCAGCAATGTGAAATCATGAAGAATATTATTGTTGTGGCAACGGCGAGCTTGTCTTCAAACATGTACGCGATGAGAGTGAGTCACCGAGCACTGGCTGCGAAGGAAAGCCAGCACACCCCAAATTGTCAACATACCTGGCACAGAAGATTCGGACACAGACACCCAGAAGAAGTTAAAAAACTTCAAAATAAGGAACTGGTGTCGGGCTTGAAGATGCGAGATTGTGGAATCAGAGAAGTGTGTGAATGCTGCATCAAAGGGAAATTGTCGAGAAGTCCAATTCCGAAGGAAGCGACAACCAGAGCAACTTCAGTTCTCGAATTAGTACACACGGATCTCTGCGGGCCTATGCAGAACGCAACACCGAGTGGAAAAAGGTATTCAATGACCATGATTGACGACTATAGTAGATTTACGGAAGTATATTTTCTAAGGTACAAGTCAGAAGCCGCGAAATACGTCAAAAATGATTTTTGCACTAGAACTACCTTAATCTAAATAATTTTTAAAAAATGTTTCGAGGGTTTATGATTGCGGATATTTTTCCATAATCAGTAGTGGAATCGCGCCATGTAGAAATGTAGAAACGAAGCGCAAGAAAAAAAAAACGATAAAAACGGAATTTGGTATCGCGTCTTATCTTTTTGTAGAATAGAAATGTACTTCGGGTACCTTCGGTTATTGTATTATCTCTTTTGTAAAAATCGACTAATATTTTTACATTTCTAATAAACAAAAAAATAATTTGTTGAAACAAGTCGTCAATTTTTGGGAATTTTGGACCAGTAGGTAATTATTATTATTAAAATAATGAAAAGTGAAATATATTTTTAAAGAATTTTGTATTATAACTAAAAAGTAGTAGAAAATTTGAAAAAAAAAATACATGTAGCAGATTTCGGTAGATGATATATTTATGCGCGTGAAGTGTGGTTACCAGCAGTCGAATCACGCCCCCCAAAGATGTTAGTGGTGAGAGCCGCACGAGTAATTTTAATGTGGTGAAAATTGTTTGTTGGCTGAGGAAATCAAGTCCGGATTCTCAAATTCTGACTCTATACCACTGAACCACTTACTCCATGAAAGTTAAAAAGTTATATGTTTATAAATACGTATTTATAATTTAGTAATAGCGTTTCTAATGTATTTAATGGCTACATATGAAGTAATAGAAGAAGAAAGAAGGTACGCGATAATCAAAAATAGTATTGGAAGAAGTGTGAGAGACATTTTAAAGATTTATTTAGGTTTACAAATAACGAATATTTTCCGCATTATTTGATTGCAATTGATCTTCATCTACATATACTATGAGCTTGATTCACTATAAATTTATCAGTCTAGCAATCAAACATTATTATCGGCTACAGCTTAAACGGTTTGTGCGATTGTTGTGGTTTTTTTCTAGGATTTAAAGAATGTTTGGGACTAGTGCCTTTTGGGTATATCAGATTTTTCGAAAGTATAGTCCGCGTGAAATTAATGAAAATCATTTGAAAATTTCAATGATCGAAGAATGCACGCGTTGCTTTTGACATTACGCATTATACGTTTTATATAAATATTTCAATTTCTAGACAAGTTGGAAAATTTTTGTAATTTGATTTAGGTATTAGAGATTTGAGGATATATGTTTTGAACTGTTTTCAATTGATTTTATGTTTATATAAAAGGTTTTAAGAACAAAACGTCTATTTGACCAATAGCAAAAGTTAAGCGCTCAAAAGAAGATCAAGTCTCGGATGAGTCAAGTAAGAAGCAAGAATCAACGGTAAAGACCAGAAGTCATCGCGTAATTAAAAAACCATATTACCTAAAAAACTATGTAAAATAATAATAAGTGAAATATGTAAGTTAGTTTATAAAAAAAAAAGAAAAGTTGATGTAACAGTTATAAAAATGTTAAGTTGTTATTGTGGTTGTTAGAGAGAGGTTAGTTGAAAAAAGTAACGTATTGTTTTGGAGCGTGAGGCTAAAAACTGAATAAAGAATTTATCCAAAAATTGTTGAATGTTTATTACAATAAATATACCTTACACTATATACTATTTGAATAAGGTATATATGTATATTTATATACGATATATTTATCTGGATTCATCATGCCTATTTGTAAATCATTGCAGCCTAGACGGTTTGTCGATTTATTTTAAACTTTTTTTATTTGATATAGATAAATCATGGGGAGTGCATATTGATAGTCTCAGATTTTTCGTACACATAATGTGCGAGAAAACTTGAAAAAACATGCATTTTTGGGGCAAAATTAACTAAGAGTGTGGAGGTTTTAAAATTTTTAAGTCATCTATTGAAATTTTGACATTTGTCAGTGAACACGTCGCATTTTTAATTATAAATTATTTAAATATTAAATTTTTGAGAGTAGTATTGACATATTTTATGTAAATTGGGGAATGAGAGGATATTTTTATTATAACTACAAATTTCGAATACGTGTATTTAAAAAATAAATTTTTGACGTGCTGTATAAAGTTGATTTTAAAACAAAACGTCAAACTGACAAGTTTTATAAAGTATACAGGTAAACCCAACCAAATTTGTCCTCTATAGTAATATCGTTGATTGACTAATAATGTATAATCAAGGGTAATATATAGCAAAACCAAGCAAATTTCGTTCACGGTAATGTACATTTAAAAAAAAAACCGACAACTAGAAATGGAATTAATTTTGGCAATTTTTAATCGACAATTGTTTTGCTGAAATTGCTTTAAATCCTATTGTGTTTGATATGAAATAGCTATTTACATAACAAGTGTGCAAATTAAGTCTTCGTGCACGAGTTTTATACAATGCTTTTTGTAACGAGTTAAAATTTTAAAATCGACAATGAGGAAATTTATTCTATTTGAAACGTGAATTTATATCGACAGTTTAGTATGCCATGAATTGACACTTGTTATTTGAAAACAAATTGTTTATTTTTTCTCGTGAAGTTTGTTAAAATATGTCTGATTGATGGCGTTATAAGCTAATGTCTCTATTTATAAATTCCTTAAAATGTGTGTATATAAGTACAATTAGCGTTTTGATAGTAAAAATTTGGAACCATAAAAATGTGTGTTTTTTTAATTAATTTGCGTACTAGTGCGCAAATTTAGACTTTCTATCAGTTTCCAAGGTAATGTAAATGTTATTTTGAATGATGCGAGGACAAACAGTCTTTTGAAGGGCTTTCGTGCAGAATTTTTGTTTATCGGCAATTGTTTTAGTGAATGTGCTTAAAAACCTATTGCGTTTGGTATCTAATGAAAGGTTTTTTGAAGAACTCGTGTAAAACATTAAATATTTTTCGATTGAGATTTGTTTTAGTAAAATTATTTCTAAACCTGCCATGAAAGGTCTTTTGAAGGGCACGCATACAAAATTTAATAATATTCGATCGTCAATTGTTTAAGTGAAAGTGCTTCAAAACTAATTCCATGTGGTACGCAAGGAATTTTAGGATAGAAGTAAGAGTAATTTTGAAAATTGATTTAGGTATAGATGATTGAGAATACATGTTTTGAACGGATTTCAATTGATTTCATGTTCATTAAAATTTTTAAGACAAAACGTAAATTTTACAAATAGTTTTTAAAAGTATATGGAAACAAAGCAAGATTAGTCTGCGGTAATAATATATAGTAAAACAAAACGAAAAATTGATTATAGCATTCTTCAATGCAAAAAAAAAATGGAACTCGAATAAACGATGTCAGAAATAATATTCCAGCGATTTCCAACAGTTTTTCAAAAAAGCTTAGAGAAAAATTGCAATTGATTTCATGTACGAGGGTAAGGTGAAAAGTTATCGGCCTCACACAGAGATGGCGCTCCAATCAGCAAAAATTTGTGTTTCAAATAGTTCTCTCAAGTAGTTTGTTTACACAAATTTTTGAAATAGACGTTTTGCATGTTTTTCGTTAAAATGGATAAATTTGAATATCGTGTGGTCATAAAATTCTTCGTTTTAGATGGATTAACCCTTAGGAAATTCATCCGAAGTTGACAAAAGTTTACGGGGACTTTGCTCCAGTTCCATGTCAAAAAGTGGGCAGCTGAATTTAAACGTGGTCGCACGTCCCTCAAAGATGACCCACATGAAGGACGGCCAAAAACCGCCACCACACCGGAAATCATCCAAAAAAAGCTTTATATAGTGTTGGACGATAGGCGAGTGAAGGTAAGTGAGATAGCTGAGGCTGTAAGGATATTGGATGCGAAAGCTCTGCGCAAGAGGGGTGCCACATTTGCTGAATGCCGATCAAAAGCAAAAGCGCAAACGATCTTCACAGCAATGTTTGGACCGATTCAATAAGGATCCGACCGATTTTGTGCGGCGATTTTCCACCATGGATGAGACATGGGTCCACCACTACACGCCAGAAACGAAACAGCAGTCCAAGCAGTGAGTGGAAGTCAGTGATTCAGTGCCACAGAGAGCGAAGTCGCTCGCATCTACCGGAAAGGTCATAGCCAGCGTGTTTTAGGATGCGAAAGAGATCCTGTTAATTGATTACCTTGAAAAGGACAGAACAATTAGAGGCGAATATTACTCCAACCTTCTTGACCAGCTGGATGCCAAAATTCGCAAGAAGAGGCCTGGCTTGCAGAAGAAAAGAGTGCGCTTGCGATGAGAAAACTGCGGAATTTGGGGTACGATTTGCTCGACCAGCTCCCATATTCTCCTGATTTGGCACCCCGAGTCTTCTATCTGTTCCCAAACTTGAAGAAATTTGTTTCTGAGAAGCGCTTCGCGTCCAATGAAGAAGTTGAGAGGGCCGTAGATGAATATTTTCACAGCCTTCCAGACTCTCACTTCCGGGAAGGAATATTGATGTTGGAGAAACGCTGGACCTAGTGTGTTGAAGACAAGGGAGAGTATGTAGGAAAATAAAATAATTTTTTAACTGAAAATCGCAGTCTTTCATTGTCAGGCCGAGAACTTTTCACCGTACATATAAAATATAAATGTGGACCGTCATCAGGAATGATGTCCGAAGGATTTTTATTAATTTAGCAAAATGTATTCGGAAATAAAACACGTTTTTGATTAAAAAATTTATAAATATTTGTTCAAAATAAATATAGAATTATTAGTATTAATATTATTTATGCAGCAAATAAATTTATTCTTTCGATGAAAATAAACGATTTCTACGAAGAAAAATTCACGTTTTGTTTCTATTATATTTTGACGTAAACAAGCGACAAAAGTGGTTTTTACATAGCGCGATGCCGATTTATCGCTTATTCACTACAATAGTATATTACATAACAGGCATCGAAAGTGTAAGATAACGTGCGAGTGTACAAATTGAAAAAAGAGGCGCGCAGCGCCGAGTTATTTAAGTACACGAGCACAGTTATCACAATTTCGAGCGAGTTATGTACATCACTTTTCGGACGACTAAAAAATATTTTCACAGCTGATGCGTTTTTGTAGGCAAACGTTGATGTTTGACGTTTGAGGTTAGGTATGGTGATATCAACTGTATTAACCGTTATGTAAATAATGCTAAAATATTAGTAAATAAGTAATTATTAATTATAAAAAATAAGATTTATCTGTGCGAATGTGTTGAAAAATCTATCAAAACTCTAATTTAAATAATAATACAAATTATTTTCATTTATTTTATTATTTTCTTTCATAGTAACGCCATATGTTGTCAATCAGTGGAATTTCACCTGATATATTAGAAGTGTTCGTTATAATAACATGCAGTACGGTGGGGTGGGTAGCGTTACGGAATTCGAATCCGGAGATCCCGAGTTCGATTCCCACTCAAGCTAGAAATTATAATTACAACCACTCTACGGCTCGGTGAGCCCGGACCCTGCACTGTAATTGGGATTCAATTCCTGTTGTGCAGAGTAACATAAATAATAATAATAATAATAATAATCAGTTTATGTTATGTTCAACTTTCCGTAGTAATTTATTATGTTATTATGGTTACTTTCATAATTGGTCGTCTGAAAATATCATTTTCTTAGCAACGAATCACTACTTTTCTACATTTATACATGGCGCTATTCCGCTACAGATATTTTTGATCGGTAGTTATTTTTTCAGTTTTTTTTTTAATGACATACTCTAACTTTTTGACCTTATTCGAAAGAGTAATTTTTTCCCTATACAAAAAATATTTAAAAAATAATACTTTATTTTTAAAAAATTAAGAAAAATCATATTGAATAAATGCAATTTTACTGATTTTTACCGGAAATGAAATTTAGTTGCCAAAGATATAATAGTGATAAAATAAACAAAAATCAAAGAGGTGGCTGTTACTCTCAAGAATAACGGCCGTCTCTAATAGATAATTGGACGTACCTGTAATAGGAGTATATGATCGATGAATGTCTATTTTAACATATATCCATGTACTACTCTCGCATGTAGCACAGTTGCCAGCGTAACATGTATAATTTCCTACGTCAGAACTTGAAAAATCATATACTTTAAGTGTAGACTGCGTATTGTATTTGTCAGAAATCTGATGAGCTTTGTCAGTTAAGTCTATTGAATTTCCCAGTTGCCACGATAGAGAAGTTTTGCTGCAAGTGTGACATTTTAAAATCACAGGATTTGCTTCAGAATCATTCCGCACGTTTGAGTGAACTGCAGGTAGAGGTGTCTCTATCACTTCTTTAAAGGTTGATCCTTGAATATCGGCAGGAGAGTGACAATATGGCACAAAAGGTTCTTGCCAGAATCTTGTCACCACCGTGTGCATGAACTCACACAAGTTTAGATCACAATTCCATTCATTACCACCGAGATAAATTACTTTTAAATTATTTACATCATCAATTATATTGAAATTTAAAGTTTTAAGATTGTTATTTCCTAAATTGATTGCTTCTAAAGATGGTACATTTACAAAACAGTTTTCTTCTATATAAATTATATTGTTAAATTGTAAATTGACCAACGAAATATATGGCAAGTTAGCAAATAAATTTGTTTGAAGAGAAGTAAGGTTATTTTTTGAAAGATTTACTTTTTCTAATTGTTGTGTATCCGAAAAGATATCTGTTGGTAATTTTGTGATAACATTGGAAGATAAATCTATATCCTTTAAATTTATCAAATTTTTGAAGGCGTGGTTGTCAATGAAATGAATATTATTTTTTGTTAAGGATAATGATCGTAGTTCTTTGCAATGAGTCAAAATATTTCCATGAAGTGTTGATAGAATCTTTCCTGAAAATCAATTCATTCATTAAATTCAAAATTTGAGTTCAAATGAAAAGTACTAACTTTATTTAATATCACTTTATTTTACACAATTTTGTAATTAATACAATTTTAATAACTAGTTTCAATCATTTCGGTCATCATCAGATAAAGTTACTACTTTTCATTTGAACTCAAATGTTAAACGATATATCACAAAGCAAAGACTGAAATAATTAAACGTTTTTCATTAAATTCATTTTGCACTTAATTTTCGCCAACATTTTTATTTTTGCGTCATTCTTTCAAAATTTCTTACTTGTTTATTTCTTCATACATCAAAGAAAGTACAAATACACCATTATAAACACAATAAAATAAAATTATAAATACCAAATACCTTCATAGATTAATTTGTCTGAATCGCAGAGGAGTTTCTCCGAATTAGGAATTTTATGAAAATTCAGTTCGTGAAAAAATGGTACAAGTACCAACAAGAATATAAACACTTGCATGGTGCCTCTTACACATTCAATACTGTATATTGTATTATAATTTACTATGTTGTAAGTACTTACGAGTATATATTTTATTTGCAAGTTTCCTGGTAATATTTTTACAGTAAATTAGATTAGATAAATCTCATTTTTGTTGACTTATCTACTAAAGCAAATAAAGATATGTGATTAAGTGATTGTTGAAGTATAAAAATTGTCTGTCGAAACAGCACATACATAATACTAATGAACATAAAGAAGTTGTTTTTTTTTAATTGAAATTGGAAAAAAATTAAATAATTTAAAATAGAGCTATAGCTTGGAGAAAAATGTAAAAGTTAAAAAGAAAAATACATATATCAAATTTTAAATATAATACACAATTATATTTATTAAGACGATATATTAATATGAAAAACAAAAAGTATAGAAAAACAAGAAAAACAAAAAACGAAAAGAATTAAAATAAGTTTCCCATACACATATATTGTATATTCTTAAAAGCAAATGTTCAGTAGACAATACAAAATTGATTTCATTTCACTTATGCTTCTCTTTTTGCTATTGTTTCCTGAGTAATGGGGGATTCAAGTAGTAGAGGTTTTAATATATATTTATTAAAATAAGTTCTTGACTGTACATCATATTTAATACAATATAAAATCATACCATAAATGATATCTTTATTACTGAAATATGAAAGTTAAAGTTGAATAATTTAAAACGCTCATTGCAATTACGTAGTTGCATTAAGCCAATCACAGAGCTTTGTCTGAAACGTTTGTCGGTGCTCAATTTTACTGAGAAGAAGACGAAGAAGAAATAAGCATTCAGTATTCTACGATTCTACCAATGACGTATAATACTAGACGAATTATGCCGTATTCAAGCCAATGCAAACGCCGTTGTTATCCGTCTAGTTATGTTTTGTCTGAGGATTCTACTGACAACGACACACGTTACGTGAAGTTACGTGTTATTTATCTCTGTCTTATCTGTCTCTCTTTAAGCTAACATGCAACTGTGTCACATTCGTTTGTTTCGAAAGTTTAAATATTTTTATCATTCTTAATACAAGTTTTAAAAAAAAAAAAATTGGGTATAATAATTTTATTACGTAGATTAATATATAAAAAATTCAAACAAGTCTTGAAAGGCCCATTGATTTTGACTAACCTCCCTTTCCCTTCCCCCAGCCACCCCCAAACGAGAACCACTTTTTTTCAAGATTTTCCAAGCTTTCTATGGGAATCATCAGCCGTCAATTGACAAATCTGTCATCAGATAATGAAAATATGGACATTTTTGTTACTGGAACGTAAAACAGCATCAAAATCGGTTGATTTTTAAAAAGTTATGATTTTTTGAATAAAAAGAAATATTTGCAGAGGTTGGCATTCAATTGTCCGTAGTACGTAGACACTCGAACACATACGGACACTCAATCGCACGCACGCACGCGCAGGCACACACACACACACACACACACACACACACACACACACACACACACACACACACACACAGATAACGCACACCCAGATGTAAACGCAAACGTGTTGGACGAGTTTAGTTTTTCTTTGTTTTTAACAGGTAAAAATCCGGCACATTGTTAAGTACGGGCTTCTCAATGTCTTTGGCAGATTTTCACCTATCCTCGTAAAAAAACAAAAAAAAGATCACCAAGTTTTTCAGTAAGGCGTGTGCGTGAACGTTTGCGTTTACATCTGGGTGTGCGTGTGTGTGCGAGCGTGCGTGTGCGAGCGTGCGTGTGCGTGCGTGCGTTTGAGTGTCCGTATGTGTTCGAGTGTCTACGTACTACGGACAATTGAATGCCAACCTCTGCAAATATTTCTTTTTATTCAAAAAATCATAACTTTTTTAAAATCAACCGATTTTGATGCTGTTTTACGTTCCAGTAACAAAAATGTCCATATTTTCATTATCTGATGACAGATTTGTCAATTGACGGCTGATGATTCCCATAGAAAGCTTGGCAAATCTTGAAAAAAAGTGGTTCTCGTTTGGGGGTGGCTGGGAGAAAGGAAAGGGAGGTTAGTCAAAATCAATTCGCAGCTTTTCAAAGACAAGATTTTGGGCGACTTCGAAAAAAAAATTTCATCCAATTTGTTTCAAAACTGACAAATTGACAGGGGTTTGAAAAGTGACGTTTTTTTGGGATTCTTTATGTGACCGGTTTTTTTTTTTGAGCAGTGTATATATTAGGGTGTCCGTTATTTTGGCAAAGTCGGAAATTTGATGCTCTCACCCTCTAAATCAACTCATAATAAATTTTAAAAAATTGAGTTAAAATCCCAGGTCTGTCAAATGACTTTAAAACGTGCCGCAAGAGGGCTCAATATTTGCATGTAGTTTAAATGGGGAAATTGCCTTTTCCGATACTTTTATGTATAACTTTTTATGATTTAGACCTAAAAATATTTCAAGATAACTGGTAATCAGGTACATTAAAATTCAAGTTATTTGGATAAAATCAACGCCATAGCGTCAATTTGAGTAATACGAAGTTTGAAGCATAAAAACGATAAAAACGTTAATATAAGAATTTCGATTAATATTTCAGTTCTCGCCAGTAAAATTTATTCAAAAAGGTCAAAAAAACAAGATCTCCAAAGTTTATATACAAAAAATTTAAAATTCATATTTGTTTATGAGCTCCGAAGCATTCTCCCATGAACACAGTATGCTGCTCTGGTAAGTCTATCAAGAAATATTAAATAATTAGTTTCTTGCAAAGAAAGTCCCGTTGACAAATATAAATTTTCAATTTTTTGTATATAAACTTCGAAGATCTTATTTGTTGACCTTTTTGAATACATTTTACGGGTGAGATCTGAAATATTAATCGTAATTCTTATATTAACGTTTTGTCGTTTTTATACATGAATGTATCGGAAAAGGCAATTTCCCCATTTAAACTACATGCAAATATTGAGCCCTCTTGCGACACGTTTTAAAGTCATTTGACAGACCTGGGATTTTAACTCAATTTTTTAAAATTTATTATGAGTAGATTTAGAGGGTGATAGCATCAAATTTCCGACTTTGCCAAAATAACGGACACCCTAATATATAATATAAAACAAAGAGTGTCAGATCTGGTGAGCTAGCAAGTTATTCTACTTCTCCACCGCGTCCAATCCAACGACATGGAAATGTACGATTTAAAAATGTTCCGACATTTTGAGCATTACGCGCAGGGACGTCGCGTCGTCATGTTAAAACCATATTTAAAGCTGTAAGGGCAGCTATCATTTTATTTTGTAGCAGAGCCAAATAATTTTTAGCCGTAGTATTGCTGCCAACAAAAAACCGGCCATATAATGTGTGGTTCCAATTATATCATCCCAAACATTCACTTTCTTAAGTCGTTAAGTTCTTGTTCTATGAAATAGGTGCAAATTTTCCTTACTCCAATGCCTACAATTTTCGAATTTACTGTAAATAAAAAGTTGCTTCGTCTATAAAAACCATATTTCAAAAATTTATTTTCTGTTCTGTATCGCATACAATCATGGCCTAACGAAGTAATTTTGTCGTTCGTCCATGAACTACAACTAATTCTTGATAATTCTAAATGTGGTATGCCTTAAATGAAATGTTCCTTTTTTAATAATTTGTGTACAGCACTTTTGGGAAAAAAATTAGGATTATCGATTGTTTTTAAATATAAAAAATCTATTTATCAAAAAATTCAAAGTTACCGATTTTTTAACGTTCTTTTAATCATAAATATGTTCATTTAACATAGATTTTTAATTCGCGTTTACAATATTTAAAATGTTATTATTACTTATTTTAAAGTGCACCTAACTAATGAAATTGCGAGATCATATGAGTTGTGTGTATTAGTGATGCGCCGAATACAATTTTGGCCGAATAACCGAATACCGAACATTACCGAATTTCATAGCGGCCGAACCGAATATTCGGTTCTAGTTAAAATATGCGCACACCGCGCAGTTGCGTGCTGTGCATCGAAGCGTTCTTGTTTTCTGTGTATTATCTTAAGAATTGCGATTTTTTTTTTCTAATATTTTTTTTATGGGGTGGCTAGCTCAATGGTATGAAGTCGGCCTGAGAACCGTGGTTCAATTCCCACAGGCGACAAACAATTTTCATAATTTCAAAAACTACCCCTGTGGCTCCTCCACCACTAACATCTTTGGGGGCAGTAATTTGACGACTGGTAACCGCACTTCACGCGCAAAATATATCACTTACCGAGATCTGCTTCGGCAGAGTGCCACACCCAGTAATGGGTAGAAGGCGTGATGATATATTTATTTATTTTATTATTTATAAATAATTTACGTTATTATATGCATTATAATCGTTTTCAAATAAATACGAACTACTAATATGACAAAATATTTTTGTTTTAAATAAATTATTAATTTCCAGAAACAAATATAAAAATGCCGAATGTTCGGTCGGATAACCGAATAATTCGGCTATAACCGAATAAACAAAAAGTTGCCGAATATGCCGAATAATAACCGAATATTCGGCGCATCTCTAGTGTGTATGTGATCGTGATCTGAAAGTGAACCATATCAAGTCCAAATCTTTATTAATAATCTGAATCTGATTGATGTGATATAAATGTGGTCTACAATTTTCTATTACACTTATATGTTTCTAATAAAAATAATTAAAGCAAATGTTTAGCTTTTTTGTTTCGATTAAAAAAATCGATAAGATAATCTTTTGATCATATAATAAATTTAAATCGATCATTTCATAAAATCGATTTTTTTATCGCATTCGATTTCAAAATTTGCAATAAATCGATAGAATCGATCAGACTGGTCAATTGAGATAAATCGATTCCATTACATAATCAGAGATCGATTTCTAAATTCAAAGAGCGCCCAACCCTAGTCGCGAATGCTTCAGTATTTACTAACAGTTATTGCGCCTGCTCGTATTGCAGTTAATAATTACGAGTAGATATGTAAATACTCATTTGTTTGTATTTATATCGGTTATTGTCGTCGTTCGTCATCATCGTTCATCACCACGATTAACTGCCTGCGCATCACCCGTCGCATTTTCTCGTAATGGTCCGGAAATATTTCACTATAACTGTGCGTAGAAATACTTACCTTCATTACCAACTTCGCATTTATTAAAGAGTTGGAATCTTTGAGGGTCGTGAGAGCTTTTTAAAGTCATTTTGGAGTGCGATTGAAAAAAGTTTGAAAAACACTGGCTTACACCAATAGCTTGCCCAATCGCTTTTATAGACAATCTGTTATTATTATTTATAACGTCACAATTTCATTTATTTTCTCAGCCTTTAATGCACAATTAGATCTATTTCTCTTCGTATGTTCAGGCTGGACGCAACCATTTCCTCTAGTTATTAACAATTTTTGAAATTGTTATAGTACTTGGTGTAGGCCTTTCAGGAAATGGTCTTCGATATATATATATATATATATATATATCACGCTATATCCCATTAAATGGAGTAGCACCCTAAAATCATTCATGTAACATTTACTCATCAGATTCATCCTCAGTCCTCGTCAAACACTCCTAACACATCACCTTCACTTGAACCACAATCACAGATCTCTCCATATAAGCTCATATACTCATCACACTCGAAATCATTCATCACACAACAAACCTTCAATCATATCCATCCAATCACTTCTAATTACTTTTCAATCATCTTTCTTCGATGTACGTTCCATATGCGTAAAACATCTCTAATTACTCCAGCTTACTCTTCTAACGACGAATCTACAAAGGATAGAAAAGAAAAGAGCAATAGTCTGTGCTTGTATTTAAAAAAAAATCCACACAACGCAGTAACTGAAAATTAAATAAAAATTAAGTAAAAAGTAAATTTCACACAATTGCAGTTAAACAATCTATGTAAAAACTGAAAACAAATTAAATAGATAATAAAAGAAGGGAGTTTCGCCCTACGCTTGTTTTTGAAAATAAATTCTATATAATTGTAGTTGAGACTCTATGTAAGATCAAAAAACAAATAAAAAAGATAAGAAAGGAAGGCAGTGTAGCCCCCTGCGCTTGTTTTTAAAAGTGAATTTCACACAATTTCAGGTAAGCACTTTCATAAAATTACTAAACAAGAAAACTAAAATTAAGAATCATGTACTTGTCTTAAATCAGCAGATTCATCCCGCAATTAATCTTCGCTAAACGTCTTTATCCTGACATATCACTTTAGCTTTAACCACATTCATAATTCCTTTCATATTACCTCGTTTGTTCCTCATACTCAATCATATTCATCCACGCAATCTTTCACCTTCAATTTTACCAACATGCACTTGTTTCACGAATCTCTCATTTAACAAACGTACCATATGCCCAAACCATCTCAGCTAACTTCTGATTTATATCTTTTTCTAACTACATTCTTCTCAATCTCATACATCAATGTATTCCGCACAAGATTTGTTCTAGTATATCCATACACACCCCCATATACCTCATTTCCACAGCAGTTATACTCTAAGACAAAGTTATACGAATTATTTAATATGAGCAGTAAAGAAACATTATTTACCAGTAAAAAATCCTATTCTCAGTAATAAATAAATTTGAGCAGTAAATAAAATTACTACCAATAAAAAAAAATTTTCAGTCATATTTGCTCAGTATAAAATAGTTGGCTAATAAATACGAATCATAACAATTTCAGTACAAATAATGACTCTCTTAGTAACTATAATAACCCTTCCAGTAAAAAATAATATATATAAATATATATACCGAAACGGTTCTAAAAGTAATAAATTGCATAAAGATCGTCTTAAGCTAATTTATTATTATATTTTTCGTGCAGAAAGTATAAAAATTGCACAAAAATATATTTGTATACATATTTAACTTTTGCACATTTCTAAAACTATAATTATCTAAAAACAAGTAAGTATTATAAAGACTTGTTATGAAAATTAAATCATTTAAAATTGTAATTAATCTCCACAACTCTGTTAACTTTTCATAAACAGTGAATAATTTATTTCTACATATTAATACAAAATTTAATTGTATATTGAGATTTGCATAATAAATTAAAACTTTTATATACAGTAGTTATTGCTTAATTAAAAATCCATTTTTAAATTATAAGTTCTATTTCATCGTAAATTCAAGCAAAGTTAAATTAAACCGCCTGTTAATTTGAAACAAATATTAAATATTTCAAATTAACAACTAGCAAAATAAATCATAAAACATCTTTAAATATTTAACTTATCACAACACTAATTCATCAATATATATTAAAATACACTTTTATATCAGGCAAATATTTGTATAAAATTTGTCATAAAATTTATACAACAATAACGTGTGTTTTGGTACATTCCACGACCGTTTTACTATCTTTTTATTCTAAACAAAATTATTTTTCTACTCATAAACAAATTTTTAGTTAAACTACAGGTAATCATATTGATTCTTCATATTTAAATAAATGACTTACATGGTACAAGATTACTATAAAAATATTACCTTGTAAATACTATAAAACAGTTTGATTAAAATATTTTTGTAACTATAGGCAAGAAAGAAAAAAATAATATTATTTAACCATATTATAAATATTAGAGATACGAATGGCTGATGGAATTTTCAAAAGCCACTTCAGATAAATCAGGTTTGATAATGACATTTTCCAAGGACGTATGTATTTCACTGTCTTCTTCAATAGAACTGGTGACAGTGGAGTCATGATTTTCACAATCTCCTACAGGCTTCAGTCCCAAAATAATCCTCACACTGTCATTAAGATGAGAAGCTGCTGTAATTTGATGAAAAATCCCCTCAGCTTTACTCAACATCCACTGCAACTCAATATGTTGAGACAAATCATTCACATGTTTAAGAATTTCTGTAAATCCAAAGTTGTTATCCATCAATTTACTCTTCTCAGTTTCTAGAATAGCGACACAGAGCAGAAGATGGAAGTTCTTGCAGGGCAAACCAGTCCAGATCACTTCCCAGAGACGCATTATATCATCTTGGGAGAATTCGCGTTTGAAGAGCACTAAAAGCCACCGAAAACAAAAAAACATGTTTCCGGAGTCATGGCGGTTGAGGTAGCTAGCTAGTTCTGGTTCGGCAAATGACAGCAGGGTGTGAAGTTGAGTTAGTTGTTCCTTCATGCCAGCTTGGTCCATGTCGAAGTTGTTGCACTAAAAAATTCAATATTCATAATATATACACACATTTTACATTTTTGTATCCCAACCATCAATGGCATCTCGAGAACTATAAATGACAAGACTTCGGTTAAATTAGATAAAAGTTGACATTTTAGTAGTGATGGGCATTTACCGGTTCGTTAAAATTATGCTAATTAACTAGCTAAATGAAATTCATAATTTACCCTGGTTAATTATGCATATTTTATTAGATTCGCGAGGATCTTAATCAAATATAGCATATTAATCTAGTTATTTATCAATAATGAATTAAATTTGTCATTTAAAAAAATTTAAAATATTAACTTGAATTATTTTGTGTTTCACCTTTCAAATTAATACAAAATTAGAACACATCATAATATTTAATTTTTTTAAATATGAAAAAATATTATTCATTCAAAGCTACAATATTAACAAAATAAACAGCTTTTTTCGTGTAAAAAAAGTACCGAGATACTTTTTATTTTTACATTTTAAATCTAACAAAACTTTAAAATAGCGGGAAATGTAACATTAACCGGTTAATTATGACACCAAATTTAATTCGGTTATTTAACGTCAATTATGTTAATTATCATTGCTCATTACTATATTTTTGTTGATCAATTTAATAACATATCAGCTCCCCATTTTTGAGATAACACAAAATTATTATTTTTATATGGAACGAATAGTTGAATTTACACATTTGATTTAAATATCATATTTTCCCCTTTCCAACGATGTCAAGCTTATTTTCTTTTTCTTTTTATTGGTAAATAGCAGATTTTTTTTTTTTTATTTAAATTAATTATATAATTTATCATCATTATAGTTTCTATGATATATGTATACATTATACCTTATTTACTTGAGCAAATATAAATAGAATTCATACGTTACTTGATTTATGTTCAATAATTTATATTTATTGATAATTAAAAAAGATAATTCTGAACTACTCATTTCATTTGAAAAAATGTAATATATGATGTCACATCTCAGAAATGAGCGAATTAAAAAATTATTTTAATTTTCTAATGTAAATAAAACTTCAGTATCCATAATTTTTATTTGAAACTATTCACTCTCCTACTAATTAAGAATTAAATTTATTTGATAAAATCGTTATTTCCTAATTTTTGTTTATATATATTGACCTAATATATTATCTAATTAACCAAAGTCGTATATAGTCGTATATAGTTCTTGAGATCCCAATTGTGGTCCGGATAAAAAACAGCTTATACAGTTAAATAAGAATTATAATATTAACTTAAGAAAACAAAGTCAATGATTACCATAGTTTAATCCGAAAGTAAATAAATATGTATGCCTACCACTTTATCCATGAACCCAACAAAACACCAAAAGGAATCAACCTCATTTCCCATTAAACACAAAATTGGCGACAATAAGTCGCTCATTCCTTGGACGTAACCCAAATCGAAATTGTACATCACATACGTCATCAATATATCAAACAACAAGCAAAGATTCGGATTATCGTCTCCCGCATAAAATGGGATCGTTCTGTCAGTCCTATTTACATCTTTTTCGATTAAACTTTTTCGTTCTCGATAATCGGAAAAGTGGTTTTCTTGGATTGGAGTCATACTACGCCATTGTAGTTTCATATTAAAGTATTCAGCATTTTTTTGTCTCTGAATTTTTTCTCGATCGTCTTTAGTACTGTCCCAAGGAAAATAACCCAAGAGATATCTCCAAACTTCGTTTCTTAGCGATGGTTGGACACCCTACAATTATTAAAACATACGTAAATAAGGATTAAAAATATTTTTAAATGTTTAAAATCGCAGGATATAACTTACACCTCTGAATATGACTTGCTTGACACCATCAACATCTTGAATTCTTCCCTCGGGGTCCTGTAGACTAAGCCACTGTTCTGGTGTGAGAGGATTACCTCTGGGAATTTGAGGACGAGGAGGTAAAAGAGGAACTTGTGCAACAACCTCGTACTCATCTTGAGTATGAGTAGTAGTTGTAGTATCTTCAATTTGAGTTAAACTACGGTTTAGAAGTTCGCTAACTTCTTCGTCAACAAAACGTGATGACAGTTCTGGAGCTCGATAAACTAAAAATAAAATGTTTTTATTGTAATCAATAATCATTTTATAAATAAATAAAATCTTACCAATATCTGTTAGTCTAGAAAAAGCTTCCATTGTAGTTTCGTAAGGCCTGTGATGTAGATTCTTAATAAAACTCCACACATAATCAGTGCTCTGCTCCGGGAAAAGATTTAATTCGGCAAATGAATTTTCCAAGATGTTATTAGGTTGATCAACAATAATATATAAATGTCTGTCTTTTGAAGGCACAGCACGTAAAATACCATTTCTTAAAGCAGCTACTAAACAGTCTGCATTACAACGTTGAAATGAAAATGAACACAGTGATTTCCTGTTTCCATCGTTAAAACTTAACTTCTGATTGTTGCGACTAACACGAAAACTTTTAATTTCCTTCATATTTACTCGAAACATTTTGGCTCGAGACAAACTGTCTGGTGGTGAACTACCACTTAATGTTCGATTTCGTCTTTCGACTGTGTTCACCATGGCCCATTCTTGATCTTGCATATCTGAGTCAATTGTAATGTCATTTGGTTTCCATTCGATGTATCTTGTGCGATTCGAATTGGGATATTCAACAATAGATAAAGTCCCTGATGTATTTAAATATTGGATGTAATTTGCAGAAGCACCAGTAAGTAAAACACCATTTTGACAAAATAACTCCATTCCATTTTCATAATATTCTTCCATGTTTACTTGCAATTAACAACTACGCTGTGAATCATACAATTCGAGACAAAACCAGCATATATAGCTGACCTTGGAGAGCTGTCACAACACACGATTTCACTTTTCGGACATCCTACTTAATACAATACTTAATTTTTAATTTGCACAACTGAAAAATAATTATAAATTCAATTTCACAATTATTTAAAAGATGACAAGGGTCAAATGTCACCTTATTAACACATTGCAACTCGTGATCATTACTATCACTCCCAATGACAACCGACATTTCTAGGTTAGTTCTAATGTTTACTAACAGAGCGCACGCAGCGCGCTAATACCGCTTATTCAAACACCGGAAATAAAATCAATTTTGCAATTTCCAATTTTATTTACAAAGATAGACGATATGATACAAATTGGAATATAAAAGATACGATATATTTCTTAACACATATTTGAATTTGATTGTGACATTTCCTTGATTTCACTAAATAAATATATTCGCCTCTGTATACACATTTATTTAATTTTTAATGCAAGGATACGATTTGTGATTCACATGGGTCTGCCTTGAGCGGTAGCGATAACCTAAACAAATTCTCGCAGTCATACAGAAGCGTAGCATATGCAATGGCTTCAGATTTTACGCTAATCGAATCCCGTTTCGTTCCCCTCGTCTCCGACGGCGTGAGACGGACGGGAGGCGGCTCTTATCAGGGTCCAGCAGATCCTGCTTGCGTCTCTGAGTCAATATGCGGAAGAACACCTTCTGATTTCCTCTTCATATGTATGCGTCGCTACGAAACGTTTTCCATACCATATTGATCTTTCATTTGTTCCATACAACACACGATAAACGGATACGAAACACCCTACTTTTGCAGATGCGTGAATGTTTATTTAAAACGATATTTATCATTTATTTAGTCTTCTAATTTATTTATTATTTGTTATGTTCGGGTTGTAAAACAGGAAGATATTTTCAATCATAGCGTAGTGGAACTTTTGATTGTATTAAGTTGGAGTCAATGAAATTTAAGTACATATTTGTTAGTACTTGGGACACGTATACATTAATTAGGTATTATTTTTGGATAAGTGTAGTCAATGTGTTTTTACCCATTACTGGGTGGGGCACTCTGCAGTAGCAGATTTCGGAAAGCGAAATCTTTATGCGCATGGAGTGTGGTTACCAGCTATCAAATCAAAGCTCCCAAAGATGTTAGTGATAGCTGTGGAAATCGAACCCAGGTTCTCAAATTCCACAGTCCAGATCAATGCCACTGAACCACCTATCCCATATAAAATACGTGACATTTTATTAAATGAAACTTATGCTACTGTTTTCTCTGTAGTATCAGGAAAAGTGTTTTCAGTGAAAATTTCTAGAATTTTAGGCTGTCAAAGTGACGAACCAGAACGTATAGACAACAACAATGCATGTTCTAAAGATATCGACACTTGATAGCAAAAAGAGAACCGTTCATCTTCAGTGAGTCGACTGCGAATTTCAGCAGTACTTTAAAAAAGTTCTGAACTGGAGGTTTCGATTTTTTCCAGCATACGAGTTTCCAACGAACGGCGTGTTTTCGTAACAAATGTCACAAAACACCATCAATTCTCGGCTACCCGAAAAAAACATCAGGCAAGCTGGGAAAATTAATGACGAACCGACTGTCTTTTATTCAATCCACGTCGCTTTAGTTCGTCGTCGAGCAGCCAGATGGCGCGCTGGACGAAAAAACAAAACAACAGGAAAAGAGCTTTACCATTAACGCCTGACTGCCTGGGAATACCTTCCGCATTACGCTTTCGCAAAACGGGTGCAAGAAATTATAGAATTTTAACTTTTAATTGTGCTATTATTTGAAATTTTGATCAGAAATTTGCTTGCATAAAAACGGATGTATTTTGCATACTGCTGATACTGCTAATTTCTAATTCTATCTAGTACGAGTAGTAATGCAAATGAAACACGAGAATAATAATTACAAATATAAGAACATGGTTTTAACTATGGTGGAATTCTGTGATAAATCTGTAAGTTTATAGATTCGTAAATCTGTAAATTATAAACAGAATCGCATCAATATTTATTTTCGTTGCAGTTTTGTTCATCATTTATTGATTTATGGATTTATAAAACTTATACGAGATTAACATAGAATATCAGCATTAATAATATTTATTTTATAAATAAGTATATATATATATATATATATATATATATATATATATATATATATATATATATAACCATTTTAAGTTTCGTGCAGAAACAGAAAACCAAATGTATTAAAAATAAATACTCAAATAATGCATATCCAAAAAATACAGTACAACCTACAGGAATTGATTTCTGAAAAATATATGTGTTGTAGCATTAGGCTTCGCCTCGTGGTTAAATTTTACAGCTCGGGAAAAAAGTGTACTTCTCTTCCTTGAGAATAAAGAATTAACAGTAGCACACTGTGTGAATAATTTTCTTGCATTGAAAATGAGAACATATTAATTCACTTTTCTCACTATCACAGAAACATAATTTTCTAACTATTAAATATTTAAATACTATAAAATTTTTAAAAATATGCAGTTTCGTCAACAATTTCTTATAGTTTCAAGTATTGAAATCTTTTTTTGCGCAAATTCAAGCACAGAACAATAACTTTTCTCTTGTAAAAGTACATTCATAATGTGCATATACTGGGTGTACGAGTATTATTGAAATAGGTAATATACAGAATACAAATGGGGTAGGTGGTTCAGTGGTATCGAGTCGGCCTGTGGATCCTGAGAACCCTGGTTCGATTCCCACAACCAACGCACATTTTCACCACATTGAAATTACCCCTGTGGCTCTCCCTCTACTAACACATCCCGCGTATAAATATATCACTTACCGAGATCTACTTCGGCAGAGTGCCATACCCAGTAAAGGGTAAAAGGCGTGATGATATGTTTATTTTTTATTTACAGAATACAATGTTATTTTTTAAATTTGGTTATTGTTTCTTCTCTAGTTAAATTACACCAAAAGTGTAAATACAAAAGGTGTTTCGAATTAAAAACTGCGGCTAACAAATAGTAATTTATCCCATTTATTACATTTGTTTTTTATGCATGAATTCGAGATTAAAGAAACGGCATACGGTTATAATTGTAGTCAAATTTGTTGTTATTCCATAGCAACACTTTTATAGCCTAGGATGTAAAAATAGCACTTCACAGCCGATTAATTGTCAACAAAAGCTCACTTTTTATATCAATCGGCAAAAAAATAGTTTTTATGATAAAAATTTCAGATTGAGAGTATGAGCAATATGAATTAATCAATAATTAATATAGTTTTTATACTTTGCGTTCACATTCGGATCATTATTACTCTGAAAACAATTTAATAATAGTTGCTATTGTTAAACGGTTTTTGGTATCTTTTTATTCCTTAAATATTTTAAAATATTATTTTTTTATTACAGTTTGCAAGAATATTTTATAATATTAATACAATAACAAGGTCAATTTAAACGATATTACAATTTGGTACGATATAATCAAAAATTTTAAATAGGTAGACAATATGGCGGAATTATTTACATGAAGTGACAGATAATGCTACGTTGCCAAATAAAATTCATTTAGTCTAGACTAGCTAGTCACTTTAGTCGAAAGCTCAGAATACTAGTCATAATATTTAATAATATTGAATGTATAAATAAAATACCCAGTTCCATTAAATGTATTTTGTTTGATCACATAAACTTCAGTTTTCAAATATTTGCAGGTTGTTTTTGTAACTTACAGCGTTGTCACTTTTCTTTAATTGAAATAAAAAGCTCTAGATGGCATTACTTGACGTACCAAAACTGTAAAAAACTCACGACAAATTTTTATGTGGCAAAATGATGAAATGAAACGGCCATAAGCGTAGCGCAATTCAATGAAGTTGGCCATGACTAGAACTACCTTAATGTATCAAAATATGAACATTTTTCTTTTTAGATTTTATATTATAGCTAGTCCGGCAGTACGGGTATGGTAGCGGTATCACATTCGAATTGGAAGATCCCGAGTTCGTTTTCCACTCAAGCTAAAAAATATATAAACTATCACAAGTTCCTGTTGTACAGGGTAGCATAAATAAATAAGTAAATAAACTACATAATTTGTTTTACTAAATTATTATCTATACGTATAATTTTTTTTAATGTGAAATTTAAAATGTATATGACAGTGTTACCACTTGTCATATAAATCCCCAGAAAAACTCGTATAATAATATATTATTGTGTTATTAAATTGATAGATCATATATTTTAAATTCATTCATTCACTAACATATTATTCATTTTTTTTCATGTTAGCTACGTTCTGATATAAACCAAGTAAAAATATCTCTAGGGTTACATTAAAACATTAGTAAAATGTGTTAAGTTCAGGTATTGAACCCATAAAAAGTTAAATGGTTTAACGATAAGAAATTATATTCTTTAATGTCATGCGTAAACTAGTCTCTAGAGTTACTTCTTTCCGATAACAGATAGCAGCAAGCAGCAGTATACGAGTACCGCACATTTACATATCGTAAGCACTTTCCTCTTTTTTATAGTCTTTAGGGGGAAATGTGGATGTTGGTTAAAGAAACTAAAAAATATATACCTACTTATGTATTTTTATTATTTATATACTTTTATATTTTAGGATTATAATATTAAATACAAAGTTAACTAAAAAATATTTTCAACAAAAAGATATGTAAAGCTACGATATCTTTGTAACAAGCCTATAGAAATTATAAATGGAATTTCGGAAGATATTAAAACAATTTAAACACGCTACTTACTCTAATGGAATGAAATTTTTATCACAACCCAGTAAGAAAGTTAATTTTTCTTTCCTCAATTGAAGCAGAAAGTAATACTTTTCGTCTCTAAGGAAGAAATCAATATTCATTAATCGAGAAAAAAATTATGTTAATAGAAATAATACTATTATTATAATACATCTCTGTTTCTTTTCCTATTTCTACCTATAGCCCTATACTTATTACATGCTGTGAGGTGCATCTAAAATCCAAACCCTTATAGCTTTGTGTCTACTATATACTATACTTTATCTACGACTAATGTAATACATAAATAAAATTACGTTAACATCGCAATATTTTGTGATGTAACAATAGTGACAGAGAAATGTCATTTTGTAATGTTAAAATTTTAGCATTTTTGCTGGATTTATACATGTGATTATGGTAGCAAAAATCAAACATTTAATGTACATATAATACATTTGTACATAAAGTAAGTCTTTAGACTAAAGTTACTTTATTATATTTTATCAATTAATATTATGGCATTTATAATTGTGTTCGTTGAATAATACTATGATTATTGTACGTGAATTATGTTTATTAATTAATTATAGTAATATAATAGAATATTCTTATGAAATATTTCCGATTAGAAGTAAAATGTATCATTTTAAACTAATATACAACTATTGACATAGGAAATTGTTATATCATTAATTAGTACTTATAAATATTAAAAAGAAATATAACTACTAAATCATCAAAATATTCAATTCCATTTCTACTATATTATAATATTTGATGGTAAAATTTGCTATTAATATAAAAAGAAGATGACCCAATAATGTCATTTCTACTGCCGACAAATCATATTTAACATAAAAAATGCATCTATATCTTAGGCTCTTCTTTGCAGAAAAAAATCACTGAATTCTAAAATACGATGTCCATATTTTCTGTAGAATATTTTTTCATCCTCGGTATAGGGCATATAAAAAAGTCACCACATATGCGCAAAACCTTTTTAAAAAGGTAGTGTGAGGGTTCGGGCGATTCTCACCCCGATAGATGGCGCTGAATTACACATCGGAAACTCGTAAATACAGACTTTCCGCGCGCGAAAGAATTTATGAAAATGGACACACGTACACATTCATAAACTCCAGAAATAAATTTGCTCTTAACATCGCAGTGCATATAATACTTTTATGGCGGTTTCTTATGTAAAGAATGTATAATCTATGTAATATATAAGGCGTTTTAGGGCAGAAGAAGGGGAGAGTGGTTTTTATCGCTGGCTAGCAATACGCAGTCGAGCCGCGATCCGGTGGCGTAATGTTATATACGACGCATATGCATTAAAATCGGTTTTGTGATGTGGAAAATAGGCCGATGCCGACGCCTGTCACTGCCGCGATCGAGGTGGCCTTGCCGCTCAAACAGTCACCAACGTTATTTTACGTAAAATACACTTCAGTATTTGATTTGCAAAATCTTGCAAACAGTTTCGTAATGGTTTAACATGAAAAATCACTTTTTATATTTCTATTTCTTCTCAAACTATTCAACAGAAATATAGTTTTCCGTTATTTATTATTTAATCTAATAAACTCACTTTGTTTATAATTGTACGTAACCGCAAAAATTAACTACCAAAGTTTCAAAAAAATATAGTTTTTGAAATCATTTGCGTTCTTGGAACAATATATTAAGGGTGCACATTTCAATATTTTTTATCTAAATATAAAAAATATTACTTTTCAAAAGAAAATACAATACCTATACATTCCAGGAACTTGTTCGACAATTTTTCGTATTGTAATACATACATTGCAATACTTATATCGTAAATAACTATTGTACCTACTAATCTCTAATTAGGAATAATGCGAAAACTATTTTGAATCTAAAGAAGAAATACTATTTTTAAACTAGTATTGATATCGTAAAGTCATAACGAAGATAAGTTTACACCACAAAATTAGTACGAAATTTGTAATTATGATCTATGTTATGCTGTGTTTTAAAAGAAGAAACAAGTATGTGAAATTTGGACGGGGCTATAGAAAACGTGGTGGAGAGATTTCTTAATAGAGTAGGAGAGTAATTTAATGTCAAATTGCTGTCTGACATGTGACATTTTCTGACCATTAGTTTGATATTTTCATTATGTTAAAACGCGCTACAAACGATTGTGGAGACATCTGTTGGCAACTGTATTCTTATTGTAATCGAAGTCTATTTGCTAAAACAGTTTATACATGTCATCATTTTCAAAAAAATCATAGCAAAGGAAACTTCCCTAAACTCATTTTATAAAGCGACTATAATTGCAATATTAGTACATTTTTTAATGTAAATATTTGTATATAAAATTAATTAATTAATCAGTATTAAATTACAACCAAACCTGTTTTTTCTACTCTCAAGCGTCAAATAGTACTTTCACACATTGAACGCAGTACCTAAAGTTTGATTGCGTAGAATGCAATGGATTTTTTATGGAATTTATTTTACGCACTACGTCCATAAGAGTTCTTATATTTTTTGGCAAGGATACAAACTTGAATAGATTGCTGTGCTTAATTTTTGTTGATTACCGCGATAGTTCAAAAACAAATAATCAGATTTTACGTGGCTTGGTTGAAGTTTAAAATATTTATGAATAATGTCTAAGTAAGTGGCATAGCCAGGAAATTGAAAAGGGGGGATCCAAAATTAATTTAGGTTATTTATATTATTTATAATGATAAAAAAAGATATAATTTATTCAGTAAAAAAAATAATTTGGGATTCCGGACCCGAAACCTTCCCACTTGGCTACACCACTGCACATCCCGATGATTAGTTGGAAGAATAGCTTTTAGCTGCACCTGGCCATTGACTAATTGTCAATAAAGTTATATTATTATTATTATTTTACTGTTCAAAAATCTCTAGCGATCTTAATATCCCTCGGATCGGAATAATATATTTTTTTAATTAAAGGTAATTAAATTCCCTACATATCTGTCGAGGCAGATTTTTAAATGACTTTCAAATTTTATTAATGACATAATAAACTGTCAAAAAACTGTAACAAAATATTGAAAATTAAATAATAAAAATTATTTATTATGGGGTAATAGCTCAGTGGTATCGAGTCGACCTGTGGATCCTGAGAACCCTGGTTCGATTCCCACAACCAACGCACATTTTCACAACATTAAAATCACCTCTGTGGCTCTCCCTCCACTAACATCTTTGGAGGCCGTGATTTGACGACTGGTAACATTTCACGCGCATAAATATATCACTTATTGAGATCTGCTTCGGCAGAGTGCCACACCCAGTAATGGGTAAAAGGTGTGATGATATATTTATTTTATTTATTTATTCATATATTATTTTTATATACTAAAGTAAAATGACAGATTTTGCAAAGCTATTGACAGATTGAAAAGTAAAATCCAGATTTTCCTCACTTTGCACTGGTTTAGAAGTGTATTTTTTTCATCTTGTTTGTTAATAACTGTGAATGTCCGCTGAATGTTTGTTTTTGTATTTGGAATTTTTACAATAATGAACCCTTCACGTTCTTCTATATTATTGATTGTCATAATATGTAATTCTTCTCTCCTACAAGCACCGGAAACTTCTAATATCATTCCCACCTAACAATATATAGGAATATAATACATATTTCGGCAAAAGTGCAGTATCACTGACCAATTTTTAAATATGTAATTTTAGGTTGGTAAAATTTTGTGAATTTCAAAACTCCCTAAAAATTACTAAATAAAACATTTCGAAAAGGTTATTTGAAAAAAAATTTCTAGCTTCGAACTTCAAGCATGATATAATCTACTATTATCAAGAAATAAAAAATAATTCTTTCTAACCTAACCAAACCTTATTTCAGTGTTTGACATTTTGATACATTTGACATTCATACTCCTTTGCGATGAGCTTCAAATCTCTGAAAAAGTTTTAAGATTACTGATAAGTAAATGTCATTATAGTGGTGGAGGAAATTTTTAAAACTGGTCAGTGATACTGCATTTTAGCCCATATTTCTTACATTTTACAAGTGATCTAAACATATCTTATAAATTCTTCGTCTGGTGCTTCATTCTAGAATTTTGTCATGTCTTTCTTAGTGGTTTTTAGGTCTTTAGTCAACAGTTTTTTTCTTTTGGCGCAATAAGTAAACCAAATTTTGAAATATCAATAAAATCATAACGAAAAATTGTACTTTTACATTTAGTACTCAGTCCATAAACATCCAGGTGCTTTAAGTTGCTTAATTATCTGACCAAAATATGTTAACATAAATTTTTCATTTATACTAACATTTTTTTCATCCCACTATTTTTTGAATTTTTGTAAGTACTCGTATTTTTATTTCGTAATTTGGACTTTTCAGGTAATATTGCCGAACATCCAATACTTCACGATCCTTCGATGTTTAAATTGTCATGCTCGGAATCACTCATTTTAATTTTTTACTGGGTTTTCAAACAGAATAGTGTAATTAACACCACGACTAAATTTATTCTCGGCATTTAAATTCATAAACAAACAATGAAGCCAATACAACTACAACAAAACCACCTGATTACTAATAATGAAGAAATTTATATTTAAAGAAATTATGTATATTGCAATCGTAAAATAAATGCATAAGCATTACAAACGTTAAATGCTATACCGGTATCAGACAAAATTGATGCTTTCGCTTCGCTCAATCTTCATACATTGTCTTCGTACGGTAAAAGCACTTGCCGTTCTTAATACTTAATGAATAATAATCCTCTATCTTTTTCTAAACAATTCCATTCTGTTCATCCTAAATGTCAGTTATGTTTTGACACAGCGCAGGGCAGTACTCTGAACAAACTTTGTGGTGCTCCGAAATGCGCTTGCCTACATATGAATCAGTCGTATAGCCAATAAAGATACCTGTCTACAAGACATTTTAAATTATGTTCGACCTAAATGTTAAATTGATCTTGTTTATGAAAAAATCAACCACGCTGGTGATTACAGCTTATTCAAGCTAGGCATACCACTCAATAGTCGGGCGGAACTTAGCAAGCCTAATTTTTGGCCTCCCGGTATCCTGGTGTAACGTTTCTAGTTGCCAAGGAAAGGATTCAAATCTCTTGGACATTTTCAAGCTCAACGCCAGCCATCGAATGCCTACCTCAAGTCCAATATCCACTTCCAGCAGGAGCGATAAGTACCCACATGTTTTAAGAATTTTTTTATGTTAACATTCGCAGCTTGTTCAATAAAATCGATGAACTTAATGTTTATTTACATTCTATTAATTACCCGGATATCATTGCATCAGTGAACACTGGGTCAATCCAGATAATATTAAACTAATCAAAATTTATTTCTATATTCCTACTAGTTTTTATTGTCGCTCACTCTATGCAGGTGGCGGTGTTGCAACTTTCATTAAATGCCAGTTGCAATACTCAAAACTTTAATTTTTCAATACAATCAGTATTGTCAAAGATTTCAAAATATGTTCAATTTATGTTTCATATAATTGGTGTAAGTATAGCATATTGTCTCTGTACAGGTCGCCAAGTAGGGATTTAAACATATTACTAAGATAGCTAAATACTTTCCTTTCTAGTGTCAAAGTAAAAATATACTCTCATTTTTCGTGACTTCAATGTAGTTTTTATGAAAACCACCAAAAACTGTGATGATGTTAATTTATTTTCCTCTTTTAGGTTTTCACTGTTAGTTTAAAACAATTCTAGAATAAATAATATATCATGCACCCAGATAGACAATGTCTTTAGTAGTATTCCTCAATCACATGTCATTGTCATTCAGAGAATCTCGCCATTACGGACAATCATGTTCAAATAATCTGTATTTTAGATGACCGAGTTATTAACTACGGAAATATTATCCGCAATAAAAGAATTTTTATTAATTAACATTAACTCCTTATCATACATACATACATACATACATATCTTCACGCTATATCCCATCAAATGGGGTAGCACGAACCCTAAAATCACTCATAAAACATTCACTCATAACATAATCAAATAATCAGCCCCCGTCAAACATTATCATTCACACTCTAAATTATTCTTTCACCCTCAATCACATCCATCCAATCACTCCTATTCACTTATCATTTATCTTCTTTCTTCAACGTACATAACACATGCATAAAACATTTCAAATTATCCACGCTTATTCCTAACAACGAATCTAATAACGAATCTAACATCGAATCTACAAAGATTAGAAAAGATAAAAGTGATAGCCTGCAATTGTATATGAAAGAAAAGACAACACAATGCAATAACTGAAAAAGAAACAAAAAGAGAAGAAAGGAAAGGAGTGTCGCTCTGCGCTTGTTTTTGGAAGTGAATTCCACACAATTGCAGTTAAACACTCTACGTGAGAATTTAAAATAAATTCAAAGATAAGAAAGGAAGGGAGTGTCGCTGTACGCTTGTTTTTGAAAGTAAATTCCACACAATTGCAGTTAAACACTCAATGTAAGATCAGAAAACGAATAAAAAAGATCAGAAACGAAGGGAGTGTCGTCCCTGCGCTTGTTTTGAAAGTAAATTTCACACAATTGCAGATAAACACTCTAATGAAATTACTAAACAACAAAACGAAAATCAAAATTCCTGCACTTCTTAAATCATCAAATTCATTCCGCAATTAATCTTCGCCAAACGTTCCTATCTTGACACACCACTTTAGCTTCATCCACATTCATAATTCCTTTCATACAAGCACGTTTGTTTCTCGTACTCGGAAACTTTCGTTCACGCAACAATCCTTCAATCATATTCATCCATTTGTTCACAGGTCGCCCACGCAATCGTTCACCCTCAATTTCACCAACATATACCTGTTTCAACAATCTCTCATTCGACATACGTTCTAAATGCCCAAACCATCTCAACTGACTTATACCTACTTTTTTAACTACATTCTTCTCAATTTCACACTCATCATACACCAATGCATTCCGGACACGATCTCTTCTAGTATAACCACACACACCCCGCAAATACCTCATTTCCACAGCAGTTATACGACGACGTTCATGTTTCTTCATCCACACCCAACATTCACTACCATACATCAATGAAGGCACTAAAACACCATTATACACACTCAATCGAGCATCTCTGGATACATTCACATTTCTAGCAAAGGTTCCCAGAGCACCCAATACCTTACAACCCGCAGATACTCTTCTTTCAATCTCACAATCAATACGTCCATCCCTTGAAAACACACTACCCAAATATAAAAACTCATTCACTTGACCCAATTTCACACCATTCACCGAAACATTGCAGTCGGTCACCAAATCACTCTTCTCAAACACTAACACTTTACATTTATCAACATTTAATAACAGATTTAAACCTTTTCCTACTTCATTTATACTTAGAATCATTCTTCTCAATTGCTCTTCAGATTCACCCATAACAACAACATCATCCGCATACGCTAACGCAGGCACTACACTACTACCTATATGTACACCATCCACCCCATTCAGTGCCGTTCGTAACAACACATCCATATACAAATTAAACAGCCACGGAGACATCCCACAACCTTGTTTCACACCAACATCTATACAAAACCAATCACTCAATCTACCATCAACTCTCACCGCAGCCTCGCTACCTTCATACTCCTTATCAATGCAAGTAATTTACTCTCTCAGCGACTTTAATTTTAAAATCTCTACCTTTCTCGAGGGTTTCACGCATTGCTTTAAGGCAGCATTTCCTATCGTCAATAAGCAGATCAAGTTTAAACACAATCCTTGGTTCAGCGATAATTCGTAACTTGTCAAATAATATTCGTCTAACTTACAATGAATATAGAGAAACATCAAATTGGAGAGTACTTGAAAAGTATAAATCATTAAGCTGCAGACGAAAATCTGTTATTGCGATCGCTAAAGTCACACCACAATGACTTAATTAAAAACTAAAAAATAAGTCCAAATCATGTGGTCGAACATTAACAATAATGTAAATACCAGTCACAGAGCAAGATTCCAAATATTATAAAAAAAAATCAGACTGCTCTGTCACCACTAGTACTTATAAGATTGCTGACGTGTTCGATGAGCACTTCATCATTACGGTATCGTTTTCAAATTCTGACAATGCTCCAAATAATTTTGCATTTAAAAAAGTAAATGCTATTAAACCGTCTATTTTTTGCGAACCGAATTGGAAACTTTCAATGTGCTCAAAGATATATCTACTAAAAATACTGCTGGTATTAATTACCGTATTATTTCCAAAATTTTCGAAAGATTTTTTTAGGCAAGTATAAAATTCTTAATTCATTTCAATTTGGCTTTATTTCAGAAGAATAAACTCAACATGCACAATTTTTCTGCCTCAATAATATTCTTACGCATCTAGATAACCGTGAAACTATTGCTGATGTCTACTTTGATTTCAGCCAGGCGTTCGATTCACTCTATCACGATATTCTCATAGCTTGGGTCGTATGGAATTCGTGGCCCAACACAGAATTAGATTTCTTCTTATTTAACTGACCGCTCGTATCTAGTCAATATAAATCTCAATAGATGCGACTTTAAATCTGATCCTTTGTCCTTATAAACCGGAGTTCCTCAAGGAAGTATCCTTGGACCGTTACTTTTCTTAATCTGTATTAATGATCATTACTTTCGAAATGCTCCAACTTGCCTGTTTTGCTCCATTATTTCGACGTATAGTAATGTCTGTGAATTACAATTATCCTTCGAGAAAATGTAAATACTATGGTTGACTGATGTAATTTCAACGCTCTCACCTTAACTGCTAATAAAACTTGTTTAGTGAGAACCGAATTAAAGAAAAGCTCATCGTCTAACCTATCCATTAACATTTCTTCTACGTTTGTCTCCCGCTATTAATTTCTTCGGAGTATTCATTCGGTCCGTTCTTAAATGTTCATATATGTGTATACTGACCTTGCAAAAAAATATTCACAATGTGCTTTGCTACTAGATGATTAAATAAATTAGCGAACATTTACACGATTTGCTAGATTATTATATGGCACCCTCTGTTGAAGCAATTCATCTCATACCACTAGATTGTTTATACTCCAAACATCGATTATTATTTCAGTAATTTCGAAATCTTAACCCTACTTTGTATTCTTATATTGTATTTGGCACTATTTGTTAGAAAAATTAATTTAGTTTCATTGAGTTCAGTTCAGTTAATGTTAACTATGAAACCAGAAATAGACACCAACTTTACCTGCCTAAACACAAATTACAATCAAAATTTACAGCCACCTACCGAATGATATTAAAAACTACTCGAATGTCAATTCTTTTAAACCGTGTTAAAAAAAATCTTGTATAAAAATGTTATTATTTTCTAATCGAATATAAAAAAAAATATTGTAATTAGGTAATCATATTAAATTATTGTTATACAGGTACTTATTTCGATTATCTTTTTTATTATGTGTCCTGTGACTTGTTCTATGCATTATGTACCTTACAGAACTCAATAAATAAAATACAATACAATACTTATAGGTAAAGTTTTAATTACTTTGTTTGATATAATTTATTTGAAAAAACTAATAATTGTTGTGGATGCAAATGTACCGTGCGTCCGTGCATCCATATAATCTGTTACCCTCATATTCTAAAAAATAAATGTTGCTAGTTTTGTTTTTAAAAATATATTTTTATTTTTTTAACTAACTGCTTGGAAATTGGACAATTAGGTAATTCAGTTTTTTCAATAAAGTTATAGTTTAAATTTAATTATTTTTGGGCAGGACTGGATTATAGCATAAGCTAACTAAGTTATGCTTAGAGCCCCGACAAATTGAGGGTCCCGAGAAATTAAAAAAAAATTAAAAATTAAAAAACTAATAATGAAAATTTTTCTGACTAAAAAATAACGAAGTGAATTCATTTTATATCTCGTATGTCATAAAATATATTATATACGCTATATTCTTAATATACAATAGTTAGTTATATATAATTAATAAAATTATTATACAATGCGACAGGATAAGTTAGATCGTTTACACTACTATGCATGGAAGCTGATGTATTGCGTCGAATTAGCTTTTTGACATAATAAAATACTTTGCGGCTCGAAAATGCAGAAAAGGACTATTCTAAGTCATTTAGATATAAGCGAATCATTCAACGGATAAGTTTCAAAAAGTGCAATTGTTAAAGTTATTAATGTAGTTACGCATTGTATATTATTTCAAATTATGAAGACCTACTAATAGTGTCAATATTCATTTACTTATTTTCCTGGCAATAACCTACTCTTCTCTTTTCAATTGTACAGTTTAAAAACAATAGTTCATACAATTATAAATGATTTACAAACGAGATTACTTTATTCTAAGAATAAAGACTAATTTTCTTGAAACGGGGGGAAGGAGAGGGGGCCTCAAAATCTGTTGTGCTTAGGGCCGCTCATAGTGTTAATCCGGCCCTGTTTTTGGGTAAATTGCATGAAAGTGAAAAAATAAGTTAAATAATTAATACAAACTATCTAACGTAATGATATTCTCGAGTTTCTTTGTTCCAAAATGGCTGTCATACGAGCTGTCAACATATTTGATTGTAATTAGTTAATTATTATTACACTATTAATATATTTATGATTAATTATTAATAAAACAAGTGTATATTATTATTAAATTATTAATATTGTATTTAGGTGGACGAGTTTGAACCATGAAATTGTCAAATATTTTGATGTTCGACAGAAGTATGAATAGTGATGTAAACTTTCCGGAAATTTATTTTTAAGAAATATTCAGTAATAATATAATAAGAGAGTGTGAATAAAATGAAAATAATTTGACAGATCTTTCGAAAACTTGTTACCAGGCAGTAGTCACGTAGGGCTTGAGTGGCTATTGCCAAATGGCAACAAGTTTGAGAAACATACTGGAGAATTATTTTCTAATTTATTGAACTCTCGAGTTATATTTAATTAGATTATTTTTTGACTTAGCTATTGAGGTCGATTCATCCAACTTAAAAAAATTTGAACTGGGTTCATATCGATTGTTTACTTATTAATGTATTCTTGCAAGTTGTTTCCAAAATTTGTTAGTGTATTTCTGTATCTGAAATGGAACTAAATCAATTTTTTTTCATACATTTTACTTGACGCGTTGACAGTTTTAAATAATTATTTGACAACTACCTATCATTTGTCACAAACAAAAAAGCATCTACAGAGATTATTCCAGGGAATAATCACAAGAGCTTTATTCTCAGTATAATAATGACAGGATTGGTTAAAACGCACATACGTGGCATACAATGAAGCATTTAATTGGTTTTGAGAAATATAAAAAAATAATCATTAATAATATAACAAGAGGGTGAGAATAAATTGAAAATAATTTGACAGATCTTTCGAAAACTTTTTGTCAGGAAATAGTCAGGAAAGCCCGTAGGGCTTGAGTGGCTATTGCCAAATGGCAACAAGTTTGAGAAAGATACTGGAGAATTATTTTCTAATTTATCGAACTCTCGAGTTATATTTAATTACATTATTTTTTGACTTAACAGTTGAGGTCGATTCATCCAACTTAAAAGATTTTGAACTGGGTCCATATTGATTGATTACTTATTAATGTATTCTTGGAAGTTGTTTCCAAAATTTGTTGGTGTATTTCTGTATCTAAAATACAACTAAAAGATTTTTTTCACACATTTTACTTGACGCGTTGACAGTTTTAAATAATTATTTGACAACTACCTATCATTTGTCAGAAACAAAAAAGCATCTACAGAGATAATTCTCGGAAATTATCACAAGAGCTTAATTCTCAGTATAATAATGACAGGATTGGTTAAAACGCAGACACGTGACATACAATGAAGCATTTCATTGGTTTTGAGAAACGTCAAAAAATAATCTCTGGAATTTTAATCTACTGGAAATATTCAGAGCAAATTTAATACTTCTTGCACCTTAATTTTGTATAGCAACAATCTTATAAAAAATTATATTACTTCTATATTTCAAATCTATATATTTAATTTTAAGCAATAACATGAATTTTATTGTGCTTTAACATTTTTGTGGCATTCACTGTCTTGTGTTGCAGTACTTGATTGCAGCAGATTTTTATTCACTTTAATAAAAATTCCAAACTGCAGCATTTTTCTTTCTATTCTTCTAAATTGAAAATGTTATAGTATATTTGTAAACAAAAAATAATTTCCCAAGAAATGGGAATTTATATTTTTACGGCAAATATTTCCATATTAATTTCCTTGCAAGGAAAACTTTCCATGGGAAATATTCCCATCTTATATCAGTTAGTATGAGAATTTTTGTTTGTTTTGCTGTAATTGTAAGTCTGCCTCTGAATTAGGTAACTGATTCGAACAGAAATAGACTATCATGATTATTTGTATGCATTTCGGTGAATAAAATCAAAGTTAATAATTATTCAAACTAATTTTATTATTATACAGTTTTTGAATAAAACGAATAAGTTTAAATTAGTTAAGAAATGTTTTTTTAGTAGCTGTCATTTCAAGAAATATGAATAGATTCAAATTTTAGTTGTGCATTAACAACATATTAATTATCTTGCATACAACACGCGAAATCAAAATGCAAAATAAACATCAAACAAGAAAATTAAATAAGGGCCAACTGATATGAAGAAGAGCTCGTATACTTATTTATTAGGTGAAATGCGATTATCAACCGTCAAATCATTTATTAGGGCGTGATCGTGAATCAGAAAGAAACAGTCGTGCGTGACAGTGCGTGAGTGCATTTTTTTCAGGCGTGAGATGTTTTAAAGCTAAAAAATATATCAGTTTTCAAATTTTTTTTCCGATAAGAATAAAAAAAAAATCTGACTTTATAATGGAAATTAAATAGACAATCTAAATAATGTTATCATAAAAAAGTATTCTTTTTCTTTATTTACATTTGTTACCCTTTCGAGTGACTAGTACGCAAACCACATTGAGGGTTGGTGAGCCCAGCCAGCTCTAAATTCAATAAAAAGTAGTATTTACAGTAGGAAAAAATCAGAAATAAATCACTGACTTCATGTAATTTATTTTAATTTGTCGCATTTCATTCAGTATTAATAATTTGATATTAATTTTTTAATTTTCATATTTTTAAATTGTGTCACGAGTGGGACACGCGGCACGCCGTACGAGATTGTACGTGAGTAAAAAATATTATTCGTGAGCGGGCATGATTGTAAATTTTCTTTGGATAACCGTGCGTGAATAAAAATATTTCTTCTTTACTGATTTTGAGAACTGAACTATGTAAAGAAAGCAGGTTCGCCGAATTGCCAGAAAATCCACAGTGGCATTACAATATTCGCAAACAGATAGAAATGCAGAATGAACAACCGACTCGAGTGACTCTACGATCCGATTGAAGAGTCAAGCGAGGGGCCGGCGCTCGTTATCAGCGGGCGACACGCGGTTTCCAGCGAACACAATCCTAGAAGCCAGCGGCAAGCTGTCGCCCGGCGCCCCCGCTATGCTCTGATCGCCGTGATAAATGATCAGACACGCGAATATTACACACACGGTTCGCAAGTCGGACACGGCGACAACAGGTCTCAGACGTGGTACTCACAGCGTCACAGCAAGCCAGCCTGCTGTTTACTTCGCCAAAGTGTGAGAAGTTAGCTACGACGCCAGAGAGGAAGAGGAAGTTGAAGACAAATGGATCTGTTGTAGGAATTACAATAAGATTCGCAATATTCAAATTTTAAACAATCTGTCGCTTGATGAAATCAAATTTAATTATAAAGAGGAAAATTGTGATACCGCCAGGATTTACACCTATAAACCAACCAAGTTTGTAGCTCCCAGGTTCAAATCCTGGCGGTAGTCCAATTTTTATAATTCATTTTGATTTCATCGATTTTCAAATATTACAATTCTAATTAAATCTGTCGCTTGTTATTATCGACATCGGATCATAATTTTTTTTTTTATATTAATGATTTTGAAGATCATTTAGAGTTTTTTAAAATGTAATTCTACATCCTCACTGTCTTATTGAAGATCATTTAAAACGTAGCTATCTTAGTGGTATCGAGTCGGCCTGTGGATCCTGAGAACCTCGGTTCGATTCCCACAGTGGACAAACATTTTTCACCACATTAATAATAAAAAAATTTAAAAACGAACGACACAGACAAAACCAGTTGTCCGATAATATGGTCTAAGAACATAACAAATAAAACAAAACAAAATATTATATATGACGTGATTCTACAGAGTATAGCTACATATGGAAGTGTAACGTGGGAAATCACCAACAAAAATTCGGAACTGATATGGGTAATGTATTCTCCTTAATTTTCTTTCAAAATGATATATTAAATTAATTTTCCAAAGGATGAGACCTAGCTAGATCGTTTTCTGAGGACCGGAACCAGAAGAATAATTTCAATAATTTCACAAACCGAAACATTGTTCCAGTTTGCTCCGTAATACGTCAATCGTATCTTGTTATCACTCGGATGTTGTAGGAAAGTGAGCCTTACGGTAATAATTTGTAATTTTTGACGTTTGGTTTTTTGTGGTTGTAGTTATTTTATGAAAAGGATAAAAATAAATATTTACAATTTGATACAAATAGTTATCAAATGTCTTCATCTGTTGTTATAGTTACCAATCTCCTATGACGTTATATGAATTAGAATACTCGTAGGTCTTCTGTTTCAGTCTATATCCTATTCTAACTCACTGAGTAGAACCCAAATCACCTAAAACTATTTGGTTCTTTTGAAAACTACAAATCTTGCCGCCTTGCTCCATCTCAATGGAAGCTAATCGCTTTACAATCACAAAACGCAGATCCCGTATCAATCAGCCGCAGTCGGAAAAAAGCCCTCATCAGTCGTCCTAATCTTTAACGACATTTTAATAGCGTCATCTTTAATGAGAGCGCGCTACAATAAAATATTCATTCGCACAAAGCCAATTTGATCCCCGATTTTAAACTTAAGTAATTATGCGCGATCACACGGCACGCGGACTGAGACTGAGACACGAGGGGCAGGCAGGGGGCGGCTCGGTGACTGGAACAATGCTGGACTGTGACAGAGGCTTGATGGATCACGTTAGCCGACGTTAGGGCGCAATATGGCGTTGCGATCGCGCGGGAAATGACAGGACGTGCGCTTTTTAGATGTGTTGTTTTGTACAGTTGTGGCCAACAGTTTTCATATTTTATAAGATTATTAAATACACTATTAAATTTATGCCTGATTATGCGAAGGATCTGCAGCTTATATAGGAATCTGAAGTATATCTTGCTAGACGGTTATAAGTAAAATTATAGTCCACTGGGACGTTCAACGATTAAGAGATAATATTGATCACGATATGTTAAACTTCAAACAAAGATACACAGGTGTAAAAATATGGACTAGTTTCTCTATTTACCTTTATTTTCTTTTTAGTTACATAAAAAAGAGAACATTTTCTGTGCCACTGTATTGCTAATTATTCTTAATAAAACAATAATTAAATTAAATAATGAACGTCGCAAATAATCATTTACCTCATGTAGTATGGTGGTGTGATTAGCCTTACGGCATTCGAATGCAAAGATCCTGAGTTCGAATCCCCCTGTAGCTAAACATATGAACTACCACACTCGATGAGTAATTATTTAAAAATTTACATATCTACAAGATTACACATTCCACCATAAGTTCATATTGTACAGAGTAGCAAAAATAAATAAATAATTAATAAATTGGCTGTTGTATTTATAATTATAATTTTATTACTAATATATTTATTAGAAATAACTATCAAACCAGTGAAATTGAAAATGTTTATTTAAGGTAAAACGCACTTAAATTTTGCAAATTTTTGAAATTATCTTTTTTTCTTCTGTAGTCAGTAGGTATATCATATCATATCTATCCTAAAGATGGAATTATAACGAAGTAACGTACGAGGTAATACATAGTTGGAGTAAAGTAAAAGTAACTCAAGCGAATTTGGTGATTTATAATAAACACACAAGTTATTACCAACAACCAATCAAATGATATGATAGAATTTCCTTCGTTTAACTTTGATATCTCTTGTTTGAACTTCGGAATTAATCTGTCAATTGTATAACATCGAATAATTTAAATCTTTCGATGATTTATCATGCAGAAATTAATGAATTTCTACTAATTGATATAATTTTGCATCCATGTAGCATCAAAAGATATGACAGATAACAGTTGATAATATTGATCACCGATTACTAGAATATCAGATGATCATCTTTCAGGTTACGCAAAAATTCTGACTTCTGATTGGCAAGAGGTAAAATATTTTAGGTAACGTAAAGTAGAAAGATAAACGTTGGTTATCTTTTGCATTGCGTTTTTGCGTCCTCAACTTTTTATTCACGTTATCTCTTATGTTACTTCATTATAAATTCAGCTTTAAAATTTGATTCCGAAGTATAAAAACATTCAGTATTTGAGGTTACATTTAGTTAAAAATGATAGAAAAGAATTATAGAATTTAGTAAATATAAATTACCTGCGATTGAGTATTATTTATATTTGAATGAAAAACTAAAAAAAAATATAAGAAATACAATTTTCTTTTGGACGTCGAACTGTATGAAGTGACCTCTCACCCTGGACACATATGCGAAATGTGTAACGTGTCTACACATTCACACGCACACACACACACGCATGCATCCGAGTGTCCATGTGCAAGTAGGGTGAAATTCTAGCTGTCAAATGATGATTTATGTTTTGCTTAAAATTTGGCTTGTGTGAGTCCGTTTTTTGTTGCCAATTCATGTCTTATTATTCGATTAAAAAACTGTCGACAATTTGGTATAATGCTCTCTGACTGATATGGAAGTTGCGAGGGTTCAAATCTCACGTCACTTAATGTGTTTAAATTCGCTTGTGCAGAGTGTGGACGGGGAGTCACATTAGGCTTTTGTTTGTTAGATTGTTTTGTGATGGTTTGTTGTCGAGTCGTCATGTGTGGTGCAGAAAAATTGAAAAAATATGTAAAGTTACAAAAATTTAATCGCCAATACAGTTTTGTACAATTTAGTTTATTTTTCTTGTTTAATTCAATCATCATTTATTATTCTAAGGATGGATCTATAAAAAGATTCCTAATAATTCCCATTTATTAGTCAATCAACGATATAATATCTGCTAGTATATTCATAAAAAAAATGTTACCTTAAAATATTATATATAATGATTAAATTAATACCACAGATCTTTATTTGTAAAATATTTTTCAATAAACAGTACTTAATTATTAATGTGATATTATGCAGCATTTTTCAACAATATGATTATAAATACATGAACCCTAATCTTAATTAATCATTTTTGTAGGACGAGGGCAGGGTGAAAAGTCCCTGAAAAATAAAACAGATGGCGCCACAATCGCAAATCTCATGTGACATTTGAGATGTACCATCTTTAACTAGAACGCATTAAAATTTTCAAACTGATATGTTATTCAATTCTGTTTTGACACCCATGGAAAGCAAGCAGCCTTGAAGATTTTTTAAAACATGGAAAAAAGTGAATATCGCGTCTTTTATTAAACATTATTTCTTTCATGGAAAAAACATTACGCAAACCAAAGCATCGCTTGTTAAACATTATGGGGACTCCTCACCATCGATTGGAACGATTTACAACTGGATTACTGATTTTCGTTGTGGTAGTATGACCACAAAGGACGCCGAACGTTTCTGGTCGTTCAATTGAGGTTACAACGCCAGAAATCGTCGATAAAATCCATGGTATGATATTGGACGATCGGCGAGTTAAAGTGCACGAGTTTCCTGAGGCTATGAGCATCTCAACCGAACGGGTACGAAACATTTTGCATACATTTTTGGATATGAGAAAGATCTGCCAGATGGGTGCCGCATTTGCTCTCTGTTGATAACAAGCGCGACCGTGTGACAAGTTCAAAGGAGTGTTTGGCGATGTTCAAGCGCAATAAGAAGGACTTTTTGCGCCGTTTCGTTACCGTGGGCGAAACATGGATCCATTACAACACACCAGAGACCAAAGAACAGTCGATACAGTGGACTTATCCTGGCGAATCGAAGCCGAAAAAGGTCAAAGTGGGTTTATCGGCCAACAAAGGCATGGCGACAGTTTTTTGGGATGCACACGGTATCGTCCATATCGATTACCTTGAAAAGGGCAAAACGATCACCGGCGTATATTATGCAGAGCTGCTGGATCGAGTCGATGCCAGTTTGAAGCGAAAGCGGCCGCATTTGGCAAAGAAAAAAGTGTTCTTCCATCAGGACAACGCACCGGCGCACAGGTCCGCAGTCGCAATGGCAAAATTGCATGAATTGCGCTACGAATTGCTTCGTCATCCACCATATTCTCCAGATTTGCCCCCCTTCGATTTTTATCTACATATTTCCAAACTAAATAAATCATTTTTGTTTCATTTTTCAGGGACTTTTCACCCTGCCCTCATATGTCTCAATTAATAAACAACTTGTAAAAACAGTATAGTTTACAATATTGATAAACGATCGTATGAAATATCTTGGAGTATAATTAAATTAACGATAATTCAAACAAGCAGACATCCATATAATAGTATAATCTTGTCTATTCTGTAACAAAAATTGCAAAATATAGCAATTGCTAACATGATCTTTTGATAGTAACCTTCCTAGTAACCATTGTTGTTTGGGTCCTAGCAATTGCTCATTGTGTAGCTGGTGGAAAAAGTGATAAATTTTCAATGTTTTACACCTACTAATTTTTATCTGATCGAATTATGCTCAATTAATTGTTTAATTTTTCATTTTGAGAATTAATAATTTATTTCTGAAATAATAATACGGGGAAATATTCTCGGTCTAGGCTGGAAAAGCGATTCCCGTACTGTTATTTTTTATGTCTAGCAAAGGTCGTAGCCGAAATATTTATTTATGACAAAAAATGAAGTTTTTTTCGGGCGAATACAGAAAATTGCTGACCGAGTCGAAATCTAAGTAGGCTACATGAGAACGAAAATTTTGTTATTATTAAGTAATTTTTTAATCTAGGTATTATTTAAGCGAACCGATGTCACTATTCAATATGATAATCCTAAATTAGTATCCTACGAGTAGCACTGTAACCCGTGAGATATGACATTCATATCCCACGTTGCTTACGGTAACTGTAAGATATGAAAATATGTATACAATAAGTGTATTCCATTTGCCATTTGGATCAGATCTAACTTACATTTACTGAACTAGACCACTTATTTATTTCGCTGGATTACTACACTGACTTTATTTTCAGTACTAGAATTACAGATTCTAATCTAATTTGAAGTAATTCACCCCAATAAGTGCATCAGTTTGCTTAATTCAGTTCATTTATTCATGTGTCGAATTTATCTGAACTGATTTAAGTGAACCAATTGGCAAATGGAATACAACTAATGTTACTATATTTCCGTAACAACGTTAAGCACACAGTAAACAGATATTTTAGTGGTCGTAGAAAAACAATATATTTATAAGTAAATAGATTTAACTGCTTTACTTTAAAGTGTAAAATATTTTTTAAATCCTGACTTACTAACATTTTTTCGCCACAAAAATATTTTGAAAGAGACCTGTAATTATAGTCTAAATATTGGCGTGCAATTTATAGCTTCATCACGGAACAGTAACGTCAAATTCGTTATTCATTGTATGATAAGCTGTTCGTAATAAATAACTCGCATTGACCAGCGAATGATCCGAATAAAACAGAATGAAACAAAACAAGTGAAAACCTCACCTATTTACCGCGCATTGAAACCACAAAACCACGCATAATTACCCCAACCATCAACAAATCACTAAAAACAAATTATCAAAAACAACAAGCGCATTTTCGCGCTTCCGTAGCGTTGCTATTGCCGATACATTTTAACAGCTGATATAATCCGGTGAACATGACACCCGCGCCGTTGGTTAGTTCACAAAGCGGGCGCCAGAGCGCGGCAGTGGCGCCGTGCATAGGTAGGTGACGCGACTGACAATGCAACAATGCACCCGCCGGAACAATGACGATCTGCGAGGATAGATAAACTGGATTATATCAAATATGTTGCTGCGTTATTACACATGTGCAATGTGCATGCCTGGAGCGCGGAGCCAAGCCGATGACTCGGACATTGAGAGATGGAACGCCCCCGCTGGCCTCCCTGCACGAGTCGACGTTGCCTATTGTCTCGAATTGATTGGAACTGAAATCGGCAAAGAGAATAGTGTAGTTGATGGATAATATTCCTATCAGGTACTACACTGGAAAATTAATACGTTGCTCATCTCGTTGCTTCCGCAGTTGCTATTTTCCGATAAAACAATCTATAGTATTTTTTAATTTGATTCAATATTTATCATCGTAAATTACTAATTGTGTACAAGAAGTATAATTCAAATAAAACATTTGCAGAACTATATTACTATCAGTATTTTGCACTAAAACTATAAAGAATTGAGTTTAAAAACATATTTTCTAGATTATTTTTTGACGTTTCTCAAAACCAATGAAACGCTTCATTGTATGTCACGTATCTGCGTTTTAACTAGTGCTGTGAGGATACGACAAAACTTGGATCCGAGTACCCGGATATCAAAATATCCGGATCCTCGGATAGCCGATGTTCGGATCTTGAAGCGGATATCCGTAAATTTAATTCGGATTTGGATCCGGATCTGGATTTTGATCCGGATCTGGATTTGGCTCCGGATCCGGATCCGGATCTTGATAAGGATCCGGATCCGGATTCGTTATTTTGCTTACGGATCCGGATCCAAATTTTAATTCTAGATCTGATTCTTCATTTCGAATGTAAAGTCAAACATTTGAAACTGAGTTCAAATTGAAACCATTGAAGTGGGCCTGTTTATCTTTACAGCGGTCTGTAAACAGTAATAAATTTTATAATACCCCTCTAAAATAGCCAGGTAGTTTGTCCATATATAAAGAAGAAAGGAATTTACTTTCACAGAGTCATATTTAGTTAAATGATGAATAAAAAATACAAATTTGTATTATTTCACATATACAGTAACATATTAATAAGACATTAATTTCATTACTTTATTTTGTCATACTATGAGTATGAAGTTTGTAGCAAAATTCAATGAATGCTTTTTAAGAAAACGATTCTAATTTCTTTTTACTTACCGTATAATTTTATGGGAGTTAGTATAAGCGACATATAAAAAGTACTTGCATGATAAGATTTATTATTGCTCATTTAGAAAAATATATATTGTCATACTCTAAAACATACGAGTACAATAAAGCTAACATAAAATTTCGCATGTAAAGAAAAGAAGGGGAATATTTCTTTGAATATTGAAAATTCTGCAGTTCTAAGATTTTATAACATTCATTAGAACAAATACTTCAAAGCAAAAAGGGATTAAGGTAAAATTTGAGAAATAATGGCCATGGGTTCATTGCAGGTAGCGAGTACATATTTATTTATATCGAGCACGTGTTTCAAATAAAAGGGATTGTTTTTGTTAACTACGTACCTACTAGTTCTGTGAAATGTTTTTGTTAGCAGATGCTAAAAGTTGTTCAACAGAAATTTAAACATTAGAAATATACCGACTGTTAACTACGTGAAACGAAAATGCTTAGTGGATTATTTCATAATCACATTTATTTGGTTTTACTCAGAATATTTGAAGAGAACCGATCCGGATACTGAAATTCCATATTTAAAATTTCATACTCATACTCACATTCGAGTCTAAGTTCAGATGCTCAAATCCGTTTCCAAGATTCGACATTTGGATCCGGATTCGAAATCCAATACTCAGATTCGGATCCAAAATTCAATACTCTGATTCGGATCCAAAATCCTATACTCAGATTCGGATCCAAAATCCGATACTTAGATCCGGATCCAAAATCCGATACTCAGATCCGGATCCAAAATCCGATACTGAGATTTGGATCCGAGATCCGGATAGTTCAACATCCAATTATCTGGATATTCTGATATTTTTGGATCCGAAACCGAAACTATCCGGATCCGGATCCCATCACTAGTTTTAACCAATCCTGTCATTATTATACTACGAATAAAGTTCTTGTGATTATTCCCGGGAATAATCTCTGTAGGTGCTTTTTTGTTTGTGACAAATGATAGGTAGTTGTCAAATAATTATTTAAAACTGTCAACGCGTCAAGCAAAATGTGTGAAAAAAATCGATTTAGTTCCATTTCAGATACAGAAATACACTAACAAATTTTGGAAACAACATGCAAAATCTTTTAAGTTGGGTGAATCGACCTCAACAGCTAAGTCAAAGAGTAATCTAATTAAATATAACTCGAGAGTTCGATAAATTAGAAAATAATTCTCCAGTATCTTTCTCAAACTTGTTGCCATTTGACAATAGCCACTCAAGCCCTACGGGCTTTCGTGACTATTGCCTGGCAACAAAGATCTGTCAAATTATTTTCAATTTATTCTCACTCTTCTGTTATATTATTACTGAAAATTATTATTTCTGTACCTAGAGTAGAAAGTAGACTATTGTCGCTCGTCCATAGCTACACCTCGATCAACAACCATGAAAGAGCTGTAAGAACACTTTCTACTCATGATGCAAATAATATTTTTTGAAACGTTTTAATTTAAATTTATTTTTGACATTTTTCCTGTTTTTGTAATTCGCTTGAAAATGTTTATAGTTTTTGTGTCCATGGATACTCTTATTTTACCGCTCGGCAAGCGACAAAATCTTATTGCCCTTCGATAAACGTTAAGCTTCAATTTTCTGCACTCATTAAAAAATTTGAAAAAGCTATCGCTGTGGCTCCTCCACCACTAGCATGTTTGGGGCCGTGATTTGACGACTGGTAACCGCACTTCACGCGCAAAATATATCACTTACCGAGATCTGCTTTAGCAGAGTGCCACACCCAGTAATGGGTAGAAGGCGTGATGATATATTTATTTATTTATTTATTTATTTAAAAGTTGGAAATGTCTATATTCTGCTTGGGTACAGAAAAATAATCGTTAAATTCAATCACGTCTAAAACATGCAACTCAATCAGTTATTTAAACTATCCCTTGTTGAAGAATTTTTAATATGTAAATCTATTTTAAATTAAAAAAAATTTATATCATCACGCCTTCTACCCATTACTGGGCATGCCTTAGCAGATCGTAAGTGATATATTTTGCGCACGAAGTGCGGTTATCAATCGTAAAATCACGGCCCTCAAAGATGTTAGTGGAGAGGGAGCCACAGGGGTAGGTTTAATGTGGTGAAAATTATTTGTCTACTGTGGACATCGAACCCGGGTTCTCACATGCACAGGCCGACTCGATACCACTGAGCCACCTACCTCATATAAGTTAATATAATTATTAATATATCAAAGGTATAAAGTGGTACTTTTTAGTCCGCGTCGTGTAAATTGTAGTACAAACTGCAGACGGCGGCAAGAGCAAAAAACGCACTTTTCGCCTGAAATACAGAGAACATTTTTTCAATAAGCGTTTAATTTGATTTAATTATGAATATATTCAATATATTTCACTGGAATAAATAAACATAAATATATTATCACACCTTTTACCCATTACTGGGTGTGGAACTCTGTCGAAGCAGATATCGGTAAGTGATATATTTATACGCGTGAAGTGCGGTTACCAGCCGTGAAATCACGACCCCGAAAGATGTTAGTGGTGGGGGAGCCACAGGGGTAATTTTAAATTGGTGAAAATCTTTTGTCGGCTGTGGGGATCGAACCAGGGTTCTTTGGATCCACAGATCGACTTGCTACCACTGAGCCATTACCCCATATTTCACTGGAATATATTAATTATATTATTGAATAGTGTTGCTAGGTAAGATAAACGAAAAACATTAAGTCCTAGGACGAAAAAGTACCTTTTGCTCTAGGGTGAAAGAGATATACTTGACTCTGCAAATTAAGCCGTTTCCTAGCAAATATTGTTCTTTTTTAGATCGCTCGTAGAAAATAGTATATTGGAATATAAGTGTGGCAATGCCCGTTGCCACATATATGTTACATACTATTTTTTCTACGATCGTGAACTTTAATTTCTTAAAATCAATATTTGGATCAATATTTGACATGTCATTTATTGATACATTTCATATGAATTTAAAAAAATAATTCAACAATGTTGTACTTTAAGTGTTGCAAAGAGATACTTTCCACACTTTCCAAAAGTAGCTTTAAAATTTTTTTATTATTTATTATCGCGAAACTGAGTGACAGATTCAGGGGTGTAAGTAGATTTATTTTCTTACCGGTACGCTACTTTTAAAGAGATAAGGGGGGTGGGGCTATTCTAAGAGAAAAAAATTGTTGCATGTGTTATATATAGAGTTGGTCAAAGTAATTTACAACCCTAATGCTGAGTTGCAAGAAAAAAATAAAGAGCTCTTTAGTTAAAGAACTGTTTATATAGCAACAGTATCAATGGCGATTTTCTGAAATTTATTGAACCGTTAGTTGCTAATGAACCGATAAAACTTTCATGCAACCCAGCATAAGAGGAGTATCTTCGGAGGTCGCTATTATCGTCAGTCCGTTCAGTGTCAAAAGTTGGTTTTACAAAACAGGCGGATTATTTGAATGCATGTAAAAATAAGATGTAATATGTAATTTCTTCGTTTTATAAAAATGGCATGTCAAATAATAATTATGTTGGATTCATAATAAATAAATATATCATTAAGAAATTTACATAAATGCTCATATTGTACATGGTGCGGCGGCCAAGTGTTTTCACTGAGACTGTATATTTGACTTTTGCGTCAAAGCAGAGCTACGCCATTCGTTATATACTTAAATGGATGAAGTTAAAGCGCATTCCAGCTACGGTGTTACTTTAGTTTGTCGCGCTCTATATGGAATACTTATTTTAATAATATAAAAAAATTATATATTTAAGGTAGGTTCAGGTACAATACCTTCGAATATTTATATTTTCCATACCGCACCCTTATAATTATGACCTTTTTTCCTTTTTCTGTCATTACTTCTCACTAGTTCGCGTATCATCTTTTTCCTAACCACGGTTTAATACATGGCTGGGGATTAAACATCGCAGTCGAAAGAACAGTTGAAATAAATATTAATTGTATAATATACGCAACTCTAAGTACAGAGCGCAAATCCGTAAAATTAATAACTTATTTGTAAAATTTTCTTACCGGTACGTCGTACCGGCTGTGTTTCGCTTACCGGTACGGCGTACCGGACCGTACCGGCATACTTTCACCACTGGACAGATTATAGTATTACGAAATATTTATTTTATTCTTATGACTTTTTAGCTTTTCTGCTGATGATCCGCCGACGAGGCGAATAAAATAAAATAAATATATCATCACGCCTTCTACCCATTATTGGATGTAGCAATCTGTCATAGCAGATCTCGATAAGTGATATACTAGTATTTAGGCGCGTGAAGTGCTGTTACCTGTCATCAAATCACGGCCCCTAAAGATGTTAGTGGTGGAGGAGCCACTGGGGTCATTTTAATGATAAAATTGTCTGTCGTCTATGGGAAAAGAACCCAGGTTATCAAATCCACAGTCCCACTTGTTACCAGTGATCTACTTACTCCATAAAGTAGAAAATAAAGTTAGTTAATTAAAATTACAATTTAGTCACCTTTAGCTGTCCTTCATACTAGTTAGTTGTTAGCAGTCTATATATCAAAAATCTAAAAACGTACTAATTGTTTATGTTCACGAATGGTATAGTAATGAATATTTTGACGAAAACAGTATAATTAAATAACATTCACATTTATCTAGACACGATCCATAATACAACTAGTCAGATACAATCTATAACAACTGAAATTAAGACTTAAACCATCATATTTATTCCAGAACTGCCAACAGAAGAGAATACAATATAATTACTGCTGAAATTTCTTAACGAATAATACCAACATCTACATTGTGTTAATTAATAAGAATAATAAATATAGACAATTAGCTGCAATCTGATATGATGCTCAGTAGGCCATGGGATTTGCTTTTCAGCGCATACTTGATTCTGGTTCTGGTGCATTTTAACGAAATAAAGTACACATATGTGTCTATCGACTGCACGCAGTTCCTCTTTTGTTTATTTTTAATCATTATTAAAATTTCACGGCTATCTGAGATCAATGTATATTTACATTATAATTGCGTAAATTAAGTGTATAATTGGTCGTAAATAAGACGTGGGTTCTTGTAATTTTGCATGTGTGGGTGAAATGGATATTTAAATAAGTTAGATGTAATAGATTAATGGCGAGTTTAATTAATTTTCTCTTGATATGGAGGCAGATACGATGTTTGTTTGCAGTTATGCTTAGCTTGAATTTATTAAAAATTAATTACCTACTTTCAAGAAATCAATTATTATAAATTAGTATTTATTTTTTCAGTTCCTAGATTATCTAATGAAATTTATTTCAGTTAAACAGTGGCGTATAAAAGTTAAAAGTTCGGGTGTGATAATAAATGTAAAACCCTATAACAGATGCACTTAGATAAAATAGTATAGTGTGTAATAAGTTTAATAAATGAATCGAGTATCTAAAGTAAAATTTTCTCCCCTCAATTGACAGAAGAAAGTAATACTTTTCATCCCTAGGAAAGAGAGTTAATTTTTCGTTCTTAGGGATGCAAAAATAAAATCATATCCATTGCAACTGCAAAACAACAGTATTATTTGACATTAGTTAGTTACGTACTAGATATATAAAGCACCACCATCCAAATAACCCTTGCGTTAAAGAGAGATAACTATACTTTTAAATAAAATAAATAAATATATCTTCACGCCTTCTACCCATTACTGGGTGTGGCACTCTGCCGAATCAGATCTCGGTATGTGATATATTTTTGCGCGTGATGTGCGGTTACCAGCCGTCAAATCACGGCCCCCAAAGATGTTAGTGGAGGGGGAGCCACAGGAGTAGTTTTAATGTGGTGAAAGTGTTTGTCGCCAGTGGGAATCGAACCAGGGTTCTCAGGATCTACAGGCCGACACGATAACCACTGTGCCACCTACTCCATAACTATATAACTATATTTTTGTACAAGTTAAAAGCACAAACATCATATAAACAAGATAAATGATTAAATTGTAACAAAAATAGAGATTTTCGACCTTAGTAGGCCTGCTTAAAATATTATAAGTATGAAAAAATAATTGTGCTTGATCCGCACGATACGGAAAGTTGAAGCCAATTAAATTTAAATCTGCGAACCAGTTACATACATTACATTGTCAACCGTTCAAACTTATATTATATGTTCTTTTTTTTTTATTTGACAGAATTTTGATGTTTGCTTTTCCGTATTGTTTTTAAAAATTTATAGTGAAATTGGGAACTCAAGTTCAATCTCCAAAGCCGACAAGCTGATTTTCATCACATTAAAATGTGGCTCTCTAACATCTCTGAAGTTTTTTTTTGTCCAAAAATAGCGGACAATGGTGGTACTTTATGTATCTAGTAAGTGTAGACATTAATGACATCCAGGTGCCACATATTAAGAGAATAATAAATTTTACCTAAATTTCTATGTATACCCCGTAAAGAAAGTCTTGAAACGACATATTTAATTTTTTGCAAATAATTTTTGCCTCCTGGTTTGATATATTTTTTAAAAGTTAACTTCAAAATATATACTATAATTAAAACCAAAATAAATAACAAATACATGATTCTGTAGTATATTACAATTTATCGGCAAAATAATAACCTCTAACAGGCGCGATGGCCGAGCGTGTTAATGCACATCTCTTAACATGCTGTGACGTCATCCGAACCAAGGTTCGTCAGTTCGAATCCGCCTGTCGACAAAGTATGATTTGTCGTTAAAATAAAAAATACAGTTACTTGTATTAATCATACTCGGGCGCTATAAGCTAGTCACTTATACATATGCCTTAAAAGTAAGTAACATTGACTCAGAAAACCGGCAGTACGGCAGCGTAAAAACTGCGGCTCGGTGTGTCCGGTAGGCCCAGGCCCGACTCGGGCTGTAGCGCCATTAAAGAAGAAGAAGAAGACCTAAATTTCTATGTATACCCCGTAAAGAAAGTCTTGAAACGACATATTTAATTTTTTGCAAATAATTTTTGCCTCCTGGTTTGATATATTTTTTAAAAGTTAACTTCAAAATATATACTATAATTAAAACCAAAATAAATAACAAATACATGATTCTGTAGTATATTACAATTTATCGGCAAAATAATAACCTCTCAAGAGAACGTTTCACTGAAAACAGAATTTTCAGTCAACTGTAATTACTTCAGCGCATGAAATAAAATTACTATACATTCAATTAATGTAACAATAGAATCATGATGATACGATATCGCATATAAAGTCCCAGAGCAGAAGCTCGGAGCCTATTATTATCGGTCGGTACCGAGCGTTATATGCTCAACAGCATCGCGAACTCTCAATACAATTAACTATTTATATATGCCGCTCGAATTGCTGATACTGCAGAATTCGATTGATTCGCATCTTTTTCGTAAAATTCGTTTTAGTTACCACTAAATCTAATTTCCACTAACTGAAACAGGACATTTATTTGACAATCTATTAAGTTTTTCTCTATATTGCTTCCCTAATTACTTTACAGGAAAATGTTACAAACCAATCTCGTAGAGAATCAAATTTTGCATTTAAATCAAACACACTTTATTTTATTTATTTCATTTCTGCTAAAATTAAGTTGAAAACTTGTTAAAAATTAATATTCTGTAACAATCTGTACAGTCAATACAATCGGAAAGTTTTCTTACAGGTTTAACTGTTCTTAATTAATGTTCTAAATCATTATTAAAATCTTTTTTATTTATCGTCAATAGTTATCCGCTTGGCGCAGGTCCTATATACCCTATCCAACTTCTTCTACTTATAGCCAGTCTCTTCATTTCTACGTAACTTCTTCTTTCAGGTCGTTTACCATCTTTCTTCTACTCGTTCCTCGTTTACCTTAGAGCATCCCTTCTCAACGCAAGACCCAACTAAATTCTCTTCCTTTTCAAAATAGCCCCATACGAGTACAGTGTCCTTTTTTCTCTTACTTGTTCGTTGCTAACTCTATCAGGCCACCAAGCATTCTCTTCATATCCACATTTCTATAACACAAATCCCTTTATCTATATTTTTTTAATGGTCCAACATAACACTCATACAAAACGTTTCGCTATACTTTTTCTTAGTAACAATATGTAAAATCAGTATTGTAACAATATGAACTATCCCATTGTTGTTGCATTTAGGTAAAAGGTTGATTTCGTGTAATTTGACACTCGTAAACACATTTTCCATTCAAATTGAGAATGCCCATAAGGAAGAGTAATTCACTTAATCACGGCACTATGAAATTGTATTTATTCCACTGGTCTAGTTAGTATTGGTCGGCAGAGTGGTTCATGTATTACATATAACAATAATAGTAAAATATTTCTAATCGCAGTGCCACTTTATACAGATCCTATAATCATTTCACATTTTTGAGCTTGGCATAAATGATTAAATTGGTACATAAATAGAGATTTTCTAGTAGATTTGCTTAAAATATTATAAGTACGAAAAAGTGTTTGTGCATGATCTGCACGATACGGAAAGTTGAAGCCAATCAAATCTCATGTCGATAACAGTAGTTAATATTTTTAGAATTCTAAATATTTGGGGTATCTGTTTCCACCGCGAGATGTGGGGGATAGATTCCAGATGTGGGTATTGTATCCAATACAACAATGTTTTGGTAGGAAATGCCAGTCCCGAACACCGACTCAAGTCGTGAAGAAGTGTGCTCTTCACATGACGTTGATGTGCGCTTATTTATTTAGGATATCATAATTATTGATTAATTAATGCAATTTAGAAATAAATCTTAGGTCCATTGCCACATCATTTACTTTGTAACCTCTTGTAATTTTATTTCCATTTTATTGATAACGGTTCAATTCTTTTATAATATCCTGTGCTTTAATTTTCATTAAATATTTTCAGTAGGTACACTTTATTACGGTAGTAAACAACTATAGTATATTACATAACAAGCATCGAAAGTGCAAAATAAAGTGCGAGTGTACAAATTGAAAAACGAAGCGGGCAGCGCCGAGTGATTTAAGTACACGAGCACAGTTATCTCACTTTCGAGCGAGTTATGTACACTATTTTTCAGACGACTACAAAATATTTCTAAAAAAGTTTACAAGAGCAATGTTGTTACATTTTGACAGCTGATGCGTTTTTGAAGGTTAGCGTTGCGGTTGACGGTTGAGGTTAGGTGTGGTGATACCTACTGTACTAACCGGAGTGTCATAATATTAAATAATGCAAAAATATTAACAAATAAGTAATTACGAATTTAAAAAAAATAAGATTTATCTGTGCAAATGTGTTGAAAAATCTGCCAAAACTTCGATTTAAATAAAAATAGAAATTCTTTTCCTTTATTTTATTATTTTCTTTCATAGTAACGCCATCTATTGTCAATCAGTGAAACTTCACCTGATATGTTAGAAGTGTGCGTTATACTAACATATCAGTGTATGTTATGTTCAACTTTCCGAAGTAATGTATCATGTTGTTATGGTCACTTTCATACGTGGTCGTCTGAAAATAATATGAAGTTAGAGTGTGTCGTATAGTTTTAATTTTTTTTGTACGTACAATTTTCAAAATCAGCTTAATTATATCATGTTCTTCTAATAAATTAAAGTCAGCACACTTCTAGTGATTACAATTAAATAATTAGGATATGTTTAAATGAAGTCAGTTATTTATAATAGTATTGTTTTATGTTATTCACTAATCTTTGCTGACTTAATAATAATAATAATATAATATATCATCACGCCTTTTACCCATTACTGGGTGTGGCACTCTGCCGAAGCAGATCTCGGTAGCGATATATTTATGCGCGTGAAGTGCGATTACCAGCCGTTAAATAACGGCCTCCAAAGATGTTAGTGGTGAGAGAGCCCACAAGGGTAATTTTAAATTGGTGAAAATATTTGTCGACTGTGGGGGTCGAACCATGGTTCTTAGGATCCGCAGGCCGATTCGATACTACTGAGCCACTACCCCATAAGTTTTGTAATTAGATATATAAGCGTTAGATTAGTTATAGTATAAGAAATAGATTAAATTCAATAAGATTCAACTCAAGTGGCAGTGTAAAATTGTAATGTTGTAAATATATAAAATATAAAACCATATATCATCAATAAAGTCTCCTTACTTGTGCTCGTGGACCGTCTAAAAGAGACGAGTAATTCTCTATGCTTAACTACACAATGTTGTAAAGCCGACACTGAAAGTAGTGGCGTAAGGAGTTTGGCCCACATAGTTATAATTTTTTTTTTTACATTTTCCTAATATAATATAATTAATACAGTTTTTAATCTCTCAGTATTTATTTATAATACGAAAATACTTTTGAATATACTATAATAAATATTACAAAATATGAATTTATATTTTTATATTAATAAATATGCAAAGTATTAGAAATTTTCATTTATTATTATTAAAATATTATTATAAAACAAACTCATAATATGGCAGTTCTGATTAGGAACTTGTTACCAAAGTTATATGGGACATTTTCCTTTCCCCACTCCACAACAAACATCCCAACGATCTGTCTATTTTGTATGATCGAAGCTAGTGCCTCATCCATTTCTTCGGTTGTGGTAAGAACCCAAAATATTGTAAAGGCTAACTTCGTAAGTATCGAAGATTTAAAGTTGTTTTTACATTCCCAGTTCTTAAAATTCATATTTAAAGTCGTTGATTAAAGTCTTGTTTACTGGGCAAAGAAAATAATAATCTACTTGTGGATTGTAAAAAATTACCATACCCACATTTTAACTGGAAAATTTGCATTAAAGGTCAATTTTTGAAATGTTTCTCTCCGGAAACAGCCGATGTTGGACGAACTTGCTCGCTGGATTTGTTCCGGGCAACGGATCGTAATCGAAAGGCTATTATGTCATGTGTTACTGGTTAAACGGGACAATAGCTCGATTTCTGATAACTCAAAGTCAATTATTTGGGCTTTACGAAAAAAATTAATCACATTCTCTGAATAAGAGCTATCTGGGGATTGAACTATGCTATGGAATAAACAATTCTGTCCTAACTAAATACTGATAACGGGCATTATCTATTTATTACTTTGAATTAATCCGGCAGTAAAGTGGTGTGGCTAGCATTTCGATTTTCCAATCCGACGATACTCTCTTCGAATCCCATTCAAACTAATTACTCGTAGATATGAATTACCACATTTCGGTTCGGAGTCTGTATTATAATTGGGATTAAGTTCCTTTTGCACAGAGTAGTATAAATATATCTATGTAAATTTAAACAATGATAAATAAAATAAAATATAAATAAATATATCATTACGCCTTTTACCAATCATTGGTGTGGCTCTCTGTCGAAGCAGATTTCAGTAAGTGTTATATTTTTAAGCATGGAGTGCGTTCACCAGCCGTCAAATCACGGCCCCTAAAGATGTTAGTGGAGGGGAAACCGCACTAGTAATTTTAATGACATGAAAATTGTTTTAGCAGCTTTAGGAATCGAATTCTAGTTCTTAAATCCATCTAACTTCATACTCAAATTGTATTTATATTATTTGACTGAAATATCATCAATGCTATTTCCTTTCATTTTCTATCACTCAACAGGATTCTAATAATTAATGTTGATATAAATTCATGTGAATTGTAAAATAACGGAAATTTTTTGGCATATTTTAAGTGATTTAAGATGCACAGAAACTAAATTATTAATTTGCATATGAGTCAATTTGGACACGAGAAATTTACTGGCGTTTATTTTTAATTTTAGCAAGAGACTCGTTTTATATACAACAAATTATTATTCTTGTATTATATTTATATATTTATTATTTAATAATAGTTATTTATTATACAAGTGTTTTATCAGGTATATAAAACACCCAAGAAAAGTTTAAGCACGAGACCGAAGGTCGAGTGTTTAATATTCTTAAGTGTTTTATAATTTCAAAATTTTATCCGCAACTCATAATTTATAGGCATAAGAAGATTGGTCGTAACGTTTAACGTTGATTCAATTATATGTATATAGTTTCTCAAAAAACGGTAGATCATGAAGTGGTTGCTAAGTAACAAGTTGTTTATAGTGTTTTATGGAATGTAAAAGACTAGTGTTTTATTAACCATATAATTCAACTGAAAGGCTTGTTACGTACAAGTGCAGAATTTGCACGAGCACATAACCTTTTTCGGCACGTGTTATAAACAAGATTTTTCCTACAACTGTGCAATTTAAAAAATCACTAAAATATTATCAAAGTTTATAAAATTTTAATAATATTACAAGACAACGATGTTTTACGGCGTTGCTGTAGTTCGTTTGTTGATTACTTGCACATTGTTCTACGTTATTTAAAAATATTTCACTAATTTCAAGATACTTTCTTCAAAATTGTCTAGATTGGAATACTACACTGAGTGATTCTTCTTTATCATAAACACATCCAAAGATAATTAAAGCCCCAGATCATGATATGTTGGATCTATTTTCGACAATGGCAATCAACCTGCTACTGGTACTTCTAAAACCTCCGAAATTGTTGTCAATAAGAATACTGTTAATAATATGAACAGGTACGGAAGAAATCACTGTTTCTTTAGACAGTACAAAAGTTTTCACTTCACATTATGTCAATATAAGCAACTGTAACAACGTGTTATTAATATACAATAAAAAAATTTTTATAATAAATATACTGTATTTCACTTATTCTTTAAATAAAACCATTTATCGATATATTTTACTTTGTTCGGTTCTTTTTATTAATTGTGTACAGATTAGATATACTGCAATTTAAGGTTATGTTTATAAACGTCAAAATATACTATTGTATATTTACTGGCGCTGGATCACCGCATCTTCTTCTTCCATAAGCGTCTGTGGCTAAAATATGAAATTCCACGAACGGCGCGAAATTTAAATCACTCTCAATAAAACTTTCGTAAAACACAAACTACTTTCCGCACTAGTGTTTCTTTGCTTACAGAAACGCACTTTTGTCTTCTTTCCATCCGTAACCAAGGTAATAATAGTTACGTAATAACAAAGAAATCGCACAGTTGTAGGAAAAGTAATAAATGTGAAACTAATGATCTGGAATTTATTAAAATCAATTCTCCCACTTATATCCTACTTAAATAAAAATAAATGAATATATAATTGCCAGAAAATTGAAAGAAAGAAAATGTATTGTGCCTATTTTTTCTGGTAAATAAAATAATATAATGAGTTGACCAACATACACAGGTGACTGGACAAATGTAACGTTCTTATTACTTATATTCATTGAATGTTGTACTTAATGCGATGAAATAATTACTTTAATTAATTAAAAGTAATTGCAGCTCGGCTTTCGATAAAGAAACATAAGTAAAGCATATTTAGTATGCGTTATATTAACAACGTTATTAAGGAGTTTAAACTTAGAACTACTTCACCGTTAAATAAAAAATATTCAAATTGTTTTAGACTAATTGTACACTACACTCAAGCGACGGGAAGATATTCACAAGAATATTACATTTGTAATTATGTATCATAAATTAGTGGCCGTAGACAATTTATTCATTAAAATACTACTTGTATTTGTCATGCATATAGATTTTTCTAACCCTTCATTATTATTTCTAAAGGTGCACTTTTATTCTTATATTAATACACAATTTTTAGTAAAATGAGTATTCCTAAATTTACTTTGTTAAAAAACAAGTAAATATACGTACATAACATACATAAATGGGGGTTGCACGAACCCCAAAATATAAATAATATAAATATGTACTGCGTTTAATTATTTATATTACTCTGTACAAAAGAAACTTAATCCAAATTTTAGTACAGGGTCGGACTCACCGAGCCTCAGTGTGGTAGTTTATATTATTTTTTTTTAGCTTGATTGGGACTTGAACTCTGTATCTTCGGAATCGAATATCATTACACTAACCACACCACCGCACTGTTAAGCATTTGGCGGACTCTAGATAAAATTTAGCTTTTTGGCCCCATTTATACAATTATATAATATGAACGTATAATATTTAGTGATACTTAATTCAGTGTTCTTATACATACATATGTACATACATACATAAAAGATTCCATCAAATGGGGTAGCATGAACCCTAGAATCATTTATAAAACATTCATTCATCAGATCAGATCAGATCAGATCAGATCAAATAATTAATCCTCGTCAAATATACTCATCTTATCTTGACACACAATTCTCGCATCAACTACATTCATAGTTTCCTCCAAACACGCCATTTACTCAATACATTCGAAATCATTCGTCATGCAACAAACTTTCAATCACATTAATCCAATCACTCCTATACACCTACATTAACCATTCGTTCGACGTACTTTTCACATGATCAAAATATCTCAAATTACTCACGATTCTAACAACGAATCTACAAATAATGGAAGGGAAGGGAGCGTCGCTCTGCGCTAGTTTTCGAAAGTAAATTTCACACAATTGTAGTTAGACACTCTATTATAAGAACTGCAAAAAAAAAAATAAAAATAAATAAAAAATGGAGGTAGAGACCTACGCCCTTGTGTTTAGCAAAATATTATAATTGAAATAATTTTATCAAAAAATCAAAAATACCATTAAAATACGAGCCGATATTTGAAAAATATAAGTATTTATAGAATCTAAATACTATTAAATTTATATTGAAAAATTAAAATTATAAACTACTGGCAACATCGCATGTATATAGTATTAAAAATTAAATGAAAAAAAAAACTAAACCTTCGATCCCAATCGATCTTATGAACCAGTCCATGAATCGTTCCATAACCGCGAATCGAAACCGAACTGATTTGTTTAACGATAAAAACATTTTGCTAATAAATTTCAATTTATTTTCCGGAAAAGACAGTTGTCTTTGTTGTCTCTTGACTAATTCAACCGGCTATATAGAGTAGTCTTGATTTAAAGTTAAAATATAATCTAATTAAAACCAACTACCTACGATCGCCCTAGATTCAAATCTTATTTTATACCAAATTTTCTCTCTATTTTGTTCTGTGTCATAGGCAGCCTCGATCCCATAACTTTCATATACTGAAACACTTGATACGAGAATCGTCTGTAGTGTCACTGTTATTTAAGGAGAATATTTACCAAATGAAATTTAATTAGTACCTATTCAATTTGATTTCATCAATTATTAAGTATTTACCTAAAATAGTAATTAAACTTAAAATATTAAATCCTCAAAACAAAGTAAAATTTTCCTGGAATACATATTCCCGTATGTACTTCGTTCGAGGTGTAGACATGTAAGAAAGATGAGAATGAATATATACCTACTTTCAATTCGCAGTTTTGAGTTGTGAATTTACTACATTTAATTTTTATTAATATGATATAATCCTTAGTTGTTTATAATTTACTTATAATTAATGCAATCAAGTATTCAAATGCAATCAATAATAATTGAAATCGATACAACATAAATGCATTTCATATACGTTCCCCCTTGTCGCCCTATCTGAATTCCCCCTAAGCATACATATATCGACAATCACGTTCATATGAGAAAACAACACACACATGCGTTTATACACGTGCATACTTAGCTAGTAATTTCACTAATTGAACTGTTGCCGATTTACGGGACGAGGGGACTGTTGCAATGCTCAATTTTCAATTTGATCATTCTCATTTAGGCTACTAATAAACTTACATTTAACATGGGGAAAAATCTTTCAGAACTCATAGTTTAAATTAAATACACCTTTGATTTAAGTTCTATTTTATTACTTTGAAATTAATTTGATGTTTCGGTCTTCATCAGGAATATAAACATAAATAAACAAGTAACCTAAGGTATTACAATTTATCTATTAGAGGCAGCCATGCTTTTTTTAGTTCATATCCATCACAATAATTGAAATTATTTGTATGTTTTTTATTTCAATTGCTTCTCTAATTAGTCCGGCATCCATAAACTTTGTCTGGCGATAATCTTCGTTTCTTCGAAATCAATGTCATGAAGGTAGATCTGCTATTGTTCAATATGCTATTGAGTGTTTCTTAATTATTTGTTTATTTCAGTTTGTATTCTTGATGAAAGTATACGTAAAGTCGAATTAATTTCAAATTAATAAAATTAAACTTAAACTAAAAGTATATTTAATTTATACTTACATTTAATCTACAGATATAATAAATCTGCGATAATATTAAAAGTTTAAATATTATTAAAAACAATTAATCAAATTGTAATTATATAATCCATGATTAATAGTTATTTACGATACTGGTAGGAAAAACTAGTTTTTAGTAACGAGAGGGTCAGAATTAAAACGAAAGCGTAGCGAGTGTTTTAAGATCCACGAGTGACTAAAGATGCTTCACGTGTATGCATCCTACAATATTTATATCTACAACCGAAAACATTAGCAAAAATATTCAAATTATTGACATATATATTATCCGTGAATATTGAAAAATTCATGATTTTATTGAGCTAACAATGACAACCCAAGTAAACAGATCGTAATAGTTATTTTTATAACAAGTGCCGAAAACGGCTCGTTACGTGAAAGTGCAGAGTTTAACGCACGAGGCTCTCTGAGTGCGAAAATCTGCACGTGTACGCAACCTTTTTCTACACATGTTATAAATAACATTTTTTCTATATCTGATAATTTAGAAAAACATTAAAATATTATTAGGATTTATAAAATTTTAATGATATTACATTAGAAATTAGAACGATGTTATACGTCGTTGATATGGTTTGTTTGTTGATTGCTTCATTGTTCTATGTTATTTAGAAATATTTAAATAATTTCAAAATAATTTCTTCAAAATCGTCTAGATTTGAATACTACAATAAGTGATTCAACTTTAACATGTACAATTCTAGATATAATTGCAGCCCCAAGTCAAGATCTATTCTTGGCAGCGACAATCAATCTGCTGCTGGTACTTCTAAAAAATGACATTTTACTCACGAGTGATATACAACGTTTTATCTTATAGTAATGGTTTTTCTACAATAAAGTTAGAAACAGGTTCAAACTAAATAGAATGGAGATGCTGTCAAATAAGTGAAATATCATTTTTGTCAAACTGTTGTATTGATATAAATTGTTAGTGGTTTATGATTATCATAGATTTAAACATTTTAGTTACCTGTGAATAATCACTGATTTTAGTCACCGAAAATGGTTATACATAAAAACCACTACTATAAGATAATAGTTATTTGTGTATTAAGAGTGTAAAGTGATTCTTTGTTATTCGAAGAATGCAATTGTGTAGGAGGAACAAAGAAACTTTAAGCTCGTAATACACATTTTTTTTTAAGATTGTACTCGTATCTTAAATTATTAAAAAACGTATACGTACTGAAAGTAAATTCGTACTGTCAATATTGCAAGTTTTTGTTTTGTTTGTATCCCTGGTAAATATTAAAATAAGTACGCATTTAATACCTTTTTCGCTCGTTGCAATTGGAAACGCGCACAAAAATAACTTTGTCGCACGTTTCCAGTGGCAACTCGAGACAAAGTTATTTTACAATTGCTACACGGAAAACGTCAACTTTACGATGACATATGACAGCGTAATTGTTATTTTTATAACAATCGTAGAAAAGGTATTATTTTCTACTTGTGTTATTAAAATGTTATTTAATCTATTGAAATCTATGGCGGTAAACAACATCTTTATCACATGTTGACAAACTGTTGTTTTGCACGTTGTAGTCACAGCGTGAAGTTAACAACTAACATATTAAGCACGGAATGAAGTTAACGTCCTGCATCTGTCATTATAACTCAACTTTACTTTTCAAATAATTAATAAAATTACTTCTCTTGTGATTTTCGATCGTAAGTATTTTATTTGCTTTATAAACTCTTTAGGCACTCGTAACTAAAGAAACGTTTATAAAATTTATTAAATAATATACTATTAACCACTCGTTGCAGTACAATTAAATACGAGGCCAAGATGGGAATGGTCAAAATAATAAAGGAAGGTTCCAGCAGCAGTGCAAACACGGGACGTTCACAAACAATAATACATCGGTCACCGGTCATATAACCGCGTTTCAATATTTAACTGTAACAACCAATATGTTAACCACATTGGTCACTTATCGAATTTGGTTGTAAATACGTAAATATAGCCGGGCACTTGTTGCCATTGTGGTCTATGTTTGCACAACTACTTCATCTGGAAATTAATGATTGAAATATTAAAATTTTTGTTTGTTTGATTAATTCATTTTTCATTTTAATTATTATATAGTTGTAGAAAAATACAACAAATTATGTTTATGCATATATTGAATTCATGAAATAGTCCAAATATTACCTTGTGCTTAAAACATACTTACTAATATCTATTTTATTCATGTAAATTAAATAGCAGTAATAACAGTATTGATTGAAAGTTTTTTGTTTATACATATATAGATACCTACATACCTGTATACTTGTGTACAAAAGAAAAGTTTTATAATTATAATTAGAAATTGGAATTAGAAATGAAATTTAATTTTATAATTATCAGAACAAGGTCACAAATAATATTTTTCATTTCTTCGGCGCGTGGCGCCAGTCTAACCTAGTATTTAAACTCTAAAGCAGAACTTTTCAATCTTTTACGACCAATATTTTTCAGATCATATATCTCACAACTCTCTGGAAAATTTTATTCAAAATATAAAGTGTTAAGTTAAACTTACATATGTTTTTTTTAAGAAATTGGTTGATTATACTATTCGTTTTTATTCCCAAAAGATTTTGCCTCTTTTGATAAAAAAATGTTTATACAAGTATATTATTCAAACATACCTAAATTATATGGGATGGCTAGCTCAGTGGTATGAAGTCGGCCTGTGGATCCTGAGGTCCCTGGTTCGATTCCCACAGGCGACAAATTTTCATAATTTGAAAAAGTTATCCCTGTGCCTCCTCCACCACTAACATGTTTGGGGGCCGTGATTTGACGACTGGTAACCGCACTTCACGCGCAAAATATATCACTTACCGAGATCTGCTTCAGCAGAGTGCCACACCCAGTAATGGGTAGAAGGCGTGATGATATATTTATTTTTTTATTTATACCTAAATTATTTTAGAAAACTTCTCAAATTAAAAATATGGATAAATAAATTATTTAGCATACAAAAAAAAACTCATATTTAAAAATTGAAACAATTTTTGCTCTAAATTCCGTAAATTTTATTTAATTCGATGTTATTTAGAATTTTACTGTCGAAGGTACACACTTACCGAAACGTAGAATTAAATAAAATTTACAGTACCGAGACCCAACATTATTTATTTATTAATTTATTTGAATTTTATTCTATATACAAACATTTTTAATGCCGAAAGCGTCAAGATGTTTTGAAAATCCTATACCTGCGAGTATTTCGAAAGCAGAAAATAATTTTTTTAAATATTTATTTTTATGTTTTACATATGTATATTATCTATTTAGAATGCAAAAATTGTTTTACCAGTTATTTTTTGTTGTCATAATATGAAATACATCAAGAAGAAATAATAATAGTTAATAATAATCTAATACGGTTTTGTTGGTCATATGTTGAGAAACACTGATTTAAAGTAAACTGAAGGATACGGAAATTGAGTACCTACACCATATCAAACGACTTGACAATTACATCAGTTTTAAACCATGGTAACGCAACAACAAATGAATTAAGTTGTTCGTTTTCTATTGAAAATAGATAGAAACAAAACGAGTATATGTGCCTTGCTGAATGTATGAAGTTCGTCAAATTATGCCATTAATCGCGCAACTAACCCCAGAACAAGAAAAAATAAAACATTTTTATTTCGCCAAAATAACAAATTTAGCAATCTAATTTCTTATAATTTACGAAATATATAATAAATGCAGCTAAAATTGCATATAGATATTAAAATTATCTAAAATTAAACAATTTTAAAAGCATTCTTAATTTGACTCGTGTGGCAGCACTGATATTCATTTTTAATACAGCGCGCTGTCGGTTATAGTAAATTGCATCATTTCTGCTTTGTATTTTAACATTTTGATATTAAAAAGTTATAATGAAGCATCATAAAAATTCATGACGTATGACATGACACAATTTCACTGATTCAACCTATACTTACGGTTTGCAGTGGCGTAGCCAGGAAATTTGAAACATAGAATCTATTAAAAAATCCAAAATTTACTTACAGACTTATTGAGTTTAACATGCCTGCTGTAGATATTTTTGAAAAAAAAAAAAATAAAAAAAATATCATCACGCCTTTTATCCATTACTAGATGTGACACTCTTGGTAAGTGATATATTCATACTAGTAATGTGCAATTATCAGCCATGTTAGTGGAAAAAAGCCACAGGGATAATTTAAATATGGTCAGAATTATTTATATATTTTATCATAAGTACCCTGGTTCGATTCCCACAGGCGACAAACAATTTTCATAATTTCAAAAACTACCCCCGTGGCTCCTCCACCACTAAAATCTTTGGAGGCCGTGATTTGACGACTGGTAACCGCACTTCACGCGCAAAATATATCACTTACCGAGATCTTCTTCGGCAGAGTGCCACGCCCAGTAATGGGTATAAGGCGTGATGATATATTTATTTATTTTATTTTATCATAAGTAGCCTCGATCCTATTCCTGTTAAATCATATTTTAATTATAACGCATCCGTAGCTTAGTTGGTTAAAACATATGATCGCAGATCACAGGTCCCAGTTTCAGATATCCCAAGATTTCTCTCTATTTTTAAAAATATTATTCATTTATTAAAAATAGGAATAAAAATAAATATAAAATAATATAAATATATTATCACGCCTTTTATCGATTACTGGGCGTGGCAATTTGCCATAGCAGGTCTCGATAAGTAATATATTTATGTGCATGAAGTGCAGTTACTAACCGTCAAATCACGGCCTCCAAAGATGTTGGTAGAGGAGGGGTAATTTGAATATGGTGAAAATTGTTTAACGGTTGTAGGAATCGAACTCGGGTTCTCAAATCCACAGTCAGACTCGATACCACTGAGCCACCTACACTAGATGTTTTTAATTGTGTTAATTATGAGTAAGTTTAATTATCCAATCTAGGATCCACAATCCACCATTGTCCACAACATTACAACACACTGATACCATAAATCTAGCAAACCGATAACATCTCACTCTAAAGAGCTGCCACCGGTTTCCAAGCAACCGCATTTCTACAACATCGCAAACACACCATTCGTATGTGCCGATGCAGTTGCCAGCGCTCGCCAGTAAACTTGTTAGTTAGTCGATGATAGATGCAATGTGCTAGCGCTAGCGGGTAGCATTGCTACATGCTACGTGTTTGCTACCCAAATGGTAGCCACAATGTGCAATGTTACAGATGCATAGACGGTGGTAGTGCAGTAAAGCAAAGCAAAGCAAAGCGTGGTGGCTTGTTGCACATTGTTTATAATCCTTGTCGCTCCAGGCGGAAGTGCGAGCGGACATGGCGGAGCGGGGTATGGGGGCATGATCAGACGAACAGTGCCTCCGAAACAGTGGGTGATAAGTTAAATAAAGAGAAAGAGAGATAATCTGTAATGACAACCCTTTAATTGAAAAATTGAAGACATAGGCTACTTGAGTAACTTTCAACAATTTATTTCTTTCTAGTTCATTATTGTTTATTAATACCATGGATATACGAGTAAGGTACATTATTTAGTTCATAATGCCCTGGGACGTTATATGTTTTTAATAGGTCCTAGGGTATTAAGCAAGGACGTTGAAAGGAGGGGATATGGCATTCAAGTATATATATATATATATATATATATATATATATATATATATATATATATATATATATATATATATATATATATCTAGAAATATACTCATTTATAAATTAAATATTATTAATGGTGATATTTTATGTAAATCTACAAGTTTTATAGATCCATAAATCTATAAATGATGAACAAAACCGCAACGAAACTTATGACTTTATGAAATATTGTCTACTTGTCAATAAATATTGATGCGATTTTGTTTATAATTTATAGATCTACGAATCTATAAACTTACAGATTTATCACAGAATTCCACAATAGTTAGAAACCATGTTCTTATATTTGTAATTATTATTCTCGTGTTTCATTTGCATTACTACTAGATAGAATCAGAAATTAGCAGTATCAGCAGTCAGCGGCCTTGTAAGCATCGTCTTCGGAAGACATAAACATCTGAAGATCTTAGATATATAAATTATCTATAAACTATTTTTCACTTGAATGTTTATTGCTATGATACGAAGTATATAAAAACAACACCATAACAACCGGGGCGTAATAAACGGGCATTATGATATATAATGCCAGCTTAATTGTACATATTTGTAACTAATAAGATTTTATTGAATAATCGAATTTAATTTTAATTTAATTTCATGTTTTGACGTATACCATTTGTTTTTACAAATAATTATTTTGTTATTGGTTTTAATTAATAGAGATATTTAGTGACAAATATTATGAAGAAATTTAGATGAATCAGTAACACTGTACTCGATCTTATTTACTGATTTGAAAACCATATATGATTAATCTTTATGAGGATAATGTTAGTGGTACGTATGAATATTGTAGGTGTATACGCTAAAGAAAAAAAAATATGATGTACAGGCAGAAATATGTCATAGAGGAAAACATTGTTCTAACCTGATTTATCAAAACTTTCGATTTCTTTGAAATTTATTATTTTGAGTTTTCAAATAGCACCAAATAATTAAAACGAGAAATGTTAACTTTGTCTTATTCGTTCTCACTAAAATATCTTCCGAAATATCAAATTCTTCCACCATTCTCTCCAAAAATAAACAACATAACGTAATTAACATTTAAAATAAATAAACAAAATAATGAAATAAAATCTTTGGAAAACGCTACAGTTGATGAATAATACATTACTATAATCATATTATTTTTATATCACCAAGATTTAAAATAAATTGTATATGTAATGAAATAAGTTAAATAATTTGTGGTAACTACATAATTCAGATGCAGAATTTAATTCTCTACAACTATTATTTGAAATATTTTCCCGTAAACTAATCAGGAAAGCAATGGTGGTGGAAAACTTATTTCCTATGTTAATCACCTACAGTTTTCATATGCTAGATATCTGCAGTTTTTATGGATCATAGAAAATAGAATGATAAAATTTTCATGTGGTTGCAATTTTTGTCCTATTAATTTTTTAAATAAAATATAAACACAAAAATTTTCAGAATTAAAAACTGCATCCAGTGAGTTCAAATTGATTAAAATAGTACATTTCTGTCAAGAGATAAATGTAAATTAGAATTGTCATTATTAAGCTATTTAGAGAGTAACATGAAAAATAAAAGAAATTATTTTAATTTTTATATTCACAGAGTTGACAAATTATCATTTTTTATTTAGCATTGGTACTCTGTAAACATATTGAAGATGACAATTTTAATTTATGTCTATCTCGTGACATGGACGTGTTACATTAGTAAATTTGAATTCATTGAATACATTTTTTCATGCAAAATATTTTTTGCATTAACATTTTTGTTTTAAAATTAATAGAATAAAAATTACCACCACAAAAATTTCCGTAGTATTTTGTATGATTCATAAAAAAGGTAGACAGACGGTATATGAGGTGTTCTATTTCTATTACAAAATCATTTAGAAATGACATTAACATATTGTTTATAAAAAGTGGAAAATATTATATTATATAATAAGGGAGAGAAGTGCATGATATTTTGCCAAGGAGTAAATTTGAAGCATGAGCCGAAGGCAAAGGCTACAATACGACGAGGAAAATAATATACTTCTCTCACGCGGTGTATATACTATTTTCTCCACGATCCCAAAATATAAAGTATTTATTAAAAAAAAAAAAAACAATAAATAAATAAATAAATATATCATCACGCCTTCTACCCAATATTGGATATGGCACTCTGCCGAAGCAGATCTCGGTAAGTGATATATTTTATGCGTGAAGTGCGGTTACTAGTCGTCAAATCACGGCCCCCAAAGATGTTAGTGGTGGAGGAGACATAGGGGTAGTTTTTGAAATTATGAAAATTGTTTGTAGCCTGTGGGAATCGAACCAGGGTTCTCAGGATCCATAGGCCGACTTCATACCACTGAGCTAGCCACCCCATAAATTATTATAATAATTATTTAAAAATTTAATATTGTAGTTGACATTGGTTTATTTTTTTTTGTAAAAAAAATAACAAAATGTCAAGACGACAATAATCATTTTCCAGAGCCCCGGGACTAAAATACTCATAGCAACGGGATTATGATCCAGAACTCCCGTCGTTATTGGCATCAATACATAACAGCATGGCGGGCTAAAATTGATTTTAGTGAAATAGAAACCAAATTTCTATTCCGGTCGTGAAAAATTATTTTAAATAATTTTCAGTAATTCAACAGTACGATTAGTTATTAATTAAAATTTCAATATGAGAATGAAAAATAAATAAGAGAATGGTAAAGCCAATTACATTAATCTTACAATAGCTGAAATGTACTTGGAGAATTTTGCAGATTGCAAATGTATATTTACTTCTATATAATTAACTACAAATTAAACCCAAACCCAATTAATCAAACATTTTTAAATCCTCTGTTAAGAAACAATCACAGTCTCAAATCGCACAAAACTCATCCTTATTCCCTAGTGTTTACAGCCCACAGATTTTGTTCCTCCCACACGTCCAGTGCTCGGACTTGGCTATTAGACTCCTGTTCTTTCAGCAGTTATAAATCACGTTGGCCAGGCCTGCAACGTATTGAGATATCAACTAATTGTCGTACAACCTCTTGTGAATTATTACGGCTGATATGAATATTAATCCCGCCGTTTGTTGTTTTGCGTTTGTGTGTTGTTTTGCTTGATTTGACGCATGCGCTTTCGAAGGTTTCCAGGGCTTATCTTCGCACATCGTTCGTATAAATCATTTGAGTTGATTGCAAATTAACTGGTGCGTTTTTTTAGATTTTAATTGTGAACCCCCACCTCGGCTGGTTCTCGTTGTTGTTGATTTAAAATGGGTTGAGTTATATATTGTTGTGATGTGTTGTTTATTTTTGTATTGGTATTGGTAAAGAACGATGGACGATCTATTTATAAGATGTTGATAATTTAATTATGATCTTTTTTCAAGATGTAATAGAAAAAGTTAATTGAATTGTTGTATTGGTAAATTTATGATTGGTTAAGTGGATGCTAGTTTTGAAATTTGAGTTTCGTGAAATTGGATTGCAATAATATATAACATAATTAATTAAATCGATATACATACTTCTATAGTGAATAATTATAGCCAGATATAGATTACCTATAAATACAAGTTGCAATCGCATCTAAACCACATAACCTACATGTTTAAAGAATTAACAGCTCATATAGAATATAAAAAGATATAAGAAATAACATAAATTGACTTAGATTTGAAGACATACCATTCAGCTTAGAAGCGTTCCTCGTTTGTGACCCAAGAATTGAATTATAATCTGTAAAAGGAAATTCAGTATGTATCACTGTCACAAATAACACTAAAAGCCCTATAATTCATAACTATTAATAGGTTATCAAAAATTAGAATTACAATAAATTGATATTAACGGGGCAATATGGTTTAGCTCTAGAACATTTAAATGGAATTGAAAAAGTCCCGAATCCGAAATTATGTGCTGTCCGAATTTTTCTCTCTAAAATAAATTTGATAATCAAAACTACTCTTTTGCCAATCGGATTATTTAAAAAGTTTACCGATAGGATTTCCAAGGCAGGAAGTTATATTTTCCATTTATTGATTGGTAAGTAATCACTTACTAATTGAGAGGTATAAATAAAAATTAAACATTTCTCTGTGGTAACATCAGAACATTTTTTAAAAAGGACGATTATGTACATGAAATTCATTCTTCTTGTACAAATACTATTTTCTTGGATGTTGCTAATGGCAATGTTTTGAACGGCTAGCAATAAAACTTGTTTTGCGTAAGAAACGTAATAAAATCGTTGCTATGAAACATTTTCAACTAAATAACCTACAAAATATATGTTTTTAACGTTTAAAATACAAAAAGTAGAATCCAATATAATTAGGTAAAATTAAATTGTAGAAAAAAATAATACGTGTATATGTAACTGGTATTAATAATGAATTTCTTACACTCATGGGTTTACTTCCTTCCCACTAAAGTAACACTTTTAACAATTCGAATTGGTAACGTCAGCTAAAATTGCTAAAATACCAAATATTTGTTTGAAATAAATGTACACCAATTTTTTTTTTGTTGCAGGATCATATTTTTAGGTTTAAAACAAGCATGGGTAGGCTAGCTGTACGATTTTGTGTGGCCCGCGTTCGCCTACTTATAACCAATTCCTCATATCTTTTGTGTTTACACTTTTTGATGAGCGTTAAGCTAGATGGCCCCCTATCTCAAATCTTTTCAAAATTTTGTGTACAGTTAGTGCTAGATTTGTTCTAGTTTGTCGAGATTCCTAAAGTTTGTTATAGTCATATACACATGTTATTAACATTTGACGTGGGGAATCCAGCGTGACACTAAGAGTGAACCTACCTAATCTATTCAGTTTTAAAAAATCTTTTTACATGAGGAGTTAGTTATAGGTTTGTTTTGCTTAGATACAAATTTTGAAAGTTTGTTCTATTCATATACAAATGTTATTAACAATTTAATTGGCGAATTCAGCGTGACACTAAGAGAGAACTTCTACAATCTATTTATTTTTCTAATCTTTCAGTATGATGAGTCAGTGCTACACAGGACCAATTTAAGGGCTCAGAGTTCCCTAAGCGATTTGCAATAAAAGCGCCGTTTTTCAGATAGATAAAAAAAACATTCTTCTATTTCAATAATTTGGTTACCAATAAAATAAAAATTACATAAAAAATAAAATATGTTTAAAATAACATAAATTAATTACAAAAGTAAAATAGAACTACCAAATCATCAACATTTTAATTTTCGACAATATTTATCACTATTTATTATCATAGAAGACTGTTTCTGGTTGTTACAAATGTATTCAAAATACCCTTTAATATTCTTGTTAAATTTATTATTTTTTTAACTTTTTAGCAAAGTGGTATGATATTGTTCTTCTATTAATGATATAAAATATTTACTAATTTTCAAGTACTTTAAATGGCAATGTCACTCAAAAATTATTTCTTGTTTTTAAATTGGTGTGGTAATTTAACGAAATAAATCAGTGAATATCACAAAAAAAAATTTCCTCCGCAACATTTCAGCGCCTCTAAAATTTTGGCACACTAGGCGATTGTTCAGGATGGCCCAATAATTAAACCTGCGCTGGTGCTAGTTTTGTGCTATTTAGAAACACATTTTGAAAGTTTGTGTTCTTTATACACTTTTATTAAAATATGCCATGACACTATAGAAGATCTCTATAATCTATTTACTTTATTTTAAATTTTTTAGTATGAAGGGGTAGGTGGCAGAACTTCGCCCTTAACCCTAAATGGTTATTAAAATAAATAAATATTTTATGTGCTTAAATTGCGATTGCCAATTTTCAAACTGCCACCAAACTGTTACATTCTAAATTAAAACGGTTATATTTGTTATTGAAGCAAAATATGTATATATCAGGTTACAGGTACAATTCTAACAATTCTATATAAAAAAAATAGATCTTCGTACTTGTACAAGTTTTATATAAATGTATTAACTTACATTTTGTAGTCTGCTAACGCTAAAGTATGTTATTGTCTGAAATCATATGACAAGAACTTCTTATCATGAAATCAATTATAAAAAAAAAGAAATTAAATAAACCTTTTACTTTAATTATTTATAGATATATAATATATTTATTTAAATTTTGATAATTTAGTAGTTCTATTTTATTTTTGCAATTAATTTATGTTATTTTCAACATATTTTATTTTTTGTGTAATTTTAATTTTATTTGAAACCAAATTATTGAAATAGAAGAATTTTTTTTTATGTATCTGAAAAACGGCGCTTTATTGCAAATCGTTTAGGGCACTCCGAGCCCTTAAATTAGTCCTGTGTAGCACTGACTCATCATACAGAAATATTAAAAAAAAAAAATTCTAGAAGTTCTCTCTTAGTGTCACGCTGAATTCGTCAATTAAATTGTTCATAGCAAACGAATATGAAAAACACTAATTTTCAAAAATTGTATTTGAATAGCACAACTTTTGATATAAAAAGATTAAAAACATAACTTGATTACAGAGATTTTCCTTAGTGCCAAGCTGGATGTATCACTTCAATTGTTTATAACAAATAAAAATAATGGGGTAGGTGGCTCAGTGGTATCCATTCGGCCAGTAGATTTGAGAATCCGGGTTCGATTCTCACGCCGACAAACAATTTTCACCACATTAAAACTACTCCTGTGTCTTCCCGTCCGCTAACATCTTTGGGGGTCATGATTTAACGGCTGGTAATCGCACTTCACGTGCGAAAATATATCACCGAGATCTGCTACAGCAGAATGTCATCTTCTGTAATAGGTAGAAGGCGTGATGATATATTTATTTTACTTTATAATAAAAATAAAACAGAATAACAATTGTATATGAAAAGCACAAACGTTAAAAATTTGTACTTGAGCAGAACAAACCTAGCACTAACTCCTCTTATAAAAATATTTTTAAAAACTAAATAGATTAGGTAGGTTCTCTCTTAGTGTCACACTGGATTCCCCAAGTCAACTATTAATAACATGTGTATAGAAATAGAACAAACTTTCAAAATTTGTATTTCAGCAGAACAAACCTAGCACTAACTCCTCATATAAAAAGATTTTTAAAAACTGAATAGATTAGGTAGGTTCACTCTTAGTGTCAAGCTGGATTCCTCACGTCAACTATTAATAACATGTGTATATGACTAGAACAAACTTTAGGGATCTGGAACAAACTAGAACAAACCTAGCACTAACTGTATACAAAATTTTGAAAAGATTTGAGATAGGGGGGGAGGGGCTAATCACTTTTTGCTAATATTAATAGGAAATAATTCTACGTATTTTATATAACAAAAAAAAGTAGACATCCGGTATATACGGATTATTTCCACATCTTATATTTAACCCGTTTTCCACCTTATGTGCGGCCCGCGATAGTTCTGAAGTTTTTAATATGACCCATATATAGAAAAAGATTGGCCATCCCTGGTATAAAAGATTGTTAAATTCAAATTTTGAAAAAAAAGCAGTTTTTTTTGTACAAATGCCGGCGCATAAAACAATATTATGTACACCTAGTTCGTGAAATGTGTTAGGCATTTTGAGAATCTTGTCTGCCTCTGCCTATTAGTTCAGTATACAAATAACAATTTATTTCTTATTGAAATTAACTAAGATACGTGCAGAATTATTAACTAAGTACGATCACCTATTTACTATTTGCAAACGAATATAAAATATGCGTGCATCTTAAGGATTCCTTGCACCTTATCTCAGACCCAAACCCAAGCTTCCACTTTCCTTCACTAGATGTTACTACCATTACAATCTACCCTCCGGCCGACATAGTCCCATTCTAAGCGTACTTTTTTCGCTAAGCGGCGAAATCATAAACGGCAACGCGGGATCGCATCTAGGATGGTCGGTTCTGTTGCTGCACTCTCGTTCTCGATACGAGGGACGCTCCCCTCACAAGGGTAGCGCGAGGGCAGGAGATGTGCTCTACTAACCCACTGACCATCAGCTGATGGTTAATGCTTGGACGCCCCTGAGGTTGTGATTCTGGTCAGTCGAGCTGTAAATCTGTCAAAGTTTTTATACCACAGAGAGGTATTTCTCTTAGGGTTGGTCAGGATGAGAAAGATCAATATTTCTGCTTATTGGAAATTAAATTAGAAAAATAGATTACATTGTATGTCTACTTTTTTTATTATACCGTGACTTTATTTTAACGTAAAACATGGGATTTGCCATATCCATGGTTACGAATTTGATACAAGTGCATCAGAACGTTTATTTTAAATATGAATTATAGATTGTCAGTTTACATTACATATTTGTATTAGTTAGTATCGCACTATTTTTTAAACCGAACGGTGGGGAAATAAAATGGCTTGATAGATCTCCCAATGTAGTACTACTGATTTTGTTTTTACTGGAGATATTTAAAATCCAAAGCATAAATTTAGATTCAAAACGCGTCTGATATTAAATCATATACTCATGCTCCGGAAAAAGTAGATTTTTTTCCAAATTTTACCTCATCAGATTTTATACTTTCCCAAGTCTATATTTTAAAATCTAAACAAGATATGAAGATGTGCACCACTATAAACAGCTTAAAGATTGCAATTTTAATTTGTGTCTATCTCCTGATGGCAATGTACTAGATTAATAAATTTGGACTCAAGTAATGCCGTTTTTAATTCTGAACATATTTTGTATTTACACTTTGTTTCTAAAATTAATATTGGAAAAATATATCGCCAATTAAAAATTTTATTATTGTATTCCCGGTATACGTGATAAATTCTCACTTATAATGTAAGCAGTGTATTGAATATTACCGACTTTTTTTTAGCTTACGAATGCTTTTGTTGCTATGAAATTTTTAAGAAAAAAATTTCCGAATGAACAGCATGAAATTTTTTTTAATAATATTCAATGCACGTATTATTAGTTAAGAATATTGTCCAACAAAATCAAAGAAACATTTTACAAAATTCATATTTTTGACATGCTTATAATAATATATTCATTTTTTTATTATGTCAGACAACACAGTTTCTACGTAACTAAAAAATAAGAATAAATAAAATAAAAATTTAATATATCATCACTCCTTTTACCCATTACTGGGTGTGGCACTCTGCCAAAGCAGATCTCGGTAAGTGATATATTTATCATTATTATTATTATTTATTTTTTAAAAATTAGAATAAAACTAACAATTTCTTATACAGAAAATACTATTGCAAATTACCGTTGTAATTGCACTAGTGCATATTATCACTTATTAATTCACTCATTTCCATGACAACGAGGTCAAATAATGAAACGTTATTGGTTGCTTAAAGTCGTGGGGCAATATTTACCAAAATTTTCTCAGAAAACAGTTTTTGAACATTTTCTCAAAAACTAGAAGACATATGAACATAGGGCTTCACGGATGAAATTACATATGTATTTAAATTTTCGTTGCAATTTCAATTGCAAAGGATTTTGGAGCAAACAGTCTGAAATTGGCCTAAAATAGAAAAAAAAAGCTCTTAAGAAATTTTTTATTAATTCGCTTAAAATTTACAAAAAAATTGCTTATGAGTCAACTCAAACACGAGGAATTCAATGCCATTGAGCGCATATTGAGTGTTTATTTTGTTTAGTTTTTAATATATATATGCTCGCTTGTATAAAGCGATGTTAACTATGGTAGCTAACAGCTTGTTAAAAGTTAACTAGGGCCAAGATGCCTGACATCACATTGTCCATAATTTCAGAGTTTTATGTTGTTAGTAATTAATATCAGCATTAAAATACTTATTGTTAGTTAAATCACAATAATAAAACAATATTTGTAATAAATAATTATTAGTTTAATGCATACTATATAAATTATGTTTTAAAGTATTGAACTGTTAAAAATATTGACATTTCTTAGAGCTTTTTTTTTCTAAATCAACTTATTCGCCAACGTAATTAGCTGACAACGTTTTATGCCATAGACTTCGAAAAGTTGACTTTTCCCAAATTTTACCTCATAATTATCAAAGTTGTACATTCCCAAGACTATATCTCAAAAACCAAACGAGATATTAAGATGACTATACGGCATTGAATTTCTCGTGCTTCAATTAACTAAAAAAGCTATTTTTATATTTTAAAAATTTGCACTTAAATTTTCTCAAAAAATAGATTTTGATCAATAACTCAAAAATTTATTGACAGATCTGTGAAAGTATTTCTTTTATTTTGCACGGCACTCTGTAAAAATTAAAAGATGGTAATTTAAATTTACGTGTATCTCCTAACAGAATGTATCAATAAATTTTGTTTCTATGGATGCAGTTTTTAATTCTGAATATGTTTTTATTTATACTTTTGTTACAAAATTGATAGAAACTATCGCCAAATAAAAATTGCATCATTTCCCACATGATAGAAAAGCAGAATATGTATGATTTAAATCAGTGATTTAATTCGCGCTAAACATCACATGATTTATTTTTATTTAAATCAAAATATTATTGAGTTACATATCATTTCATAAAATTTTGTACCGTCCTTTTAAACTTATGTGTGAACATGTTATTATATATTTCAAGTTCCATGTATTTTGTACTGCACTGAATGTACAAGATAATATTTACAGTAAAGACAGATAAAAACCCAAATAAGTAATTTATGGTTTGCTTAATTTCTCTGACAATTGAAGACATTAATTAAAAAAGAACTGACATTAAATTTCTTAAAAAAAAAATTAGATTAAATCGGATTGATTGTGATACTTTATTCGATACAAACTTAATACTAAAATTCATTTGTTTGGAGTAGGGGTTAGCTATTAATAAAGTGTATAACAGATGAAGAAAGAAAAAATAATACTTGTTATGATAAGTGCTATAGCTTCTTGAACAGTGGTAGAGCGCGTTTTCTTGACTTTCAAATTAGTGCATTTTAAATCAAGGAATCAACTGACAACAGAAAAGGCTTCAAAACTAGTTTTCTATTATATTAAAATACTAAATATTGAATCTGTTTGTGGTTTTTTTTTTAAGTTAATTTTTTTTATTATCATTTCTGTTGATATGAACATTTAATTTGCTTGATTTGTATTTTATCAGTAAAATATTAAAAACATTAAACATCCATTTCTATAAAAATTATGATTTTCCACATTTCCACTTTCTGTTTTAAATTAAAAATAAATAAAAATATATATATTTCTTGTACTAACAAACATCAGCCAAAGTAATGAAATTATTGAATTATTATTAACTAAACCAATTAGGTAACAAGTAGGTAACTAATTGATGATGAGCATGTAAATGTAAAAATAGAAAATGAATATAGCAATTTGGGTTTAATATTGTTTTATTGTTGGAAATTAGAATAATTTTATTAATCAATGAAAAGTACCAAAAACAACATAAATTTTGAGGTGCGACTCGGAATAAAAATTGATTCAAATAAATAAATTAATTTAAATTTAAAAACAAGTTTTTTTACACCTTGAAAAAAAGCAGATACCCGTTATATTATTGGCCGAAATTTAACAAGCAAATTCATAAAGAGGATTAAATATGTAGTTACCTAATTCCATGTTTATTCCGGATTGAATGTATAGAAATTAAAGCTATTTACAAAACATAATAAGGTTGTTTATAAATTTGGTGTTATCGTTTGTGTATTTTAACTTAATATTAAATTAAGTATTTATGACGTCTTAACAATTATTGTCATAATTATTATTTTTTTAATTTGAAACAAATTAATATTACAGCTAAAAATTGTATTTGTGGCTAATCTGTTTTATGAATTACTATTAAAAAGAATTTCTAATGATCGATGTTATAATTAATCATAATAATATAGTTTTTGTTTTACTTAATTTAAACAAAATTATGATCTACTTAAAGCCGGTTCATAAATATTGGTATAAATAATAGAAATCTTCCACCCTCATCGCATATCAGTCATCATCACTTAGATCTGAAGATGGCATTAAATAATGCCGAAATATAACCATCAACGTTTGAGATAAAATAATGTAAATTCTTTTCCCCATTGTAGCATCCCGTCCCATACCAGTGACTTTTAAACAACATTAAAATTCATATTATTAAATAATAGAAATCTCATTTTATTAGGAAAATTAAAAATATCAACTCAATGACAGCTCAATTTTCAAAAAAAAATTGGATTATTCATATTAAGCTAAAACATTTGGTTTCGGAAAGTAAATAAATAAATAAATAAATATATCATCACGCCTTCTACCCATTACTGGGTGTGGCACGCTGCCGAAGCAGATCTCGGTAAGTGATATATTTTGCACGTGAAGTGCGGTTACCAGACGTCAAATCACGGCCCTCAAAGATGTTAGTGGTGGAGGAGCCACAGGGGTAGCTTTTTGAAATTATGAAAATTGTTTGTCGCCTGTGGGAATCGAACCAGGGTCCTCAGGAAAGTGATTTTGATTAACTATTTAAATTCGGACTAGAATAGGATTAACTAATTTAAAGTTCAGAATTAGCTCAAAATGTTTTGAGAATCGTGCTGTTAAAAATAACAATTTGTGGTATGAGTTCCAAGCGATATTTTTTGGTTTTTGGCATAAATAAAGAAATTGTGTACAATAACAAGAAAAAAATATGTGAATAAGTTTGTAGATGCATTAATAATATTCAAAATTAGAAACTATAATTACAGTTCATAAATCTAATTTTAAAATGCTTTATTCACGGAAAGATAAAGCAAATTCCCATTAAAAATAATTGCAATGTAAAATAATAAATGAACATAGTTTACCATTATATTTTTCTTTTTTTATACTGTTGTAAAATTACGCATGTAGGTATTTATATTACATTTATAAATAATAAAGTCATTTGATATTTAGTTATATACTGAGATAATGATATTACCTCATTCATTTACATGATTTTCCTTTAGTCAAATTAAAAAATGGACAACTACAGATTATTTTAAATTTGGTGAAGTTGTATAAATAAATAAATAAATATATCATCACGCCTTCTACCCATTACTGGGTGTGGCACTCTGCAGAAGCAGATCTCGGTAAGTGATATATTTTGCGCGTTAAGTGCGGTTACCAGGCGTCAAATCACGGCCCCCAAACATGTTAGTGGTGGAGGAGCCACAGGGATAGCTTTTTCAAATTATGAAAATTTGTCGCCTGTGGGAATCGAACCAGGGACCTCAGGATCCACAGGCCGACTTCATACCACTGAGCTAGCCATGATGTTATTATATATTTAAAACAGTTTAAACAAAACGAATACTCGGTGTGTGACTAGCTTTCCAGTATTCGAATCCAAAGATTCCTACTTCGAATCCCATGCAAGTTAAAAATGAACTAATACACTGCAGCTCTGTGAGTCCGGACCCTGCATTGTAATGGGGATTTTGTTCCTGTTGTAAAGAATAACATGAAGAAAAATAAATATTTTGCAATATTAACATGCTTACCATAAAGTGGAAATTTAGGGTCAATATTATGAACCAAATTTATTTGTTAAATGTAGTTAAAAAAAAACTCAAAATCAATTAAGGAAAATGAACATTGACAAAATTTAAAAAGTCGTTAACAATAAATGCGCAGTTAAAAGTTTGTTAATTCCGATCAATATTTACTAGGTAATTTTTCGTTTATTTCATTTCTAATACCTATATGGTCATCTAATGTCATACAATATAATTTCTAATATGGCATTTCACATTTTTACTTTCTTATACGCAGTATAAGGAAGTATTGGAATCGTGAAAAAAATCGTTGATGAGATTTTCGCGGAAATACGTGTTTTGAGGTCCACTAAATTCGTTTTGATCATTTTCTCAATGATGTCTGTGTGTGTGTGTGTGTGTGGATGGATATGTGTCCAAGTGTGCAATATCTCATGAATGAGATAAGATTTGTTAACGAAACTTGGTAATTATAAGTTTCATGAAAATACGAAGAGCTGAGTTGATTCTGAATGAAATTGAAAAACCGGAATAGGAAATTTACTGGACACACAAAACAATAAATTCCATTTATTTCAAGATTGGTATCAGTTATGAAAAAAAGTTTGGAACATAAAATGTTATTTGCAATTTTCCTGTATATGCGTCTAATTTTGAGAAAAACTAATTTTTAAAATTAATAATGTATTTCAATAATCATAGTAGCAATAGGAACAAAAAACATAAATTTGAATTTTCGCTTTATTTAGTTATCTATGTCTTTTTTCGGAAAAATAAATACATCATAAAATGGTCAACTAATTTGACAACTTTGCCTCAATTTAATCGACTTCGTATCTCACGGTTCTTGAGATACCAAGGGTTAAGCTCGAAAAACGAACATCCGTTAGACATAAAGCAGTCAATATTACTAAAAAATTATACGTAAACAAATTTGGTATTTTATATGTTTCAAACAGATAAATGCTGAATTACTGAAAACCTAAATTACATGTTTAATAATATTGAATTTTCGCTTTATTTAGTTATCTAAGTCTTTTTTCGGAAAAATAAATACATCATTATAATGGTCAACTAATTTGACAACTTTGGATCAATTTAATCGACTTCGTATCTCACCAAGGGACATCCTGTATATGCCTCATCAGTAAAGTTAGTCATAAAGTAGTCAACATTACTAAAAAATTGTACGTAAACAAGTTTGATATTTTATATGTTTCAAACAAATAAATGCTGAATTACTGAAAATCTAAATTACATGTTTAATAATATTATATAACATTCATATATTCTAAATATTAAATATGCTGTGTATAAGAAACCAGATTATTTATATTTTGAAAATACTTTTTATTTTAGATACTTTATTTATATGTTGCGTTAGAACTTGAATAATTGTAAAATGTTGTTTTAAGTTATCTACTTTGGATATATTAGGGTTATTTACAGTTAAAAACTAGAATTTCTTTTTTATAAATGTCCATGAACAGTTTCAAAATGTAATTACTTTAAACCTGTACAAAAAATCGAACCGATAAAGTATGTTAAACCGAAAACCAAAACCCATAAAATTTTTCAGCGGTTTTCAACCATGGTTTTATTGATCGTAGAAAAAAAATTATTCATCTTAGTTGAAGCATCACTTGAAAATTCTTTGGAATAAAAAAGAACGAGTCTCGAGAATTAAAAAATAGCCGAGATTTAGAATTCTAGTTCCCATACATAGTATAGCAAGCATGTACATAGATATCTATACATTATACAGTATGTATTGAACTGATAATAACTATTAAACTTGCAAATACAATATTTCAAGCACCCTGTAGAATGGCCGGCCATCACAACGCACAGGTTACTAGATAAATCTAAACCACAACGCATAAAACGAAGTACGTAACTTGCATCTTCATGCTAAGGAATCGCCACATCAACCAAGAAAAGCCTGTGTTTAAAAACACGAAGAAAACAATATAGTTTGATTATATACGAACACATTTTAATATTTCGCTCGTCGTAAGATGCATAATTATAGGTAATAAACGCAAAATTAGCGGAGGAATTGCACGTCAGTGTGTGACTAATTGCGATACGAGAGCTCTGGACCGGCGATATACATACGAGTACGAGAGCCATGAGCCTATCTTGTATTATTTTATACTCTGTGTAGATTATGTTTCAATATACATATGTGGATGTAATAGCTACAAGAATAGCCATGGAATATCATCTTGCTCTATTCTTCCTCTTGAATACGATGTTAATTGAAAATGGTGTACCTATATATATCAAACGTTTTACTGTTAATTCATTATAAAGCTTTTATGGATATAAAAAGCTTAATATTTATTTACAGAATATATTTAGCGTAAGGTGAGTAAGGCTATAATAGTATATTATACAACGACGCTATAATGGATGCTATTATTGCGAGTTGTTTTAATTTCGTTTCTCTATAATCCCAAAATAAATAAAATTACGTCAACATTACAATATTTGGTGCTGTATGTATGGCGATAGAGAAATAACATTTTTGTACTCGCAGCATTCAAAATAATGTTTACATAACATAACCTTGGAAACCGATGGAAAGCTTGATTTTGTGCACTAGTGCGCAAAGTAATTGAAAAAACACCCAATCTATTGACTATTAAAACGCTATTTGTACTTATTTATAAACACACATTTTAAGGCATTTATAAAAGAAATAGAGACATTAGCTTATAACACCGTCAAACAGACATATTTTAATAAACTTTACAAGAAGAAATGAACAATTTGTTTTCAAATAACAAATGTCAATTCATGGCATACTTAACTGTCAATATAAATTCATGCTTCAAATTTAATAAATTTCCTCATTGTCCATCATATAATTTTTGCTCGTTACAAAAAGTATTGTACAAAACTCGTGCGCGAAGACGCCATTTGCACCATTTGGGCACTAGTTATGTAAATAGCTATTTTAAATATCAAAATTTTTGCATATTTATTTTTACTGGGCCACGGGTTACAATTTTATGATCCCTACCATGGTCGAATAAAATGGGAAATTAATTTTCGTTACTTTACAGGCAAAATATTCAAAGTATTAAATTCTGCTTCTAAATCAGTCTAGATAATTTACTTTACTTATTTAGTTATTGTTACAATAAAGTTTAAAATATGTACGTTATAGTTAAGTGTCATTTGTTCCCGTTTTTTGACTAACTATGTAAATAATATCAATCTTTAACAACTTCTAAAGTTCATTTAAACGGAATAGAATAAGTGAAATTAATGGTGTTAATTGATTTAGCTGCAGAATTTAATTCTATACAATATGAATTTGAAACATTTGCTTGTAATCAAAGAAACAACGCTAACGGAAAACTGATGTCATATTTGTCATTTCGCTTATGGCACAGTTTTCGTGTTTATTTTTAAGACGTTTAACATAGATACATATATTACAAATCCAAAAATTTATACCTAGATTATTATTGTCGTGTTTTGTGTGAAGTAACATGGCTACAGGGTAATGATTTGTGATAGGCTGAGCATATAAGTACAGTTTTCTAATAATGAGAGGAAGCTAAAACACAATTTAATTACAAAAGACATAATTGAATCTTTGGTAGGTTGGCATCTGAAGGTGCAGTAAACACAGATTACAGATTATAGAGATTCTTGTATGTAAGGTGTAAGTTATCGTGCGAATATATGGGTAATAATTTCTTACGCGTTAACGCAATAAAATCAAATTAGTAGGTGTATCTCAAGCAGCCGTTACCCTGATATGCGTAACATGCAGGAAAATAATAATTAAAAGTTTTTAGTTTCCACCGTGTGTACTTTAATCTAGAGGCGAAAGATGAGAACCCATCAAGTAAATCGCACATTAAGTTATCTGCTGCCGTGCCGTGAAATCTTCGTATTGATTTCCAGACAGCAAGCACCTTATAAAGAATCGCAAACGGAACATTACTATGTAAGTAATACCGGATGTGATTGCAAATATTGTTATAAAATTGAATCACTTCTCAAGTAAATATTTACATGTACATTTACACAATCTCGTATCGTTCCTCTAGGTTTCCTTTGTGCTTCGTTTGTGTTTGAAAATAAAAATGTGCGAATGGAATAAGAGCGTGGCTGGTGCGGATTGCGGAGGTGTAGGCAAGCAGAAGTGTATCGGATAAAACGTCAAGTCTTTGTGCGAGTATATTGCTTGGCTTGGTGTATAAATTCATCATAACGAGATGAAGGTATTGTGCTGGAGGGATGTGGCGTTGGCGCTCGCAGCGTTCGCGATATATGGCTTTACATTTTTTCGCCTCGGCGCGGCTCGGAGACGCTGGCTGTGTGAATGGAGAATAAGAACAGTCGGACCGCCCGAGCCAACACACGGACACCGCCACCGTCGTCGCCACCGCCGCCGCCGCAGGCGTATTGATTCCATAATGACAGTCGGGTGACATTCTTTATCAATACGTCACAGCTCATATTTCAAGTTCGCTTGCATCCGCCCTTTACCCGCTACAAAGAAACTAAACTTGCTTGCCGTCGCCTCGGCGAGGCGTGGCCGTGCCAGGCGATGGAGGGGCGCGAATCGCGCGCAAGGCGGGCTTGGCGTCGGCCAATGGGCGTTTAGCGGCGCGTGACGTCGACGGCCGCGGCGCAGTCTCCGCCTCGCGACTCCACACACACTTTTTCCGAATGTTTTTATTTATTACTTTTGTGTCCGTCGAATGTACCGGTCGGCGTACAGTGCTGGAAGCGCGATCAGTGCGAGCAGCGAGCAGTGTGTGTTGGTGCGCGGTGCATTCAGCGTTGAGCCAACAGCAGCCGCCCGCCCCTGCCCCCGCCCAACGTGCCCCGGCCCCGACCGCCGCCCGCGCACTCACAGACAGACAGACAAACAGACGGCATCGCCGACTCCGACTGCGAGTGTTGTTCCTCACTACCGGTACGTCTCTCTGCGCGGCAAGCCATGGACTGACAAGTGAACAGAATAGAGTGCATGAGTGTTGGTTCATCATCTGCATAACTGATATCTGACTTGGACTGATTGGTGTCGTCGTACTTGTACTCGTCGTCTTCTCTCGTGTCGTGTGTTTCGCGCGTTCGCGTTCGCGTCCGGTGTTCGCGATGATGGACAGTTCGGCAATGGACTCGGTGAGTGAACACAGCAGCAACGCGTCTTCCGGCTCGCCAGCCGTGGCGATTAAACCGCCGCCGTCGCCGGCCAACAACAACAACCCGGCGTCCAGCAATCATAATCAGCTGGTGACGTCGCCGCGCCAAGCAAGCCCACTGGGCCCGCCGATCTCGTTACCTCATCCGCTTAGCCCGCCGCCGGTCTCCACACCCAACAGTCTGGCGGCCCGCGGCATGAGTCTTGGACATCTGCCGCCCCCGGGCCTGGGCTTGCTCAACTCACTCGGGGTGCTGCACAACCCGCTTGACCTTATGGCTCATCATGGCCCTCCTAGATCCTACAACAGCCCGCCACCTATCTCCACGTCCGACCCCACCGCCAACGAGTGCAAGCTGGTGGACTACCGCGGACAGAAAGTGGCCGCCTTCATCATCGCCGGCGATACTATGCTGTGCTTGCCGCAGGCCTTCGAGCTGTTCCTCAAGCACCTGGTGGGCGGGCTGCACACCGTGTACACCAAGCTCAAGCGTCTCGACATCGTGCCGCTCGTGTGCAACGTGGAGCAGGTGCGCATCTTGCGTGGCCTCGGCGCCATCCAGCCCGGCGTCAACCGCTGCAAACTGCTCAGCTGCAAGGACTTCGACACACTCTACAGAGACTGCACAACGGCCAGGTACGTGTTACTTATAATTCACACTTTTTATCTTCTTTCTTCTCAAGTGAAAACCAAGCATCAGTGTTATTTATGTTAAGTTCGCTTAGGGATGTCAAGAAAGCATCCGTTTAATCAAATGATCATTTCATTGTCAGAATAGATTTCGGGTGTGTTAACGACTTTTTATCATTGACCAATTAATTAATTATGTCTATTCTTTTCATCGGCTTTAGACCAACACCTGCCTTAGGCAGAAAATATATCTTACCTATAATTATAAACGAAGAGGAAATTAAAAAAAAAACTTAAAGAAAGAAATTACGATTCACACTGCATAAATAGGTGATTTTTATTACAGCGCAATGGAATTGTAATTAAATGAGAATAATTAATTTAATTCGTATTGTAAATTATGAATAATGTCTTAAAATTACTAGTATGAACCGTATTCAAGAAATAAAATTTACATATTAATTATAATAGCAGTATGAAACTAATAAACATATTTGACTAGGAGAGCTAGCTACTTTAATGTAATTAAATATTCTTTATACACAGTAGTTGAGTACCCACGACATGTTTAATAATATCTGTGAAATAATTCACACTTCTTGAGAGATGTAGCGGTTGGTTAGCTCGCGAAAATATGCTGAAATATTAATTAAATTCTTGGTTAAATTTAATTATAAACAGCAATACACAATGTTGAAGTATGTGGCTTTGTATATAATAATTCTCTGAGTATGTAGAGCTGTTTTCGATTTCAGAGTTTCTAGGAAATTTTATGGGTGATGTAGACCTTAGACTGTTTCATTTATAACATGAGTTTTACTGACAGTAAATCAATCAGGTTTGTTGTTAGTTTTCGCGCTGAATCTATCGTTTTATTCATTATTTAATTTTAACCTAAAAATCCATAGGCCGATAAATATTTTGAGATAAAATATTTTAAAACGCATAAAATTATTATTATTTTGTTCAGGTATATTCACATTAAAAATAAGTATTTGTTTTAAGCATAAACAAATTATTAATGTAGAGGGAAAAATTCGGCCGACGTCGGGATTGGAACCTAATTTTACTTCCTAAATTAATAATTTATTTAATCAGTTGATAAATACTAATAAAATGATAAATACATATTTTTAGTTAAATATACTAAAACTATTAAAATTATTAATTTTTAAATCATTATATTAATAACTTAAGTATCTATATTATTGTATTTTCTCGCTTCCAAATGATATATCTAAAATAGGTGTATAACAATAATATCTATTTCAGTTTTGTAAAGCGCAGTAATATTACTTACATCAATTACATCTCCCCTGTGCAAGTAGGGTGCGTAGATATTTACTGCTCCCTTACCGTCGCTTGTGGATTGTTTTACCCACACTCGAAAACTAAATAATTCTACCGAAACGTACTTGAAATAGTATTGATATAAGATAATTTTGCAGGGTAGAAATGAACCTTAAAATGAAAACTAAAATTGTAACATACAGTACTTTGTAAATAATGGAATTTGTTTATTTAGCAGTAGGTGTTAGGCCAAAAATAAAATAATTAAAACTAATTAAGTAAATGTTAAAAAAAATATATGATATTTTATATACATTAATAATGAATATCAATAAACAGATGTAAATCAAAGTTTCATTTATCTACTCATTATTAATAAAAATACCTATAGGTCGTTTATTTATTTGCGGATGAATTAGTAAAAAATATCTCCGTAAAAAACTGTAAATATGCACTCAGTAAAGAATTATTGTGATGTTTTATAAACAAAATAAAAAATAACACTAAAAACTGCAATCGATGCAAAAATACCGTAGCAATGATATATTAGAGCTTGGAACAAAAAAGATAATTATTTTAACCTCGTTAAAATATCATTTGTTTTGTATATATTGCAGTGTCCTTTGATATAGCAAATAAATCAAGTTGTTGCCATTTGTTTATTGTCTATTTTTTTTATTACTAAGCTTGCTTAATTGAACAAAGAAAGACTCGTTTTCTGAATGATGATTGTCATTAAGTTTTCGATTTTTATATGTCAAGGAAACAGCTTTTGTTAATCTTTGTAAATGATTGAAATGTCATTTGTAACTTTTTAGTTTTCGAGGTAACAATTAATACAAAGATAATTTCAGTATTTTAGAAGCTTTGTATAACTATTTAGCACCTTTTTGTTGGTATCAATTATTTAACATGATACTTTATTTTAATGTTGACGTAGAAAAAAAATAAACATTTTCAAACAGAAACTGTCAATTTGAAATCAATAATAACATATAATTTAAACAAATTAATCTTTAATTATGATTCAAATCTTTACTTACGAGTCGCTAAAAGAAACCAATTTATTTTTTTGCGTCTCTCAGAAAGTAAATACATGTCATAAACTAAAAAATTAATATGATTCTAAAATAATTAACAACTTGAAGCCTTTACCGTTAAAAGATGACATTAAGAAAATTAGTATTTTACGAGTAAATAATAATATTGTTGCTTGGAAAGACACACAGCAGGTAAGAAATAAAACTAGCGTCAGTTAGTAGTTTCGCAGAATTCTTAATTGTATCTAATTTTTTGCTTAGTTTGTTGCTGATTTAATGGATACTTGTTTGATAGCGTTTATAGCGAATTTATGTCATGATTCTTATTATCAGTAATTGTACTTCTTTTTATAAGAAAATGTAAATAAGTGAAAATAAAATTTTATCTTCAATATACGTCAATTATTTAAATTTAATGAGAAGCTAGGTATAATTTTTGTTTGACAGTAAATACAAAAAATATTATTTATAAATTTGTTTGGCTAATCATGTATCTTTATGCGACGCCATTTTGTTAAATGCAGTTTTTTTGTATACATTGTTCTCTTGGCATGCGTTTTTATCGCGCATTTTCTTATGTTTTTAGTTTTATTATTACTTTGCGTTGAAGATGAGTGGTATATCCAAAAATATATGAATTAATTACACTAATTTGCTTTTATTTTATCACTGAAGTCTGTTTCATATTTATACCATGAGTTTATTTTAACTTGAAACATGGGATTTGCCATATCCTTGGTTACGAATTTCACTGCCATGTATCAGAACGTTCATTTTAAATTGAAACACAGGAAGCAAAATATTTTGAGTGAACTATTACATTGAACGATTATAAGAAATACAAATACGCAATAATAATAATATATATTTTTTTAAATCCCTTCATACTCTGCCAAACAATGTCCTAGTCGGTAATAAAATGCAGTCATAACATTTGATATTTAGGCAGCTCTAATACTAACAGACTCGTATTAAATCTGAATTTTTATTTCTTCTGAATTTAAAATGTTGTCACTGTATACTTCGGATTTTAAAATTTTTCTGTAAAAAAAAATCCAGTTGTGCTAGAGCGGAAGACCTAGTAGGTTATTTTATTTCGCCACAATTCAATTTTAAAAATTTAATATTTTATCATTTTCTTCAACCGTATGTACTATATACAGGTAGCAAATTGTTTTATTTTTAAATAAACGCTCTAATAAATTTCTGTCAAATTCGTAACCATGAATGTGGCAAATCCCATGTTACACGTTAAAATAAATTCACGGTATTAACTAATAAGACCTACAAAAACTTAAGTTTTAAGTTTGTATTTATACTAGGTAACAATACTAAATCGATGTAAATTCTATTTGAGCAAGAAACAAATTCGGACAATATCGAATAAAAGTCGATAGAATAATTTATATTGTTATTAAACTTTTTGAGTGTACTACAAGATAGTTTTATCTATCTGTAACTTGATAAAACCATCTTCATAATATATTATTTGTATTTCTTATAATCCTCCATCACTAACATCTTTGGGAGTCGTGATTTGACGACTGGTAATCGCACTTCACGCGCAAAATATGGTAATGGGTAGAAGGCGTGATGATATATTTTTTATAATCGTTCAATATCTATGAAATAAACGGATATGACAACAAAATTAAAAAATTAAATAAAATATTAATATTTTTTGTGTTAACTCATTTGAAGATAAAAACATATTGATTGGTGACTAAATAATAAATTCTAAATATCAATTAAAGCCGAAGCAGACAACAGTATTATCAAATATTAATATTTTTCTTTTGGCGATTTTATCCTATGACAACTTCAATTAATCATCTAAAAAATAAACAATTAACAATCAATAAAAACAAATAGTCTGCTACCGATCGAAGATGGCCATGCCATTCAACTGTTAATATCCAAACATTAAATTGGCTTAGGACAGGTGCGCGAAAACAATATACAAAATACTTATTGGGATCGTAGTGTGAGTTAGTTGAAAAACAAAACACAAACGGCGGTGTGAGAGTGTGCGTTGCTTTATCATCGCCACCTGGATTTTCAAATTGAAATAAACAATTGATTTGGACACGTGTACTTGTAGGTTAGGTTAGATAACATGGCATTTATGTACACAAACCAGTTAAGATTACAAGTTAGTAATAATGTACCGATATATTAAAATAATATTTCATCTATTATTGATTACATAGAAATATTGTCAATAAGCAATTAATGTGCAGTGTTTGTTCGCTGAAGGTAATTGTATTTTGTGTGTGTATATGTGTGGATTTTCTACAGGGCCGGCTTTTATCAATTTTCACAAATTAACAATATTTTCAGCTCTAGGCCTTTTTTAATTTATGTTGATATAAGTCTCATTGACATAGTAATAATTTTATCTATTTGGCACAATTTATAATATTGGAAAACAACAAATTGGTTTAGCATTGTCTGTTACAAAATCAAATACGTTCTGTAATCTTTCACGAACTATAGAATACACATTGAGTTTTTCATTTTATATCTATCGGCAGATTTCCAAGATCCGATAATTCATATTTATTTTCATGATGTCAAAAAAAGAGTAAAAAAACTATGAAGGTAAATTAAGGGCATGGTTCTTCAAATATATATTTTTGATTAAATATTTGAGCAATATATGAATTTTGTTATATTTTGTGAAAGAGTAAAAATGAGAAACAAAGCAAAGGGTTTTCAAGAATTTATATAAATACGAGTATCTCATCATGCCTTTTGCTATTACTAAGGGCCAAATTCATAGTCGTGACTCACCCTCACCTCATTCTCAACTCACACTTAAAATCGAAGTAACTAAGGCAACTAACTCAAATTGTGAAAATTTTTGAGTTAGTTGCCTTAGTTACTACGACTTTGAGAGTGAGGTGAGGATGAGATGAGAGTGAGTGACGAATGTGAATTTGGCCCTAAGAGTGGCACTCGATCGTAGCAGATCTTGACAGGTGATATATTTAAATCATGGCCTGTTAGTGTAGCTACAGGGATAATTTTAATGTGGCGAATATTGTTCATAGGCTGCGGAAATCGAACCTGGGTTCTCAAATTCTCAGTCCGACCCGATACATGAATCATAGTTCAGGTTAATTAAATAAATTTTAGTCCGATTCTGTGGCCCGATGTATGATAGGTATACGAAGTTTAATACAAAACAGTTAGGGGAATATTTTGTTCCAAAATAAATATAATCAGGTGTTTCATTTAAATTTACAACGATTTTAACTATAATTAATAAAATATTTACAAATTTTATCGTTAGTAGCATTAATTAATAAATGCATTGTTATTAAATATTTAAATTATCTTTAGTTCCACTGATTAGACCTGTCAAATTATTTAATTGTAAACACAGGTGTATTTTAATCAATTTTGTGACATAAAAACTAAATCGGTATTGTCATAAATATAACAAATATGAAAGCGATTATGTTGCGAAATAGTTATCTTGGTATTTACATACTTACGCCTACTTATGAATGACTGACAAATAAGTGTTTATTGCTTTACATTTCTATAATTGCAGGAAAATTACTAGTATGTTTAGATTCATTGTTAGATTATAATTATTTTATAATTTACTCGTAGACATAGCAATACTAAGACACTTTAAAAACATTTGACATCGTATATTTTCATTGTCAAAAATTTCTAAATTATTTAACAGACAAATACAAGAATTCAAAGTGGAAAAATTATTTATTTCTCTGTATTATTTATTTGAACTATTTTTCATTTAAATAATTTAAAATCATTAGATATCAGAAAATATACAATATAAATGTTTAATTTGTTTTAAAAATACTGTAGGGAAATAGTTATTTACGTTAAGTCCGGTAAATCAGTTTTTACGGTACGAATAAGATGTTTTCGAGCCGAGGTGAAATTTCGAAATGAGTACCATAAAAAATTATTAACGGACATTATGACGCACTACATTTTATTTCATACTGTGTCTTATTTAAATATTAAACATTATTTTCATATCCTAACCTTGGAAGTGACATCTTAAAATAATTATAATTAAATGTCAAAAACTGTTTCTTACTTAGCAACTTCACGATAACAGTACAGTAATATTTATTACAGTACTAGTACTGAAAAGTTTTACCTTTCGGTCTTTTTAATTTTTAATAACAATTCCAGTTCAAAGCTGGATTTGCTTATCAGTTTGAGCTTAACAATGAAAAAACAATCGAACTAGTTTCCTTAAGATTTATTGCAATAAAAAATACAGGAACAAAGAGTATAACAAGTTTATATTTTAACATACCGAAATATTAGTAAATTTAATAAACTAGGCAAAATTATTAAAAAGATAGGAAGAATAAGAATTTATGTTGTTTGGAAATAATTGTTTAAGTTAGATTATAAAACAATAAACAAATTAATAAAATATTATGACTACCTATGAGTATTGTTATTATTTAATTTTGTTCAACTTATTTTGTATATGTTTAGGTAGAAAGTATTTATAAATAATTATTTTTATGTTTATTTAAAATATTATTTAAAATATGCGAAATGCCGCCGCAACAAATTGAGGATGTTATTTAAAAGTACTTTTTGATGATGTTTTGAGACGAGAAGAGAAATAATATGCAATTTATATCTCCTATCAATCTTAGACAGACGAGAAACATTTTCCTTAAATCATTTTTATGGTATAGTTTTATTAATATTGTGAATAAATATAATAGTATAGCTACATAACGTGGGACGAAAGTGTATTATTTCCTCTCCGCGAGTGTCGTAACAGAGATCTTTTAACTACAAATTTTTAAAATATTTACCATATGTAAATAAATTAATTTCTAAGGCTGTGTTGACGATTGCAATGAAAACAACCAAAGTAAGGGAGAAAACAATTACTTACCTTTCTAGGGAGGCGAGAAAGTGTCTGCTTTTCTGACTTATTTTAATATGGAAAGTATATCATTATCAAAACAGTCAGGTAAATTACTTCTCTGACTAATCAGAAATGTACTTTACCTGATTCAAATAAATAATTACAAAATTAAATTCCTTCAGTAGTAAGTTCTCTACTGCCGCAGCTTGGATATCAGTAGAAATGCATTCAACTCCTCCTCACTCTTATTTTCTTCGCTATTTTTTAACATTTTAACAAGATTACTTTGGACAAAATCTTTTTCTCTTTAGACGTTCTTTTCAAAAGCTTTTATTGTTACCTTTGATACGTAGTCCGTTGCCAATATGATTCTTATTAAATATTTAAACATTTTTGAATTACTTATGATATGATTTGATTAAATTTAATCGGTTTCAAAAAAATGTATATACATAATACTTCAGAAAAATGGCTTTACTGGACTCAGCGAATTCGTGAAGTTAATTTACCTGACTTATCATGTAATATACTATTCCTCCTATTTGAAGAAAATTGTCTACTTTCGAATGAATAGAATGAAAAGCCTTCTTTCGGGCAAAGAATTATTTCATTATTTTCGGTCCAAAAATTACGCAATTTCGGAATTATTATATACCATCCTGTTAACTATACAGAAGTATATACAAAAATGATCAACGTCCAAAAATGGATGGGACATGCATGGTGAATTATATCAATATCATGTCAATTTGTTATATTTTAATTTAAGTAGATCAGCGGATTTTGATAGATAAACAATAATGTTTCATTCGGACTAAAATTTCTGTTTTAGGCCTCGTAATATTGCCGAACGATACGCAGTATTTTTGTTCTGGTTAAACAAATAACCATTATTCATTAGTTTAAATAGTTAAGAATTCTCGTGTGCAACCCTCGTCTAGAAAAAGCAGCAATTCTAGCACGTTTATAAATGAATTGTAGCTGCGTTCAACGTAATGTCATGATACACATTTTTATTTTCTTGTTCAAATGAGAACAGAGAAAAAAACAAAAGGTCATCAAGTAAATAAATATGTATCCATTGACCGCAGTATTAATTGCCAACAATTTCTTCGTTACAAGACAACGAGCAAGCAAGATTCAATAAGAAAATCCTGGTTTCATGTTTGTATTAAACAACCAGTGGTTATACAAAGATATATTTTAATCTTCATGTCAAAGGGGGTAGATCGAAGCAGCCGGGTGGGTTCTAAATCAACTTTAAAATAAATATGGCTGACAGTTACGCCTTCGCTATTAAAATCTTCGGACGTGGTCAGTCCTATTGCTTGTTCAAGAAATCAGGAGGTAATTTATACTCTTCGGTCTGGTTAGGCCTTGTCAAAATTGAAAAGCAACTTACGGCCAACTGCATTTTACGACTGCGTTAGTATTTACTGCTACTAAGTATGCACTGTCTACTGTCTTTGTTTGTTTAGAGATAGCCGATTATTTTGTTGTAAAATTTTTACTTATTTCTGTTTGATTTATTTGCAAATAAAATTGACGATTTACATATTTGTGAAGGCGCAGGGTATTTACAGAATGATAAAAACAAGTATCAATAATAATAATTCTATTTCATTGTTGTTAAAATTAAATGCAGGTTTTTGAATTGAATGATATGAAATAATTTTGCTTTAAATTCAATAATTTGAATTAACTTATAATGTACTTATTTATATTATTTTTCTTGTTTTATATACAATTTTTCACTTTTTAAATTGACCTTTTTATCGACCAACGTACCTCTGTTTATCTAATATTTGTTTAATAGATTTAAAGAAGTATGCAAATCAATGAATAATAGACATCAAAATGATAATAAATGGTTACTTACATTTAAATAGTATACTTACTACTTCGTATTGATAACAGTGGTAATTTCATGAACATTTACCCTTGAAAATGTAAATAGGTACAGTAGATAAAGACAATTATTTAATTCTATGAATTGATTAGGCTTAAGCATACTATTTTCATAATAGGTTTTAAACGGCAACTTCTATTAAATTGTGACATATAATACTTGCACGGTTAAAATGTATGTTTCATGCTATTATGTTTGGATCCATATATTTCTTTATTTGTTTAGAGTCGATTTTTGTATTTCCTGATAAAGTTTACAATAACTATCAGTGGGACAAATAAAAAATATCGCATTTGATCATAGCTCAAATAGTAATAATAATACTCAATGTAATTTTCTGATGTGATATTTTAAAAATTATTCTGTCGATAGTTATTTGCAACTTAATCCATAATTATCCAACTTAAATCTTCTTTCTATTTCTTCGGTTCGAGCACTGAAACATTGACCTCGCTTCGCTCGGCAAGTTGATCGATACATTCACATGTTCAAGATTTTCCATGCTTTACTTTTAATTTTTATTCTAATTTGAAGTTTTAAATCAATAAATCCGAAAATAACCAAGCATTTTCATAAAATATGAGTAGATGTAGTTCTTCTGAAGCCGCAGTGTGGTTGTTCATATATTTTTAGCTTGAATGGGATTCGAACCCAGGATCTTCGAATTCGAATGCAGTAACGCTAACCATACAACCGTACTGTATATTTTCTGTTCCAAAACGTGTCTAACTTTTAAAAGCATTTTTAGTGCTGGAATAATCTACCTTTCTAGTAAAAGTAATAAGACAGAAATTATACAGCTGTCACTATCAAAATAGTTTAATTAATATACATACATACATACATACATATCTTCACGCTATATCCCATCAAATGGGGTAGCACGAACCCTAAAATCACTCATAAAACATTCACTCATCACACTCATCAATCAGCCCTCGTCAAACATTTACATCCAAACAAACCAATATAAGAATATTTATTATTATTTATTTATTTCATTTTTCAATATAGTGTTGACACTTTAACTAAACCACAGACAAAATATATACGTTTAACTAAAAGTATTTAAATAGAAATGGTTTTTAACAATGAAATTTGTAGTTTTGGACGAGTCTGTATTGCAGCGCAAATATCGGTTATTAGTTCATGAATGATTAATTAGGGTTTATGTATTTGTAATATCTTTTAAATTTTGAATTAATTCCTTTTAAAATGAATTATTTATTGTGAAATTATAATTCCTTAAATATTAGTGCCCTAATTCGTGTAGAACTATAAATGTCATTGATAAAAACCCTGGCATTAGAATATATTTAATTAGACGTCTGTATAATATATTTCGTCTGTGGCTAGACAATTTCATCGACATAGCGGACACCTAAAGCTATCGGTTTCAGGGCTCTGGTGATGGTAGCGGCTCGGTGCTGGTATCGGGCCGGGATCTCGGCAACCGCGGCGCACAGTGGGTGCAGACGTTCTTCGGCTACCACGCAACAAATTACCAACACTAGCCACTAGCCACATCTCTCGCCCGCGCCCTCTCCAACACAACACTCCACATTCAATTGTTTGTTACTGACTCGGTTTTTTCTTTTGTTTGTTTGACGGGATGTGCTGCGTTTGTTTTTCTCTTCTTAATGATAGATTGATATTGTGTGATTTGAATTCAATAAGGTTTTGGTGATGTTTGGTTTGGTTCGAATTCAATTGTTTTATTGTTTTTTTTTGTTTTTTGTTTGTTTTTGAGGCATCTTTGGTATGTAAATAGATAGAAGATTGTTATTTGCATTTTGTGTAGGTAATTAAAAAAGAATTCGCTGTTTCATCATCAATATTTCGAAATTTATTTTATTATCTTCAACAGATGATCAAATATAGAATGTACCTAATTGATCCCAACTTTAACATTCATATTTTGCTTAAAAGAAAACAATATTACATTGTTAGATAATTTGTTAATATAATTTGCTATCTCCAAGTTTATTTAATTTACTTATCTTGATATAATTGTGGACATATTTTTAAATAGGTTAAATCGTAGGTACAATTAAATTTGTCTCAAGTTAAGTTCAGTAATTTAATTTGAAATAATAATTTAGGTTAGTTGATAATTTTGAACTATCTTTATCATTTTTTTTGTATTGCTATTCTGTTATTCCATGATAGGCTATGAAACACTCAAATGTTCCAAATATCTGTAGTCCTATGGTTTTCATTATTATCTGCAGTATGTAAGGAAACTGTTGTTTTGTATCCTACTGTAAATATGTAAATACTAGAGTTAGAGTTGCAGAATAGTATTATAAAAATATGCAAAAATTACATTCCTGTTTTCCCTATTTCAAAACTAAACTCTGTCTTTCCATAAGTTAATAGTAGACCGATTTACGCAGCTAAAATTTATTACAAAAGAAATTTTAAAATCTTCGAAATATCACCATAATCACAAAATTGAGTAAAACCATAAAATCGATTAGTTAATTGTCACAAACAGAAAAAGACAAAAGAATATCACTGCAGTTTTTGTTATATTGTAAATCCGCCACGGCGATCAGCCAATAGACTATTCCACAAAAATTGATTATTTTATATGTTAATCTACGTGCTGAAAAGAATTTTTCTGTTTTTTTTTATTATTATTATTTTTATGTTGTACTTTTTTGCAAAAGATGGGTATACTTTGACAAGAGCGCGAATAATCTCATGGAATTGAATTTACGCTTGTTTACGTTTTAGTCAACACATGTTTTTGCCAGTTTTGACTTGATTTTATAGGTTATATTATACGAAATTTTTATATTAATCACGTTCGAATTTGTAACTTATGTTTATTTATATAAATATACATTACATGTTATTCCTACTTCTAATCATCCAAACAGGAAGTTGCGTGTTAAAATAATGTGACACTCGTTTGAATACAAGAATATACGAGCGATATAAATAAATCTCGGTGCAAATGCACTTTGCCTCACAATGTAAAATTGCAGTTTACTAATACTACCTACGTCACAAGAACATCAATTGCGATCATTTTAAATAATACTCTTTTTAATTAAATTTTTTAGATATTAATACGTTACTTTTGATATATTTTTTAACTTTATGGTAACGCATTTCCAGCTAAAATTGATATGCGTTAAATATTTTTTTTAAACTTCGTACTTTTGGAATAGCCTATTTTCGACACCGAAATTATGTTCTTAACGCTGTGAAGTTACTATGAGACAGAATGTGTTAACTTGGTCGATATTTTAAATAAGGTATTGAAAGGAAATTAGAAATAAGCGCAGAAAAATTAAAAATGAAATGAGCTCGTAGTATGTAGGATGAGAGCGTTGATGTTGGTACGAAGAACAGAAGATTCCGCAGATAATGAAAATAACACGCGGTGCATCGTGAACAGAGAGGCGCAAATTCGCGCAAATTCTCATGAACTATTCACCACGTACACTGTTAGTTCTTATTTTAAACGAGTTTCGTAAAAATGCAGCTCTAGGGAAATATTCCCGAGGTTGGTAATTAAAAAAGGCGCTGTTGGTTTTCTCAGTTGCAGGTCATAGTCGCTCAACTCATCCATCGTTGAAATTTTCAATCTTTCCTGAAGTTTTATCATCGTTAGGGAACTGGCCGTCTGGAAACCACACTACATATTCGTTGCGAGCGAATTTTTAATATTTCATTTAGATTTTGCGAAAGCAATTCGGCATTCTGCTCAACGCTAGTGTTTTTTTATTTCTTGTTTTCTCGATGGTGTTTTGTTTTCGTCGTTCGACTGTTTTGTTTGTGATTGTTTTAGGCTTACAACCAGATGACGTTTACGACCGCTCTGTGATTCTTGTTTGGTGCAACATTGTTCTGCTGATTGTGTGTCAGTGGTTGTAGGTGGTTTTGTATGGTTGTAAACGTCTCCTTTCAGATCACCGTGAAATTATTGTTTGCCTTGGTAATTTGGTTGTTAAAATATTCAATGACCAATGACAGAATATAAAGAAGAAGTGATTGAAAGTGTATTGAGGTCTACACACCTAAAAAAATTACTGTGGTTTCGTCAATGGAAATAATGTACCTTTATATAGAACTGAAAATGAACTAGATCGAAGTATCTATAAAATTAGTTCAGGTTGTTATAGATATTATCTTTAAATTTAAGCATAATTTACATATGGATAAAAATATAGGTTAGGTATATTATAGTAATTTGTGATTATTTTGTGAAAAGCAATATAACGAAAAAGAATTTTAAATGAACAGATAACTTAAAATTTAAATCATATACAACTATATTTCTTTCATTAAATATAACTATTACCAATTGAGGGGTCTAGTCTAGATTAATTTTTTTTCGCATCATATCCTTTTCAAAATATACAATGTACACTTAGTTAATTTCAAACCGTACAATATCCTATTTAATTTTTATTATATTTAATGAATAACATAAATTTTTTGAACACATATAAAATAATTAAACAATTAATGTAGTTTCACAAAATTATTTAAACGAAAATACAACAAAATTATTTATCGATGTTTCACCAAGTACCTACGGCTCAAACCTGCGATGGAAGTTTTTACTTTGATTTTACAAAATTTTCTGTAATACTTACATAAATCAGTTAAAACAATTAAAAATTTAAATATAGCAACAGGTAATGTTTATAGAGTTTTTCTGGATTTCCTCGAAAAGACAAAAAGTTGAGATAATTTATTTTGAAACTAGACCCCCTGTATTACAAAGTCATACAAATTAGTTTATTCCCAAACAAAAATCAGTTAAAAAATGTCAGTAAAAAACGGAATGCGTTTGATTGAAATAGAAACAAGAGAATACATTAAAAACAAGTGTATGTATAAAAAAAGACGAGGCGATTGAAACAAAATACAGCGCCGTGTCAAAACAGTATCGCATCGTTATTCACGCGTCCCCCACCGAGTTACAAATGCAGAATCACGGAAACAGCAGAACAGCACAGCCGTCGCTAAACGAGAGAGATTTATCTGCGAATCCACAGGTTGTGGTTGGATTCCCGTCCGGGCGTCTGGCTCATGGCTCGTCTGTCGTAGATCCCGGGGGACCGCCTAGTAGTTTCTCTGTCTGTTCAATGGACTCATTCACCGCCGCGTTATCTCTCTCTTTCTCGTTTTCATTCGTAACTACATTCGTAACTGGCATGCGTACTGCCGATGCCGGATGCTGAATGTGTCTCTGTGACTGTTTGCCGCGCCGCGCCGCATTCGAGCGCCAGAACTGGCGCCGAGTGGTCGTATTTGATGTTGGCGATCGACGGTGCGAGTGCCGGCATCGCGAGCCGACCGCGTGCGGACTCTAAAGTTAGATTCACACAGAACGTTCGCAACGTTGATTTTCCGTCGGCATCGCACAAAATTTCGAAATTGTTCACACGGAACAACCAAAATCCAGACCTATAGTCACATCAATATATTATTGATTTACTTGAAATGTCGTGTTAATTTATGTTGACAAAAGACTGTTCATTATTTGTAGTTATTTGTTCTAAATACCTACGAAGTAATTGAACAGTATTCATTAAAAATAGTTAATTAATTTAAATTTTAATAGTGATTTCTATACCAAGGGTTGAAAAAAGCTGTTTTCAGACCGAGACTAAAGATTATAGCACGAGCGTAGTAAAGGCTGCAAATATTCGAGTACTCCAAAGATACTCTCAACCAGAGTTACTCGTACATTTTTTCTACAATTGCAATTAAAAAGTATATATAGAAAACAATATTAACGAAATAAAAATGTATACAAGATTGGACATTTGAAGTATGCAAAATACGTTTTATAGGACCATTACTTAAAGTATGCTACTTCACTAACCATTTGACAAAGGAAAGTAGTCGTTACTCGAGCAACAAGCTTTTATTTTAGTCTCCCAAATGTCTCCAATAGCTACAAGTGAAAAAATAACATTCCCGCTGCTCCCAATAGCAACAAAAGGAAAAGTAACATTTCCTCTTGTTTAAAAGTGATTTTAAATTCTTTTTCAAGCGCTTTTAAATGATCGTATAAAAATATTATATATATACTTCGAGCAGAAAGTGACTTTGCTGTTCTTGAATGGATGTTGCTCTTGGCTACGCTTCGAACAACAAGCTCCATGCGCGATTGGTAACAGACTACTTTCTGGTCTCGGTACACAAATAATTATATCAGACCGTTAGCAATAACAACGGTCTACAAAAAGCTTGATCTGCAATTGTTCACTTTCTGCACCAAATGACGATCATAAAGCTTACTTTTTTACTGACTTTAGAAAAGCAAATTTTGTGTTATGTCGGAATGAAACAAAATTAATGTATTGAAAAAAAAAATTTTGTTGGTGAGTCGTAAAAGCCGAAAAAATATATTTTTAACGTCGTCAATGTTGGACCTGTTTGGATCAGTAAATGAATAAATTTTTAAATCATGTTTTTTTTTGTTCTAGCTTTGGTTTTATGTTCTCATACTAGGAGGATTCATATCTGCACATAAAATAATTGTCTTGTCTAGTAAATTGGATTATGATTTATATTCACGTTATGATTAGATTAATTACGAAAGAAATTAGTTTTGATATTAAATAAGTTTCAAGTTAATAACTACATCTTCATGCAGAATAGAAAATACAAAATTAATGCTATATTTATTTATTTTTTTTAGAGAAAAATACATGTTCAGTTATAGAACTCATGAACTCGAAGTAGCAATATTAGAGAAATAAATTAAATTCGTTGTTAATTCAGTTACCTCGTCATTTATATTTTAACCTTTCTTTAAATAGGTTCAAAATTTAAATGTTGTTGATGTAGCTTGTCATTAAAATATCTGATCGGACATTAGAAGGTATCTGATACAAATAACGGTGCTATAAATTTTTTTAAATTTGATGTAATCAATATTTTGCTTAAAAAGTTCTTACTTCAATTTCAGAGAAAGAAAAAAAATCACAAACGTCATAGAAGTGGAAACAAGTAAAGTGTAATTGTAAATTTTGCAGAACAAAATTATAAAAGAAGTAAGTATGTAAAAAGAAGGCAATATATCATGTTAACAGTTATAAGTACCTGCTACAAGAAGAGAAAGAGATAATGGCAAACAGTTGAAAGAAAAGAAAGAAACAAATATCAACCGTCATTTGAATATGAATGAATAACATTAGCAACAATTTGTATCTCTTACTAACAGTACATCAACAACTCAAACTGAAAAGTGTGTATAATTATACCACATTAATATAAATCAAGACAGCGTTGGTTTCCCAACAAGATATTAACAAAAGGAAGCGGCCAATTCGACTAATTTCAAATTTAATAAACCCGTTTATCCAGTCACAGTCACAAAACCATCATCGTTATTAAGAAGTTAATGCAACAGAGTAAATGTAAATACTGAGGGTTTTCGTGCGATTCGGCCGTGAGTTGCCGTTGCGCCGCGCCGCGCCGCACCGCGCCGCGTTCACATATAAATCCTCAACGTATTCGGTGTTGTGATCAGGATAATAGCCTCTTCATGGGGTACCGCCGTTCGAGCCGAACACCAAACGAACATCGTCTTGCACAGTGACGTCACTCACATATTTTTCACTGGGGATAACTAATTTCATTAAATATCATTGCCGTTTTCTGATTCAAATAATTAAATCATTACGTTGTAACTCATTCTTACTGAGAATTAAGCTGCATTTCATATATAACATCACTCTATATCCCATGAAATGGGGTAGCACGAACCCTTGAAACACTCTTTGATTAATTCTGAGCCGACAATCCTAACACACAAAAATAGCACAACCGTTCGTAAAGCCACACGAAGCTATCAAACTTTTATATGTGCGACTAGAACTATGTGATTTTAACAATCTTTTATAGAATATCATTGCGGTTTACATTAAAATGAAACTGTAAAGTTGAATTAATGAAATTAATCGTTTAATACCAATATTTTAAATTTTAACTCTCCTTTAGTAGTTTTTTTTTAATTTTTGTATACGCGGTAATTTTTGTTTTAAATAAAAATAATTTGTCAAATTTTGACGTGTGTTTTATTGTTTTTATAACAGTTGTTTGAACGGTGTTGCCAAATTTATATTTATTTTAAATAGCTCGTGAGGTTTTATAAAGGGCCGTACAAATATTTTACATTAAGATTGATATAAAACGATATTATAATTAAAATTTTAACGTCTTTCTTTTCAGATTTTATATTATATTTACATAGTTTGCACTAAAATTTCTAAATTACTATCTATACATATGTGAGGTAAAAAGAAGAGTATGAAAATTTTTCATGCTATAAAATTTCAGATATATTTTTCTGAATTTCGTACAGTTGAAAAACGTCGAATTTGCAAAATTTAGATGAAATAGATAACGCAAATTTAAAAAAAAATTGTATATTTTATTTATTTGTTAGTTTGCACAACAAGAACAAGTTGAACTGAGTGAGGTATGAACGCTCGACCTCTTGTTTGTTAATTATGAAACGCAAGTTTTACCTCGCTTTTATCGACTGGGCGACGATTGCATGCCTATTATACTAGTGTTAAAATAAAAGTAATGTTACTATTTTTCGGAAAATATTTGATTTGTGGTTTTTAAAATGTCTAAATTAAAAAAGAATGTACCTAAATGAGAAATTATGGTTTGTAAATTGTGTTTACAGTTTCAGTAACGATAATAAATATAAATAATTAGGTGATGTTGAATATGGTAGTGTGCCTGTAGGCCAAGAGCAACTAACGTCTTATTTCAGAGGCTTGATATTTCTAGCCTCTGAACGATAGGTCGAATTGTTTATTAAATCTATCTGATACAAGTTCCAGATTTATAGATACATATAGTTTGTAGATAAAGATAAAATGTTCTTATTTTGCGATTTTCAGAAAAGTTCAACGGAATATTAAATATGAATTCGTTAATCGCCAATTGAGTATTGTATATTTTAAAGAGTCGTGTACAATCTATTTATTTTTCTACGACTGTTAAAAAAATTTGGGAATTTTGCTTATTATTTTTTAACGTAAAGTTGACATTTTCTGTGGAGTAATGGTAATATAACTTTTATACTGATCATGAAAGCAATCTCTTCTTAATGAAAAGTCGTTTAGAAAGGGATACATTTTTAACTGTTTTAAAAATAATAAAAAAATCAAAAAATAATGAAGAAATAAAAAACTACAATTTCATTGATTTCATTATTCTTTTAGTCACTATTTTTATTTATGTATTTCCTTGGCTTCATTTAATATTGAAATATTAATTTTAGAAAATTAGTCTAATATCAATATGCAAAAAAATTACATGTACAACACGTACTAAAAACATATTTTGTTCAGGAATTTAAAGTGTGACGCGGAACGGCGAAGATGGAGTGTACCAAACTTCAAATTCATGAAAAAAAAACTATTGTTTTCCTTACTACTCTTGTCACACATTGTTATGGGAAACAAGCGACGGTACTCGTTGTATATTGAAAAACAAGTGTTACAGTGACCTTTATTGTAATATAATTTGAAAATTTGTTTTATAAAAATTAAATTTTCTGTTCTGTAATTTAATATTTATTTACATTTAATATGTAAGCAAAATTACCGACGGAAACAAATGAGCCGTAACTTTACCGGTAATTTACAATTTCAAAATACGTTATCGTGATAGCGTTGTAGACTATTCATCGAATCAGTAGATCAAAAAAAGTAACTATAACAGTGACATATGAATACATTCTGATTACACTATATTATTGAATCGATATATAAATTACTAGACCTGTTCGAAATTTACGTTACCGTAAATAAAAACTAGTGAAATATAACTATATTCATTACTTTTTTAATGACTGATTCGATGAATAGCCTTATACCACTTTTAAACCTCTAGATGTGATATCAGTTTAGGTCTATCATAGTTGAATGTTTACGGGGGTATGTCAAAAATCATCATTTAGAACGTTGAATGTTTGTACTCACTAAAAGTCTTGCAGATATCATAGTTGAGAACGTCTGTAGTGTTTTTATTCACAAATAAAATCTTCAATGTACATGTTTTTTTAAGAAGGTGGAGTACGCACGTGTTGGGCCCCAACGCTGAGCCAAGGCACCCGGTGAAGCCGCTGGCCGTCCGTGAAAATGATCGCGCGCCTTAATTAAATGCCGACAATCACGTGATATAGCACCAGAACCACAGCACGGGCTACAACCACAGTCAGTCGCGTGTTGTGATATCTTATTTCAGCCATTAGCGCATGAACCATTGACGAGTTCTGCTGCATCCCACCGTTTGACGCCCTCAAGACGACGACTACAGCGAGAACATATGAGAAATGAACGCAAATCAGGACTATACAATAATATACTTCATTTTAAATTACTTGGTATGTTTAAAACCATGACAGTGCAACAACGAACGAAATAAGTTCGTTTTTATGGGGTGCGTGGATCAGTGGAATGGAGTCGGGCTGTTGATTTGAGAACGGGTTCAATTCCAATAACCGACGAACAATTTTCACTACATAAATTTACTTCTGTAGCTTCTGCTCTACTAACATTTTTGAGGGCGTTGATTTGATGGCTGTTAACCACATTTCACACGCATAAATATATCTGCTACGGCAGAGTGCGACACCTAGTATTGGATAAAAGGCGTGATGATATATTTATTTATTTACGTTACTACATTTGTTTGTGCACGAGAAATATCGAGATGTCTCAGAAAAGTTTTCCATTTCCATTGCATTCCTGATTACTTTACAAAAAATGTTTCATTTGAAAGTTGTAGAAATTAACTGAATTCATTTCACTTATTTCGTTACTGTCAAATTTAATTTTATAAATTGATAAAAACCACATAGTTAGTTATGCCTGATAAAGTTGTAAATAATTCGAAAGATCTTCAATATAAAAATATAAATAATTTCTTTTACTTTGCATGGCACTCTATAAATAGCTTAATTTACGTCTATCTCGTGACCGGAACATACTATTTTAATAAATTTGAACTCACTGGATGCAGCTTTTAATTCTGAATATTTTTTTTGTATTCAACACTTTTGTTCTAAAATTATTGGGCAGAAATTACTGCCACAACAAAATTTTACCATTGTATTTCCTAAAATCCATAAAGAAATACACACCCGGTATATGAAAACTGTACCACAGGCAATTATCATGGGAAATAAGTTTTACACCATTATTGCTTCCTTGATTACTTTACAGGGAAATGTTTCAAATAAAAATTGTAGAGAATTAAATTCTGCATCTAAATCAGTTAACAAAATTCACTTTACTTATTTCATTATTGCTTAAATTGATTTTAAAACTTGATGTTATCTGCACAGTTAGTTATGACTGTGAAACATACTTATATATATATATATATATATATATATATATATATATATATATAACATTTAACTGCAATATCAATATTTTAAACTTGATTTTAACAGTAACAACATAAGTTAAATATAATATCTAGGCTGATTTAGAAACAGAATGTCATGCTATAAACATTCATTTGAATATTTTTAATATAAAGTAAACCGGGAAGCAATGGTAATGACAAACTTATTCGTCTATAGAATAGTTTAAGTAGGACATCCATTTGTTGATAACTTTAATTCGTAATAAATTTTCAATATTTGCTAAGATAACAATTGTTATTTCATTATCTTGGTTTAAAAAATGACATAAGCAAGTTGACATGGCCTATAGTTTCTTATTGTAAATTACATCAATTTATTTTAAATTTGTGTAATGTTTAAAAGAAGTTAGAAAACATATAAAGTTCGTTAGATTTAAGAACTCACGAGAAGAACTCGGTTTTTAAAATATAATATAAATTTAAAAAATAAATTGCTTGAAGTAACAGAACGACAAGGCGTCGGCATATCAAGACTATTAACATTTTTATTATAATTAATTATTAATACCGGTTTAAATACTTCCAATTTGCTGAAACTCATAGTAACTTTTATCTTTACCTAAATAAAAATTCAATGTATTAATAGAACTTAGTAGAAATGCAGATTGAGATTAAAATATGTTTCACATGCCATTTCAATATTTAATTAATCATCACACAAATAACTATAACTTATTTTTATAATTCGACTTTTCCGTTGACCAGAAAATAATAATAATCAATATCTAATAAATAATACTTTATTTCATGTTCTCACGCAATTTCAGACAATCATAAATTTTAATCAAAAACAAATATGTATTTCGTGAAAGCATCTATAGAGAAAAGAAACATCTTTATTAAAATTATTATCTGTCAGCTGTTAATAATTCTCGTGTGGTTCAAAGCAAAATTTGTTCGCTCCTCGAAGGGTAGCTTTCGTACGGGGAGAGAAGGGTGGACACGTGTAAGTCCGATCGCACGGTAGCAGGGACAAGGGTTCGGCCAGTCACACGTCGAGGATGAGTCAGCATTCGCCCAAAATAGCTTATAGAAAATAGATATAATATAAAGGTTAGTGTGGAACGTAAAAAATAACGTAGGGGATGAAATAGATTTTCTACGCGTTGAGAAACCGGGTTTTTTGAATGTTGGTTTCGAGTTACTCATTTGAATAATTTTAATTATGTTTCCAACTCTCTTAAAAAGAATTCAACAGTTTGAATTTAAATTTTAATACATAATTAAAACAAAAATTTAATTACTGTAATTTAAACAGAACAATTTTTTTGCAAATTTGTGAAACTTTTGAGCCCAATCTGTGTTACTCTATTTCAAATATTGTTTATTATAGTTTTGAGTAAATTAATACTTTTAATCAGTACAGTTTTAGCTTATGCCAACTGAATGAGATATTTTAACCAATATATTCACTGTCGATTAAAATTTGTAACCTCGCATTTGATAGATTAATATCAGTTTTATTTTCTGATTTATACCCCCTTCCCCAAGCAATGAATGTAAATAAGAGTTCATCTACTTGCGAATAATTTTCTTCATGGTTTATCCGATGTTAAGGTAGAACTAGTGTGACGGTGGCACCATCGGTTGTCGAGTGGCGAAAATGACGCTAAAAAAAATATAAAAATTTAATAAAATAAGTGTTTTATACCTATTAGGATTTCAATATCATGAATTGTTAACAGGTTGTTGGTCTATTGAATTTTCAAATACCATACCACCGTGTGGTGTTGCCATTATAAATTGGGATTCTTAATTTTTCGTTAAAAACAAGGCTTTGCATGGTTATATATCCATTACTAAACGATAAAAAACTTTCTCCTTCTGATACAATATACATGGATAGTTCTAGAACATCATACTAGTTTTTCAAATGAAACTGCAAATTTTTAGAGGTACACAAACCATATATGTGCAATTCTAAGTGATGATCACCATAAGCTCCATGTATAAGAACTCAACTTTACAAGCGAATATATTTGTTCACAGACGATGAATGTGTTTCATATTTTAACAGGATGCTTATGATTATCAAATGTTTACGTGTGCCAAATTTCATTCAGATCTGCAAAAAAAATTTTCACGCTAGTACTACCTTAAGTGATAAAAGTGACGTGTATATATGAAGTTTTTATCAGAATCCCGAACCACAAAAAAAAATACGGTTCAACTTATGTTTTTGGTTCGGTTTTTATTCCCGTTTGATAGTTTTCTTTTGATTCAGTTCGCAAATCGAATAGTTGTGGTTCGATTAAAGTTCTCACTATTGAATATTAATAGAAAAAGATACATGTTCCAGTTTAGATTTAATAAAATTATGCCAATTCAATCCGGTTTTGGTTTATGTTCCGATTCGGTTAAAATTCCTGGTTTCTATACATGAGTTAAATTCTCAATATTATACCAGTCTAGATTCTGTTCTCACTTATTTGGTATAAAAGATACTGTTCAATTTATTAGTAAAATACAAAAAAGAAAATAATAAGTTTTCCAATATTTGTTATTGTTTGTTTATGATCTTAATTTGAATTGAATTCTGAAACTAAAGATTTGAACTTTGTTCTTTGGCATTATAACAAAATTTAGTGTATGTCACAGCAAATCAATTTGATCCACTCACAATAATAGTTTCAATGTGTCCAAATAAGAATAACATAATTTTTTTGGGCATGAAAAGAACCCTAGTCTAAAAGGTTTTGATCTAAAAAACCAGAAGGCCAAACCACAAAGCAAAACCTATTAAAAAACCACGTATCATGATGCATCAAAAACCGAGTCTTTAGGGAGACAAACATATATTAAATTCACATATAATATTTCAATAGACAAACACAGTATCTAGTTATATAGATTTTTATACAGAATCCGATTATGAGTGGCCCCCTTTTCAACAACAATGGTCCTTATGTAGTGCTTCATTACGGTCGACGGACCCGCTATGAAATAACGTCGTGGCTCATTGCCCCTCAGCGTAATTTCAGCGGAAAAATATTAAGAGATGGTTCGTTTTTTTTTTGTTTGTTGTATATGGCTGGACGAATTAAGGTCGTGGTTTCATATACGGGGTGTTCACAAACATCTGGTTTGGTACGGATTTGTATTGTGTTAGATAAAAGCTTGTACTGAAATTATTTGTTAAAGAAAAATGTAACTGTTTTAATTTTCAATTGTTTAATATATAATGTTTTTAATTTGTTGAATACTTATTAATATAAATTACCATTTAAATTGTTTTCTGAAAGAAAAATAGGTCAATAAATTATTTATTATATTTTTGTTTAACACTGAAAAACATACAATGTCAAATGGCTATTATTCTGAATATATCTTCTATTATTAAATAACTAAGCGATCAAACAATACTATAATAAAACCATATTAATGTTGTATAAAAGGAAAAGGACAGAAAATACCTTTATTGAATGGTGATTGCTTTTAGAAAATAAATGATGTACAAAATGAACTAATATAAGGTCTCTAAATTAAATTTATATTAAGATACACTGGAACAGTTCATAGAAATAAAATCTAATGTTTTGTAGTGATTTTATAGGGACAGTGATACTTTTGATGATCCATCCACGATGTTGTAGCAACAAGTACAGTATGATTTTATGAAGTAATTTAAAATGATGTCACTAAAATATAAAAGATAAATAATTTTAGAAAACAGGATAACATAATATAATACATAGGTACTTTTCTGTTTAAAACTAATTTAAGAGCAAAAGAAACATGTCTTCACAATTTAGATGACAAGTTCATGAAAATAAATTCTGTTAATATTGAACTGTTTTGACAATTTCATATATAGCCACTGAAATATAAATATTAACGGGTAAGCTGATAAAAAAATGACAAGCATTCAGCATGGAATAGAAGTTAGCAATTGTTGAAAACACACTCCCTAATATCAACAATAATAAACTAACTTTTTACAAAAAGATCTAGAAAAATGGTAGTATTCAAGTTATAATATACTACCATAAGTAGTTACAGCACGTGTTCAAATAATTGAATTTTCCAACGTCACATCAGTTTCCCTAAATTTTGAATTCACGATTTTTTTATTTAAAAAGAGCATAAAATGAGTAACACACAATAGTATAAAGAACCATTTCATAATTATTGATTATTTTATTTTCACAAAATAAAACGACAATTATAAAACTCGTTCTTTAACATACTATTATACAAAAATCTACGACCCTATTTGCTTTGTAAAAAATAGGAGGAATATTTGCAGTTTCCATTGGTTGTCCTGTACTTAAATTCAGTATTTAAATAACAGTTAAATAGCCAATGTCCACACCACTAGACTGCGTTATTGTTAAACCACAGATTTGCACAAATACGCTAAAGCCAAGTACAGAACAATAAACGGGTAGATAAATAACTGCTGGGCTGTTTACAACACGCGTTTCTGAGCGACCGCAGGCCAGCGGCGTCCGTGCGCCAGGGGCAATTAATGCGCGAATATATCGCACTAGTGACCAGACTGTAGACTGGGGCTAAATGATATTGTCGATGATCAAGAACTGCAAGTGGAACAGTAGGTGTGGTCACCATACAATAGGGGTTTACTAGATATATTATTACAGAAAAAACTAGAAACTTTTATTATTACCCAGTTAGTGCTAGTATGAACAACCGATTAAGGATGATTAACTAGCTTATTTTTTTGCTGTCAAACATTTAATTATTTTAGAAATAAATGCTTTGAGTGAAAGATAAATAAGAATTAAATTAAAAATCGAGAAAAAATAACTGCTATTTCTTATTGGTTTAATTTTACTCTCTTCCACTGTTTTTAGTTATTTATCAGCTTAGGCATAATTTAAAATTCAACAATATGTTAAAAGTTTGCTTTTACTCATTTATGGTTTTGTACTTTTCCGATATCTATATCTCAAAAACTAAACGAGATATGAAGATGCGCAAACACTCAACTCACAGGTATCCTTAAGAAATATTAAAAAATTAAATCGTTCAAAATTTGGTTACAGGTCAGTTCGGATACGAAATATTCAGTGCCATTTAATTTTAATTTCAGCGAGACTCTCGCGCGAGATCCCAGCGAGATACGGTAAATTTCATGAAAAAAAGAAAGTGACATCAATATTGCTGATATTTTCTATTTCTCGTCTGGTCTTGCTTTGCGTGGGTCACAATTAGGGTTACCACCTCAGAACTAAGTCTCGCCCGGAGACGATGACTATTTTTTTTAAAGAAGATCCTGCAATTTTATTATTATTACCATATTTGATAAAAAAAGGGTTACATTGTTTTGTTAAAGACAAGTGTTTTTGTTATCATGGTAAAATAATTACATATAAAATAAAGTAAAACAAGATTGGAAGTCATATATACGATTAAACTGTAACAATATTGATAAAATTGAAGATAATCACATGAAATCACATAAAATTATGTCTATTTCTGAAAACTTGACACAATTCTAAAAAATTTGATCTGATACAAGATGATATATCAACTATTAGAACCGAAATTAATTGTATAAATTCTTCCTTAAAATCATGAGGACAGAATTAAGAAATTGGAAGATTTAGTGACAGAAATTAAACTAGATAACAGTAAGATGTAGAAGATCATCAAAGAAAAAAATTTAATAATTTAGCGGCATAGAAGATTCCGAAAGTGAGACAGATTTGTTCTGGACAACTAACTACATAGCACTATATATTCAATTTTACTTACATAACCCGGAGAAATAATAATTAAACCCGAAGCCCGGAGATAACTCACTGAAACCCGAAGTCTCCGGGTCAAACCCGGAGAGGTGGCAAGCCTAGTCACAATCCTTATCTATTAATCAAGAAGCAATTGCTGCTGTTATTGCAACTGTTTTTCTATTTTTTAATACAACTTTGCTTTCAGTTAAAATAATTAAAATATCGCGTAAATTGAGCATGCGTAGATAGTTAAATCAAAGATAGGTGTAACTTATTCTCCAAATTTGTAAATATGTTTGGAAAGTCTATTTATGAAAAGTTGTACAAAACATGTGAAATTGCAATGAATCAACAACAAATTGCAGATATATGCGTATGTGTGATACCCTCTTTACGATAGATACGTAGGTCTGATAAAAACGCGTTTCAGTTCGTGAGAAAAAGTGTTCCGTATCTGGAGTGATCTTGCATCATAGCACATTGTCTTCCACTTCCACGCAAATAGGGCAGTGTAGCATCCTGCGGGCAAAAAGCGCGAGTGAGACCGCGCAGCGAGTGAATCTCATCGCAAGCGTGGGCGGGTGTTCTCAACTCTCCGGCATTTGATAAGCAAATATTGGTTAAAAACCAGTAGCAGTAGCCAAGCCATGTGAAACTCCATGCGTGTGTGCGTGGGTACGCGCACTTCCGTCTGCGTGTTCAAATATTCCATTGTAACAATGTTGTCTTTTCTTTGCTGAATGACACTTAAGCGACTTTAGTTTCTTGCTGTATATACTCTCCATTTACTTTTAGAAAACATTTGAATTCGTGTGCCATTGAATACTGCCGCGATGCGTTGTGCGCTGTTGTTCAATGGAGACTGCAGCTTTTTGTCTTGCGTCTTTTTTTATTTCGTTCTTGTTGTGTTGTTTGATTGAGTATGAGCGAGTTTTGTGCAAGGCGTGGGTGCGAGACTATGGGAACTTCAGGGATTGTTTCAACAACGGATTTTTCATTTTTCTGATCTGTTACATTTTTATATCACTGCATTGAAGTCATTTGGAAGCAGATGGAAAATCTCTAGCAAACCAATTCTCAAAAAACTTTTGGAGATTCCTATATTTTGAATTAGTCAACTTAAACTAAACCATATTCTCAAAAATGTTTAAAAATCGTAATAGAATCTTGTTACCATTTTGTTTTCGGAAAGTGATTTGGATTAACTTTTTAAAATTGGATTAGAATAAGATTAACTAATCCAAGATTCATGATTACCTAAAATTTTTTGGAGAATCGAATCATAGATATTTTATCATTTCCAAATTGCATGTTTTGTTTTTATTTATTTTTTTTTCATTAAACTAAATTTATTCGTCGAATCAAATAATTCACATCATTGTTTAGGACAATTTAATTTCTAATTGTATTTTTAAATACATATTTTTACAGTATTTTATTATTTTTATTGTCAATATTCACTTAAACCCATTAATATAATTAATTATATTTAGAAATATTATTATTAAGTTATGTATCATAAATTTTTGGTAAAATTTAATTTAATTTTTTAGCTATGTATTATCAATATAAATAAATAAATAAATATATCATCACGTTTTTTACCCATTACTGGGTGTGGCACTCTGCCGAAGCAGATCTCGGTAAGTGATATATTTATGCGCGTGAAGTGCGGCCGTCAAATCACGGCCCCCAAAGATTTTAGTGGTGGGGGAGCCACAAGGGTAATTTTAAATTGGTGAAAATGTTTTGTCAGCTGTGGGAATCGAACCAAGGTTTTTAGGATTTACAGGTCGAAATGATGCCACTGAGCCATTACCTCATTACTTCAATAATGTGCATAAATATTACTAAATATGAATTTATACTTCTAACTTATACTATGATTATTGATGTTATTTGTTTTTTTGTTTATTGACAAAATGTCGAAAGATTTGTTACGACAAATGGCATCACTTATAGTTAATTTATTAATCACTTTATTATATTAATGGGTAATATCTTATTCTATTTTTTAGTAATGATTTGAGAAATAATTCTAATCTTTTTTTACATGAAGTAATTGTTTTAGTAACATTTTATAATAAATTTTCTATTTATATGTGAAGCATATTGATATCAAATAATTTACAAACGTTTACATACATAATATCATGCTATATTCTATCAAATGGAGTAGCACGAACCCCTGAAACTATAACTCATCAGATTCATCAAAGAATCAGTTTTCGTCAACATTTTCATACCATTCTCGCTTCAACAATATTCACGTTCTCTTCATACAAGCTCATTTATTCTTCACACTAGCAATCGTTGATCAAACATCAAACCTTCAATTACGTCCATTTATTCGCTCCTATACACCTATTTCATTAATCTTTCCTTCGACATAAGCTTCACATACTCAAATAATCTCAACTCACTCACGGCCACAAACGAAAAATAAATGCAAAATATTCAAAATAATTTGAAAATACTTAGGAAACAGTTAATAGTTTAACTGAAAGCATGTCAGATGAATGTAAATATATATTCAAGATCCATCAAATGTTTCTATCTAAAATCATAGACGAAATTTATTTCATTGTAACTTTGATTGCCCTGGCGAATAAAAACTATAAGAGCGTGAAAACAACCTCATAAAATGAAAACGTTTAATCTTGTAAACACTCCAATTCTATACATAACTCGAGATCAGAGAACAAGACAACTTCTCGAGTAAAATCAGCTAATTTCGTAACAAAATAAAATCTTTAACGAGTGTATCATCTCAGCTAACTTCACTCCATTGGCTTCACAAAGAGCACGCGCTAGCACACGCGCCTTCGCACAGAATAGGTTCACACATCTGAACATGACGCGACGGTGAATAAGCACATCGTCAGTCTTGCCACCCTTTCCACTAAAAATTCCATTATCTGACATCCGAGGCTTTTAGTAAATTATTGGTTTCCTTCTGTGCACAATGAGATCTCGGGCCCGTCCTGTAATTACCGCGTCAATCGCATAACGGCGTTGCAGTAGGTGGCGCAGTGGTTGCACTTCGTTTATCTGGACGTCCACTCTGCAGTCCGGCAAGAATAGTGTGCCATGATTTCTCAGATGATATTTGCAACGTGCTTTTGTTATACGCTGTTACTTTATTTTATTTTAGAGTATAACACAAGGTTGATTGTAATGCGAATTACGGATAACAAACGAATGTTTGCAGTTATTATATATTTTTGTTTTGTTTGGATATGGATTACATTTTATAGAGCTAATTTTTAATAGTATAAACAAGTTTTCTAAACGTCTTTTTAGTTTCGACGTTTCGAGTGTATAAAGTCTTTATAAAACGAGTTTTATATTATACTTTTTCTATGATTGCAAATTAAAACAAAAAAAGTTTTATTATTTTAAATGTAAGGTTAAGTTATATTGACAGATTCAGCACGCTAATTTCACGTCGTACTTAATATGTCAGTTGTTAACACTTTTCGTGACTAAAATTTTTGAAGCACAGTTTAACTGATATGTAAAATGACATTTTAATAACGTAAATAGAAAAAAATATTTATAATTAAACTTGAGTTCATCAATTTTTAATTATTTATTTAAAAAAGTAATCAAGTTTTAAGTTTTTATAATTTACAGGCCAATTCTCAAAAGAGTTTTAGAAAATCTTGAATTTTGAATTAGTCAGTTTAAGCTAAAACAGTTTAAATAAACTTTAATATAATCTCTTTACCTAGCATTTGAATTTCGAAAAGTGATTTTGATTAACTTTTTAAAATCGGACTAGAATAAGATTGCTAATCCAAAATTCAGGATTAGACAAAACTTATTTGATAATCCGTATAAGTTTTCATTATACTCTCTGTGGTGTAAGCAATTTTAATTGAATTAAATGTAATATAATTTGAATATAATATTTTACTGTTAAAAATAAAATTGTGCTTGTATTAAGGAGAAGTCATGATTATTTTTTTCTGGGTTACTGTTCCAAAGAATATATTATATATTCAAGTAATTAAACTTCTACATTATTATTTTTTTAATGACCACCAATTGTAGAAATGTAAATCTAACTCAACACTCATCAACTGTGAATATTTAAGTATTATTATTGCTGTACCAGTGCTTCCAAACCAGTTACGCATTATAAAATAATTTAATAAAAAATAATATATTTACCAATATGACAGTATAGTCTCGTAGAACATGGACAATCTGGAATAAAAGAAAAATGTTATAATTACATATAACCAATGGTCTACTTGCTTTAAAACAGAGATATGTTCCACGCAATCATTTAGGTGTATTTACAAATACTTTAGTTTCATATTAAATTCACCAAATTTATAGTTTTTATGTTTTATGAAAATATTTGATGAAATTTACACGGCAGGATTATTCAGAAACTATGGCAATATGTTCATTATTTTCAGACCAACTTTGATACTATGTACATATGAGAGAATATGGGAAATAAATTTTCCACTACTATTGTTTCCCTAATCACTTTACCGGAAAATGTTTCATATATAACTTGTAGAGACTTAAATTATGCATCTAAATCAAGTAAAAAAATAGTTTACTTATTTCAATACTGCTAAAGTTAATTTTAAAATTTGTCAAAAATTTATTTTACTTACATGGTACTGAATCTGGAATGCAAACAAACATATAACTTTTAACTGTCACATACTTGATTTTAACTGTGGGTAAATAAGTAAAATGTAACATCTAGTTGGTAACTGCGCTTCACGCGCATAAATATATCACTTACCGATATCTGCTTCGGCAGAGTGCTACACCTAGTAATGGGCAAAAGGCGTGATATATTTATTTAATTTATTTAGAATGATTTATAAGAATAATTACGTACTATAAACATTCATTTGAATATCTTTACTGTAAAGTAGACAGGGAAGCAGTAGTAACGAAAAACATATTTCCCATATTATTTGCCTGTGGCACAGCAAATTTGCAAAATAAATTATATTTTAGCGTAATTAATCAATACCTTTCATAAAAAAAATAAATACAAGTAGTAGCTGGTATATTTCAATCCCACATGGTAGTGATTTGATTGTGTGCTGATCGTCTATCTTTTTCTGTAACGTGTGATGTCAAAATTATAACCAAACATGATTATAATAGTGTGCTTGTTAATACATTTTGAAATTTGTTTTGTGTGGTCTGTAGGCTGAGATGTAGATCATATTCAAACAATAATTAAAAATGTAATAAAATTCCATGCGCATATATTTAGAAATGAATATAATTTCCAGTAATTTTCTAAAGCATCCGGAATTAATAGAGAAGTCTTAGGTTGATAACAAGGCCATCAGCAACGTTGGGTTAAAAAACTCATTTGCTTAGCGATTAATCGCTGTGAACATCGAGTTATAATAACCCGATAATTTCAAAATACAAATACATTAACAATGAAATAAAGTCTGCATTCCCGTGGTAACATGCGAACAAGGAACACATCGATTAGCGTTGTTAATACGCAAATATCATCACGCCTAATAGAATGTTGAATGAGATGTTTGTTGATAATTGTCTGTGAACTGTGATTCTGCCGAGATGGTTTTCATTTGAAATTGTTTCATCTTGATTCATGCAAATTAGATATTGTCCACGAATGGAGATGTAACTAATAATTGCAATGCAGGATCTTTATTTATGTGTTGGTTTTCGTTTTTTTAAGAATACTACTGACAATGAAGTTAAAACATATCAGAGCGTCTATTTTATTTGTATTACAATAAGAAATACAACGGTACATTTTTATGTAGCGGTCACTTCTGTGCTAGCTATTTTGGAATAAACAGTGAATACTAAAAAGATTCGGAATTAAAAACTGTATAATAAGTTTAAAATTTTTGATAAAATATATTTCATTCAGTCTGATAAAAAACAGGTCTATGTTATGAATGAAATATATATTTGATTAAGGGTCAGTTTTTCAATCGCCGGTTTACTTTCGATTTGTATTAATCATGATTAAATAATAATGGCAACCATAGTTTTCATGATTATTTAATCATGATTAACATTAACCGATGATTGAAAAACTGGCCCTAAAAGTGTAAACTTATTAGATACAGTTATTCATTCTGAATGTTTTTTTTCTATTTACAATTTTATTCTGAAATTAGTAGAGCAAAAATTACTAGCATATGATAATTTTAATATTGTTTTCTTTTGAAACACAAATAAAGTAAACGCCCGGTATAAGAACACCATATCAAGAGACTTAATAATTATATACGAGTAATTAAATTTATTTGTGGTAACTCATTGTTAGTTATTCATTATATTCATTCCGCAATTAATCTTCGTCAAACATTCGTACCCTCGCACATTACTATCGCTTCATCTACATTCATAATTCATTTTTTATACTTTGCGTTCACAATCGGTCTAGTGTATTATTATACTGAAAATAGTTTTATAATAGTGGCTACTGTTAAACTTTTTTTGGTAGCTTTTTATACTGTAAGATTGCTACTACTACGCAGCCATACTTTAAATGTCATTTTAAAATGTTCTTTTATTACAATTATTTCCAACGTAAGATAATTATTTCATGTTATTATTAAAAAAAACCCAATAAGAAGGTAAATTTAAAACGATATTACAAGTTGGTAAGCTATAATCTACATGCGCGGTGGTCGAGCGTGTTAATGCACATCTCTTAACATGCTGTGACGTCACCCGAACCAAGATTCGTCAGTTCGAATCCGCATGTCGACAAAATATGATTTGTCATTAAATAAAAAATACAGTTCCTTGTATTAATCGTACTCGGGAGCTATAAAGCTAGTCACTTATACATATGCCTTAAAAAGTAACATCGACTACGATTCGGGCTGTAGCGTCATTGAAGAAGAAGCTATAACCTAAGAATTTGAATCATCAAAATATCAACAACTTTCATTTCAGTTTTTATACGATAACTAAATTTTATATTCCTACCACCGCATGATGCTGTAATTTTTTTATTTATTGTTTACTGCTATGATACGAACACCATAACGACCGGGGAATTATGATTTATAACGCCCGTTCATCATTCATTTACTGTATTTGTACATACTCGTAACTATTAATGTTCATTAACTAATGGAATTAAGTTTTAATTTAATTTTATGCTTTAATATATAGAAATAAGTAGTGTTCACAAATAACTATGTATTTTCTTGTTGGTTTTAATTAGTAGAGACATCTAGTAACAAATATTATAAAGAAATTTAGGAGAATCAGTAACACTGTATTTGCTCTTATTTGTATAAAGTTAATATTAGTTGTAAGTTATTACATAATAATAGTGTTTGCAATGTATGAATGTTGTAGCTCATAAAAAAATGATGTAAGATTTGTTTGGAATATATCCTTTCGACTTTAGTTAGTTTAGTGTTTCGCCGAGGGACATTCCTCTTGGTTGCGCTGCATGTCAATAATGTGAAGTTAAGAAGAAGTAGATTAAAATAATTTCTCTGGTGAAGTTCTTGTCAAAATAAAAGTAACAAACTAATTGTCTTATTTTGAAATCTCTAAGCCCGTTGAAACAAGAACGTGGTCGAATCCTACATTAATTAAGTATACAAAAAGATTTCTCGCCCCTCCCCGCATTAATTTATCATTGTCTCATACACTAATCACGCCATAAGATGATCGCGCCATCTTCGTCTACCACTGCAGATGTCTTCTTCTCGAGCTTACGTTCGTTGCGGTGCCCACAGTTGCCCAGACAGCGGAGGAAGGCCATTGTTTAAAACAAATACGCATCGAAGACAATGTTTTGTTTATATATGTAATTAAGCGCCTAAGTAAATGAGATTGTTTTTTGTTATTTTTTGTAGTTATTGTTTCTTGGATTTTTATTTCTTCAGGGAATTGCTATTATGGCATTACATGAGAACCTCTCTTATAAGGTGATGTCGTGATCAACTTTAGATAGATTATTGTTTAATGTATTAATAGATTGGTATCATTTTGATCTTGTATCTTAATCGATATTATATAAATTTGCGTGGTTAATGCAAAGGATGCATTAGCTTCATTGTTGACACGAAAAAATATTTCATTGTTACACAACTGTTTACACAAGTTGAGTATTTTATCTTATGACTCATTCTTAGAAAATTTCAGTAAATATACAACTACTCTTAACATATTACATTGCTTATATATTATCATAATAATTCCATGAACTACACTTGATACAGAATTCTTTCTAAATAAATTTGTAAATATCGTTAAATGGGTGATATATGCTGTAATTAATATGCGTTGAAAACATGAATTTGCGCTAAAAATTCTGGAAGAATTTCTGAATAAATTAGCCCCAGTTTGAAGTAAGTTATAGCAGTGTTGATAATATAGACATGGCATATATGTAAACGCCATTTGTTACGGGATATCAGTATCTAGCCTTCAAGCGATATTTGAGAATAATGGGATGTTTTTTTTGTAAGAAATTACAACGCCAATCATAGCCTACTAATTAGAATTTATGTGCTATATGAGTATGTATGAAGACATATTGCGTTTGACATGTGAGATATAACACTTTGCCTTCAGCTACTAGGATATTATTTTAAACAACTTTTCAACTGGAGTCAAATCGAAAATTCTTAATATCTGATTTCATGATTTCTAACTGAACTTTATTTGATTATTGAACAAAATCATTATTGTATTTTCATAATATAATTATTAGATTAAATATTTTATCAGACGACCACTTATGAGAGTAACTATAACAACGTCTTAAATTACCGCGGGTAATTTTAAATAATTCATGCTAATAAGTTATTATAACGCACATTTATAACATAGCAGTTTGACTTCCACTAATTAACAGTAGATAATGACTCGATAAAAAAAAACACGAATTGTATAAATGAAAATAATTTGTATTGCAATAATAAATCAAAGTTTTGACAGATTTTACTAGATATGAATATGCGCAAACCTTCATTTTTAAAATCAATAATTATAATATTTATACAGGGTGCTCCACATTTAAACGATCTAACTTAAACCATGAATTAAACATCAAAAATTCAGATAACAATTTCATTTGAGCAAAGTCTTTATTCCAGAAATATTCTTATTTCTCTAATTCACTGATATCTCGGTAAAAATGAAAAGTATGTGGTAATCTAGTGTTAGGAAATAAATATATCATCACGCCTTTTACCCATTACTGGGTGTGGCACTCTGCCGAAGCAGATTTCGGTAAGTGATATATTTATGCGCGTGAAGTGCGGTTACTAGCCGTCAAACCACGGCCCCCAAAGATGTTAGTGGTGGAGGAGTCACAGGGGTAATTTATAAATTGATAAAGATGTTTGTCGGCTGTGGGGATCGAACCAGGGTTCTTAGGATCCACAGGCCGACTCGAAACCACTGTGCCATTACCCCATATTAGGAAATCGTCGCAAATATTCATGACCAGCAGCATTCATATTACCATTATAAAAACCATAGACAAATACCATGTCGGCATATTCACTATTTGTAGAAGAACTAGACATTTCGTTGAATTATTACAAACTAATTTTTGTACGGAAATTAGCTAGTAACCATTTATTTTTAATTTAATTATTACGTCACGCTTTAATAGGATAATATTTGGTATCTCGTTTTAAAGTTAATATTTTAAATTAACGCTGCTTCAATTAGAAAAGTGGGAATATCTTCAAAATAAAATACTTACGAATATTTGCTCAAACAACTGGTTATTTTATATTTAACTCTGGGACAGCCTGCATATACACTTACTCATATCTTTGTTTTATTTAATATTTTGATATTAAGGTTAGTACATCTAACCACAAACATTAACGCTTTAGTTATTAAAGTATATAAACAATTCTTTTAAGTTTATATACTTTAGTATATAAACTTAAAAGAATTGATGGTCACTAGGAAAATTCAAAATGTGATATTTGTGCTCGTGCTCAATTATGTAATATCCTCAACAGCAAATTAATCCTAAAAGAAACGGATGCAGCTATAGTCGTCGTTATAAGAAGTTAGTGAGTTTTTAATAGTCAAATTCTCACCTGTGAATTGAGAGCGCTCGCGGTCCGTAATGTTGATGTAGAAGTTTTCTTATATAGATAAGTAAAAAAGTTGATTTAGTATTTGTTTTAGATCACTTTGGATAAAATTGTTCCCTGTGGATTGGGCAAATCACCAATTTTTGATAGTAAAACACGAACATGCAATGACAAAGCGGAACACGTCACCTGAGAATTCAACCCTAAATCGGAAACTTTATTACATTAACTTCTGAGAAAGAGCAATGTCTTATGTAAATTTGATTGATTCTTTAAGCTGATTAAACATATACAATAAACCAGCATATAATAATAATGATAAGAATCTTGAGTTAATTATTTATGTAATATAAATAAATCACTTTTAAAATACATTTGTCCTGTGGCTATATTCGTATGATAAAATTCAAAAAAACCAAGAATCAGGAAAAAAAATACCAGTTTGGTTCGACTGGCCCAAACTCTAATTTTGTATTATGGCGATCGGAAATTATACTTATTAGCAAATTGCTCCACTTAAATCCGTGCAACCAATCCTGCTGCATGTTATAGAAATATATATATGCAAAATGGCGAATCCGATACCATGGTAAATGGCCCAAAAATTATCTGATTTTGCCTCTAGCGATAGATTCAAGTTATAGAAACGCCCATTTAACTTGCCCTTAGACCAGACCTGCATTCTACCACTCCGAGATATATGGTTTGCCACTAAACGTTTTTCAAACCCAAACATTAGAGTTGGCTTCGCAAAAACGTTATGCAGCTACACTACACTTTTGATAGAAAATAGAATTAGGATTCTATAGATGTATCAGCCCCTTAAAAGCATTCTTCACATTTGCTAACTCAATTTAATTGTAGATACAGGAAGTGCTATTAGATCTAATTATTTTTCCTTAAGTTTTCAGTATGTATTAAACTGAATTATAGAAAGAAAAATTCTGGATATTTCTAGGATTTGAATCTGGGACTAAATCAACTGAGCTACGGTCACCATGTAATTCAAATCTGATGTTATTCTAATGTTTCTCCCTTACTTAAAATAATATTATTTAAATTTCAAATGGTAAATGTTCTCCTTAAATAAAAGTAACGCTGTAGATGAACCCCACGTCAAGTCTTTCAATATATGGAAGAGTCATGGGATTGAGCCTGCCTATGACACTTAACAAAATAGATAGAAAAATTGGAATAACATAAGATTTGAATTACATAGCAACCGTAGTTTACTTGGTTTAGAGCATGGTTACGTATCTTACTATAGTTACCCATTTATAATCCAGCGGTTAGGAGTACTCCTTCTAAAAATTCTCTGCTAGATGTCAATAGTGCATCGCTCCACCAGATTTATTGTACATAATTTAAAGTACAGTACTATTTCAACATGAAAAATAATGTACTATTATGCCTGATATGTATAGCAAATGGTAAGAATGTACTAATAAGAATTATTTAAAGTCAAACAAAATTTTGAGTATCAAATCTGTCAACTGTCAATCAACAAATTATCAAATATCAAAATGCAGTCATTATACAAAACTGATTTTCACAAATTTGTAAGTAACAAAAAAAAAATTCACGCTAGTACTACCTTCAATGAATGAGTGCAGTTTTTGTTTTACAGAACCTTATTTCGCAATATAAATATATCTGTTTTACTATCAATATATAATTTACGTATTGTTGTATTAGTTTAATTACTAAAATATTGTTTATATTCTGTTTTTGTCATCTATTTGTATGGGCATAGCCCGCATACAAATTATAAAATAAATAAATAATAATAATAAACTAATGCCTAAATAAATCGTAAGTTATTTAGCAGTAGATTAACAAGACACTAAGCACGTACTGTGAAAAACAAACATCACATTTAACAGTGATAATACAATATTCACACAATGTTTACCAAATACTGAAGACTCCAACATGCAAGTTAACATTAATGCTCACACACACATATTGTATCCACTTCCACAACGACGAGTGTATGCAAAACATCAGAGTAGGCTGTTCGCAATACATTTACCCAATGTCAATCAAAACTGGTGCCTCTCTGCTTGGCAAAGACGACGATGGCCTGATAGCTTCGCGTTGCGTGCTCGAGTGCCGATGAGCGCTTTGCATTGAGGCCATAGAGACGAGAGTGGCTCGCGCAGGTGAAACACGCTACTTGCATAAGTTAGCAGTTGCTGCTGCCGAGAACAGCACAGCGTGAGTCGTGCAGAGGTTAGAATTGCAGATGCCGACATTGCCGACCGACCACTGACACAATGGGAGTTAGTTTGTGAAGGTTGAAGGTTCAAATCTTCTGCTTATTCTACATGATTTTTACTTACAAGACCTACTAGAGATCAGAGCTGGGCAGTAGCTAGCTACTTTTGTAGCTTAGCTACGTTTACCTTAGCTGTAGCTTAGCTAAATGTGAAATAATATAGCTGTAGCTTGTATCGAGCTATGTATTGTTTTCTATTAGCTTAAAAATATTGTTATCGTATAACAACTGCAGCTACTTTTAAAGCTACTTTTTATAGTTTAAAGCTACTTTTTGTAGTTTAAAGCTACTTTTTGTAGCCCAAAGCTACCACTGTTCATTAAGAAATACCTATTCATTTTTGTTTTGTATTTGAATTGTACCTTCTTTATTGTTTTCTATAACTGTAGGATTACAAGTTATAATAGAGTGTAAAATCTATTAACATATTTTATTTTTCACTTGTTTTTAACCTATCCTACTTTTGTATTAAATATTAGATGACCTAAACATTGACTGTTTAGGAGTCTCCTGTTAATTTATTCCGATATAAATAAGAATTATAGCATAACAAATTAAGAGTACATTTATTCATTTGCAATTTTTTATATTTATTAACAGTCATTATAACAAAAGACTGATCAACTGATCATATGACAATGGCAAATTTAATAATTCACAATAATTGAAAAAAATAGCTTTAAAATTTAACAGCTACTTTAATGAAAGCTTTTAACTGTAGCTTAGCTATATTTTACAAAATGTAGCTTATAGCTGTAGCTTAGCTATATTTTATAAAATGAAGCTTATAGCTGTAGCTTAGCTACTTTTTTTAAGTAGCTTGCCCAGCTCTGCTAAAGATGCAGGAGTGAAAACTAAGCTATTTAATGAAATGTTGATATGTGCAGCAAATTAGTAACTTGACAATGACTTCATTTAATTTGTTGACGGTACAAGATATACACAACTTTTTTTTCACTATTAGCCTACACTTATTTACCTCTTTTTGAGTCCTGAAATTCTCTTTCACGACCTCTTGCTTAGAAACGGTTAATAATGAATTATTATTCACCAAGGATAATAATGCAAAATGTTAACTTTTAAAGAGCTCACGCTCCAATTTACTGCATATTTTGCACCTCTCCTTCAATTTCTATACGAGTACAATAATTTTATGAATAACTTTCTCTAAGCATTATTCGAGAAATGTCAAATCAAACATCAAATTATAAAAAACAATGTTAAAAAGAAATTGTATATCCTAAAAGTTACTAAAAACCTTATCGTTTTTGTTATCAAATTATAAGTTTTGGGTAGAGATGTCCAATAAAATATGCAGCAATTGTATTCTACTAAATTGTATGTAAACGTCGTTGAAATGAAACTTCTTTTTACTCCTAATGAAAAGTTTCTGAGAGATAAAGTAAAAATGAATCAGCCGAGGACTAATAGCCGATTTTATTTTCTAAAAATGAGTAAAGAACAATTTTTTACAATGTTAGTACTCGACGAGCTGGTGTATAAAGTAATTAATCTAAAAAAAAGATTTTCTTCAGGATCCATGCAGACATAATATACTATTATTTTTTTTAATTTCTGTCATTTGCAAAAATATCGAACTGTAATCTATGGATTTATATGACATGTGGTACCAATGCCGAATAAATTTGTATGTTTTTCAACTCTAAATTCAAAGAATATACTTGAAATAAAATAATTATGAATCGTGAAATTTTTTAGCCACCGATAAATTATCACACTTCTTCTCACTTCCCGTATGTATAGACAGTAATTTTCGTGCAAATGATGTAGTTATAATAAAAGAAAGACGTTGATATTCTGATTATTTAAATTCGTAAATTATAGCTTACTAAATTGTAACATCATTTTAAAAATTATACTTTTTATTGCAATTTCTGTTTAATAACATTATGAAATGATTATCTGAAGTTGAAAATACTTTCAAATTGTTATAAAAGAACATTTTTAAATATTTGAGGTTATTTTAAAATGGCATTTAACATATGGCAGCGTAGTAATACCAATCTTACGAGATAAAAAGTTATCAAAAACAGTTTAACAATAGCATCTATTATTAAAGTAAATAAAATAAATAAATATATCATCACGCCTTCTACCCATTACTGGGTGTGGCACTCTGCCGAAGGAGATCTCGGTAAGTGATATATTTTGCGCGTGAAGTGCGGTTACCAGTCGTCAAATCACGGCCACTAAAGATGTTAGTGGTGGAGGAGCCACAGAGGTAGTTTTTTGAAATTATGAAAATTGTTTGTCGCCTCCGGGAATCGAACCAGGGTCCTCAGGAACCACAGGCCAACTTCATACCACTGAACTAGCCACCCCATTATTATTAAAGTGTTATTGCATAATAATGAACCGATTGTGAACGCAACATGAAAAAAAAAACAATTTCATTTTGCGTACTCAATTTTTAGGGTATTAATAAACAAGATAATATTAAAAAATCGTTAAATAGGATTTAAATACACTTCTTTCTGTAGGTATAATTATTTTTTTAATTTATTTTTATTTTATAGTCGGCCTGTGGATCCTAAGAACCCTGGTTCAATCCCCACAGTCGACAAAACATTTTCACCAATTTAAAAATTACTCCTGTGGCTCCCCCACCAATAACATCTTTGGGGGCCGTGATGTAACAGATGGTAACTGCACTTCACGCGCATAAATATATCACTTATCGAGATCTGCTTCGGCAGAGTGCCACACCCAGTAATGGGTAAAAAGGCGTGATGATATATTTATATTTTTTATTTTACAATAAAATGTGTTCATTATTAAATGAGTAAAGGATTTTTCAACAATATCATTTAAAATTTGTATGTTGCTCTATGATATTGCTTGGCGGATATCTGATGAAAATGACATTATTTATTGGTTCAGTGGGAGCAAACAGCATTTTACTATCCTTATATTTAGATTATTAAACATAGATACAAAGACATAAATTAATAGTTTGTTTGCTTTATGCGGCATAAAAATATTGACAGCATTGTTTAGTTCGTGCCATAGGAAATTTAATTAATAAAAAAATATAAGAAATAAATAAATCATACAAATCCAAGTAGAAGCATGGAATTATTAAACACATTATTTTTTCAGAGGAAGCGGACAAAATAAAGACGACCAAATATTTTGACAAGCAATTAGAGTTGAGATTAAAGACTCAAGAAGAATACAAGGGGTTCAAAACTTAAAATAATTGATGCACAACCCTTATGTTCGATTAGCTCCAAAAATCTCTGTAAAGCAATAAATTATAACTCTGTTTTATCGTGAATAAATGACGTGCTTTTTCTTCGTTTTTAATTAATTAATTCAGACTTAAAAAGAAAAAAGTTTGGTTTATTTTCAACCCTCTTTGTCTATTTAAAACATCCCTTACATCGTGTTGAGGATTTGCTCAATAATTAATAATATTTTCACCCCTTTAAAGGGTAACAATAGCATGGAAGCATTCTTTATAAAATAAGAAAACTTCAAGAATTTTTTCACCGTTTTTATTCAATGCATTATTTTGTTTTGTAACTATTTAAAATAAGTTGTGATTAAATTCACTAAAAAAATAGCTGAATGTATTTTACAATAAACTATAGGTCCCATCTAGTTTAATTGGGAAAAATATATAAATAATAAAATGTACCAGAAAAGCCAAAGGACCAATATGCAAATATAGAATAATGAATACTATTTATAATAAAATATATAAATAGAAACAAATATAAGTTCAACAAAAATGCAGATGTACATGAACCATAAAAATTTATTTATTTAGCGTATGAAAGTTGGCGTTTAAATTATTATATGGTTGTGGTTTCTTTCCATAGGAACCAAAAGTGTCATTTGAAAATTTCCGAAAAAACATTAGCATGTCTGGCTTAAAATAGATGGTTCACAATCATCCTCTGTAAAAGCATAATAACAAATAAAATAAATAATTACAGTACAGAAAAAGTACATGAGGTCAAAAATTGTTATAAATAGTTTTTGCTGAGGATGATTTGTCTACAAATTGAAACGTACTAATTTAATAAAAATAGAAGCGAAATTATGTTTATTATGATGCTGCGACTTCCTTCCTATACTCAAATTCACTAGTTTCCGAAAAGTATATAAATGAGTTTTACAGTACGAATAAGATGTCTTCATACGAGGCGATGAAGGTGCCGAGTCTGGAATTTCGAACGAGTACCGTAAAATTTCATTAACGGACATGTAACATACGAACTTTTTATGACATACAGTGTTACATTTAATTATTAAATATTATTCGATACCCCCAGCCAACAAACAATTTTCATCACATTAAAATTACCTCTGCGGCTTCCCCTCTACTAACATCTTTTGGGGCCGTGATTTGTTGGCTGGTAACCGCACTTCACACACATAAATATATCAATTTTCCGAAATCTGCTTCGGCAGAATGTCACCTCCAGTAATGGGTATATTTTATTTAATATATCTGGTTTTTATTTCTGTACATGAGAAATGACACTCAAATACATTATTATGTATAAACAGTGCAAGATTATAACTGCGTAATGTTTACAAAATAAATTACTTACTTGGTGCTATTAGTTTTTTTTTTGTTTAATTTTTATTGCAGTATCACACTAATAACAGATATTGCTAACATTGATTACAATACTTTCTTTAATGTCCTTTTGATGTTTGCTATAGTCCTACAGACAACTTATTTAAATTACGTTACATCAAACTGGAAAACAATAGTGTATCGTAATATATAAAAACTTTCGTAATTAATTTCTATTAATAAAAAAATTGTCCACCATGATAAATGATGTTGTTTACACTGCAAAATAATTCATACTTTAAAAAACAAAAGGCGGCTGTTTAATTCTGCGAAAAGTTTGAATACATCGCATCGCTCGGTTGCGTTCGGCGTATTCCGACGGCGCGCGACGCTCATTTGTCGAACATTCCGGCTCTGTTTGTCTTACTTTTAATTATCCAGCATTAAGAAGAGTCCGGAATTATGGATTATGTATTTTTTTCATGCGGCTGTGGGGGAGGAGCGCCGAGGAAATTAGAAAAGTATCCGACGTTTTTAAATGGCTCGGCCGCCTACCTCGCTTTATTATTATCCAACAAACAAGATATAAAAGAATGCTGGGTGCTGGAATTATTAATCAGAAAATTAAGCGTTTTTTGCCAGACTATTTTTCTCCCAGCCGAGATGTTTTTTTCCAGAAATTTTATATTAGATTTTATTGTATACCCCGGTTTATTAGAGAATTGAACGCTTATAATTTAATTTATATATTTTAGTTAAGTTACATGGTAAATCCTATATCTTTTAATCTACTATTATTTTATTAAAATAATTCTAATTAAATTTCATCTTTTAATAGATTATATTAATTAATTCTGTAAATCTTTAATTAGTTCTGTAAATATTTAATCAATTCTCTATTATTGTAAGGTAGTAATGGACAAAAGGCTTGAAGTTGTATATAAATTTATTGAAGAATTACAACGACGTTTCGGCCAAGGTTATGGCCATCTTCAGGTCAAAAACGTTAATAAAAACGAATAACAACAAAACAAAGTTGAGTTACAAGTACTTATTTAGGGCGAACATATAACAAAAATGAAAAAATTAAGTACGAAGCTACATTGGCAAAAAACATGAATTTAAATTTATATGTTCGCCCTAAAGAGTCCGATAGTCGACTGATTAATAAAAACGAATAACAACAAAACAAAGTTGAGTTACAAGTACTTATTTAGGGCATATAACAAAAATGAAAAAATTAAGTACGAAGCTACATTGGCAAAAAAACCTTGGCCGAAACGTCGTTGTAATTCTTCAATAAATTTATATACAACTTCAAGCCTTTTGTCCATTACTACCTTACAATATTACTTTTGGCTTACTAAAATAATCTACTAGAAATTCTCAATTATGTCATATTTCTATAGTTACAATTCAATTAGTTCTGGACAAAGTTGCGGGTTCAAAATCTGCTAAATTAGAAATTTTTATTGGTATGCCGCAAAATTTTTCAACATTTACGTTAAATAAGCACTTCATTTTATTGTGGAGTCTAGGATAATATTAAACAAAGTCATCAGTGTATTTAATTTTTCTTAACTGACTTACTTCAAATCTATACATTTTTTTCGTAATGTGGTTAACTTTCTATCTAATCATAAATGTCGATCGAATCCTCATTGCTCAGGAAAGCACTACTTACTCATACTTCTCAGTACACATTTCTGTTTAATGCGTTTACATATCCAAAGCATCTATTTCGTATGTCGCCGTAGAAGCTAACGGAAACTGATGCGGTTTAATTTTGTTTCTTTTATTTCAACGGTGATAAATTTTAATTTTATTTTAAGAAGTTTGGTTACATATAATTTTGTAATTCCGTATATAGATAAACAAATATTTGCTACGAAAGAAATTTAACTAAGTAATCTATAAAATAAATGTTTTTGATGTTTGAAAAGTAAAATTAGTTTAATTATATAAAACTCGATTGTAGAAAAAATACTATATGCAACTTGTGTTAAAAATGTCGTTATTGCACTCATAGGTTTGTAGTAGAGGTCGGCAAAAATATCCGAAATCCGAATCCGATCCGATCCGAAGTCGGATTCGGATCGGATCGGATCGGATCGGATCGGATCGGATCGGAGCTCTCTCGGATCGGATACGGATCGGATCCGATCCGAAAGTCGGATAAAAGATCCGATCCGATAGTCGGATAAAAGATCCGATCCGAAATTCGGATAAAATATCCGATCCGAAAGTCGGATAAAAGATCCGATCCGAAATTCGGATAAAATATCCGATCCGAAAGTAGGATAAAACATCCGATCCGTACATAACATTTAGGTATCCACTCTTAGTAAAAACATAAATTTCAATTCCTCTCTAAAGAAATATAACGCTACGTTATATTTATAAGCATTTATGTTCTGTGATAAAAATTATTAAGTAACGTTACAACAAAATATGTCTCTTTAGTTTTTTATAACAAAATTATTTATTAAATTTCATCTATAACTGTTATTTTTTTTTCGAATATGCAACGTTAAAATTGGTTTAATATAAATAGGAAAAACTGTACTGATCTAATGACACGGATTTCGGATCGGATTTCGGATCAGATCTTCGGATCGGATTTCGGATCGGATTTCGGATCGGATTTCGGATTGGATCTCGGATCGGATTTCGGATCGGATCGGATCGGATCGGATCGGATCGGATCGGATCGGATCGGATCGGATCGGATCGGATCGGATCGGATCGGATCGGATCGGATCGGATCGGATCGGATCGGATCGGATCGGATCGGATCGGATCGGATCTCGGATAGAGTCGGATCGGATCGGATCTTGAATCAAGTCGGATCGGATATCAAAATTTTCATATATGCCAACCTCTAGTTTGTAGCACGATCCGTAGGCTTCCCACTCGTGCAATAAAGTAACTTTTTTCACACTAGTTGCATAAATAACAATTTTGTTTTTAAATCATTACAAAATGTATACTTTTTTGTCAGATAGTCGAAAAAATATAATACAAAAAAGTTAATGTAATGTGAGCTAAATATTTAGAATTATGTTTTTCTTTTCCAAAATGAATTTTACAAAAGACAAAGTGAATTAGTGTAAAATCACAAGGGTATATTAAGAGAAGCAGATGAAGTGGTACAGAAGTGAAGTTTTCCCAACTTCTTCAATGCTGGCAACCCCACGGATTTCTGTGAATCTTGTTAATTAGTAACTTGAATAAAAAACCCTTCTTCATGGTCTTCCAGCGCGGTCCTACTGCATTTCGCTCGGGTCTTACACACACAGAAACGAACTGTGCGAATGGAATGACAGACATCAGAAACAGACTAACGCCTCGTTACTTTCAGTTGAAACTCGGTGTTTTGAATTACAAGTGTAATCTGATAATCTTTTTGTTATAATTGAGAGATTATTCGTGTTGGTAATATCTACGTAGGCTTTGAAATGTCTTTCAACTGTTACGGACAATGGATCACGTTACCAATGAGCCAGCTAGATATGATTTCTTTCTGAGTTTCGTTTGTAGCCTTGTTAATATTGTACGTTGCAAATTATAATATAAAATTTTCTATATCGCGTTTACAAAGTGAATTTTGTATAACTGCTATAAATTTCAACCACAGACAAAATATGTATCTAGTTTGTCTGTGGTTCAACTTTGTACTACTGTTTTTGGGGATATTTTGTATGAAATTGTCTAGTTGTTTAGTTGTAAAAATGTCAATCATAATTATTTCAGTTTAGTTGTCATTTGCTCAACTCAGGTAAAATTATTGCAATTATTTTTTATGGGGTGGCTAGCTCAGTTGTATGAAGTCGGCCTGTGGATCCTGCGAACCCTGGTTCGATTCTCACAGGCGACAAACAATTTTCATAATTTCAAAAACTCCTGTGGCTCCTCCACCACTAACATCTTTGGGGGAGGTGATAAGACGACTGGTAACCGATAATCAAATATTTTTTTGGGGTAATGGCTCAGTGGTATCAAGTCGCCCTGTGGATCCTAAGAACCCTGGTTCGATCCCCACAGCCGACAAAACATTTACACCAATTTAAAATTACCGCTGTGGCTCCCATTCCACTAACTTCTTTGGAAGCCGTAATTTGACGGATGGTAACCGCACTTCACGCGCATAAATATATCACTTACCGAGATCTGCTTCGGCAGAGTGCCACACCCAGTAATGGGTAGAAGACGTGATGGTATATATATATAAATATAATATTAAAATTAATTAACTGCGAAATATTTCTTTATTAAAATTAAAGGTATTATTACAGCATAACCTAGATAATTATGAAATTGTGCTTAACTAATAAATGTCAATATTAATTAATTTCAAATGTTGTTAGTGTTTTATTATTTTTTAAATAATAATTTAAAAATAAAAGTAAATGAATGCGATATAGGAAAAATGGAACGAGAAATACGTGTTGTAATGACTTATTTTTCAATATACTATTGTGCAAAATACCTGTAAAGTTAATAAAAATGTCTACTGCACTTTTGTGCAAATTTTATTAATACGTACTGTATTCTGAATGAATAAAAATTAATATTTCAAGAGTTATTTGCATGATTCCATAATTGACGGGATGTGTGCGCAAGCGAATTGAAATATCTTTTTTTAATACTCAGCCTGCATAAATAACTGCAATTCATGCATTCATGGTACTCTAACAAAGATGAGAGTGACATTCATTTTTTACGCATAAAGACCAAAACGCAAACAAATGCATATCGATCAATTTATTCGAAAACTGACAGAAGTAAACGTCACTTTGATATATATTTTTTGGCGCAACATATAATCAGAACTTGCGAAATAGTGGTTCGGGGGATGCTACCCTAGAATTACAAAAAAACATTTACCCCATAGTGAATCTCACCCCTATGAAGGGGGATATATGGGTCATTTTACCTCTCCTGATCTGCAGCTGCTCTCAAAACGAAAATGATACATTACAAATGTGACTGGCATATTTTACCCCAGTTTTTTACTATTATTTTCTGGTTCTTTTTCTTTTTGCATTCGTAATTATAGTGTGCCGTGAAGATTACAGGGATCTAAATGCTGAGCATTCAGTGATATCATTTTCCTAAAATCGTTAATCGCCCCACACCTAACGCAAAGCGTAGTTTTTGTTACTTAACGATTTTTTGCTGCTTTTTCACGCAAAGAATATGTGGTTACAATCTAGTTTTCAAATTAAAGTTTTTGCTTTTTGTAAACATGGATATTAGATAATGTGTTTACTATTTTATGAAATATTGACAAAAAAGAAATAAATTTTGTTTTGAGTGTTTTATGTCAGTAACAAAGACATCTGTATTAAATTTATTTGCGGTCAGTTCAAATATTGGGGTGTTTTTTTTTTTGTGGTGAAAAGTTCGGAATTGTAAAATAGGATAGGGGATGAATGTTATTTTATAAATTATTTGGGGTTTGCAAGTCAAGAGCTATACAATATTCTTTTGTTTGTTATTCTTTATTATTCTTTATTTGTTGTTATTTATATATTTTTGCAAGGAACACCATAATATTCTGATCACGTATTATCTATTTTAATATGGTAGTTTATCATAATGATTGTACACACTATAGAATTTGCTTGCTTTTGACAAAAGTATTTTATGAATTGTAGAGGTTTCGGATATTATCTCTGTCCAGTTGGCCCGTATGTAAGAAAAGTATCAGTTGAATTGACACAATATTTTGTACAAAAATGGTCTTTTAAAATAATAGTTATTTTTATAACAAGGTTTGTTACGTGCAGAAATCTGCACGAGCACGTAACCTTTCTCGGCACGTGTTATAAACAACATTTTTCCTACAACTATGCGATGTAGTAAAACACTAAAATATTATCAAAATTTATATAATTCTAATGATATTACACGAGGACGATGTTTTACGGCGTTGCTATGGTTTGTTTGTTGATTGCTTACACATTGTTCTACGTTATTTAAAAATATTTCACTAACTTCAAGATAATTTCTTCAAAATCGTCTAGATTGGAATAGTACAGTGAGTGATTCTTCTTTATCATAAACATCTCCAAAGATAATTGAAGTTCCGGATCATGCTATGTTGCATCTATTTTCGACAATGACAATCAACCTGCTGCTGATACTTCTAAAGCCTCCGAAATTGTTCTCAATAATATTACTGTTAATAATATGAACAGGTACGAAAGAAATCAATGTTTTTTTAGACAGTACAAAAGTTTCCACTTTACATTATGTCAATATAAGCAACTGTGCCAACTGTGTTAATAATATACACAAACAATCAATATTATGAATTTCACTTACTCTTTAAATAAAACCATTTATCGAAATATTTTACTTTGCTCGGTTCTTTTTATTAGTTGTCTACAGGTTAGATATACTGCAATTTAAGGTTATGTTTATAAACGTCAAAATATACTACTGCATATTTACTAGCGCTGGCTCACTGTATCGTCTTCTTCCATAAGCGTCTGTGGCCAAAATATGAATTCCGCGTTCGGCGCGAAATTTAAATCGCTCTCAAAACTATTTTCTTTTGACAGTTACGTAACGAAGCATTTTCCGCACTAGTGTTTCTTTGCTTACAGAAACGCACTTGGTCTGCATTCATCTACTTTCCATACGTAACCAAGGCAATAATAGTTACGTAATAACAAAGAAATTGCACAGTTGTAGGACAAATATTTTAAATAAGAAGGCATGATAAAAAATATATTTTTCAAATAATGACATTTAGACTATTTTGAACTTATAGTCTCTAATTGTTGAACAAAAAGCCACATTTTTATTGTGCAACCATTCACTCGCATATATGAACGCAGTCCTGCAAATTAAATATTACCAACTATAAAAACAAAGAACATCTCGAGGAAACGAGACGGGACGAAAAATAGCTTTTAATTGTTTATAAAGATTAAGATGACAAGGGATACGAGACGAGAGTTAGTTATATCTTATCTGTTCTCGCCTCGCGCCATCTTTTGACGAAATTATTTAATTTATTTGAAAGATAGTTATTACGTACGTAACCCAGAAATCAGAGCATAGATAATCCTAATAATTTAGTAATATTTTGTTGCGTGTTAAATGACATTTAAATTAGTTACATTTTTTCAGTGAAAAAACCAAAAAATATTTTTAACTATCCTCATGAAAATTTCCCACAAATCCTTTGAACATAACACGTGATCATTGAATATCATCGCCAGGTATTCAGCAACAGTGCCACTATCTTTTGTGTGTATTTTACAGTGGAATCATCTTCAAACATAGATACAGCCATGGATGCACTTCAAAGCGCTAATGTCAAAGCGACAGCGACAAGCAAGCAAGCATCCGACACAATCTGACACGTACGTGTGGTGTGCTGGGGTGTGTGTATGTATTGGGGGGTGGAAATGGGCGCACAAGAGTATATAATCCCGACCAAGTAATCAGTGGAGCGAACTGTTGGAGTTGGCGCGCCGTGTCATTGCCCATTGGGTTCCGCTTCACTTGCTCCCTGACCTGGACTATCAATACCAGTGACGTTCCAGCGACAGGGAAAGCATTTGGAAACGAAATTTACCAATTCAAAAACAAAACGGTAGTACGGTGGTGTGGATAGTTTCACGGCATTCAAATTTGGAGATACCGAGTTCGAATCTTATTCAAGCAAAATATATGAACTACCACATTACGGCTCGGCGAGTCCAGACTGTAATTTGGATTAAGTTCCTGTTGTACAGAATAGTATAAATAAATAAATAAATAAATAACTACTTTTGTTTCATGACAATTTAAGAGACTAAAAGATAACTATTTTTTTTTATCTAAATCTCAATTTTGTACGAGAATTTTTGAAAGAATAATTTAGAATATTGATTTAGCAAACATAAAAGTCAAAAGTTTATCACTATAATTATAATATACAATTGTCGTTATTACTCATAACATAATAACTAGATATTTTAGATATCCCCCCATTCTAGTGATGCACGACAAGGCGAGAATACTCACATTTTTAAATAAAAAATATTTAATCACATTTTGTACTTTTTGGAGGTTAAACTAAACGAGATATAAAGATGCGCTATACGACATTGAAGTCCTCGTGTCCGAATTGATTTGTAGGAAAATTTTCAGCAATATTTAATACAAACATTTTTCAGAGAGTGAGAATAAATTGAAAATAATTTGACAGATCTTTCTAAAACTTGTTGCCAGGCAATAATCACGACAGGCCGTAGGGCTTTAGTGGTTATTGCCAAATGGCAATAAGTTTGAGAAAGATACTGGAGAATTATTTTCTAATTTATTGAACTGTCGAGTTATATTTAATTAGATTATTTTTTGACTTAGCTGTTGAGGTCGATTCATCCAACTTAAAAGATTTTGAACTGGATCAATATCGATTGATTACTTATTAATGTATTATTGGAAGTTATTTCCAAAATTTGTTGGTGAATTTTTGTATCTGAAATGGAACTAAATCGATTTTTTTCACATTTTACTTAACGCGTTGACAGTTTTAAATAATTATTTGACAACTACATATCATTTGTCAACAAAAACAAAAGCTGCAGAGATTATTCCCGGGAATAATCACAAGAGCTTTATTCTCAATGACAAACAATGAAACATTTTATTGGTTTTGAGAAAAGTCCAAAAATAATCGCCAAAATTTTATCAGAAAATAGTTTTTTGAACAACAATTTATCATTTACTTCAGGGAGTCAAAATAAATATGCATGTAACTTTTCGTTACAATATCTGTACGAGAAAGAATTGTAGAGCATATAGTCCGAAATTAGCCTAAAGTAGGAAAACCCCCGTGGGATACCTCTTAAGAAATTATCAGAAAAATGTAATCGCCTCAAATTAGCTAAAAATTAGCTTATAAGATAATTCACACGCGTGAAATTCAATGCAGTTGAATGCATTTTCATATCTGATTTGACTTTTTTACAAACTTTATCAGATTTTGTTCTTTCCCGAGGCTATATCTAAAAAATTCTACGAGACATGAAGATATTCTCAGCGGCATTGAATTCTTTGTGTCCGAATTAACTCATAAGCATTTTTAAGCAAATTTTAAACGATTTACTTGTGTAAATTTTCCTAAATAAATAGCGACATTTTTTTTAATAAGTCAATTCTAATACAAGAAATTCAATGTCATTTAGTTTAAATTTTAGCGCGACTCTCGTGAAGCTTTCACGCGAAAACGAGGCGAGATACGGTAAATTGCATGCGATAGTGAGAGTGAGATCAATATTGTTGATAAATAAATGAGGCGAGATCGATAGTTTTTATTTCTCGTCTTGTCTCGCCTCGCGTGTATCACTGTCCCTATAAATGGTAAGTGCAGTCTGGCAAATTAAATATTTTTAACTATAAAAACATTTGCTTAACAAATTTTGAATTGATAATTGCAAATTTGTTTTAGAAAATGGTTGAATTACGAAATAGATAGTTTGTAATAAATGTAGTATTTGCTTCTCTTGTACATATATTGTCGTATCATTGCGGTAAGTAATGAAACCCACAACAGGTTTATGTTTAATTATTTTTACCTTCAATTTAATGACATTTGCGAACTTTCCACTCAAGCAACGACATAGAAAATAAACAGATTTGAAACAAGTTGCATTCAAAACTAATAATTAAATAGCAATTCAACATCATATTTGTGAATTTAAGATTTAATCAAGAGAATGTTTAATTCTGACGCAATCGAGAAAGTGCACTTTTATATAGATTCGTTCTGCTATAATCTATCGAAATACTCTGCTATTACGTATCAAACTACTAAATCCGTAGGTATCCTAAAATATTACTTATTTCATTTTAAGGATGCGGAGATACTCATTCGCATTTTAAATACTCTTTTGCCCAACCATTACTGAAGTATCTAGAACTCTACAATTACTTTCACAAATAATACATATAACAACTTTTCTCGTTGGCTATTTCAGATCAGTATGAGAATTTTTAATTATCAGTTGCTTTTTTATTTCTATTTTTTATATCTCTACCATTTATAATTATATTTAAAACTGAGTTAAATTTATAATGCAATCAATTGTTTCACTTCATCATATTTAGACAGTTGCTTTTAATTTTGATTCGATATTGATAATTTACCTGAAATTTATAGGATATGATCTTGAATCAGACTATGGATTTGAGAACCCGGATTCAATTCCCACAGCCGACAAACAATTTTCACCACATTAAAATTATCCTTGTAGCTCCTCCTCCACTAACATCTTTGAAGGTCATTTTGTAATGGGAAAAATGGGATGATAATTTATTTTCAGACGACCACTTCTGAAAGTAACCATAACAACATCATAAACTACTACGGAAAGTTGAACATAGCATACACTGATATGTTAGCATAACGTACACTTCTAACATATCAGGTGAAGTTCCACTGATTGACAACAGATGGCGTTACGATGAAAGAAAATAATAAAATAAATGAAAAGAATTTTTATTATTATTTGAATTGAAGTTTTAACAGATTTTTCAACACATTTGCACAAATAAATCTTATTTTTTAAAATAAATAATTACTTATTTACTTATATTTTTACATTATTCAATATTTTGACATTACGCTTAGTACAGTTGGTATCATAATACCTAACCTCAAACGTCAAACATCAACGCATCAGCTGTCAAAGTGCAACAACATTGCTCTTGTAGACTTTTTTAGAAATATTTTGTGGTCGTCTGAAAAATAGTGTACGTAACTCGCTCGAAAGTGTGATAACTGTGCTCGTGTACTTAAATCACTCGGCGCTACGCGCCTCATTTTTCAATTTGTACACTCGCACGTTATCTTACACTTTTAATGCTTGTTATGTAATATAGTAATTAGTTATTTCTTTTATTTATGAAATAATATAGAAAGAAAGAAGAATAGAGTGTTTCTTAGTTACCTAATCGGTAAAATAATAATTCTAGTCAAAGTTGCCTCTGTGATTCCCCTTCCACTAACATATTTGAGGAGTGTGATTTGACGTCTGGTAACAGCATTCCATGCGCATAAATTTATCACTTCTGAGAATTGCTGCCGCACACTACCACACCCAGTATTGGGTAAAAGACGAGATAATACATGTATTTAGTTTATATTTATATAAAATTTAGAATCTAAGTCAATGGTGTAACTAGCCATCAATAATGGAATAAAAATTAAAAGAAAAATGAATTTCTTTCGCGACCCTGTCAGAAAGTAACATTTTTTTTCCCCCAATTTAAAGAAGATTGTGGTACTTTTCATCCTTAGGACAGAAAAGCAAAGCCATGTCCTTGGCAACTAGAAAACAACAGTATGATTTGACAATAGAGACAACCAGGTAACATTTGTCAGAAGAATAAATAGGAATTTAAAATTTATTTCAGAAAATTTTACTTTCTGATAGTGTAGTGAAAAAAATTATATGTATATTTTGTGAAGAAAGAGTCATTCTTCTCTCACGTGCTTTATATCGCTCGCCTTCGGCTCTAGAAATAAAACGCCATCTTCGGGAAGCAACCTAAATTTTTGTACTACTTACATTTCAGTAGAATATATTTAGAATTGTCTGATGTTCCTTATATTTTTAAATAAGTTTGCTGACAACTTATCATAAAATATGTAAATTAAGTATCTCTGTAAATAGCAAGTAGTTAGTGTTAGATAAAACATAACATCGGTTCATTTGAGTGCTACGCTGAGCAAAGTAGAATGCGCCCGCGGAACTTAATCAAATATAGGTACGTAATATGCAGGTATGTTATTTTCATGTAAGACCAGTTGCGCGGCTATAATTAAATTATTAATTACCTCGATTAAAATGTGCGACCAGGACGTTGAAAAACCATAATTTGAAAACGACGACTAATGCAAAAACGCATTAAATTACGATAAGTTTGCTATTTGACTGTCTCTTGGCCTCTAGGAGAATGTGAATTCTTGCTGCGACAGCTGATGGTTTGCTTGGCATAACTTCTATACAAGGTGTTGACCGCGACACCCGAACATAGGACTTTAACATGTAAAATCATACTTCCGTAATTTTCTTTTACATGCTTTGTAACGACAGAAATTAAATATGAAAATGTCGAAAATGGGGTCTTCCACTAATTTATTTTTATTTTTTTCTTGGAAGATTGAGCCAAGGTATTAATTCTAACGTTTATTAAATTTCTTAAAACTACATACGATTTTAATTATGATTTTTAAAAAATTTTCTTCAATTTTCAAATTTGCATGTGACGTTACTATTGTAGATTCAATGGCAGCCACTTCTAGTGAGTAAAATATGTAGCTGTCAATCTGACATTTGATAGTAGCCCATGGTGAGAGTGAGTCATTATAAGTGTATTTCCGTTTAGAAAATAACATATTTATATAAATTTAAAAATTTTCATAGTGAAGGGAATGGCTTTTTTTTAATGGTATGCTATAATTTTTTATCCCGTTCGAAAGAGCATTTTTTCTCTATACAAACATAAATACCATAATAACACATTACTTGAAAAAAATTGAGAAAAATCGTGTTACGTTTATTTCTGAAATTAATGGGAAAAACGTTATCGCTAAATGGAAAATATTATCATTGTATTTCCTATGTAACGGATTTCAAGTAAACACTCGATAGATCTAAATTGAAAATCTATTAATTAGATTTTTATATCTTCCACATTCACTCATTTGAAAATCCCTAAATTGAGACTATCTGCTGATATTTTTAAGTTATACAGTGATAAATCCTTCACGTGCCTGCAACATTTTCGTAAATGTTATTTCTGACACGCGTGTCATAGGTTCGCCATCATTGATTTAGAGTATTAAATTCTGCTTCTAAATCAGTCTAGATATTAGCTTTTTCTTATTTAATTACTATTAAAATCGTTAAAACGTACTTTTCATCCAGTTTCATGTAGATAATTAATAATTTTTCACAAATTTTAAAGTAAATTTTAGCGATAATGAAATAAATGTAACCAGATTTAGAAGCAGAATTTATATCTCTACATCTTACATATAATAGCTATTTACATAACAAGTACGTGAAGACATGAGCGCAATTTTAATTTCCGCGAATGGTGCAAATGACGTCTTCATGCACGAGTTTTGTATTTTTGAAAGGAGCAAAAATTATATATTCGACAATGAGAAAATTTATTAAATTTGAAACGTGAACTTATATTGACAGTTAAGTATGCCATGAATTGACATTTGTTATTTGAAAACAGATTGTTAATTTTTTCTCATAAAGTTTGTTAAAATATGTTTTTTGATGGCGTTATAAGCTAATGTCTCTACTTCTATTATAAATTCCTTAAAATGTGTGTACCTATATAAGTATAATTAGCAATTCAATAGGCAATATTTAGAACCATAAAAATGGGTGTTTTTTCAATTACTTTGCACACTATTGCGCAAAATCAAACTTTCCATCGGTTTCCAAGGTAATGTAAACATTATTTTGAATGATGCGAGTACAAAAAATATTTTCCTGTAAAGTAATCAGGAAAGCAATAGTAGTGGCAAACTTATTTGACACGTTAATCGCGTATGGCACAATTTTCTTGGATTATTTTGTTTATTTCTCTTTGCTATTATTGTTAATATATAGGTGGCTCGCTAAATCAATGAAGTTGGTTCTTGTCATGCGTCATGAATTCTTATGACGTTTCATTTACAACATATATAGTTAATAACAAAATGTTAAAATATAAAGCAGAAATGAATTGTCAGCGCGCTGTATTCAAAGTGAAAATCAATGCTTACACGTGTCAAATTAAAAGTGCTTTTAAAATAATTTAATTTTATATTATTTTAAAATTTACTTGCAATTTCAGCTGAAATTATTATATATTCCATAAATAATATAAAATTAAATTACAAAGTTTGTAAATTTGGCGGTATAATTTTTTTTTATTCGAAATTAGGTTAAGCAAGTAATGACGCAATTTGACGAACTTCGCTGATTCAGCGAGGCGCCTATAGTTGGTCCCAAGCCACGTACGCCACTGGTGTTGATGTGGCTCGTTTGATCAGTGGCACCAGTGCCGTGCATGCGATGCGGTAACACTAAATGATCATTATCTCGGCCAGGAGCATCTGTCCCCATCTTAATCGCGTTACACGCGTTCTCGGCTCCAAAGTGCGACTTAAAAACGCGTTCGCTTTCAATAACAGCGGTCCCACACGCCCCACTGCACTCGCCGGTACTGCTGTGATGCCATTTACATAAATAGTAGTCATTCTTATGTTATAGCTAGGATAGGAATATAAGATTCTTAGATCTGTATTAACAAAATTTTAAAAGTTATAAATAAATATATCATTACATCTTTCACCCATTATTGGGTGTGATATTCTACCGTAGCAGATTTCGGTAAGTGATATATTTATGCGCGTCGCCAGTCGTCAAATCATAACCCCCAAAAGGGGTAATTTGAATGTGGTAAAATAAATTGTCAGATAAGCGAAAATATATTACCTACTTCAAAATTACAACATACTCATAAATTATAAAAATTTCACTTATCTAAAAATAAAATAAATATATCATCATGAATCATGCCTTTTGCTCATTATTGGATGTCGCATTCTTCCGTAGCAGATCTCGGTAAGTGATATATTTATGCGGGTAAAGTGCGGTTACCAATCATCAATATTATTTTATTTCTTTATGCTACTCTGTACAACATGAACTTAACTCACCGAGTCACAATGTGCTAGTTAATTTAATAGTATTCACAAATTTGCTTTAAATATTTAACATTACTACATTTTTTTAAAAGAAAATGAGAACATTTTTCGTCTGTCAAATAATTTGGAACCGTTTGACAACGGAAAACGATGTTAAATGTCAAAATCTCAATCAACAAATATTGATGTTTAATTAACATTTTAAGTAAATATTTAAAAATTGATGAAAAGATAAAAATTGGGATGCCATTAGGATTTGAACCTGGAAGCTATGAACTGTTGACATACGCTTTAACTAATTGAAGCTACTGTCTCCATGTGATTTCTCTATATTGTTATGTCATAGGCAGCCTCGATCCCATGACTCTTTCATATACTGAAAGACTTGACACGAGAGTCGTCTGCAGTGACAATGGCAAATCATATATGAATTACATCGCGACTGTAGCTTAGTTGATTAAGGTAGTTGTAGCGTGAATTTTTTTTTTGAAGATCTGAATGAAACTCGGCTCACGTAAACATGGGATAGTCATACGCATCTTGTTAAAATATGAAACACATTCACCGTCTGTGAACAAATATATTCGCTTGTAAAGTAGACTTCTTATACACGGGGCTTGTGGCGATCGTCATTCAGAATCGCACATATTTGGTTTGTGTACCTCTAAAAATTTGCAGTTTCATTTGAAAAACTAATATGATGTTCTAGAACTATCCATGTATATTGTATCAAAAGGAAAAAGTTTTTTATCGTTTAGTAACGAATATATAGCCATGCAAAGCTGTGTTTTTAACGAAAAATTAAGAATCCTAATTTATAATGGCAACACCACACGGTGGTACGATATTTTAAAATTCACTAGACCAACAACCTATTAACAATTCATGATATTCAAATCATAATAGGTAAAAAACATTTATTTTATTCTGTATTTTTCTTTTCTCGAGCGTCAGTTTCGCCACTCGACGACCGATGGCGCCACCGTCACACTAAAACTACCTTAAAGCATGTGACTGGAGTTCATAGGTCCTAGGTTCAAATCCAATTTATGGGGTAGGTGGCTCAGTCGGACTGTGGATTTGAAAACCTATGGGGTAAAACACGTTACGATATATTTATGTTATTTAATTTTTTCAATTATTATTCATCAGTTAGGAGTAGTAAGGTTGAAAAAAATATTATATACTACACAATGTTTGGATTGCTTGGCTTTTAATCGATTATTGATTTGACTATGGTGTTGTTACCACCATTTTTAACATGTTATAATGTTAGTTTATTTAAGTCTGTAAACTTTAACTATATTTTCCTTACGGAATTATTCTTTTATTGTAAACTGTTATGTTTATTTAACCTATTTATTCTAAACTTGATAATGGGACCAACCCACAGTCCCGAAACGTCGTCAACTGTAATTATTTTGTAATATTGTTTTTGAAAAAAAGCCAAGCAATCCAAACATTGTGTAGTATATAATATTTTTTTCAACCTTACTACTCCTAACTGGTTAATAAAATCAACGGCTTAGTAAAACGGTATCTCCATTTTGAGATTCCACATATTAATTATTATTCATATATTATAATAACTAAATATATCATCACGCCTTTTACCCATTACTGGATGTGGCACTTTGTCATAGCAGATCTCGGTAAGTGATATTTTAATTCGCTTGAAATGCGGTGAGCAGTCGTCAAATCACAGTCAAAAATGTTAGTTGTGGGGGAGTCATAGGGGTAAATCTAATTTGATGAAAATTGATTGTTGGCTGTGGGTATCGAATTCGTGTTCACAAATCCGCAGTCCGACTCGATATTACTGAGTCACCTATCCAATAAAATTGAAATAATACTCGCATTAATGTTATTATGTGAAACATTTATTTGTAAAAATAATAATATACAAATAATGATTGAAATTATTGCAAAGTAGGTTATGCATTAAAATTTGTTTGCAAATAAAAAACGGTCCAAAAACTAATTGAATTTCAGAAAGTGAATGTATCGTAATAGGAATGAATCTATAGAAAGTGTCACATACGAAACAAAAACCACAACTTATTGTCATTTTGTTTGTGTGTTTTAGATTGGTGCAGCCAAATTTTAGATTGTAAGTACACATTTCGTTTTTTTGCATTAAAAAACTTCGTTTGTGTTGGTATGTGTGCTCAAATTGGACCACTTTCGCAATATTAATTGAAATATTTTTCGTAATGACACGTATGCCGGAGAAAAACCGTTTATATCTATGGATTGTATTGATTACATTGTTGCAAAGAGCGTGAAAATCACTGCTAACATTTTCGTAAGAATCAATTTTTAATAACACCGTAACTGATTGAATTTGTAAGCAATTTGGCGAAAGGAATATCACGAATTCAGGATTGATATTGATTGCGTATTTGTTTCAACTCTTTTTTGATTTATTCGAATACCTATTCAACCTTTTTATTCCTATGAGCACATGCTTTCGAAATGTAAAATACATTCAACAGGATTGTCAGAAGACCTCGGCACTTTCAAATTCGTATATTTGCCATTATCGAACGTTTCTAATAATTTTTACAGAAATATTTTATACTACTTTAATTTTAAGCATTAACCTAGCTCAGTGGTATGAAGTCGGCCTGTGGATCCGGAGGTCCCTAGTTCGATTCCCACAGGCGACAAATTTTCATAATTTGAAAAAAGCTATCCCTGTGACTCCTCCACCACCAACATGTTTGGGGGCCGTGATTTGACGACTGGTAACCGCACTTCACGCGCAAAATATATCACTTACCGAGATCTGCTTCAGCAGAGTGCCACACCCAGTAATGGGTAGAAGGCGTGATGATATATATATATATATATATGTATAACCTCTACAAGAATGTAGACATGTTTAACAGCGGAATATAAACGAAATTCAAAGTTTCTAAATCTTTTTATGTCAAGAGACAGACGAAAAGGGATCTGATTATTTCTATTGAATGAAATGAGAATAAGAAATGAATTGGTGAAAAATAGATGCTTCTCTCGTCCTGAAAATTGGAAACAAAATGAAACTTGGTCAATTCGTATAAAGATGAGAAGTGAATGATTGAGAATGTCAAAAGTGAGAAGAGATATCTCGAAAGTTTCTTATTTCTAGACTTAAAACATTATTATATTACATAGTTGATCTTGATTATGATTGGCTGAGAAAATGTCAAAATGAAAACAAGTTTATGCAGCATGAAAGGCCCTATAATTCAAGTCAACAGAAATTCTGATTTTGAAATAATATATAAAGAAAAATAAAAAGTATTTTTCTTGCTATGAAACTAGACCAATGTGTATAGCCGATTAACATGAGAAATAGGTTTACCTGTACCACTGCGTCCCTGGATACTTTACAACAGGAAAACAGTTCATACTAAAGTTGCAGAGAATTAAATTCTGCATCTAAATTAATTAATTCAACTTTGTTCATAACTGCTAAAATTAATTTTAAAATTTGTTAAAATTTGTTATTATCTACATAGTAGGTCATGAATTTTGAACAAATGCAAAGAAATGTACAACGGTTAATGGTCACACACATATTTTAAACTCGATTTTAACAGTAACTAAATCAATAAAATGTATCTAGATTCATTTAGAAACAATTTGATACTCTAAACATTCACTTAAATATATTTTTCTACGACTGCTATAAAAAGTTGATATTTATACTTTTAGTCGTCATCGTAAAGTTGATGGTTACTGAGTAACGAACTATAAAATACTTTACCGCGCGTCTCCTATAGCAACAAGCGGTAAAATACTTTACCGCTCGCGTAGAAAAATATAAATTGTTGCTGAAATCTTAATTTATTGAAACAATACTTACAAAATCTAAAATATAGGTTAGATTCATTTTTACACTTTTACACATATTGTACATGAAGTTTGCTACGCTGTGATTTGATGTTGAACCTGAATGCAGCTGGGCAGCAGTGCCAACTTCAAGAGGATGAGGGACGTTAAAATTGAAAGTGCAGTTTTCTCAGTTTTGTATATTTATTCCGGAACTTGAAATGGTGTTTGATAAATTTGACGATAAATTAGATTCTGTGATATTCTCATTGGAATTTTCAGTTAGTACGCCAATCACTATTTTCTGAGGTTTTTGAGCATATTTTTTAATTATGTGAAAATTTATCACAAACAATGATTGTTGATAATAGAATTTTTTAATTATTTTAAATTGAACTAGCCCCATATTATTTTTTAAAATTTTGTAGTAAGAAAATTCGTAGAAAAAATTATGTGTGTGTCTCAAGCGTAAAGTATCTTTATTGCTCTCGCTCTATTGCAGCGCTCGCTTCGCTCGCGCTTCAATTACCGAGCACGAGCAATAAAGATTCACTTTACGCTCTTGATACACAAATAACTATTCCTGTAAAGCAATAAACAAGTTTATTGTAGCTAAATACTTATTTTTCATATATCGCGTTTATAAAGTGAATTTTATACAACTGTCAAAAGCAGTGCAACTTTGTTCAACTATTTTGGGGGATATTTTTTGTAAAGTTGCCAAGTTGTCTAATTGTAAAAATATCAAACATAATTCTATCAATTTAGCTGTCATTGCTCGGCATATGTAAAATTATTGCGATTATTTTCATAATAAAATCATTACATTAAACTGAAAAACAACTCTTTATTAAAGTATTTAGTTTTATGAATTAAAGGTATTTAGTTGTATAATATAACTTATATAATTATAAATTTTCTAACCTAATAAATTAAATTTAAAATATTTATTAAATTGTTAGTGTTACCACATTGAAATTCATTATTTCTTTCTAATAAAAATTTTGAAACAAAAGTATATGAACGCGATATGCCAAGTTACCGTGAGACATTCTGTATATGTTATTCTCCTATACTCTAATTTTTCACCGAATGAACTATAATAGTTATCTAAGAGTAACAAAAAATACATCTCAGTGCGCTAATTCCTTAAAAGCAAAGCTTTATCTAAACTATCTTACATTCACAACTCAAGAATGTTCACTTCCCTTTAATATCGCTTTCAATCCAAATAAAAGCTTCACTTCCTACAGTGCACATGAATAAAATAGTCTTAGTGGGGTTTGAACCCAAATAGAAAGCATCAGAAGATAAGTATCGGTGTCGTGGAGTGGTGAGCAAAGGTGCAAGAAGCATCAGCATCACACGGCGGACAATAGCGTCGGTGTCTGTGACAGGGGCGTGGCGACAACAGGGGTCAGGGGGCTTAATCCCCGGATAAAAACATGCCGCATGGCTGCGTAATTGGTGCTAATGTCGCTTGAATTGTCGCGATCATTTCAAGCGTGGCTTTGACTCCCTGCTGGGATGCTACTGGTTGAAATCCTGCAGCGAGATTATTGTAATGAGAAAAAATACACTAAGGTAATAGATATTAAAATTATAGGATGTGTAGTTTTGAATTTGTTCTTTTTAAAACGATGTAGTTTCTTTAGCGGATGATGGTTGCTAGTTAAGTGACATTTTTGTAGATATTGGAACATAATTGTGTACGCCAAAAACGATAATTTGTTGCAGTGACGTGCAGTTCTTATGTGCAAGGTGTGCGGTGCACATCCGAGAATTATTTCAGAAATTACATGATTAGAATTCATAATATGGCAACTTTATGTTGTATTAATATTTACATTTTTATGTTTATTTAGTTTGTAAAATATAAAATGAAGTTTTATGCAATTATGAATACGAACGCATCGGACGAGTATCTCGTTTACTAAATGTCTGTGCGTAGACAAGGTGCACACGTCGGTTGTGCACGCTCCAGCTTACATCATACATTCATACAACGCAAAACAGTCAAATTGGCCAGAGAGTTAGATAAAATATTAATAAAATGTATTTTTTGTACTCTGTCTCCGCGTGCACTGTTAATTTATGTACTTGTTTTGGTTTTAGCTAGAATAACTAACTTTTTTTATTATTTTATGACTTGCAAACAATCTTTGTGCTATTTTTCGATCAAAATATTACCAAAATATAAATATATCGCTATTTTCCTTTTTCAACAGCTTTTGTATTTCTCCCTAGTTAACGTTTTGTTATTATTAGGGTTGTTGATTTTTGAATATTCGAGACTTCGATTGTTCGGATTTATTGAAGCTTCGAATTTAGAGTCGAACTTTCGGATTTTTGAATATTCCGAATTTTCGAATTTCGAATTTTGGAAAATTCCGAATTTACGAATATTCTAATTATTCGAATTGTGAATCTGGATCCTAACGTAAACACCGCATGTTGATATGAATTATTTTCAGAATAAACTCATTTGCAGAATTTTGTATTAATTCGTAAGTAATTATTATTAATTATTATTATTTGCCAAATTAATTCAATTTAGACATTTCGCTACACTGTCAAAAACGTTTTAATTAAGACGTTTTTGTATCCTTTTTATTGTCATTTTAAAACGTTTTACTAAAAGTCTATAGCATTTAGATGGACGGTAAGAGAATAGATGTCTTAAATAAGACGCCTAAACTTTCAGAGTTTTTGCAGGATACTTCGCCGAGTTTATTATTTAATTTGTGGCCGACTTTTCGCGAATTATGCGTGAGCGTGTTTGGAGAAGACAGATGGCTTTAATTCAGTGGCAAAAATTCGAGAATTCGAAACTTCGAAAAATTCGTAAATTCGAAGCTTACAAAAAGTCGAAAATTCTAAGCTTTGACGTTTTTCTGACGAACTTCAAAACATTCGAATGTTTGAACGTTCAGAAATTCAAACTTCGGTGGAAATCAACAACCCTAGTTATTATTATTTAATAATTTTCAATTTGTTTTAAAACATAACCTAAAATTTATTTTGAAATGGCAGATCGATGTTTGACATTTCCGCCCTAGACGTGAACGTCTATCATTTTTTTTACTTGCAGTGGAACGAGATGAACATATAAATCAGAGGTAACATGTATTATGAATGAATAAGCATTTGTTAATTATTAATACAGAAAATGATGACGTGTCGTCACTACAGCGAGAACAAACTTTACTTTTGATTGTGCCAGGTAATATATATTTCAGTGAGTACATAATAATAGATAATTAATATTAAAATCTGTCTGAGATTCAGTGACAATATTCTGTTTCATATGTGCGCCCTGCGCCTGGTGAATTATAGCGAGTGTAGTCCGAGGATCAAAGACGGCAATGTGTTGACTAACGCGTGACGTAATAGTTTCAGTGACGCCCAGCGCCATTGTGTGAGAAATGGACGCTTAAATAATTAAAGCTGTACAATTCCCTCTATCACTGTGAAATCTCGCGACAAACAGCATGTAAACACCGCGAAGTTGTGTGGTTTTGTCGTCTGGCGCGCCAATAGCGTGTGGATGAGTCGTTTGATATTAGAGAGATACAGTCCGCACAATAAGAATTTTTAACACGTTTGTTATTAAAGTAAATAGAAAAATGATGGAGCACAAAAAGTCTAAAATTTTCTGTACCACTATAGTACTTCGCGATCATAAGATTAGATAATTTTCGTTCATGAGGGCTTTAATTTTATATCAGTCAGCATAATTTGAACACATTAGAATTAAATAAATAATTGACAATTGCTTAAATATAACTTTTCTACGATCGTGCGTAAAATGAGTAAGGGTGTAGTAATTTTCTGTAATTCTTTTTTTCACAGAGTGCTATAAAAGTATCTAATTATATAGTTATTAAGAAACAAACCCAACTAAGTACGTAAATAAATGTTTTTGACATTTGAAATGTAATAAGTGAAAATAATATAATTAGTTAAAATTCAATAGGCTATTCCAAAATAAATTGATTATCTTATATGTTAATCTACATTAATTTTGCCAGTATTTACTTATAATGTACGTTCCAACTGTTAATAATAATAAAAATAATAATTATTCTTCAAATTTAAGAAGTAAACATTTATGTACATTTTTAGGTTCAATTAAAATGGAAGAATTTGATGTACTAGGTTACTTTGCTATTCTAACATTTATTGTTTTAATTATAGTTGTAATTAAATATTGTTTTGTCTCGAATTGCCATCTCGGTGCACATGCGCATTATCTAACAATGTAAAGTTGCAATTTAATAGCGCCACAAGAACATCGATGGCGATCGTATGGAATAATTCACTTTTTAATTAAATATTTTGGATATAAATACGCTGCATTTGCTCATATTTTTAGCATTATTGTATAACTAAAATTGAGGTATGCAACTCGTGTTAAAAGTTTTAACAATAAGTTGCATAAATTACTATTTTGATATTCACGAGGATTCTAATTTTATATTTCTTTCTTCACATGTTTTACCAACAACAACGATTTTCAAAATGATTAAAATGTTACTACATATAACAAATGAATAATTTCTTAAACAAAAGTTATATTAAATTAAATTGCCTTCCATTTTAGTAATAACACATGTTGTGAAAAACAATACAGTTTACGAAATAAACTTAAAAACTTGTAGCCCATTCACGAACTTAATTTCAGTTTTTTGTTTAAAAATTTAAATATAAAGTTTCAATCCAACATTTCATCGCGATTTTAAGTTATCATATTTCTAGACAGATCGACTTTTTTGCGACTAAGTTTTTTCGGTTCATTAGGATCTAAAACGTGACGATTCATCAAAATCAGTGAATCTCAGCAGCTGTATTTTGTTGTTCTTATTCACAATTTTGCTATCACCAATTTATTGAAATATAAAATGAAGAAGTAATAGGTATCTATTCATTTGTAATAGCGCTGTTGTATAAAGCATTAAATTTGACAGTAGTCCCTAGAGAGAGCAATACCATTTTGATCCCTATCATAAACTAACTGCACAGCCGAATATTCTTGGCTGTATTCACATTTATAAACATGGATCACTGGTTTAAACATCAAGGGCGGCGTGTTATACTTCGAGAGGGGAAAATAATGCTACTCCTACAATGAAATTGGAAAGAAGTGCGCGTTTTTAAAACTCAATAAAAGAATCATTTTCCTAGAGAATTGCTTCAAATGGATTTAAATAGTTTTCAGATCTGGATGAAATTGAGAACCTTTTATCTTGTAATTGAAAATATTGCAGTGCAGTTATACTTTGTTGTCTCATACATTTATTCAGAATAATTTGGAAATTTGCTGGTATAGTAATTCAAATAAAATGACAAGTACTGCATTTTTAAGCTATGATAATACAACATTGAAAGAAATACATTGTTTCTCTTTTAAAAAATATTGAAGAGGTAAATGATGGAAAAGCATTCGGATCTTGGAAATCGTAAGGGATGCAAAGTTGGTTAAATAACCGAAGTAAAACTAACGGTTAAAACATTGTAATAGTTTTTCTGCTCAAATTCAATGTTAAAAAAATATTTAATTTTTTTACAGAAATTAGAATGAGGTCTTTTGAGAATCACACTATAATTTTTTAAATAAATTTAAATACGCAAAAGTTATAAACATTAGTTACGTTAAGTGCGCAAAATGTGTTTTTTTTATGGCGCGTGAGAATGTCACTTTTTATCAAGACCACCAGATCATCAAAAATCATTCTAACGCGCCAAAAACACAAATGTTGCCCACGAAATACAAACAAGATTTTTTCTTCAACTGTCAAAAAGAATAATTAAAATTTATTTTCAAAACCGTGAAAAAACGTTTATCAAAACTGTGAACAAAATATTTTTTTTTTCACAGTTTGGGTGGTTGTCAAGATGAAAAAATCTGGTGTAGTCACCACACGACTTTCTTATACACAGCATATTTAATATTTAGAATTTATGAATGTTATATACTATTATTAAACATGTAATTTAGATTTTCAGTAATTCAGCATTTATCTGTTTGAAACATATAAAATATCAAATTTGTTTACGTATAATTTTTTAGCAATGTTGACTACTTTATGTCTAACTTTACTGATGAGGCATATATAGGATGTCCTTTTTTGGAGCCTAACCCTTGGTATCTCAAGAACCGTGAGATACGAAGTCAAATAAATTGAGGTAAAGTTGCCAAATTAGTTGACCATTTTAATGATAGACATAGATAACTAGATAAAGCGAAAATTAAAATTTATATTTTTTGTTTCTATTGCTATTATGATTATTGAAATATATTATTAAATATAAAAATTAGTTTTTCTCAAAATTAGACGCATATACAGAAAAATTGCAAGTAACATTTTATGTTCCAAATATTTTTGCTAACATCTTTTGTTTGAAACTTTTTTCGTAACTGATTCCATTTTTGAAATAAATGGAATTTATTGTTTTGTGTGCCCAGTAAATTTCCTCTTCCGGTTTTTCAATTTCATTCAAAATCAACTCAGCTCTTCATATTTTCATGAAAGTTATAATTCCCAAGTTTCGTTAGCAAATCTTATTTCGTTCATGAGATATTGCACACTCGGACACACATCCATCCATCCATCCATCCATCCATCGGTCCATCCATCCATCCATCCACACACATACACACACACACACACAGACATCATTGCAAAAATGATCAAAATGGATTCAGTGATCCTCAAAACACGTATTTCCCCGAAAATTTCGTCAACAATTTTTTTCACGATTCCAATACTTCCTTATACTGTGTATAAGAAAGTAAAAACAACTTCGCGTACCCATAACGATGTAAAATTGTGGCGTTGTGATGAGTCTGGACCCTGTACTGTAATTGGGATTAAGTTCCTGTTGTACAGAGTAGAATAAAAAAAAATAAATAAATAAATAAAATTATATGTACATCTCGTAAAGGAAGTGTCATTCTTCCCTAAGGTGCTTTATATTTCGCGCTTTCAGCTCGACAAATGAAACAGTACCTTCAGGAGAAAATATCTCATTTCTTTTCTTTTGATATATAAATGTCTATTTTAGGACCAGTTTTTCAATCACCGGTTAATGTTAATCATGGTTAAATAATAATGGAAACTATGGTTTCCATTATTATTTAATCATGATTAACATTAATCGAGATTAAACCGGCGATAGAAAAATTGGCCCTTAGTATATTCATTATGCTATTTCGATTTTATCGTATGTAGATAGTTCTAGTTATTTAGAAACTTCTGTATTTTAATTTTTATTGACCTTCAGTTTTTAGAATAAAAGATACTGTTCGATTCTTCAAGTAAAAAGTAAACTGTAAAGTACAAATTAAAAAATTAATTAATCACCGATGGTACATTAAAAACTTATTAAACAAATCATTAAACCATCTATGAAATTAACCTGTCAATCTCGTTTGACAAACAATAGCGTGGCATACCAGAAACAAAAACAAAAATTAAACTTACCTGTCATCTTACGTCGGAAAAAATCTGCACCAGCGGAGAAATAAAACAAATGTTTCGCGCCATTCCAACTCGGAAACAAATTAACCTGGAACGGAAAACAAAAGCAGAAACAATTAAAAAGTGTAAATTACAAACGCCGTCAGAGAGAGAGACAAACAAATACAAAAGTGGAGAGTGCGAGAGAAATGGAATGATTGGATAGATCTTCGCTTGTTGCACGATGAAAAATGATACTAAATGAAAAATAACTTGTGTGTGAAATATCGTTTCTGTTATTTCAATGCCGTTTTGACTTATTTCTTTCGTCTTTTTCGGGCAATTATATACCTTTCTTGGGTTAATAACATCTCTGGGAGTTCGACCGGTACCTTTTTTATTTTAATTTTGTTTCGGACTGTCTTATACCTTTCGCGCTAGTCAGTGATATATGTTTGGAGGCCCCTAGAAAACAGTGCTCGTCAAAATGTTCCCCGCGGTTTGCAACTCATAAATATTTATTTTCCTGAATAATTTAAAATACGAATTGTATTTTCCATAACGTTGAATTTATTTAATAATGAATTACCTTTTATTGTTTTTTATGGAATTATTAATTTTACTGTTTATTTAAAAATAAAACTGTAAATAGAAATAAATAAATTTCGTTGATATATTTAATTTTTATGTGACAATAATTAACTCATTAATATTTATAATGCATTAAACTGACGAATGATTAAATGATAATATGAATTTTTAATTGGTATCAAACATAAATTTTTAATTAGCAAATATATTCGCGATATTAAAAATTGTTTGATTTTGTTGTGTTGCCACTGTTATCCCTAGTTTCAAGCACACTTTGATTTATGAAACATATGATGACACATCTAGGGTTACCTGGCTTTACCTGCCCGCTTTTTAATTAAAATGAAAATGCCATAGTTTTTGTGGTAATATTTTGATTCGTTTTTGATTAATTGAACTAATAAATTTTACCGATATTACAGTCTCTCTGACATTTGTAGAAAATTGCGTTTCTTTGAATATTGGTTTAACCACAACTATAATTGTTTTCAGTGAAATATTTTTCTCTCTCATTTATTATTTATGTCTTTCAAATCGATATAGATCAATTTAATATTAAGAGGAATAAGCACATCTTCATATCTTGTTTAGTTACAGATTATAATTTTATACAAATTTTATCTCAACAAATGTCGTATTTTCTCGAGACTATATTTCAAAAACTAACCGAGATATGAAGATGCGCTGAATTTCTGGCGCTGGCATTAACTTATTAACAAATTTTCAACAATTTTGTTTTTTCAATGTTCATCAAAATTTTGTCATTAAAGAGTTTTTGAATAATATCTCAAATATTAGATAACATTCACTTGGGGACTTTATCAGTAGATTTAGTGGATCAAAACACATATGTATGTAAAATGTCGTTGTAATATTCTTGCGAAAAAGAATTTTAGAGCAAACTGTCAGAAATTTGACTAAAATCGAAAAAACTCTTAAGAAATTTTCAAAAAAAATAAATTGCTAAAAATTTACAAGTTAACAAGTCAATTCGAACATGAGGCATTCAATGCTGTTGAGCGCAACATCATATCATACTTAGTTTTTAAGATGTAGACTGCGGAAAAATTTCACATTTAATATCAGGATCAAAAGCCTTGTGTAAATATAATCTCACGATTATTCACGTTAAGTGGAAATCAATTTTTGTAAGAGTGCAGTAAAATAAATGCATTATATTATAATGTCTCATTAAAAACTAATTATGCATTTAGTGTGTCACGGTGTGTTGATATCAGCTCATAAAACGAGAAAATCTATTAGAAATTGCGAAGAAAATTTATAGCAGTACAATAAAGAAATAAATCTTGTTGCGCAGTTATATTTCACTAGGTGGCGTATATATTGCAACACCCCGTATATCACGCCAAGGGTGGGAAATGCGACACGAAGCAAGAAGTTGGCAACAAGACGAAACAAATGAACATCACGGATAAGCAACGGTGTCTTGATTAACTCGGAGTGAAATAATAAACACGAGGTGGTGAGCACACAAAGACACTAATGATAATAACTGGGGTGTTTATTCGCGCCCTTGTGCCCGCACCCCGTCGCCATGACACGCCACTGGTGCAATTATGTCCTCCTGGTTTCGTCTCTATACATACGTAATTGCTACTATCATTAAATTGTATTGCTCTGGTGTCTTGCGTCACCAACTCGTTATTTGTTTCCTGTGTGCTTCTCAATTTGATACCCCTTGCGCAGATATAATTCAAACTATCATATTTAATTCCATCAAACGTATTTATTGCTTTCAGAAACAATCTTAGCAAATTTTGACTAACACATACAAATACAAATATAAACAGAACACATTAAACATTACCGTCAAAAATGAAAGAAACATGCTCATTACGATATCATTAATCTAGTATGCTGAGGTTAACTTTATCAGGTCTGACTAGCATTCATTTTTTAGAATATACATAAGAATTTATATCAACATTTATAATTATTTAAGTTTTGGAATAGGTAGGCCAGATAACGAAGTTAATATTAATTTTTAAATATCCATCCCGTTAAAATTAAATTCACTCACAAATTAAGTTTACACAGCAAAAGCTTATGTCAAACCATGTCATCGATAGCTCAATAGAATATGTAATCGACTATATTTTGATTGTAATTTAATTGAAGATATAATACTGCCAGAGCAGGATATTTTAAATCCAGTGTCACCCAGTTAATGTTTTCAACATGATTATAATAAGTATTAAAATTTGTGTTATTACAAAACTAATTGCATAAGGCAGTCTGTTAACGCACGAGTCCGAATTTGGAAAACAGCGAGTGTTACAAAGGACGAGTGCGATAACAGGCATTATAAAACGTGTTCTTCAAACAATTTTTTTCTATTGAGGTACTTTTATAATACTTTTATGCCGGTGTCACATGTACAGTTTAAACTTCGAATCTGCTTTTGATTGTGAAAAATAGGAACGCCACTATTTTCTGTAGTCAGACTGTGAAAATCAACTTCATTGTGTTGCCGATTTCTTCGCTAACTTCACTTTGTTATTTGACGTATGAGATATGATTTTTTATGATTTTGTTTGATTTTTTTGTACATTTTTTGTAGTTAATTCATTTTCTGTATACATACGGTATTTAGGTACTTTTAAGATTTCATATTTCATTTTTAGTTCTTCTAGATTTTTGTAATTTTATTATTTATTTTATATATCCGACTTAATGTTTTTATATTCATTAATAATTGAAATGTATTTTATATAATAAAAATTAACAAAAAAAGTACCGATTTTATGTGTCACCTATTTTCAACAAAACTCGCAGTTTTTAAAATTTTTTACAATACTCGCAGTTTAAACTGTATATGTTTCACAGGCTTAAGATTTTTTTAAAAGTGCGACTTACCATAACTATATTTTGGTGTTTTTTACTTTCTTATACATCGTATAAGGAAGTATTGGAATCGTGAAGAAAAATCGTTGACGAGATTTTCGCGGAAATACGTGTTTTGAGGTCCACTGAATCCGTTTTGATCATTTTCTCAATGATATCTGTGTGTGTGTGTGTGTGTGTGTGTGGATGGATGTGTGTCCGAGTGTGTAATATCTCATGAACGAGATAAAATTTGTTAACGAAACTTGGTATTTATAAGTTTCATGAATGTAAGAAGAGCTGAGTTGATTTTGAATTAAATTGAAAAACCGGAAGAGGAAGTTTACTAGACATACAAAACAATAAATTCTATTTATTTCAAAAATGGAATCAGTTACGAAAAAAAGTTTCTAATAAAAGATGTTAGCAAAAATATTTGGAACATAAAATGTTATATGCAATTTTCCTCTATATGCGTCTAATTTTGAGAATAACTAATTTATATATTTAATAATATATTCCAATAATCATAGTAGCAATAGAAACAAACAAACATAAACAGGTTTAACATTTATATGTCAAATAATAATTGTCAAACGCAAGGAACAAGTCATAAGTGTTCAATTCAGCGTCATTGATCTATATTCTAAATATTAAATATGCTGTGTATAAGAAAGTCGTGTGGTGCCCACACCAGACTTTTATTAATTTTATTGGTAGTAGCTCTTCTCATAACATAAACAATTGAAATTTAATTTTTTACAATTAATCAATATTTTGTCAGTATTAAGAATGTTGTGAATTTTTTTTTATTATAGCTTATTATTTTTAGTCCCATCATCTAGAGAAAGGATAAAAGATCTGTAATTAAAAGTAATATTTCGACACCAATAATTTATAATTTTGAGATTATATGGGATTCATCCGTCAGAGTATCATTAAATATAATTTGACAAACTGATTAATCAAAGTCAATTTACAGTTCGCTATCAAAGTTTAGAATAAACTAAAAGTATTGTACTGGATTAAAACAAATGGTATTTATTTAAATAATTGTATTACAACTGAAGAGGTATTTATACCAAAAATTTAAAGATAATTGCTGTAAAATATAATAAAATTTAATCATTTAATTTCGTTCTTACACGAAAAGAGAAAAAAAATTCAATCCTCTTAGCAGTACAAATTTTTCGTAAATCAAAAACTACGAAACGAAAAATTTAATTACAGTCTCGTGTGGATGTAAAAATATTCGTTACAGACCGAAGACGAGAAAAAAGAAGTGAAGGGGAGGGGGATGGCTGGTGAAAAAACTTCGAGTTATTCACCATCGGCGAAAGAGATTTCATTTATTTTAAAAATTCTTGAATCGCCGGCCAGCTCGAGAGTTAATTAAGTCCTTCGGTGCACATAAAATTGTGATCTCTGAAAAAAATGAAGTCACGGGCTTGGATCGGCCCCTGAGGGCGTGCGGGGAGGGCGAGTGCAATGCCTCGGGAGGGAATCGCAAGGGACGAAATGTTTTCCAGAGACCTCACAAACATGGATAATGTAAAAATAATTTAGTGCAAGATTCATTTACTGCAGGACATTTGATATACCGGGTGGTGAATTAATTTATAGAAAATAAAATATTAATATTTTCACGTAGCAATATGTCGTGTTCTATTGATTAGAGCATTATGCTTCAAATAAATCTTGAATGGGGTGGCTAGCTCAGTGGTATGAAGTCGGCCTGTGGATCCTGAGAACCCTGGTTCGATTCCCACAGGCGACAAACAATTTTCATAATTTCAAAAACAACCCTTGTGACTCCTCCACCACTAACATCTTTGGGGGCCGTGATTTGACGACTGGTAACCGCACTTCACGCGCAAAATATATCACTTCCCGAGATCTGCTTCGGCAGGGTGCCACACCCAGTAATGGGTAGAAAGTGTGATGATATATTTATTTATTTTTATTTATAAATCTTGATAATTGTATTCTGTGTCTACGTCCAAATATTTTGTTTTATATCTTTTTTGACTGGTAAAAATCAAGTTATAATTTTTATAAAATATTTGTAGTAATAGCCATAGAATTTAAACAAAATTCCATACAAATGAATAATAATTTTCAATAGTTTGACAGTTTGCGCAAGTCATTTTATTACTATTAGTAAATAGTTTTTAGAAGTATTACCTTAATAAAAGAAACACTGTAATAATGGACATTGTGCGAACTGTCAAACTATTGAAAATTGTTTTGTATTTGTTCATAATTTTATTAGCTACCACTAGAAATAAGTACTTTTACCAAATTTTAAATGTAATTTTACATATTACAAAAGGTGTAAAATAAAATATAGTTAATGAGTTAGACGCAGAATTTAATTATCTTCAAGATTTATTTAAAGCATTTTGCTAAAATCAATAGAGAACAACATATCGCTATATGAAAAAACTTACATTATATTTCCTATATTAGTATTGCAGTATAATATACCAGATGTCAACAACACTTAAAAGTTACCTCCACTATTATAACGTACTATTGGATAATTGTGAGACAGTGGTGCTTTTTGTATTATTTATTTATTTATTTGATATTCTGTACAAAAGGAACTTAATCCCAATCGATAGCATATTGTAGTGGAATCCGAACAACTCATACACAACCTTATTTTTTTTTAAATAAGTTGATGGGAGATTTAAATGCACGATGTTTTGCTTGTTAATTAATAAATACAAGTTTTATCTCAGTTTAATTCACGGGGTTGTGATAATGTAAAATTTAAAATTAAATTAAACGAAATTCGAGTATGACGGCTTGATTTTGTGAAACGTGAATTCAATGGACTTATTTATATATATTAAAATTAAATTTCATTAAAATATAAATATAGTAAAAAACATAGTCGAGAATAAATCTATTTTTTTTCCTATTTAAAAAATTTGCATTCAATATTTTTGGAGCCAATAATAACTTTTCAAATTTATTGTATTTTATTTTTATAGTAGATTATATTTCATTTTATTGTAATTTTTCCTTAACGGATATTTTCTATAAGTATGAGTTCAACAAGAATTTTCACAATGTTAACAATAATTTTATTACATGCTTTGAGCAGGAATCCTATGAAATCCACCATTAAATTCCACAGCACAATGACACACAATTTATCCCAATTTTTGCATTAAAATATCATAAAATGTTCACTGAAACACTGAAAACTTTTCGATCACTACAGCATCCCGTACACCAATGACTAAACGCGAACAAACATGTAAAGCCATTCTTGAAACATACAGAGTGATCAAAATCAAAGATGATAGTGATGGAGGAGCCAAAGGGGTAATTTTAATTTGGTGAAAATTGTTTGTCGGCTTTGAGAATCGAACCCGTGTTCTCAAATCCACAGACCGACTCGATACCACTGAACCACCTACGTTTGAAGAAAATGATTTGTTTTATTATTAATTCAAAATTCAATTTCGTATGCACATTTTTTATTTATTACCAAATTAATATTGTTTTTTTTTTCTTTTAATTTACTTAAATATTAGTAAGTATTCTATTATTCTTTTTTGACAGTTGTAGAAAAAATGTTGTTTGTATTTCGTGGGCGAAATTCTTGTTTTTTAATGCGTATGAATGACTTTTTTCTCTCGATCTGTAATGTTAATGTTAGCGTGCAATGTAGGTATTAAATTTTCATATTTAGTTTTTCGATGATATCTTATATTTTTCGCACTAGTGCGCGAAATACTTTCACGTCTGTGGATTACATTTAGGGCATGGCATGAAAATATTATCTGTTTTGAACTGTTTAATGTGCATATGAATGAGGATCCATGTTAGCAAGATCTATAGTCATCAGGAGTTGTCTGAACGTCTGAAGAATCCACTCCCTGCTTCTTGCTCATAAATTAGCAGCAAAAGAAACATTTCCTTGTTCATTAACCCTCCCTGCTCTAATTTGGAAAGAATTCGCACCCTAAGAGTATTCTGATCTTCTATACTCGTATTAAACTGCTTATGAAAATACCGAGATTTTTATTTAAGGCTACCCCTACACTTTTTCCTCGCACCCCTTGGTGAAATTTTTCTCTTGTCGGATTTTCTCATTTTTCTTTTCGAAGAAATTTCGCATTGGCTCATTGCTATAAATGAGATGGAACTGAACGAAAAGTTACGAATAATTTGCTTCTAATTCAGATTGATTGATGTAGGTTTTTTCGTTTTTATCTTTGATGGTACAAAATTTTTAATCTCGCTGCATTTTATAATCAGCATTATGAATGAGATTTTATTCAAAGGAATTTCATAATTAATCACAAACGAAATAGAGTTTAGACAGATCGTGCAAAAAGATATTAGTAAAATGGAAGACGAATTCCGAACTCTTCTCTCGAAAGAACTGCTTTAAATATAACCTTCTATCCTACTATAATAATTTAATAACAATATACTTCATGTCAAATATGTTACTTTTGAAACTATGACAACGTAATTAACAAATGAAACAACAAATAATATATGATCTTATTTTCTTATGTTTTATAAAGCACAGAACAAATTTATTTCCATAGAAAATTAATTTATATTTACAAATTTGAATCAAAATGATTTATTTTAATTCAAAAGTAAATTGATTTATCGTTTAAAAAACTGGGCATTGATTTTTTGTACTTTTACTGACTTAAACAAGTCATTTGACTTTGATATGATGTATACATACATATATATGAAAGACGTTACTGGAAAACAGAATCAGTCTAAATATACAGAATGTTTATATACTTGCGGATTAAACTTTAAGGGTATATACTAGTAGTATATGACGTACTGCAATCCAGTGCACAAAATAATTACATACATTGAAATTTATTTTGCATATTTAAAAAAAATTCTTTTTGTTCCGTGAGCAGTACGAGGTGTGGCTATTAAATAACGAGACTGACGCTGCTACAGATGAAGTACACATGCGCCAAACACCAGCGACCGTGAGCTTTTTAGCGTGAAGCTTTCTCTTTCGAATGCAGGACCTTTCGCTTCTGTAAACAAATCCGTATAGCCGTAGCATTCGTTCTAAATAGAGTTGTTTTTTGTTTCGCCGAAAAAATGTTAAGTGCAACATTAGAGCAACGAATTGTTGTGAAATTTCACATGAAACTTGGGAAAACTGCTATTGAAACTTATAATTTATTGAAAAAAGTACCAGAATTGTGGAAGGACAAGTTATGGTTTCTCCATCAAAACAATGCGCTGGCTCATTCCGCAATGTCTGTCAAGAGATTTCTAGCCAAGTATAGCATCTCAGTGTTGGACCATCCGCCTTATTCGCCAGATCTTGTACCATGCGACTTCTACCTGTTTCCTAAGGTGAAATTTGTCTTAATAGCAACAAGATTTGAGTTTTGAAAGAGAAATCGACACGCGTTCTGAAGGAGCTGACAGAAGAAGACTTTCAGCACTGTTTCGAACAATGGAAGATTCGCATGGAGCATTGTATGAATAGAAGAGGAGTGTATATTGAAAGTGATAATAAGTAATTAGATATGGAATCAAAATAAAATGTTAAAACAACATCAGTCTCGTTATTTAATAGCCATACCTCGTATATCATATCTACCTGTAAAGTTTGATCCACAAATATAGAAATATACCGTACAACAACCATATTTCGAGGTGTGATAAAACTATCTGCAAATAAATATTTCAAAACTCTTGCTCATAAAGGATGGAGGAGTGCATAAAAATTAATATTTTTAATTCAGCTATGTTTGCGGGCACTAAAACCATTGGATGGTTGTAAGAGAAAAACGAGCTTGTGTAAATTTTCATAACGGGTCCAGTACAGCACAATCAAGCAGGCTGTGATATACAGCAGCAGGGTAGAGTGGTGTGTAAGTGTGCATCTACACTAGAGGCGCTGACGTCGGCGCCAGGCGTCGGATACGGACACTGCAGACGCCCACCACGCGGTTTATTAGAAAAGTTTCCCTTTTAATTTTTATGAAGCGCATGCCGCTACAACGCGAGTTAAAAATTAATGCGTTATTATTATTGTTATTAGAATTGTTCTGTGCTTGTGGGACGAACGAGAATTCATTATTAATCAGGCAATTTCTTCACTTTCCAAATAAAAATTTGCATCCCTGCTGTATTAGAAACAAACGGCGTAAATGAGAAAAGTCTACAAGGATTTTTAATTTGCGAGTGTTTAAATTTTCAAAATTGTCTATACTATTTCACTCAACTTTTCCTTTTTACATACAAAATTGACTTGCATTTTATATGAAAAAAATAAAGACAGCTGGACAACGGATACAGTAGAATTTGGTAATTATATTATTTGATCTTACAGTAGCTGTTTTTTATGTACATTATACACTTGTTTTCAGTGTCTAAAATTGCAATTATTCACATGTTATTGCGTAAATTGTTTTTCCTACAACTGTGCGATTTCTTTGTTATTACGTAACTATAATTGCCTTGGTTACGTATGGAAAGTAGATGAATGCAGACCAAGTGCGTTTCCGAAAGCAAAGAAACACTAGTGCGGAAAATGCTTCGTTACGTAACTTTCAAAAGGAAGTTGTTTTGAGAGCGATTTAAATTTCGCGCCGAACGCGGTATTCATATTTTGGCCACAGACGCTTATGGAAGAAGAAGATACGGTGAACCAGCGCTAGTAAATATGCAGTAGTATATTTTGACGTTTATAAACGTAACCTTAATTTGCAGTATATCTAATCTGTAGACAATTAATAAAAAGAACCGAACAAAGTAAAATATATCGATAAATGGTTTTATTTAAAGAGTAAGTGAAATACTGCATATTTATTGTTTGTGTATATTATTAATACAGTTGTTACAGTTGCTTATATTGACATAATGTAAAGTGGAAACTTTTGTGTCTAAAGAAACATTGATTTCTTCCGTACCTGTTCATATTATTACCAGTAATATTATTGGTAACAATTTCGGAAGCTTTAGAAGTACCAGCAGCAGGTTGATTGTCATTGTCGAAAATAGATCCAACATAGTATGATCCGGAGCTTCAATTATCTTTGGAGGTGTTAATGATAAAGAAGAATCACTCACTGTACTATTCCAATCAAGATGATTTTGAAGAAATTATTTTGACGTTAGTGAAATATTTTTAAATAACGTAGAACAATGTGCAAGCAATCAACAAACAAACCATAGCAACGCCGTAAAACATCGTTGTCATGTAATATCATTAAAATTTTATAAATTTTAATAATATTTTAGTGATTTACTAAATCGCACAGTTGTAGGAAAAATGTTGTTTATAACACGTGCCGAAAAAGGTTACATGCTCGTGCAGATTTCCGCACTCGGCAAGCCTCGTGCGTTAAATTCTGCACTTGCAGGTAACGAGCCTTTTTCGGCACTTGTTATAAAAATAACTATAAATCCATGACAACCATAAACCACTAACAGTTTATACCGACGCAACAGCTTAAGGTGGTACTATCATGGTAGCATTTAACCCGGATTTTAATGAAATGTAAATATGTTATTTTTCATGTGTTTCTACACTAGTATGCAAAATTGTTTTAAAAAGTTTACCATTGTTGATCTGAGTAATGTAAAGTTAAAGTCGACCAAAAATGCATTGGCGTTATAGGAACTATACCTCGCGAGGCAGCTTACTGCGTAATAAATTCATATATTGTAGTTATTTTTTAACAAAAAACTAACACACAGTACATCATGTGAAGATAAAGGTATGAGAATTAAAAAATCCATGCCTTACCGGATTAGTTTCAAAGAAACGGGCGATGCAAGTTGGATATTCTATTATTTTCAATGAAACTGTCAGAAATGCTTGGCAACGTTGCACGGGTAGACAGAGATGGTCGTACGCGTAAACAGAGATGGTCGTAAGCGTAGACAGTGATGGTCGCACGAATGACAAAGCAAGAACTATGAAAGTTATTATTTCGGTCAGTAAAATATATTAATTTAATACAAAAAAAATATATTACAGCATTTTTTATGTATTTATTTGTTGTTACAGTTGATAATAATTGCTTTGGTGCATTTTTCTCATTTTTCTTATGAACTGTCAACAGAACGTATCGATAATACAGTTACGTTTCGTATCGACTGGTAATATCATGCTGCTTGTAGTTCTCGCCTTGTTGTCATAGCTTCTGCTGTGTAAAATCTTACACTGCTATTGGTTGGCATGAAATATTAACTTCCAAAAATTTTGTTAAGTTACTGAATTTCATAACCTAATTAAATAGTTTTATTTAATATATTCAATGTTATTGTTAATTATACGATATTTGCAGCGAAATGTTAATTCTGTTAATAACCTATACCATACAAAAATGTAGTAATTATTTTTATAAACTTTTTAGGTTACCTATACTTTTGTATGAGACTGTCATGATAGAACCACCTTAACAATAGTGATATTTCACTTATTTGATAGCATCTCCATTCAATTTAGTTTGAACATTTTTTTTAACTTTATTGTAGAAAAACTGCTACTGTTACGTTCTACATTACACCTGAGTGAAATATCATACGATATGCTCGTGAGGATTCTCACACTCGCGTATAATGACTTATTTCACTCACTGGTAATATAATAGAGTACATTCGACACACATTTTCATATTTCACGGCCACTAGTGGTAAAAGGACTAATGATATCGCAACAAAAATTTTATTAGTCGTTGACAGAGCATTGTGTACAACTTGCATGGAGTATCAATTTTTTGCTCGTACGAATTGCTACATTCGCCTTCGTGTCATGTTATTATAAACTTACATGTTCGTGCGAAATGAGTACCATTTCAATTGTTGTTCATTGCCATTATATTTCAATTATTTATTGTCAATAGAAACTAATTTTGAGTGAAAGAGGGCCGATCAGTACATCAGGTTGAAATGGTCGTGAAGTAGGATGCTTGAAGGATTTGAAATCGTGAGAATCATAATCCCCAGTGACAATCCTCGAATTGCGTTTCGAAGAGCAGCTCGTTTCAAGTGCATATTGCATCGCTTGCATTGCACTCACTGTCTGATATCTCCCTGCTCACCCCTCATGTCTTAGTGCACCCTGACGCGCGTACTCCTTACGGCCGTCGCTGCAATTATAATCCGTTGAATAAACCAGTTGTAATTCAAAGTCACGATCCAAGTGTGTCGGGCCGACGCGAATTGCTTTGTCAGGACGTATGACAGTTGTTATGTGGCGTGTGGGGTCGAGATATGTGCGTTTTGCATTTGTTTTTCACTTGTTTTCAGTCGTGTTTTGTTTCGTTGCGATTTGCGATTTGATTTTAATCTTGATTTTGTTTCTTTCCTTCAAATCACTTCCAACATGATGATAAATCGTTGCACATTTATTTATGCAAGAATAAATTGGAATCTTGCTACATCATATTAATTTACATCTGCAAAAATTTCTTACTATAAGTAATATGAATTGCAACATTTTCATTTCGAATAGTATCATCAATTCAGTAGCAACGTACTCGACTATTATGACTTTCACACTTCTTTCATTTTTCGGGGTTATGATTTCACAGCTGGTAATTGTACAATATATTTTTCATAATTAGCGTTCACAATTGGTTCATTATTATACTGAAAACAGTTTAATAATAGTGGCTGTTGTTGAATCCTTTTGGTAACCGTTTTCTTTTTGTAAGATTAGCATTGCTATGCAGCCACTTGTTAAATGTCATTTTAAAATATTCATTTATTACAATTTGAAAGAATTTTTATATTAAATAAATATGTAAATATAAATATATCATCACGCCTTCTATCCATTACTGGATGTGGTATTCTGCCGAAGCAGATCTCGGTAATTTGCGCGTAAAGTGCGGTTACCAGCCGTCAAATCACGGCCCCACAAAGATGTGAGTGGTGGGGGAGCCACAAGAGTAGTTTTTGAAATGATGAAAATTGTTTGTCGTTCTACCACTGATACCACTGAGCTAGTATATATATATATATATATATATATATATATATATATATATATATATATATATATATATATATATATATATATATATATATATATATATATATATATTGTATATATATTTTATCAAGTCGGCCTGTGAATCCTAAGAACCCTGGTTCGAGCCCCACAGCCGACAAAACATTTTCACCAATTTAAAATTACCCCTGTAGGTCCCCCGCCACTAACATATTTGTAAATAAATATATCACTTACCGAGATCTGCTTCAGCAGAGTGCCACACTCTGTAATGGGTAAAAGGCGTGATGATATATTTATTTAATTTATTTATATTGTATCGCTTGCATTGCACTGTGGCACTCTGCTGTGGCAGATCTCGGTAAATGATATATTTTACTCGTTAAGTGCGGTTACTAATCGAGAAATCACTACGGTGGAGGAGCCACAGTGGTGAAAATTGTTTGTCGACAGTGGGAATTGAACCCGGGTAATTTTATCTGCGTAAAATTAATCTAATATCACTTGTGCAAAAAATATGTGTGCAGTACGTAATGAAAGTATCTTTTTTTCCTCATTTTATAGATACATTCCGGCTTCGCCGTCAAATAACTATATTTATTTTAATGCAATTTTAAATTTTATTTGTGTCTTATCCCCAGACACAAAAACAAATTAAAAATGTTTAATTTATTTGTGCATTTAGAGTGCAAAGTTTGAAGAAAGTCAAGTGGATGAAATTACTGTGGTAGATATGGTGTTTACATTTTTAACTAGCCCATCTGGCTGGTTTTAACCCTTTGTAGAAGCGGTTAAGAGTTTGAACTGCTCCTTCCAGGGCTTGCTTGATAAATATCTTATGCTTGCTATCCTTACTGCCGCATTAATAAACAATGTACGCAACACCTGTGGCCAGATAAAAAAGTATTAGCCACTTTACTTGTTTCTTCCGCAAAGGAACGCATAATTGAGACAATTCATTCTCCCTCCTACTAATTTTCACATTTCACAAAAGATAACCTAAAACTTTTCCAGAAGTATTTGACTATGAAAATATGTTACGATGCAAAATGTGTTTCAGTTAAATAAGAACAATACATTGTTTCACAAAGATAAAGTTTAACAAATGTTTATTTACCTATATGCCAAAATAGAAAATGAAGATATTATTTAACAGTTGTAGATAAATATATTTAATCCAATAGACTAAAAGATGACATCTAAGAATAATTTGACATAGAGATAAAGAATCAAATACGTAATATTTTACACTAACAGAAATTTTGTAACTGATGCAGCGGTGCTAAACTGCTGTAAATTTTTAATTTTTATTGTACTGTGTAAACTTGTCCTCATTTTGACGTTTTGCTAGCCAATCTCAATCAACGTCTAATACGTCCTATAACTTGCAACGCAGTGGGACAAAGTATAAATAATGATGGTAAAAACGGTACTAACAACAATCTTCAGCGCTTCATATATTTTGCTTTGCTAAAATCAAATTGAATTATAAAAAAAATAAATAAATAATAAATAAATAAATAATCATTACGTCTTTTACTCATTATACTGGATGTGGCACTCTGCTGTAGCAGATCTCGGTAAGTGATATATTTATATACTAGTCGTCAAATCACGGTCTTCATAGATGATAGTGGAAGGGGAGGCACAGGAGTAATTTTAATGTAGTGATAATTGTAATGGGTAGAAGGCGTGATGATATATTATATATTTTATATAATTGTATGTCTTCTGTAAGAATCGAACCGGAGTTCTCAAATCCACAGTCCGATTCGATACCATTGAGCCACGTACCCCATAACAAAATAGAGTGAAAAATTGGAATAAAAGCCGATTAGTATCACAATTTTTCTCTTTTATATGTCAGTATATGAAAGAATCTTGGGATCGAGGCTACTTATGAAACATCGAAATAGAGAGGAAAAATTACGATAAAATTAGATTTGAATTACATGGAGACCGTAGTTTAGTTGGTTAAAGTATATGTCCTGGTTTCATAATCACAGGTCCAATTCCCGGTGGTGTCCCAATTTCAATTAGATTTCATCAATTGTTAAGTATTTACTTAAAATGCTAATTAAATTCATTTGGTAAAATTTGAAGGTTATATTTTAAAACCGATATGAGTTGAACTTCGACCTAGAAAGGAAGTACGAAAGTATGTGAAGGGTTAGAGATTTAACTAAAACTGGTGTAAAATTTCGAATGTGTAGGGCAGATAAAATGAAAGATAAGTTTCAAGGAAGCGAACTTGAAAATTCTTCTACAAACATCTTTGCTTTGAAAATTCTTCATGAAGAGTATGGCTGGTACTCAGTGTCTTCAAACTTCAGCAAAGACGTGAAATTAATGCCGCGGCAGAGCGAGCAAACAAGCAAAACGTTGTTATATCATTCGCGCAATAATCCCCGGCTCAACTAAATAGTAATTAGCCCTTTTGTGCTATAGTTTCTAGGAGAATTAAAACTCATTTAAATAATATAATCTCGACCGGTCGCTCGCTTATTAAAACATTGCCGATGGAGCGAGACAGAGAATTGCAATGCGTAAGGGTGGGAGTGAGAGCACAACAAGCGTTATGTCGCGATGCTAAGCCCATCTAGCGGGGAACTCGGAAATTACAATGTATAAATTCACCTTAAGATGACGTTAATGAAATTTTCTTATTTCTGTATTTATTGCGTTGCTGTGTCTGTTTAGCGCTGTTGCACTGTTAAGATTATAAAGTTTGGACGTGTTTTTGCTGCATCTCCTCCCTGCAGAGTAATTTCTACCCCCGCTGCGTGTAATTTAATTATAAGAGTCGCTGTCCGTGTTTTAGGTTAGGTGTGAAATATACTGCCGCGCACTGTGCTCTGGAATGTCAGACTTATATTACGCGGTTTTGTATTATAATTCGAAATGTCAAATATGTATTTTATGAACCTAAATTATACCAACATTTACAGTCCACTTCTCAAGACCTTATAATGAATTTTGGGTTAGTCAAATTACACTAAAGCATATTCTCAAAGAAGTTTAAAGAAACTGTAAATAATCTTGTTGACATTTAGTTTTCGAAAAGAGATTTACATTATATAGGATATATTTTTGGATTAAAATCAGATTTGCTTATCCAAAATTCAGGGTTAGCTATACCTTTTTGCTACAACCACGACTGAAAGTATTTTAATTCAGAAATTTTACGTTTTCCGAGCAACAAGCGTCTATTTTACTTTTTCAATTGTCTTCTGTAGCAAGGAGCGGAAAAATAACATACCCCGCCTATCTCCAATAGCAACAAAGGGGAAGATAACATTTCTGCTTGTTTAAAATTGATTCTAAATTCTTTTCAAGCGTTTTTAAATGGTCTTATTGTATGCACCTTGTGCAGAAAGTGTCCTTGCCGCTATTGCATGGTTGTTGCTCTCGGTTACACCTCGATCACAATCTTCATGCGTGAGCGGCAATAGACTACTTTCTGCTCTAGGTACACAAATAACTATTTTGGGAATCGGACTGTTAGTTACTTCAAACCCCCAAAAACTGTACATTTTTCAATTATTGCTTCAATGTTTTGTCTCAATCAAAATTAACCTTGACTGCAAATACTTTAATTCTTTTCCAGTGAATTGAAAATATAGATCAAATGCAATTATATTTACAATTCATGCTTGACTAGAATACAATACAAGTGAAAAAAATTACGTAAGAAACAATATTCAATTTATTTTTCTGCTGTTTCAAAATAGCTGTAAATTTAATTACAATGTTTGATCTCAAATGTTACCTCGTGCGCAAAAATAGGTTATACGCTCATTAAAAAACTCAGTAGACAAAAATAAATGAAAATAATTCAATGTTTAGCAACTTTTTACATGCATTTTTGCAACTAGTTATAATTTAAGCAAAACATTTCAGTTAAAAACTAGTTTTTGTTTTAAAATTTTACATTACGCTAAAGAATTACATTTAATTATTTCTGGACTACAATCACATGTTCTGTCTTTTTTTTCTCGTATATTAAAATGATAAAGTTATCATGCAGAGATGTCTAAACAATGTATAAAAATAAATGTTAATTAGTATAAAATGCAGAGCATTCTTAACAGTATATTAGCGACTCAACGCGGTTCCAGTCTGGTGGTTAACAAAAACGCATTTTTCATCGCAACCGCAGCGCTGAGACCGCGGTTAAAACAATTAACCATTACGGTAACCGGATATTCCTGGTTTTGTTCGGTGCAAGTGGTCGCATCCGCTGGCCGGCGCCTCTGATATATAGGGGTGCCACCATGCAGAGGTGACTTCGATTTCACAGAAAAGAGTTCCATTGTTTTTGTCATGTCCCTGTGCCTGTGACACACTCGATACCGCACCGCCTAGCTTTTGTTTCATTTGTCACTTGATCCATTGTGATAAAACGATTTTGAAGATTGGCCGAGATTTTTTGTTTGATACAGCCACCTGGAAAGTTTAATTAACACCGGGGTTTTATTATTATTAACACGGGTAAAACGTTTACTGAATTTTCTACACTAAAATCGTTTGTGTCTCGCTTTAATTTTTTACATTCATTATTTTTAAAAGAGATTCTAAAATGCAACAAATGTAACAATCACAAATGAATTGAGTAATGTAAACTTTACTCTAACCAATGTAAAGATTTTGTATTACATTTTATAAATATTTTTGTATATCGAGTGCGCCGGGAAGAGGTGAATATATGGATTTAACATGTAATGGTAGTTTTATGCAATGCTGTAGTGTTTATTTTACAGCAAAAACTTTATTGTAAAGTTGTTCAAAAGTTGCACAAATATCTATTTTTATATTTTTTACTAAGTTTTTAATTTGGTCACTATTTAACAAAATATAGCTGTATTTATGTTAAAGAATTATGTGTATGGAACAACTATTTTATTGGGCAATTACGATGACAAGAACCGTACATATAATCTCAAGTAATTTTCAGAAAATAGATACGTATACTTACTTTCAAATTTAAATTGTGAAACTAAAAACTCTCAGCATCATTGTAGATACCCATGAATAGAAAATGTAATAAAAATTATTTAATTGAACCGGTTGTTTATTGTTGTGTTGTTTATTTATTTATTTAGTCGGCCTGTAGGATCCCGAGAACCCTGGTTCGATTCCCACAGCCGACAAACATTTTCACCACGTTAAAATTACCCTTTGGCTTCTCAACAACTAACATCCGTGATTTGACATACTGAGATCTGCTTCGGCAGAGTGTCACACCCAGTAATGGGTAAAGGAGTGATGATATATTTATTTTTATTTACTTATGCTACTCTGTACAACAGGAACTTAATCCCAATTACAGTCTGGACGCACCTAGCCGTGTTTTGGTAGTTTGAGTGGGATCTCTGGATTCGAATACTGTAATGCTATATACACAACCGTACTGCCGGAACCAATTCATGAATTTAAATTACTTTAACTAGAACAAAATCCAAATTGACAAAATATGAAGAACCGCGAATCGAAACCGAATCTATTTTTTTTAGCAGTTTACAACCCTGGAATCATAATATTTATAATTGTTCTACTAAAACTTCGTTTCATACGATCATGACAGAAAGTATGCTATTTCAACATTCATTTGACGAAAAGTTATCGTTTCCCGGACAACAAGCGTTTATTTTACTTTCCCGATCGTCTACAAAACCAAAAGGTGGCATATAAAATTCTCGCTGGTTCCCAAAACAACAAAGGAAAAGTAATATTTCTGCATGTTTAAAAATGATTTTAAGTTCATTTTCAAGAATTTTTAAATGGTTGTATATCAAATATTATGTGCACCTCGAACAGAAAGAGTCCTTGCCGCACAAATAACTACTTTATTGTAAAAAGAAAAATTTCAAAAGAGCTGTCAGTAAGATTATCGTAATTTGTGATTTTCTAAAATTAAAATTCGGTTCTAGTTGTGCGTTGAAACGGATTAAAATGTTGAACATGAATGCTGTATTGGCTGTCACAGTTCACCTTATACAATAACAGCAGCGAGCAGCACACACACAGCATTAACGTAACGTTACACATAAAACGTAGCGCGTACTTAACGCTTAGGAAATGACATACACCCAAAGCACTCAGACACAATTCACATTAATTTGCAGTGCATTTAGTGAGCAATTTTGTATCACACAGCGTAGAAAATATGGTCTTTTTGTTTGCTTCTACCATTTCATGCCAATTTCAATTAGCTTCAACCCTTCGCTTGCCCTTAGCTTTGACGTGCGTCATTCGTACTCTCACATAAATTCTAACATGGCATCATTTTTGTACAAAACATTGTTCAATAATTCGAACAATTTTTGGTATAAGTTCGGCAAAAATTTATTTAATTCGACGTGTAATTTCGTCATGAAAAACAAACGAAAACAACAATTTCAATAGGACTTAGTGAACATAAGCGTTCCATTCGATTGAATTATCACGATAAATCTTTGATTGATCAACATGCAATACAATTTCTACACAAGATTAAATTTGAAGAAACAAAAATTGTTTGAGTGATTGGTTGATCAGAAAAGCTATTGAAATTTACAAGAATAATAATAACATGTGCAGGTTGCGAATCGATATACAACTTGGTTACCGTTGATTCAGAAATTATAATTGCTTATTTTATTCGTTTCTTGTTACGTAGTTACTGTTTACTTGTTGTTACTTAGTTAATTTTGTTTATTTAATAGTTTTTATTTTTCTGACGGAGGTACATGTTCCGAGATTTAGTGAGGAGTTAAACAAATGCATACTAACATTCATTTTCTTTCCAAATATTTAATCAACAATTCAAAAAGTCATTGTTTTTGTAAATTGCTACCAATATAAATTGAAAGTTTTACTTACAAGTTACGAACGAACGTCACTTCTACGAGTAAATATGTTCCATTACAGAGTCGAGAGGATGGTTTTGGGTTTGTCATCACAATACATTTATTGCGGCGCGGCCCTCAATCAGAAGTCATAATTAATTTATCTCTTCTAATGAAGTTCCGAGATGTACGCCAAAGGGTATTAGAGTTGTCACGACACTGCGTAAAGCCTGCTTCACACTGAAAGAACTAGAAGGAGTAGAATAGGAGACATGTATAGGCGATTATTAATTATAACAATTTGACTGAAAAATAAAATTTTAAATATTATTCTACATCGCGTTTACAAGGTGAATTTTGTGCAACTGTTTTTGTCAAAAAAAACGTACTACAAAGTTCAAATTTGTACAACTGTTTTGGGGATATTTTTGAGTGAAGCTGTCAAGTTATCTAGTTGTAAAAATGTCCTATATAATTCCTTCTGTTTAGCTGTCATTGCTCAGTTCTTGTAAAGTTATTGCAATAATTTTTTTTAACAAAATAAATTCAATAAACTGCTAAACTTATCTTTATTAAAAATTAAAGGTATATAGTTTTATAATATAACCTAGATAATTATGAATAGGCCCAGGCCCGACTCGGGCTGTAGCGCCAGTAAAGAAGAAGAAGAAGAAAGAATTATGAATTTGAACTCTAATCAAAACTAATAAATGTCAAAATATATTAAATTTAAATATTTTGTATCTATAAGTATTACCACCCTGAAATTTTATTATTATTATTTTTAATTTTGGAATAAAAGTAATTGTGGGAAAATAGTACGAAAAACCTGTGTTGAAATGACCAATTGTAACACTTATTTTTCAATATACTATTTTTTTATCGTCTGGTATGAAGCTGCCTTAATTCCAGAACAAATGCCACGTCGCCTGATGACAGAAACTGTGAGGGGTGAGACGTAGGGGAAAAGGAATTGTCTCCGTGCGAAGGTAATGGAGCAGGAAGTAGATTAGGAATCGTGATGAAAGGAAAAATCAAATGGGATTTCAGACATTTTTAATCTTTTGACTTCATGATATTCTTTGTTAACGTGTAAGATAAATTATTTACCAGTACCATTTTTCCTCAACTGATTATCAAAGTTAATTTTCTTAAACATTTCGTGCTGATTAACCACATAATAAATGAAGAGCTGAAAGTATGTAACAATACGATTTAATATCTGTTATTAAGTAAACTTAATGAATGCGTGAAACTGTAAGTAGAAAAAGTATTATTGTATCGCAGAATGTAACTGCCAGGAAAATTAAAATTCATATATGCATAACTGCAGATATCAAAACAACGGTCAGTATAATTAAATTAATAAAGTGTAGAAGTTAAACAGCCACATAAAACAAGTAATTATTCATCTTAGTGGTAGCATTTCCTGCAGTGCGGAAACACAGGCGGCTGTATCATTTAAAGTCATTCTTTTATTTTACTCGTAATTCATGCATCGATGTAAAGAACGATAGAGAACGCATGGGAATAGAAAATATTACACTGTTATTTTTCTCTCTGCGCATTTAACAAAACCTTTATTGTTGAGCAGTGTTGTATCATTAGATTTACTGCCTGCTTCCTACGATGAGATATGCTGAGATTACGTTTGCTAAGCTAAACATACGACCTCTTCCGCTGGTTGACTGAACTTCTTCGCTTGCGGAATCATTGTCACATATGATTTAAAAAAACATTATTATATAACTTGTACTTTATATATATATATATGTTATTAGGTTTTCTAAAATAACAGTAAAACCTCTCACAATGATTTATTTATTTTTCTTTATCACGTTTACAAAGTGAATTTTGTACAACTGTTTTTGTCAAAAACATTGCTACAAAGTTCAACTTTGCCCAATTGCTTATGTCGATGTTTTTGTGTGAAGTTGTTAAGGTGGCGTGAAAAATGCTGCTTAATGTTTTGTCCTACAAATCTCAAAAACTACTGAACAGATTTCATTTATTTTTTCCATACATTAACTATTTTTAATATAGATTGTCATGAATATAAAATAAATTATTATTTAATTTAAATTATTTTGGAATAATGAATTTTATTTTAATTTAAAATGATTATTTACTACCATTTTAATTTCATGACATGTCTAGTTGTAGAAATATCAAACATAATTCTATTACTTTGGCTGTCATTGTACAGTTCATGTAAAATTATTGCAATAGATTTTTTTACAAAATAAATTCATTAAACTGCAAAACATGTCTTTATTAAAAATTAAAAGTATGTAATATTATAATAACCTAGATAATAATGAATTTGAACTCTAACCTAAACTAATAAATGTCAAAATAAATTGATTTCAAATGATTATTGATCAGTCAGTGTTACCACATTGAATTTTTATTTGTATTTGTTTAATAATTTTTATAAAATTACATAAAATTAATGCGATATAGGAAAAATAGTATAAAAATCTCGTGTTACAATGACCAATTGTAATATTTGTACTTTGCGTATTGTACTGATATTATAATATGGATAATTGTAATATTTATTTTCACTATACTGTTATGATTGAAAATTGGACTAAATTCAGTCCGAAACGTTGTCGCATTTTTATAATTGACTCATCAATAAACCAATGTTATTCAAAAATCGAAGGAATATTTTATTATGTCCTTTTCGAATATACTGTTATCCTAGTAGAACAGGAACTTAATCCCAATCAGAATATAAGATCCGGACTTACCGAGCAGAAGTGTGGTAGTTCATATATTTTGTACATTAAATCACCTTTCTTAGAGTATAATATTGTAATAATAAAAAATAATCCTTGAATAAGATACTAGGATTCCATATTTTGATGACCAATCATCTGGCCATATTAATACGTTAATACGGGTTATTTAGAGACTGTTGATGAACTGTATAAAGAAATTTCATAAAAAGTAGTTGAGCATCATCAGAAAATTTAATGAAATTACGGAGAGAAATAATGAAACGTTTAAACATCTCTTTAAAATAAAACAGCAGTAAGTTTTGAGAACACAAACGAAGCATTTCGTTATGCATAAGATCCGAATTGAATTAGCAAATTTATGTTGAAATTCCCCTAAAAGTTGCAGCCGACATCAAAGAGTCAGAGAGCACATTTATACATTAATAATCGCACAAAGTAAAGACGTAAGACTTTGTCTGGGGAGCAAAGTGGAATCGAATAAAATTTCACACAAATTTAAATTGTGGTTAATGAGTTTCTGAAAAAATTAAGAAGCCATTTCTGCGCGACTCCAATGGAGTGCTTTCGTTGAGCCTTTCGCAATGGTTCGTTCTTCTCGTTCCTACTTCAAAGACAGCGAGAGAGGTTTTCAGTTAATTTGTGTCAGTTAAGGAAATAGAGTTACCAAGTTTTCCGCCAAATGGTTTTGGTTTTAGCGGTTGGAATCACTCGCATTTTCACCGCCAAGGGTTGGAATGTAATATTAATTTGTTGGTAGCGAGCTCGGCTCAACAGAAGTCGATCAAGTATCAGCTAATATGATTTGTTGTACATTTCCACTTGTGGATCACCCTTCTGCCAACTCTTCAGACTTCGGACTAATTCCTAATCTGAATACTATCATACACCATAATATACTGTATCTAATTAAGATGTTCATAAGCAGAAACGTGAGCAATGCGAAGTAAAACTCGTATATGTGTGATTGCTTTTTATTTGTGTAACTGTACATTCGCGTTTTATGAATATAATTATCGTCCTATTACAATCATGGGAATTTTTCATGCGAGATATTATCAACTTTAACATCAATTATGTTCCTTAAGACTTCAACCTTTGCGGTATTGTTATTGTGTATGTTTATAGTTAATCTAGTTTTGTTGTTATTATTTAACAGCCCGATTCTCAAAAGAGTTTTACCTAATCCTAAATTTTGGATTAACTAAGCTTTTTCTTGTCCGATCTTAAAATACAAATCACTTTCCGAAAACCAAGTGATGACAAAATTATATTAGAGTTTATTTAAACTCTTTTGAGAATATAATTTGCTTTCATTTGACTAATCCAAAATTCAAGATTAGATAATACTCTTTTGAGAATTGTTTCTGATTATTTTTTGACGTTTCTTAAAACCAATGAAATATTTTATTCATTGCGTGTGTGATTTAGCCAATCTTGTCATTATTATAATGTAAATAAAGATCTTGTTACTATCTTCGGAAATAATCACTATAGTCTGGTTTGTTTGACATCATTGTAGGTAGTTGATAAATAATTATTTAAAATTGTTAACACGTTAGGTAAAATTCTTATGTTTTAACTAAATTTGTGAGTCAAAACCAATCCACTTAGATATTACTCGAGAGTTCAATAAATTAGACAATAATTCTTGTTGCAGTTTATCAATAGCCAATTTTCGATTCGAAATCTGTCTAATTAATTTCCATTTATTCTAACTCTCTTGTTATATTTTTCCTGAAAATAAATATACGCCTTGCCAAGTACGTCAGTTTTGAAATCTTGTTAAACACAAATTATAATGATGTAGATTGTAGGTAGTTCACTGGAAATGTGTCGGAGTGTGGATTTGAGAACCCGAGTTCGATTCCTGCAGACGACACTTAATCTAAATTAAAATTACCCTCTAAGACTCCCCCATTACTAACATGTTTGGAGACCACGATTTGACGGTTGGTAACGCGTAAGATGTGTCACTTATCCAGATTTGCTGCGGCAGAGTGCCACATCTAGTAATGGCGTGATGATATATTTATTTATAAACACGCAGCAAGATACGTAATACGTTGTTGTACTTTTGAAAAAAATTACAAATTTAATGATAGAAACAGAATTATGAACGCCTCCTACTTCAAATTCAATGAAATAATTATAAGGTATTTGATACGGTGTATGTATATATCATTAATATTAAACATAATGATGTTTTTTAAATATCTGATTCAAGTTTCATGCGATTTTATACAAGTTTTTGTTATTGCAAAGTTAGCTAAGAAATGTAACGAAACTAATTGCTTCAAAGAATCTCTTAAACACAATCAAGAATTAAAGTCTCATTTACAAAAAAGCACGCAAAAAGTTCAACAAAACTTTGTGGCCTATTAAGCAAAATATGACAAAAACCACCGCGAAATAAATTCCACAAATAATTAGCCGTGTTCTTCCACAAGAAGTAGACAAACTTTTACCAAAATTCTAAAATCATCGCTGCTTGCTACTTTACCCCTGCCGTTAAAGAAGTTGAAATCTTTGAAAACGAATATTGTAATTAACACAAAGAATGCGAGTTAGCTTTGATATGTAATTAGCTCGGGTTCTAATTGGAATTCCAAGCCGGAGCCTTGGTACTCGCGAAGCTCAGTTCTTCCCCCTTCCTGCGCGGCTGCACTCGTCCGCACCCCCTCGCCCCTAAAGCCAGCGAATAAATTATTAAACGTCAGGAGTTGAGTGTGTGTAAGTACACGCGACCCTTAAAATTATACGTTTTAGTTGTGACTCTGGAAAGAAAAATTACCACTGGTTTGACAGAAGGTAAAAAGTGTAATTGCTGACTTAAATCAAATTAAATCTGATTTGGGTTACTTATTTCCTTCATTTATGCCGCGACTCTTAAGTAATCTACACAGAGTTTTCTTATACATGTTTAAATTACATTTACATTCTCACTAATTATACTTGCATGCCCGGTTTTCAAATTGATAAAGTTGATCTTACAAACAAAAAATCATGAAATTGCAGATTATATTATTATAAGTCCGTCAACAATATGCAAATAATTAATAACTTTTCATTAAAATTTGAAATATTTAGAACTATGGATAAATAGAAATAAGAAAATTGAAAATTTCTAACAAGTAAGATCATGAAACAGATTAATTGATAAATTAACTATTAAAAAAATTGATTTGTGTTTTGTATAATTTATATACCGGGTGTATCAGGAAAAGCGAGCCATTGGCATTTAACATGGTAAAACAGTTTTTCTGTGCGCGTTGCTTCCCAAATTATTTTAAATAAAAACGCTTCGAATAAAAGTCAAAGATCCTAAAATGCTGTGTATAAATCAATGAACTAAATATATTTTCTGTGTTTTTTCGGCATAAATTAAATATAGAAATTTACAAAATTACAATTTAATTACTGTTAACAACAGAATTGAAACAAAATAACAAATGTGTTGAGTTTTCCTATCAAACTTTCCCTTGAATAATGCCATTTAATGATTTGTATTTTTCTTCATGTGAATAATTTTCCATTTTTAATCAATTTAAAAAATAATGTATAATTACAAACAAATCAAAAACTGACTTTTCAATAATGCAAAACTTCAATGTGCCAAAATATTTGACAGAATTAAGTCGCGCATTTGTTTGTTAATTTATTTTAACACTATTAAATTATAAGTTTTATATAATTTCATACATACATATCTTCACCAAATGGGGTAGCACAAACTCTAAAATCACTCATAAAATATTCACTCATTACATTCATCAAATAATCAGCCCTCGTCAAACATTCTCATCCAAAACACACTACCCTCATTTTAACCACATTCATAGATCTCCATATAATTTCTACCGTTACAAAACAGAAAATAAATTCAGTTTATTGATCTAGATACAGAATTTGAAGCTATACAACTTTTATTTGATGCATTTAAAAGTAATAATAATAACTTGGGAATCAATGTGCACGAAAAAACAGTTTTCCCATGTTAAACGCATATGACCCCCTTTTCGTGACACCCGGTAGTGATTTTATTAGTAAAAAACTGTGCTTATTGGTTGAATTTTCAATTTTATTGCATTATGCTAGGTTAAAAACAGATCTAGGGAAGTTATCATTAAACAATTATCTGGTATAACTGGTATTGAAGCGAACTACAAATCTTATATTTTATACTTACGTAATAATATAACGTTTGTTTAAAAACTAACGATAACTAAGGAATATTAAAAAAATGTTACGCCGGAATACAAATGAAATTAGTGCGCCTATAAAAGAATGGGGTAATGGCACAGTGGTATCGTGTCGGCCTGTGAATCCTAAGAGCCTTAGTTCGATCTCCACAGCCGACAAACATTTTCACCAATTTAAAAAATTACCACTGTGGCTCCTCCACCACTAACATCTTTAGGGGCCGTGATTTGACGACTGGTAACCGCACTTCACGCGCATAAATATATCACTTACCGAGATCTGCTTCGGCAGAGTGCCACGCCCAGTAATGGATAAATGATGTGATGATTATTTATTTATTTATTTAATTTAAAAAAGAATGATAAATATTGCACAAATTAGAGAAGCATTCTTCTTCCCAGAAACTATTCTCGTATCTATTTTGAGCAAAGTAATATATTTCAATGATTTTAAAGTTTCCTAAAAATAAACCAATATCTCACAGACCATTAAAAAACCAACTGAAAAAATCTTTACATCCCAAAATTTCTTATCTTGTAAGCCACGTGGCTACATCCCAACCCATATGCAGAAGATTTTTCAAGAGCCTTTTTTATGTCTCACAGATAATGCACTGTATTTTTTGTCTGTTATGGGAAAAACATGCATGTTTCCTAAAATACATATACATTCTAAAATTGGGTAAATGGATATAACTTCACATGTCATATTTATGAATCTAGCCACTTATGAAAAACATGTGAGGTCGTGTTTTAACCAACGACTGTCTGTTATTTGTTTTGATAAGTAAACTTGAAAAATATTTTAAGACTGAATAACTTGTTTCTATACAGACGTGTGCTATGCTATCAATAAAAACTTAATAGCTGTATTTGCAAATTAAATCGAACATTTGACAATCTGTTATCAACCATTTCTTGATTACATAAAGAAAAATGTTTCAAATAAAACTTACAGAAAACCAATTTTTACTTAAACATTTTTTGCTATAAAATTTGATATATATATATATATATATATATATATATATATATATATATATATATATATATATATATATATATATATATTTGAGATAATTTGAATATGCTATACTAGATTTTGTCGAAATGAGGCGGAAATTTACAGTTGTAGCATAATGGTTGCGCTCTTACTTCACAAGAGAGCGCGGATTAAATCTGCGCCCTTTGCTGATAAAATAGTTTATTAATTTAAATATTGTTTTTGTATAAATTTTGTAATTTTATTTATATTTTAGATTCCTAACGAGAACGATTACTATACGTATATTGTACAATGTTTTATTCAATTTCATGATATGAGAAAACTTGTTGACATTTTTTAAATTTGACAATTATTTTTTTTGCTCTTATTTGAGGTTTCATTGTTTGTTTGTGCCAGACTGTTATTTTACTGTCAAAATTCATTACAGTACTTGTATCGTAATAGAACTCATTACGACACGCTGTTTAGTATTGCACTATTGATATTACGTTATGAAATTAGGTACATAGTTGTTTTTCATATTGATCATGAAAGTCATCTTTTTAAACTAAAAATCGCGTAAAAAGTGATACATTTTTCAACTATTTAAAAAATAGTGTGAAAGAGTAATAATACAATTTCACCATATAACATAATATTGTAATTTTGACATCTTTCAAAATGTTTTTCAATTTTTATCTTCGTAAAATTAATCTAATATCAACATACAAAAGAACATGTATACCTACAAGTAATTAAAGCATCTTTTTTCAAAAAATTGATTGATTCGTGAAAGAAAGGATTTGCTTTTATTATTAGTTGTATAAATAACTATATTTTTTTGATTAAGAAAGTACTGATCCGAACATCACCACGTTAAAAACAAGTATATTCAAACTACACCAAAAGTTGTAGGTTGTTGTAATTAGATTTTCTATTCTGTTGTATAGCATATAAAGTAAATAACTAAAAATAAATCACTGTTAATGTTTCTTGTGGACATTAGGCAAATTTCTAAATCAATATATAATTTAACGGTTGAATAAATGAAATAATTTTCAAAGGGTTGTTTGGGGGCGTGCACATGAAAATAATAATTAAATATTATTGCAATTTTAGCGTGAATGATAATTTAATCCTCGAAGGGGCACGAGGTTCGGTGGAGAGGCGTTCAAGCGACGTAGAAATTACAAACGCACTAAATCTTCCGTAAACACAACGGCAATAAATTCATACAATTATTTATTTTCAGCGGTGCAAGGCACACTCGATTTTCACGAATGATTACTTGCCCAAACAGTCTCTTTGTGTAAATCTTTGTTAATTAAAATTCAAGAACTGATGCTCATCTGTTTGTTCCTTGCCGCGGAAGATCTACAGTCGACCAGAGCTTTGCTCATCAGCTCGACTCTGCGTAGCTCCTCGCTACTTTGCTGCCCGATTGGCTAAAGACAATTGAAGCATAGCTAAACTGTGAATAATATGAAATTAGACGAACCACTGAGTAGAAAGGGGACGAGGAATTCTCTAGACACGTTCAGATGAAATTAAAGAAATGAACCATACTATTGGTTTTCAGTGATTTTGTGTATGCTTCACTAACTTTCACTCGATGAAAATATTTCCGTTTCGCAAATTCAATCTAACATGTTTTTCTGCCGCTATGCTATACTAAATGAAATAAAAACACAAATCGAATAGTTACTAAATTATACATAAAAGAACCTAATCCGGTACTTAACCAACCATAAGTTCAGATAAACTCGGATAATTTAAATAACTTTTGAAAAAACAATTAACGATTAGTGAAATGTCATTTTAGATTGCCAGAGAGCTTCAACTTGTTATCAAATTCAGCACATTTAGTATAACTATTGCAAAAAAAAAAAACAGTAAAAATAAGTTAAGGAGGATCAGTAACACTGTATGTGATCTTATTTACAGAAAGTAAAAGCTAGCTTCTTTACTGTCATATTATATAATTGATATTTATAATGTTAATATTAATGGAATGTTATTATAAATATTACATAAGCATTTCTTTCTCAATACTTTACTTTCTGATAGAGCAATGAATAAATATATGTACTCGTATACTTTATAAATAAAGTATCACATTTACCTCAGATGCTGTATATCCCTCGCCTTCGACTCGATATATGAAACGAAATCTTCGGGAAAAATTTCTCACTTTCTTCCATTGATATATAAATAATTATTAACAATATGACATTTACCTGGATTGTACAAACAAGTTCCTAAGCCACTCCTCTCAGAACTTCATGTATTTTTTATCAATAGTTGGTAACAGCATATTAAAAGTTTCAGGTTATGCTTTCCAGTTTATGTGTTATTTCGCATGTATGAATTATTAGCTACTTAGAACAATAAATAATATGGGGTGTGTTGCTCAGTGGTACACTATGGATTTGAGAAGCTGGGTTCGATTCCCATAGTCCACAAATAAGTTTTACCACATTAGAATTACTCGTACTCATGTGGCTTCTCCACCACTAACATATTTGGGGACCGTAATTTGACGGTAGATAACTGCATTTCTCGCGCATAAATATATCACTTACCGAAATCCGTTACAGTAGAATGTCACATCCAGTAATGGGCAAAAGGCGATAAATTATTTTTTAATTTTATTTCTTGTTTTATTTTAGTATATTTGAAAATTCTGTGATCAGTCATACTAACTGTTATCCAGAATTTTATATAAAATTTCATATTATACAGGCATATACATGAAAAAATCGGAAAAAGTATCTAGTTTTCAACTATGAGTAGTGAAATTGATAATTTTCATGATTTTGGGATGTTTTGGCCATAGATTTGAGATACAAAATTTTGAAGTTGAAAATAATGTTTCAGTTTAGTGTATTTTCGTTTTGACGGCGGCATCTCGTTTTTCTTGTTGAAAAACTGAAATATTTTGTCTCGTGTCAATTTATCTAAAAAGTTACCCTTCTTTAGAAAAAGTGGGACAACAAAATAATTAATATTTGAATTCTATAAAATGTTTCCTAAGAAACAAGACAACCTTCGAAAAAAATTATGCAACAATAAATGATTATGTTGCCTAAAAGGATACATGTGAATTTTTTCATAATTTTTTGATACATTTTTAAAATTTTAGTTTTTTTGAACTGAAGAATTTTAAAATGTCATGATTTTTTTATTCGAAAAGGTTCAAATTTCCAAAAAAAAATTCAAAGTACAGAAATTGCTTAGAATTTACCAAAGAATTTTCTGAGATATTTCCAAATTTTCCTGAAGTTAAATCAAAAAATATTTTTAAAATGTGTCAAAAAAATCGCACGTATTCTTTGTTGAATCCTAATAATTTTTTGTTTCATAATTTATTTCGTAGGATGCCTTGTTTCTTAGTAAAAATTTGATAGAGTGAAAATATTAATTATTTTTTCTACTCACTTTTTCTAAAGATAAATTGATATAGACAAAATATTTCAGTTTTTTGACAAAAAACGACATGCCGATGTCAAAACGAAAAATAAACCAAATTCAAGCATTATTTTCAACTTTAAAATTTAGTTTCTTAAATATTTGGCCAAAATACCCCAAAATCATAAAACTTATCAATTTCGCCACTCACAGTTGAAAACTAGATGCTTTTTCCGATTTTTTCATGCCCTTCAAAAATATATTAAGAGAAAGTAAGGCAGTATACAATTATAGAAACAAGAATTACTGAAAACAAAATAAATATACATTTACATTTAGAAAAAGTATTAAATATAAAACTCACTTTGTTTGCAAATTGTTAATCTGACGCTGTACATTTGAATTTTAAGGAAGTAGATAATAAGAAAGTTTATTTACTTGGATTAGAGATACGTGTTATTTTAGTTTAAAAATCACATCTCTTGGAACTTAACAAGAAACTAAGAAACATCAAACAAATATTACAGCAAGTAAATACGTCTCTCATAAACACGGTGGCTTGGATATCATAACTGACACTACATCTGTCAAGTGAAACAAGCGCAGGGGAAAAACGCACGTAAAAACAGTGCGAATAAGGTCGTTGCCACGGAAACAAGCTTCATAACATCAACATAGGAAACGCTGCTGCTTCTGTTTGATACTATCTGTTTATGTGTATGTGTGTTTAATATTCTCTGACATACTTTTAATGCGCTTCGTGTAAATATACAGCCATTGGAAAAATTACGATTCTGAACTAAGCTATTTGTGAATGGACATTTCAAGTTAAATATGGCATATTTCAAGTTGTATGCTGAATAGCAGTGAAAGGTAGATTGAAACATCAATTAAGGCATTTTAATTTCAGAAAGATCGAGCTTCGCTCGGGAAATAATAATAAGTTTAAAATTAAAAATAAGAAATATATCATGATATATTTTGTGCGGTTATCAGCCGTCAAATCACGCCCCCCAAATATGTTAGTAGTGAGGAAACCACAGGGGTAGTTTTAAAATGGTGAAAATTTAATAGGGAAAATATCCTAACATTTGTCTAAGTTCCACAATAATACAGCAACTGAGTCAACCTACTAAGTCATCGTCAATTGCTGGTCAGTTCAACCCTTAACCATAGACGCGTTTCGCTCTACTGGAGCTCATCAGTATGGTGCCATCCACTATTCAACTAGACCAACTTACTTAAAGATTTGTTCCATTTCGCAATTTAACTTTGTCAGTTCAACTCTGTCGTTACCACTGTTCACTAGTCCCTAGTTGGTCTAGTTGAATAATGGGTGACACCATACTGATGAATTCCAGTAGAGTGAAACGCGTCTATGGTTAAGGGTTGAACTGACCAGCAACTGACGATGACTTAGTAGGTTGACTCAGTTGCTGTATTATTGTGGAACTTAGACAATTGTTAGGATATTTTTTCCTATTCTTTTTTGTTACTTAAAGATTTGTTCCATTTCGCAATTGACATTTTTGTCGTTGTTTATGGTGAAAATTGTTTGTCGCCTGTGGAAGTCGAACCAGGGTTCTCAGGATCCACAGGCCGACTTGATACCAAGAAATAGATAAAAGAAACAATTATTCTACAAATTGAAACTTAATTAGTATTTTAAGTAAATACTTAATAATTAATTAAATGAAATGTAATTATAAAGAGATAAATTGGATACCGCCAGGATTTGAACCTGGGACCTAACCTGTTAAACCAACTAAGTTGGATTCAAATCTGATTTATTTCAGTTTGCTCTCTATTTTTGCTATGTGTCATAGACAACCTCGAGCCCATAATTCTTTCATATACCTACTGAAAAACTTAACACGAGAGGCATCTGCAGTGACACTGTTATTTAAGGAGAATATTTACTAATTGAAATTTAATTAGTATTTTAAGTAAACAATTGATGAAATGAAATTTAATTATAAAAAGAAAAATTGAAATACCTCCAATTCATATTTCTCAGGTTCAAACCCTGGCAGTATCCTCAGATTTCTGTTTATAATTAATTTTTTTCTTCCCCAATTTTCATTTGAATTTTCGCTCATATATCGAAAACAGTTGGTGATATCGAGTTTACTTTGGTCTCAACCAATTTCTTGGGTTGCCCAAAAGTGTTCACATGCCTATATTTTAAATAAATAAATATGAATTAATTTTCTTCCCAATTTTTTTTTTCTTGTAAAATTATTTTTCCGAAGGATGAGATCTAGATAACAAGACTTTTTGAGACAAAAAAATATTAAAATACCAAATTCATTAGAAGCCAGAGCCGATTTCGAGATTGCTTGTATTAGAGTACAGAATCAGAAAATGGGATTATCACCAAGACTTGAACCTGGAACTTTTGAACTCTGAGCAAATGAAAAAATTGAAAGGCTATTTAGAACTTTGTGAATGCAACTTTGTAACAATAAAATAATATTATGACTTCACTAATTGTAATTAGAATAAAACATGGAGAACCCGAATCCGATTCCTAATTTTGTGACACTTCACGAGTTTATGCTAAAGAGAGTGTCACGTACTACTCGTAAAATGGGTACAATGATGTGATGATATATTTATAAGATTTATTTATTAATATGTATGTGAAAATATGGCGCAATCTGGTTAAGTTAAGATAACTATGTATCAAATAAGCTAGGAAGTGTCAACGTTATAAACGTAACAAAATTAATATTTATATATGCGAGCAATTTTATAATATGTATCATAATTATATCATGGAATTCCACAGGCTTCTCAGATCATAAAAATACGCATAGTTTATAAAACAAGACAACCTAACATAATTATAACTAACAGAAAACACGAGTATTAAAACAAACATAAGCGAGCTGTCTTTGTGACATGGCGTTCACATGCGCAAGTGCTTGCGCTAAGGCAAGCATACGCTCGCGCACAGAGCCGTGATGATTGAACAAGAACAGATTTCGCGATGTGGTTTTGTTTATCGTAGAGTGTTGCAGTTGTACGACAGAAAAATTCTTTGAGTTACATCATTTACGTCATCTGAAATAATATTATGATAGATATCATTTTTAGATTTCCATGAGTATCTCATGTGTTCATGTATCTACATTTTAAATAACTTTCATGGTAAACAGAAATTTAATTTTATATTTGTATATAGTTAATCGAGCCATTGAGCGTGTTAAGACAATGTTTTGGGGTCCTGAGGACGCAGTATCTAAAACTTGTATTGGAGTTGAAAATTATTCTTCTATTTCATGCTCAGTCGGCAATAATTTGCCAGCAAGAAAACTATTTCTTTATACTAATTGAAATTAAAAATTGGCTTTTGTTGACAATTAACAGGCTGTGAAGTGCTACTTTTACAGATGAGGCTATGAAAAAACAACAAATTATGCATTTCTGATTTAATTTAATAGATATAATTACAACCGCATACCGCTTCTTTAATCTCGGATGGGGTTAATATTACTTCGTCACTTTCCATTGTATATTATAAATTTTATTAATAAGTGAGTGACAACATTAAAAAAAAACAGCGTGGCATTTATGTAATAATAAACATTATATGGGGTAATGGCACAGTGGTATCAAGTCGGCCTGTGGATCCTAAGAATCCTGGTTCGATCCCCACAGCCGACAAAACATTTTCACCAATTTAAAATTACCCCTGTGGTTCGCCACCACTAACATCTTTGGGGAACCGCACTTCACGCACATAAATATATCACGTACCGAGATCTGCTTCGGCAGAGTGCCACACCCAGTGATGGGTAAAGGGCGTGATGATATATTTATTTTATTTTATTTTATAAACATTAAATATGTTTTTACATAGCCACCGTTTAACAAATGTATAGCAACAAGATGGCTATGATGATGTTGCTAATATTAAAAATATTGAAAATAATAACAAAATTAATAATAATTATAACAATGGCAAGAAAATTTTGTTTTCAATACGACAGATTTATTGCTTAGGAGATTCATGAAACTCTAGCCGTGATAAATCTCCATTTTTTTGCGGACTTAAATAAAGAACTATTACATATTTTTCCTTAATTTATTTGAATTTATTGTTAATTAGTTTTATGCAGGGACGGACCGTGAAATATATAGCTTTCCTTGTTGTTTTTAAACATCAGAAATTAAATTAAATTTTTATGGGGCGGCTAGCTCAGTGGTATGAAGTCGGCCTGTGGATCCTGAGAACCCTGATTCGATTCCCATAGGCGACAAACAATTTTCATAATTTCAAAAGCTACCCCTGTGGCTCCTCCACCACTAACATCTTTGGGGGCCGTGATTTGACGGCTGGTAACCGCACTTCTCGCGCAAAATATATCACTTACCGAGATCTGCTTCGGCAGAGTGCCACACCCAGTAATGGGTAGAAGGCGTGATGATACATTTATTTATTTATAGAAATTATTTTTAAATTTCTGTTTATTGAAGATATTAAAAATAAATAAATTTGCCCGAAACTATTTTTCTGATGATATTTTCATTGCCATGGAACCAATTATTGAAATATACATTAATTTTAAAAGAATATTAAATGTGGAAATGAATAAAATTGTTGGGGTATTTTGTGTTAGAATGTTGATATTTAATTGTTTCATATGAAATATTTAGCCACATTTGAAAAATAATCAAATTATCACGCTTTTATTTTTCTGAAAAATAATACATCACGTAAAAAACAACAATTTATAAAAACAAACTGGAATCTAAATGCAGACATCCATAGTTCCTGGCACGTGCTTTTGGCGTAAGGTTCCTGTTATTGTACACAAAACATGTTTCAGAGTAAATGAAAGACCAATATTTTTTCTTTTCTCTTCCACGTGTCCCTTAATGGTTTGCAGCGTTGATAGCACACGCGTTTCGCACGTGGCGGACGGCACTCAATGATACGGAACCAGTGGCGGACGTCAGATAAGGAATCACTAAATTTAAATTTTGAAAGTTTCCACAGCAAATTTATCAGCCGAAGAATGCCCGACGAAAAGAACTTATTTGATAATAATACACATGTGGAGCGTACGTCGAATGAGAAATTAATTAAAAAGCTGTATAGGAGAGATTAGAGGGATGTGATTGAAGATTTGTAGCGTGATGAATGAAAAGATCCAAGTTTAAGGAATAAATGAACTTATATAGCGACAACGTAAATGTAGTTGAAGCAAAGATGAAGAGTTAGGATGAGAATGTTTGACAAACATTGATTCATTGATGAATTTGATGAGTGGATGTTTTGTGAATGTTTCAGGAATTCGTGTTACCCTATTTGATGGGATATAGCGTGATGTTATGTATGTATGTATGTATGTAAGTATGTAAAATTAGAATAAATTAATTTGACAAAAATGTAAGAGAGAGTTATTAAAAGATTTTTTATTTTGTTTATTAATCAGCTTCAATTTGTACGAAAATTAATGTTTTTGCCTCTAGATTGATGATTTATTAACACATCGTTTTACATGTACAATCTTTAAAAAACACACATGTGTTTTAAGTCAGTTTATAATAATCTTATCTGTATTATTTAAGTAACCTATTATTATTTTGTAATAATCATATAATTCTTTGTAAATCAATGTTATTGCAGTTTAACATATTACTTTACTCTTATGTACACACCTTAATTTTTGTCTTACTAATTTTGGATTATATATTTTCAATTTCTTATTGAATTGGTACTATGTTTTCATACATGTAAATGTTAAGGGCCAGTTTTTCAATCACCGGTTAATGTTAATCATGATTAAATAATAATGAAAACCATGGTTTCCATTATTATTTTATCATGATTAATACTAATCAAGAAAAAACCGGCGATAGAAAAACTGGCCCTAACTGTAAGAACAGCTTCAGCCCAACTTCACTATAATACAGTTTTTTATAATAAGTATTATTAAAATACACATAAGTATTGCAAACTAAATGATAATTTAGATTTATGTCTTTCATGTAAATTGCTAAAAATCCAAATCTGGAAATAAATAATATAAAAAATAAAATAAATATATTATCACGCCTTCTACCCATTACTGGGTGTGGCACTCTGCCGAAGCAGATCTCGGTAAGTGATATATTTTGCGCGTGAAGTGCGGTTACCAGTCGTCAAATCACGGCCCCCAAAGATGTTAGTGGTGGAGGAGCCACAGGGGTAGCTTTTGAAATTATGAAAATTGTTTGTCACCTGTGGGAATGGAACCAGGGTTCTCAGGATCCACAGGCCGACTTCATACCACTGAGCTAGCCACCCCATAAAATAAATAATGTGAGTGATAAACTGCAAATAATTAAACATAATATGGTAATTGCAAAAAGAACTGTCAATTTAATTTGCCATTTCAACTGCAATAACAACAATATTTCAAATTATGCCGTATTTCTTTTGTGGTACCTATTTTCGTAATTTGTTTAAAGTAGTTCTAGTGTGACGGTGGCGCCGTCGGTTGTCGAGTGGCGAAACTGACGCTCAAAAAAATATAAAAATTGAATAAAATAAGTGTTTTATACCTATTATGATTTGAATATTATGAATTGTTAACAGGTTGTTGGTCTAGTGAATTTTCAAATACCGTCCCAAATTGGGATTCTTAATTTTTCGTTAAAAACAAGGCTTTGCATGGGTATATATGCATTACTAAACGAAAAAAAACTTTCTCCTTCTGATACAATATACATGGATAGTTTTAGAACATCATACTAGTTTTTCAAATGAAACTGCAAATTTTTAGAGGCACACAAACCAAATATGTGCGATTCGGAATGATGATCGCCATAAACCCCGTGTATAAGAACTCAACTTTACAAGCGAATATATTTGTTCACAAACGATGAATTTGTTTCATATTTTAACAGGATACGTATGACTATCCAATGTTTACGTGCGCCAAATTTCATTCGAATCTGCAAAAAAAAATTTCAGGCTAGAACTACTTTAAGTAAAAATTAGTTAAAATAATATATTAATTTTCTTTTCATTAAGTTCTGTTTAGTGGTTAAAAGCATTTTTTGTAACATTTGTAAAAGATATTGGACATTTGGCGATAGCAAACATTCAATGATCGAAACCAGAGCCCACTTCAGTAATCTTCAAGGGTCGCAGGTCACTTGCACTTCTTTGCCGAGATATAAAAGGTTCCGTCGCAGCACCCTGCGTTTCCAGACTGTCACATTCGATTTCATCCGTGGTACATCCTCAGGCACCATATCTGCATCTCTCTCACACTGTCACTTCTTACGGTTGTGTTGTCTCACTCAATTCAGCAGAAGTGTTACTATCGAGACGACTCTTGTCTTTTTATCTGGAGATAGCTTTTTGTTTCAATGTCTGTTTTTTGTTTTTGGGTGACATAATTTACAACGACAGGTTGATGAGATGTAAATGCATTTCTGTATTAGGAAAGTATTTTATTTTTGGATTATTAGAATTTTGAGATAATGTTCGTGTAAAGGTCTATAGAACCTGATATAATTTTCGAAATGCATTTCAAAATTGGTTGCCAATTTAATTTCGAACCTTGTTATTTGACTAAACACCAATTTAAAAACAAAACGTTTTGATTATCGCTATCCTTCTCGCACTGTTCTTCCACTCATCCATAATTACATGTTATCAGAGCAATCTAATTTCAATGCGATTAATAATATTTAATATCGCTTCCTGTAAGACTTAAGAGCATCTTGTATCTTTGTCTGTTATATCTGTTTGAAAGAAATGAAAAACACGTCAGGTTCTGACATCATCGTAGCCCCTTTGATAATGATGACGTTTTTGAAATTGCTGTATTCGCATCCATCTGAAACAGTAAATTAGTGTTTGCTCCAATGGGACTTCGTCCAAATAAAAACAACCGAGTTTTAACTAAAATAAAAAGTAAATGCAAAAAACTAAATTATTAAATCTTGAAAGAATTAACAAATGCTGAATGAACGTTTGTCGGCAAACAGATATTCATCCATAATTGATGAACAACAATTAGTGGTAAATATATTTTTATCTGATCAGACGAAAAGTGACTCTTTCGTCGATTGTTTTTGATTCGAAAAATGCATTATTATAGTACGTTACAGTCATTGCTAGGCAACAAGAAATACATTTTTAAAATCATTTTTCACCCTAGTCGTTGCCATACAACAAGAAATAATAGTACGGAATAGGTACTCGTTTTTATTGTCCTAGAGCAGAAAGTAGTTTATTGCCGTTCGTGCTTGGATATTTTTGACTGTGGCTCAGCAGAAAGCAACAACAATGTAAGAGCGGCCAGGGCACTTTCTGCTCGAGGTGCACACACTATTTTTATACGGCTATTTAAAACTGTTATTAGTGGCAAGCGGAAATGTTATTTTTTTACTACTATTGGAGATAATCGGGAATGTACTTTCCGTTGTTAAATGGCTGCTGAAATAGCATACTTTCCGTCAAAATCGTATTAAAATCATTTCTCCGGCCTAGGCTGGAAAAGCTATTGCACGAGTTTTGTACAATGCTTTTTGTAACGAGCTATAATTACATAATCGACAATGAGGAAATTTATTAAATTTGAAGCGTGAATTTATATTGACAGTTAAATATGCCATGAATTGACATTTGTTATTTAAAAACAAATCGTTTATTTTTTCTCGTAAATTTTGTTAAAAATATGTCTGATTGATGGCGTTATAAGCTAATGTCTCTATTTCTTTAATAAATTCATTTATGTGTGTCTATAAGTACAATTAGCGTTTTAATAGTAAAAATTTAGAATAATAAAACACACCCATTTTCATGGTTCTAATTATTGACTATTAAAACGCTAATTGTACTTATATTATACACTCACATTTAAGGAATTTATAAACGGAATAGAGACATTAGCTTACTATAACGCCATCAATCCGACATATTTTAACAAAATTTACGAGAAAAAATAAACAATTTGTTTTCAAATAACCAATGTCAATTCATGGCATATTTAACTGTCAATATAAATTCACGCTTCAAATGTAATAAATTTCCTCTTTGTCAATAATATATTTTTTGCTAGTTACAAAAAGCTTCTACAAAACTCGTGCACGAAGACGCCATTTGCACCATTCGCGCAAATTAAAGCACTCGCTTTGCTCGCGCTTTAAAATACGCTCATGTGCAAAGTATGTTTTCGCGCACTTATTATGTAAATAGTTATTACCATTCTGTTATTTCCCGTTGTCTAGAAATGACTATAACCTATCGGGATAAATGATTAATTTCGTTTATAAATAAAAAGTAAATCAACAAATTTAGTATAATTCGATCGGATAAAATTTAGTTTTTTTACGACCACTAAGATACCTGCTCTAACCTTTCATACCCGAGCGAAATGAGTACTACTCCATATCAGTTGTACAATGTACTATTGTGCAACACGTTGGAGAAGTGAACTTTCATAGACTCCGGTAGTTACAGGACTCAGCGAATTCCTCGTTCCATAATTGGTCACCATCGTCCAGGAATATATCACTTTTCCATCTAGTCATACAATATAATATTACCAGAAGTGAATCAAAAGCTATTCAGATCTAATTTTAGTTCCATAGTCTGAAACAGAAATTTATTTCTGCAGAACAAGAACTTAATCCAAATTACAGTACTGGGTATGATAGTTCATATATATTTTAGTTTGAGTGTGTTTTGAATGCTGTAACGCTAACTACACCACCGTAAAGTCTGATTGTAGTATATAAATTTATTGTATCGAAGATAACATCTTTAACATTTGGAATCGTACATTTTACATTGCCAAACGAATTTAGAAATATTTTGAGTGCGGAATATGCACAGTTCTAAATATTCAAGTTATTGTGCATGAATGAAATTTGGACGAATCATGATTGGATGAAACGCTATTTTACTGTCAGGAACAGGTGCTACTACTACTTTTGAATAATTGGTTTCCGCTGAATGTAGTCAGAATGAAATATTTGCCAGATCCAGACACCAGCAAAATTTGAGATCTTTATTTATTAACTGTTTAAAAATAACAAGATTGATAAAAAACTAATAAGTTAACACGTTCTTAGTTTTTATCTATAGAAAATTAGTTCGTGCATCCGTAATTATTGACAGATGAAATATGCAAATATAATTTATGTACATACATGTTTATTATATGTCATACACATTATAGTTCATATATAATTTTCTCTTCTTCTAATTACAAAGTAACATGCAAACTATAAAATGAAAGAAAAACTAAAACCAGCAGTTGCAAAAACTTTAGTTTATTTTCCATTTATTAACCCCATCAAATTATATTAATATGATGCTGGCATATTAAACAAAAATGTTATATATGTATCTCTAATTGTCTAATTTCTTTTTGGTTTTTGCGCATTTAAGGCACTCAATAATTATGACTTAATTCGCTACAGTGTTCGATAGGGGCAAATGTATCAATAATTGTACGCGACAGTATACAATTGTTTCTTGTGTACCGGGTGTTCGGTTAGCCACGCTGCTAATGCCTACCCACATTGTGTCAAGAAGACCGTAAAGGCGGTGTGTATGTTTCTGTTAATAGCGTAATTAATGAGGAATTAATATTTCGTTATTTCGTAGAAGCTCACTTTATCGTTTAACCAGGTACATACTGAATAAATTATGCAATGATTCTCATGAAACCAAATCATTGCAGGATCAAAATTAACATAATATTCACATCGAGTAAGAGCCAACTACCAGTTAAATAAATTTATATTTTAGTTGTCAAATGTTCTTAAAATCAAATAAAATTAAATAATTTTTATTTGTACATTCTAATTGAAAATAATTTAAAAATATTTCTAAGCAAAAAATCAACTGTTAATTCATCACCTTTCATAGGTTGTCTAGTATTAGCGTTTATCGAATTCCAAAGAAAAATAAATACATTATCACATTTTGTATCCATTTTTACTTTCTTATACGTATAAGGAAGTATTGGCATCGTGAAAAAAATCTTTGACGAGATTTTCGCGGAAATACGTGTTTTGAGGTCCACTGAATCCGTTTTGATCATTTTCTCAGTGATGTCTGTGTGTGTTTGTGTAGATAGATGGATCGATGGATGGCTGTTTCCGAGTGTGCAATATCTCATGAATGAGATAAGATTTGTTAACGAAACTTGGTAATTATAAGTTTCATGAAAATACGAAGAGCTGAGTTGATTTTGAATGAAATTGAAAAACCGGAAGAGGAAGTTTACTGGACACACAAAACAATAAATTCTATTTATTTCAAAAATGGAATCAGTTACGAACATTTGGAACAAAAAATGTTATTTGCAATTTTCCTGTATATGCGTCTAATTTTGAGAAAAACTAATTTTTATATTTAATAATATATTTCAATAATCATAGTAGCATTAGATACAAAAAACATAAATTTTAATTTTTGCTTTATCTAGTTATCTATGTCTTTTTTCGGAAAAACAAATACATAATTAAAATGGTCAACTAATTTGGCAATTTTTCCACAATTTAATCGACTTCGTATCTCACGGTTCTTGAGATACCAAGGGTTAGGTTCGAGAAATGGACATCCTGTATATGCTATGCATCATCAGTAAAGTTAGACATAAAGTAGTCTACATTACTAAAAAATTATACGTAAACAAATTTGATAGTTTATATGTTTCAAACAGATAAATGCTGAATTACTGAAAAACTAAATTACATGTTTAATAATATTATATAAGATTCATATATTCTAAATATTAAATATGCTGTGTATAAGAAAGTCGTGTGGTAACCACACCAGATTTTTTGGCTAGTTAACAAATATTTTTTATCAGATCTCACAAATATAGGACTGATGATGATCAAAATTTGAATGTAGATTGCAAGATCATGTACGACAGTTGGTTTGATTGACTTGTTATTTTTAAACACCAGAAATTATTCTTAAATTTCTGTTTACTGAAGATATTAAAAATAAATATATTAAAAAATATATTCCAATAATCATAGTAGCAATAGAAACGAAGAAGAAAACATGTTTAACATTTATATGTCAAATAATAATTGTCAAAGGCAAGGAGCAAGTCGTAAGTGTTCAATTCAGCGTTCTTGATGCTATATCAATTTCATTGATCAAATAGTAAACAATTTTATATTTCTATTTCTATTAATATAAGTTTATTTATATAAAATTTTGTTAGAAAGTTGATTATCTGTAATGAAAATTAAAAAGAAAAAATATTAAATATGCTGTGTATAAGACAGTCGTGTGGTTACCCACTCCAGATTTTTATTATAACAAATCTTGATAAGTGGTATATTTATGCACGTGAAATGCGGTTACTAGCCGTTAAATTACGGCCCCAATAGATGTTGGTGATCGGGGAATCACAAGGGTAATTTAAATGTAGCCAGAAATGCTTTTTAGCTGTGGAAATCGAACCTGGGTTCTCAAATCCACAGGCTGATTCGATACCATTAAGCCACTACCCATAAAGCTGTATGATATATTAGCTGTATTCCATTTGCCACTTGGTTCATTTAAATCAGTTCAGATAAATTAGACAACATGAACTAAATGAAGTGAATTAAGCAAACTGATGCACTTATTGGGATGAATTACTTCAAAGTAAATTAGAATCAGTAATTCTAGTACTGAATATAAAGTCAGCGAAGTAATCTAACGAAATAAATAACTGATCTGGTTCAGTAAATCTCGGTTAGATCTGATCCAAATGGCAAATGAAATACGTCTATTATACCATTTGTATCTGAAATATTTTTATTTTCTCAAATTATATTAGAGGGAAAGTATTGTAATTTTGATGAATCTTCATGTTTTAGACTTTCTTTAAATTTTTTCTAACCTGATTTAGGAATATTTAACAGCTAGAACAACTCATTTTCCACGAAGTTATATGCAATCAATCCAGAAAATAGTAGGTACCTTTATAGCAAAACACTTATTTCATTTGCTGCTCCATGTTAGAAGAAAAGTTAAATTTCTAAATAAAATATTAAACAATTATTAACTAATTATTAAACGTTGATTATTTTGGAATTAGGTAAAATTTTAATTGCGTGTGGCATGTATGGCAATTTTGATATAAATAATTACATTTATCAGAAAGCAGTATCTACTTATAGAAATAATTCTAATTAGCACAAAGTAATGTCTTAATTTAGATATTTAATTATAATTTACCTTAAGAGTTAAGACGGTACCACACGAAAGGTAGAAAGAGACAGAGTATTTTAATTATTTCTTCTATAGCGAGGTAAAGTATTAGGCAGACAAAGATAGAGCATCACTTGTTCGGTTTTCATTTTCCCCCATTGTTTCACGAAAAACGATTATTACGGAGAAGTTTAGGTAAATATTTAATTGAAGACAGTGAAGATGCCGGTAAGAAAGACCGCTATCTTCTCGGCTGCGCTTGCTATAAAACGCGAGATCTGTGTGAAATTATGAACGGTTATATTAAAAACGTTGATCAAAAAAGAAACTCTGCCTCGTTTTAACTGCAGTTTTTGCATAGAATTCAAATAAAATACAGCGTGCGGTGAACGCGGATAAAACTTTACAAATTAATTTTTGGTGATCCATTTCTCTCCAGGTTACCTTCCTTGTGTTGTTTTTAATTCACAACGGACCAATTTTATACTCCGTAAATATATTGCTCGACATTACATCAGCACTTAGATGCCTTTATACAATTTTGAGAAATAAAAGTAATGTAGGAGAGCTGCATTCAGTATCAAGACTAGTAGTGTTTGAGTAATAAAATTTTCATGCTATAAAAAATTTACTTCAAATTGGTAAGACTGATACATAAATCAAATTTCTGTTGTAGACAGTGACATTTGAAAATTTAAATTTGTGTACATTTACAATCCATAAACAAAATCGTTGTTTTCTTTATCCACATTCTTGTATTTCTTAAAATTACACACAGAAACAATCTGAATTATTTTTGTCACTCAAAATCATATTAGCTGTCAAAGCCCTGACATATCATATTTTATTTATTCTAAAAATGACATGACAAATAGTAACTGTGGAAAAAAAGTTCCCTAGAATTGTATTGCCAGTACGGCACCATTCTTCTGTTGGTGTTGATATCGCAAATCGTAACGAAAGCTTGAGGGAGTTTAATCATCATCATCAATTGATATCTGCTTGACATACGAGGGCAGGGTGAAAAGTCCCTGAAAAATGAAACAAGAAATTATTTATTTGGTCAAAACATACTTTATTTCTCAACATAATCTCCTTGTAGCTCAATACACTTCGTCCAACGTTTTTCTAATTTTTCGATCCCTTCCAAATAATACGATTTTGGCAATCCTTCAAAATAGGCGTTTGTCTCAGCGATGACCTCATCGTTGGAGCCAAATCTCTTTCCGCCGAGCCATTTCTTCAAGTATAGAAATAGATAAAAATCGCAGGGGGCCAAATCTGGAGAATATGGTGGATGATGAACCAATTCGTAGCGCAATTCATGCAATTTTGCTATTGCGACTGCGCTTGTTGTCAACAGAGAGAAAATACGGCACCCATCTGACAGATAGCTTTCTCATATCCAAAAATTTATGCAAAATGTTCCGTACTCGTTCGGTTGAGATGCTCATAGCTTCAGCAATCTCGTGCACTTTAACTCGCCGATCGTCCAATATCATACCATGGATTTTATCGACGATTTCTGGCGTTGTAACCTCAATTGGACGGCCAGAACGTTCGGCGTCCTTTGTGGTCATACTACCACAACGAAAATCAGTAAACCACTTGTGAATCGTTCCAATCGATGGTGAGGAGTCCCCATAATGTTTAGCAAGCGTTGCTTTGGTTTGCGTAATGTTTTTTCCACGCAAGAAATTATGTTTAATCAAGATGCGAAATTCACTTTTTTCCATGTTTTCAAAAATCTTCAAGGTTGCTTGCTTTCGATGGGCGTCAAAACAGAAATGAATGACATATCTTTCAAGACAACTCAAAAACTTCAGAAAAAATATCCCCAAAAATAGTTATACAAAACTGAATTTTACAACACTGTTTTTGACAAAAACAGTTGCACAAAATTCACTAAGTAAATGCGATCAGAGTACTCCACACCTGTTGACTTGTTTGTATAAAAGATGGCTCTAGTAGTTATTTATAATGAAAAGATATTCATTATTTATTAAAATTTATAAATATGAAATAAATTTTCTACAAATTGTTGTAGAAAATTAAATTGATTATTTTTCTTCAAGAGCTGGTCAAATTTGAAAAGAATTATTTCATTAAAAAAACTTGAAATTGTCATAGCTCTCGGTACATTATGACTATTCAAACTCATATAAAGATAAGCTGCAACACTTCATAAGTATTGTGGTTAAATCCTACATGATTGGTTGCTTTGACTACCTAAATTTTTGGAAAGGGATCTACGTTTACGCGTACGATCCCATATTATTAAATACAAACATATTATATAGTTGGAGTTGCTCAGTGGTATTTGATCTGACTGTGCGTTTGAGAACTTAGGTTCGATTCTCTACAGTGGACAAACAATTTTCACCACGTTGAAATTACATTCATGGCTTCTCCTGCACTAACATTTTTGAGGCCGTGATTTTATCGGCTTGTAAGCGTACTTCACGTAAATAAATATATCACTTACCGAGATCTGCTATGGCAGAGTGCCACACCCAATAATGGGTAGAAGGCGTGATTATATATTTATTTTTATTTATGGTACAAAGGGTCTACAGTGAAATCCGAAGCACTCAGACACAGTTGTATTTATTTAATATGGATTTAGAGTCAGCAAGATTTGAATCCACAACCTCTTGATTGTTTATCAATAATGGGTAAAAGGCGTGATGATATATTTTTTTCCTATTTCGGTGTTCTTATAGCTTTATAAACGCATTGTAAACACGTTGCTAAGGAGATCTATAAGCGCACTGATTTTGGCGCTTTTTATTTTGTAGGAGTGGTATGAATGGTATTAAATCTGACAGATGAATGACATATAACCTCAAAATTGTAAATTGTCGGTGTTGAAATATTACTAACAGAATATGCTAGAATCAGACAAAATTCAAAACATTCACAATACAGAAAAAAATATTGATAATTTAAAAAAAAATATGATATTTCAATTGTCTGTGTTATGAGAACAGCTACCAACACGAATGATAAAAAGCACCAAATTATATTTTTGACAAGTCGCAGAATTATAAAATTACCTCAATAGAAATAAAGTATAAAGAACACGTTTCATAAGGCCTGTTAACGCATCGTCCTTTGTAAAACTCGCAGCAGAGTGGCTCGTTTTCCAAATTTGGACTCGTGCGTTAACAGATTGCCTTATGAAACTAGTTCTTTAATATACAGAGTGATCAAAAGGAATTGTTACAGTTAGCAATAAAAAAAAATACTTGAAATTGGTAAGCCTGATACATAAATTCATTTCCTATTGTTGACAGTGACATTTGATAATTTATATTTAAATTTGAGTACATTTATTATTACATTTATTTCTAAACTATTTCTCTTACTTAAAAAGTCAAAATTCTATTCGCTGTCAGACTCCTGCCATAACCTATTTGTATTTATTAGAAATGTCAAATAGCATTTCCGCCTTTACCTGGTGTTGTGCCAACTGTGGAATAAAAAGATCCCCAGATTTGTATTGCCAACTGTAACATTTCCTTTTGATGACTCTATATTATTATATGTAATTTCGATTTGTTTTTAATTATATATTGAAACCAATTTCAAATTTTTAGTTTTGTTGATGAATTCAGTATTCTCTTTTAGATTTTTCTATATTTTCAACTTTTCACCCTGCCCTCGTAGGTCCTAAATGCTTTCTTCAATTTCTTTTACCCACAGCCACCCTTTTCATTTCAACATAATTTCTTCCTTCTTACACGTCGTCTACCATCTTTCTCCTACACCTACTCTTTTACATTCTCCTTCTACTGTCCCTTCTATCACAGTTACAGTAAGTAGGTTCAAAAGTAAGGGGTAAAAATGTGCGTGATAAAGTTAAAAGAATGTTTTCCTTTTGTACAAGTATTAACATAATTATGCGTCCAAGAATCAGTGTACTTTTGCTTTGATTGCAAGTATATGTACACAATCTAACAAAATATCAAGAAACATATTTTGCATTGCGATAAAAAGTGCACAATATCAAAAGGTAAAACTTAAAATATTAAAAAAATCAATCATGTCTAACAACTTTAACCTAGTTTACTTCTCACGAAACGAATTCACATCTACAAATACGATTCATTTTACTAGAAAACACAAAACTTCGAAACTACCTCAATCACGAGTGTTTAATCCGTATTTATCCTTGCTACATAGCATTGCCATCGTGTGTGAACCTTTCCATACATTCACACATCTCCGTAGAGTGGACCAAGCAATTCAAAGCCAAACATTGCAATCTACAAAGGGGAGAAATTGTCTGTGAAACTTTGGTCGACAGTTTGAAACGTGCTTAGATGTGATTGCATGTTTCTCGCACCTACGAACAAGAACCCCCATGGCATGCGAGCGTAGGAGTTTTCCTGTGGTGGAAATGAGGAAAAGCGTGTGCCGATCTCGTGAAATGGTGGCAGCGATGCTTGTCTTCGTTTCTGAGTACGTTACGTGGATTACCAACTGATATATCAGAAGTGAGTGGGATTATACGTTCATCAAAATATGTAATGCAATGCACACGATCTCTCGTTCTCGCGCCGTGATTTAATTTCTATTTGTTTTTTGCGTTCCACTGATGGAATTGGTCTTAGTTTTCCACATTCAGAAAAGATCACGTTTGCTTGGCAAGATTGCGTATTCTTTTTTTATAGCAGAAATTTGTTTTTAATTTTATATGTATAAAACAAGTGCTGAAATTTTAATTTTATTTTGCTATACAGTATGAATCCTATTTCAATTATTGAATCTGAATCACTTGTTCACAGTTTTGATAGTTTTGAACTTGCAAATTATCTCTAAAGAAACGTAAATTGAATTATAATGACAAAATTGGGATACCGCCAAAATTTGAATCTGGGACCTATGAATTCCGGTCATATGTTTTAAACCAATCAACATAACTAGAGAGAAATATTGGAATAAAATCAGATTTGAATCCAGGGCGACTGTAACTGGTTGGTTTAAACCATATTATCGGATTTCATAGGTCTTATGTTTACATCTTGGTGGTATCCCAATTATTCTCAGTAATAATATAACAAGAGAGTGAGAATAAATTGAAAATAATTTGACAGATCTTTCGACAACTTTTTGCCAGGCAATAATCACGAAAGCCCGTAGAGCTTGAGTGGCTATTGCCAAATGGCAGAAAGATACTGGAGAATTATTTTCTAATTTATTGAACTCTCGAGTTATATTTAATTAGATTATTTTTTGACTTAGCTATTCATGTCGATTCATCTAAATTAAAAGATTTTTAATATAATCAATATCGATTGATTACTTATTAATGTATTCTTGGCAGTTATTTTCAAAATTTGTTGGTGTACTTCTGTATTTGAAATGGAACTAAATCGATTTTTTTTACACATTTTACTGGACGTGTTGACAGTTTTAAATAATTATTTGACAACTACATATCAATTGTCAACAAAAACAACAGAGATTATTCCCGGAAATAATTACAAGAGCTTTATTCTCAGTATGACGGGATTGGTTAAGACGCAGACACATGATATACAATGAAGCATTTTATTGGTTTTGAGAAACATCAAAAAATAATTCAATTCAATTTGATTTCATCAGTTGTTAAGTATTTACTTAAAATATGAATTAAACGTAAAATTTGCTAGGAGCAACATTAATTAATTAAAACGCAAATTGGCATCATCTGCAAAAGTATTTTTTTGGCAATTGACATTAAAAATATCAGTTTATTGATCACTGACACGCTGTAAAGTGCTACTTTCACAACTATAGACAAACAACAAATTTGAAATATGTGATTTAATTTAATAAATATAATTACAACCGCATGCCTCTTCTTTAATCTCGAGTGGAATTAATATTTCTTCCACACTGTCCATTATATATTTAATTAATACACAGGTGTCCCACGAAATCTGTGTCAAAGGCGAATAAGTTTTTCGTTAGTATTGCTCCTTGATTACTTTACAGGAAAATGTTCAAGTTAATGCATAAAGCAATATTATAGTCTGCATCTAAATCCATTTAATTATTAAATTTTCTGTATTTAGTTACTATTAACATCATGTTTGAAATGATACATTTGTTTGCATTTGTTTTAGTTTCATGACTAACTTTGTATATATTAGTTTAACAGCTTTTAAAATTAATTTTAGCGGTAATGGAATAAATAAAATAAAATATAAATAAATAAATAAATATATCATTACGCCTTTTATCCATTATTGGGTGTGGCACTCTGCCGAAGCAAATCTCGGTAACTGAAATATTTATGCGCGTGAAATGCGATTACCAGCCGTCAAATAACGGCCCCCAAAGATTTTAGTGGTGGGGGAACCACAGGGATAATTTTAATTTGGTGAAAATGTTTTGTCGACTGTGGGGATCGAACCAGGTTTCTCAGGATCCACTGGCCGACTTAATACCACTGAGCCATTACCCCATAAGTAAAATGAAATGTGTTAATTGTTTTAGATGCAGAATTTAATTCTCTATAACTTTTATTTGCAACATTGCAGTAGTCTGAGAAGGAGTGATAGTTGAAAAATTATTTCTCATGTTAATCACCCATGATATAGTTTTCGTGGAATATTTTGTATACTTATTGACAACATTCACAAAAAAAGAATATTATTAAGAAAAATATTTGTGAAATTATTGTTGTTAAATTTGTTTTCACGTAGCAAGCACATTAAAAATGGCTACAGTGTTGCATTAACATTAAAAGTATTAAAAATAATCACAAAATTAATATAACTATAAACAATTGTTTTGCCTAGTTACAAATATTTTTTATCAGATCTCGCAAATATAGGACTGATGATCAAAATTTGAATGTAGATTGTAAGATCATGTATGACAGTTGGTTTGATTTCAATTCTTGTCGCTGTTACAAACCTTTCAGTCATTTTGTGAATGGTACATTAGCTTTTATTTAAACAGTAAAAAAATCAACATTTCGCTAAGTACAGCAACGGTTTCATTCTCACAATGGCATCGGTGATAGATTCATCATAACTTGTCAGTGGTTGCAGAAACCCAATCCAGCGAGCGAGAGACACATCGCTGTTGTCAGAACGAGATAGCAAGAGAATAGATCCGACTTACACCTGGATGTTTTAATATCCGCAACAAAATCCCGTGGTAAAAAAACATTTATTTAAAAACACATATTTTGGACAGATGTTGCTCCGAAATTATGATCAAGGGCTGGAAAAATATTACGTTTAGATTGGGGAGCGACTACCGAAATAGAAATTAAATTTTGATGCCGCAAAGTTTTAAAACAATACTCTTTTAAATTCAGACCACTCCTTACAGTTTCAGAACATGCCATTTGAATATTACCTATAAAAAGAATTTATAAAATGTAAAATATTTTTCCTTTATCGAGTTTACAAAATGAATTTCGTGCAACTCTTTTTGTCCAAAATGGTACTACAAAGTTCAACTTTGCACAACTGATTTTGGGAAGATTTTTGTATGTAGTTGTCAAGTTGTCTAGTTATAAAAATGTCAAACTTATATTTATTTTCAGTTTAGCCGTGTTGCTCAGCTCATGAAGAATTATTGCAATTAATTTTATTATAATAAAATAATAATAATATGGGGTAATGGCTCAATGGTATCAAGTCGGCCCGTGGATCCTTCGAACCCTGGTTCAATCCCCACAGCTGACAAAACATTTTCACCAATTTAAAATTACCCCTGTAGCTCCCCCACCACTAACATCATTGGGGGCCGTGATTTGACAACTAGTAACCGCACTTCACACGCATAAATATATCACTTACTGAGATCTGCTTCGGCAGAGTGCTACACTCAATAATGAGTAAAAGGCGTGATGATATATTTATTTATTTATTTATTTATAATTCTATGGAAAAGGTGGCGCAATGGTATCGAGTCGGCCTGTGGATTTGAAAACCTGGGTTTGAATGCCACAACCGACAAACAATTTTCACAACATTAAAATTACTCCTGTGGCTCTCCCTCCACTAACATCTTTGGGTCCGTGATTTGACAGCTGGTAACCGCACTTCACGGACATAAATATATCACTTATCGAAATATGCTACGACAGAGTGCCACACCCAATAATGGGTAAAATGTGTGATAATACATTTATTTATTTTATTTCTATAATCAGTGGCGTACCTAGAACTTTTGCCGCTCAAGGCGGTCTACAATTTGCCGCCCTTTTTAAGTCAATCAAATGGTGGTTTTTATAAATTAATAAAATAAATATATCATCACGACTTTTACCCATAGCTGGATGTGATATTCTGCCGAAGCAGATCTCGGTAAGTGATATATTTATGTATGTGAAGTGCGGTTACCAACCGTCATATCACGGCCCCCAAAGATGAGGGAGCCACAGGGGTAATTTTAATTTGGTGAAAATTGTTTGTCCTCCGGATCCACAGGCCAACTCGAAACCACTGAGCCATTACCCCATTAAATTAATAAACGTAAATAAATAATTGTAATTGAGACAAACTATAGGTGGGGAACTTTTTTACCATTGGATAGCATATTTAAATTAGGCAGTAATAAAGGAACTTTTTGAGATAATATTTTCAACCTTACATTGACTTGATGATGAAGAAAAATATTCGAAATCATATAGTAATTCATAATTCGTAGAAATCGAATAGTAAACTTATGAAGTGAACACGTTGTTTTTTACAACTGAAACTAAATATAAAAAATATGGTGTGGTCACCACACGACTTTCTTATACACAGCATATTTCATATTAAAAACGCTGAATTGAACACTTATGACTTGCTCCTTGCGTTTGACAATTATTATTTGACATATAAATGTTAAACATGTTTTTGTTTTTTGTTTCTATTGCTACTATGATTATTGAAATATATTATTAAATATATAAATTAGATTTTCTCAAAATTAGACGCATATACAGGAAAACTACAAATAACATTTTATGTTCCAAATATTTTTGCTAACATCTTTTATTTGAAACTTTTTTTCGTAACTGATTCCATTTTTGAAATAAATGGAATTTATTGTTATGTGTGTCCAGTAAACTTCCTCTTCCGGTTTTTCAATTTCATTCAAAATCAACTCATCTCTTCGTATTTTCATGAAACTTATAAATACCAAGTTTCGTTAACAAATCGTATCTCGTTCATGAGATATTGCACGACCGGACACATCCATCCATCCATCCATCCATCCATCCATCCACACACACAGACATCATTGAGAAAATGATCAAAACAGATTCAGTGGACCTCAAAACATGTATTTCCGCGAAAATCTCGTCAACGATTTTTTTCACGATTCCAATACTTCCTTATGCTACGTATAAGAAAGTAAAAATGCCGCCCCAAAATATATGCCGCCCGGTGCGGACCGCACCCACCGCCCTCCCCTAGATACGCCACTGTCTATAATAAAATAAGTTCATTAAACTGTAAAACATTTTTTTATTAAAAATGTATTTTGAATTTGAACCTAACTAATGAAGGTCAAAATAAATTAATCTCAAATGTTTATTATTTTTTTAATAAAAATTGTGAAAGAAAATAAATTAATGCGATATAGGAAACATAGGTATGAAAAACACATGTTTCAATGATCCTTATTGTAATATGAGTACAGTTTATGTAACGCGCTGCAGACGAGTTACACAAAGTATGAACACTTATTTTTCAGTATACTATTAAAGTTCTGAAATACTTTTTACAAATTTTTAACTGTACCCTGATTTGAAGGCATTAAAATGACGAAATGATAAATAAGCAACTTTTGTCTTGTCTACAATTTTCTAGACGAGAAAACAGCGTGTTTTATTTCGGATATTTCTAGTCTAGACAATACATTTCTCGTTCACCAGCAATAGCTAATTATTATTTTTCTTTTTTCGAATTCTTAATATATTTTTTAAATTCATATGTAAAAATATTTGTAAAAAACATAATATTATAGGTTTTCTCACTTTGTAAATGCTGGATAATTCTCGTTTTCGTGTATTTTACGTCTCTTGGTGTTGTTTCTAAGGTGTTCTTCTTACAGAGGCTTAAAGATATAAAGCGTGTTCATCCCTGTAAATGGCAAAATAAAAAAAGAAACATATTTCCATTTCAAATCTAATCTTTACCACCATCAATAACGGGTAATCATCGCAGCAATCTTGGATTATTCGAAACCACAACTGACGTAACGGCAGAAAAAATTGAATTGATAAAAAAGAATCACCGCATTGGGCAATATGTAGCGCGTATGTCAACGCCATAAAATACAAGTTAAATGGCACATGACAAAGCCACATAATATGAAATTGATATCTGTCGAAAAGATACATAAAATGCGATGATTTCGTTGAATCCACCCCAAATCGGGAGAATTGAAAGGGTCGCGCGCATAAACTTATTGTGTTTCATGACTTTTTCGTTTTTATATGCTGCGATAGAAGCTATAGTTGCCCAGAAAAGTTCTGCAAGGTTTTCTTTATTTGTTTTTTCTGACGTAATTGATAACTTACATTGTTTTTCAAAATTTATTGTTGTAATAAATGGGCTATAATGAATGAATATTGCTTTTTAATATAATTTATAGTATATGACGCTGGCTTTATTCACAAGATCAAGGATAATTGTTTTTATAAAATTCATTGATATATTGTAATACAAAATTTATTTTATTAAATAATTCTCAGAAATTTTATTTCAAACACAATTTAAATACAGAAAATATTGTTTGTTTTAAGAATGAAAACTTTTTTATAAAATGTTATTGATGTTACACTATCAATGATCTTGAAAATTGTAAATGATATATATAATTTAACTGTTTTCTAAATAGTTGAAAAAAAAAGTATTTTTCCTACAACTGTGCGATTTTTTTGTTATTACGTAACTATTATTGCCTTGGTTACGTAAGGAAAGTAGATAAATGCAGACCAAGTGCGTTTCTGTAAGCAAAAAAACACTAGTGCGAAAAGTGCTTTGTTACGCAACTGTCAAAAGAAAGTTGTGTTGAGAGCGATTTAAATTTCGCGCCGAGCCCGCGGAATTCATATTTTGGCCAAATACGCTTATGGAGCCATCGCCAGTAAATATGCAGTAGTATATTTTGACGTTTATAAACATAACCTTAAATTGCAGTATATCTAATCTGTACACAACTAATAAATAGAACCGAACAAAGTAAAATATATCGATAAATGGTTTTATTTTAAGTGTAAGTGAAATACATAATATTTATTGTTTGTGTATATTATGAACACAGTTGTTACAGTTGCTTATCTTGACATAATGTAAAGTGGAAACTTTTGTATTGTCTAAAGAAACATTGATTTCTTCCGTACCTGTTCATATTATTAACAGTAATATTATTGAGAACAATTTCGGAGGCTTTAGAAGTACCAGCAGCAGGTTGATTGTCATTGTCGAAAATAGATGCTACATAGCATGATCCGAAGCTTCAATTATCTTTAGAGGTGTTTATGATAAAGAAGAATCACTCACTGTACTCTTCAAATCTAGATGATTTTGAAGAAATTATCTTGAAGTTAGTGAAATATTTTTAAAGATCGTAGAACAATGTGCAAGCAATCAACAAACAAACCATAGCAACGCCATAAAAGATCGTTCTCGTGTACCTAAAATAACTATTATAATTAATTTATAGTAACATCGAGAAATGTTCCTTACGGGTATAAACGTAAATATAAAATTTCATTGGTTATCCAAAACAAAAACTAAAACTGTATCTGGGAATGGTGTGATGTTATTTCGTATGTCAAACATTTCAAGGTTATGACAAACGACAAAAACAGTGGCTATGAAATTGATATTTAATTACCAATTCATTTGATTTAGAAGTATTTCTTATATTAGTTGAAAGAAATAAAAAATAGTTATTGTGAAAAAAGTGTAAAAGACTACTGTCTTATTGATCAGGTCGACTGTGAATCATGCCATCATGGGTGGTGGTTACATGATGTTTTCTTTTATTTATTTTCCTTCAGTCACAGATACGTTCTCCATAATGGTAACGTATTATATTTCTTTTATCCTATTTTGATTTTTGCTATAATACAGAGAGTACATGTGCCATCGATATCGAGTTACATGGTGCATGTACGACAGTCACGCAACTTTCACCCCTACGCAGGGGGTGAATCAGGGTCAGTATGACGTGAAGGGTTGAACTGTATGTGTGTACCTATGCACAATGCATCTGCTACCCTTGTGAGAGATTACGTGAGTATTTGTGGGGGTTGCAACCCTTGCATTGTTGGCGGGGTGCGATGAATGTACACTGTTGCTACATGCATACAATGGGGAAAATAAACATTGGGTTTATGTCATAATTTTTAGATTTTATGGGAATGTCTGTGAGAATTACAAGCTGATTTTATTTGTTCAACGGATGAAAAATTTCGACTCATGAAAATTAATAAGACCCTAATTTTATGAATAAAAACGTACCTACTTACATTTCACATCACGTTTTTCTTTTATATTTTCTTTGTTTTTAACCAAAGTTCAGTCTAATACATTTAATTACTATAAAGGTAATAATAGTAATAATAATTATTGTTATTATTATGGGGTGACTAGCTCAGTGGTATGAAGTCGGCCTATGGATCCTGAGAACCCTGGTTCGATTTACACAGGCGACAAACAATTTTCATAATTTCAAAAATTATCCCTGTGGTTCTTCCACCACTAACATCTTTGGAAGCCGTGATTTGACGACTAGTTACCGCACTTCACGCGCAAAATATATCACTTACCGAGATCTGCTTCGGCAGAGTTCCACACGCAGTAATAGGTAGAAGGCGTGATGATATATTTATTTTATATTATTATTATGGAGTAGGTGGCACAGTGGTTATCGTGGCGGCCTGTGGATCCTGAGAACCCTGGTTTGATTCCCACTGGCGACGAACATTTTCACCACATTAATACTACTCTTGTGGCTCCCCCTCCACTAACATCTTTGGGGGTTGTGATTTGACAGCTGTAACCGCACTTCACGTGCAAAAATATATCAATTACCGAGATCTGCTTCGGCAGAATGCCACATCCAATAATGGGTAGAAGACGTGATGTTATATTTATTTATTTATTTAACTGTAATAAAATAATATAGTTAGAACAAAAATTCAGGATAGTTTATTTAAATTTTATTTGTTTTACCTAACTTTAATAAACTTTTTTTTTACTTTGCGTCTGGTAGAACTGTGATGTGGTAGCATTACGGTATTTGAATCCGAAGATCCCGAGTTCTAATCCCACTTAAGCTAAAAATATTTGAACTACCACATTACGACTCGGTGAGTCCGGACCCAGTACTGTAATTGCAACTAAGTTCCTATTGTGCAAAGTAGTATAAATAAATAAATTTCTTCGAAATTTTGCAATTTCAATTTCTACTACCATGTTATGCAATGCTGCCGAATAAATTTTGACGTTTCTCAACTGTAAATACAGAAAATGTACTAAAAAAATTTAAGGTATGAAATATTTTAACATTTTTCTTTTTATCTCACATGTGTATAGATAGTAATTTAGTAATTTTCGAGCAAACTATGTAATTATAATATAAAATCTGAAAAGATAAATGTTGTTATTTTGATAATTTAAAGTTATAGCTATCCACATTGTAATATCGTTTTAAATTGACTTATTGCGTTTTCTTTATAATAATATTAAGAAATATTTATCTAACGTGGGCAGTTCTTTCAAATAATAAAAGAACATTATAAAATATTTGAGGTTATCATTTTGAAATGATTATAAAACTGTTTTCAGTATAATAATGAACCAATTGAGAACGCAAAGTATAACAAATAAATATTTACATTGAATTTTTGTAGTATAATTTCTGTGATTTAAATATTCAGTTTATTTTTAGTGTTGATAAATTTCAACTCTACCTTCACCCATAATATGCAAGGGAGTTTTGGGGCGAGAAAGGGGATTGTTATGAAAAAAGCAATAAAGATAAACTTCGTTACAATTTCCAACAATAAAAAATAAACCAGATTGAGAATAACCCCTTCAGGTACAGATACTGAATATTAAAACTCCACGCATGGCAAGACTCACGGCTCACTTGCTAAAAAGTATTTCGCGATGTAGATTTAAATTTTCCGTTCGGTTAGGCGTCTCCCTCGTTTTTTCTTCGCAGGCCTGGCGTTCCTCTCCCCCGAATGTAGGGACCCAGCACTCAGCCCTTCATGCTCGTGACTGCTTGCCCTCTGGGCAATCAGGGCACTGGGACCCTTGGTCCTAGTCCCTTGCAATCAATACTTGTTTAGAAGCTTTTTGCTAACTGCTTAATTAATTGGTTGACGCCGAAATTAATAACGTTTTTCAAATTTTGGTTAGCAAGGTGTAAGGAAAATGGTTTCGGTACTAGCTTCTCAAACTGTTGAAACATTTTTTTTTAAATTTATATAAGATTTGGCCCGTAAAACTTCCGCATAAAATAAATATATACTAGGTGTTGCTTCCTTAATTAAATTAGTCCAAAATTGTAAATACAAATAATGTTAAAAATTTTAAAATGCATCCAATATGTAGTAATTTATTCTTTATTGTTTTTTTACACGAGTAAGAAGCAAAAGAAAAATGGTTTTTATAAATAAAATTGCAGATTAAGCGTATTGTCAGAAACAATGAAACTAAATTATTTTTTATCAAAAACAATTAGTGGAACATTAACATTAACGGCACGATTCTGAAAAAAATTTTACTATATCCTGAATTTTGGATTAGTTAATCTTATTCTAGTCTGATTTTAAAAATGTAATTCAAGTTACTTTCTAAAAACCAAATGGTACAAAGATTATATAAGAGTATATTTAATTTTTTTTTGAAAATATGGATTAGCTTAATTTGCCTAACCTAATATTCAAGATTAGTTAAAACTCTTTTTTTTTTTTGTGGCTTCTTTGGCGGACCAACTACCAAGGTCATATGCCGCCATTACGCGCTGATCTGCGTTTTAGGTGTTGTAGTCAACAGCAACTCTTTTGAAAATTGTACTGTTATATTTATATTTGTTATTGTTATTTATGTTGTTGCTTGTTGCTATTTTCAGTTTTAGTACAATTTAACGTAAATATTTCCAAAATTGTTACAATTTCCAATAAAAAAATGTTGTTTCAATGTTTTCCACAGTACTTACTTTCAACCAAAATTATCAGTAACAGTGCGATATAACACGAAAGTGAGAATAACTTAAAATATTTCGACAGATTTTCAAAAACTTAGTCAATAGTCTCAAGATGCCGTAAGTCTCGAGTTATTAGTGTCAAAGAACAACAAGTTTGAGAAATACATTTTCTAATTTATCGAACTCTCGTTTTTTTTTAACTCATAAGTTTAATTCAAACAGTCAAACTTTACTTTACCTAATTTCATAACGTAATATAAATATTATAATACTAAAAGTGTGTCATAATGAGTTATATTATCGATGTCCGTAAACTAAATCGATATTAGTGCTACAAAATTTCATAGATAAAAACGCGGCCATTTGAATACATTTGGTTGGACGTCACTTCGTTTCTCGTTAATATTGGTTTACTTTAGTAATTAGCAATGAACATTGATAAGAAAAATATACATGTATGTACCTTTTAAACTAGCAACATTAATTTATTGTTAGTAGCTACACTTGCAATAAAAATGCGATTAAAAAAACTTTATTTAGAAACACACTGCGTATTAAGTAAAAATCGTATACATTATCTAAAAGTATCGAAATATTTTACTAATAGAAGTTTATTATTCTACAGTTTAAAAGACAAAACCTAAGATTAATTAACTAAATGGAAACGATAAAAAACCACTAAAACAATAATTCATCCCTCTCAGACCAATTATAATAAACATGAACATCAACCGCATCAAAAAATAAAAAAACAGAGAGAAGGTAATTTTTATTCGTCGACCGAGTTCGTGACAGGCGTCCAGGCACTCGACAAATGATATTTTTACTAAGGACTCCTCGGTCCCAGGCATGCAATCACTACTCTAAAAGCCGTCTCTTCACCCCACTGGCGTATCATCCAGGTATTCCTGAGGGGGCATGTAAAAGATTCATAATCTTAGATTAAGCAAGAAAAAAACCCATTTCGTTTGACTAAACGCTTCTTTTGTTTCAAAATTACAATCGCTCCGTGGAGACATTAGTACGACGAGTTAAGAATAGATTTGTTCGAGTATTTTCGACTGGGGTTGTTTGCGATACGAAATTTGCCGAATGATTGTATTCAGTTGTTGAGTAATTTTTTTATGCACAACCGTATTGTAAAGGTAATTTTATTTCTTGCTTTGCTGCAGTTAAAAACGTTCTTTTAAAGATGAGTTTTTAGATGTTTGAGATGTGTTTCGTATCTTTTTGATACGATTCATAGCTTTAATATGATTATTATGATTATATTATTTTCCATTTTACATCCACTTGGCGAATAATCTCACGTGACATATAGGGGAAAATTTCAATATTAAAACTCAAGATTCGAAATTGGAAGGAAATTTTAAATAAAGGCATAAGTATTCAAATTTACAAAAAGTAATGATATTATGTGAATAGAATTTTATTAAAATTTCACATGGATGTATTTTATAAATATTATAATTAGAGCAAAAATATTTCAGCAAAATGTGTTGATTCATTAATGAACTTTGTATTAAAAACTATGTTATTGAAATATGAATTAGAGTTAAACAAATGTAAAATATCAGATTATCAAAACAAGATCTGTTTAAGCAAAAAAATAATTTATACACTTAAAATAATAAATGATCTATCTAAATTCACATATTTAATATTCTAACATACACAGGTCGTTCGAAAATACCCGCTATCCGACAGGAAATCCTAGTGATATTCTAAACAACTAGAGATGAAATATACACACTGCTATTTATATTAAAATTATATAGTCGAACATACAAAAAACATGTGCGAATGAATGATTCAATATTTGTGTATTTATTTCGAGCACTTCATAATTCATAAAAATACGTAAGTCTTGACAGACGCGTAACTGTTTTAACACCTTGTAGTTTATAAATTGCAAAATTGTTTAAAATACACGAAGGTGGTCTGTTGAAATACACATCACTTTGAACTCAAAAATAATTTTAAAACAAACAGAATCATTTGTAAGATATTAAAGTTAATGATGAGTGCGAGTTACGACTCTGTGAAATCCCATTTCGGTTTGTTTGAACTGTTTTATATAAACTTTGACGTATTCCCCATGTGTTTCCTATGGAGAAAACTGCCTAAACGCATATTTGAATAAGGATTTATTTTCAATAGTTTACGGAAGTATAAACACTAACACTGCCTGAGTTCATTTATTTGTTTCTTTTATGACACTGTCTTCCTAAGATGGTACCACCCAGCAAATAAGGCAATATTTATCCTCAAAATAATAATAAAAAGAATAGAATATACTGTAGTAAATAAAACTCTATTATTGTCAGTTGTAGCTGCACAGATTCGGAACAAAAAACTTTCAGGCTCATAGCACATACATTTTTCAGATCCGTTGATAAAAAATAAAGTTCTGGAAAATAAAATTTAAAAAAATTATTGATAAACATCTATTTGTTAACAAATAGCGATACTATGAAATAAAAATTGCTGCCTTATTATTAATCACGAATCAAAATTATAAAAAGTACTGTTACAGTTGCAAATAACACAGAGTGATCAAAAGGAATTGTTACAGTTGGCAATAAAAAAAACTACTTGAAATTGGTAAACCTGGTACATAAATTCATTTCCTGTTGTTGACAGTGACATTTGAAAATTTAAATTTAAATTTGAATACATTTATTATTACATATATTTCTAAAGTATTTCTGTTACTTAAAAAGTCAAAATTCTATTATCTGTCAGACTCCTGACATAACCTATTTGTATTTATTAAAATTGCAAATAGCATTTCCGCCTTTACCTGCCGTTGTACCAACTGTGGAATAAAAAGATCTCCGGAATTGTATTGCCAACTGTAACAATTCCTTTTGATCACTCTGTAGTTACATAAATAAAATAAATATAAATAAATATATCATCACGCCTTCTACCCATTACTGGGTGTGGCACTCTGCTAAAGCAGATCTCGGTAAGTGATATATTTTTGCGCGTGAAGTGCGGTTACCAGTCGTCAAATCACGGCCCCCAAACATGTTAGTGGTGGAGGAGCCACAGGGATAGCTTTTTCAAATTATGAAAATTTGTCGCCTGTGGGAATCGAACCAGGGACCTCAGGCGACAAATTTTCATAATTTGAAAAAGCTATCCCTGTGGCTCTGTAGTTACGTTACGTACTAAATGAATTTTCCAGAGATTGAGACCAATCTTTTTCTGAAGTCTTTAGAATACCAATATTCATCAAAATTGCTAGAGCCCCGATTCCGAGATCGTTGTAAATATGGACAAGAATTGCTCTTATTAGAATATAGGAAATATGAGTTCTGAAAGCTTTTTTCATATTATAAATTTTAATTTCACTACTGAGATGATATATTTCTCGTAGATTTGTTTTTCTCGTCTAAAAAATTGAGACGAAAATGAAATTTTTCATCTTGACCCGCGGCAACATTGAATTATATACTATATTTCTACATAATTTAAGGATCCAAATTTTTTGAGAATAAATATTTTTATAACAAATGCCGAAAAATGCTCGTTACGTGCAAGTGCAGAATTTAACGCACGAGGCTTGCCGAATGCGAAAATCTGCACGAGCACGTAACCTTTTTCGGCACGTGTTATAAACAACATTTTTCCTATAACTGTGCGATTTAGTAAATCACTAAAATATTATCCAAATTTATAAAATTTTAATGATATTACACGAGAACGATGTTTTACGGCGTTGCTATGGTTTGTTTGTTGATTGCTTGCACATTGTTCTACATTATTAAAAAATATTTTACTAACGTCAAGATAATTTCTTCAAAATCGTCTAGATTGGAATAGTACAGTGATTCTTCTTTATCATAAATACCTCCAAAGATAATTGAAGCTCCGGATCATGGTATGTTGCATCTATTTTCGACAATGACAATCAACCTGCTGCTGGTACTTCTAAAGCCTCCGAAATTGTTGTCAATAATATTACTGTTAATAATTTGAACAGGTACGGGGAAATCAATGTTTCTTTAGACAATACAAAAGTTTTCACTTTACATTATGTCAATATAAGCAACTGTAACAACTATGTTAATAATATATACACACAATAAATATTATGTATTTCACTTACTTAAAACAATTTATCGATATATTTTACTTTGTTCGGTTCTTTTTATTAGTTGTGTACAGATTAGATATACTGCAATTTAAGGTTATGTTTATAAACGTCAACTACTGCATATTTACTAGCGCTGGCTCACTGCATCTTCTTCTTCCGTCTGTGGCCAAAATATGAATTACGCGCTTGGCGCGAAATTTAAATCGCTCTTAAAAAAAACTTTTTTTACAGTTGCGTAATGAAGCACTTTCCGCACTAGTGTTTCTTTGCTTTCGGAAACGCACTTGGTCTGCATTCATCTACTTTCCATACGTAACCAAGGCAATTATAGTTACGTAATAACAAAGAAATCGCACAGTTGTAGTAATAATTATACGTACGTACTGACTTTTTTTCTATTTCTAAGGTACAAAAGTGAGGCAATAAAAACTAATAAAATGTGATATAAAATTTGGGAAATGTGGTGAAAGGCGAGAAAACTGTCGTGGAAAATCCAATCTCAGTCCTACACAAATGGTTATTACGTTTCAATAAACGATAAAACATAATCGAAATGTCAACAGTTGAAATAAAATTCTCACCGCCTACTCGGAACAAAAGATAACATAAAATCAATCGTTTTAAACTGTGGACATTTACAGTAATGTGTGACGATGGAGATTTTGGTGGCAGCGTGATAGACGCACAGGACCGTATTTCACGAATTTTCTTACATTCTGCAATAGTGTGTTTTCTTTAGAAATTACCTATTATAATGGAAAAATTATCAAAGATGTACACGGCGAAGAAAATGCAATTTTCTAAATGTATAGCTATATAATATAATATAGACTCTCGTAAATTAGATCAATTTTATATTTCAAATGTTTGTAGTGAAATTAAGTATGAATATCGATAAAAGCAAAATAATATTATTGATGACATGGTGGAGTAATTAGTGAAATATTCCCGAATCCGCCTCTGACGATCATGCGGTATGAGGGCGCCACAAGCCTCCCTGACAATAAAACACCATCGTAAAAAGCAAAACGCCGTGTTATATTTTGTGTCTAATATACGTGGTCGTTAAAACCGAGTTTATTCCTTTATCTACATGCCAGCAGCAGTTGACGGCGCTCAAAGCGGTTTCAATTTGGTGCCGGTGCCGGTCAAGTCGGCCATGAACGCCCGAAACAAACGCAGCGCGTGCAAAGCCGCCTAGAAAGGGACTTTACTGTTTATTTCATCTGTTTATTAGGATCTCTTCGACGAGTTTTTGTCGATGTGTAGTGTTTCTGGGTGTTCTTAAACATTTTTTATTTGTTTTGATTATCGATAATAAAATTTGTGTTAAATTCTTCTTCCAGGAAATGGGTTATTATAACCTATTAATGTTAAAGCAGTTATTAATAACTATGATAAAAATATGTGATAATAAAATTTATTTAATTGCAAGAAAATTAAATATATTTTCTAAAGCATTTTATTAGCGAATCGTAAAATTTTAACTTTAATTGCCTGTTGATTAAATACTATGTAGTTACATACTATACTTTGTGGTTATTTCAGAAAATTTTATAGGTATCGTAATACTAGTAAAGCAAATAAAACTATGACACTAAATACTTTGAACAATAAAATAAACCGCAAAACACATAAATCAAAACATTACTGACTTACATAATTCCACTTTCAAAAGAAGTTTTCTATAAAATCTCAGGTAATTTTTCTTGTAACGTAAAAGGAACTTGGAAAAAATCGAAATTCGTTTCTGCAAAGTATCATTTCTCAAAGATAAGCATCCAAAATGATTTTTATGAAATATTACAGTCAGCACTCGTGGTTCAAGGCACAGGTATTATTTAATTTTCTGCCCAAACGAGCACGGGCTCTTAACAAGCCGAACCGAACTGCCGCCGTCCACGCCGCCCCCACCGCCGTTCGGAGGCAGTCGACTGTGTCTAACGTAGAGGATCTTTTCTCGTTTCCTTCGTTTCTGTGCTGGAACGCCGCCGGTCAAAACCTACTACGATTTCAGTTTAATTTTTCCAAATAACAATTCTTGTTATGAAAGATAAACAAATGAACAATGCAAAGAAATGGAGAGTAGCATTGCCCTGGGCTCATCGCATTTTGTTACGGGTTGTTTTGTTCTTTTTTATTTTGGAGGGGCTTGAAAAGTTTTTAAGATGTTTTGAACAACAGTTACCAATTAGGTTAATAAATTATTACCAGAATAATGAAGAATTAGATACAAGAAGAAAATGTGGATGTCTAAAATGAAATATAATTATTTTGCGTGAGGAGTTAACATTAGAAACGGAGTACAATTAAAGTAACGTGTCAAGACGATTAAATTAATTAAAGTTATAAAATTTGTTATTGTTGGTACGTAATTTGGAAAATTATTTTGTTATTTTAATGTCAGAAAAACATGTAACATGCCAAAAGTGACAAAATAATTACAATGGTTTAGGTTATCTACCTGTAGTAATATCATTATTAATTATATTTTTATATCTTTAAAATTACTTTTAAGTTTTAACAAACTGTTTCAAATATTATCTATTTTATTATCAAATATATTAATTTAAATGCAGTTACCTTGGTGTATAAATTCAAGAAACAAGTATACATTAAGTATATAAAGCACAAAAGCATGTTTAAATTAACAGTCGAATGCGTTTTTAATTATTTGTAGCTACTAAGTACATTTCTACATATGTTTTATTTAGTTTGGTGACGGCGATCATTTTTTTTTTATTAAAAATTATTTATGCGTCTTTTAATAAAAATGTTAATTAACATTGCATATACTATTATTTCTACGTTTGATTTTTAATCTTATATACTAAACGGCTTAATTCCCTATGTATAGATTCATCACGATCAGTCTAACAATTTTACAGCCTAGACGGTTTATCCGATTTATTTGAAACTTTTTTTATTTGATAGGGATTACTTATGCGGAGTGCCTTTTGATAGTCTCAGATTTTTCGTGCACATGATGTGCGAGAAAACTTGAAAAAACATGCATTTTCAACTAAGAGTGTGGAGGCTTTGAAATTTTTAAGAAGAACATCTACTGTAATTTTGACATTTGTCTGTGGACATGTCGCATTTTTAATTATAAATTATTTAAATATTAAATGTTTTAGAGTAGTTTTGAAATATTTTACGCACATTAGGGGACTGAGGGGACGTTTTTATTATAATTAAACATTTTAAATATGTGTATTTAAAAAGAAAAATTTTTATAGTCCACTATGAAGTTGGTTTTAATTCAAAACGTCAAATTGACAAGTTTTATAAAATATACAGACAAAGAGTGTGGAGGCTTTGAAATTAAAAAAAAAAAACAGCTACTCTAATTTTGACATTTGTATGTGGACATATCGCATTTTTAATTAACAATTATTGAAGTATTAAATTTTTTAGAGAACTTTTGATATATTTTACACATATTGGGGGAGTGAGGGAACGTTTTAATTATAATTACGCATTTTAAATATGTGTATTTAAAAAGACAATTTTTGACAGTCCACTAAAACAAAACGTCAAATTGACAAGTTATATAAAGTATACAGGTAAACCCAACCAAATTTGTCTCCAGTAATAATATACAGTAAAACCAAGCAAATTTTATCCACGGCAGAGTATAATTAAAAAAAACTAGGCAACTCGAATTGGAATCATTTGAGCACTCTTAAATTTTCTATCGGTAATTGTTTAATTGAAAGGGCTACAAATCTTATATAAAATGAAAGTTCTTTTGAAAGGCACGCGTACAAAATTGAAATAACTTCGATCGACAATTGTTTTTGTGTAAGTACTTCAAAACCTATCGTGTTTGATAGCAAATGAAAGCTCTTTTGAAGGGCTCACGTGCAGAGTTGGATGTTTTTCGATCGGCTATTGTTTTAATGAAAGTGCTTTAAAACTTACCGTGTTTGGTATCAAATGAAATGTCTTTTGAAGGGCTCACGTGCAAATTTGGATTTTTTTGATCGGCAATTGTTTTAGTAAAAGTACTTCATAACCTATCGTGTTAGGTATCAAATTAAAATTTTTTTGAAGAGCTCGCATGAAAAATAGATATTTTTCTCGATCGGCATTTGTTTTAGTGAAAATGTATCAAAACCAATCGTATTTGGTACGCATGGAATTTTTGATAGAATTATTTCAATTTCTGGACAAGTTAGCGAAATTTTGTAAATTGATTCGGGTATTAGATGATTGAGGGTACATGTTTTCAATTGATTTTATGTTTATATAAAATTTTTAAAACAAGACGTCTATTTGACAAATAGTTTTTGAAAGAATATAATGAAACAAAGCAAAATTTGTCTGCGGTAATAATACACAGTAATACAAAAAAAAAAAAATTGACAGCAGCATTCTACAATGTAAAAAAGGTAACTCGAATAAACGATGTCAGAAATAATATTCCAGCGATTTCCAACATTTTATTAAAAATTTTAGAAAAAAAAAATTGATAAAATATAAATGTGGTACGTCATCAGAAATAACATCCGAACGTTTTTTAAAAGTTTAGCAGAATGAATTCAGAAATAAAACACGTTTTTATTTGAAATTTTACGACTGTAAATTGTTTAAAACAGTATTATTAGTATTCCGAATCATACAGTGTTTGGTATCATATGAAAGGGCTTTGCAATAGCTTTCTGATGAAATTTACAAAAAAGTTGAAATTTTACAATAGGCAATTGTTTCTAACATAAATTATTCTGATCATACTGTGTTGGGTTTCATATGAAAGGACTTTAAAAGAACTTGCCGATGAAATAAAAAATGTTAAATTTTACGATTCTCAATTGTTACAAATATAAAGTATTCGGAATCATATCGTGTTTGATATCATATGAAATAGCTTTAGAAGGACTTTCAGTAGAATTAAAAAATTGAAACTTTACGACCGTAAATTGTTTTAAATTTCAAGTATTCGGAATCATGCCTTGTTTAGTATCATAAGAAAGACTTTTATATGAAATAAAAATAAAAAATAAATACGACTGTCAATTGTTTCAAACTTAAAGCATTCGGAATCATTCCGTGTTTGGTGTCACATGAAAGGACATTGAAAGAACTTTTAAATGAAAAAATAAATAAAAATCCGGCAGTCAATTGTATCAAATTTAAAGTATTCCGAATCATGGCGTGTTAGATCTTTTGAAGGGCTCGCGTGCCAAATAAATCTGTTTCGTTCCGCAATTGTTTTATTGAGAGAACATTAAAACCTATCGTAATGGAGCTTCTAAACCTATTGCGTTGGGTATTAATTAAAAGATCTTCAGATGACCAGACGTACAATTTTACTTCAGTATCCGCGGAGCCTAGCGTGAGGCCTGGCGAAGCCAGGGCGACCGCTAGTCTTATATACTAAACGGCTTAATTCCCTATGTATAGATTCATCACGATCAGTCTAACAATTTTACAGCCTAGACGGTTTATCCGATTTATTTGAAACTTTTTTTATTTGATAGGGATTACTTATGCGGAGTGCCTTTTGATAGTCTCAGATTTTTCGTGCACATGATGTGCGAGAAAACTTGAAAAAACATGCATTTTCAACTAAGAGTGTGGAGGCTTTGAAATTTTTAAGAAGAACATCTACTGTCACTTTGACGTTTGTCAGTGGACATGTCGCATTTTTAATTATAAATTATTTAAATATTAAATGTTTTAGAGTAGTTTTGAAATATTTTACGCACATTAGGGGACTGAGGGGACGTTTTTATTATAATTACAAATTTCAAATATGTGTATTTAAAAAGAAAATTTTTAACAGTCCACTATGAAGTTGGTTTTAATTCAAAACGTCATATTGACAAGTTTTATAAAATATACAGACAAAGAGTGTGGAGGCTTTGAAATTTTAAAAAAGAACACCTACTCTAATTTTGACATTTATATGTGGACATATCGCATTTTTAATTAACAATTATTGAAGTATTAAATTTTTTAGATAACTTTTGATATATTTTACACATATTGGGGGAATGAGGGAACGTTTTTATTATCATTACGCATTTTATATATGTGTATTTAAAAAGAAAATTTTTGACAATCCACTAAAACAAAAACGTCAAATTGACAAGTTATATATAACTCGAATTGGAATCATTTGATCACTCTTAAATTTTCTATCGGTAATACGAAAGTTATTTTAAAGGGCATGTGGGCAAAATTATAATATTTTTAATCGGCAATTATTTTAGTGAAATTGCAACAAAACCTATCGTGTTTGGTGTCATATTAAAGAGCTTTAGAAGAACTTTCAGATAAATGAAAAATGTAGAAATTTTACAATAAGCAATTGTTTCTAACATAAAGTATTTCGAATCATATTGTGTTGGGTGTCATATGAAAGGGCTTTAGAAGAACTTTCATATGAAATAAAAAAAAAAGTTGAAATTTTACGACTGTCAATAGTTTCAAACTTAAAGTATTCCGAATCGTACCGTATTTAGTGTCATATTGAAGGGCTTCAAAAGAACTTACAGATGAAATATATATATATATATATTTTACGATAGGTAATTGTTTCAAACTTAATAAATTCTATAAAAAAATGTGGAACTATCAAAAATTACATCCAACGAATTTTTAATAGATTAGCAAAATTTGATTGAAATTTTACGACTGTCAATTATTTCAAACTTAAAGTATTCCGAATTATGCCATGTTTGGTATCCTATGAAAGGGCTTTAGACGAACAGTTAGATAAAATAATTTAAAATATAGATTTTGAAAAAGCAATAAGCGTTCGCCGGAATTTGAACCCAGAACCTTTCACTCGCATGGTGACTGCTCTAACCAATTGAGCTACAAACACTCGAATACTCGAATACTCATGCCTTTCCTGCAACGTTTAGTGGAAGAAATGCTACAGTAGTCACCATGCGAGTGAAAGGTTCTGGATTCAAATACCGGCGAACGCTCATTGCTTTTTCAAAAATTATTTATAATATCTACAAACAAACAATTGTGTCAATAAACAAATTCTTATAAAAAGTTAGTTTAGCAAAATTTTTTCGGAAATAACACACGTATTTGAAATTTTACGACCTTCAATTGTTTTAAACCTAAAGTGTTCCGTATCATATCGTGTTTGATATCATATGAAAGGGCATTAGAAGAACTTTCAGACGAAATAAAAAATATATATATTTCGACCGTCAATTGTTTTAAATTTAAAGTATTCGAAATCATGCCGTGTTTAATGTCATATAAAAAAGTTTTGAAAGCACTTGTAGATGGAATAAAGAAAAAAATTAAATATTACAACTGTTAATTGTTTCAAATTCAAAGTATTCCGAGTCATGCCGAGTCTGGTGTGATATGAAAGAGTTCTAAAAGAAACTTCAAATGAAATAAAAAAAAAATTATTCTACAATCGTCAACTGTTTCAAACTTAAAGTATTCCGATTCATGCCGTGTTTGGTGTCGTATAAAAAGGCTTTAGAAGAAGATTGTAATGAAATAAAAAAGTTCAAATTTGATCTATCGCGTTTATATCAAAAAGAAAGTTTTTTTGAAGGGTTCGCATACAAAATTTAATACTTTTAGATCCTCAATTGTTTTAGTGAAAATGCTTCAAAATTCTTCGTGTTTAGTATTAAATGAAAGGTCTTTTCAAGAGCTCGCGTGCATAATTGGATTTTTCCTGTCATCAATCGTTTTAATGAAAGTTCTTCAAAACTTATTGTGTTTGGTATCTAATAAAAGATCTTTTGAAGAGCTCGCGAGCAGAATTGGATTTTTTTCAATCGTCAGTTGTTTTAATGAAATATCTTCGAAACCGATTGTGTTTAATATTAATTAAAAGGTCATTGGATGGAAAGATATGCAAAAATGTTTTAGATTTGTAATAATTGAATTTATATTGTGACAACTGTCGTACAAAAGTGAATTCTACTTCAGGGTCCGCGGAGCATAGCGTGAGGCCTGGCGAAGCCAGGGCGACCGCTAGTAATTATACTAATTTTATTAATGTCATTTCACACCTAAAAAACATTTATTCTGTATATTATCTGTGGTAGCTATTTTATCACATATTTATAGTATATTATTCATCGAGCATATAACCATTATATACCACTCAAATACCAAACTTTATCTACAGCTGTTTAAGTACATGAAACAAGAATAATATAAAAATATAATAAATAAATATAAATATATCATCACGCCTTTTACCCATTACTGGATGTGGCAGTCTGCCGAAACATATCTCGGCAAGTGATATATTTATTCGCGTGAAATGCGGTTACCAGTCATCAAATCACGACCCTCAAAGATGTTAGTGGTGGAGGAGCCACAAGAGTAATTTTTTAAATTGGTGAATATGTTTGTCGGCTGTGGGGATCAAACCAGGGTTCTTAGGATCCACAAGCCGACACGATACCACTGTGCCATTACCCCACTATTAAAAAGTATAAAAATAACCTTTCTTATATATGTCACTATAATATGAGCAGCTGTATATATTTAGAATTAGATACATAATGAAGGTATTATTTAATAGTTGTAGATAATAGTTCATTGTATAATAATTGATTGAAATTACTCTTTATATGCTTGTGAGATGAATGATAATTCTCAGGGGTGACATTTCACTCAAGTATGACATACAATGTTTTATCTTACAGTGACTTTTTTTTCTACAATAAAGTTAGGAAAAAGTTTAAACCAACTGAAAATGATTGTATAATGTATATCAAAAATCGATACTCTGAGATAAAATGACTCATTTTTTTGCACGATCGTAGCAAAAATAGTTTTATTATATGAGCTAATGGCTCAGTGGTATCAAGTCGGCCTGTGGATCCAAAAAACCCTGGTTCGATCCCCACAGCCGAGAAAACATTTTCACCAATTTAAAATTACCCCTATGGCTCCCCCACCACTAACATCTTAAAATTACTTTCCAAAAACCAAAGTTTATTTAAATTCTTTTGAGAATATAATTTAGTTTAATTTGACTAATCCAAAATGCAGGATTCGCTAAAACTCTTTTGAGAATTAGGCTATTTGAGTTTGTTTCATTTTGTTTTTTATTTATAGGAAAATAAATGACTGTGTTTTGTTATTATTATTCATACAAAAATATATAATTATGATCATTAATAAATCTATTTAATTTCAAGTTCAGCCACCAGTATAAATGATGGTGCCACTAATCAACTTCTGTGTCCCTAAAAATTTATTATAGTTTATATAATAATAATTTAGTCAATTATATAAAACAATAAATTTTATTTTCAAATTAGAGGCCGTGATGGCTGGTAACCGCACTTCACGCACAAAATATATTACCGAGATCTGCTTCGGTAGAGTGCCAAACCCAGTAATGCGTAAAAGGCCTGATGATATATTTATTTTATTTATTTTATAATTTTGTTCACATGAAAATTGTATTATTACTTCTTCTACTCATTTATTCTACTTTTTTATCAAACAACTTTATGAATGAATTTTGTGATATCACTCGATGTATATCAACTGCCGTCATCAATCTAAATGTTAATTTGTAAGTTGAATATACAAGATTTGTTTTGTTAAAATGAAGTTGATTGTTCTTGAGATCTGTAGGTATTAAAATATTGTTCATGTAGCACTTTGATTAAACCATTTGTTTAGCAAGCAATAATATAGTCACAGATCATTGGCTATGTCTCGAGCAGTTTAATATCATTCCAATGGTGTAATTTGCCGTGAACTATAGGAACATAATGCCGTGTAAAGTACAGCATATCAACAACTTGAAGCTATATTCATGCACTATTAAAGTCGCGATCGAAAACTTATACCTTATGACCTATCGAATAACAAGAATCCCAGTCATCTATGAACTGCCTCCCCTGTAATTTTCTGTATTTGCCTGCTGTAATGGATGACACCGGCCCAGTGGGGGACGGCGGGGGTGCAGGAAGAAGAGATGGACAAATGAATGATCGCTCAATCGAAGCCGGGAATGTTGAAACGGCTGAAACGCGGGGAGAACGTGGGGACACTTTGACGGATCGCTGCTCGTATGTCAAAACGGACGATTCTTTGCTTGTCTGACCATTTCGATTTATGTATCATGTGTCAGTTGGCCATGACCGCCGACCTTCTTGTAGATGGCTCGTCATTTTTTAACAGATTATCAACTCTTGCGGTGATTTGTTTGCCAGCTTGTGTTTGTTTTTTGTTTTCTGCTATTTACATTAGAAGAGAAATATTTAGCTACACATATTAATTCACTGCTGTTAGGTGAACGAATGATTAAGAAGAAGAAAATAATTCAGATTGAACAAGACAATGCCTTATTCCGGCCCCTTATTGCTATTTAGATGATCAAGGCTGCATATGAATGAATAGTATATTACATAACAAGCATCGAAAGTGTAAGATAACGTGCGAGTGTACAAATTAAAACCGAGGCGCGCAGCGCCGAGTGATTTAAGTACACGAGCACAGTTATCACACTTTTGAGCGAGTCTACAAGAGCAATGTTGTTGCACTTTGACAGCTGATGCATTTTTTGTAGGTAAGCGTTGACGTTTGACGTTTGAGGTTAGGTATTGTGATACCAACTGTACTAACCGTAATGTCAAAATATTGAATAATGTAAAAATATTAGTAAATACGTAATTATTTATTTTTAAAAATAAGATTTATTTGTGCAAATGTGTTGAAAAATCTGTTAAAACTTCAGTATAAATAATAATACAAATTCTTTTCATTTATTTTATTATTTTCTTTCATGATAACGCCATCTGTTGTCAATCAGTGGAACTTCACCTGATATGTTAGAAGTGTACGTTATATTAACATACGAGGTGTATGTTATGTTCAACTTTCCGTAGTACTTTATGATGTTGTTATGGTTACTTTCATAAGTGGTCGTCTGAAAATAATATTTACTACCGACACTATGTTTTTCTTTGCTATCATAATAGATTCATAAACACTCTCATTTTATTTTTACAAAATATGGTCCTAGACACACAGATTCCTTTCATATTGAGTCTTATTTACATTTCAATTAATATCAGTTATAACTTTTCAACGTACTGATTTTCACATTTGTAGTTAAAACTATTTAGGAACATTAACTCCCCTATAAGCAAAACCATTTCATGTATATTTGAAATAATTTTTTACATATTTGAAATAATTTGTTGGTAAATTTAATATGTAATAAAATAATTCTAATTTGTCAACGGCCATGGCTGCACTCGTTGGAACTGATCTAAGCGAAACGCGAGTTAAGTAACGTTGCGCGCGGGTAGTACTTGGATGGGTGACCGTCCAGAGAAAATCCGCGTTGCTGTTGACCATAATACCTAAAACGCAGATCAGGGCGTAATGGCGGCATATGACCTAAGTAGTTGCTCCGCCAAAGAAGCCACAAAAAAATATATATATATATATATATATATATATATATATATTCTAATTGATTCGGCATAATTGCAATGATAACAAAATAATGACATTAACATCTTATAATTTTTTCACTAGTTGTAATGTGTTAATGCTAATTAAAAGAAGATTATAACTTAATTAATTTGAATTTTTGCTTACTGCTGTTGTTGAGTTAATAAACAAATAATTTGTGTTTCCTACAATAATTCATAATTTACCGATTGACTACCCATTCGTTTTAGCAGCTTTCTCTTTATGTAAAATATGAAATAACAATATTTCATCAATTTAATTACAAATACAATAAATTTTTCATATCTAATCTGTTATTAACAATCTTTACTACCACAGCAATAAATTTCAGCTTAATAAAAGTATGAAATATTATAATAGGAAACAAATGAAACGTCAATACTCGAACAATGACTTGACATGACTGCGAAATTAGTAAAAACAATAAAAAAAACAAATGACTGGAATATTCTTAATGATTATATGGACTTTAGCTTAGTACAGCTGTAATAAATAGTTATTATCTCTTTGAATAAACGGGCGATTACACGTCAAACAAGAGTATTTATAGCCAATGAGTGTGGTGTCTTCCAAGCTCTCAGCCAATCACAATGAAGGACTATTAACAGCTAGATATACTGCGTATCCTTTACGATGTGATTATTATATTTTTAAAAGCAATCATGTGCTTGGGATAAAACGTGTGAACACACAACATATTAACAACTAATATTCATGGCAAGGAATTTTGTGCAATTTTACAAACCTAGCAAATTATAAATAATGTTACGTATTTAACTTAATACCATAGGCTATAAAACAAATTCAATCTTATAAATAAAAATAATTTAACATATCTAAAGGAAATCACTATTCCAGTTTCAACTTTCAGCTTATAATAAAATTAATAATATATAAATTATCGTTTTATTTTACTTATTTATTTTTAGTATGAGATATATTTCTGCATATGTTGTGCGATTACCAGCTGTCAAATTATGATTCTCAAGGGTGTTAGTGAAGCAGATGTCGTTAGTGATCTCAGACGAGATGAGATTGCCCTTGCATCTTGTCTCTCATTTTTGTTGCGTGTAGAAAATTCGAGACGAGATCGATATAAAGAGTGATAGAGCAAAGATCTCCCACGAAATTTCATGAGAATCTTATAAGAAAATATATAAAATATTATATTAATTTTGTTTGTATTTACTATTTCTAATTAAATATTTTTTGTATTAAATTATATATTGTACCTCCACGAAAATCACCATTAGTATATCAATGTGGCTTGTAAGTCAATTCGAACACAAAGAATTTAATGCCGTTGAGCGCTTTTTCACATCTCGTTTAGTTTTTACGATATAATTTCCGAAAAAGTTGAATTATTTTGAAATTTTACTTCCTCAAATTTATTCCCTGTGCTATGCAACGCTATGATATTATGATGAGCTAGATTATAGATAAGTAATAATTTTTTAATAAATTACTGCAATAATTTTTTTATTAATCAAAAATTATTCCCTAAATCGGCCTGTGGATCCTGAGAATCCTGGTTCGATTCCCACTGGCGACAAACAATTTTCATAATTTCAAAAGCTACCCCTGTGGCTCCTCCACCACTAACATGTTTGGGGGCCGTGATTTGACGACTGGTAACCGCACTTCACGCGCAAAAATATATCACTTGCCGAGATCTGCTTCGGCAGAGTACCACACCCAGTAATGGGTAGAAGGCGTGATGATATATTTTTTTATTTATATAAAAAATCAAGAAATCTAAAACACTAATGTTTAATGTTAGTATTTGTTAGTAACATGACATGACATCATAATAATGTTGAAACATCGGTTTTCAAATGAAAAGTGCAGAATTAAATGCAAATTATTACATTATCAATATATTACAAAAACAGGTTCTGAAAATTTTCTATTTTGTATTACTTCATAAAATATAAAAAATTAATCTGAGTAGAAACGAGAGTAAAAATATGAAATGGACATCAGTGACTATATCTCGCTTGAACTACAGCAAACGTCATTTCCCGTAAAGATTCCTCCCAAAATCTGTCACCCCATTAAGATCTCAATTAAAAACACTCCTAAATCGTATCAAATAAAGCTTGGTTATCACCCCATCACTGGTCAAGCATGAAATCCCCCCAACACAGCCGATAACCGCAATCCAACACCGAATCGGAAGATCGCCAGCGGATATTACACAACGCGGGACACCACGAGGTCGATCGATGCCGAGAGTCGAGACTGGCCACTGGCCAGAGCTCCACATCACCACATCGCTCGCGATATTGGGCACTTTGTATTATTTTGACAAGATAATAGAAAAGGTGGATGTTATTTTCTCTGGGATCCGATTGTTTGGGGTTTTTAAGAGACTTACGGACTGAGTTATGGCCTGAGGTGACGTTATTGCCATGTTTCATTCGCCGTGCCTAACTGTGATTAAAAGACTGCTCTAGACTAGAATGACGTCATTGCTCTTTAATTGATTCTTTATTCTTAATAGACTAGAGTATACTGAACTAATTCTACAATCATATGTTCTCTATATTCAATAATTTTATATTTTAATTGCAGAAGTAACTATACTCGTATTAGGGTCGTTGATTTCCACCGAAGTTTAAATTTCTGAACGTTCGAACATTCGAATGTTTTGAACTTTGGCAGAAAAACTTCGAAGCTTCGAACTTTCGAATTTTTCTAAGCTTCGAATTTACGAAGTTTCGAATTTTTCGAAGCTTTGAATTCTCGAATTTTTTGCCACTGAATTAACGCCATCTGTCATTTCCAAACACGCTCACGCATAATTCGCGAAAAGTCGGCCACGAATTAAATAATAAACTCTGTGAAATCCCCTGCAAAAACTCTGCAAGATTAGGCGTCTTCATTAAGCCATCTATTCTCTTACCGCCCATTTAAATGCTATGGACTTTTAGTAATGACAATAAAAGGGATACAAAAACGTCTTAATTAAAACGTTTTTTGACAGTGTAGAGAAATTTAAGGCTAAATTGAACTAATTTGGCAAATAATAATAATTAATAATAATTACTTACGAATTAATACAAAACTCTGCACATGAGTTTATTATGAAAATAATTCATATCAACATGTCGTGTTCACATTAAGATCCAGATTCACAATTCGAAAAATTCGAAAATTCGGTATATTCCAAAATTTGAAAGTTCGAATCGAAATTCGAAGGTTCAATAAATCCGAACAATCGAAGTCTCGAATATTCGTAAAATCAACAACCCTAACTAGTAAAGGACATATGAATCACAAAAAAAAATTATATATCAGATAACAAATCAATCGATAATAATATCAGCTCATTTGTTTATGGTATCCAACATAAGTTTGTTATTTTGTTATAATATTTGGTTGTTGCTGCTTACCATATAAATATTTTTAATAAGGAAAGGAAAATATAACTTAATAATTTAAAAAACACAAATATTATAAAAAAATATTTACGTACTCCATAGAAGTTACATGTACTTCCTAAGGGTCCAAGGATTCCTGATTGAGAATCCGTAGCCTATATATTATTTGATTATTTAAATTGACAATGAATACAATTTCACGACTTGAAATCTCACTAATTGCAACTTAAAAATATAACTGTCTTATGCCCGTTCACATTAACAAAATTTAAATTTTGAGTTTGACTTAAACTGACAATATGATGTCAAATGTTTGACAGCAATGTTAATATCAACATATGATATTTTATTTCGATTTGTTTTTATTTATTTAAGTCAGACATTAAATATAAGTTTCATTTGTGCCAGCGAGCTTGAGAATTTCATGTTCCACTACGAGTTCAACGATCCCTGTACAATAATAGGAATTAAATTCTTGTTATTTGTGTATCTAGAACAGAAAGTGGTCTATTACCGACGAAGAAACTTTCTGCTCGAGGTGCATACATACCACCATTTAGAAACACATGATAAAGAATTTATAAATCATTTTTGTATACGATCATGAGAAATGTGAGTCATTATGTACTTACTTTCAATCCGAAAAATAATTGTTTATCACACATATTGCGATAATAGTTGTTTTTATAAGCCGAAAAAGGCTGGTTACGTGCAAGTGCAGAAATCTGCACGAGCACTTAACCTTTTTCGGCACTTCACATTATGTCAGTATAAGCAACTGTAACAACTGTGTTAATAATATACATAAACAATAAATATTATGTATTTCACTTACTCTTAAAATAAAACCATTTATTGACAAATTTTACTTTGTTCGGTTCTTTTTATTAATTGTGTACAGATTAAATATACTGGATTTTTAGGTTATGTTTATAAACGTCAAAATATACCACTGCATATTTACTAGCGCTGGCTCATTGCATCTTCTTCTTCCATAAGTGTCTGTGGCCAAAATATGAATTCCGCGCTCGGCGCGAAATTTAGATCGCTCGAAATACAACTTTCTTTTGACAGTTGCGTAACAAATTACTTTCCACACTAATGTTTCTTTGCTTCTTTGCACTTGGTCTGCATTTGTCTTCTTTCTATCCGTAACAGTTGTAGGAAAAACATTTAATTTCAACACATAACCCAAGATAAAATAAATGTTTCTGATGCTTAAAATGCAACTAGAAAATTAGTATAATTAGATAAAGTTTGATAATAGAAAAATAGTGTATACAACTATTAGGTTGGCAATCATGAATGATATAGTCGATCAGAAAAAACTCACTTTTCACAGAAATAGGAGGTAATGTCTACTTTCCATACATTAAATAAATGCAAAACGCCGTCTTTCCATCGTAGTCGAATAAAAATATACAAATAAATATCTCGCTTTTAAAAATATACTTCTACGAGTAGACTTCTACCGTGTAACTGAAATTATTGCTTGGTTTTCACTTGTAGTTGTATGTATGTTTGTGTGTGTGAGCACAGTGTGGGTATAAAGTGGATTTGTCCCTAACCACGGTGAGTCTCTACTATTTCACAGTTCCAGACCCGGGCGCCCGCCGAAGCGCGCCCCCGTGGGGCTGAGCCTCGCCGCGTCACATCTGCACCACCAGCAGCAAATCAAGAAGCATCGCCTCGACAACGGAGATTATCCACCTTATGAAAATGGACACATGCCAGGTAAATAAACAATAACAAACACGACACATCACACGAGGAGTTGTTGTTAAATCGTCAATGAGGAATTTGTAACTACTGACGCAACAAATTTTAAATTTTATTCCATTTTGCATCTAGAAATTATGAGATAAGAACAACTATTCGTGTTTGACATATTGTAACCAGATTTTTATAAAATAGTATATTAATCAACGAGCGTGCCATGGTAGCAATTAATGTAGGCGAGGACCTTAATCACAAGGATGAATAATTGCCATAACACTAGTCCTGAATACTATAATTTTTACACGACCATTTAACTCAAACTTTTAGAACATAATTTTTGAAAATATGCGATAAAGCGATTGTCAATTGTTTTCCATTTTTTTTTTAATTTATACTGACTATAATGGGGTGGTTAGCTCAGTGGTATGAAGTCGGCCTGTGGATCCTGAGAACCCTGGTTCGATTCCCACAGGCGACAAACAATTTTCATAATTTCAAAAACTAACCCTGTGGCTCCTCCACCACTAACATCTTTGGGGGCCGTGATTTGACGACTGGTAATCGCACTTCACGTGCAAAATATATCATTTACCGAGATCTGCTTTGGCAGAGTGCCAGACCCAGTAATGGGTAGAAGGCGTGATAATATATTTATTTATTTTATTTTATAAAAAATAAATCATAGCGTCTTTTACCTCTTACTGGGTGTGGCACTCTACCGTAGCAGATCGCGGTATGTGATACAGTTATGCGTGTGAAATGCGGTTATCAGCCGTCAAATCACAACGCCCAAAGATGTTAGTGGTGGCGGAGCCACAAGGGTAATTTTAATGTGGTGTAAATTGTTTGTCGGCTGTGGGAATCGAACACGGGTTCTCAAATCCACAGTCCGACTCGATAGCACTAAGCCACTTATTGAATTTCGTATCAAATTAAAATTCTCGGTCACAGAATTTTGTTTACGAGAGTTATACCAAGTTTATCTAAATTTATAGTATGGAAAGTATTGTGTTCGGGCACAATAGATTTTATTTTAAATTCTGCTGCGATAACTGATAAATTTGCACCAGAATACGATTTTAAATATAACAATGTAAAAAAGTTAAGTAACAATCCTTCATTGATGATAACAATTGCTCCACGTGTTCCTAGTAAATAGAAAACTAAAGCATGCACCTAAGTTTAGATTTGCGAGAAGAGCAAAAATATTTATTTATTAGTGTTTTATGCATAATAGTGCATTTCTCACATGACGTCAAGGAACAGTTAGCTTGCATGCTTGTAAGGTTAAATGACCTATATGTGGTACAATAACAAAATAAACATTTATGTTTTATCAGATGATATATTTGCTATTTCATCAGAATAGAGGAAGCTACATTTTTTTTGCTAATAGCAAAAATAACTGTTTAGATCGGTTTCTAACAAAGAAACATTATTTGTTGTTTTCTTTTGATTAAATAATATTAAGCAAAGTTAAAATATACCGGGTGGGTGTAAGAACAGGCCCTGGTTCAAAGTTTGCCACTATCAACATATTAAAATGTATCTTATTAGAATTAACTAAACATTAGCTCGTAAATCGGAAATAATTATTACATTAGAATTTGTAATAAATTTTGCCTTTTTAATGAAGTTACATAAAAAATATTAAGTACACCTCGTCCATGAAATGTGCTTGGCGTTCTCAGAATATTTTTGGTCTCAGCCGCTGCTTCGATACTTCGAACCATCATTTCAGGGCATAGGTATAAAAATTACTATTGTATCTATCTTGAATAGAGCTGAAAATATGGTAGGAGAATTAAATTAAATTTTAATATGTATGTCATAGTTAAAATATGAAAGCATTCGAGAAACTTATTTTTCCTACATCCCGTTTACAAAGAGAATTTTATACAATTGTTTCTGTCAAAAACAGTGCTACAAATTTCAACTATTTTGGGGATATTTTTGTGTGAAGTTGTCAAGTTTTCTAATTGTAAAAAAGTCAAACAGAATTCTCTCTGTTTAGCTGTCATTGCGCAGGTCACGTAAAATTATTGTAATTTAAATTTATAATAATAAAATCAATTCATTAAACTGAAAAACACTTCCTTATTAAAAAATTAAAGATATATTGTTTTATAAACATAAAAAATAAATAAATATAAATATATCATCACGCCTCCTACCCATTACTGGGTGTGGCACTCTGCCGAAGCAGATCTCGGTATGTAATATATTTTGCGCGTAAAGTGCGGTTACCAGTCGTCAAATCACGGCCCCCAAAGATGTTAGTGGTGGGCAAGACACAGGGGTAGTTTTAAAATGGTGAAAATTATTTGTCACCTGTGGGAATCGAACCAGGGTTCACAGGATCCACAGGCCGACTTGATACCACTGAGCTAGCTACCCCATAATATAACCTATATAATTATGTATTTGACTTTTACCTCACTAAAAAATTAATTTCAAATGTTTATTGATCTGTTAGTGACAAAAGTAAAATAATGCGATATATAGTATTTAAAGTTCAAAACCTAATGCTATTTTAGCCTTCCCATCGATGATAATCCTTGTGGTTTAGCCACAGACAAAATATATACTTTTAACTAAATGTATTCAAATGATAACACTTTTTATCTATGAAATTTGTAGTTCTGGACGAGTCTATATTGCAGCGCTAATGTCGGTTATTAGTTCATAAACAATAACTTAGGGCTTATGTATATACAATTTATTTTAAATTGTACATTAATCCTTGTAAAATGAATTGTGTATTGTGAAATTATAATTCCTTAACTATTAGTGCCCTAAATTAGTGTTCATAAAACTAAATCGACATTGGCGCTGCTATACACTCGTCCAGGACTAAAAATTTCATTGTTAAAAACGCTGCCATTTGAATACATTTAGTTAGACATCGGTATATTTTTTTGTCTATGGAGAAGCTCGTATTTTAATTAACTTTAAAAAGCAGTAAATATATCCAAAATATTTCTTGGTAATTCATTACAAATTCTCTAGTCCCCCATAACAATATTTATATGCTGAGGTAGAGCGAAACAAGTGAAACTCATGAGGTTATCATTTGTTTTCCCCACCCTAGACCACATTCGTTAATTAATAAAATTGCTAAATGCGAATACCATTGGCGCTCGGCCTGTATCATTGCGCACTGTTCCAATATTCGGTGGCCTTTATCGTGCGTATTCCAAAAATGTGAGGCGCGACTGTGGCTCCCTCTGTGCGACACCTTAATTACCGATTGTACAAAACAAAAGCTTTAATAACTTGCATACCAACGGGCACATGTATCCGGCTCGGCAAATATGTCGTTTGTCCGGTATTTGTATCAGATTCGGTAATTGCTATCGTTGTATCGTTAACCCCCAAACAGCCTGTTGGTCGTTCAACGTTTGCCGGCCGTTGTTGCTAAACGGTGGAACTAGCCCAATATTTGCCATTTGTGAAATTTTCAACGAAAAATGTGGCCCTATTCGTGGTATGCCATGCTTTGTATCAAAGACACTCTCTCTGATTTGCAAATAGGTTATTAAAATTACTCTGAACTTGTTCCATACTCGGAAAATATTTCAGTTTCAATTCCATAATGTTAGTTGAACTTTTATACCGGACGTCTACTTTATTTATGTAGGGTCATAATATTTTTAACTGCTGATGCTATTTTCCATATTAAGTTTAGAATAAAATTGTAAATATAAAAATACTTAAGAATGAAAACTACGTCTACACCTACTAATAGCTACTTTCAAATTCGCTACAATAAAGATATTAATTAAATTTATCTACTATTATGCGTAAAGTAGTTTTTGCGCACGCAAATCAGTGAGTGTTAACTATTATGACACTAGTGCAGTAATACACATAAAATGCGTAAAATAATTAATTTATATACTGTTTACATCCATGGTTAGCTCACTAAAACAAGACTGGATTTTTCAATATTGAAGAATGATCGATGACATTTATGTCAATAATTTAGATTTTTGTTGATGCTTTTCGTCGTAGATCTTACCATACCGATTTTTGATGAACGTTTACAATTCATTTTAGTGTTTAAAACGTTTAAATCCATGACAACCATAAACACCTAACAATTTATATTAGAGATGGACTCACACCACCCGAGAATACTCAAATACCGCGAATACTGAAAGTATTCGATATTCGATATCTTCGAATATTTATGCCAATGGCGAACATGTGAATATCTCGAATATAGCACGATACGTCCTGAAATTGTAACAGCGCTGCTTTCGGCGCTTTAAGTTGCCTTTTGACAGTTAAGGAAACGAACTTTGTTTCAGATGAATGATTACTTTGTTACTTCATTTCAATCATTTAATATTTCATAATTATAATGATGATTTTATTAATTAATAAGTATTTTTTAAATTAACATAAATATAATCACTAATTAGTAATATAATTATCACATTATCATATCATCAAATCATATTATCAGTCATCATTTCGTTATCAGTATATCACTTGTGTGGAATTCATTTTCAAAAACTAGCGTAGAGCGACACTCCCTTCCTCTCTTATCTTTTAATTCGTTTCCAGTTCTTACGTAGAGTGTTTAACTGTAATTGTGTGAAATTCACTTCCAAAAACAAGCGCAGGGGAACACTCCTTCCCTTTCTTATCTTTTTGTTTCGTTTTCAGTTACTGCATTGTGTGGAATTTTCTTTCATATACAAGTGTAGGCTATCGCTTTCATCTTTTCTAATCTTTATAGATTCGTTAATAGTTTCGTTATTAGATTCGTTGTTAAGAGTAATTTGAGATGTTTTATGCATATGTTATGTACGTTGAAGAAAGAAGATGAACGATAAGTGAATAGGAATGATGTGATTGAAAGTTTGTTATGTGGTAAATGATTTCGAGTGTAATAAATGAATGAGTTTATATGGAGTGATCTATGAATGTGGTTAAAGTGAGGATGGTGTTTGATGAGTGTGATGAGTGAATGTTTTATGAGTGATTTTAGGGGTCGTGCTACTCCATTTTTTGGGATATTGCGTGAAGATATGTATGTATGTACTTATTTTGTTATTATATTTGTATTATTATTATTTGTTTATTATATAATTATATTTCATTTACATTTACATATATTATTTAATTAATTCATTCATTATTATTATATGGGGTGGCTAGCTCAGTGGTATGAAGTCGGCCTGTGGATCCTGAGAATCCTGATTCGATTCCCACAGGCGACAAACAATTTTCATAATTTCAAAAAAAAAAATTACCCCTGTGGCTTTTCCACCACTAACATCTTTGGGGGCCGTGATTTGACGACTGGTAACCGCACTTCACGCGCAAAATATATCACTTACTGAGATCTGCTTCGGCAGAGTGCGACACCCAGTAATGGGTAGAAGGCGTGACGATATATTTAATTTATTTATTTATTCATTATTATTTACAATTATAAATTTGATTTGTGATTTTTTTAAATTTTTTAAATAAATAACTACTCGGAATATTCGACGTATTGGAATATTCGAGATCTAATTAATATTCGAATTCGAGAAATTTGATATTCGCCCACCTTTAACTTATACCAATGCAGCAGAATGACAACAGTGATATTTCACTTATTTAACATATCCATTCAATTTGGTTTGAACCTTTTTCTAACTTTATTGTAGAAAAAAACTGCCAAATAGAACTTTGTACATCAAACGTGAATGAAATGTCATAATATGCTCGTAAGAATTATCAGTCATCTCACTCGCGTATAATGAATTATTTCACTCACTTAAAATATAATATACTAATCTGCAACTTATGTTTAAAGTGTCTATTACGAACTCGTCAATTTACATTACGACTCGTTCAAAAATGTAATACTTCACATAAATAACTAACTCTGTCAAATTCAGATTGACAGAAATTTTCTGTTAATGGCCGTAACAACATTTTTTAAAAGAATTTATCATTTTTACTTCATTTCTCTTAAATCAAATAAAGAATTTACGTTCAGTACATGTAAATAATGTTTAAGTTAGATTTTTTTGGTTTACATTTTTAATAAGACATGAATTAACGGTAATTTAAAATTTAACAATTTATTATAGTTTCTATGTACGGTATAACATAAAAAAGTAAATATCCGTTATATTTTCATAAATTGTAGTCATCGTAATACTTTATATGTATTTTCTAAAATATGGTGACATTTTTTTTTTTAATCAATATTTTTTTTTTGTCATCGAAACCAAAATTATTTATAAAAAACAAGTGTATACTATTTATTTATTTTTTTATTTCTTCATGAGACCGCACTGTTGAAATAATTTAAATAAAAGTACATAAATATGCCAAAATAAATTGTTTAATTATTTCGTTTTTTGTTTTATTAACATTCTATAAATATCTGATATAAACTTATTGCTCAATGATCAAACTAGTTTATAAAAAAAAATAATTACGCGTATTAGAAAGTATAATTTGAATAGTTAATGAAACTACGATCTAACGCACTATATTTGCATTAGTAAATAAATTGGAAATTACATTTAAATAGGCATATTTATAAAAACGACGACAGGTACTCATATGTAATCGTAATGAAATAGGTGTAAATCTCCGCATATTAATAGCTGAATCTCTCACTTCAAGTGCCAACAACAAATTAAAATTTAATACGAAACTGTCAGCGATATATTTAACATCAAGGCAATGAACACTTCAACTAGCGTCGGGTTACGGTTTACGAGCGGATTCAGCCGACTGCAAACAAAACGAAGTGAGTGAATTAGAAAGAAATTTCATGAATTAAAAACCTATTTTTCATCCGAGAGCTCCAAAATGTGATTTCCGTTGTGAGCTAAACAAAATAATAAAGTAAAATGAAGACAATTGAAACGAATTAAATTGGTTTGACAGATGAGATGGAAGCGCCTTTCAGCGTAACAGGTTCGTGAAAAACAATTTTGATAATCTGATTTTTATGCTTATCTGCTATGAGCACGTTTCACGATTAATTTACCTCTACCGCAATAGACATTTATTTTTTACGTCGCTAGTCTTTCTCATTTTACTATTTTAATATGTGATCAAGAAGTAAATATTGGTTCTTGATTAACAACAACAAAAAACTAATTGAAGACGTTTTCCTAAACTACTTCAAATAAGGGTCATTTAAGTTTATATATAGGGGCAGTGTTTTTCACATTGCAATTTAAATTAAAAATTATAAATTTAAACCTACTTATAATGAGCTGAAGAGTATGCGATTTTGACGTAATAATTTCAATATATTAATAGCCAGTTGTCATAGAAGCAAATTTATATGCTCGTTCTTTTATTTATTGAAATTCAGTTTAAAATGTAAGTTTCATTGGTGCAACCGATCATAAGAGTGGATAGTGCCAAGCAGGTTCAAATTCAAACGTAGTTCAAGTAGTTTTTGAACCAATGGCTTCACAAGAGCCATTTTAATCAGATCTAATTTACACTTACTGAACCAGATCACTTATTTATATTTATGACACTCCCAAATATTAAAGAAGCAGCGAAAATTACGTCTCTCGATTTACTACCCGAAAATTTAAAAAAAACATATGAGGTAGCATATAAATCGTTTATGAATTGGCGACACATCATTTTGCCGAAAATTTTCTTATGGTTTATTTTGTCATATATCGTAACAATACAAAGCGTTTACTGGACAAAATATTCCAAGATATATCAACAAATCGCTGTTCAAGCATTTTCAGTTTATTATATCGACAGCTGGGAACTAAGTCGGCAATAGTACCAGCAGCTCTATCAATTGAGCGCGGCAGTTTTAAATTTTAAAATTAAATCAATAGGGACTTACACAATTCAAATTTTTCGGATGCCATCTAGTGAGTAAAATAGAATTGAATACTTTGTTATGTAGCGAACATGGTATAGCTTTACAGTTTGACGTTTATCACGTGATCCAAACGTGAAACGTCAAACAAATGTTGGTATCTGCGGGGAGTCATGCTGAAAGGAGAAAGCAGTTGTTCGACTCGGCATGGTGTCACCTCGCTCGTTCTACAAATTTGCTGTTTCGCACAAAATTTAGTGGAGGGGGTCTGCTTCGGGTCTGTTGCATGTGACGTCAAAATTGTAAGTCCCTATTCGTTTTTGACAGAATTATGAGATATTAATTCATATCTCACAATTCTGTCAAAAATTCATTGTTTTGTTATAGTTACCGTGGGATATGAAAATGTGTTTATATGGTACTACGTATCCGTAGCAACAACAAACATACAATAGGCGTATTTCAGTTGCCGTTTGGATCAGATCTAACTTACATTTACTGAACCAGATCACTTATTTATTTCGCTAAATTACTTCGCAGCCTTTTTTTCCAGTACTATACTTATTACTTCTAATTTATTTTGCAATAATTCACTCCAATTAGTGCATCGGTTTGCTTAATTCAGTTATTTTGTAATGTTGTCTAATTTATCTGAACTGATTTAAGTGCACCAAGTGAGCAAATGGAATACAGCTAATGAGTAAATATCTTAACGGTCTTATAAAATTTTTTTAAGAAACATGTTATAAAATATGTATAGTAAATATTATATTAATCATAAAAAAGTGCATATAATAATATGATTATATTATATTTTGAATTTAAATTTAATTACGCATTTCTCGTGATGTGATGTCACAGTATAAAGATGTTTTCCATATTTTACTTTAGTATTTGTAATCTTTGATTCTTTCTTAAATATTGAAACTGACTGACTATCATGTGGTATAATATGAGGTAAGTTAAAAAAAAACTTACAAATGAAACTTTGTGTCCTTATTCCCTGTATGCTCTTCTTTCTCTGGACGTTGACTGTTTAGTACGTCACATATTCCTCCTATTATTTTTTAATAAACTATAAATATTTCAGCGATTTTAATTTCTTGTCTAGAATCATATATAGAAGTCTGAATTTAGTCACATTATACAACAATAAAGACATTTATTTCATGTAAATATCGCTCGAGTTACGAATGAAATTAAAAATCCGTTATAAATTCTGTAGAAAATATGATCAATATTAATTTCTGGCGATTCCGTGATTGAGAGCGATTAAAAGCTGGGGTAAAGCCCTAGCTGGAATACCGTCAGCACTCAGTGGCAGCAACAGCAGCGCCAGGTGAGATGCGGTGGCGAGCAAACGAACTTCGTGCTTCGTGCATATTCAAACGCGAAAACGCATTTCATTCCTTCTGAGTGTCTGTGGGTCTGTTGATAGCAATCAGCAACAGGCTACCCTGTTCCTGTTTCCATTCCCCTTCGCCCTCGCCCTTGCGATTTTTCGATATTGCATTTAAAAGCTTTAATATGTTGTTGCATTCATCAGATCACTGGCATACGTTCGAAAACTAATTAAAATATGTATTAAACATGTTGTTCAATACAAGTAATTCATGATAGATGGGTTTGGATGAGATTAGACAAGTATTTATTATATCTCATTTATTGAAATTTAGATTTAGCATTTTAAGTAAATATTTAACAATTGATCATGGAATCGCGGTTACCTATTCCACATAACAAAATACAGGCAGATTCATAAAACGGATTAACGCTAACACCATTTTTAATATTATTTATAACTATGTTTCAAATTACAACAGATTCAAGAATTTTATTAAATTTGATGCTAATTAACAGTGTGTTTAACTCAAGTTAAAATAAACTTGATTCTCACATTGGAAAGAGAGTTACAAATTAAATAAAAAATGGTGTTAACGCTAATCTGCTTTGTGAATCTGCCTAATAGAGATTTGAATTACATGACGACCGAAAGCTTAGTTGGTTCACAGGTTTAAATCTTGGCGCATTCCAATTTTTCTCATTATAATAAAATTTCGAAAAATATCCGAGATATTTATAGTCCAATTCTCAAAAAAGTTTTAGTTAATTTTAATTTTAAGTTAACTAACCTTATTCTAGTCCGATTTTTAAAAACTTAACCCAAATCACTTTCCGAATACAAAATTGTAAGAAGGAGACCGATTCTAATTTGTAGTAACCAGCTGTAGCCACTGGCTTGACGTCATTTTTTGTCGCTACCGATAGTGTAGCCACCTTGCGGGACAAAGTGTAACTTAAGTTTGACGTCATTATTGGCGACTAGACATTTTCTAGCGACTTACTGCTAGCAACTGCTTTGAACCAGTCGCTAACTCAGTCACTACGTCCTATTCGTATGTTTTGCAATGCCGTGTTTTGAAAAGTTTAGTTATTTTGATAAATAATACTAAATATAGAAACATAAATACAATTTCAACCAACAACGTGGACTTGTTAATAATAAACAATCACAAATAGCGGCAACGAGTTTTTCAGAAATACCGCGTCAAAATATATAGTCTGATCTTTGTTATCAACAGTACAAAATAAATTCCCTAGAAATTTTACTAAATCGCCTGATGTCATAAAAAATACGTCGTTCAACTAAATATTTGGTTGCTACGAATTAGAATCGGTCTCAAGATTTTATTTGAGTTTATTTATATATTTTTGAGACTATCAAAAATTTAGGATTAGCTAAAGCTCGTTTGAGAATTGGGCTGTAAACAAGTTCAGGTTTTCACATCTTAAATTTGATAGTTAGCTATTACTTCCACGGTATCATTATTTATATATCAATTTTCATTTATATTCTCATTAAAAACTGTACCACTATCTAATAAACGAGATTTTTAATTCAAGTTTTATAAATGTAATAAGTACATCCTCGAATACTCATATAACTTAATATCGTGTTCATAAACCGAAAACTATTCTCCCATCAAAAACCTAATCTTAAAAGCGACAAACGTCGACAACTTCGCAGCCGTAAGTTCTTAGCACTGGTAATCTAATTTAGAGATACTACACCACAACTTAACTGCTACAGGGTGACCAATAACGACGTGGAATCGCAGATTCATTAACTCTAACTGCCGGATGGACGCGACACGGACGCCGTATATGAAATTCTCGTCGTAAACACACACATGAAACCGTTTATATTATTTCTTGCTCTATAACACTCGGACTGACCATTTTCTCGTACACATCCCGGACGTTATAGGGAGAGTTCACTGACTAAAATTAAATTATTGTGTTGTTACTTTTAAAATCGAATTAAAGTATAATACGAGTAGTTTGAAACTCCATTTTCAATGTATACTGCATCTACAAACATTCTTCTCTTGATTGTTGTGATACAATTTTTTTAAGAAAGAATCGTTACTTCATCGTTTTCTAAGAGAAAATATAAAATGAAAGGTAAAGATTAAGCTATCTATATGAGCACTACGGTGGAATCAAATATAACTGAGTATCATTTCAAGAATATTACGATAATAATCTTTAATACTGTCCATTTTAACAGTTTCAAATCAACATTAATACCTACTTATGTGATACAATTTACTAGACATTCTTAATCCCAGAAGTTGTAATTGGAAGTTTTATAATTTAGCAAAAGAAATAAGAGAAATGTTATAGTCATTTTTATTTCATCTCATTAAAGTTGTTATTTAGTCTCGCCTTTGCCTACGTTATCCCTTTTTGTTATAGCAAATCTAAGTATTTATGTAATGATTGATCATTGTTTTATCGAATTGTCGAATTCCTAAAGCTGGATTTATAATAAAGTAACGTAAGAGGCAACGCAAATAGTATCAGTAACTTAAAAAGTTGAGCATGTGCTAGAGCTAGTAATGATTTATAATAAAGTAAAGTAAGCAACAAGTAAAAGACACAAAATAAGAGATAACCAAATTTCGTCTTTCTGCTTTGTGCAACTAGAGCAATTAGACTTAATCTACCTAAAATATTCTACCTCTGTCAGCTTTGTTGCGTAACCTGGAAGATGGTCATTTCATATTCACGTGATCGGTGATTAATATTATCAATTGTTAATAAATAAGAAAAATAGGAAAAAAACTTTCCATCACTTGTCACAAATCCCACAAAATTTATAGCACGTTTGAATCAACTTATCAGGTCATCATCAAACGGCTGGTCAGTTCAGCTTTAACCATAGACGCGTTTCGTCCTTTAGGGACTCATCAGTATGTGTGACCAACTGGGAACTAGTGAACTGTGATACTTTTTCAAGCTGAACTGACTGATGTTAAAAAGTATATAAGCCGGTATGCATGACATGAGAGCTACGGAGCAACCCGTGGTGCCATCTACAGACAGAAATCGCAAACTGCTTGACAGCAATTGAAATAAAATAAAGACAAAAAGTCAATTGCGATGTGAAACTGTGTCTTAATAAATAAGAAAAATAGGAAAAAACTTTCCATCACTTGTCACAAATCCCACAAAATTTGCAGCACGTTTGAATCAACTTATCAGGTCAACATCAAACGGCTTACATACTTTTTAACATCAGTCAGTTCAACTTGAAAAAGTATCACAGTTCACTAGTCCCTAGTTGGTCTAGTTGGATAGTTGATCACACCATTGGTACTGATGATTTCCTAAAGGACGAAACGCGTCTATGGTTAAAGCTGAACTGACCAGCCGTTTGATGATGCCCTGATAAGTTGATGCAAAGGAAAGTTTTTTCCTATTTTTCTTATTTATTAAGACACAGTGCCACATCGCAATTGACTTTTTGTCTTTATTTTATCAATTGTTATCTGTCAAATATAAACGAGTACTTGTTTACGCTTGGTGTTACATAATAGTGGATCACAGAGTTATATAATTAGTAGAAATTCATAAATCTCTGTATAAGAAATCGTCAAATGATTTTAATTATTCATTGTTATCCAATTGATAGATTGGTACCGAAGTTCAAACAAGAGATGTAGAAGTTAAACGAAAATTGTCGAAATTCTATCATATCATCTGATTGGTTGTGTGTTTAGTATAAATTATCTAATTCGCTTGCGTTACTTCTTAAGCTGAATTTATAATAAAGTAACGTAAGAAGTAACGCAGTTGAAGTAAAGTAAGATTTAACGCATAATGAGTATAACGAAGATGTACTTTCCACACTCATTTTGAATATTGTTACAGAGAGTTTTCAACACGACCGTAGAAAAAAATATTATTCAACTGTCATTAACTGTGTCAACGAGTGAACTAGTACAATAAATTGTCTATGTGACTGTACCCACAAGCCACCTACGTTATTTATAACAAGAAAATAATAGGTAAAGTAAATTATTACAATGACTTTAGAAATTTGCGTTCGTTTTGCAATCAAATTACTTGAAATGTTAAGTGACTTATTATTTTACAATTCTGAAACAGCAAACTGATACTTAAGTTAATATATTCCATTGCGAAATGCTCGTAAGTAAATAAATGTATGTGTGTGTGTGTTTGATTGTTTGTGTTAAATTGTTCTAGTTGAGTAGGCTGTTATTTGTATGGTAATCTCGCTATTTATATGTGAAATTAATTTGAATTTATTATATGAATTTGATTTGTAATATTTGTAATAATAGGAAAATTGTATTGTTTGTATGTCATGTGTTGACATGTGTTGTTATAATGTGGCGTGCGGTAATTTTTTTGGTAATTGCTTTAATTATTTTGAATAGATACAATAAATTTGATTATGTTTACAAGATTTTTGGTTCAACGATTTTTAATCAATTTTTATATGAAATTAAAGTGATTACAACATGTTTTTCAAACATCACAATATTGATTTTAAATAATTTATTAAATTTAGTTTAGTCTTTTTGTAAAAATTATTAGTTTTAGCTTAATATAACTTAAAGGGAGTAATCATCTCCAAAATTATATCGAGAGTAGTTGTTTTAGGTTTAAAATATCCAATTAGGCATGTAGAGCTACACAACAAAAAACTCAATTAGGGGCCATATTTAACGAATTCGTTGACATAAAATTTTTTAATTACCCAAAAACCCCGTCCGAATATGGCTCTAAGCTGTCACCTGACGCGCGTGGGTAGATAAAAGGCATAGTAGGCGGTGCCACAAAGACTTGAATTTTTTATCATTCATATTTTTCCACGGCCAGCGCCGATCAAGCGAGTAAGGAAGATGTCAAATAACAATTCAAAAAGATCAGATAGATTATGTTAATTACCTTTCTGAATCGTTCGGCCGTGCTTTCGATACGATTGGAAAGAAGCCGCTGTCGCGTCGGGAGATAGAGCTCTTCGCTAAGCCGATCTTCGTTTCGCGGCACAAATAGGAATTTCTTTATTTTCATTTTGTTTAATTCTTTATTTAAAGGGCTGTAGATTATCTCCGCTTTTACGACTGGTCCAGACGATGTTTAATTATTATTCGCCTGTCTCTTTCCGCACTCGTTTTTTTGTGATATAACTGTCTTTGTCTCGAACTGTTACTGGGGTATTTAGTTTTATAACCCAACATATCTGATGTCAAAGTTTTTATTTTATACGCGCTTTATTTATTGTCTCATAAACGGTTGTAAAATTCGAAATATATTTGATTGGGACTTTTAACTCTTCAACTTGTGTTCAACTACAATGGTGGTCGAACTTCAGCCTAATTGCTTTTTTATTCATTCCAAACATCTACTTTTACGAGTATTACACAAACACAATGATACTTAAATTAAATTAACTCGCACCACATTCACTCTTCACATTTTCCTCATTCTACTCGAGGATAAACATTTTCAGAACTAACAACGAAACATTTATCAAATTATTCTGGGTTTTCACAGGATTCTATGAGTAGCTATTACTGAAAATTTATTTATAAGTTAAATGAAGCACGAGAAATTCATTGCCGCTTAGCGAATTTTCATATCTCGTTTAGTTTTTGAGTTATAGCCTCGAAAGTAGAAAATCTGATGACATACAATTTTAGAAAAATTCAACTTTTCCGAGGTTTATATCAACTACATTAAATTCCACGTGTCCGAATTGACCTATAAGAAAATTTTTGTCAAATTTTATGCAATTTTTTTTAATTTCCCAACGGGTAATCTTTGGTTTTTTTTTTCTATTTTAGGCAAATTTTAGATTGTTTGTTCTAAAAAAAATTCTCGTACAAATATTGTAAACTGTTTCTGAGAAAATTATGGTGATTATTTTTTGACGTTTCTCAAAACCAATGAAATGCTTCATTGTACATATGTTACGTGTCTGCGTTTTAATCAATCCTGTCATTATTATACTGAGAATTATGCTCTTGTGATAATTCCAAAGAATTATCTCTGTAGATTCTTTTTTGTTTGTGACCAATGATAGGTAGTTGTCAAATAATTATTTAAAACTGTCAACGCGTCAAGTAAAATGTGTGAAAAAAATCTTTTAGTTGTATTTTAGATACAGAAATACACCAACAAATTTTGGAAACAACTTCCAAGAATACATTAATAAGTAATCAATCGATATGGACCCAGTTCAAAATCTTTTAAGTTGGATGAATGGACCTCAACTGTTAAGTCAAAAAATAATCGAACTAAATATAACTCGAGAGTTCGATAAATTTGAAAATAATTCTCCAGTATCTTTCTCAAACTTGTTGCCATTTGGCAATAGCCACTCAAGCCCTACGGGCTTTCGTGACTATTTCCTGGCAACAAGTTTTCGAAAGATCTGTCAAATTATTTTCAATTTATTCTCACCCTCTTGTTATATTATTACTGATTATTTTTTGACGTTTCTCAAAATCAATGAAATGCTTCATTGTATGTCAGGTGTCTGCGTTTTAACCAATCCTGTCATTATTATAGTGAGAATAAAGCTCTTCTGATAATTCCCGGGAATAATCTCTGTCGATGTTTTTTTGTTTGTGACAAATTTTGGAAACAACTTCCAAGAATACAATAATAAGTAATCAATCGATATGAACCCAGTTCAAAATCTTTTAAGTTTGATTAATCGACCTCAACTGCTAAGTCAAAAAATAATCTAGTTCGATAAATTAGAAAATAATTCTCCAGTATCTTTCTCAAACTTGTTGCCATTTGGCAATAGCCACTCAAATCCTACGGGCTTTCGTGACTATTGCCTGGCAACAAGTTTTCGAAAGATCTGTCAAATTATTTTCAATTTCTTCTAACTCTCTTGTTATACTATTGCTGAAATTTTTTTGAAATATTATAATTGCTGAAAAACACGTGAATACCGTGCATTTTCATATCACGCTTAGTTTTTGAGTTATAGCATCGGAAAGGTAGAAAATCTGATGAGATAAAATTTATGAAAAATTATATTTTTCCGGAGTCCTTAAAAACTAAACGAGAAATGAACATGTGCTCAACGGCATTGAATTCCTCGTACCCGAATTTACTAGTAAGAAAATTATCAGCAATTTTTATATTTCAAAAAATTATACAATATTTCAAAACTAGAAGATATATTTTATTTTGTGAAAAGCTCTGATATCAATAATTTTAGTCTGGAAGAAAAGTGCCATTTAAATTTAATCGTTTATTATAAATCTGCCTGTAAATATAAATTAATACATTTAAATAGTTTAATTTTAAAAGTGTTAATTAGATATATTTGCGTCGCGAATCAATTGGTAATCTCAAATCTAAACATAGAAAGTATTACAACGCAAAAGAATTAAATAAAAGAACCGATTAATCATTCCATTTAATCAGCGAAGGTGTTTGCAATATCACTCATTTGTTCATGGTCACGGCCACGTTGATATGCAGATGCGGGATGTAAGCTGTGAGGGTCCATCAGCAACAGACCGCACTCAGTTCGGTCTTCGGTCCCAGTAATTACGGGTTGTCACTGACCAAAGCGCAGAGAAACGTGCCTGCTTTTATTATTCTTCTGTTCGTAACCATGCGTCTGTCGAGATGTCTGTCCGTCTGTCTGTTTGTCTGAATGTTGTTTTGTTTCTCGTTCAAGAACAGGATTCCGTAATGGATTTACTCTATGTACTTTTAATACTACGATTAAAACACAAATAAATTTCCATTATTTCGAATAAATTGTCATTTGTATTTTCACATTGTGTTATATTTACAAAATATTTTTAAGTATGGAAAGAAGGTGAAACATATTTAAACTTAAGAAGATAGAAATAATTTTGATTACTTCACAATTTTTATTTATTAATTAAAATTGTGAAACAATCTAGTGTGAATTATTTTAATCTTCCAGAATATATTTAAATAGTTATTTTTTGTAACGAAATTTTGATTTCATATTTTATACTTTTATAGAAATTTTGTTTCAACAGCAATCCACATCTATCACAAACAATGCAATGCAATGCAATACTTTTTAACAATTAAATTTTTAGTTCTGCCCGAGTTTGTATTGCGCGCTAATATCGATTAAATTTATGAAAGATAAGTTAGGACTTATGTATGTACAAGTTATCTTGAATTTTGAATTAATTCCTTTTAAAATAAATTTTTACTTTCTTATACGAATCGTGAAAAAAATCGTTGACGAGATTTTCGCGGAAATACCTGTTTTGGGGTCCACTGAATCCGTTTTGATCATTTTCTCAATGATGTCTGTGTGTGTGGATGGATGGATGGATGGATGGATGTGTGTCATGAAGGAGATAAGATTTGTTAACGAAACTTGGTAATTATAAGTTTCATAAAAATACGAAGAGCTGAGTTGATTTTGAATGAAATTGAAAAACCGGAAGAGGAAGTTTACTAGACACAAAAAACAATAAATTCCATTTATTTCAAAAATGGAATCAATTCAGAAAAAAAGTTTCAAATAAAAGATGTCAGCAAAAATATTTGGAACATAAAATGTTTTTTGAAATTTTCCTGTATATGTGTCTAATTTTGAGAAAAACTAATTTATATATTTAATAATATATTCCAATAATCATAGTAGCAATAGAAACAAAAAACATAAACATGTTTACCATTTATATGTCAAATAATAATTGCCAAACGCAAGGAGCAAGTCATAAGTGTTCAATTCAGCGTTTTTGATATTAAATATGCTGTGTATAAGAAAGTCGTGTGGTGACCACACCAGATTTTTTATCTTGAAATTATAATTTCTTACCTATTAATTTAATCTCCATGAATGAAGTCGATATTAGTGCTGAATACAGACTCGTTCAGAACTTCAAATTTAATTGACGAAACCGCTGCCATTTGAATACATTTAGTTAGACGAATGTTATATCTCTGTGAGCCTGATAGAGAGCTAGTTCAAGAGTTTACAAAAATTAGTTGTAAACTAGTTTCAAACTATCAGAATAATCCATTGATTTTTTGTAAATTAGTAGTCAATAATATGCGTATTAGTGTTTCATTTAGTATTTCAAATTTGTTGTTCACTGCAACTTCTTACAAATTATTGTCATAAATGAAGTCTCATACATATTTATAAACATAAATATTTTGGAATGTATTCGCGAACATACGAGTCAGCTTGCCATACTGTGAATGTTTTTGAACAGTTAGTTTAGCGGTGTTAATAAGCTGTAGTGAGAGCAGCAACTAAACAAATAAATATTCAAAATATTACATTACTGTTCAAGGAGCACAATTAAACAATTACAAACAAATTGCACAAATTATATTCCGATGCGTGCTCAGATAAAATTTATATCATTCTAATTTCTGATTACTTACTTCAACAAAGTTATTTTGTTAGTCAGTTTTAAAAACAATTAACAGATGGCGAGCATAAAATCAGTTTTGTGAGTTAAAAATAAGTTAATATTGTTAACTATCCATCTTGCAATTCCGTTAAAACAAATTTGTTTTATAAAATGGCAACAGAGCAAAAAAGTGATAAATGTAATGTATTAGAAATTGAAAATATAGTTATAATATTAATCCTAAACATCTGATATTTATGTAATGATTTAAGTTAAACTTTTCCAGTATCTAAATATCATCATAGTTATTTCTGACCTGGCACACGTTGAGTGTTTGGTATAAAGAGGTTTTCAAAGTCCGGCTTCGGGCTGAAATAAATTCGAATGACCATTTTATGGTGAAGTAAATTTGAACGTGCACATGATTATCTTGATGGAATCACGAAAGTCGATTTATTTTTCTGTAGCGTGTCCGATTAAATTTGATTTGAGTGAAAGACTGAAAGAGAATGATGTGTTATAAATATACATTTAGTAAATGGTCTGTGTATTAATATTTGTGACTCTTGTGACACTTATCATTAATGTCAAAGTTTCTAGTGCTTTGATTGAGGAATATGATGAGTTTACTAAATAGCTTGCTGATAACAATGTACTTGTAATAATTATATGTTAATAATGTTTTAATTCAGTAACAAAACTTAGTTCATTTTTTTTTGTTTTATAGATTGGCAAGACTACTTAGTACACTCAAATACGATCCTCAGAAATGGTATGTACATTTATTAAAAATTATACTAACTCAAGTAATATTAATGAATTAGATGGAGTATCAGTTTCTATTAAAATACCTGTCGCTAAATGTCTACGAAGGAATTTAAACATTCACGTCGTCTTAAAACTTGAATAATGTATCATAAACTGATGGCAAAACATCCAGTCTTGTCTTTACAGCTCCTTAATACTAAAAGTCAAACGTATATCAATATTTAAGCGGAGAATTCACTACCTGTAGACAAAATTCATTAAATTTTATATAGAAATACATATCTTTTACACAAAACATAATTACCCTCCATAAAAATGTAATGCAACCATCGAAAAATATAAAATTAAACGCGGATTTTAACGAAGCGGCTAACAAAGTGCAATGGGTAGCCAGCAGTAAAAAATTTGAGTTATCGCGCCGCAAAATGGCCGAGACGGACCTGAGAATATTATTTTTGAAGTAGCATGTCGCTACCCTCGGAGGGGAATCGCTTGTTAATATTTTGCTCTATTCAGTTGTAACATGATACTGCACTTGGTCCGTTTTCGTGTTTACATTTCATATACAAATGCACAATGCTTACAGTCGACCAAGTCACTACTTATTAATTATGTCCATTGCTTTTTCAAATTCATGCTATTCCGACATATGGATATCATTTTACAAACATAAATATTCTAGTTTATAGGTTTAAAACTAACCTTTTGTCTGACATCTTTTTTAAAAGCGTCCAACTACTGCTATCTGAACGAAAATTTCTGAAACAAAAATAATATTGGTTTTCTGAGAAACTTTTTAGGAAGAGGTCAAAAAAGTTTCTGTCAGTTACTCTTATTTATTTATTTTACTCTGTACAACAGGAACTTAATACCAATTACAGTACAGGGTCTGGAGACACGGAGCCGTATTATGCTAGTTCGTATATATTTAGAGTGAGTGGGATTCGAACTCGGGATCTCCGACTTCGAATATCGTAACACTATCCGCATCACTGTACTGCCGGACTCTTTGATATGAAATGAGTAAACTACTGCGCTGTAAGCAAGAAGTTAGTTACTTTCCACAAAATCTTTCCCGCGATAAAGGCGCCGCTATAATTTTCTAGAAACTTGTTTTCTTTTTTCAAAAAAATTTGAAAAAAATGGGGTGGCTAGCTCAGTGGTATGAAGTCGGCCTGTGGATCCTGAGAACCCTGGTTCGATTCCCAATAATTTTCATAATTTCAAAAGCTACACCTGTGGCTCCTCCACCACTAACATCTTTGAGGGCCGTGATTTGACGACTGGTAACCGCACTTCACGCGCAAAATATATCACTTACCGAGATCTGCTTCGGCAAAGTGCCACACTCAGTAATGGGTAGTAGGCGTGATGATATATTAATATTAATTTTATTTTTAAAAAATTTCTCATAAAAATTTCCTCGTGTGCACATTTTTCTATTTTTATACGACCATTTAAAAACGCTTAAAAAATTAGAATCTTTTTAAACAAGCGGTAATGTTACTTTCCCGTTTGTTGCTATTAGGGAAAATATATATATTTTTTTCTTGTACACAAGTGCTCACACTATTTAAAAATTCTTTTTTTTAGAGAAAAGTTAAGTAAAATACTATCATGTCAAAAAATTACAATTAATATAGTTTTTATTTATTATGAGCTATGATTTCGATGCGATAAGTTTTGTTCGTTTAACAAATAAATTTATTAGTAAATTTGTTACCACATTGATATATAACAAATAAATGAAAAGTTTTCAAAAATACTGGTTTTTTTAGAAATAATTTGATAATCATGGATTTGCAACATATTAATAACTTAGTTTATCTTACGTTACTGTGAAAGTGGTAATTTTATTTTAATAATTTTTTTCTGAGATAATATAGATAAAAGTGGTATAGTGAAAAATATGAGATGATAAATAAATATGTTTAAGTACCTTTGAATTCGTTTGGAAATAATTATATTTTTTACACGAACGGATTTGTTAAAATGTTTACCAAGGCATTAAGTTAAATTACTGATCGGTAATTACTTAACTTTCGAAAGGCGATCAAAATTAAATATTCCCCCGTATTAACATAGCAACTATCAAAATTTCCTTTAAACTAAACATTTTTTAAATGTTAAATTAATTTTCAAATATTTCTCAATTTTAATTCTGCTGTTGCGTTGATCGTGCAAAACTATAATAGACATTACGTTCAGTAATGACAAAAAGTATTTTTTTTTTTAAATTTGGTTTATATAAACAAAAGCAAAGCGAAATGACATGGCTTATGGAATAAATGACATTGTTGTTAAACATTCGAATTATATGTATTTATTTAAGGTAGTTCTAGTGTGACGGTAGCGACATCGGTCATCGTTTGCCGAAACTGACGCTTGGGGAAAGAAAAAGATAGAATAAAATAAGTGTTTTATACCTATTATGATTTAAATACCATGAATTGTTAACAGGTTCTTGCTTATAGTGAATTTTGAAATACCGTGCGACCGTGTGGTGTTGCCATTATAAATTGGGATCCTGAATTTTTCGTTAAAAAGAAGACTTTGCATGGCTATATATCCATTACTCAACGATAAAAAACTTTCTCCTTTTGATACAATATAAGCGGATAGTTCTACAACATCATATTAGTTTTTCAAATGAAACTGTAAATTTTTAGAGAAACCAAATATGTGCTATTCTGAATGTCGATAGCCATAAGCCCCGTGTATAAGAACCCTACTTTACAAGCGCATATATTTGTTCACAGACGCTGAATGTGTTTCATATTTTAACAGGATGCGTATGACTATCCATCCCATATTTACGTGCGCCGAGTTTCATTCAAATCTGTCAATATTTTTTTCACGCTAGAACTACCTTAAATCAAGTATAAACTTTTATTGGTTCAACTGGCCATAAGTGATCTACCGATAAAGTTTGCATTAAAGATCTCCAAAAATCATCCTCAACCGGTATTTTATATTGTTTGCTAACTATGTTTTTATTGTTTACAACCGTGACCTACGTTATACACAAGGCCATGAAATACAAAGCAAAAATCGCCAAAAACCAGACAACCTGCAAATGTAACTATTTTCCGCAAATGGCGATTCTTTATACCTGTCAACCTGTGAAAATCTTGTCAATATTTTATAAATTAGAAATAATTGTGCTCGTATCAATCTAATTTTCATAGTTAGAAAATTTGTTTTGTTGTATTTTCAAAATTAAGTTCATTCGTTCGTTAATTCTTAATAGAATTTATATTTTATTATTTTCGTTTCCTCTTAATTTTAAAATTATGTACGATACTTAATAGATATTTTTTATTTTATATTTTTTACTATTATAGTCATGATGATGTGCCTTCATGCACCTCAATACGGTACGTATGTTTCCTAAAATTTTCAAAATGTACTAAACGTACTAATTTATGGTTGAAAAGCAGTACATATAAATGATCTTTTGATTTGAAGTGGACGATTTTAAATTTGTTTCATATATGTAATATTTACTTCCTTGAATCTAATTTTAATGTTGGTATTACAATTAAATTACCAATAAATTAAATGTATCCTTGTGCAATATTATAAAAACGAAGTTTATTGCAATATTTTTTTCAATAGAATAATTTACAAACTCAGTAGTTTAGATTTAGATCAAAATTACATTAATTTCGTAAAAAATTAAATCAATTTAAAAGTTACAAAATGTGTCAGTGATTGACAGGAATAAAGAAGCTCAATTTGCGGTGAGTAACTTCATCTACAAGTTATCAGAGTTCTATTTCATTGTTTTGTATATAACGTCGGCCACGGTACAACCCAATGAAAAAAATAGAGAATGTAGAAAAACGCAATCTTTTCCGAATTACAGCTTCTAATACTGGTCATTCAGATTTCTGTTTTATATTTATCCAAAACAATAACTGTTGACATATAAAACAATATCATCAGTAGTCCACACTACAACTGACAATACACCACATTATCATCATCTCAATTGCATCAGTCAATCAGTTGATGCTGAATAACGGACTGGGCCTGTGTGGCCGGCACAATGACGTCACGTCACATCAATGTCCACGGCCCATCAGACAATGCATTGCATACGCAGTGTGCTTTGCGCCATGCACCGGCCCCTCTCAGACAAGCGCACATCGCCGCTGATACACATGTCTGCACAATGCAACAGCGAGCAGCCGCACAGCGCCCATGTGGGATGCAGTTTGTTCTAGATATTAAATAATAACAGCAAGTAAATAATAACAGTTGTGGATGAGATTGGTATTGGAATGGCTTCGAGCAGGTAGTAGATCTGAAAGATGGTTTAGAGAAATACTGTTGTATGTTGAAAATGAAATATTTGAACTCTGAAGAATATTTGTTTTTAAAATTAAATAGGTTAGTTCCATGATAACGCATTAGATTATGAGAATGAAAACTAGAGTACAATTCAAACTTATAGCTAAAAATAGATAAAAATCGCAGGGGGGACAAATCTGGAGAATATGGTGGATGACGAACCAATTCGTAGCGCAATTCATGCAATTTTTCCATTGCGACACGGTCGTGCTTGTTGTCAACAGAGAGCAAATGCGGCACCCATCTGGCAGATAGCTTTCTCATATCCAAAAATTTATGCAAAATGTTCCGTACCCGTTCGGTTGAGATGCTCATAGTCTCAGCAACCTCGTGCACTTTAACTTGCCGATCGTCCAATATCATACCATGGATTTTATCGACGATTTCAGGCGTTGTAACCTCAATTGGACGACCAGAACGTTGGTGCGGAATCCCCATAATGTTTAACAAGCGATGCTTTGGTTGGCGTAATGTTTTTTCCACGCAAGAAATAATATTTAATCAAGACGCGAAATTCACTTTTTTCCATGTTTTAAAAAATCTTCAAGGTTGCTTGCTTTCGATGGGTGTCAAAACAGATCTGAATGACATATCAGTCTGAAAATTTTAATGCGTTCTAGTTAAAGATGGTACATCACAAATGTCACATGATATTTGCGATTGTGGTGCCATCTGTTTTATTTTTCAGGAACTTTTCACCCTGCCCTCGTATTTGGTTTGCAGTAATCAACTCCAACAAGTATATCAGTTTGCTTTGTTCTGTTCAGATTGTCATATTGTCTAAATTATCTAAACTGATTTAAGTGAATTAAGTGGCAAATGGAATACAGCTAATGGTATATATGTGCGCGGTTTCCGTGGTGAGCATAAAGTACAACAAATTTCAGGAACCGCGTACCGAAATTTCACTGGTAAACTGAAAATTTTACTGTAGTAACAGTAATCGGTTTTCTGGATTCACTATAATTCGAACATCATGCGTCGCAGTATAAAATCTACCATGAAATTCATAATTATATTAGGCAATAGAAATTCTACCGTTAAAACCTTTTAAAACTAATAGTTTTCCAAAATTCCTTTACTCCAAACAAACCAATTTGCCGAAACCCGCCATCCGTTGCTATTCGATTGAAAAACACGAGTTCTCTTTTCGTCTAATAGTCCATTTAGTCAGCACGCTTATACAATACAACTTCGTAGCCTGAGGCCGATTCCCAATAATCGTAATTACCACTTGATCTGAGCGTTTTGTTCTTATTATTTGGACACGACTGGCCATGCGCCCGTCGGCCGAGCGCTAGGCCCCGGGGGCTAACATGTGGATACCAAAATTATAACCGACTGCGCTATTCAGACGCTCTGCACGGACGCTGCTAACAATCGGAATACAATAAGAGATTATTAATAGTGATATGATATATTTGTGTTTGCCTTGGGCTCTGCTGGTATTGTTTGATTGGCAGTACAGAATAGTCATATTCATAATGAGATATTTGAATCATCTGGATACTAATTCAGTGGTTATTGTCTATACACCTATAGGGTATTTAATGAAATTATATTCATGGAAAATAATAACAGATACTACTGCGTAATACATTGAAAATTTATAAAAATAAGTAGAATACACAAAGAATTATAAATTTTTAATTAAACTATAATAAACATTGGGAAATTATGGTTTGCTATTTACACATTAGTTTTTCTTCATCTTCCGTTAGTTTTACTACCAAAAAAGTTTTTTAAATTTCGAATATATAATAAAATGTTAGACAGTAAAATTAGTAATTTCAGTTGTTTGTCTTCTATTAAATAATGCTAGAATATATACCAACAAAAAGAAGATGAATGTCACGCTAGATAGCCCCTATCTCAACTCTTTTCAAAATTTCGTGTACAGTTAGTGTGAGGTTTTTGTTGGTTTGTGTTGGATTCTTAAAGTTTGTGCTTTTCATATACACTTGTTATTAACAGTTGATGTGGAGAATTCATCGTGACAGTAAGAGAGATTATAATCTATTTTCTTTTCAAAAATCTTTTTATATGTGCAGTGCTAGGTTTTTCTGTTTAGATACAAATTTTGAAAGTTTATGCTTTTCATATACGTAGGTAATCGGAGCGTAGTGGATAGAAGTGAGGTAAAAAATTGCGTTTCTTAATTAACAAGCAAGAGGTCGTGCGTTTAAATCTCACTGCCTTCAACTTATATCCAAAAGGTACGATTGTGTCTGAGTGGTTCTGATTCCACTATAAGCTGTAGGCCCCCAGTACTGTAATTGAGATTTACGTCCTGTTGTGCAGAGTAACAATTAAATAAATAAATAAATTTGTCAACGGCAATGGCTGCACTCGTTGGAACTGATCTAAGCGATAACGCGAGTTAAGTAACGTTGCGCGCGGGTAGTACTTGGATGGGTGAGCGTCCAGAGAAACCCGCGTTGCTGTTGACCATAAGACCTAAAACGCAGATCAGGGCGTAAAGCCACAAAAATAAATAAATAAAAAATAAATAAATAAATATACGCTTGTTATTAACTGAATTGAGAAATTCAAGATAACGCTGCGAAAACCTACATAATCTATTTACTTTTTAGAATTAATTTTATATGGGCTGTATAGATTAAAATTTGAAAAGTTTGTGGTTTTCATTTATCCTACTTTATTAACAATAGAAGTGCTATCAAAGTAATGGTACTAAAATGTACACTCACAAAAATTGTATTTAAAAAACACAAATCTAGCACTAACGCCTCATATAAAATGTTTTTTTGTTTAAATAATTGGATTATGTAGATTTTGTCTTCGTGTCAAGCTGGATTTTCCACCACAATTATTAATAAAAAACGTATATGAAAAGTATAAACTTTCAAAAGCCTATACTGTGTAAGTGAGATTAATTTTCTGCTGTACAGAGTAGCATAAATAAATAAATAAGTTACATCAATTCGTGATATTGTATATTATTATTTGGGTTATGTCTGAAATGTCTGGGTTAAATGTTCGTATCTTCTTCTCTTTTGTTTCTTTTTTAATACAAGATATTCTTTGCAACAAATAAAAGGAATTCAACCTATCAAACTATATAATTATAGAACAATTCCAAATATTTTTCGAGTCACAATTCAACACATTTACCTTCGAAAAACCTATAATCAAAGATTTAATTCTAGAAATCGCTCAGGTAGTTTGGAGACACCTAAAACCCGATTCCAACATAAGGAAGTAATTTATTTCCTCGAGGCTGTTTTGGAATCACTGATCTAGGTTTTGTGTCACTTTTGAATCGTAATTCCTATTGTTTATCTCTTTTTATCTGGGCCTGCTTCGATCGTTTTTTCGGCTATTCATTACGAATTAGTTAAATTGCTATGATTGCTGGACAGAGTTCTGTTGTTGTCTATTAAAGTATGTGGATAAGTGCAGGGTTAAACCATCCAATTGTGGTTTTGGTCAGTGGTTAACCACTCATCTGGATAATGTATATCACGTCCTACACTGTTATGAAAAATGCTGGATATGACTTTACATTAAAAAATAACTAGTATATTGTAAATTTATTTTTAATTAATATTTTAGTAAACAAAGTTGATTATTAAAATATTTCAGCAAATAAATAATATTGAAAGTGTTTTGTAACATATTGCAGGTAATAACTTTTACCTTTGCCCAACAATATACGAATTATGAATAAAATTAAATTTTGATAGAATATATTTCATAATAAAGAATATTTGAACATTTTCTGCTGTCAATTAATTAATTTATTTTTATAGACTAATAAATACATTATTTTGACATTCATAAATTTTGCCCGACAGTACTGTGGTGTACGTAGCGTTACAAAATTTGAATTCGAGATCTCGAGTTTGAATCCCACTCCAGCTAAAAATATATTAACAATCACTCTACGGCTTGGTAAGTGCGGATCCTGTACTGTAATTAGAATTAAGTTCCTGTTGTACAGCCTTGCATAAATAAATAAATAATATAAAATTAATGATACTTACAAAGTTGTAAGATAATTCTTGACAAAAAATAAAACTTCACGAAAGAGTAATTTATATGATTTACGGTAAGTTCTCGCAATTCTCAGCAATTCCTTGATAACATAATCCAAACCAATTACTCACAAATAAATCACCGAAATTAAAAACAAATTTGACATCATGGAACTCAGTACATCACGATATGTCTTCAAGATTACCAAGTGTTTAGCTTGATATTCACAGATCAAATAGAGTGATTATATTAAGCATGATTGTTAGTTGATGAACTTGTTACCAGCTCGGTGCTAATAAACGTAGGCGGCTGTGCTTTATGCTCTGCTGGATCTACGGCACTCAGAAAACTAGTTGTAGGATTTTACAGTGTAGCAGAGATAGAACCAGGGATTGTGGAAGCGGCCAGTGGTGGAGAATACAGATTTGAATTTAGATAATGACAATGGATTTGTTGAAATGTTTGTAGTTATTTTTAGAAGATTATTTTTAAAATGATATGAGTTAAATGAATGGAAAGATATGTAGGATATTCCAATTTTTATCTTTATTATTTAATTTGATTAATTACTAAGTATATATTGGTAAAATTAATTGGAAAACTGACTTGGTGTAAATGTTTAATAATTAATTAATTTATATATATGGGGTGGCTAGCTCAGTGGTATAAAGTCAGCCTGTGGATCCTGAGAACCCTGGTTCAATTCCCACAGTAGACAAACAATTTTCATAATTTCAAAAAAACTACCCCTGTGGCTCCTCCACCACTAACATCTTTGGGGGCCATGATTTGACGACTGGTAACCGTACTTCACGCGTAAAATATATCACTTACCGAGATCTGATTTGGCAGAGTGCCACACTCAGTAGTGGGTAGAAGGCGTGATGATAGATGATATATATATATATATATATATATATATATATATATATATATATATATATAATATTTACACTAATTATTTTTCATCTGTATTCACGTTGCCCATTTATTTATAATCATACGACCGTAAATCAAATACGTACTTTACACACTCTTTACAGATCATGAAAAGTCCCTTTTCATAAAAGCGTTCATTAAAGTAACTTTTTACATATTGATCATGAAAGTCGTATTTTTTAAACAAAATAATCGTTTGAAAATGATAAAATTTTCAACTATTTTATAAATCGTATAAAAAAGTAAATAGTATAATTTAAGTGGTTTAACTTCACGTTGTTTTCACTACTTTGATCTTGAAGATCATTTAAAATTTTCAATATAATATTGAACTTTTGATATCTGTCAAAATAATTTGTATTTCCGTAAAATCAATATATGTAATATTAATATATAAAAATATTAGTGTGATTTAACTAACGCCAAACAGTGGTACTCACAGATGACTGAGTGAATTTTTGGTGTTGGAATAGCATTAGATAGTTTATAGAGTCCAATAGCTGTAACAAGTACATAATGTAGGATTTTATTGGACAAGCCGTAGTTTATAGCCTAGCGAGTGGACCTAGCGAGGTAGATAAATAAGGCGAATCATATAAAGTTCGATTTTGTACAAGTTGTATATAAAGTTTTACGTCCGATTGCTCTGGAGGCGATTTATTTTATTAAATATGTTAAAACTTAGTTGTATCTCTACATGCGCCTTTTTGTTGCTTTTGTATAACAATGTTACTTATAATTAATAAACTATCAAATTTGTTAAAAAAATATAAATAAAAATGTGTTTAAATTGAAATTGTCTCAATCCCAAAAGAAGTAAAAGATATTGCATTTTATGCAAAGGAATTGATTAATTAATTAGGAATAATACTTACTTTTGAACGTTGACAGGAGCCCAAATTTGATATTTTATCGTACTAGTCCAATGAAGTGCTATTTTATGAACTTTAAACACTGTCATCAATCAAGTAGGTATGGTGCAGTGGAACATAAAATACGTTTTAACCCTTCAACCCTTAATGCTTTTATACAGTAACGTTAGAAAATTACGTTAAATTTTGCGTGATTTTGTTTCAAGGAAACTAGTGGGATAGTTTCATGAAATAGAGACAGTTGATCTAGTTTCTTTTTGACATAATTCGAATGTTGTTTTATATGGAATCTTGATAGAAATAAAAAAAAAGAAATACGTCAATATTTAATTTAGAGGTAGACATAAAGGTGTCGCAAAAATCGATAACCTACGTTTCAACCGTGTATTGACTGTTGCTAAGGTGCAATTTGATAAACCAGTTTCACAATAGTAAAATTACATATCCCTGACTTTATGGGCAAAGTAATGTAAGTGTAGCACAAGATTTATGGCTTCAATAATTGACAAAATGTTCAGGTATCATACGGGGTAATTTTTGCGATCATTGTCTGCATTCAGTTACAATGTAGTACCAACATACAAAACAAGAATCTGAAACCATTTAATTTGATCGAACCGAAGGTAAATCTAAAATCACTACGTTTCCATCCTGATTAGACGATCAAAGTAACCCAAATTACACATGATCATTGAATTGAAATCTATCGCAGACACAGAAGAAAAAAGCCAGCGGATATAGGCAATAACATAACGGAAGAAAAAATCCCATACCGCCGTCACTGGCAAAGAAATTACATTTTGTCGGAGCGTTTACTCAAATAACACGTATTAGCCGTCCATCTCGAATGGTATAAATGGCGTATGCAGGACTGAAGAACCACCTCGTATAAATGGCTATAAATTGATTTGCCTCAGGCTGCAGGTTTCACGATTTGTGTCCGACGCGCGGCGCGAGTTTCACGCGATTTTGATGTTAAGTGCACTGGGGAATAAAAGCGAGATTCCTTTGTTAATCTCGTTTGATGTGAGACTGCTTTTTGTGCATGTTTCTTTTTTATTTGGTTATTTTCGAATGAGAATTGTATGTGTATTGTAGCTACGAAAAATTGTGATCGTTTGAATTAAGCGTTTTTAAATATGTTTGATATTGACCCCACTTTTAATACCTACATTCCTAAACAGACAATGATGTAATATTTTATATAATTATTAAATATTAATAGATGATTACTTATACATATAATAAAATAAATTGCAATGGTGATATATTATTCTTTTTTAAACACGCATTTTACCCACTACTGGATGCGGCACTTTTCCGTAGCATAACTCGATAAGAGATATATTTTTATGCACGTGAAGTGCGGTTACCAGCCGTCAAGTCTCGTCCCTCAATTATATTAGGGGAGGGAGAGCCACAGGAGTAATTTAAATGTTATGAAAATAGTTTGTCGGCAGTGAGAATCTAATCCGGTTTCTCAAATCTGTAGGCCGACTCGATACTACTGAGCCAGCTACCCATTTTAAATAATATGTATATTATTTATCTACGACCGTGTGTAAAATTGACTTTTAGGTGGCTGTTTTCAGTGTGTAAAATGACAAGATATCTGTAGTCACGGATTGCCGGGTAACGAGTGGTTAAAATTACTTTTTCTGCTTTCGTTATTAAAATGTCACTTCTTAACGTATTGGTTTCCATGGCGCTAAATAACATATAATTACACGTCGACAATCTGTGGCTTAAGTCAACAACTGAAGTATTAAGCACAGGCTGAAGTTAGTTTCCTGCATCTATCAACCTTACTTTTCAAATTGTAGTTGTAGAAAAAAGTGTAGTATGTGTTTCATTTTATAAACTCTTTATATACTTGTTTTTTATATATTCGTAGCTAAAGAAACGTTTATAAAACTTATTACATAATATACTATTAAGCACTTTTTACTATGGTTGCCATGTTAGTTCAAAAAAATAATGGATTTTTCAGTATTGAAAGATGACATTTATTTTAAATAATTTAGGTATTTTTGCGAATGTTTTTGATTGCAGATAAAATATTGTACGATATACATACAGATAGACAGAAAAAAATTCTCATATATTTAATTTTAATTAATCGTTTTCTTGAAATAATAAAAAAAAATGGAAAAATAAAATAGTTTTGGGCGTGTACTCCTTGATACCTTTTCGCGTTCTTTTGAGGGTAAAAATACCACTCTTTGGTAATCACTGGTTTATAAGAAATTGCATAATTCCCACAAGCGACAAACAGTTTTCATAATTTCAAAAACTACCCCTGCGGCTCCTCCACCACTAACATCTTTGGGGGCCGTGATTTGACGACTGATAACCGCACTTCATGTGTAAAATATATCATTTACCGAGATCTGCTTCGGCAGAGTGCCACACCCAGTAATGGATAGAAGGCGTGATGATATATTTATTTTATTTTTATTGCATAATTTATCTATAATAATACTTTAAGTAGTATATGGTTGGGACGAGATAGCACGGGATGAAATAGGACACCTCCCAATTTGTTTGCAGTGAATTCGCGGTCATTGCAGGCGGCGGCGGCCTGCGGGTGTCACTCAAATGTTTCTCTAATTATTTTTTGTTTCAATCGCCTGCGCCCGGTATTTCTTATTCTAATTCGTTTTCTTCCATTTCGGACCCAAATGCATTATTTATTGCACGCTAACTGTATGTACACACCGTTAAACGAGTTTTAATTGCACACGTTAACAACGATTCGTGCATAATTTCTCGATTTGATGGTGATATTTTGTATGGAAATCGCCTCAAATACTACGTTGGATGGGATACTTTTATTGGTTGTTAGAGATTAGAGTGGCAACTTTGAATTCGACTTTAATATGGTAATTATAGATATTTCATTCTCCTGGATCTTATTAACTATTTTTAGAGGAAATTTGTCATTCTTAACCATTCAGAAATTATATATCATTAATATTAACATGATTCGGAATTTTATGTATTTTCTGACAGCTGAAGTGAAAAATATAAAATATATGTCAGCTAATAATGATGTTAGATAATTAATATCTGGTGGTTTCCTAAAATTTTAATAAATACATAATATTTATGCTAATGACTCATAATTAAAACATAACCTTTAAATTATTCAAATGACTAATCATGTATGAAGCTAATCCAGTCTTGTAGTGCTCGGGCATCACAATCAGTATCTCACAGTATTGAGTATAAATCCAAAGCGTCTAATAATCAGTTGATAATTAAAAACATAGAAGTTATTATTGGCGGCTAATGAGGGTGTTGCGGTGGGAACGGGTCGTCCAGCGAGGTCGCGGGTTCGAGTCCCGACGGGGCGTCTGGCCCAGCGCCGACCCCTGCCGTGCTCCAAATAGTCTGCGCGCACACACGCACACTTCGTTCAAGCAACTCACTAAATGAACCTGCGAGCTGCGACTGTCTGCGTTATGTTTGAGTTTTTAAAGGTGTGTGAGGGTGTGTATGTATGTGATCATTTGTTTGACATACGATTGTGTATCATCACGTTGTTTGGTACTGGTGGTTCAGTTGTTTCCATGCAACTGTGTGAAAAAAAGGGGACAACTGTAATGTTAATGTTGTCTATTACAAATAAAAGACTAAAAATGGGGTCATCACATTTGAAAAAAGTTGTAAAACTTTAGTTAATTACAAAGATCTAAAATAGTATAATATAACAAGTTTATAATAGTATGAAGAGTATGAAGTGTATACAAATGTGTCAATAGTCATTATACACGAGTTGCATACACTATTTTTTCTACGACCAAATACAACATCCGAAATTATTAATATAAGTCAGTCTTGATTGTCAAAGAAAAAATAAACTATTAGGTTATATTTTGTTGAATAATCTATAGTAACCCTGGCAACAGTTAATGTTCTGCTATTAATGGTCAATAATCTGTATCGTAATGAAAATTTGTGCCCTAATAACTGTCATTGAATACATATTTAATAAGTAAATTAAAGGATGGGAGTAGAATATTAATATTCCTTAAAAATTCAAATTTTTTGCATCGATTTCATGACGGCATTTGTTAATAAGTACACAGCACAATATATACTTTGTTTACTGAAAGTTTGCAGCGTTAGCCGAGATAGGGAACAAAATGCTTACTGGTGATTTGTGCAGACGGCAGGCTGATTTACACTAGTGCAAAGTTTTCTTTAAAATAACAATATCTAGTTAAGGTGAACTGTTAAATAAGTAATGAAATATTGCTATCAAAAGTATCATTTAACATTTTTAATTTATGTGATTAATGTGCAATCAGTACAAGTGGCCAATATTGTTAGTTTATTTGTAAATTATATACGACTAAATTTAATATATGAATTAAATCTGATGGTTAATGGAATATTCCCTTAGCCTTCAAGCACATTCATATTTGTTGAAATTAATATTTATTGTTTTTATAATGGTTAAACAGCTTTATGATATCCAGAGCGATATGGTTGTTGGCGAAAATGAGGATGCCACAGACTCAGCTTGTAAGTGGGTAATTTTAAATTCTTATTAATTTATGAAAGTCTTCAAATATTTACTACGCCTGGTAATAATCAACCCACAATAAACTCACTACGTTGGTCACTATAAATCCGACTTGTTGTCACTGAAAAGTTTCAGTAAAGAGGGTATAGCTAGGTAACCAAATCTAATTTGATTTAAAATTAATATACTGGGTTCGCATTTTTATTTATTACTGTTTAAAGTATATATGTAATTTAGTTTTGTTAATTTCTTATTTATTTGTTATACTATACATACTTCAAATGTCATTTAACCTACAAATATTTTAGTGCATGTGTTTTCGCTGAAACTATTGAATAGACAAATTAATAAATTTTTATGTTTATAAAAATTAGACTAATATTTACATAATGATACTTATTATCAACAAAAAAGGGTGATTAGATACTTAATATAAAAAGTGTAGTTTGGGCCAAGCATGTGTTTATCGTATTAAAAATTGACGTTTCTCGTTGACGTCCCACGAGTAAGATTTGAAATTAGGTGTAAATTTAAAAAAAAAAAAATTCCAATACTAAACACTTTTGAAGGTGCAACATTACAGACAAAAAATAGAACAGAAAATGTAGGGTAACCTCATAAATTACACTGAACTTTTTTTTATAACAAATGATTAAACTAAAATGAATCATCTAGTCTAGATCTCTGGACTCTATGGGTGATTATCCCTACCTATAGCTTTGTGTTGATTTACCATGCCTGACAGATTTTATAGTCAAAGAGTATAATATTTATTTTAAAGCTATATGCAAATCTCAAACTTGTTTTGATTGATTAACAAGATAAATAAATGCTTACTCAATACAAAATTAAAATAATGAAAGTGGCGCCACCGACAAGTGGGTCATAAACAAATACAACAAGTTTTCTTATTTACTTTACAACTTTGAAGGTAAATCTTATTTGTCAGTCATCTCTTATTCCCTTGATTGATGAGTTTGTGACTAATTGGACTTGTGTGATTGGTGTTCTTGCAGATATGCCCCGGATGGAAAAGTCGCCGCTGCTAGCGAACGGTTACAACCACCCGCCGCACCTGGGGCACATGCAATTCATGCAGCTGCCGGCGCATCCTGGAGCGGCGCACAGCGCTCTGCTTTCCCCCGGGATGCCCCACGGGCTTGCGCGTCCCGACGGCTCCGTCATCAAGAATCAAGCTATGCCGTCCATGGAGGCTATCGCAAGGTATATTCGCTTTTATATTATATTCGTTGGATTAATATCATTTTGCTGACACTAATTTATAAACAACGAAGCAATGCGGGCTTTAAAAAATTAGATTGCCTCTTCATTTTATTCATAAGAAAACATAAGTTATAATACAAAATAATTTATTTATACAGAGTGTTGTCATAATCGGAAAAAATAAAGTGCATTTATTTTATGACATACTAAATGACCTGATCATAGAATAAAAATATATTCTTTTAATTAGCAAAAAAAAAAATGCAATGCACATTTATTTTACCACTGGCTGATAACCACTTTTAATATTTTATTTAAATCTATTATATGAAAGATCATTATGTAATGTACCTAATGTTTATAATTTCAATTCAATAAAGTAGGTTATTTAAGTGATACTAAAAATGTTCACTGTAAGTAAACCAACCTTAATTTAGCGATTTTTTTAATAAATTATTTTTGTTCTATGAAGAGCATGTTTTATAATATACAGGGTATTTCATCGAAATGGAATTCCTCTATTTCTTCTTAAACTGTTGGTTATAGCAAAAAATAAATAAATTGAGAACAAATGTGCAGGACAAAGGAGCTGATTGCTTTGCGTATAAAATTAATTTATTAAATCAGTAGTTCTCAAACAGTAAGACAAAGAAACATTTTTGTAAATGACCTATAATTTTTTTTTTAAATAAAATAAAATAAATCAAATATATCATCACGCCTTCTACCCATTACTGGGTGTGGCCCTCTGCCGAAGCAGATCTCGGTAAATGATATATTTTGCGCGTGAAGTGCGGTTACCAGTCGTCAAATCACAGCCCCCAAAGATGTTAGTGGTGGAGGAGCCACAGGGGTACTTTTTGAAATTATGAAAATTGTTTGTCGCCTGTGGGAATCGAACCAGGGTTCTCAGAATACACAGGCCGACTTCATACCACTAAGCTAGAATTAAATAATTTTTTTTTCTGCCATTAATAGAGGATTTATTTTTTACTTCAACCATGTAAAGAAAATATATTAAAATGCAATTACAAATTTATTATTCTATTCTAATATTCTAATATCAGAAAGCTAAGCATAATGACGGAAAACAAAATATTTTTTTTCGTAAGTTACAAACTATATCTATATTTGGTAATATTTTGAGATATCTGCTACAGTGTTTCTAAAATTGATATAGATTGGATATTTTTGCCGGGCTCTAATAACCACAAAGTTTCAATATATTTATTAAAATTGCTACTTAAAAGAAAATTAAGACAAATTTTAACAAAAAAGTAATTACGTAGTCATATAATTGAAATAAAAATGAAGAGATGTGAAATAAACTGTATATAAATAAATAATAAAAACTTATTGCCCCGTGCACACGAGGAAAGTTTTCTGTTAAACTTTTTAGAAAGAAAAAATAAATGAATGCGCAATATTTAAAATTAAGTATTACAGAAAATAATTTAAAAATCATGGATTCCGTTCCGTCAATTGAAGGTTACTAACTAGTAATGCAAATAAAACGACACAAAAATGACTTTACCTCGATTCATCTCGAATACTGTAAGTAAAATCATTCCGTTATTGTTTATCATGTATTGTCCCGTGCACACGAGGAAAACTTTGTGAGAAACTGTTTAGAATTAAGAAGTCAAGTAAGTTTCTTGAAAATTATAGCGGCGCCTCTATCGCAAGAGTGATTTTGTGGAAAGTAACTAACTTCATGCTTATGGCACAGTAGTTTATTCATTTTATATCAAAGAGACATTGACAGAGTTTTATATTTTTGATTTATTCTTCTTTCTAAAAAGTTTCTCAGAAAATTCCCGTTTGCACGCTGCATTAGGAATCACTTCCCCCTTTTCTCGAGAAGATGTACGTATTAACTATTATCATTTGGTTATCATACCGGTAAAGCGTGAAATTCAGGCAAAGTATGAAATATAGTATTAAATCATGCAAATTTTTCCAAAACCAAATATAAACCTTGCTACCGTTCTACGAGCTATCAAAGTGATCCTCGTTAAGAATGCATTCTAATATAAAAAATAACTAGAAAATAATACTATTTTATACTCTGTTGGTAACAGTTATATATATTATTAGTACCAACATTAAGATTTGAAAAAAAAAACTACATTCAAAATAATATTGTTTCTTATTTCTAACGAATAAGATTAGGAGAAGTGTCGAATCAGCAATAAATTGATTGGAAAGCACCCAGTTGTGTAACCCATATAAGTGCAACATGCATAATTAGGGCAATAATTGAATTAAATACCATGAAGTAGAAAAACACAAGTAGGCGGCGTTGGCCAAACAAATGAAGCGACGTCGGCAACGCCAACTTGACTGCTAAGCCGTTTGTCAGATGAAAATTGGATTTGTCTTAGCGTCTTAGGCCAACTGTGGAGGGCAGAGGCCAAAAGAATTCCGGTAAGCCTCTTACACCGGCACCGGAAGACGTACACGGCCGTGCGAGCGAGACAGGCATACCTCGCCGGAAGTGCTAGAACGAGTCGGAGAGAAGTGAGATTATCCCTAAACTCGCGATGGTTCAGTCAAGAGTTATGATCCGAAACGGAACCTGGTTTTCTACACGTGTTTTATTGGAATCTTCCTAATAAGAACTTAATTCCATTCAACGTGGACATTCTACATAAAAATATATCTAAATGTAAATTGTGATTTTACTCATTTCTCTGTGTGATTTCTAATTAGAATGCAACAATGAAATGATGACTGTTCGTGTATTGAAATTTCGTAATGCAGTGAATATTTTAGCTGAATAGGGAACCCTTTACTCGTTTGTTTTTGTAATTTCTACTACATATGCATTTTAATAAGTATTCCTTTGACATCAAAGAGCGGTATAAACTCAATATCTTAATCGAATTTAAATTAGTTTTGAATTTCAATAATTTCTCGAATTGATGGTTTTGTACAGAATGACACAAAATATTTGCTATAATTTTGTTTTTAATTCTACATGATATATTAATCATATATTATTTACTGAGCGTGTTATTTTTATTTTATTTATTTATTTACGCTACTCTGTACAACAGGAATTTAATCCCAATTACAGTACAGGGTCCGGTCTCACCAAGCCGTAGTGTGGTAGTTCGTATATATTTGGCTTTAAGTGGGATTCGAACTCGGGATCTACGGATTCGAATGCCGTAACGCTACCCACTCTACCGTACTGCCGGGCTAATTATAACATAATTGTCACAATTAAACAATGGCACTACTATTGCAGCCGCAATCTGATTGGTTTAAAAAATGTTAAATAATGCTTCATTATTCAACACTTTTATAATTATTCTATTATTCTGAATGAGAAACCATGATATCTATTCAGAAACGTACGTATAATGAATGTATTATTTAATGGTCGTGGAATAATAATATAAATTCCACGTTTTTTTTTAAATTACTGTAATTTGATATTTGTCACTTAAAATTATTATCTTTAATAAAATAAATAAATATATCATCACGCCTTCTACCCATTACTGGGTGTGGCACTCTGCTGAAGCAGATCTCGGTAAGTGATTTATTTTGCGCGTGAAGTGCGGTTACCAGTCGTCAAATCACGGCCCCCAAACATGTTAGTGGTGGAGGAGCCACAGGGATAGCTTTTTCAAATTATTACTAGTAATTAATATTGGCTACGTGGATTTAATAATTACATTTTATATTTAATGGTTGGGTGGAAGAGCAACCTTTGGCTGGATCCCACCTTTAACGTATCAATAAAGTTTATTACTATTAATATTCTTAATATTTGCTACTTTAAATTAATATAGGTTATTTGATTCATACTTGCCATTCGAATTTATTGTTTATCTCTTGGATATAATATTCCACTAAAACCGACATAACATTGCTAGTATAGTATTTTACATTACTAAGAGTAGCATGCCAAAACAGTTTTTACTGCAGAAAGACGGTAATGACTGGTGAACCGATTAGATGAGCCTGTCATCTCCTTGAGACAGTAAAAACAGTTACTTTGAGTATATTGTACAATATATTTTATTTGTTATTATTTTGTAAACAAAATTAAAAATTATAATTAAAATCTGTTCTGTCATAAGTTGCTTTAAATGATGTCCTATAAGCATTACTACGACAACTAATTTGTAAAATTGACAGCTGATCTATAATTTGAAATTAGTAGTTTGTACAGATTCATTTACATAGTAAATAAACAGTTTGAGTAAATAACATTTACAAATGAGTAACATATAAAATATTTAATATATGAAGTATAATAGAAATATTTAGATATGTAGGTGTCTCACAACTGTGCCACAGGCGAATAACACGGAAAATAAGTTTTTTACCATTGCTTTCCTGATTACTTTTCGAGCAGGGGTCGCAAACTGACGGCCCGCGAAAGCTCTTTACTCGGCCGTGGCCTTGATTTTGATTTCTCGTCTGTCTATTAGATTTTTATAATGAATTTTATGAATGAGATATAGCATAATTAAAATATGATATCAGCGTTGAGATATTATTGAAAATAATACTGACAGTTGCAGAAATTACAAAGTCGACACAATAATATAATATTTAGAAAAAAAGTCGCTATTATCAACATAATTACCGTTATAATTTCAAATTTTTTATATAAAATGTAAATATTTCATTTTAGGTAAATTTCATTACATCTAATTATAAACGAAACGTGAAGGATAAAGTATAAAAATATTTATAAAAATATAAATAAATAAATATATCATCACGCCTTCTACCCATTACTGGGTGTGGCACTCTGCTGAAGCAGATCTCGGTAAGTGATATATTTTTGCGCGTGTAGTGCGGTTACCAGTCGTCAAATCACGGTCCCCAAACATGTTAGTGGTGGAGGAGCCACAGGGATAGCTTTTTCAAATTATGAAAATTTGTCGTCTGTGGGAATCGAACCAGGGATCTCAGGATCCACAGGCCGACTTCATACCACTGAGCTAGCCATCCCATATAAAAATATTTATTGACAAAAAACACAAAACAAAAATATTATATTGAAATTTGTTTGTACATATTTTTATTCAAAAAAGTAATATTGATTTCGGCCCGCGTCACATTTAACCTAGTGGACTTTGCTTTATTTAAATTTAGAGCATTAAATTCTGCTTCTTAATTTGTCTATTATGTTTGACTTATTTAGATATAATTAGATATAATTGAAATTGAGTTGGAAGTATCGTTGTTTCCAATTGTTTTAGTTTTATGACTGATCATGTAGTTAATATAAATTTTTGATAACTTTTAAAATTAGTTTTATCAGTAATGAAATAAGTAAAACGAACTGACTTTGCTGCAGAATTGAATTTTCTGCAACTTTTATTTAAATATTTCCCAGAAAGTAATCAGGGAAGCAATGGTGGTGAAAAATTTGTTTCTCACCTTAATTGCTTAAGGCACAGTTTTCTTAGAACACCTGTGTGTATAATATTTATGTAAAATTAGAGTGCCACAGATTTCTTTTGACTTGTGAGATATAATAACAAAAATATAACGCCAAGTGAAAGATATTATCACGAGGTATATTAGCATATTTACTCATTAAAATAGGTCGGATTCACTAGACTACATCAAATGTACGTGTCGAGAATTCTACAAAGTAATTTATATCAGCAATTTCGTACTGAAGTAAAATGTACTTCTTTTAATGTTTCATAATTGGCAATAAACAAAGTCATTGAATATTCAAACGCATCGGGGACCACAACTTTTAAATAAAGCACTGAGCGGAAAATAATACTACTAATTCACCACGCATTCTCATTAGCATGCAAACAATCAGTGATATTAAATTATTCCTTTGTATGCACCTTTCTCCAGCTTTCAAGACGTCTACACGATCATAAACTTCAAGAAATTAAAGGATCTTTTGCAAAATTTGCAATATTGTACTGCATTCTAGTTTTAGACCATTTCAATAGATAAACAGATACAATTGCCGATTCAAAGAAACACATACATACATACATACATATCTTCACGCTATATCCCAACAAATGGAGTAGCACGAACCCTAAAATCACTCATAAAATATTCACTCATTACATTCATCAAATAATCAGCCCTCGTCAAATATTATCATCCGAACACACCATCCTCACTTAAACCACATTCATAGATCACTCCATATAAACTCAATCATTTATTACACTCGAAATCATTTATCACAATCAAATCTTAAATCACATCATTTCTATTCATTGATCATTCATCCTCTTTCTTCGACGTGCATAACATATGCATAAAACATCTCAAATTACTCACGCTTACTCCTAACAACGATTCTAAAAACGAACATAACAACGAATCTACAAAGATAAAAGATAAAAGCGATAGCCGGCACTTGTATATGAAAGAAAAGTTTAGACAATACAGTAACTGAAAATGAAACAAAAAGATAAGAAAGGAAGGAAGTGTCGCCCTGCGCTTGTTATTGAAAGTGAATTCCACACAATTTCAGTTAAACACTCTACATAAGAACTGAAAACGAATTAAAAGATAAGAAAGGAAGGGAGTGTCGCGCTATACTTGTTTTTGAAAGTGAATTCCACACAATTGCAGTTAAACACCCAATGTAAGATCAGAAAACTAATAAAAAAGATAAGAAACGAAGGGAGTGTCGTCCCTGCGCTTGTTTTTGAAAGTGAATTTCACACAATTACAGGTAAACACAAAACTAAAATAAAAAATACTGCACTTTTCTTAAATCATCAGATTCATCCAAATCTCATAATATGAGTTTTATCCTTAATAGTAATATTATTTTTTTTTAAATGATAGAAATTTTTTCTATTTAATTTTGTCAATCGATACAATTAAAAACCGCCATTTGAATTCGTATTGGAATAACAGACTTGAACCTATCCGGAACATGAACCGAAACCGGATTGAATCGGTATATTTTTAAGAAACCTGAACCGCAATGCGACTCTTTTCTTATAATATACAAAAGCGAGAACTTTAATCGAACCGTTCAGTGAACCAGTTTTAAAATTAAGTTTAATTCAACTTGTGCCCGAAAAGATACAATGTGGTGCATTTAAAACGAGTGGTTCAACGCAGTACCCAGTTGTTTTGCCTGTGGATGTGTATATTTTTTCGGATAAATAATTATAACTGTATTTGGTTTCTTTTTTGTTGCAGGAACTAAATTTTCATAAAATCTACAATAAATTTGTATTACACTACCGAATCAGTATGTACGCATTCGCGAATCGAATCAACAGAAAGCTAGTGAACAAGGACAAAAAACCGAACCAAAAACAAATTGAATCATGATCCAAAACTGAATTTTATTTTTTGTGGTTCTGGTTCCTTATTTAAACATGTCATGCAATAACGCTTTTTACGATTTAATTTAAAATTTCTGTCAAAATAAAATAAATAAATATATCATCATGCCTTCGACCCATTACTGGGTGTGGCACTCTGCCGAAGCAGATCTCGGTAAGTGATATATCTTGCGCGTGAAGTCGTCAAATCACGGCCCCCAAAGATGTTAGTGGTGGAGGAGCCACAGGGGTAGTTTTTGAAATTATGAAAATTGTTTGTCGCCTGTGGGAATCGAACCAGGGTTCTCAGGATCCACAGGCCGATTTCATACCATTGAGCTAGCCACCCTATAAAAAAAAATATAAATAATGCTTTTACGAACAGGTAATATAAATCATTACCAAAAAGGTATTGAATAATGTAATCCAGTAATGCATGGATGCCAATTTATTTATTGAAACTTATGAAGCGAATCAAATGTTCAATATTTGCAAAATATTCGAAAGGCGTGCATCCAAGTTATGCAGCATTACCATTAATTTAAATAATTCCCGAGTACATATTTTAATCCATTATCACAATTAATCATATTCTAATTAATAAAATATCACTTTCCCTCAACGTTAAACAATCTAGTAAACACGGTGCGTGCCTGGCGAGACATCTAGCGGCTGATCTCGAAAATAATTCTTGTAATGAATGTTGCATGAGGAAAGAGGCTCGCAGGCGGCCGACGCCTAATCCCTAATTTGGAGCTGGATACTGGAACCCTGTGGAAGGATTTGGAGCTCGCTTCACCCGCGGAAAGTTCGTGAGGGGCGACATCTTAATCTTAACTTCGAGTTGTGAATTGCGCATTCTTAAGTGTGATGTTTAATGCAATAAACGAACTCGGTTGATGAAGCCACGAAATGTTTACTTGCTTTGCCGAATTAACTCGGAAAGTTTAATGTTTATTTATTTATTTATGATACTCTGTACAACAGGATCATAAGATTCGAATGCCGTAACGCTAATCACACCATCGTACTACCGGATAGTGCTGTCCTGTATTAGGAATAATTTTCTGTTGTGCAAACAAATAACTAAACGAATAATAATATAATATCGTCTTCTTCAGGATATTTTATTTTATTGTACCCTGCATAAGTTCTCGTTGTAGTTTGAAATTTAAAGTTTTATTGCGATTTGAAGATGTGATCGATTGCATGAAATAATTTCGCGAAAACAAAGACTCCACTGGCTCTAGCGTCCGTTGTCAAACAAAAGACAAGAGTTGGTTGCATTTGAAGTAAAGCAGCAGCAGCAGCAGCAGCGTAATCTCCACTAGCATCTCTCTCCACCAAACACATAACAAAAGAGAGTGCACACATCGCCACATCGCGTCTCAGTCTCTTGTTTACCGGTTCGTCGTTCGGAGCTCGACGGCGCTAGCGTTCAAGTCGTCATTATCATTTCAACGCTTGCTCTGTTTCCTAATTAAAATGCAAATCCCGACCGGTGGATGCGTGTACACGTCATCAACACGAACAAGAAGAGTGCATGATTAATTCTCCAGGTAGACTCTAGGGTGGAGGAGGGCGGTGCGACGGAGGAAGGTGGCAAAAACCCTTCTTCGTTAGACTAATAGCAAGGATTCGACCGAACCTGAATTTCAACATATTCTAATTTGTTTTTGTGTTCTTGATATGAATATAACTGTAATATTTTAATAACAATAGATATACTGTGGCAATTACGTCATTGAAATTGTTTGTAATACAACTAATTTGTTTCTGTTATTACATCTGTGGTTCCTCCTCCACTAATATCTTTGATAAACGTGATATAACGACTGATAACCACATAAATATAACACTTATCAAGATCTGTTACGGCAAAGTGTTATACTCAGTAATGGGTAAAAAGCGTGATGATATATATATATATGTATATATATATATATATATATATATATATATATATATATATATATATTTATTTATTTATTTATTTATATTTACCAACAATTTTGCAAAAACTGACATTAGGTATTTAACAAAAAGTTTGACAGTTCGTTAGTGTCTAAAAATAATAACTACGAGTAGTAGGTAAACTTTAAATCAAAACGCTGAATTTAAAAATTTTGGTAAATAACCTACTTTTATTTAAATTAGTTTCTTTTTTAAAGTAGATACTCACAACCCCAAAGATGTTAGTGAAGAGGCAGGCACATTGGTAATTTTAATGTGGAGTAAAATTTGTCTGCCATTTGATTTCGAATCTTGCAAAGCGCAATTCATCTTGTCTCCTAGGTTAAATCCAGTGGCGGCTCGTGACTCTCTCGAGCAGTCAGGCGCTTTGGCACAATCTAATAATCGGAAAAGAAAAAAACGAATAATAATAAAAATAAATAGGTATTTTGTCAATGGCCATGGCTGCACTCGTTGGAACTGATCTAAGCGATAACGCGAGTTAAGTAACGTTGCGCGCGGGTAGTACTAGGATGGGTGACCGTCTAGAGAAACCCGCGTTGCTATTGCCCATAATACCTAAAATGCAGATCAGGGCGTAATGGCGGCATATGACCTAAGTAGTTGGTCCGCCAAAGAAGCCACAAAAAAAAATATGTATTTTTTATTAAGTGCGCGAAATGAATTTTTTTTTGTTGCGCGTGAGAATATCACTTTTGGTCGAGTCAAAAAAACTCATTTGAACGCGCCAAAAATCACGAATTTCGCCCACGAAAAACAAACAACCTTTTTTTCTACAACTGTCAAAAAACATGATATTTTTACATCGCTATGGATACGCAAAATTAGTGTTTTTTTTTTCATTGGTATGTCAAATTTAAAAATTGTTGATATTTTTTCATTTATTTATCAAACATTAGCACATTTCTTTCGTTACATACATTAAATTCATATTATTTATGTTGTTTTTCAATTAATTTACTTGAATAAATCAATAATTATTCTATTACTTTTTGACAGTTGTAGAAAAATATATTTATTGTCATAAAAATATCAAATGTATAAAATAATTATTTTTTTTTATAAATTTGGTCTATTCTTTGTCTTTTAAATTAGCAAATTTATTAAATTACAAATATAAAGTCTAGCTGAGCGACGCATAAAATCTGAAACGCAACGAATGACGGGACACTTGTCATAAATAAGCGTTTAGCTCAGAGCGATCATACGAAACTATCGGAGAGACAACGAAAGCACTCGCCTCACATTATAATCAGAATATAGGGAGAATACAGGAACGCGCATGCGCCAGACAGCTCAAGCTATCCAATTCAGCATTGAGAAATTTGTCTGGCGAAGCGGAGACTGTAATCGTCTCAGTCAGCAGACCTCAGACAAAACATACCTTAGACAAAGTCTACCGTATTCAAGTCCATGCAGTGTTGTGAAGGAGAAAGAGTTGGAGTAACTTGTGGGTAAGGCGGGTGCGCGGCAAGGAGCGAGTACACTTTGATGTTATGCAAGTTGCAAACATTTGTGTAATTGTTTTTATATTCAATTACTTACTTTTCATACATCAAAGTAAAGGTTAATTTTTGACATATTAAGTGTTTTGTATACGCACTTTTGTATTTAAATAAATAAAATGCTCGCGTCTGATAACTGTCATCAACAAAAATGCAACCTGCATAACACCAACTTGTACTAGCTCTTTGCCGCGCACCCGTCTCACCAACAAGTTACTCCAACCGCCACTGGTTAAATTCCATGTTTAATTATCATTTATTTATCAGTTTTATGCATAACATAAATAAAAGCAGACTTAAATTTAGATTTATGATTTTCTAATTTGATAAGATTTTTACTACTAAAGACTGAAAAGTTATATACCTATGAATTTATTTATATTTTGTTTCAGATCCGGTATTTGGGAAAATTGTAGAGCAGCATACGAAGATATAGTCAAACACTTAGAAAGGTATGTACATTTTTACTTCAATTAAAAACAAAATGCAAAATAATTTTTGTGACAAAACATTTGTTGCTACCACGAGCATCAAACAATCACAATCCTAAGCTTATTAGATTCCATTGTATTAATCATGTTGTTAAACTGAGCTCAAAGTATTTACGTCACAGATGCAAAAATGCACGCGTGTCTCCCGAAACAAAACACTAACGCATGCGCTGGATGCGTCGGCGTCGGGTCGGTCGCGGGACCGGCATTTGTCAACTGTCACATGACGGCTTTAGCCGGGACTTGAACCGCGGACCGTTGAGCCGCGGATTAGCGCTGAATGCCATGATTTGTGTGTGACGTCATTGGCGTCGCGACATTGACAACGTGAATAATCGAGCATTGCAACCGATGGTGTTATAGATTTTAGATGGTTTAGCTAACTATTGTAATTGTAGGAGCGCAAAACTTCATTCCGAATTTATTCATTGAATTAGATTATGAAATGTAGAACAACTTTATTTTAATATTTAATTCAGAATAAGTGTAATAAAATCCTCTACAATTAATAGACAAATATAATTTAATAATACTCTAATTAAATAAATATATATATATATATATATATTCTACCCATTACTGGGTGTGGCACTCTGCCGAAGCAGATCGCGGTAAGTGATATATGTTGCGCGTGAAGTGCGGTTACCAGTCGTCAAATCAGGGCCCCCAAAGATGTTAGTGGTGGAGGAGCCACAGGGGTAGCTTTTGAAATTATGAAAATTGTTTGTCGCCTGTGGGAATCGTACTAGGGTTCTCAGGATCCACAGGCCGACTTCATACCACTGAGCTAGCCACCCCATAGAAAGAATTTTAAAGCATAAAATATTATATTCAATTTACATTTTGTATTTTTTCGAGCCTGTAACTCAAAAACTAAACGAAATATGAAGATGTGTAAAAATTCAACTCATATAAGAAATTGTCAATAGTAATGCTATATTATTTTCCCGCGAACATTTTTATTTCGAAAGGTTGTTGCTTGGGAACATTTCGAGACAATAGCTGTATTCCATTTGCCACTTGGTTCACTTAAATCAGTTCAGATAAATTTGAGAACATGATTAAATGAATTGATGCTGATGCACTTATTGGGGTGAAATACTTCAATGTAAATTAGTATCAGTAATTCTAGTACTAGAAATAAAGTCAGCGAAGTAATCCAGCGAAATAAATAAGTGATCTACTTCAGTAAATGTAAGTTAGATCTGATCTATGTAAATGGCAAATAGAATACGCCTTATGATGATTATATATGAATTTCGCTGGTGGTTGCTAGACTCGCCTATGGGTTGTTCCACAATTTTCTACTATCGTCCGGGAATATATCACTTTTCCTACTGGTTACATAATATACTATTTCAGACGACCACTTATGAAAGTAACCATAACAACATCATAAACTATTACGGAAAGTTGAACCTAACATACTGATATGTTAGAATGTATAACGTACACTTCTAACATATGAGGTGAAGTTCCACTGATTGACAACAGATGGTGTTACGATGAAAGAATATAGTAAAATAAATGAAAAGTATTTGTATTATTATTTAAATCGAAGTTTTGGCAGATTTTTCAACACATTTGCACAGATAAATCTTATTTTATTAAATTAATTTACTTATTTACTATTATTCTAGCATTATTTAATATTTTGACATTACGGTTATTACAGTTGGTATCACAATACATAACCTCAAACGTCAAACGTCAATGCTTACCTACAAAAACGCATCAGCTGTCAAAGTGTAACAACATTGCTCTTGTAAACTGTTTTGAGAAATATTTTGTGATCGTCTGAAAAATAGTGTACATAACTCGCTCGAAAGTGTGTTAACTGTGCTCGTGTAATTAAATCACTCGGCGCTGCGCGCCTCGTTTTTCAATTTTACACTCGCACGTTATCTTACACTTTCGATGCTTGTTATGTAAATAACTAATTCTTGTATTTAATCAAACGAATCAGTCCTGAAAAAATCATTTTAATATATCAAAATTTCATTAAAAATTATTTTAAAAAAAATGTTGTTACATATGGTTGTCATGGATATGTAACAGGAATTTTGTTACTTCGTCACCTTAGGGTATTTTCTCAATTTTGATGCTGTACATGATTGGTTAAAAATTACAAAATTGAATTGATTAATTTTATGTGTGGGAAACAGTAAAAAAATTAAACCGCAAAAAATTTACTTATACGAGTAAGTAAATTCGGACAGAAAAAATTCAATGCTCCTTAGTTTTTTTTTTAATTCGAGCGAGATTCTTGTGAGACTCTCGCGCAATTACATGGCGAGATAATGTAAATTTAATACGAGAGCAAGAGTGAGATCGATATTTTCTAATCCTCGTCTCGTCTAGCCGGTATCACAACGACGGGGACAAAAAGAAAACACAGCCCCTCTCTAAAGAGACTTACAAGTATTGTAAATTGTAAAATCTGTGAGGTAGATCTTGATTTGTTGAAAAAGGGCGTTTATTAGGTAGTTACATTAAAGTAAATTGCAAATGGTTACACGAGTAGCGATAAAGAAATTCCAGTAGTTTCTTGGTCCATTGCGTAGGTATGTTTCTTATGTGCGCGCTGTGAAGGTTCTCAGTGCGTAGCAACAAGACTAGTAGTTCTGTTAGACATTTAGATAATATCTAATTACAGCACATTACACTGTAACACAATTATTTTACCGCGGAAAATAATTTAATTAAATTTACATATTCCCGACAAGTTTATGCGTGTGGGCGTACCCGGAATTGTAAATTTTTGACCGAGGAAAAGAACGAACCATCTCTAGGTACAAAAAACGAATCTACACACAGCTACCTCATTAGTGGCTTATTAAATGCAATTAAATATTCAAATTAGCTGAGGAAATGTAGAAATTTGTTTTGTTTTCTGTCATAATTTACCCAGCAATTTGACAGGTTTTAATTATTATATTATTATCAGAACGTCGGGACGATAACTTCTACTTGTTAAAATTTATTCATTTTTATCGCCTACTTTTAACGAACTAATAATATATCATTTTTGATAATTGTTACATAATGCGAAACCTAATGGCCTGAACGATAATTTGAAACGTGTTAGTTATTTTTTAGTGACATGTGCAGATGTTGGCAACTGTCTTATATGTTTCAGGTTATAATAGTTTTAATTCATTTCTATAATTAATGTCTTGTTTATGTTGATAAGTTATTTATTGTCGTTTATATAACGTTTACCTTATCATATTAACTTTATTTTTTGCTAACCATTCCTAACTGCTTATTAAATCCATTATGGTGTTATCTTCGAAACAAAATATTTATCTAATTTATAAATTTCTTTAGGACATTATCATAGTCTTCTATTTCGATTTCTATACATAGTATAGATTCTATAAACTTCATTCACAGAAGTTAAGTGTCATGTACTTTGAAATAAGTACTAGTCCATTTGACTTGAACTTATGTTCAAGTATCTACACGTATAAGCTAACTGAAGTTTGTTGATATTAAACCGGTATCCGGAGAATCCGGTATCCGAAAAACCGGAAACTTCGTCTGTATCGGATTCCGTATAATCCAGAATTCATAAAAATCGGATTCGAAATTCCAATATTTAGACAATAGATGATCCTGGAGACCTATTCTAATTCGTTGACGACTGGATTTAGCGACTGTTTGACGCCATATTTGGCGACTTTGATACTGGCGCCATCTGTTGGTATAGTTAAAAAGTACAGTCCTGACGTCATTGTTGGCAACTGGTCGCTTACGGAGTCGCGTATGCTGGCGACTAGTACAATACAAGGCTGTTGCGAAGTGTCATGGCGTCAGTCGCTTAGCATTTTTTGGTTGATTAGTTTCGAAGTTAGAAACATTTTATATTTATGTGCACTGTATATTATTATTATAAAATGTAAATACGAGTAGGATCTGCCAATTATCGAACAAAATCCAGCTGCAGATGTACATTATCGATAATTAGGATAACAATATCGTCGTTTACACATTAATAATAATTTTTAATATAACAATGTTTATTTAAGATTTTGTTAAAATTTATATGATTTATTTTACAAATATTACTAATTACTTGGAAATTACTAAAAATTCCGTCAATTTGTGATATGTCAAGTTTAAACAATAACATACAAATATTTGAGTTTAACAAAGAAAAACAAATATCAGGAAGTTGCTGTCAGAAATTGTAAGTATCAACACAAAATACTGCGTGGTTCTGATTGATACCAACGTAAGAAATTAAAATCCCTATGACATTGATTGCACCGTGACGTCATTGATTTAGCGAGTGAAACTAGTCGCCAAGCAGTCGCTAAGAATTAGAATAATATATGGAATCTCAAAATGGAGATCCGTTTTATTAAGCCGTTGAATTTATGAAATGGTTAGGAGCAGAAGGGTTGAAAAAATTACTCCACTATGTTTGGATTGCTTGGCTTTTGTACCAATAATTTTTAATAAATAATATTTATAGGTGACGACGTTTCGGGACTATGGGTTGGTCCCATTTTCAAGTCAACAAAAAATAATAAGTTAGTTAAGCATAACAGTTTACGATAAAAATATAAATAATTCCGTGTGGAAAAATATAGTCAAAGATTATAACATGTTAAAACGGTGGTAAACAACACCGTAGTCAAAACAATAATCATTATTGTTTTGACTACGGTGTTGTTTATTAAAAATTATTGGTACAAAAGCCAAGCAATCCAAACAAAGTGGAGTAATTTTTTCAACCCTTCTGCTCCTAACCATTTCAAGAATTAGAATAGGTCTCCTGGTATCTAAATTAGATAAACAATTAATTAATACATTTAATATTGCAAATATGTACTATTTATTAAAATATAAAACATAATAAATTGATAATTCTTGATTCAGAAATAAAATTATAGTATTAAACAAATATTTCAAATTTTGATGAAAAATTATGAGTTTGTTAGTTGTTTTTTTTTATTTCTATATATTTAATGTCAGAAGTATAAGATTTGGCAAAATTGACTGAATACTGGTTTCAGTCGGATACCGATTATACTCGTAGTTGAATTCCAGTTTCTTCTAAATTTCTGTCGAATCCGGAAACAGTTTTTTAAACGGATATAAGGTAAAACAGATATCTGGATTTTCACAATTAAGAAAAAAAATAGATATTGGATATTATAAATGCAAATATCCAGACATCCGAAATTCGTTGAGTAGTAAATGGGTGTCAGACAATATGAGACGTGAAATAAAAATTATCGCTCTTTCCATTTGTAATTTTGTATATAACTTCCGTCTGACGAGACTTTCGCATTCCCGCAAAAAAAAGATTTAATATATAAGTTGTTTGTACTAAAATACTTTTTTGTATACTGGATGTTTTATTACTTCAGGAAAAAAAAATAAATGGCTTTAAATTCTTGTCGTACAGAAGAGCACGAGTAGAATAATATAGTGATCTCTGAGCAACAATATATATATTTTTTAAATCGCAATTTTTTATACTCTTTTCATGAAATACAAATTTAATACCACTGGTTTGGTAGATATTTGTAATATTTTAACAATTTAATTATAATTGTAAATAGTACAAACACATTAATCTTATATATAAATATAAAATATAAATAAATATATCATCACGCCTTCTACCCATTACTGGGTGTGGCACTCTGCTGAAGCAGATCTCGGTAAGTGATTTATTTTGCGCCTGAAGTGCGGTTACCTGTCGTCAAATCACAGCCCCAAACATGTTAGTGGTGGAGGAGCCACAGGGATAGCTTTTTCAAATTATGAAAATTTGTCGCCTGTGGGAATCGAACCAGGGACCTCAGAATCCACAGGCCGACTTCATACCACTGAGCTAGCCACCCCATATCTTATATTGTATAATGAATAAATTGATTATTGTTTCACCATTCATTTAATTTAAATCTTCGCAAGACCAATAAAAAGGAAAATTCATGTTATTCCTTTATCTTTAAACAAAATGGTGGCCATAAAACATCGATTAAAATACTTACACCCAAGAAGTGTTATAAACGGGACTAATTCTTCTATAGATTCATTCCGAAAGATTTAGTATCTTTGAAAGATTACTTCAAGTGAGGGAAAGATTCTAAATGGAATCTGTAGAACAATTTATCACTAGAAAAATAATTACAGCAACTACAACTAAATAAAAAACAAGCAACAAAACAATTAATATTAATGATTGCTTAATTACACAGTGTTTCGCTGTGTTTCACCCCGTCTGAGACGCGAGGCGCGGCAACGAAGAAACATTTAGGCATTCATCTCACCCCAAAGCAAAGTAAAAACTTATAAAATCAACGTTAATGAATCCAGCAGACGTTCCGAGCTAAATGAACACGATCTCTAATTAACAGTACGCAGTGCGAGTGCCTTAGCTCCAGTATCTACTCTAATATCCCAGTCTCTCATACTAGCAGTGGCGTTCAGCTCGGATACATACCTTGCCGTTTGTTGGAAACGGGGAATTTTCTACTTTTCTCGATTTCATTTAGGATCCGTTTAATAATAAAGTAATAGATACAATTATTTGTCAAATAATTAATAGTTATTTATGCAATTAGTGTTAAAATGCAATACAATACACTTTTAATATCGTACAATTTGCATACACTATTTTTTCTACGATCGAACAAACACATTCATTCTGTACATTATCTTTGGTTATATAGTGAAGATTGCTTCGTAGCAACTATTTTATTGTACGGTTGCCGTTAGCAGCGTGGGATAAAACTTTTTTTCTACGACAGCTATGATAAGTTGACATTTATGCTTTCAGTTGTCATCGTAAAGTTGATGATTACCGATTAACGAATAATAAAATACTTTACCGCGCGTCTCCTATAGCAACAAGCGGTAAAGTTCTCGCTCTATTGCAGCGCTCGCTTCGCTCGCGTTTCAATTACCGAGCACGAGCAATAAAGATTCACTTTACGCTCTTGATACACAAATAACTATTATCTTATAGCAGCGATTTTTGATGTACATTGTACAATTCCTTTTCAGTGACTAAAATCAGCAATTATTTACATGTAACTAAAGTGATTAAATTATAACAATGCAACAACTTGACAATAGTGACATTTCACTTACTTGACATTATCTCGATTCATTTTTTTTATCCTTTCTCTAACATTATTGTAGAAAAACCACTACTGGAAGGTAAAACTTTGAATATCACAAGTGTATGAAATGCCATATGTTCTAGAGAATTATCACACTCGCGTATAATGACTTATTACACTCATTTATAATATAATGTACTATTATATACATCTATTAAAAAATATCTACCTTCAATATACATATGTTTAACTATAACTAATAAGCTGATCATATTACGCTAGTGTAATATGAAAGTTCATATTCCACGGTTTTTTAACCAATAGCAATCAAATATTTTCTTATGTTGCCATGGGGGCTTCTAATTTGTTATTTTCATACTATTTTTGGCTCGACTATAATGATTATAAATATGCGATAAACAATCACTTTTTGCACTGAAAATGATTATATAATTGTTCACTTTTTTCACAGGTGTATAAAACCGAAATATCGCATTGCAGTTATAATATTATATAAATATGTAAATTATATGATTTATTAATACAATATTTTGTAACACAACACACTAAAGTGCAATAATTTCTTGAACAAAAAATAGTTACGAACTGATTTGATTTTAGACTCGTATGAAAATGAACTAATATAAAACATATGGTTAATAATTATTAATTATAATTACATACATACATATTTTCACGCTATATCTCAACAAATGGGGTAGCACGAACCCTAAAATCACTCATAAAATATTCACTCATTACATTCATCTAATAATCAGCCCTCGTCAAACATTATCATCCGAACACACCATCCTCACTTTTACCAAATTCATAGATCACTCTATATAAACTCATTCATTTATTACACTCGAAATCATTTATCACAATCAAACCTTAAATCCCATCATTCCTATTCACTTATCATTCATCTTCTCTCTTCGACGTACATAACATATGCATAAAACATCTCAAATTACTCACGCTTACTCCTAACAACGAATCTAATAACGAAACTAACAACGAATCTACAAAGATTAGAAAAGATAAAAGCGATAGCCTGCACTTGTATATGAAAGAAAAGTCCAGACAATGCAGTAACTGAAAATGAAACAATAAGATAAGAAAGGAAGGGAGTGTCGCCCTGCGCTTGTTTTTGAAAGTGAATTCCACACAATTGCAGTTAAACACTCTACGAAAGAACTGAAAACGAATTGAAAGATAAGAAAGGAAGGGAGTGTCGCTCTACGCTTGTTATAATTAATAATAAGAAATAAAAAACACAAATTACTATTTCTAGTTCAGTTGAATAAATTCAAGTATGTACCCCCATGTAAAAGTATCTGGTGCGGCTATGAGGTGAAAGGTCCTCAGAGCTCAGAAAGAAGCGCAAAGACCGAGGGGTGAGACGTAAAGAAGGAAGAAGACTAATACTTTTCATACTAGGGATAATCATCCATCATAAACTCTTTAATACACTATCCCCATCTTAATCTTCGTGTTATCAGCTTGTGCATTCTACAGACCATTATTCATATTCATAAACAGTAAACGCACCGCCAACTATGATGACGGCGATATACACCACCATCAAGCATTTACAATTCTTTTTAAATGGAAATTATTATTTATTTCTCATCTATTAAAATGTCAATTTGTTAATTTATTGTATAAAAACCTTTTTAATAAGGTTTCTTTTTTTATAATATAAATAATATATTAAATATTGAACTTTACATGAAATGGATTAATACATTTTTTATTTAACTTAAATGGTTTGTTTACCATTTATTTAAATGATAATAATTAAATGTAAATGTGACATTAAGGTAACTAAATATGTCATTTTATTATTATTTTGTCATCATATTAAAAGCATTTTATCTACTTAAATTAATTTGTTCAAATGCGTTCAATTAAGAGATACTATTTCTAAATAAAATAAGTAAATATATCACCACGCAATTTACCCAATATTGGGTGCGGCTCTCTACCGTACCAATGAAGTAGAAATGATACAGTAAATGATTTTTTCCACGATCATTAAGTAATGCATTCATTATGCAGGATGTTATTTTTAGCTCGAGTGGGATTCGAACTCGTCACCTTCAGATTCGAATGCCGTAACTCTAACACCACCGTACTGCCGAACAATACCTAAATTTAATTTTCAGTAATAATATAACAAGAGAGTGAGAATAAATTGAAAATAATTTGACAGATCTTTCGAAAACTTGTTGCCAGGCAATAGTCACGAAAGCCCGTAGACTTTAGCTATATTCCATTTGCCACTTGCTTCATTTAAATCAGTTCAGATAAATTAGACAACATGATAAAATGAACTGAATTAAGGAAACTGATTCATTTATTGGGGTAAATTACTTCAAAATAAATTAAAATGAGTAATTATAGTACTAGAAATAAAGTCAGTGAAGTAATACAGCGAAATAAATAAGTGATTTGGTTCAGTAAATGTAAGTTAGATCTGATCCAAATGGCAAATGGAATACGCCTAATATTGTCAGTATAATAATGACAGGATTGATTAAAACGCAGACACGTGACATACAATGAAGCATTTCATTGGTTTTGAGAAACGTCAAAAAATAAACTACATGATATAAATTTCGTATAGGAATAAGAATATTTTGCAGGTCTCTGTTTATTCGATTCCATTTCCTGGTGTTTCTTCTAGTCTATTCGAATGTATGTAGCTTCGTATCGTAGCTTATGCCAACAGCAACTCAGTAACACCAACTGCCGCCTTTGCTAGTGTTAAAAGACTAATTGCCGCGCACAACGGTGCGACGTAGATTAATTAATTCCCAGGCCTTAATTCGAATTTAAATCGGCCAGCGTTTTGTTAATTCCGCTCTGTTAATTGTGTGGACAAGCTTTGTCTGTTCTGCTCCTATGCTGTGCTCTGTGCTTTGCCACTGCGATGCAGATTTCGGAAAACAAATGCTATGCGAGCAAAGCCAAGCCAAGCCAAGCCAAGCCAACCCCGATTCAGATTTATTTTGTTTGAAAACTGTGGAAACGACATTGACGTTTGTTGTTTAGTACGACGGGCATATTGATTGAATTTAGAATTACTTCTGAACAACCATTTCATTATACAGTTAAATTTGTTCATGGAGAAATAATAAAAATTACAAGAAAATTCTATTAACTTCATACGCTTTATATATTAAAAAAAAAAGTACTAATCTTTTAAATTTCAGTAAATTAAATTGTTAAACATTCGAAAACGAGAAATTCAGTGACATTCAGCGCACCTTCATATCTTGTTTGGTTTTTAAGATATAGATTTGGAACAAATTTTCAGCAATTTTCATATTTCAAATTTTCACCAAAATTTTTCAGAAAACAGTTTTTGAATCATATTTAAAAAACTAATAGACATATGTATTTAGTGACTTTACTAATGGATTCAATGGGTTAAAATACATTTATGTAAATTTTCATTATAATATTTTAGAATTTTAGAGCATATTGTCTGAAATTGGTCTAAAACTGATAAAACCCTTTAGGAAATTTAAATAAAATTGCTTCAAATTTGCTAAAAATATGCATATAAGGCAATTCGATCACGAGAAATTCATTGCCGTTGAGTGCATCTTTATATTTTATTTAGTTTTTCAGATATAGCTTCGGGAAATACAAAATCTGATGAAGTAAAATTTGAGGAAAATTCTACTTCATCATAGAATTCTAGAGCAAATTTTCATAAAAGTAAATCGCTTGAAATTTTCTTTAAAAAATACCAGGTAAATCGGACACTAGGAATGTAATACCGTTGAGCACATTTTCGTATCTTGTTAGGTTTTAAAATATAGAGGAATTGCTTTAACTAATGTTGAACATTAGATATTTGGTTGCATTTGTTCTAATTCCATAACTAACAACTTAAATAATAATTTCCGTTCATTAAATTAAAATGTGGAGATTGATTTTAATGCAGAATTTATCTACAATTTTTATTTGAAAACTTTTCTTATAAAGTAATCAAGGAGACAATTTTAATGAAAAACTCTTTTCCCATCATAATCACCTGTCAAAATGCAGTTTGTCTGAGAGAACAAAATATGTATTTACAAATATATATCATCCTTTTAGTTCACGTTAATTTATTATAAAGCTAATTATTATTATATGGGGTGACTAGCTCAGTGGTATGAAGTCGGCCTGTGGATCCTGAGAACCCTGGTTCGATTCCCACAGGCGACAAACAATTTTCATAATTTCTGAAAGCTACCTCTGTTGCTCCTCCACCACTAACATCTTTGGAGGCCCTGATTTGACGACTGGTAACTGCACTTCATGCGCAAAATATATCATTTACCGAGATCTGCTTCGACAGAGTGCCACATCCAGTAATGGGTAGAAGGCGTGATGATATATTTATTTATTTAATTATTATTATATTTTTTTAATTTAAAATAAATTCTATCAAGATATGAATGAACAAATGGAATATCAAATATAAGGGTACCTACAATGTTTTAGTTGAATAAATCGTTAATAGTCGGCGTTGGCTGCGCTATCCCTATCGCACCATGTTGCAACATTGCAAACATTCGCAAACAGATTCTCCATGGCACACCATGACTTCGCGCGATTGTTTGAATAGGACGGACTGTGTCTGCGATAACACGCAGACAATAATTAATCTTAATATTGTATTCTTGGATTGTTGGTGCATATTAACGTGGCAGTAGGGCCCCAGGCCGTCGCTCGCAGTAGCGAGGCCCCGTCGAGAGTTCGCTGTAATCTTTTGATTTTAATATTGAACACGACAATGGAAGTCGTTATCGCGTATCTTTTGTTAATTAAATATCGGAAAAATACACCGTAGACTTGATATTATTAATAACTGCGTGTTCGATAGTGAATCATTTTCAGGGCTTTAGTGCTTTTGTTCAAATGATATTGTTAAATAAACAATGTTGATTTTTAGTTGGCTCTGTTTGAATTGATAATAAGTGTCGATTAGCGTTTTTATTTCTATAATTAAACTTAGATCATTATTTGATTTATTGAAAAAGTGTGTTGTGAAACTGTTTACCCACTTGTACAATCTGAGAGATAATATCTATTTTAGTTAATTACGTTTGCAATATTCACAGTGTTGTCATACAAATAGATATTTTTATATCGCTAAAAGTATTGTGCATTTATTACATACTTAATTAATATCGTGCTTATTAAAAATGATGTAATAGAATTTTTTTTGATGACATACAATGATAATAATTAATAACAGAATGAATACATTGTACATTTTTTTACATATTTTATTACCTTTTATCAGTTATCGAGATCATCTGTAAATATAAATTCCATAAAACATTTTACAATTAAACATTAAAAAATTACATTCTATCTTAAATCATTTAAACAGAGACTTTATTTATTTACAGACACAATGTGACTGTTTCAAACTTGACAATAAGCAATGACATTAATGTCTGATGGTAGGTTTTAGAAATATTGATTAAAAAATATATATATTTTTGACGCTACTTAGCGCTAAGAACCATCTAAAACGGTATGAATCAACACGACGCTACATCATTTGATTTGAACTTTTTGTGACTGTGTTCTCGAAGAATTTTTTATGAGGGTAATTGCAAGAAAACAATTTGCTAAATTTATTCAAAAAAACGAGAAACATAATATGTAATCTCGTAGAGCAGTTGGAACTGTTATAAGCTCGTTACAAATCCAAAACAAAAAACAGTAGGGGAAGCAAAGCTCTCTGGATCTATTTGCATTTCTCGCAACGCGTAATGCGCCAACAAGTTATATTTCAAATTGCGCTGACAATATTACGCGTACGGGGGCGAGTAGTATTTTTTATAGGGAGGCTACATCTCAGACAAGATGATGATTTTTAAAATGTCTTTTTGTGTGGCGAAAAAATATGTTCAATAACTGAATTAAAATGCCACTTGTTCTTGGGACGCAGCTGCCGTTGACTTTTCTGACAAATGACTAACTTCGTTTTATGCTGAGGAGTGGCGACATTGTCATAAGACTTGACGTAGGGAAATGGAAATTATGAGAAGGAAAAACTGCATTAAAATAACAGTTTTTTATTCTCTTGAAATATGGGACCGTCTGCTATCTTCTCGCCTTATTTAAACATACTCCCTCAGCTTCTTTTATTATCGTCATATTTTTCTATCTTTTGCAATATTTATTTTATACTTGCTACACAATAACTGACAATCGTAGCCCTTTGGATAAAACCGAGATAAAAGTTGCTTTTATTAATTAATAAGCAAGAGTGGTGAGCCCTATGTCAAATATTTTTATGCTCCCCCCACCTTAAAAAATAATGAGTGAGTGAGTTTAGATGGCATAATTTCGTTGTTAGAGGAGTTAGCGTGAGTAATTAGAGATGTTTTGAGCATGTGCAACAAGCCACATTCGCGTTTGTTACGACTTATTCAGTTTTGAGTATTTCCTTGGTGGCCTGCTACCTGCGTGATTATTATTAGTTGCGCGTTAAATTAATATTACTTGTACAGAGTTTACTCTTGTTACACATGTGAAACCTATATATGAAAAAAGGTATATAGGAGTGAATATATGGATGTGCTTGAAGGTTTGTTGCGTGATGAATAATTCCTCGTGTGATGATTAAATGAACTTGAATGGAGGAAATTATGAATGTGGTTGAATCGAGAATGGTATGTTGGGATAAGAATGTTTGATGAGGTCTGATTGTTTGATAAATTTTTCTCCCCATTTGATGAGATATGTCGTGATATTATGTATTTGTGTATATAAATAAATCAATTTTTTATGGGTTAGGTGGCTCAGTAGTATCGATTCAGACTGTAGATTTGAAACCCGGGTTTGATTACTCCAGCCGACAATTTTCACCACATTAATATTACCCCTGTGGCTCCCCCTTCATAATATCTTTGAAGGCCGTGGTTTGATGGCTGGTAACTATACTTCACATGCATGAATGAGTCAATTAGAATAATTTGTTATTTAAAATTTAAAGAACACTGTAAAGAGCATTTTATTGAGACAAGTATTATGACGCTACCTTCCCTGTTTCTATTTTATACTGTGATAGAGGTTCTCAAAAACAAATTTTTGATAAGTTTGAATAGTGACTTTCAGAGTTATGACACTAGATATGTTAATTTATAGAGAAAATCTCGATGTAGAATAAATAAATCGAGCAAAAACTCTTTAAATCTAGACTGCTACAATATATTACCAAACATATAAAATCCCTTGAAATTAAAAACATTAGTAAATAATAAGTAAATAAATAAATTAATTAATAATTACCGAGATCTGTTACAGCAGAGAATATATATATATATATATATATATATATATATATATATATATATATATATATATATATATATATATATATATATATATATATATATATATATATATACGAGCCCTGCCTCTCATCAGGTGACCCGAATCTTATATTTTCGTTTAATGTTTTATTTTGCAGTTTTATTTCTCGTGTTGTATGCAAGAAAATTAAATGAAATTAATAAGACATATGCTAGTATGTTGTTAATACACAGATAAAATTTAAAGTCAATCGATAAATACATCTAGAAATGACAGCCATTGAAAGAGGAAGTAAACATTTCTGTTTTAACTAACAAAAAAATTGTTTTATTCAAAAACTGTATAATAATAAAATTTGCTTTAAATAGTAATTAACTTCAATTTAATCCGTCAAACTACCTACAAGATAATAATCATGATATTCCATTTGTGTGTTGATTTACTTTGAAGAAAAAAAAGAGACTTATACTGCTATACGTTTTGTGTCTAAAGTATTTTTAATGTTAAATTAGGTAAAAAATGTTGATAATTAATTGTAGAATTTAGTAAAGTCAGATATCTACGTTTTTAGTATTATTTAAATTTTAAACAAAAAATATGATTCGGGTCAACTGAAGTGAGACAGGGCTCGTATATATATATATATATATATATATATATATATAAATAAATTGGGGGCCCTGTATAATTGATTCAAATTTTGTTTTAACTTGCACAAAAAAAAGGTTGTGTTCGGATTCCTCCTATGTTGTAATTAGGATCAAGTTCCTTTTAAATACAGAACAAATAAATAAATAAATGTATCACCACGACTATTTACTTATCTCTGATGCGATTACACTACGTTTGCAGCTATCAAAATGTTATGATTTTAAAAAGAAAATGTACCGTAATGGTTTAAATATTTCAATGACTTTCTTTTACAAAGCTGCCATAGTTGGCATAATTAGAATAAACCTGTGATGGAACTATCCATATCTTAAGCTCCTCGATAAAAAATAAGATATAAGTATATCATCACGCTTTTTACTGGGTGAAGCATTCTATCCTAGCAGATTTCGATATGTGATATATTTGTGCGCTTTATATTTAATAAATTATTTTAGCACAAAGAGTTCGAAATGAAAGGTTTCGAATTTGGGGATATCAAAGTAGGCTCCTTGAAAGAAAGGTAAGAGCATAGCAGTTTTCCTTTCCATAAATCGTGTAGAATTTTCCGCATCGTAAGAAAAAATCTTAAAATCAAGATGTAAATCGTTTATGAATATTACGAAACGTGCAAAAATGTATTCAAAAACCTGCGCATCGCACGAGAGCTTACGGACAAAACCCAATTTAAAATCTGCGTTGTCGGGAAGTAATCAGCACTCACCTTAAAATAAAAGCAAGGCCTCTGCGATGCGTTGCCGAATTTCGTTTCCGCGCACGTTCCCATTATTAACTTTCACGAATGTTATTTTTTATTCAAATCAGGGAGGGTTGAGAACTCGGCTGATTTCCAAGGGTGGAGGCTCGCGCCCTAAACGACGCCGCACTTTCTGATGTCACCAGAACTTAGACTGTCATTTGTCATCTGGCGGCTTATGGCTTTTGAGTTTTGTAATGTAACACGTAACTTGGTGGGTTGTAAAGAAATGCTACGGCTTTATTTGTCCCTAATGATCTTTCATTTGTTTCTATTTCTACATTGTATACGATTACCTCAGAATACATATAAATGTCTTATATGCAGAGGCTAATTACACTGGCGAAACATAATTTAACTATGCCTTAAATTGACAATAGACAATGAATGTTTGACAACAAATAAATGAATCCAATTGACATTTAACTTCGACTTAAAAATCGAATTTAGTTAGTCTAACCATAGACAAAACATATACAGACGTCTAACTAAATGTATTGAAATGACAACGCTTTTTGTCTATGATATTTGCAGTTTTGGATGTGTCTGTATTGCTTGCTTCATCTACTGATTATGAGAACTTAGTTTTCGAAATACGTATACAGACTTATTTTTATATTGATTCAGGGGTTAAAATTATTTTAATAATTAAATAGGACTTATGTATTTACAATTTATTTTGAATTGTTAATTAATTCCTTTTAAAATGAATTTTATATTGTGAAATTATAATTTCTTAACTATTAGTGCACTAATTCAATCTCCATTTGAATATATTTATTTAGATGTATTAAATTTAAATTATTTTGGAAACATAACCTAGCATAATGAAATGAAATATTGCTATTCTTTAAAATTCTTGTCCAATAATATTCACAAAAAGGTTAAGACGAACCAACCCATATAAAAACTGAAAAAAGACATTAAAACGAACAGTTAACGAGCCCAAAATTAATTGAAAACAATCCTAAAATAAATCCGTGTAATTATGTGAAAACACGCGAACTACTGAGTGGTGATGGTGACATAAAGACAGACCGACACACGTGTGACTAACGAAAGAAAAACATCGGGAACAACTTGATGACAGAGCAGGGATCCAAGGAGCCCAGGACCAACTAATTACCGAACAAATGACTGACTTGCAGGCTCCGTAAAATTAGATGATCTGCTCTCACGAATTTTTGAGCGTCTTTTAAATGAACTAATTGGATTCTCATTTTTCATCAAATTTAAGCTACATAAATACCTAACTACTTAGGTATACTACTTAATTAATAACAGACATATAATTTTATCAGTGTTGCATTTAATAAATTTAACATATTAGGAAACTATTTACTACTTATATTTGTAGAGCATTCTTAAATTAAGAAGAGTAACTGATATAAATTATAAATAAAATAAATATAAATATATCATCACGCCTTCTACCCATTATAGGTGTGGCACTTTGCCGAAGCAGATCTCGGTAAGTGATATATTTATGCGCGTGAAGTACGGTTATCAGCCGTCAAATCACGGCTCCCAAAGAAGTTAGGGGAGGGAGAGCTACAGGGGTAATTTTAATGTGGTGAAAATTATTTGTTGATTATGGGAATCGAACCGAGGTTCTCAAATCCACAGGCCGACTTATTACCACTAAATAAATAAAATTAATAATCATTCGCGATTTAAAAAAATAATTTTACAATACAGATTTATTTATTTGTTATTCTGCACTGCAGGATCTCAATAGAATAGAATTCGAATCACTCCGACACAATTCTATTTTTTATATAAAATAGTCAGCAGAATTGAATGCATAACCTCTTGTTTAATAATTAAGAAATGCAAGTTTTACCTCGGTGTTATCCACTGGGCTACAATTGCCATTAAAATTATATAAAACAGTAGAAATGTTTCTTGAATTAACTTACGTCACCAATCGTAAAAAAGAAAACTTAGCAAAACCAAAAAAAAACTAATGCAATACGGAGTATTTAGAGACTGGGTTACAAGCTTAAGGTAGAACAATTCTTTGATTAATTCTGAGTCGACAATCCGAATGCAAAAAAATTGTATGACTTTTCGGAAAATCACACGAGGTTCTTAAAAGAAACGTAAATTTGGTAACACCGAATTAAACAACTGTTATAGCAGTTATCAGGTAACTATATAATTCAGTCTAACTAATGTCAAAATTTGACAAATTTGTTTTTTATTTCAAATAAAAAAGCATTTTGTACAAAGTTGACATATATATTAAAATAAAAAAAATATATACTTCTGAAGAAGAATTAAACATTTTAAGTATTGTTATTAAACGATTAATCACATAAACACAATTTTACACGTTCGTCTTCAATGTAAACAGCAATGATATTATAAAAAATCATTTTAAATTTCGCTTAGTTTTACTCGCCCATTTACCAGTTTGATGGCTTTACGAAAGGCCGTATATATATATATATATATATATATATATATATATATATATATATATATATATATATATATATATAAATAATTCTTAAAATCATGAATCAACGATCCGAAAGCAAGAAATAATACACATTTTCTTGCTTTCGGATCGTTGATTCATGATTTAAAGAATTATCTATACCTGAAGCTTGTTACTCATTTTCGGTACTGTATTTAAATGACAAATTAAAAAAGTCTTGAGTATTGAATAATAATTAAATTTGCTATCGATATATGCGTTATATATAATTATTTGAATTCTTTTATGATTTCTTCATTTTTTGGTTGACAATACTGGTGCATGTTTACAGATCACATTTCTAACTGTAGTTGTCAATTGATTCGTGACTGTATTACTTTCAACATTTGTTGCAAATCTCTAGCCATTTTGTGAAAGAAAAGGTCTATTTTTAAATACTTTTACCCTACTATAACAATGCTTTACAATTTAAAGATTACAAATTTGTCGTGTTAACAAAAAGCTCGGTACACACATCATTCATTTTGTTACATTTATTGATGACTTAAGTCAATTCCTTAAAGATTTCTTCTATAGTTCTACTCGTATATTACCTCACATTTCTGACTTCTAGATATATGTTTACAGTGTCTTGTGGTAAATGTAAATCTAAGCTTGATCTTTCTCATTTACCTGTATTAGCAATTTGTAACAATTTAATATTTTATAGAAATATGCAAATCACATTTACGGCAATTTTTCTGCAGTCAAATAGCAATATATCTTAATCAATATGTTTGTTTACAATGCTGCGCAAAAATAAATTTGTAATTACACAGTAATTTGCAGTAGCACAGATGCATATATTAGCAATTTTTCAACATTCATTTAAACCACACACCCATTTCATGAAAACAACTTTTCTTGTGACACTATACTCCTGTCAAAAGTATATCGATCATCCAAGCTGGCCGGCAAAATTCTTTTGTTAATTTTTAATCAGAAACAAAAATCGCCTTCTTGGATCTTGGATCGCTGCTATTTATAAGCGGGCTGTGGACTCACGCAAATAACCAATAACATTAATTAATTAATTGACTAATTTGCATACGGTAATAAATAATAGCGGCTGCTGGTGCCGATTGCAGTCGCAACGCTAATTATTTACAATCTCTTGTTTGCGAGCTCGCGTCCCACACAACCCAACAAAGTGGATGTACTATAAGCATTCTTCTAAATTGTTGTAACAGTATTTATTATTTATTCATGTGATGCTCTACGACTAGGCCGCGCTGTAAAGAAGAAGAAGACGCTTGTTTATTGCTGGGAAATCACACCACGCTGCGGTTTCTCATGCTACACGCTTGATGTCTTCATAACGATTGGGGGGAATAGGAAATCATTATGATATGTACGCAATTTTTTTTATTGTGGAGCATGTAAATCATTTTATACATAAATTATTATAATCTCTGGTTGTCTTGGAAGTATGTACTTGTTTGTGTATGAGTGTTTTATGACAAAATCTCTTTGTATCTCTTGCAATTTTTTTCAGTATTTTGAAGAATTCATTTGTTATTATTGTTCAGTGTAGTTTTAATACTATTAGTTATTTATATATTAAAGACAGAAGGGCTTTCTTCCCGTTTAGGATGATTTTGGAGATTGAGATCGAAGTCGATACCGGTGAAACACTTATAGACTTATTCTATTACACAAATTGCTAAGTATAGTAATTGCTAGAACCCTCGATCAAAAATGGTTGCTAGAAAGGTTATTATCAAAAGATCATGTTATTGCTATATTTAGTCATTTTTGTTTAGAGAATAGACATGTTAAATACCGCAATGCTTATTACGCTTTTTGCACAATCGTCGCAATATCGAAAATACAATTTAGAAATATTTGAAAATTATTTTAACATTTAAAAAAAATTAGTTGTCTGAGCTGTAATTTTAAAACATGATTTGATAGTTGCTGTGTTATCACGAAGGAATGTTTAATTTTATTTACTTCCCCATCACTAATTTCTAAACATAGTTTACTGCCTTGAAAACCATATCCCATAAACATTTTAAGAAATACCGATTAGTCAAAAAAAGATATTTATGCACAACCGGGCCGAAAAGCATGGCAACAGCGGTCTTAAACACTATGGATACATAAATAAAATGACAATTTTTGTTTATTTTGAATATTTTATTCTGCAAAATGTCATTTTGATATATAACCTATTTACATATTTCAATCTTTTGAACATGTAATTGAAGCGCGAGCGAAGCAAGCGCTGCAATAGAGCAAGAGCAAGAAAGATACTTTACACTTGAGGCACACATATAATTTTTTCTACAACACTTACTAAAAAAATTAAAAAAATAATATGGGGCTAGTTCAATTCACGTTCCACCAATTTCTTTATTGTATGTAACCATGACGATATCAGTATCCAAGTAAATAATTAAAAAATTCTGTCATCAACAATCATTGTTTGTGATAAATTTTCACACATAAATAAATATTGTGCTCAAAAATCTCAGAAAATAGTGATGAAAGTGATTTTCCTGCACTCTTCCAGATATATTTTAAAACGCACAAAATGCTACCTTGAGTTTATTACCTGCAAAATCAAAAGCATTATACGAAAAAAATTACAACCTTTTCATCGAATGGTGTAAGGTAAAAAATATCAAGAATTAAAGCGAAAATGTTATACTTGCTTACTTTTTGGAAAAATCTAAAGTAATGAAATCGTCTTCTCTTTGGTCCATTTATTCAATGATAAAATCAACACTAGCAGTTATGAATGATATTGATCTTAGTAAATTAAAGAAATTAACTGCTTTTTTAAAACAAAAATAGACCAAAGAAGTCTAAATCTTTAACACGACTTGAAATAAAAAAATTCCTGGCTGATGCCCCAGATGATCACTTGCTCATGATGAAAGTTGCCCTTATGTTGGGTGTTGCTGGAGCATGTCGGCGTGACGAATTAATGAAAATGACTATTGATGATATTGAGGATATTGAGGATAATGGATCAATTTTAATTGTCAATATTCCTGATTCGAAAACTAATGTGCAGCGAACTTTCATTATTGATGATCAAAATTCAATGGATCTTTTGTCAATCTTTCGAAAATATGTCGGCCCTCTAATCCAGCATCTAGGCGATTATTCGTAATTTATAAACATGGAAAATGTACCGCACAAGTTGTGGGAATGAACACTATAGGAAAAATTCCATTTAACATTGCACAATTTCTGAAATTACTTGATGCGAATTCGTTTACCGGCCATTGTTTTCGAAGATCCTCTGCAACAATATTGGCGAATTCGGGAGCTGACATAATGACTCGAAAACGCCATGGAGGTTGGCGTTCGTCAACAGTTGCAGAAGATTATGTTGATGATAGCATGAAAAATAAAGTTGATGTAGCGCATCAAATTCTAAAAAATAAGGAAAATCAAAATATTGGCGTACTAACTGAAAATTCTGACGAGAATATCACAGAATCTAATTTATCCTCAAATTTATCAAACACCATTTCGGAATAAATATACAAAACTGTCAAAACTGTACTTTCAATTTTAACATCCCTCATCCTCATTAAGTTGGCACTGTTGCCCAGCTCAGCAATCTCCATGCGTGAGCAGTAATAGACTACTTTTCCGGTCTAGGTACATAATAAATATTGGTCGAACGTAAGGTATATTATTATGTACTCATTTTCAGTGCATTAAGTCGTGATTGTTTAACGCACAGGGAGGGAGAGAAAAAAAACGAAATAAAGTAGTTTCGATGAAACAAACTTAACTATGTAAATAAAAATAAATAAATATATCATCACGCCTTCTACCCATTACTGGCTGTGGCATTCTGCTGAAGCAGATCTCGGTAAGTGATATATTTTGCGCGTGAAGTGCGGGTACCAGTCGTCAAATCACGGCCCCCAAAGATGTTAGTGGTGGAGGAGCCACAGGCGTAGCTTTTGAAATTATGAAAATTGCTTAACTATGTAATTTACAAAATAAATGTTTTAGATGCTTGTAACATAATTAGTAAAATAAAGTAATTAATTAAAACTCGATCATAAAAAACATTGCGAATGCAACTCGTGTTAAAAGTGTTTTTATTGCACTTGTGGATTTCCAACACTCGCTTATTGCTTGTGCAACAAAGTGACACTTTTAACACTAGTTGCATAAAGATTATAATTGAAGGAATACATTCACACCTATTTAATATTGTTATACATATGATCCCATTGATGGGATGGCTAGCTCAGTGGTATGAAGTCGGCCTGTGGATCCTGAGGTCCCTGGTTCGATTCCCACAGGCGACAAATTTTCATAATTTGAAAAAAGCTATCCCTGTGGCTCTTCCACCACTAACATGTTTGGGGGCCGTGATTTGACGACTGGTAACCACACTTCACGCGCAAAATATATCACTTACCGAGATCTGCTTCAGCAGAGTGCCACACCCAGTAATGGGTAGAAGGCGTGATGATATATTTATTTATTTATTTATACTTATGATCAATTTATTAGTCTAAAAATATTGCATGGAAATCACATCTAAATCCCACAAATTACTCTTATATTTAACTATCATTTAGTGATACGATATTTATTCACTTAAATCACAGATTAATTATTTATCACTTGGTTGTACCACTAGCAAACGGATGCGTAATAAAATACAACAGTAAAAAGGTCAAACACAGAGAGAAACCAGCGTCTCGGCGTAATTTGGTGGCAGCGTCGAGCACACATTCTCCCACATCTGGGACAGGTGTGCTGTGATATACGTGACCAATCAAGCCAGAACAATGGCCACAATAGCGCGAATCAGTCTTGCGGTGACAGATTTATATCAGTTCTTTCTATTAGCGCCGCCGTGCCGCCGCCGCAGCAGTGTCCGCGCTGTATTAATAGCGAAGGACGCGCGCAGTTTATGTGCGCAGGACACGCTAGCACTGGATGTGTGTTTGTATGTGCGTGTCTCAGGTTTTATGCCAGGAGATGAAGTACGGATTTTGTGTCGACTTTAATTTTGTTTCGTCATGCGATTGGATTTACTTGTAGTTGTGATAGCTTTTGAAGGAATGTTTCTTATGAGACGATTGGTTAGCATACTATTTATAAAGACATGAACACTTTTAATTGTTAATTATTGACTATTTGGAAATGTTTATTTCAAGAGGTAAAAGGCTTTATGACACATTTAGTTTTGTGTGTATTATTACAAATACAAAGCGTATATTTACCATTTGGATACGATATAACTGACATACCTGGTTTCGATCACAATGCCATCTATTACATTATTAGCTAGAACAGAGAATATATCATTTCCCATTTAGTAACTTCAAGTAAATTGAGATATAGTTGTAAAACTTTAAATGATTTTTTTTTTAATACTTTGCGTTCGAAATCCGTTCATTATTATATTGATAACAGTTTAATAATAGAGATTATTGTCAAACTGTTTTTTGTAACTTTTTATTTTGTAAGAAGGCGGCCACACGTTAAATATCATTTCAAAATGATAATCTAAAATATTTTAAAATATTCTTTTATTTACAATTACCAATGGCTCAGTGGTATCAAGTCGGCTTGTGGATCCAAAGAACCCTGGTTCGATCCCCGCAGCCAACGAAACATTTTCACTAATTTAAAATTACCCCTGTGGCTCCCATACCACTAACATCTTTGGGGTCGTAATTTGACAGCTGATAACCGCACTTCACGCGCATAAATATATCACTTACCGAGATCTGCTTCGGCAAAGTGCCACACCCAGTAATGGGTAAAAGGCGTAATGATATATTTATTTATTTAAATTACAAAGAATTTTCAAGATAAATATTTCATAATATTATTAGTAAAACACAATGAAAAGGTCAATTTAGAATGATCTTATAATTTGGTAAACTATAACCAAACAATTTATATCATCGAAATGTCAACATCTTTCCTTTCAGATTTTATATTATAACTACCTAATTTGCATGAAAATTATTAAATTACTTTCTATACACAAATGAGGTAAAAAGAAATGTTTGAAAATTTTTCGTGCCTTAAATATTACAGTTTTAGTTTTCTGAATTTATTGTTGAAAAACTTCAAAATTTAGTCGCCTGCGTTACCACATGTACATTTTGTATATTTTATGTATTTTTATAAATAGATAATTAAATATATCATCACGCCTTTTACCCATTACTGGATGTGGCACTCTACCGAAGCAGATCTCGATAAGTGATATATTTATGTGCGTAAAGTGCGGTTACCAGCCGTTAAATCACTGCCTTCAAAGATGTTAGTGGTGGAGGAGCCATAGAGGTAATTTTTAATGTGGAGAAAATGTTTGTCGGTTGTGGGAAGCCGACTCGATACCACTAAGCCACCTATCACATTTTATGTAGAGAAGGAGTGAGAGAGAGAGAGAGAGAGAGAGAGAGAGAGAGAGAGAGAGAGAGAGCGATAAATTATATAACCAAATATTATATTTATTTGATTATTTATACTACTATAATTATAAAAAATACGGAAACAAATTTACTTATCGCGTCAATTATTTAGATGTGTAGACTCGGTTCACATTTGAACGAATTAGAGAGCTGGAGTCGTAGGCCCTATCTCACCCAATGGTTTATAGTTAAAACGAATAGAGTATAGTTCAGTTGCAGAGAAAAGTAATATTATTTAGCAAAAAAGTGTCGAATATTCACATCATCACAACCTTCGCAACAGGCATCATCACCTCCGTTCTGTCCATGTCTATCACCAGCGGTGCAAAATGTCACTTAACTTCATCTTATTAACGAGTAGCGACTGCGCCGGTAGCGCCGCTGGCAGCGTCGCGCGGAACTAGCGCGCCTAGTATACCGGGTGAGCGCAGAGGACGCGGACAGGTTATTATTAAAATGAGCTCATTAATCACGCGGCAGACAAGTGAGTGTCGCACGGCGCGGACAGGACGTCCTTTTCTCCCACCCTCACCCCCGAAAGGCGGAGTGATGAGGGAGAGATACCCTACCAGAGATGGCTGTGGGTGAAATGCGCATGTAGAAATACATAATTTAGAAATTACTAGAGTACGTATGTAATCATTTTAATGAATTCTTTGCTAATTACAGAAAAATAATGCTTGATGTATATTTTATATAATAATTCTTGCGATCATTCGATTCTTGTGTTCATTTTGAGTATGGGGGTACATCTAAAAGTTATGTAAAATATTTTATATCTATCTATTTAAATAAAAATAAATAGGAAAATCTAATATGCACAGAATAAGCAACATAAGCTACTACATGCACAGCTCTTAACATACTTACTGTTTTTGTCTTTGTATTTGTCGAGTGAATTGGATCATTTCCAGCTATTGACACAACCATTATTTTTATTTTATGTTCGTTAACAAGTCTATATAATATTATTTGTAAACGATAGTAAATTATTTATAAAGTTCGCTACAATTGTTAGTTTAATGTATAATTGAAATATAAAAAATTACACATTTTATGTATAAATAAAAACAATTGTTTGAAGTTTGCAAACTTGTATGTTTGTGTTTATGCTTATGCTTACGACAAATTATAGTTAGGGTTCGTCTGACATCATTACATCAGTAACTATGTTAAGGTGGTACTATCATGGAAGCATTTAACCGCGATTTTAATGAAATGTAAATACGTTATTTTTCATGTGTTTCTACACTAGTATGCAATCCGTGAATGAAGCATTACAAACAAAAAATTTATTTTTCTACTACCAATGTCAAAAAGATCTAATTTTTAAATACTTTCTAGTATGAAAAGAGCGTTTTTTTGATAAGATTTTTTACACGTTGTCATTAGTAAAAAAATATATATTTAAATGCAATCAATACCTGATTAAAAATAATTTAAAAATTATTTTCATATCGAATTATGAAAATATAAGAACATGAAAGCTTATTATTTCCTTGTCAAAAGTAGCAATATACTTAATTAATTTTAAAGTTTATATGTGTTCGGCAGTACAGTGGTATGGGTAGCGTTACAGGATTCTAATTCGGATATCCCAAGAACGAATCTCACTCAAGCTATAAGTTGTAATGATCTACTTACTGTGCTGATGCTAGAAAATCGATATTTACGATAATAGTACATAAAGTCCGGCGGTAAGGAGCTGTGGGTAGCGTTAAGGCATTCGAATCCACAGATCACAAATTCGATCCTTTTCAAGTTGAAATATATGAACTATCACATTGCCGCTTGGTGAGATCGGACTCTCTATTTTAATTAGGATTAAGTTCCTATTGTATAGAATAGCATAAATATTATGTAAAAAGTTTTATAAACATCTGTTTAATTACGTTTTCTACGACCACAAATTAAGACAGTAAAAAAATTTACAGTTTTATTAATTATTTGAAAAGCAAGATTAATTTACTTTGACAAATGCAAGAAGCTAACTTCAATTCATATTTAGGAGTAATTTGTCAGTTGTTAACTTCACGACGTGATTAAAACATACGAAGCCACAGTTCATCAATATGTGATTAATATGATATTTAGCGTCATGAAAACTAATACGTTAAATGATATTTAACGGAGAGAGTAAAAAAATAGATATATACATCTAGTCGCGTGTCTTTAATGCCAATGGCACACTGGTCGAGGAGCATGAATGAGCGTCGAGAAACTCATCGATGAAACAACAGAATGCACCGGTCATCGATGAAAAATAGAGGCGCCTCTATTTCTATCGAGGAGTTCCTCGATGAAACGATTGTATCTCATTTCACACGTATTATTGTGTCTCATTTCATGTTAGCGTGGGCTGTCATTTTAGTTTTGCTTTGTGCTATTTTTTTGTGTTTGTTTATTTTATCAGTCAGGGTGCGTTCTGTTGTTTCATCGATGAGTTCCTCGACGCTCATTCCTGCTCCTCGACCAGTGTGCCATTGGCATAACTGTGATCGGCGCGTGAGTAAAGGTGCTTTACGTATGTGTATCGTACAATATTTTATAGACAACCGAAAACATTAGCTAAAAATCCAAATTATTGAAATAAATGTTATTCTTCAATACTGAAAAATCCATTATTTTATTGAGTTCACCATGGCAAACATGTAAAGTAAATTTTAACCTCTCATTGCAGGACAAACAATTTTCATAACTTCAAAAACTACCCCTGTGACTTCTCCACCACTAACATCTTTGGAGGCTGTGATTTGACGATTGGTAACCGCACTTCACGCGCAAAATATATCACTTACAGAGATCTGCTTCGACAGAGTGCCACACCCAGTAATGGGTAGAGGGCGTGATGATATATATATATATATATATATATATATATATATATATATATATATATATATATATATATATATATATATATATTGCAGGACAACCCATGATTAATGAAATCTTGTTATTAAACAATAATTTTACGAATTCAAAATAGCTACTAAAAGACAATTTTACACACGGTCGTATATAATGATGATGTTAATGATTATTGTATCAAAAGTAAAAGGCGTAATGATATATTTATTTATTTATTTATTTAAATTACAAAGAATTTTCAAGATACATATTTCATAATATTATTATTAGTAAAACACAATGAAAAGGTCAATTTAGAATGATATTACAATTTGGTAAGCTATAACCAAACAATTTAAATCGTCGAAATGTCAACATCTTTCTGTTCAGATTTTATATTGTAACTACATAATTTGCACGAAAATTATGAAATTACTTTCTATACACAAATGAGGTAAAAAGAAATGTATACAAATTTTTCGTGCCTTCAAAATTTCAGTTTTATTGTTCTGAATTTATAGTTGAACAACGTCAAAATTTATTCGGCAGCGTTACCACATGGCACGGCACGTAAGTTCCTAGATTGTAGTTCGATATTTTTGCAATTAAAATTGCAAAGTTTTGGTGAAATAAATGTATATTATACTTGTTTAAATGACGTATTGTCACACTCGTTCAAATTCAATAATTAGAAGCAAAAATATAAGAACAGTAGGAAAACCTGTGACGGTTTTGGCAGATAGTAGAGAAAAATAATGAATTTTCAGTTATATGTATGAGTAAAGGTAACTAATATTCCATTTCATCGCGTATTTACCTCGACTAACAAACCCAGCCAGTATTAGTAAATACAATCACCGCAAATACATATTTGACTAAACTTCTCACTAAAACCATCCCCTTACATTTACCATGCGCTGCGGTAACCAGCGCGCACATTTCGGGCTAAAATACGACTTGCCATCAGACACCCCGGCTGTGTCCACCTCGTACCGCAGTAATATAATAACAGCGGTAACACAAACGGTTATAACCACACTCAGCACACATACAAAACATACGTACATCTACAGGTTATGACAATTTAACACTGTATACCCATACACATGGCCACCGCATATGTAAACACTAAACGTTAAATGTACATCAGGGAGGGAAAGAGAGAGAAACAGAGACAGATAGTGTGGACGACAGAGCTGCGGGAGGGTGAGGAGCATTGTTTGCGCATGTCAAAATTGACCGGAGGCTTGCGCGCAATTAGCGAATAAACGACTGCTGGAAGTCGGTTCCGAATGTCAGCTCAGGTGTTTGCCTATTACATCCGGTCAGATCGAGCACTCACCGGAAACGGCTACGAGGTGCCTGCTATTGGACTCGGTGTGTCATGGATTCACAGAAAACAATGACGTTTATTAAAAAAGAAACATTCTAAAAATAAAAATTAATAAACATATCATTGACTGTGGCACTCTGCTATAGATCTCAGTATGTTATATATTTATGGCTGTGAAGTGCGTTTACGAGTCGTCAAATCACTACCCCCCAATGATGTTACTGGAGGGGAAGTCACAGGGGTCATTTTGATGTGGTAGGAATTGTTTCTCGATTGGGAAAATAAAATATATAAATACATACATACATACATATCTTCACACTATATCCCAACAAATGAGGTAGCACGAACCCTAAAATCTCTCATAAAACATTCACTCATCACACTCATCAAACAATCAGCCCTTGTCAAACATTTTCATCCAAACACACCACCCTCACTTCAATCACATTTATAGATGACTCCATATAAACTCATTATTTTATTACACTCGAAAACATTATCACGCAACAAATCTTCAATCACATCATTCCTATTCACTTATCATTAATTTTCTTTCTTTAACGTACATAACATATGCATAAAACATCTCAAATTACTCACGCTTACCCTAACAACGAATCTAATAACGAAACTAACAACGAATCTACAAGATTAGAAAAGATGAAAGCGATAGCCGGCACTTGTATATGAAAGAAAAGTCCACACAATGCAGTAACTGAAAATGGAACAAAAATATAATAAAGGGAGGGAGCGTCGCCCTGCGCTTGTTTCTGAAAGTGAATTTCACACAATTGCAGTTAAACACTCTGCGTAAGAACTGAAAACGAATTAAAAGATAAGAAAGGAATATATATATATATATATATATATATATATATATATATATATATATATATATATATATATATATATATATATATATATATTGTATTAAATATTCACCGGTTATTTAAGGAAATGTTCTTGATTATCCAATATAAAAATTAAAATTTTCTGTTAATAGGATGTGTCCAAAAAGAGCAAGGGCCAAACAGAAACGTATCGGGCTTAGAAAACAGAACAACATGAATACACGGACAACATTCATTTGGGCGATTCAATGCGTGTGTGTAGCGTGTGTTTGTTAACTGAAATTGTTATTTACATAGAAGAAGCTTGTAACATGTCAGTTAGTGGTATATTTGCCGTGCTGACCGCATCATTCTCATACATTCGTAATGTTAAGTCAACAGAGTAGTGCTGTCTCACTCTCGCCCGCCGCTGAATTCGTTGCTCATTTCGGTCCGGTGCGATGTCCGTATTCGATGTTCGCTTGTTCTGTCTGTTGTTCTACCAGTGACGCACGTTACAAATTTACTTTCTATCTGAATTACTAAATTCAATTGCCTAACCATCTATCTATGGATAAATTAACCTTTTTTTAAATATTACTAAATTCGGGGCTCACTACGTAATTTATTCATAATTTTTAGTAGGTAAACGTTACTCAAATTGTTTTCCTTATTAACATTTTCAATATGTCATCATCCTAAACATTTTTGTTATTTTGTTTTTCGCTCACAAACGTTTGTATGCTTAAAACAATAACTATAAAGACAATAACTTCCAATCATTGGACAACGAAAACTACACGATTCCAAATGTTCAAATATGTTTTAAAAACCTTATATCTGCTGATGTGACAAGAAGTCTATACTCGTACATAAAATTACTGTGGCTCAATGATATCAAGTCGGACTGGGGGTTTGAGCAAGGATTTAAGAATCCTGGTTCGATCCCCACAAACGACAAACAATTTTAATCTCATTAAAATTACCCCTGTGGTTCCTCCTCCACAAACATCTTTCGAGGTCATTATTCGACGGCTAGTAACCGCACTTCACGCGTATAAATAAATATATCACTTACCGAGATCTGCTACAGCAGAGTGCCAATCCCAGTAATGAGTAAAAGGCAAAAGGACGAACTAAAATAAATATGCATATAGAAAGTACTTTTAGTCCACAGAGCAAGTAATTTTTTCTATGTTAGTTCTTTATTGTCATTAGGTTAAGATTTAATAGTTATTTGTTAAACTAGGACAAAAAATAACAATTTTTTTGTTCGAATAAACATATAATTTTTTTTACTCACTTATAAATTAAGTTTCGCTGATCTACTTTAAAACAAAATGAAACAAATTGACATGATATTGATATAAATCACAATAGATACGTCTTCTATTTTTTGTTCATACATGGGCCGTTTTGGTGCAGTTATGTACACTTACTATAGTGGTACATACAAATCCCGCATTTGCGTATTTTTTAACAGAAGTTAATGAAATAAAAATGTCATATTCGAGTGGGTGAAAAAATAGTATATTATTTTATAAAGAGCTAAAGTGATATTTTTTATAGCGAATCTGTAGGTATTGATGGTCGAGTGCAGATGAAGCACGAAAATAATTTTCGCTCCACATAAAATATGCTATTTTTTTCTTCAAACGCTGGAATATTTACTCAATTAAACATTTTTGTCATATAAGCGTCATAAAAAGACTTTTTGTGACGTTGGTGAACAAATGAAACTCCATCTTAACGAGCGTCAAAAAAAAGTATTTGTCAGAAAAGCCTAACATTATTTTTTTCTATGGAGTTCTAAAATGTCATCTTTTTCTGAGGTTTAAAAAAAAAGGGTTTTTTTTAGTACTTATTATATTTCTAATCTAAGTAACTATTATTAAATGTGAATATTTTGCCAATTCTGAACACGTAGACAATTATGTAAATACGAAGTAAAATGAATGATTAAAGAGAATATAGAATTTTGTAACAAGAGTCTTGTGAAGAACTGTGAAAAATGGTAACAGATAAAGCATTTTGCGAAGCGATCGGGCAAAAAATAGCGAAGAAAAAAGTGATGATTCATATATGAAATAGCTCAAGTCGAAGATTGAAACCCAATTTAAATGCACACATAAATCGGAGGGAACAAATGGTTGAAGTATCTTTATAAAGTCCTCGAGCTGACGAGCAGAGCTAGCCTAGGCACAACCGCAAGTAGAGTCCGTACAGTTTAAATTTACATATTCCAACAAAAATCGGTGTACTCGAGTCAGAAAACGAGTCAGCACCTTTTTGAGTGGGTACCGTTTACACTGTGTCCGCGACAGCCGGTCGGGCGACTTCGATCCTTATCGGCTGATTCCGGAGCGTCGAGGTCCTGTGTTTGATATACGACGCCGGGGATAGCGTATGCAATTATTTCAAACGAAATTTGCATGCGTCTATTACATCTCTCTACATACATAAAACATTTTTCTTTTGTCTGGCGGAAAATGATGCTCTTCTGTTTTATGAATGGCTTTTTTACTGCATTGTCTGGCCCGATGTGTTACCTGATTTATGTTTATTTAAAGACGACTTGAATTTTAATCATCAGAAGCGCGGAGGAAAACAGCATTTGACATATATGACAAATATAAATTTATATTTACCTACATAAATTTAAATTTATATTTACCTACATGGTGCGCAGACCTAGCAAGTCGGCCACCACAACCAACGCTAAGAAACGACAGCATGTCGCCCTATAATGAAGAAGATTTACCTACATAAGTAATTTATCTTAACAAACAAGAGAAGCTACTATCTCCAGCGTCTGCATTACTCGTATAATTTGATTGAGACTGCATTCTCGAAAAAGACTGGCTAATCCAAAACTTTACTATAGTGAATTCTATTCTAAATCGATTTTGAAACAAAATAGTAACATAATTCATTACTTTTGTGGGGTGGGTGGCTCAGTGGTATCGTGTCGGCTTGTGGTTTTAAGAACCCGGTTGTGATTTCCACAGTTGACAAACAATTTTCAACACATTAAAAACTACCCCTGTGGCTCCTCTTCCATTAGCATCCCTCAGGGCTTTTACAAAATATTAGTAGTACCAAATTCATATAATTATTATTTTTTTCTTCAATAAATCAATAATTACTGTATTATTCTTTTATGTTAGTTGTAAAAAAAAATTTGTTTGTGTATCGTGAACGAAATTCTTGTTTTTGGCACGTTAGAATGACTTTTTTGTCTCGACCTAATGGTCTCGACTAAAAGTGACATTCTCACGCGCAACAAAAATATACTCATTTCGCGCACTTAATACAAAAATAACTATGTTCATACTTTTTTTAATAATACACTGAAAAGATTTGCGCAACAAATTCTAGAATAAAATTACATCCCACTCTTGCGACATACATCATTTTACAATGAAGTATAAATATTAACAGGAAAACTGACAAAATAATTCGCGGTAAGTTAGCAATCGTTGAAAACACACTCTAAAACAGTGTTTTTCAAACTGTGGGTCGCGACCCTCCGGTGGGTCGCGAATCAGTTCAAGGGGGGGGAGAGGTCGCGAGTACGGCTGGGCAAAAAATCGTTAGATCGATTTAAGCGATCCTTTTTTAAAATATCGCGTTGTTCTTAAATTTGTAAACGTCCGATTGGTCGATAAAATCTATGTTATCGATTTTCTTAAATCGATTGATTGAAAATATCGAATGAAAAAAAAATTGGGATTTTCGATTTTTTTAAATAAAAAAATCAATAAAATCTAAGTTGCCGATTTTTTAACGTACCTACTTATAATAATAAATATATTCATTTTCTTATTCTCGTTTACAATAGTAAAAATGTTATTATTGATTTTAAAGGGCAACTAACGAATGAAATTGCGGCATGATACGCGTTGTGTGTGTGTAATTGTGGTTTGAAAGTGAACTGCATCACATCCAAACCTTTATTAATAACCTGAACCTAATTGGTGTGATTTAAATGTTATCTATATTTTTCTATTACGCTTAGTTATATGTTTTTGATACAAGTAATTATTACAAATAGATTTTTTGTTTCGATTTTGTATTAAAAAAATCGATAAGATGATCTTTTGATCATATTTTTAAATTAATATTGATCATTTAAAAAAATCGATTTTTTTTTTATTCTTGATCTTTTTGATTTCATTCGATTTCATAATTTGTAATAAATCGATAGAATCGATAAAATTGACGGAGTTGGAAGCATTGGGGGTCGCGAGAGCTTTTTAGAGTTATTTTGGGGTCGCAGTTCAAAAAAGTTTGAAAAACACTGCTATAAAACATCAACAATAATAAACTGACTTCAAAATTGCGCAACAGATCTAGAGAAATGCTAGCATTCAAGTTATTAATTTACTACCATATGGAATCAGAGTTCCCTACTTTTAGTTCAGTGATTATAGTACGTGTTCAAGCAGCCAGTAGGATGACATTTGTTCAAAATCATAAACAACACAAATTTCAGTCGCTTGGAGGTGTCGACATTGTGCAATGTAATGTTATGTTTTGAATCGTGATTTATTTGAAAATATATACATTTGTTAATAATAAATGAGTTATAAATTACAAAAACCAACCGCAAAAAAATAGAACCAAGTCGCAAGGTATTTTTTAATTTCCGATCGAGTGTTCCCATTCCGAAACATTAATTTAAAATCTGTCATTCTGAGTGTGATTTCTTGGAAGCAGTACAAGCTTTCATTGGGCATTAAAAAGGTAATTTCGCACGATTACATTGCAACAAACAGTCGAGGAACGACGTTCAGCGGTGAACGTTTACAAGCAGCGAACAGTGACTACAAACAGCCAAACACCTATGAAGCTATGTGTGAGGCGTGAAAGTGTGCGTTCATGTGTGTGTATTTAAATTAAAATCTGTCACTCGCTGACAGATCACTGAAATGCGTTCCATGTACCCGCGCCGAGTTAAAAGCGTAACTAGCCAATTTCGCATAACATTTTGCATGAATATGTTTTGATTTATTATCGATGGCGAGCCAATAATACGGCTGCTGTGCCGGTGTGTGTTGGTGCAATTATATCCCTTTATAATTTGTGTTGTACACTCTGCTTTTTGTAATTTGTCGATAAAATCTTTTAAACAGCGACGTGAATGTGAATATACATGCGTTCGCCTGCACTAACAATGCCTCTACAATTCCAAATGTTGATTTCGACAAGTTCATTTGTAACACAATGCTTTTGTTTGTTTGTATGTTTGCCAATTGCGATTCAAGTCGCCAATTTAACATCGATTCGTTACATTTCATATTTTCCCGTTTGCGCAACTACTTCCGATTATTTATTGCCATCAACTCAAAAAATGTAACTATTTTATCATGCACCCAAAGAACATGCGACACTAGTATACGTGTACAATAATAGTATATTATTTAACAAGTCTTCTATAGATGGGATGGCTAGCTCAGTGGTATAAAGTCGGCCTGTGGATCCTGAGGTCCCTGGTTCGATTCCCACAGGCGACAAATTTTCATAATTTGAAAAGGCTATCTCTGTGGCTCCTCCACCACTAACATGCTTGGGGGCCGTGATTTGACGACTGGTAACCACACTTCACGCGCAAAATATATCACTTACCGAAATCTGCTTCAGCAGAGTGCCACACCCAGTAATGGGTAGAAGGCGTGATGATATATTTATTTATTTTTTTTATTTGTCTTCTATAGTTACGAGTGTATAAAAACAAGTATTTCAAAATTTTATTAAACCAGCATTACTATATACTTTCTATGGACGCAAATTAAGTCAAGTAATTATTTGAAATAGTACGTTACATAACAAGCATCAAAAGTGTAAGATAACGTGCGAGTGTACAAATTGAACAACGAGCCGCGCAGCGCCGAGTGATTTTAGTACACGAGCACAGTTATCAAACTTTAGAGCGAGTTATGTACACTATTTTTCAGACGACCACAAAATATTTCTAAAAAAAGTCTACAAGAGCAATATTGTTGCACGTTGACAGCTAATGCGTTTTGTAGGTAAGCGTTGACGTTTGACGTTTGACGTTTGAGGTTAGCTATTGTGATACCAACTGTACTAACCATAATGTTAAAATTTTGAATAATGTAAAAATATTAGTAAATAAGTAATTATTTATTTAAAAATATAAAATTTATTTGTACAAATGTGTTGAAAAATCTGTTAAAACTTCAATTTAAATAATAATACAAATTCTTTTCATTTATTTTATTATTTTCTTTCATTGTAACGCCATCTGTTGTCAATCAGTGGAACTTCACCTGATATTTTAGAAGTGTACGTTATACTAACATACGAGGTGTATGTTATGTTCAACTTTCCGGAGTAGTTTATGATGTTGTTATGGTTACTTTCATAAGTGGTCGCCTGAAAAATAAAGTTTTAATGACAGATGCACGGAGCTAACTTCAGTTCGTGCTCAATATGCCATTTGTTAACATCTTGACTAAAATGTTTGAAACCACAGTTCATCAACATGTGATTAAGATGTCATTTAGTGCCATGAAAACTAATACGTTAATAGCTATTTATGATACTAGTACATTAAATAACATTAATCTACGACCATTTTTAAGTATGACTAGTAGTAGTGAAAAAAAAAAATTGATTTCGAAATTGTCTTTTCACCTATTGTGCTTATTATCATTATGAATAGCGAAATTACGAATAAATAAAAATGTTAGAAAATATATAAACACATGCACAAATTAGATAGCTAGTAAAAATGTAATTGCATAGTATAGTTTAAAAATTAAATTTGAATATTAAATACGTATAAAAAGTAAAAAAAATGTGTATAATAAAAAATAATTCAGTAAACTTTCTCTTCATCTGAAGTTCGTTAAAAATTGCGTAGATTTTTGCGTAAATTTATAGACAATTAATCTAGAAGAACACAAAATATCAATTAGACAGCTCCGGTCTGGATCTAATAATCCCATCACCGCCAAGAACTACTGGAGTTTTAAAGCAGCAAGTCTCATTCCTTGGCGGGGGTGCGTCGGCTTTGCAAGCGGCAAAGATGTCTAATACCGATTTCCTCTCCATTTACTGCTAAGTAAAGTATGCATAAAATAATAATATAATAGTAGCGAACTGCTCTGCTTAATTTTTTAATGGCCAAATGCTTTTAGAGACGGCGGTGAATGTGTGTTGAATATTTAAAAACTAATGTGGCGCCTGTGCGCAAACGCTGGAGATTCTAAGATCACATGGAGTATTTACACTCAACATAAAGGGCTTAGTCAATGCGATTTTCAGTCACATTTATTTTTAGCATCAAAGAATTATTAATATTGTTGTTATATGATTGTGTGTAAAGAGGATTTTACGCTCGCGAAACTGTATGTAATGTTAAGCATTACGACTAATGTGATAATACGTAGTATATCGTGTTTACAAAGTGAATTTTGTATAACTGTTCTTGTCAAAAACAGAGTTACAAAGTTCAACTTTATAGAACTGTTTTTGAGAATAAGTTGTGTAGTTGTAAAAATGTCAGACATAGCTCTTTCATTGCTCAACTCATGTATTACTATTTTTTATAATAAAATAAATATATTAACGGCAAAACACAGAATTAAAGGTATATACTGTATATAGTTTTAAAACATAACCTATATAATTATGAATTTGAACTCTAACCTAATTAATAAATATCAAAATTAATTAATTTCAAATGTTTATTGATCTGTCACTGTTACTACCAAGAAATTTTATCATTATTTTAAAATTAAAATTTCAAACAAATTTAAATTAATGCGATATAGGAAAAATAGTATGAAAAACACGTGTTACCGTTTAATTTTCTTAAATAAAGAACATTTTATTATTATATTTTTCAATCAAGCGTGCTCAACATCTAGTGTCATATGCCGCCTCCGTTGTTTCTTATCGATGGTATGACAACGACACGCGGAGTTCAATGGTATGCGCTGTCACAAGGCATCCATTTAAAGTTTATTTTAAATGTGGCAATTTTTTTGGCATTACTTTCCGAATTGAGAAATGTCATGTAAAAAAATATAAATAAATAAATATATCATCACGCCTTTTTACCCATTATTGGGTGTGGCACTCTGCCAAAGCAGATCTCGGTAAGTAATATATTTATGTGCGTGAAGTGCGGTCCCTAAAGATGTTAGTGGTGGGGGAATCACAGGGGTAATTTTAAATTGGTGAAAATGTTTTGTTGGCTGTGGGGATCGAACCAGGGTTCTTTGGATTCACAGGCCGACTTGATACCACTGAGCCGTTACCCCATAACGTCACGTAAATACAGGGTGTTATTTAAGTGAACATACATAGCTTAATAGAATGTTAAAATGATAGTTTGAAATCTGTAGTAATTCGATGTTTAACTCTTTTAATATAGCAGCAGAAGAAGTTTGAGGTGGACCCATTGGAATAATTCCGAATTCATTGAAAGCGAAGTTATCTGTATAAAAAAAAAACACACACAAAACTGTCACTATGTTTACTAGGGTTGTTGATTTTACGAATATTCGAGACTCCGATTGTTCGGATTTATTGAACCTTCGAATTTAGATTCAAACTTTCGAATTTTTGAATTTTTGAATATTCCGAATTTTCGAATTTTCGAATATTCCGAATTTACGAATTTTCGAATTATTCGAATTGTGAATCTGGATTCTATCATGAACACGGCATGTTGATATGAATTATTTTCAGAATAAACTCATGTGCAGAGTTTTGTATTAATTCGTAAGTAATTATTATTAATTATTATTATTTGCCAAATTAATTCAATTTAGATTTAAAATTTCGCTACACTGTCAAAAACGTTCTAATTAAGACGTTTTTGTATCCTTTTTATTGTCATTTTAAAACATTTTACTAAAAGTCCTTAGTATTTAGATCCGGTAAGAGAATAGATGGCTTAATTAAGACGCCTAACCTTGCAGAGTTTTTGCAGGGTACTTCGCCGAGTTTATTATTTAATTCGTGGCCGGCTTTTCGCGAATTATGCGTGAACGTATTTGGAGATGACAGATGGCGTTAATATAGAGGCAAAAATTCGAGAATTCGAAGCTTCAAAAAGTTCGTAAATTCAAAGCTTAAAAAAATTCGAAAGCTCGAAGCTTCGAAGTTTTTCTGACGAAGTTCAAAACATTAGAATGTTCGAACGTTCAGAAATTCAAACTTCGGTGGAAATCAACGACCCTAATGTTTACATTTTTGGAAAAAATATACCAGTTTAGTAATTAAACAAGTGAGTCAAATAGATGAGTACATAATTAACCAAATGTATGGCTGCATACTCTTGATTGGTGAAGGTAATAGGCATTTTGATATTCAATAAAAGGAATATTAAATTATTTTACGTCAATGCAAAAAACGTTTTTCATAATTTTTTAATATCAACATTTGTATCCAGAGAACACATTGATTTTTTTTTTTACAAAATTTTGAACCATGACGTATTTGGCCAGTTTTAAAATGATCCAATTCTTATAGAAATGCATATAAAACAAAAAATACAGATTTACTATCTATGTGGGCAGTGCTACCATAGGTTAAGCGTTGTAGCTTACTTAAATAACACGCTCTATATCTCTTACTTTACGTTTAAAATAAACTGTAGATACCGGTATGTATATGGCATTCGTAAGTTCCTTCTCATTATTATTTAAAACTTGGATGAAATATTTGTTTTTATAAAATTAAATAGCGTTTACAACAAAGTAATTTAAGAGTAAGTTAAAATGAAGAAAATGTATTGTAAAATTTGTATACTCGTACGTCGATGGTTGTAGCTTTGCTAAATAAGCGAAAATTGTTTTTAAAAATAAATTAGAACCTCGGGAAAATAATGACCAATCATCTTCCACGCTACTCGAAACAAAAAAGAAACTCTCGATATCATTACGCGGGTTATACAAACAATAGAACAGCGATGGCAGCGTTGCCAGATTGCACGACTCCTCACACTTCCACCACGCTATCGCATTATCTTCAGCATACTGAAGTTTATCGTCCACGCAGTGATGTTCTGCAGAATCCAGGTTCAGGGTTTGTCTTTCTAATTACCCGGATCGTAGGTCGTTTGGAGAGCAACACCGAGATACTAAATTGAATGTCGCGATTTTATGGCCGCGTATCGGCGATCAAAGATGGCTGCCGCCGTGACGTATCGCGCTAATCGTGCCAGACAGGACACGGAGATGAGATGTTCAAATGTTGGTGCTTGCCTGCATGCTGTGCGCTGGTTACTTCATTGCACGTTGCTATGAAACACGATCTTGTTGATCCGTGATTCTGATTGTCTTTGCTGCTTTCTAGTTAGCGTTGAGCGTCTCTTGTTAAGAGAAAGTGCAGACTTTGATATTTTAATTTTAATTTTAGATTTTGCAGCAATACTGCAATTTGATTGCTCGATTTCAAATTTAGAGTGATTTTCTTATTCACGAGCTAAACCAATGATTTGTACAATAACCAGAAATTAATACAAAATTCCTTTTTCAAAAATATTTGTACATATATAACTAGAAGACATATATCATTGAATTCAACGAGTCAAAATACATATAATATATATATATATATATATATATATATATATATATATATATATATATATATATATATATATATATATATATATATGTATATATATATATATATATATATATATATATATATATATATATATATATATATATATATATATATATATATATATATATATATATACATTTTTGTTACAATAGTCTTACGAGAAAGAATTTTACAGCAAATAGTCTGAATTGGCCTAAAATCGGAAAAGACTCAAATGGCACCCCTTAAAGAAAATAATAATAATTGGTAAAAAATGTATTAAAAATTTGAGTACAAGATAAATCAGTCACGAGGAACTCAATGCCATTATATGTATCTTCATTTCTTCCGTAAAAGTAAAATTTTTCTCAAATTTTATTTCATTAGATTTTGCATTTTCCCGAGACTATATCATAGAAACTAAATGAGATATTAAGAGGCGCTCAACGACATTGAATTTCTCGTGCTTCAATTAACTTATAAACAAATTTTCAGCAATTTTTAAAGTTCCTAAAATTGCAATCAACATTTTCTTATAAAACAAGTTTGGTACAACATCTCAAAAACTGGAAAACATGATCTTGGATTCAGCGGGTCAAAATACATATGTATGTAAATTTTCGTTACAATATTTGTACGAGAAAGAATTTTAGAACAAACTGCTTTTAAGAAATTTTCAAAAAAGTAAATCACTTAAAATTTGCTAGAAATATGAAAATAAATCAATTCGGTCACAACGAATTCAATAGCGTGGAGTGCATCTTTATATCTTGCTTAGTTTTTACGATATAGCGAGAGTGAAATTGATATTGTTGATTAACAAATAAGATATGATCAATATTTTCTATTGCTCGGCTCGTGTGCGTTACTGATAATGAATAGGAGTAATATCCTGATAGCGATCAAAACTTATTTTCATCAATGTACACACACAGAAATGCCAAATAGCCAAATAACAGAAGCAAGAATTTAAGTCATAAAGTAAGTTCGTATTCTTACAAAACCACCGAACAGAAATACCATTCATTGTAACAGCAAACTTCGTCAAAGCACAAAGGAAAATGATATCCTACAACATACAATAAGCATACCGTACCCAGTCGCTCAACCAACCCTTCAGTATCCCTTTGCAAACGTATTTCTTTTCTCCATCTGGCCCTCTGAATTTCAGTAATATAAGCAAAACGAAGATGACCGTATATCATACTAGAAAAAGACAGGGATAGTTTCAAATTTCATTTAAGATTTAATTTACGTTGAGCAGAAAGAGATATGTGGATTCGGATCCCCCTGTTGGATTAAGCATTTCGATCTTATGTAGCTGGATTTAAGGGTGAGTTTTCAGGGCTGTAAGCGCAATTAATGCCATGCTTTTGTTAAGCTCGCCCGCAAACAATGCTACGTATTGTGGGACCGACAATCGGAATCGAAGCTACGAGGGAGGATGGACTGGATTCGTAATTCGCAATCGCAATTGTCGGATCTAGATATCTCTGATCAATGGAAATAATTAAATTTTGAATGAGTAATAATATTCTTTATCTACGACTGTCTGTAATATTAGGTATTAACTGTTTTTAGTTATAAAATGTAATATCAAGATTTCAACAGCAACGTGTGGTTAATAGTTATTTACGATACTAGTATGTAAAGCTAATCTTTAGTCACGAGCGGGTCAGAGTTAAAAAGAAAATGAAGTGAATAATTTGGCATCCACAAGTGACTCAAGTTGTTTTTCAGACGACCACTTATGAAAGTAACCATAACAACATCATAAACTACTACGGAAAGTTGAACATAGCATACACTGATATGTTATTATAACGCGCACTTCGAATATATCAGGTGAAGTTCCACTGATTGACAATAGATGGTGCTACGATGGAAGAATATAATAAAATAAATGAAAATAATTTGTATTATTATGTAAATCGAAGTTTTGGCAGATTTCTCAACAAATGTTATTTTTTAAATTAATAAATACTTATTTACTAATATTTTAGCATTATTTAATATTTTGACATTACCGTTAGTACTGTTGGTATCACCATATCTACCTTTAAATGTCAAACGTCAACGCTTACTTTTAAAAACGCAGCCGCTGTGAAAGTGTAACAACATTACTCTTGTGAACTTCTTTTAGAAATATTTTGTGGTGGTCTGAAAAATAGTGTACATAACTCGCTCGAAAGTGTGATAACTGTGTACTTAAATCACTCGCACGTTATCTTACACTTTCGATGCTTGTTACGTAATATACTATTACGTATGTGTGTCATACAATATTTTATCAATAACAGCAAAAATTATCAAACTTATTAACATGAATGTCAACCCTCAATATTAAAAAATCTATTATTTTATTGAGTTAATTATGGCAACCATGGTAAACAGTGTGTAAAGTAATTTTAACTACTCGTTGCTGAGCAATCCATGATTAATGAAATCTTGTTATTTTACGGACTGAAAACAAAAAATTAGAAGTCAATTTTACGTAGATAATATTACTATTTTAATTGAAACAATATAGCATACATATCGAGCTTAATTTAATTTTGGTATTTATTTTAATTACTGCCAATCCAGTCTGATACAGTAATAAAAATTGATACCACGTTATAACCTAGTTTACAGTTTGACAGTAGTGTATTATGTAATAAGTTTATTTTTTTATAAATGTTTAAAAAACGAGTATCTTAAGAGTTTATTAAACGAGTCACATACTGTACTTTTTTACGACCACAAATTAAGACAACAAAATATTGTAAAGTTTTATTAATTATTTGAAAAGTAAGGTTTTTTACATTGACAGATGCAAAAAAAACATAACTTCACATCGTGCTTAATGCGTCAGTTGTTAATCTCACGCCGTGACTAAAACGTTCGAAATCACAGTTTGCCAACATATAATTAAGATCTTATTTAGCAGCATGAAAATCAATACGTTAATAGTTATTTATGATACTAGTACTTAAAGCTAGTCTTTAGTCACAAGCAGAGGAAAGTTAAAACATTTGCTTTACTCGTGTTTTAACTTAGATCCACGAGTGAATATGCTTTACGTATGTGTAGTATATGTATCGTACAATATTTTATCTACGACCGAAAACTTTAGCAAAAATGTCCAAATTATTGATATAGTTGTTATACCAATAAATTATTTATTTGATTAAGTTAACCATGTCAATCACTAGTTACTGGGTAAAAGTGACTAATAAAATTTTATTATTAAACAGTCATTTTACGAACTGAAAACTGTCACCTGAAAGACAATTTTGCACACGGTTGTAGATAGAAGTCATTTTAATAGAAAAACATATATGGATAATCATAAATATATATAATGAGAAGAAAAAGCTATTTATTACATATGCATAAAAGTGAAAAATACTTTATAAGTGAAATGAAATGTGGCGGTTGAAATTGAAAGGTATTTTTTATGAATAATTTTGTAATATAATTTATCTGCCTGAAAAATTCAACCGAAACGCAGCAAAATTCCTCCGTAAAACAGTTTCAAAGCGGCAACAGAATAAATTTAATTAATCACTCTGCATTATAAATAAAATCAATAGGTTTCCTTCCCATCAATATACAGCGATCTGCATCCAACCTTTTCATTCGATTCTTTCAGCTACTGTTTTACATTAAGATGCGTATCTTTGTTACGAACGCTTCATTTAAATTGTGTGTATGACTAATCAAAATCTGTTGAAAGCCGTGATTGAGTTGGCCAGTGGAACTCTGCTCCTGTCTAGCTAGCTGTGAGGGCGAGAGTATCATTGGGCTGCTGTTCTTGCTGTAGTTAACCCTTCTTTGATATGATCATTACCCCAGTCTTACTTGTTTCATTATTATTTAATTATTTTCATTTCTGCGTCCGACATGTTTGTTATATTAGAATGTGGCAGAGAAGGTTCCGACCCTCGGGTTACATCGGAAATGTTGAGATCTTTACACTGAATTGGGTTTGAAATTATTTCAACTTGAAATTTGAATTCAATTTTAATTATGTTCCTGTACCTTGTTTTAATTGTTTCAAGTATTTCAGAACATACAATTATACCCATTACTGGGTGTAGTACTCTGCTGTAGCATACCTTGGTAAGTAAGATATTTTGCGTATTAAGTACGATTATCAATCATCAAATCACGACTTTTAAAGATGTTTGTGGAAGGGGAACCGCAGGAATCGTTTTATTCATATTTATTATGTTCAATAAACTATAGATGCATAGCATTTTACGTATCGCTATTAAAAGTCAAACTATAGCTACTGTGATTAATGTGTGAAGCTACTATTTCACGCATGGAAGTAGAAAAAAGAATTTTGTTAAAATTCGCAAAACTTCACGTGCGGTACATATTTTAAACGAGAAAATCTGTCTGTCAAAACTACTTTTCTCTGATTTTATCCATATCGTATTTCTCATAATGAATTGTGGAAACGAGAAAAATATTCGTAGACACCAGTGCCGTACCTAGAAGGGTGGGGGGCGGGGCGGTGTGTGCGGTCCGCACCGGGCGGCACATATTTTGGGGCGGCATTTTTAATATTTAGTATTAGTTGTAAAAAGCAACTTGTTGACTTCATAAGTTTACTATTCGATTTCTACGAATTATGAATTACTATATAATTTCGAATATTTTTCTTCATCAAGTCAATGTAGGGTTGAAAATATTATCCCGAAAATTTCCTTTATTACTGCCTAATTTAAATATGCCATCCAATGGAAAAAAAGTTCCCCACCTATAGTTTGTCTCAATTACATTTATTTATTTATGTTTATTAATTTAATGGGGTAATGGCTCAGTGGTTTCGAGTTGGTCTGTGGATCCTTAGAACCCCGGTTCGATTACCACAGCCGACAAACAATTTTCACCAATTTACCCCTGTGGCTCCCCCACTACTAACATCTTTGGGAGCCGTGATTTGACGGTTGGTAACCGCACTTCACGTACATAAATATATCACTTATCGAGATTTGCTTCGGCAGAGTGCCACACCCAGTAATGGGTAAAAGTCGTGATGATATATTTATTTCATATTTATTTTTTTAATTTATAAAAACCACCATTTGATTGACTTAGAAAGGGCGGCAAATTGGAGACCGCTCTGGGCGGCAAAACTTCTAGTTACGCCACTGATAGACACGAGACCAGAAATGTGTATGAGGAAAGGATAATTCTCAGTTTTGGCAATTAGCATAAAAAGCATTACTATTTATTATGTTTATTATTCACATTTTTAATCGTTTCTTTTGAGCTTCTCCGTAGGGCTTGTTGGAACAAAACCCCGCACTGCAGACCGCATGAATATCCATTTCGGTCATTTATCATGATGACATGCGCGTTATAAACAACAAAATGATATAATTTCAGGGAAAGATGAAAATAAAGCCGTATTATAGGCATTCATCTCGCAAAGGGATATTACTTTGTGAAGCGCGTTTGGGGCTCACACGCACTCGCGCGCACGGGCTCCGGCTTCTTCGGTCGGTGAAACAGATAAACAGAATGAGTCTTCTTTATTGCGTATTTAGTCATCACAGCATCTGCAAGCGGCGTTTAAAATTGAAAAACATTGCGCGAGGCTTCGTGGAAATACGTGAGGCTGTATCGTATGTCTTGCCGCACGTTTGTTATTAAAGGACCATCTTATACTGCATATGAGTCTTTTGTTTTTCTTTTCCAAGTATTCATTTTAAAAATATAACTTGGCTTTGCTCAATTTCTGTTATCAACGGCAATGGAAAAGTCTACCATTAAAAATGTACTTTATAACATGTATATAAGTCTTCATTTAAATGTGAGCGGGAAGTATACAGAATATCTACTGTGCCATCGGCGAAAAACATGGGAAATAATTTTGCTTCTTTGATTACTTTACAGGAACAATATTCAACTGAATGTTCAGAATATTCAATTCTGTTTCTAAACGAGTCTAGACATTACAACTAATATAGTTACTGTTAAAATCAAGTTTAAAATATGTATGCGAAAGTTAAACCAAATGTCATCATCATTCATAATGTCATCATTCATACTCTGTACAACAGGAATTAAATCCCAATTACAGTACAGGGTCCGAACTCACCGAGCCGCAGAGTGGTTGTAATTATAATTTCTAGCTTGAGTGGGAATCGAACTCGGGATCTCCGGATTCGAATTCCGTTAATGTTAATAATTTGTTTGCATTTGTTTCAGTTCCATGTAGATAATATAAATTTTGTATAACCTTTAAAATTAGCAGTAATTTAATAAGTTAAATTAAATGTGTTAATTATTATACGTGCATAATGTAATTATCTACAATTTTTATTTGAAACATTTTGCTATAAAGTAGTCAGAAAAAAAATGGTATTGGAAAACTTATTTCTCATCATAATCGCCTAAGAAACAGATTTAGTAAGACACACTGTATATATATTTTATAAATTTAACTGCAACATTAATGCGCAATGTGTTCTGAATTGTCAACCAGGGGATTATTTGAGATCCCGGGTTCAATTCTCTGTGCCACCAAACTTTATTGTAACTAAAATTATCTCTGTGGCTTCTCCTCAACATATTTGGGAGCCAATATTTGACGGTTGGTAATTGCACTTCACGCGCATAAATTTAATGGCTAAAAAGCGTGATGATATATTTATATAAGAATGCAGCACCAAGCAAATTAAGATATCTCTCCATTTGTCGCTATGATTAAAACTATTTAAATTTACAAATTACATTTGTTTTCATTTTAGTATTTTGGTAGTTAATTATATTTGAATACCTAGGCATTCATTGCACTTAAATTTTTGTGTTATTCAAAATAAAATATTTGATGAAGGTAGACCAAGAAAATTTCTGAACAAAATATAAAATATAATTTGGAGAGAATTAGTTAAGCCGTGAAGAATATTTGTGAAAAGGGGAAAAACAAAACAATTTTTTCCACGTTGTTTGGATTTCTTGGCTCTTATTTATTCAACAATAAATGACGAAGTTTCGAACCTAAGTTTGGTTCATTTTCAAATCGAAAGGAAAAAAACTATTTTTCTTTAAATTAACATGATGAATTACATTTTAAAAATTATGTTTTTTAGGAGTGTATACTCCTGTAGTCAAAAGATGAATGTTCAAACAACGTGGAAAAAATTGTTTTGTTTTTACCCATTTCACAAAAATGTAAAATAGGTAAATGCAGAAAATAATAAATGTAGTATATATATAATAAGGTAATGTGATATTCTTGTTAAAAAACAAAATTCAGTAAGTTGTAAGAGGCTAGAGGCATTGTCCCAGGCCAGGGTACATTTAAAAACTGGCAAACTTGTAATGAGTACTAAATTCCCGAAACGTAATACAAACTCGGCCACGAGAATGGGATAGAGACATAATTTTAAAAGGTAATTACATCTCGGAGAAAAGAATCTAAGTATGATTTATAACAAAAGCGCACAGTGCATTGCTAAAAGGTATTACCGCGTCAAAGTGACGTGGCCTGGAAAGCGAGATCGAGGCATAGTTCGATGTGTGAGTGCGAACGAGACGGCATGCACAGCAGCTCTAAGTTCTCGCGCCTGAGATCTTATGAGTTGTGACTGGCGGGGAAGTAATAACCGGGAGGCTGGGGACTAACTCCGGGGCTCCGGAACCCGGAATGAAGAGTTATGGACGCGACCGAAACGCCAGATGCGGCCGACAATTTCACCCTGCTGTTCAGATGTTTTGTCTTCTTATTCTTTTGCGTTTCACCTGGTCAATTTGCGGGCTTTCAGCAACTGAGCCCGTAAACTCACCCTCTTCCAAATGCAAATGTGATACTAAAGATATTGCAGCTAAACCCCGAACAAGGGAAACACATTTTTATCCGTTTAACTTATAGCCTTCATGACAACTATTTGATACCGAATTTCTAAACATTTAGTTTTAGTGTCGCCAATGAAAACACAATCAAATATTCACAGTTTTTCATTTGTTTCTTATTGCTACAATTATAATTATACTCCTACTACTAGACATCCAAATACCAAAAAATACTAATTAGTTTTCCTAATTTATTTATTCAACAGGAACTTAATTTCAATGAAAGTACAGGCTCCAGACTCAACGAGCCGCAATTTGGTAGTTTGAGTGGGATTCAAACTCGGCATCTATGAATTCGAATGCGGTAGCGCCAACTTAACCACCGTACTAATAAATTTAAAGTTTCGAATCGAAACAAGCCAACAACTTTATCTAATGTCAATTTTTCATATTGTACAATTTTTTTCTTCGTCTATTTTATTTATCTAAATTGTATGTTCTACATTTTAATTTTTTTTAAATCGTCATTACTTTTACATTGATTTCAAGTCGGCACGTGGATTCTAAGAACCCTGGTTCGATCCCCACAGCCGACAAAACATTTTCACCTATTTAAAATTATTCCTGTGGCTCCCCCACCACTAACATCGTTGGGAGCCGTGATTTGACGGCTGGTAAACGCACTTCACGCACATAAATATATCACTTACCGTAATGGGTAAAATGCGTGATTATGGTCAACAGCAACGCGGGTTTCTCTAGACGCTCACCCATCCAAGTACTACCCGCGCGCAACGTTACTTAACTCGCGTTATCGCTTAGATCAGTTCCAACGAGTGCAGCCATGGCCGTTGACAAATTAATTAATTTATTTATTTTATTATTACTTTTTAAAATAGTGCTCAATTTTCTTCCACAATTGTTGACAATGATCACAAATAATGCAGACCGTATAACTCAGTTCTGACTATGTACACTCATCTACAAAAGTGCAAAAAATTCGTTTTGCTAGGAAGTAATACGAAATTTTTATTTTGAAGGTATGAGGGTGTAGATTTATATTAAACTTTTCGTCCCCCTCATACACTTGTAAAACCGTAGGTCATTTTACATGACTATAGAATCATCTAAAATTTAATTGTAATTGTATAATATATGTACATACGATATATGACACTCGTTTTTAGCTTAGAGATCGTCTCTGTAACCATGGAAATATCGTATTTCTTTTTCTTATAAATTTATATATATATATATATATATATATATATATATATATATATATATATATATATATATATGGGGTGGCTAGCTCAGTGGTATGAAGTTGGCCTGTGAATCCTGAGAACCCTGGTTCGATTCCCAGTAATGGGTAGAAGGCGTTTTGAGAGAAGGTTTCATTCCAGAAATAGACGCAAAATAAATTTTTTCATTTGCGACCTTTTAAAGATTTCCATTGGAAATAAAGAAATAATTTGATATCTGTCAAAATAAAAGTTCAACTTATTTCTTTTATGTTTGGTGTATATATGTATAAAAAAGAATATTATACTTAAATATCTTTTTTAATATTTTAATAATACTATACTCGTAAAAAAATAAATTGTCAATAAACTACGCTACTATCGCTAAAGTCGCCTAATACTGTTCGCTTCACCTATTTGTTACATATAATAAATATTGTAAATGAATAAATATAAATATGTCATCACGCCTTCTACCCATTATTGGGTATGGCATTCTGCCGAAGCAAATCTCGGTAAGTGATATATTTTGTGCGTGAAGTGCGGTTACCAGCCGTCAAATCATGGCCCCCATAGATATTAGTGGTGGGGGAGCCACAGGGGTAGTTTTAAAATGGTGAAAATTGTTTGTCGCCTGTGGGAATCGAGCCAGTGTTCTCAGGATCCACAGGCCGACTTGATACCACTGAGCTAGTTACTCCATAACAATAAAAAATATCGTATTTAATAAAAATACATTGAACTGAAACAACTTTATTTAAAATATATATATATATATATATATATATATATATATATATATATATATATATATATATATATATATATATATATATATATATATATATATATATAAAATTTCCATTTTAAAGTGGGGTCCACCGAACCATTTGATTCCCCTGCGGGCGCGCGTGCAATCTGGGAAGAGCAAAAAGTTGTCCATTTAATTTTGCGTTACTGACCGTCAGTTTTTCAGTCAACTGTTATGTTTCTGTTATAATTATCTACCTAGTAAGTAAAGAATAATACATATAATTTATCAGGCATTATTACAGGTAGTTTTTAATTATGAACATATCGGTACTTTACTTTCATTATAAAATTAACAAGATAGAAAATTACTCCATATAAATGTTCTGTACATTTCGTATGTAACAGAAATAAAGTAGTCACTCGGTATGACTTTGTTAATGAACATTTACTTACAAGACGATTGATAAGCTTGGAAATAAAAATTATAAATATGTACCTATGTTTAAACTTCTTTGTGACTACCAAAACAGTTTTACTTTCATCATTTTCAAAAAACTCTGTTGCCAGTCATCAGATTCCTTTAGAAACTGAAAGTTCATTTCCGAATTTCATCATTCATGGACCGATAATGTCATTTCTGTCATATACAAAGAAAAAATATTTTACGTGCATTTGTACTTTCCCAGCGAAACTTATCACTGACACGATATATTCAAGAAAAATGATTCTACGAAATGTAGGTACCATCTCTACTTATCGTTTGAAGATATTGCGATAATAATAATATTCCGTTCAATAACTGGAACCTTGCGTTAGTAATTATCTTCCCTTCATTTGAGTGGGACTCGCAGCGGAAATGAGATTTCGATGCTTCCCGGAGGAACCATGCCCGGAAACGGCCGGAACTAGCGCGACAATCTTATTTACCGTTTCCTTTGAGTCGATTGTCGCCCGAGCTCTTAACAGTTAACATGAATCTGTTAACTGAATGTAGCATTTCACTACAATACAATTAGAATATTAGATTAGCATAGATGGGGATACAAGATAAGATCTGCCTTCTGCCATCGCATTTCAACTTTAGTGTTTAGTGCTAAGTTAGTGTTCACTGCTTTGATAACGCGTGCTACGTGAACGTACAACGACTGGGGTTTGAATCCCTTGCTCTTGGATAATGCTAAGATGTTCTAGAGTTTCCTGTATTTTAATTAATGCTTTGAGAAATGAAAAGCTGAATTATTAATTATTGGAATTTTCATTAGTCTGGAAACCGGAACACTACGTTTAATTTTATCTTCAAATACGAACAAATACTACACCATACTTCTCTGCAAATTAATGACTCTACAGGACTCATTTTACTTTATCTAATCCAATATGCTATCCAACTATGATTACAAAAGATCTTTTGAATATTTTAATAAGATCAAGATCTTTAACGATATGACAGTTCCTTATATGTCTAGTAGGTAGATATATTTATCAATAAAAAAAGAATATGGGGTAGCTAGCTCAGTGGTATTAAGTTGGCCTGTGGATCCTGGGAACCCTGATTCGATTCCCACAGGCAACAAACAATTTTCACCATTTTAAAAACTACCCCTGTGGTTCCCTCACCACTAACATCTATGGAAGCCGTGATTTGACGGCTGGTAACCGCATTTCACGCGCATAAATATATCACTTACCGAGATCTGCTTCGGCAGAGTCCCGCACCCAGTAATGGATAGAAGGCGTGATGATATATTTATTTATTTTTTATTTATTTAAAAAAAGAATACATGTCAAATGCCTTGGAAATTATGTCAGTAATTTGTTTATAGTAGAATACATACCTGTATCATTATGTTTCTGTCAGATTTTTACTTTTTTTTTGTAGTATTTGTAATAAACGGCAGTTGCGTTTATTATGATAAAAGTTAACTAAATAAAAAAAAAAATATATCATCACGCCTTTTACCCATTACTGGGTATGGCACTCTGCCAAAGCAGATCTCGGTAAAGAATATATTTATGCGCATGAAGTGCGGTTACCAGCCGTCAAATCGCGGCCTCCAAAGATATTAGTGGTGGAGGAGCCACAAGGGTAATTTTAAATTGGTGAAAATGTTTTGTCAGCTGTGGGTATCGAACCAGGGTTCTTTGGATCCACAGGCCGACACGATAACCACTGTGCCATTACCCCATATAAAAGTTAACTGAACTATTTAAATAAATTTTAAAGTAAATAAAAAGGTTAATGGTAAGTTATTCAGTTGCCAGCGGAAAATTTCACAATTCTTAGAATTTGTAGTTAGTTCAAAAATAAAACAAATATAATTAAATATATCATCACGCCTTTTACCCATTCCTGGGTGTGGCACTCTGCCGAAGCAGATCTCAGTAAGTGATATATTTTGCGCGTGAAGTGCGGTTACCAGTCATCAAATCACGGCCCCCAAAGGTGTTAGTGGTGGAGGAGCCACAGGGGTAGTTTTTGAAATTATGAAAATTGTTTGTCGCCTGTGGGAATCGAACCAGGGTTCTCAGGATTCACAGGCCGACTTCATACCACTAAGCTAGCCACCCCATATTATTTAGTTAGTTAGTTCAGTTCTCGCCTAATCAGCGGATGTCAATAAGTTTGTATTAAACATGAACCAGTTTCTTATGCGAGAGTAGTGCCCAGTTAGCGTTATTTTGAGAACCACTGTCCTATTTCTTAAGTAATAAAGTGTTCGAACAGTGCAATCTCTTGCATTTTGGCTTTCATTAAGGAAATGGTCAAAGAGATTACACAATTGAAGGGCCTCTCTCGATCGCATAGTTATATTGTGAAGTTTATTGTTCTAAGTTCTTGTAAGTAGATTTTAGTTATGTAATGAGAATTGTTGACAGCATATATTTATAGTAATCTCAAATATTAAATTTATTATGTATTTAGTGAGTAACTGAGATAGTGAAACCTTGGTTTATAGGATCAAGTATTCAGTTTCTGAGATATCTTTGAATTATATAATTTATTTTGACTCTTTATTCGTTATTAAATATTTTATAATTTTGTAATTGTTAAATTGATTTTGTCTATGCGCATATTCTCGCCATATTGATCATCGAACCAATTTTAATTACTCGTCGAAATTGAGTTAAATATTCCGTGGTGACAGCGTCTACGCTACTCTTGGTTATTCATTTAATCAAGTACATTTTTTCGTGTATCAGTTACCTCTTAGTACGAAGTACAAGGTGCCTGTTACATATTCTATAATTTTCCAGAGTAGCAAATAGTAACATTCTGTTCAAATACTAATATGTACTTATATTACGGAGTAGTTGGCTCAGTAGTATCGAGTCGGACGGTGGATCTGAGAACCCGGGTTTCACATCCTTAAAATTACTCCTGTGGCTTCCCCTCTATTAATATCTTTGTGGGCCGTGTTTTCATCGGTAATCGCACTTCTCGCGCATAAATTATCATTTATTGAGATCTGCTTCGGCAGAGTTCCATACCCAATAATGGGTAAAAGACGTAATGTTCATATTGTCAAACTTTCTATTCAATATAGTCAGTTGAAAACTAGTTTAACATTTCTTTTGTACTCGTGGTCATCAATCAAATAATTTTGTCATTTTTTCTCTTTTACTTTTATATTAAAGCTATTACAGCACCCAAAAGAATTCGTTAATATCTCATTCGATTGCTGTAAATTTTTATGATTGGTGACTCTGTTGAAATATCATAATGTTAAAAAGATGGGATTTGCTGGAAAGCAAACCCGTGACGGTATTTTTAGCAATTTCACGTATTTCATGTGAGGTACAAGAAAAATGTTCTATACTCATTTTTATTTTAAACAAGATGATATTTTCTAATTCAACCAATTGAATTTTCAAACAATTTTTTTTTAAAGATCATAATAGAAAAAATAGTATAACGATTATTTTGTTCGAAGATTCAACCTCCCTTCTCACAAAATCAAATAAGAATTATGAAACTCATTCTTTAATATACTATTATTTCATATTAAAACAATAGGTAATGTCTGTAAGAGAGCGTTGTCTATTTCCGTATCGGAAACTGAGCAACTAAAACAAGTGGAAATGGCATGAATATTAAAGTCAATACGAAACCCTGCAAGCAATATAACTACAGTTAGTACCTACTAATTACACATTTAATAACAGGGAGCCCCCGTTCCCCCACTGGGGGTATTGCGTCTGCTGCAGCGACTTCCAGACTGGAGAGATGGAGACTGCTCAAATCAACATTGATTGACTACTAATTGCCTAAAGAAGTAATTAAATTTTAATTACCTACTCTGCAATTGAATTTTTCCAAACCATGAGTTAATATTGCCAGGTTTGCTGGAGCGAGAGCTATTTCTTGCGTTTGTGTTATTAACTTTTTTCATTTTCGTTTTGTTTTTTGTCAGTAAAAACTGCTTTATGGAATATTTTATTCAGGTAATTTGATTGTAATTAAAAGTATTCGCTAAGAAGTTCTACTGCTTCTCCAAAATACGAAATTTAAAAAACTGATTGATTACATTATTATTTTTAATTTTTTTTTATTTTCAGTTCTTTTCCGTTCAGTTTTTGATGGAATTCTTTTCTTGTAAATAAAATAATGAAATAAATTTAACTTATATGCACATACGTGTATATAATAGTTCCATATGTTCATGTTACTAACAATAACTTTTCAAATAACAGTATATAAAAATGTATATAATTTTTGAAAAAATCATTACCGACCTGTTAAACGTCATATCTGTAGTTTTACAAGAATGTTCTTCCCGAGAGTTGAAATTTATTATTGAACTCGATATAATTTGAATAATTTTTGGGGTGGCTAACTCAGTGATATAAAGTCGGCCTGTGGATCCTGAGAATCCTGGTTCGATTCTCACAGGCGACAAACAATTTTCTTAATTTCAAAAGCTACCCCTGTGGCTCCTCCACCTCTAACATCTTTGGAGACCGTGATTTAACGACTGGTAACCGCACTTCACGCGCAAAATATATCACTTACCGAGATCTGCTTCGGCAGAGTGCTACACCCAGTAATAGGTAGAAGGCGTGATGATATATTTATTTATTTATTTTAATTTTAGGAAAAATAATTGACAAATGCTTAAGTATTATTTTTGACACTTTTACTGGAATTCTCTACTCGAGAGCTTTAATTTAGCATTTTAAAAATAACTATTAATAAACAATTGACGAACGATTAAATGTCTTTTTTAACATACATTTATGAGTCATGAGGACTTTGTTTTTATATTTTTATTTTAATCAGTTTTGTCCTTTACATGTTTTGTAAAAGCGATTTATTTTCAAAATTAATAAAATGTTACTACTTATTAAACCGATAAGAATTTTTTTAAATGTTTCAAATCTAATAGGCCATTCCACAAAAATTTGATTATTTTATATGTTAATCCTTGGTGACAAAGATAGCATTAGTATTAAGAGAGAAAGCGTAATAATGAGAAAGAAGGCATTCTTTATTGAGAGAGGTGGGTATACTGCTCCCAGACAAACCGACAAACCGATTTTTTTGGGACTATGTTTAAAAACCACCATCACTATATTTTTCCTATTTGTTTAGGTATTATCAGAGTTAAAAACTATTGTAGTCCGGCCCTGTTCAATGTCTAAACTGAATCTCGTATCGCCTTGTCATCTCGGATCACGTATCGAAACATATTTTTCGTGTGGAACATCAGGCGTCACCCAGTAGCCAAGTTTAGAATCAATCAAACAGCAGAGTATCAGGGCACCAAGAGCCAACATCGGTAACAAGAAGCGATAGCGCGTTCCACAAGGAAGCATTGTTTGTCTCACGTCGAATCAAAGTCTATTACAGCGCGCTGCAACATTTATCATAACTCTCAGAATGCCTGTGTCATCACCTCGATCTCGCGAGCGCCCCGTGCGAGATTGAGAGACGCGAGACGAGTTCGGTGCGTTCTTTATCTATTAATCATGCTCTCGATACCAATGGAAGGGTGCTACAACGTTTTGAGATCACAGTGTGCTTGTGTTCAGATGTTTTTTGGACAAAGAAGTCGCTGATGAAGTTTTTTTCTGTGTAGCGAGGAAGCTTGTTAAGTATATCTTTCAAATCGAATATAATAGATTTGTTTACAGCATGCTTTTCAAAATTAATTGTCTACGTGTGAACATTTTTCAACAGGAATACTTACAAAAAACAAATTATCCCCCTCCCCCTCTTCTATAGCATCATTGTCTGTAATTGATCAATATGTTAATGACATGTTCTTATATCGTGATTACTTTATAGATTATCATTATTTTGGTATTCTGTGAGCAGAATATGTTAACTCTGGTATTTTGTTTATTTATACAGGATGTTTTTATACTTCGGAAAAAAATTAAGGGTATATATTAAGATTAAGTGAAGTACTGATCATAGAAAAAAAGTTTTTTTTAATTCTAAAATTAAGTAAAAACTTTTAGTACCACTGATTTGATATTTATTTCTAATATATTAATAATTAATTTATAATTATAAACGCTATGATAGTTAATTTATTCATTATACAACATCAGATACATGACTGTTTGTAGTGCTGCCAGTGGTACTAAAATTGTACACTTTAAGAACCATTGTCTTAATATGCGAAATTTGAAAAAAATCTATTAGTACGTCATATAATATACCAATTGATATTATTTATTAAACAAGAACACTGTTTAGCTTTCGGTGTCATTATTTTAATCATTAGCTATCAAAATACAAGCAACCCAAGTTTGACTCCCATAGTCAACAACTGATTTTTACTACAATAAATTTATCCTTTTAATAAACAAGACAAAATATAAATAAACAAAAATTAAAATAACTCTAAAATTTATTAAGTCTAGGCAATATACATTTTTTACTTATTTATTTTACTAAATTTTCTACCAATAACAGAGAAATAATATTTTTACTATTTGGGACCAGTACTTTATATAGCGGCACTGTATATGTTAAAAATGCTATTCGGGATAAATTTGTAATGGGTTTATGATAAGGTTCGGTGAAAATAAAATTATACACGGAACAGGAATCAATCAAAATAATATCGGAAAAACATCGAAACAGTAGTTTCAAAGAGAGAAGAATCAAGTCGAAACCTCCCGTATTATTTATTTATGGTACTCTGTACAACAGGAACTTAATTTCAATAAGAGTAAAGAGTTCGAACTCATCGAGCCGTAGTGTGGTAGTTCATATTTTCTTAGCTTAAGTGGGATTCAAACTCATGATCTTCGAATTCGAATGCCGTAGCTCTACGCATACTACCGTACTGCCGGACAAGATTCAACAACATCTCAACCAAACTATCGGTCACTACCGAATTCAATAAGACTGTAGAAGCCCAGTGAATACAAATTGTGTCTGCCAAGCAAGAATCCACGAGTTCAAACCTCGTTGATTTTTAATTTGTATGCAAAATAATATAACTGTGCCAGAATAGATTAGATTCCACTATTTGTTGTAGTGTACTACAATTAAGAACAGGTTCCTTTGTAAATAAAATTTTTAAAAAATCAAGTAAAAAATAAATGAAAGTATTCGAAAGCAGTAACAGAAGGCCAATTTAAAATCGAATGGTGCACAAATTCAAATTTAACATTCGCAATTGGAGACGTTAGGTTGCGTTCCCCTCGACACAATTAGGGTTATATGCTTCATTTTTCACAATCCCAATTGACTTAATCAGGAAGTTTCAGGGTTCCGGTTACCAATGATTAAGTTAGAGTCAAATTAGTTCCGTATCTTACCACGGGTCACAGGCCTTTCGTCCGCCCTAGCGCAACCGAATATCGTACTTGCATTGCATTGCAACCAACGAGGAAGTGAGAAATAAATTTAAGGAATTTATAAACATTTCCTACTTATTGATTATTATAATCAGACTACGATTACGGCTATAAATTGCAATATCACAGGGAAACAATCAAAATTAAATCCATGACTTTCTTTCAAAGCCAGTCATTTAATTTCTGTCAGAAGCAAAAGGTTAAAACATCAGAGCAATCAAAACGACAATCAAACATCAGAAAGTCGATTCCAACGCTACATTTAGGTACTCCAGAACTAATAAAGATCTGGTGATTAGAAAATCACGCTGCACCGATCAGCTGAAATTATTCATCAATCAAAGTAGAAAGATGAAATCTCATGCAACAAGGCTGGTTTGATTCAACAACAGAACAGAATAGAATACAGACGGAACGAACACATATTGGTTTTAGCGAAATGACATCTAATTTAGTCCGCGCAAAGCATTTACGCTAACCGGCCGAGGCCGCTCGCTATACAGGGCGTTCGGTTAATTGGATTTAGTCGGTGTTTAAAGCGGCAGCCGCGCAGAGGGCAGCACCGGCGCCCGGTTAAACAGATTCTTATCGCATTGCAGACAGTTTAGCAGTTTAATTTCAGAGCGAGCTTGTAATTTCGCGACAATAGGACTCCTGGCAACTGATTAGCGTATATCACTGTGGGACTGAACCACCAATGGAAGATTATGTCGGTTCATGCTCACGCTTGCTGTTCGCTGCTCGCTGCTCGCTGCTCGCTCTCTGCTTTATATACTGTTACTGAATGTTTCGCGATGCGAGATTTGTGAATGATGGACTTCGGGAAATTAAACCAGACACTGACTGCATTAAAATTTCATCATTCGCAGATTTAAGCATAAATTCATTATGGGATAGGTGGATTTGGGCACTCGGGTTCGATTCTCATAGCCGACAAATAATTTTCACCACATTAAATTTACTTCTTTGATTCTCCCTCTACTAACCTCTATATGGGGCGTGATTTGACGGCTGGTAACTGTAATTCACGCGTATAAATATGACACTTACCGAGACCTGCTACTGCAAAATGCCACAACCAGTAAAAGAAAAATAGCGTGTTGATATATTTGATATAAATGTATCATCACACCTTTTAACCTACTACTGGGGGTGACACTTTGCTGAAGCAGATCTCGGTAAGTGATATATTTATATGTCAAATCACGGCCCCCAAAGATGATGAAAGTGTATAAATATATATATATATATATGTATATAAATATTTATACAGGCGCGATGGCCGAGCGTGTTAATGCACATTTCTTAGCATACTGTGACGTCATCCGAACCAAGGTTCGTCAGTTCGAATCCGCCTGTCGACAAAGTATGATTTGTCGTTAAAATAAAAAATACAGTTACTTGTATTAATCATACTCGGGCGCTATAAGCTAGTCACTTATACATATGCCTTAAAAGTAAGTAACATTGACTCAGAAAACCGGCAGTACGGCAGTGTAAAAACTGCGGCTCGGTGTGTCCGGTAGGCCCAAGCCCGACTCGGGCTGTAGCGCCAGTAAAGAAGTAAAGAAGATATAAATATTTATACATTTTTATCAATTTAAAAGTACCCCTGTGGTACCCCCACCATTAACATCTTTTCTTCATTAGAATTCACTGTTATCATTTTTATCAAGATCCATCAATAAAGTTGTGGTATTACTGGTTAACGAATTAAACCTCAGTTTTTTGCTTAAATATAAAGTTTGAATCTCACCACATTTTATTGCAAGTACATCAAATGAAAAGACACAATTAAGGGAAATGATTAAGAAGTATTTAACTTAAAAATATGCGAAACATATTTCTAATTTTGTATGAAAACTGTAATAATTAGTTTGAGTTAAATGTACGTACTTAAAATAAAATAATTGAAATGTGATTATGGTTCGCTATAGATGTAAAATGATGGGTATGATGAGGCTGGCTTTATATGAGAAAACAAAAGGGCGTGCATGAAAACAAACAAGATAAATAGCGCATCACAGATATTCAGCGTTGATTTGGTCCCAAGAGAATGACGATACGCATTTGTTACCGCTTCAAATATAATTACTCGTAATTACAGGAATAATATTTTAGTAATCATAGTAGCCTGGCATCGTTAGTGTCACGTGGTGTTCCCGAGGCTCCACGGTAACTTGATCCGTAATTTAGTCATCAAAAACAGCGCTATGCGGCGTAGCGCACATGCGTGCGAGATAGGTGAGAGTGCAATTCACTTGCTCTTGATGCGAATACGCGTGCTCGTGAGAGTACTAAGATCAGAGGTGCCTTCAACTTTTCTTCCTCTGTCTTTTTCTTTTGTTCAGTGTGGTCGTTATGGTACTCGTACTCATACTCCTGTTGATTAGTGTGTTCTTATGATGTCATATTTGTATATGCAAATTAATATTGCTTTGGAAAGTATTGTAATTTGTCTTGAATAACGGTGTTAGGGAATAATTTGTGGTTTTAATGACGTGTTCTCGTGGTTATTATTGTTGGTAAATGTTTATTAAATATTAATTAATTTAATAATAATTATACAGGAAGTTTAATACATTTTCTTAGTACATACGCAGGCTATGGGTAAATTTGCTCAAATTACTTTTTTCTTCTAGATTGTATTAAATTTTAAGAAGCTTCTCACATCTTCCTGCAGAAGTAGAAACACATATATTTAAATTTCGCACTGCAGTATATGTTTCTATATTAATTAGTTGTGAAAAATGTACTTTCTCTGTATCCATTGCTTCTCTGATTTCCTTTAGAGTAGTGATTCTCAATCTTTTTCTAGTAGCAATCTACGATTTCATACCATATTTGTTAAAAAAACAGACATTTTGATAGAGCAAAAAAAAAGAAAAATATAGATTTTCAGAATATAATTCTAATGTATTTAATAATGACTAAAAAAAACTGTAAATGAAATATTGTTGCAGTGTTTGTAATTGCATCTGGATAACAATAGCTTTAAAATTTATGGTTGAATGTTAGTTAAAGCATCAATTTGCATTAAGCAATTTTATTCTTATGATTATTATTTGACGTTTCTCAAAACCAATGAAATGCTTCATTATATGTCACGTGTCTGCATTTTAACCCATCCTGTCATTATTATACTGAGAATAATGCTCTTGTGATTATTGCCGGGAATAGTCTCTGTAGATGCATTTTTGTTTGTGGCAAATGATAGGTAGTTATTAAATAATTATTGAAAACTGTCAACGCGTCAAGTAAAATGTGTGAAAAAAATTGATTTAGTTATATTTCAGATACACCAACAAATTTTAGAAACAACTTCCAAGAATACATTAATAAGTAATCTTTTAAGTTGGATGAACCGACCTCAACAGTTAAGTAAAAAAATAATCTAATTAAATATAACTCGAGAGTTCGATAAATTACAAAATAATTCTCCAGTATCTTTCTCAAACTTGTTGCCATTTGACAATAGCCACTCAAGCCCTACGGGCTTTCGTGATTATTGCCTGGCAACAAGTTTTCGAAAGATCTGTCAAATTATTTTCAACTTATTCTCATTCTCTTATTATATTATTACTGATAACGCTCCATTTATATACTCGTATGTTTAGGTATTAGGTTGTATTCGATAACTAATACCAATTTTTAACAATTGTAACTTCGTTCCAGAGTTTTATTCTGCACAAATTTTATTTGAAACATTTTCTTGTAAAAGTAATTAAAGAAGCAAACTAATTTTTCAAGTTAGTCAGCTATTACGCACTTTTTGTATGACTAAATAAAATAAAATAAATAATAAACAATACAAATTGTGTACTAATGAAATAGGTTATGCGTTTGCAATTCAATATTTTTTTATCTAAGGGTGATATTAGTATATTAAAAATGGAGTTTCAAAATTGGCTTTTTATTTTGTGGGAAGGGAGTTTCCGGCGCGCAGCGGAGTTGCCCAACTCTTCAAACAAAATTATCGTCAATTATGAAATGAGTTCTTATACTATTTTTCTATTTTGCGTCTTCTTATACACTTTTTAAGTAAGAACTTTTAGTTTCGAAATTTAGGGTATTTCGTATTAGTTGCTAATACTGCTGTAATGTTTAAAAATTCGATTGTTTGAATTTAAAATTATCGAGGTACTGAAAGAAAAAAATGAATGTAGATGATTTTTTTTTGTGCTTCATTTTTCGTTAAATTGCCGAAAATGCTATCAAGAGTTTACATATGTTGCGCTCGAATGAGCTATTAGTGAACTATATTGGGTGCTATATTAACACTTTTATTCACGCAGAATAGAAAATCTCATTAATGACAATGCTGAAAATGATGAACCGACATCAGGTTGACAAGACATTTGCTACACAAATGTCATTTTGCAAGTAAATAAATAATCAGCGTGTTGTCTTCAATGCCATTCATCACTCGAGCAAGAACAACTCAGTGTCTGTGCCACCCTGCGAGGCAAACACGCGTACGGTATTTAATAAAAGAGCCCGTCTCCCGCGGAGCGAATCATTAAAAAAAGGGAACGAAATCCCGATTTATTGGCAATCTCCCTTACAACAGATGTATTTTTCTAATTGCTGCCATCGCCATTTCCAAAATAAAGGGCAGCTGGAGACGCGGAGAGATCAAATCGAGAGATTGCATGACCGAAATAAATGTGTAATGAATTTATAATGAAGTTAAAATTGCCAGAAATGAAGTCTGCGCCATTTTGAGGTATTAATGGATCTCCGTTCGGTTTCAGGTTACGAGAGGAGCGGGGCGAGACCGACAGAGCCCTTGCGCTAGACCACAAAGTCAGAGATCTTAGCTCACATAATGGTAAGTTCAACTTTTCTTAATCGTTCTACGTATGCTAAATTTGTAAATCATAATGATTGGGCAGTTTAAAAACCACTTTAGCAATGGGCGTGTTCTCAAAACCTTGCGAATTGTTGAATATTATTATTATGCAATTAGATATTTTGATTTGTACTTTTATGTGTAATTTTCTCTACGATTCTTTTTTCACTTGTTCTGAACGATTGAGTACTTATCCCATTTAAGGTTGTTGTGAAGAACATTTTTACAGATCAGAATGAAACTCGGCGCACGTAAACATGGGATAGTCATACGCATTCTGTTAAAATATGAAACACATTCACTGTCTGTGAACAAATATATTCACATGTAAAGTTGAGTTCTTATAAATGGAGCTTATAGCGATTGTCATTCAGAATCGCACATATTTGGTTCGTGTACCTCTAAAAATTTGCAGTTTCATTTGAAAAACTAATATGATGTTTTAGAACTATCCACGTATATTCTATCAAAAGGAGAAAGTTTTTTACCGTTGAGTAATGGATATATAGCCATGCAAAGTCTTGTTTTTAACGAAAAATTAAGGATCCCAATTTATAATGGCAACACCACACGGTGGTATGATATTTGAAAATTCACTAAGCCAACAACCTGTTAACAATTCATGATATTCAAATCATAATAGATATAAAACAATTATTTAATTTATTTTTTTTTGGTTTTTTTGAGCGTCAGTTTTGCCATTTGACGACAGATGTCGCCCCAGTCACACTAGTACTACCTTAAATACGATTATTTGCCACGAGTATACATTACAAAATTTTAAACAATATTATATTATTTTCAACTTGGATTAGATTATTAATTAATTAATAATTAATAAAACTTTCCTTTATATTTATATAAAGCTATTATGGTATAAGTATCTATTCATTATCTAGAAGTATCTATAGGAATATTATAATGTACAAATTTGGTTTTAATACGTTGGTATATTCAGGTACTAATTTCTCATTAACAAAGGATTATCTCCATTATGAATTTAACAGAAATTATCTCAAAAGTAATATTAGTAATATCAAGTCTATAGATACATGCATGAGCAAACTGAACAAACTTATGTATACATAAGTAACTAAGTACATTGTATTAAGTTTTTATGCCATGTTTAAAAAACAACTGTTTTAAATTTATAATTAAATATAAAAAACTTACTAACTACTAAAACGTAATTTTATGTATCATCTAAGAAATTAAGTTTCTCACATTTTCAATGTAACTTTACACTAAATATTTCTATTTATAATAGAAAAAAATCAAGGACAGTTGACTGCTCTTTGATTGACAATCTCATGATTGATATACTAGGGTAGATGGTTTCGATTTCAACAGTTGACAAGGACCATGATTTGACGGATGGTAACCGCACTTCACGCACAGAAATATATTACTAAAAGGCGTGATTATATATTTATTATTTATTTTGTGAATGATATATAAATCCCTTTGCAACAACTATTCTCATCATGTGTGATTAAAATGCAAACTATAAAACTAGGTCACATAGAAAAGGATGATAATCACTTTTCCATTATATCTCCTAAAAAAAGTGTCATTCTTTCCTCAGGCACCTTCGGGAAGAAATGTCTCTCTTTCTTTCCTTGATATTTACTTATTCATTTATACTACTCTGTGCAACAGAAACTTCTAGTGGAATTCTGTGATAAATCTATAAATATCATCAATATTTGTTGATGTAGAACATATTTCATATAGTCATAAGTTTCGCTGCGATCATTTAGAAATTTATGAATGTTCAAAACTGATGGATTTACACAGAATACCACCATTAATTCAAATTACAGTCCAGGATCACAAAGCCGCAGTGTGGTAGTTAATATATTGTTAGCTTTAGTGGAATTCGAACTTTAGATCTTTGGACTCGATAACCGTAATGTTAACCATATCACTATAAGTCCGGATATAAACAAATAACTATATTCTAATTTTAAGGTGGTTCTATCATGACAGTCTCATACAAAAGTATAGGTAACCTAAAAAGTTTATAAAAATAATTATTACATTTTTGTATGGTATAGGTTATTAACAGAATCAACATTTCGCTGCAAATATCGTATAATTAACAATAAAATTGAATATATTAAATAAAACTATTTAACTAGTTTATGAAATTCAGTAACATAACAAAATTTATGGAAGTGAATGTTTCATGCCACCAATAGCAATGTAAGATTTTACAAGCAGCATGATATTACCAGTCGGTACGAAACGTAACTGTATTATCGATACATCCTGTTGACAGTTCATAAGAAAAATGAGAAAAATACACCAAAGCAATTATTATCAACTGTAACAACAAATAAATAAATATAAAATGCTGTAATTTTTTTTTGTATTAAAATTAATATATTTTACTGATCGAAATAATAACTTTCATAGTTCTTGCTTTGTCATTCGGGCAACCATCTCTGTCTAGGCCTGCGACCATCTCTGTTTACGCGTGCGACTATCTTTGTCTACCCGTGCAACGTTGCCAAGCATTTCTGACAGTTTCATTGAAAATCATAGAATATCCAACTTTCATCGCCTATTTCTTTGAAACTAATCCGGTAAGGCATGGATTTTTTAATTCTCATCTTTACAGGATATACTGTGTGTTAGTTTTTCGTTAAAAAATAACTACAATATATGAATTTATTACGCAGTAAGCTGCCTCGCGACTTACAGTTCCTATAACGCCAATGCATTTTTGGTCGAATTTAATTTTACATTACTCAGCTCAACAGCGGTAAACTTTAAAAAAAAATTGCATACTAGTGTAGAGACACATGAAAAATTACATATTTACATTTAATTAAAATCCGGGTTAAATGCTTCCATGATAGTACCACCTTAATTCACCGAATTGCCACAAAATATAATGCATATACATCTATATTTTAAAGTTCGCAGCGATAGTTATTAAGTATTTAAAATAAATAAATATAAATATGTCATTACGCCTTTTACCCATTACTGGGTGTGGCACTCTGTCGAAGCAGATCTCGGTAAGTGATATATTTATGCGCGTGAAGTGCGGTTATCAGCCGTCAAACCACGTCCCCCAAAGATGTTAGTGGTGAGGGAACCACAGGGGTAATTTTAAATTGGTGAAAATGTTTTGTCGACTGTGGGGATCGAACCAGGGTTCTTAGGATCGACAGGCCGACTTGATACCACTGATATTAAGTATTTGTGCGCTGTTATTCCCTGTTGACCAAATCCAATTCTGCTAACTTACGTAGAACAAGACAATCAAGTAGACATAGGCGTAATGGTCAATACGTCAGAAGAAATTTGCATCCGTTTCAAAGCAATCAAACAAACAGTCAATTCTAAAAAATAGCTGGGTGTAAATCAAAGCGTAGCCAGTTTAGCATGGAGATTAACTTGGCTGGGGCCCTTCCTGCGGCGGTCAGTTCCGTCCAGCCTCAGTCGGAGGAGGCTGTGAAACAAGCGAGCCGCGCTATTGTACTCGCCAGAGTGTAGGGGTGGCACAAACGCAGCTGATTTTGAAAACAATCAGTCTGCCGGTCAGTTCGAATAGGACGGTGCACAGTACTCTTCGTTATTCGAGAGTGAATTAGTTCGGTTTTGGATTATCATACTTTGTTGGTTCAGTTTCTATTCTGGCTTAAATAAATTAAATTGAGGAAAGATTCATGAATCGGTTTAAAAGATCGGATAGATTCGACGATACGGTTAAATAATATTTATGATTTTTTCTTAAAAATACCTTCGAAGTGGCTGACAAATAAAAATTTTCTGGTTGTACATATATATATGTACCTACATTCTGTAAATAAATACCAATATAAATATTAAAAAAATATGTAATTTAGTTTCATTTTGTCTTAAAAAAAATGAATAAATATACCATCACGCCTTTTACCAGTATGAGTGTGGCACTCTGCTGTAGCAGAGTTTAGTATATTTATGTGCGTGAAGGGCAGTTACCAGCCATGAAATAACGACCCCCAAAGATGTTACGGGGAGGGAGCCATGGGGATATTTTTAAGGTGATGAAAATTGTTTGTTGCTACATTAAAATTAGATAGTAAAAAAGAAAGGCAGGTGGACAGTTTAAACCGGGTCACTTGTTTGCTGTGTTTCAATTTATCAGTTTTATTTATTTATTTCAAGAACTCCATAGCAGTACAGTGAAATGCAAAGCTGTAGTCTTTTATTATTATTAATAAACAAGTATACAGAAAATTTTACGTATGATATGCGGATATCAGTCTTTAAATCACAACCTCGAAAATGATTGTAGAAGCAAGAAAGGTAACTTGAATGTTGTGAAAATCAGTTATCCGGTTAGGTAATTGAACTCTGCTTCTGATTTCCACAATCCGATACATTATCATTAAATCATTTAAATCTCGATGAAAGTTTTAGATCATTACATAATTAATGAATCTAAGGTAAAAAAATAATAAGTGTTGTCCAGAGTCACATTTCGTTAAAAATCCTGAAAGTAATTAATTCTCTCGTAAAGGTTGACCCGGGTTGGGGTCCAGCCTTTGGCGAGTTCAATCTCCACCATAATTAATTATCCGAGTCCACGTTCTGACGCTGGTGGTGGTGGCTCGCAATGAAACGCAGCCACATGCAGAAACTCAGCCGAATGTTTTATACACTACGCCACGCCAGATAAGTCCAGTAGTCGAGCTGTTGCGTTCGCTGGAATACTACATTAATCTGATTGTTGGCCCACCAGTCGCCCTACTATTCTTCACAGAGATAAATGGACATGGGAATTTGATAGAGCGATGAGAAATTGGACAATATGGACGATTTCTTTCATTAGAAGTTTGTAGAGTTTTGTTATCAATCTAATTTGGATATATCATTTTAAGAGGTCGACAGTAAATTCATCTGTGAAAAAAGTGACAAAGTGTTGCATTTCATAGACTATCAACTTTTTTCCGCCACATAAATGTTTATACCTATCTAAATTAATACAAAAACATTTAGTTTTTCTAAAAAAATATCGTATTATTCGTGAAATGTATTATGTAAAATATTGTACGAGTATATATGAAACATAAAAATAATTCCCTTGTGTTTGAATTCTAGGCTTTAACAATTTTATTTAATTAATTTAAATTTAATAATTCAAAATGATGACGTTTCGGTGTTTTAGTTGTGACCATTATCAAGTTTTACAAGTTTGTCGTTACAGTTATTTTTGGGGAAAAGTTACAAAATTAATTTACCTGTATTAGAGCTAAATATATTAACTAAACAAAATTTAATGACAAAGTTAGAGTTATATTATAGTAATAAGAAGAAAAATAATTTAGTACATAATAAAAATGCAATGGAAATGATTACTTCTAGAGTCAACTGTAGATTGAAGGTCTGTACAAAAACAATTCAATCTAGCTGGCACAACCAATGAACAATGATTTGTGGATCGTTGGATAAAAATTTTTTTTAGATAATTATTCAATGAAATAAATATATGATCGACAGTACCATAAGGTATTCAAAAGATACCGAGTTCGAATCCCATTCGAGCTATATATATATATATATATATATATATATATATATATATATATATATATATATATATGAATTACTAAATGTGGCATGGTGAGTCAGAACACTACTGTAATTGGGATTCCTGTTGTACGGAGTAACATAAATAAATAAATAAATACGATTATGTATTTTCTCTTGTTTTGGATATAGTAGCGGTATATTTAAATACCCGTAGTTTATTTTTTACAAGAGAAAAAAAAACTTAGTTATTAAAAAATATAAGAATGAGATATAGACTATTTGTTATATTTTTATTTATGAAAGTGTTAGAGTAAAATTAACAAAATACCACCATGTTTGACAGTACCATATTTCAAAGTAATTTTAACTATTAACAATGTAATATTAATATACCTACACTATTAATAATTAACCATTAATAAGTAATTATTGAACCACGTATATAATAAAATAATTAATTAATATCACATAGTAGGTACATAAAATGTTCATGACAGCCCTGTTGAAATTTGAAACAACGTGGTAACAAGTTAGCTTAACTCCGAAATTAACTTGATTTCTGGAAAACAGAAAGAATATTAAATCTACAGTTTTATTTTTTTGGTCCGTAGTGAGATTTCGAGAAAACCGTAAAATATACAAAGTTGGTTAATTTACCAAACTAGTGTTATATTAAGAGACGATTTTCTTCAATTAATTTTAAATCAAAAATAGTGGGAATAAAAAGAAAATCTAGATTCTCTGTTTCTCTTGCAGGTTCTCCTAACGGCCACAGTCCCGTGCTAAACCTCTCGAAGAGCGGTGGTGTTTCCGGCGGTGGCGATAGCCTTCGGGAGCGTGACCGTAGTCCGGGCCCCGAGCGTGGCGATGCCATCGATCACTCGGGTAGCGAGGCCGATGCGGCCGACGAGCCTGTGCAGCCCGACACGCCGCACTCCACGCCTGACGATGAGGAAGATGATAACCTGTCCGACCCTGAAGATGACGACGAGAAAGATCCAGGTAGGCAAAATTTCAGATTGTTTTCTTTTTATAAATCATATTGAAGTCCATTTTCATAAAATTAGCTCTCTCTAACATTTGATGAACTGACTTGTACATCATTTCGTAACTCTGTCTGAAAGTACAAATTTATTTCCTTGAGTGAGAGAATAAGGTTTCTGAAACAACGACACCTAGAAGAAATTTATCACTTTCTTCCCTTAAATTAATACACAAATAACTATTTTGAAGTACACCTCGTTAAATTTAAAAGAGACCTAATATTAGGTTTTTTTTATTATTTATTTCATTAAATTAATCCTACAATTAATCTTCATCAAATATTCCGATACTGGCACACTATTTTTATTTCGTCCACATTAATGCTAGGTTGCATGAAAGTTTTATCGGTTCATTAGCAACTAACGGTTCAATAAATTTGAGAAAATTATTATTGACACTGTTGTCAGATAAACAGGCAATCGTAGCTCAGTGAATAAAAGCGAGGTAAACTTGCGTTTCTTAATTTGCAAGCAAGAGGCCGTGCGTTCAAATCGCACTGACTTCTACTTATATAAAAAAAATACGATTGTGTCTGAATGGTTCGGATTCCACTATAAGCTGTAGGCCCCCTGTACTGTAATTGGGATTTACTTCCTGTTGTGCAGAGTAACAAATAAATAAATAAATAAATAAATAAACAATTCTTTAACTAAAGAGCTCTTTATTTTTTTTCTTGCAACCCAGCATTATGTTAGTCGTATAATTTCTTTCATACAAACTTGTCTATACTTTTCACTCAAAATGTTCAATAATTTTAATTTATTTATTCCTGAATCATCGATACAATCTCATCCTCAATTTCATTAACATATGGGGTGATTAGACCAAGAGTGAATCAAATAATTAATTGAAAAAAAAATTGCAATAGTTGATATATTAATAAACAGGTAAATAAGAAACTATTTATATAATCATAATAAAATAAATAATAATAACTAAATGGTAAATAATAATAAATAGATAATATCTTATAGCACATTCAGAAAATGGATGACAAACGATTAATTACAAAAACGCAATTTTACACAATTCTTCTTGAATGTATACAACGTTAATATTCCATGAAAGATTTTTTTTAAATCGCTTAGTTCTACTCGCACATTTACAAGTTTGATCAGTTTGTGTGGTTTTACGAAAGGTTGTACATTATTTTTGCATTAGGATTGTCTACTCATAATTAATCAAAGAATCGTTCTACCTGAAACTGATCACTTATTTTCGAAACTGCCTGTATAGGACGATTGTTAAAAATGTATAATAATGAAATAGGTTCAACAAACTTTACTTCTGTTATCTCAAAATGAAATAAATGGACATGGTTCACTATAAGTCTGAACGCACCATATACAGTTTTTTTGCAACTTTATAATCAGTACCTTGTATATAAAATTTTTATTAGTGATAGTAGGCAAAGTTCTTGATAGATTTATCATGTCTAAAAATATCGCATAATATGTGAAGAAAACTAGAAAATCGTTGTGGAATAAAAACATAAAGAGTAAAAAATTCGCTCTATTAAAATACGATCAAACTCATCCGTTTCTCGTCGGACATTCATCAACATTTCCTCAGATCATCAATAACAGAAATCAAGACAATCAAATTACAAAACACTTAATTAGACCACGAAATCATTCCAACGTGATAATTACACATTCCATTCATTCCGGGCTTCAGAAAAATGCCACAGGAGGACAAAAAACTACAGCGGAGATTCCCACAAAACCTAATTGGTTTAAAGAAGAAAAAACCGGCGTAAAATTAGCAAAACGACACAAAAAACCACGGCCATCATTAACAACGCTGTCCGCGTGCTTTACACGATGATTGACGTTACGTTCCCGTAGATTGGACATTGTTTTCCGTAAGGGTTGCCTCGTTTGAACCAGCAGCTATAGCGACCAATGCGGTTCTATTCCAGAGATTGAGAATAGTCAGTAACTAGTACACAGTTGACACGGTGATATTAATGATAGATGAAACAACCTTTTGAACTTTGTACCTCAGTTTTTCCATCATGCTTAAAAGGAATATAATTTGATCTGTTTTAGTTATCTGCTTCTCATTATCTTTAAAATGAATACATACGGGTTGTTGTACCATCATGGTAGCGCTAATGCTACACAGGCCAGAATTTGTTGAAGCTAATTTCAAATTATAAATAAAAATATAACTCCTGTTTGGATTAATTTTCTCTTATATTGTGTAGTAAATAAATAAATAAATTGTATCTAGCATATTAAATAAATAAATATATCATCACGTCTTCCACCCATTACTGGGTGTGGCACTCTGCCGAAGCAGATCTCGGTAAGTGAAATATTTTGCGCGCGAAGTGCGGTTACCAGTCGACAAATCACGGCCCTTAAAGACGTTAGTGGTGGAGGAGCCACAGGGGTAGCTTTTTGAAATTATGAAAATTGTTTGTCGCCTGTGGGAATGGAACCAGGGTTCTCAGGATCTACAGGCCGACTTCATACCACTGAGCTAGCCACCCCATATCTAACATATTAATATGCTAGATTAATCAGTCCTCATCAAACATTCTTATCCTAACACACAACCCTCACTTATACCACTTATTTCCCATTTATATAGTTCAGTTTTCTTGAGACACCTGTATATGTGTATATGCTGAATACTGGATCTATCAGTATTTTTTTTAATTACGCTATATATATATATATATATATATATATATATATATACATGTTTAAAGACTGCAAAAGACAAAATGTTGAGTACTTATTGTGTGATATACGATATACGTATTATCAGCTGTCAAATCACTGCCTCCAAAAATGTTAGTGGAGGAGGAGTCACAAGGGTAATTTTTACTTAAATCTAGGTTATTAAATCCACAGTCTGACGCGATACCACTGAGTTATCTGCCTCACTTATTGTTAAATACCCAAATATGTTAAACGTGTTTATATTTATTTCTGCATTTTATTCCAAGGATTTGTACATAACCCCAGTCATAATACTTTGCGAAAATCGATTAGTTTACAACATTTTCTACTCTAATAATTCTTTGTACCTATGTGTTGGTATGTCCAAGGATAAGCATACTTGATGTAAACGTACATGGATGCAACTCGGATAAAATAATGTGGAATGCACATGTGGTGCTTGTAACAGATTAATGCAAATCACTAAAGTATACGTGATTTGTGATATTCTTCGATTCTGGTATTGTCGCTATGTTGCCAGGGCCGGTTTCAACAAAGAATTTTTGCACTGTAATATTTTATCGGCAATGGTTTTGACCTGAACAACATAACTGTAAACTTTTGTATGTTGCTGAATTCGTAAGCATTTAAGAAAATAATTGACACAAAAACTAAGTGAATACATTTCTTTGTCATATAATAAGCGAACACAAAGGTGAAAAACAATTTCAATTATTTTATTTCCAGTACAAGAAAAAGGAACGTAAAACAAAAACTAGTATCAAAACAATAACAAGTTTCCTAGAAACAACACAGAATCCAATCTGCATATTTCACCGTGTTTAAAGCATAACATTCATTTCAATACAAATGATGAATAATCGCACGCCTTCTGCGAAATAAACAAAAACATAACGTGCTTCATTTGCCTTGGCTTGGCGGCAGAGTCAGTCCAAGATACGATAGAGAAAAATGTCAAACATACTCTTCCTTTGATATTTTATGAAACAATGATTCGAAAATTACAAATTATAAATGAATTGGTGAAATATTATAACATCTTTCATATTGTGTTAAAAGATGGAATGAATTAAATGTTAAAGGCGCATATTTCTTTTAACTCCTTTTACTGCTGCTTAGGATAAATAATTTTAGAAAATATAATAGATTTAGTATTAATCAAATTAAACTTTAAAGAGAAAAATTGGGAAACCACCAGAATCTATGAACTCTGGTTATTTTCTTTAACCAAGTAAGCCACGGTCGCTATATATTTTAAATCTGATTTTATTCCAGTTTTTCTCTCTATTGGAATAAAATGAGATATAAATTAAATGACGATCGTAGCTTAGTTGGTTAAAGCATATGACACGAGTTCATAGGCTCCAAGTTCAAATTCTGGCGGAATCTCAATTGTACTCTTTATAATTACTAATTAGGTTTAGGTTTTTTAGTATCACTTACTACTAGACTAGACAAATGATTTTTATATCGCTCTATAGACACTAATCGATACTATTGTTAAAATTGTTCGTTTGCTATTAATTTGACGCAAATTTATTCCTTTCGCAGTTTACAAAATATATCCTAAGAAAGTTGAAAATTGCTTGTCACTATCCAAATAGACAAACGATTTATGGAAGATTTTCGGCACTGTAGTTGTCCAGTAAAATAGTTGTTCTTTGCACATATTTCTGGTTTTGCAATGTACACACAATGCTTAACTCCTGTACTAAATGATGACAGACGGTAAGAGATGAAATTTAAATAAACATGAAATCGTATTAATAATATTTACTGAAAGAAAAGAAACAAAAAGCTAACCAAAAGTTTATCAAACGATCATAGTGCGACATAGATAAAATATATATAAATATATCATCACGCCTTCTACCCATTACTGGGTGTGGCACTCTGCTGAAGCAGATCTCGGTATATGATATATTTTTGCGCGTGAAGTGTGGTTACCAGTCGTCAAATCACGACCCCCAAAGATGTTAGTGGAGACGAAGCCACAGGAATAGTATTAATGTGGTGAAAATGTTTTGTCGGCAGTGGGAATCGAACCAAGGTTCTCAGGATCCGCAGGCCGACTTTATACCACTATGCCACCTACTCCATACGATAAGATAATGTAATGAATTCACAATTTGTGGATCAGTAAGCAAAAAACGATATTTTGTTTATTACATATTTCCAAAATTCTTCTTCAAGCTCCTTAGCTTTTAAAATTAAGTCAGATTTTGCATACAGCGGTGATTGACCAAAAATCGATTTGGGATTAACCAGTCGATCACGATAGACATGTTTGCTACCCTTAAATTATACCATCAAAATTGCTAGGACCGGTCCTGTTCGTTTGTCAAGAAAAGACCATCTAGCACTCCGTGCCGTGTTGCTTCGGTTCCTAGCTTCCATGCATAGAGATATATCAATAAGGCGCAGTTGGCGATCGCGTATGATCCGTGTTCCAGGTGATATAAGTTTCACATAATGAGCGATAAATCACGATTGATTGCGCATGCGTGTTACGGGTAGACAGCGCTAGCTACGATATACAGCGAGAGGCTAATTTGTTTGTTTATGTCACGGACTCTCGGTTTCCTTCGGATGCCTTCGTCCGCCATTCGGATATGGTCGTGCTCGAGAATTTTAGGTTATGGTCTATTGGCATGCTAATTTCTGTTTTTGTTCATATAAATAAGTGTTATAAATTGGGTTGATGGCTCTTCGTGAGAGACTACTGAATATATTAAAAACTCTTCGGTATTTCTTTATGCAATGGTATCATGATATGAATCAGTTGATGTAGTGTTAATATCTTGCTGATTTTATGGTCGGATATATTATTCTACTTTCAACATCTCATAACTTCTTCCTTTGTTGAATCGTGCATGTGTATTGTATATACACTTGTATATTTTCGAGCATGCCATAGCTCCATAACTGCCTACATCTTCATGCTTTCGACATCGCTCCATTTACCACCATCAAGTATTCTTATTCTGGTAATTCATTCCATTACACAAGCTTTTATTTTCCTGGAATTATTCATTTATGAACACTGAATTATGCAGGATCTATAGTTTACTGACATAATTACAGTGGTTAGCTCAGTGGTATGAAGTCGGCCTGTGGATCCTGAGAACCCTGGTTCGATTCCTACAGGCGACAAACAATTTTCATAATTTCAAAAACTACCCCTGTGGCTCCTCCACCACTAACATCTTTGGGGGCCGTGATTTGTCGACTGGTAACCGCACTTCACGCGCAAAAATATATCACTTACCGAGATCTGCTTCGGCAGAGTGTCACACCCAGTAATAGGTAGAAGGCGTGATGATATATTTATTTATTTATTTATATTTCAGTGGCGACATATAAACGAGACTGACATTTTTGACTAAATATAACATACGAATTTTTACTACATTAATGCCCAATATCATAAAGGACAGAATAAATTTACTGCCATTGTACTCGTATATTTAATTTAATCAACAAATTCAAATCAATTTTATTTATTTATTTTATTACTGTCAAAAATTCGTCATTTGAATGGATACATTTTATTCAGGTACTTTGATAATAAATTTATTTGTCGTTTCTAATACCCGACATAATTTGTTTAATTTGTTTTCAAATATTCTGAATGAATGAATTACTATAAAACATTAAATAAATCGTTGTAGAGAAAATGAATAGCGTTAAAAATAGAAAAAAAGTCATCTACTGAATTCAATTAAATTTTGTGTCATTGTATCTTATTTATCAAGAATCAGAAACTATAATATTATGAATTTATCACTTTTGTTTGAAGCATTTTTCTATAAAATAAGTTAGAAACGTCAACAAATGTCCCACTTAAATTATACCATAAGAGAATAACATTGCATCCCCGACGGAAAAAATATTGTAGAGTATTAAATTTGAAACCGGAGATCCCGAGTTCAAATCCCGTTTCATCTAAAAAATATATGAACTCCTACACTGCAGTTCGATGAGTCCAGACCCTGTTCTATAAATGGAATTAAGTTCCTGTTGTTACAGATACAGAATAGCATAAATAAATAAATATTGCAACTATAACAAATTATGTAATTTTTTTTTTCTACGGCTTTAATCGAAAATGTGTCTTCCTTCTCTCATATGTGAGGAAAGTAACTGTTTCCTCCCTCATTTACAGTTGGTTTCATAACAAACGTTAACACAGACTTAGATTTTATTTATTCATATATTAGAAATATTTGAATGACATGAAAGAATAAGCGTAGAAAAATAATATGGATACCTCTAAAGAAAAGTATCATTTCCCCGCGGGACGAAGTAATATACTTTTCTCCCACTTTATACAAATAGTTCTGGGCATTTAATTCTCTACAAATTGTATGGAGTAGGTGGCTCAGTGGTATCGAGTCGGCCTGTAAATCCAGAGAGCTCAGGTTCGATTCTCACAGCCGATAACATTTTCACCACATTAAAATTACCCCTGTGGCTCCTCCACTACTAAGAGGACCGTGATTTGACGGCTGGTAAACGCACTTCACGCACATAACTGGATCACTTACCGAGATCTGCTTCGGCAAAATTCCACGCCTAATAATTGATAAAAGGCGTGATGATATATTTATTTATTTATGTAACTTTTATCTCCAACATTTTCATGTAAAGCAGTTAAGAAAGCTTTGGTAATTAAAAACTGATTTCTTACGTTAATTTGTATCTCTCACTTCCACTGTATTCGTCTTTGTGATATAATCAATCACAAATTGAATTTCTGTTTGATTGCAGACATGGACGACGGGATTGACCTTCCAATGGCAGCCGCTCCGAGCAGCGAGTCACACCAAGCGCTGAACTACTCGACGCTGGCGAGCGCCGTCGCAGCGTCAGCGGCAGGCGGCGGCGTAGCGTGTCCTGATCCCAGCCTGAGCTCCACGGAGACGCTACTCCGCAACATCCAGGGTCTGCTGAAGGTGGCGGCCGACAACGCGCGCCAACAAGAGCGTCAGATCAACTACGAGAAAGGTACCAATAGCAACATGGTGTACTTACTTTCGCTCGCGCAGTACTACATGTACTTGGCGGCCACGCACAGCCGCTAGGCGCGGTGCAGATTCACCGGCGGGTTACACATCAGCCATTCACACGCGACAAACAATTCATTAATTCATCCAAATCTACATCGTGTTAAATACGTTGCCTTTTTTCCTGCATGTTCACTTTGCATCGTTGTCACTTGAATTTTACTTTGATTAAACCAGTGTTTCTCAACCTTTTTTATGTGCGACGCCCTCTTAAATTCTTGTGTATACGGTATATAGTGAGAATCATACTGATTGAATTTTGGGCCTATGTTAACGATGAATTTTCTGTGTTGAATTTTTCGAGCACTCTTGCTATTTCCAACATTTTATCTTGAAATCGGGTTTTCCGCAGTGCCTGACATAAACACAAATTATTGAAAGAGTAGGAGAAAAGCTTTATTTCACAAGACAGGTCCAAGACCGTGAAAGCTATTAATTTTTTTATTCACTTCGAATAAAATTATTTGCTTCAATTTTATTATTTTATTTTTAGAATTTATTATATGTTTTTGTGTTATCTTTTATTCTAATAAATAATTGCAATAAATGCTTTTCTTGTTTTTGAAACCTTTTGGAGCTTTTCTTTCGATTTCGATTTTTTTCGTGCCCCTTCTGGAAGGCGCGCCCACAGATAGAAGAAACACTGGTTTAAACATTAAATAAAATTTAACTGTTTGAAAATTTAAGCGACAGAGCTAGAAGTGGTTCATTAAAATGAAAAACTACATACCTCCAGTTTATTCAATAAATATATTTTCACATATTTTCTTTTTAAAACATTATTGTAAACCGGTTTAAAAGAACTAATACTTACATATATTGAAAGATACATTACTTTCATTACTTTTTTTTTGTAAATCTAATTAACATAAATAAAAATATATTAAAAAAACATCTAATCTTAAAAAATAATGAAATATACAGTTTAGATTTACTAAAATTTTATATCAGATGATTTACTTCTTTAAAAAAATGTATAAAACTATTTAAAAAACGAAAAATACAATTTGTAATTAAATAGAATTTGTCATTTTCAAAATTAGATAAAAAATAACAACTGGTTTACTAAGATTAAGCAAGTTCGTTCATGGTTTAAATTTTTTTTGTGAAAAATAATTTTGAACGAGTGAATATAATAATATTTTTCTTAAAATCGTTTGTTTATCGTGAAGTTATAAGAGTAATGGCATGTGTAAATCTAGCTTTAGGGACGTTGTAGTAAAGAACGTTCCAACTTAATCATATACGGGATGTATCTACACTTACGCGTACAATTATAGTTGTTAAATGTTTATATATTTACAAATTAATTTTTAGTTTGTAAATATATTTAATAATCCTTCAGTATCATAACATAATAGTTTAAATGTGTACATAGTTATGTGAAGGAAATATAATCCTTATTTTAAAGTTTAATACATGATACATCCCGTATAACGTGTTATTAAGTAAATTTTCGCAATCATTCAATTAAAAGTAAAAAACTTGCGATTATTTACAAATAACAAAAATGTGAATTTGTACCAAAGATTTTTGTATATTCTAGGGAAAATATTTATACGTATAATGAAGTTAGTCATTTAATAATTATTATACTTACACAAGATAGTTTTAAAAATGTATAAAGTAAACAAGCCGTATCTACACTTCTGTAGCAAAGTAACCAGTGACTATATTTTGTTTGTAACAGTTGTGCGGTTGGGCAATTGAGCATTGTCTGCGATGTACTAAGTCTCAGTGTAGGCACAAATGAATTGTACTTAGGACTGAAATAGTTAACGAAAAGATGTGTTGTTTACTAGGATACTGTTGCTAAGTACTGTACTGTATAAATGTATATTGAAGTGAGCAGATCTGATGAACAAGTGATGGAATTTAGTTCTGCCAGCGAGCTGGTCGAGTTGGTCGCACAATATTTGATTCTGCCGTTATTTACTAAATATTTAATGAAGTTTTATTGTGCCATTCACACCAAGGGTGTGTTATCATATTTAGAATATAGTCTTTTATTTAATTCATTAGTTTATAATCATAGTTGTTAGGTTATTTTCTATTAATTCATGCTTGCCAGTTCCTTTGACAAATTCAAACATCTGAGACTGTCGTCAACTCATTGCACTTGTTTTCCAATTGTTTTCTTGTTTTTATTTCTCAAAGGAACAGCGTGATAGAGCACTTTCTGTCCATAGGTATTACTTTCTTGATAGTATATCCTTAGATGCTAGTATTAATACTGAATGTGTGATGTAAATGTTATATTTCAAAATTGAAAATAAAAATAAAATGGAAAATATCAATTTGGCGTGTTTTCATTTTCCAAATCACATGGGGGTTCGTTTCCACTGGGCGAGTGTCTTTTTCAGAATATTTACAACGCATATTCAGGTTCGTATTTTCTTTTTTGTCGAAATTCCGCTCCTACTAACCAGATACTAACGTAATGAATGATTGGTGAATTTGCTGGTTGCTAGCTTTTCCTAACCATAAAATCTTTTTTACTTTTTCATTGTTGCATGATGAGTAGATCTGTTTGTCAGTATTTGTTTCAATCAAGTTTAAAATTTAATATGGTTCGTTGTACATTTTTGCATGTCGATTTTACGATAAAACGAAAAATAATTTAATTTACATGTCATTTTCAACAGAAATCTAATTATTTTATCATTTTCTAAATTATAGAATTTTATTATATTGATCGACTATGTCAAAATTAAGCTCAAAGAGTAAATAAGAATTAATGAAAGAAAATTAATTTTTATGGCCATATCAAATCAAAATTAAATTCCACCACTTTTCTATCAAACATGCCTAATATTCATATATAATAATTTTTTAATTTTACTTAAACAACAATTCGAGAAGATATCGATCATTATTAAAGTCGTTTCATTACAATCCATAGAATAAATATTACATAGCGATCTAAATCTCCAAAGAAAAATTCACATATATGTAAAATGTTCAATGAACTATTTTGGAAGAAGGAAATTAAATTCCCCTGTATTATTGGATAAAATGGCGTAATAATAATTTTTCAATTAGATAAGAGATAAAATAGCATCAAAAATTTCATAAGCTATCAATATTTTATGTAAGATTGTTAGTATTAATCTTAAATGTTGCATTGATTACGATAAAAGTCATTTAGTAATTAACCAGAACCGTCTCTAGACAAAAACCAAGGACGGTATACAGATAAAAAATTTAAATTAAATAAAACAATTGATAGATAAATAACGTTGAAAAATATTATCAATTAAATAATAGTACATTAAAGAACGAATTTTATAAGACCATAAGTGTCATTAACTGAAAAAATAGGTGTTTACCCCGAAAGTTTTTTAAAACAAACATTTAATTCTTTAGCACATACTTACTTTTTTTCATCCATGACACTATTATTTTAACTTTTCATTGTAAAAGGACCAAACGAAGCAATTTTATTATAGTTGTCATGATAACATAAATAATTTCGTCAATTTGTTTCATTTTAATTTGTTTAAAGCTCTAATTTTTTTAAAATAAGTGGGTAAAAAATGTATATGTGTCAATCGTACTAAAAATTGCCAGTCACGTAATATTGCCAGACTTCGCTACACGTCGTCTGGCAACATTTATTAATCGACGCGAAAAATTGTATTTTTAGTCCTAACAAATAAGTATTATTTATAGTATTTTGAATAGAAATATACAATAAGATAAATAATGGCTTTATATTTATTTTAATAATTTCAATATTTAAACAGTATTTTTTATCTGAAACTGTAAATTTTCGTACTTAGATCCCTTTGAACTTATGGTTTTCAATTGCCATTTTATTTTGTGAGAAGGGAGTTTTGAACAAAATAATCGGAAATTATGAAAATAGTGCTGCAAACAATTTTTTTCTATATTTCGCCTTTTAGGCTGTTTTTAATATAAAATCGTAGTCAAAATTTAGGGAATTTTGTGTTAGTTGGTGATACTGTTATAATGTTTAAAAATCTAATACGTAAAAATGCTGAAAATACCGTCAAGAGTACTTCCTAATAAGTTAATTTTTTTTTTTTACCTTATAATTTATATTTCGCCTTTTAGGCTGTTTTTAAATATAAAATCGTAGTCAAAATATAGGGAATTTTGTGTTAGTTGGTGATACTGTTATAATGTTTAAAAATCCAATACGTAAAATTGCTGAAAATACCGTCAACAGTACTTCCTAATAAGTTACATTTTTTTTACATTATAATTTATATTTCGCCTTTTAGGCTGTTTTTAAATATAAAATCGTAGTCAAAATATAAATATAAATTTTCATAATTTGAAAAAGCTATCCCTGTGGCTCCTCCACTACTAACATGTTTGGGGGCCGTGATTTGACGACTGGTAACCGCACTTCACGTGCAAAATATATCACTTACCGAGATCTGCTTTAGCAGAGTGCCACACCCAGTAATGGGTAGGAGGCGTGATGATATATTTATTTATTTATTTTAAAATATAGGGAATTTTGTGTTAATTGGTGATACTGTTATAATGTTTAAAAATCCAATACATAAAATTGCTGAAAATACCGTCAAGAGTTTACTTCCTAATAAGTTTCAGCAGAGTCACCAAGCTTAAAAATATAAATTATCTGCGCTTGAATGAGCTATTAACGAACTCTGTTTGTTGCTGCAATAGTTTTGTTATAAACGCAAAATAAACAAATAATATTTTCTATAAAAAAAAAACATTGTAATGATTTAATTTAAAAACAATAATTAGTGCCTATAGGAGATAGGGAGTAAGATAATTATTACCTATTAAAAATATAATTTAGATTAATTATATTCATCAAACTCAATTTTAATATTATTTTCGTCAAACTCGCCTTTATAAAGCTTTCATTTATTAAATTTCGCTAAAGTCAACATTTTAGTATATCCAGAAACATGTCTTATAGTATCATCTGTTTTGAATAAAAATAATAATTACCAAAAAAAGTTCAATTGTTTGAATAGAGAGCAAAATTTGGGACTTATGAACTTTAAATCAACTAAGAGCCAAAAAATAATACAATTCCGAAACATACGCATGTAGAACCATCCCCAAGATGAGAAGATCAGCAGGCGAGATAATTTGAAATGACAGTACAAGATATTTAATATCATTGTTCAAAGTACACATAAGCTGTAGCGTCGAACCGAACCGGTACTGTAAGCGGTAAAATTCGCTGTTCGTGCGGTCAGCGCGCCGATTAATACTTGCTGTGCGGAGATGTGTGCGATGCAAGTGATTGAGCGATATGATATCACCATTTAGCGAGATGCTAGAGCGTTGCCGATAAAGATGGCTATGATCTGGCAACGATCGGAAAACAAATGTTTAGTTCTGAGAAAAATCACTAGTAAAGTAAGATCTTACTCGTGCCATTGGGTATTTAATTATTAATCAGTAAAAACCACAGAGGAAATAAAACAACAGAGGGCGGGTGTTGTTTACAATTGTAGCCACTTAGTTTTGAAGTAGCCATCTTGGTTTGCGCCAGACAGAAATTTCATGCGTGATAAAAAGTGATTATATTCAGTGTTTACTTAAGTTTTTAATTAACATTTTGTGTTTTTAGTACATGTTTATACTATGTGTAACATACTGTTAAACAAATACAGTGATTTTCTATTAGATATTAGATAATGTGGCGCAAACCAAGATGGCGCTCCCGCGTTTTCTCGTGGATACCCCTTCCGTTTCATGGCAACGCGTCCCTCACCCATCAAACATGCTTACATTCGCTCTGTATATTTATTTACTCTGTGGTAAAAACTAATAGGATTTTCGAGTCTCATTTGGTGAAATTCGTTGCTATTGGCAATGGAACTTTTTGCAGATCACAAATGACAATTTTTTTATATTTTTGTTGAGTTTGTATTGTTTTCTTAATTTCCGATCGTAGAAAAAAATGTTGTGTACTCCTCTGATAGAAAATACCTATTCCTACGACCGAGCAGAAAATCAACTTTTCCAACTGACAACTGAAAACAGAGAGTTGACATTTGCCGTATCCATTTCCAAACAGAATCACTGTCGAAAATTATTTAATTTTTCAAGCGATTGTAAATGGCCGTAGAAAAAATATTGTGTGCACCTTGAGCAGAAAGTGTCCTTGCCGCTCTTGGATAGTTGTTGCTCTCGCCTACTCCTAGATCAACAATCTCCATGCACGAGGTACACAAATAACTATTGCAGACCTCAACTAAATAGTTGCAATTTCTAGCCTCGATCAGAAAATAGCTATATTTTCAACCTTTCGAATAAACATTTTTTTTTCAATATTGACCACAAATCAAAGATTGTCGTTAAAAGACAAGTACATCACAAACGTCCATATCCTAGATTTTTAGAGCAGCTATCGTGAGAGTGACGTACCTAGAACTTTTGCCGCCCAGGACTGTCTCCAATTTGCCGCCCTTTCTAAGTCAATCAAATGGTGGTTTTTATAAATTAAAAAAATAAATATAAAATAAATATATCATCACGACTTTTACCCATTACTCGGTGTGGCACTCTGCCGAAGCAGATCTCGGTAAGTGATATATATTTATGTACGTGAAGTGCGGTTATCAGCCATCAAATCACGCCCTCCAAAGATGTTAGTGGTGGGGGAGCCACAGGGGTAATTTTAATTTGGTGACAGACCAACTCAAACCCACTGAGCCATAACCTCATTAAATTAATAAACATAAATAAATCATTGTAATTGAGACAATCTATTGGTGGGGAACTTTTTTACCATTGGATAGCATATTTAAATTAGGCAGTAATAAAGGAATTTTTCGAGATAATATTTTCAGCCCTTCATTGACTTGACGATGAAGAAAAATATTCGAATTCATATAGTAATTCATAATTCGTAGAAATCGAATAGTCAACTTATGAACTGAACAATATAAAAAATGCCGCCCTAAAATATGTGCCGCCCGGTGCGGACCGCACCCATCCCGCCCCACGTAGGTACGCCACTGTATCGTGACCAATACTATCTATTTAAATAATTGCCGAATACGATTTATTAAAATGTTCATTCGAAAAGAACAAGTATATTGTATTGTATAAAATGTTCGTCAAAATGTTTAAAAGGTTTGGGGGAGCTCTCTACTAACATCTTTGGGGGGCTGTGATTTGACGACTGGCAACAGCTCTTTACGCGCAAAATATATCACTTACAGAGCTTTGTTACAGCAGAGTACCACACCTAGTTATGGATAAAAGGCGTGTTGATATATTTATAATGTAAATTCAAACGATTAAAATGAATAGGTAAGATAAAAAACAGGAAAGTTACTTTTCTTTTTACCTAATAGTAACAATGTAGCAAAGCAAAAATTAGTTTCTTAGCCATTACTGGAAGTTATCAAGGTGACAAAAAAAAACAAAAACCGATATAAAAAATTCCATGCAAATTCTCTTCGTCGTTCGTAGTTCCAAGTTACTTGCACCCCTCGCAGAACGTTTTTATGTATCAATAATTCAACAAGACCAACAGCCCATTTGTAATAACCTAAAATTTTATGATCGTCGTCTGTTAAATATGAATCATTATTGTAAATACCGGCGGAGTATGAAAATTTAATGCGCGGCGCGCAGCGACGACGGATTCGGCGACCGCAGATGGTTTGCGGACGCATAAACACTAATAAGTAACAAGGAGAGCTAAAAGCTGCTGCAGCTTCTCTGCTCAATGATGGACGGAAAACGGAGCAGGCAAAACTTATAGTGGCTGTGTGCGAAACGGATATACGAGTATGTTGCGGTTCCAGTTCAAACAAGTCTAATTCTGATTTTATACTTTCTACTAAAGTATCTAATTATTATTGATATGAAGAAATTGATTGTTCTAAAAAATTGATTGTTCCACAAGTTACAAATTAAATTATATTATATATATATATATATATATATATATATATATATATATATATATATATATATATATATATATATATATATATATATATATATTATTGTTATTTAGTTTGTTATTTATACTTATATTTGTAAATACAATAAAATATTATATATATATATATTATTGTTATTTAGTTTGTTATTTATACTTATATTTGTAAATACAATAAAATATTATATATATATATATATATATATATATATATATATATATATATATATATATATATATATATATATATATATATATATATATATATCTTAAATCTTGGGATATACAAGTGTTAATAATATTAAAATAGTGATTGCAGGAACACATTCTTTGCAAAAGTATATTTATTGCTGCAACAAAATAATGATTACAACAATATATTTGTACATATCGATTGCAAAAAAGAAAATGTTTATCGCCATATGCCAAATAATTGCAAAAATGCTTTGATTACAAAACTATATTTATTAAATTAAAACAAATTATTCAATTATACTAAAGAAAAAGTTGCATATTTTTATTATTATTAAAAAAATTAAATCGCATTTAAGAATTACATTATTGTAAGTCGTTAAAAGAAATATGTGGACAGGAGACAACTTGGGTGGCACATATATTTTTAGAATAAGCAAATCTTCTTTAAATGCGATTCGTAACTGCTTGTCTTAAGGTAGTACTAGCGTGAAATATTTTTTTGCAGATCTGAATGAAATTTGGCGCACGTAAACATTGGATAGTCATATGCATACTGTTAAAATATGAAACATATTCATCGTCTGTGAACAAATATATTCGCTTGTAAAGTTGAGTTCTTATACACGGGGCTTATGGCGATCATTACTCAGAATAGCACATATTTGGTTTGTGTACCTCCAAAATTTTGCAGTTTCATTTGAAAACCTAGTATGATGTTCTAGAACTATCCATGTATATTGTATCAGAAGGAGAAAGTTTTTTATCGTTTAGTAATGGATATATAGCCATGCAAAGCCTTGTTTTTAACGAAAAATTAAGAATCCCAATTTATAATGGCAACACCACACGGTGGTATGGTATTTGAAAATTCACTAGACCAACAACCTGTTAACAATTCATGATATTCAAATCATAATAGGTATAAAACACTTATTTTATTAAATTTTTATATTTTTTTGAGCGTCAGTCACACTAGTACTACCTTAAGCCATATCTACATCTAGTAAACAAAATCGAATGTATACACACAAAAACAGTCGAGCACGAACGAGCACTACGAGTAGTACAAAAAAAACACAAAGAAATATGTAGAAATATTCGCAACAATTTTTATGGTGTCCGTACATGTATTATTGTTTTCCAGTGATTCGATTACTTATATAAAAACAACTGCGTCGTTCAGTCATACCATTTTAATTGTCGTTCGAACGAGCACGAATGAAAAAGTTGCTTCGATGTTCCGACAGTTGGTAGAACTTGTTCGAGTACGTTCGTGTTCATCGTGCTGCCACGGCAAATTTGTTCTTTGCCATTCGTTTATTTTTTAGTACTGCTTCGTTTTCGTTCGCTTGGTGTAGACGCGGCTTTATAAACTGACGGAATCGCTTGTTCTGGACTCCAAATTAAAAAATTACTTTCATAATATAAGTATGTCTAAATTAAATTATTTATATTTTAAAAATATGTTCAATTTTTAACCGCCAGCTGGATTCAGAAATATTCCCTTAAATATAATTAAAATTACCTTATTTCGTAACATGATAAAATTGTTGTATATTAATGATATATAATATTTATTTTGCAAATAATATCGTTTAAAAGAACCTAACAATATAATGAGAAACACATTTGTAAAACATTATTGGTTTTTTGGTTTGATATCTAGTGTTCTAAAGTGTGATAGGGATACACTGCCCTATTTGAGACGACAGAGGAGGACGGTATCATGGTATAGCTGTGAATGCAACGTTATGTGCGTTTCGTTTGTTAAGCAACAGCCATTTCGAGGGCTGTAAACATTTAATAGTTTTAAGAGTGGAGCTAAAACGAGGCAAGGGGCCCAGGCGCATTGCATTTGTAAAACAACAATGTGTTTAGACATTTCAACGCCCTTGTTATAAAAATGCTTTACCGCTTATTACCGGCACACCAGTGCCACTCAAACAGTGGGGCATATTAACCAAGAAATGAAAACTAATTAACAGAGAACTAAGTTGCTAGTCGAATGCTATTAAAAATCAAATGTTCATATTAGAGTACCTGAATTCAGTTACTCTAGTGCAAATAAGGTGAAATAGAATATATATTTTTTCTTGTATTATAAGTTTGGTAAAATTACAGTACATAACTCGACAAGCAGATTAAAAAAGTGGCTGAATTAACACCATTCTTAAAATTTAAATAATAATAATAAGTCCCTTATCGGCAAAGTTCAGCTGAAGCTTAACCGTACATTGTGAAAAAAAAAAGAACGAAAAAAGACTATAGTGAATAATACACGAATAACAAATTATATAACACAGTATAATAAAAATGAGTATGAAAATAACAAATAAAATAATCGGTTAAACTTACATTATATAAAAAAAAAACACACAGATTGATAAAAATATAAATATTTAGTTTGGATCTAATAACAATTGAAAACGTTTTAATTGAAATGTTTTGAAGTTATCTGGTTATAAAGACATACGCAATTGTAACTGAAACACCTTTTATAAAATGTTGTGTGGTGTTATTCCTGAATTTAAAACAAATGTAAAGTATATAAATATGTATTTACTTGTGTTCAATTGCACCATAAGTATTTAATTTTTAACACTATTTAGTGTCCATAATATAGTACTTTATACGATTATAAATCAAAATTAATTTTTGAAGAAGCTATGAGCGTTCGCCGGTATTTTAACTCAGAACCTTTCATTCGCATGGTGACTGCTCTGACAAATTGAGCTACAAACACTCGGCGAATACTCATGCTGTTTCCTGCAATCTTTAGTTTAGTAGTTTAGTTCTGGGTTCAAATCCCGGCGAACACTTATATCTACCATCAGGCAAATTTATTAATAAACTAATTCTTATAATAAAGTAAAATTGGACTCTTTTCAATGTCAAAAATAAAAATGAACACAAATAAATAAATAAATATATCATCACGCCTTTTATCCATTACTGGGTGTAGCACTCTGCCGAAGCAGATCTCGCTAAGTGATATATTTATGCGCTCGAAGTGCGGTTACTAGCTGTCAAATCACGGCTCCCAAAGATGTTAGTGGTGGAAGAGCCACAGGGATCATTTTTAAATTGGTGAAAATGTTTTGTCGGCTGTGGGGATCGAACCAGGGTTCTTGGGATCCACAGGCCGACTTGATACCATTGTGCTATTACCCCATAAAATCAACACAATTATCTAATAAATCATATCTAATAAATAACTTCTTTCCTTTATAGTTAACGCAATTACTTTTACTTATTTTGGAATTATTTTAAGTCCTTGTATATTATGAACACATTTTTCTACTTTTTTGACATATTTGACAGTTTGGTAATAAAAAAAATATTATTAAACAAAAGCAACAACAAAGTACATTAAGATTTTTTCATTAGCTTATTTTAAGAAAATATACCATCTTCAAGGCAGTAGAATATATATGCAACTTTTTTCATAAATAGCTATTATTTATTTATTTATTTATTTATGCCACTCTGCACAACATTAACTTAACTTCAATTATAATACTGGCTCCGGACTCTACGAGCCGTACTGTAGTAGTTCACATATTTTTAGCTTGAATAGGATTCGAACTTATAATATTAACTGAAAAAGAATTAAAACAATTTTTATAAGTTGAATTTTTAATTTACTTGACAGTTAAACTGAACTTGACGTTTTCAATGCTTCATACACTAATTTTAAATATATTTTATTTGCAATCTTTTCTTCATTATACTTTGCTTATTGCTTATGTTTTTGAAATTTCGATTTTTTTTTTTGTATATTTTTTCAATGTAAAATATTTTTCTGCATTGCATTACTCGAGCTCTGAGATATTGTTTTTTGTATTATTTTCCAACGGTCTGTTATTGATATAGTTTTCAAAATGAGTGACAGTTCGCTTTCAGCAAATCTAGCAAATAATATAAATGTAATACTCAAATTATATATGTTATTTTCAAAATAAGCATGTAACAAATGAAGATTTTCTATAAAACATATTGAGAGTCTCTGAAATAGAAAAAAATATTTGTTTGAAATTCAAAATATTTCTGGTCATAAAATGTTTGGAGTTTACGAACCTGAACTCGGGTTCATTAAACACATATAAAAAGATAAAAGGCTGTTAAGTTTTATATTTGCGGTTTTAGCATGGTGGCTCGAACAATTAATAGTTATATTTAGTTCATTTCTGACAGGTACAAATTTTATAACTTAATAAACACCTAAATAACACAAAAAACTTAGATCTTTTACGAATAACTGCTCAAAGAACAAATTGGAATTACAAACAATAACTAATAATCCAGCAGGACGGTGGTGTGAATAGCGTTACAGAATTCGAACCCGGAGATGTTGAGTTCGATTCCCGCTCAAGCTAAAATATATGAATTACCACACTGCGGCTCAGTGACTCCGAACCCTGTACTGTAATAGGGATTAAGTTTCTGCTGTGCAGAGTACCATAAATAAATAAATAATAAAAAAATAACTCTATCTTAACGTCTTTTACCTATTACTTGGTAAGGCACTCTGCCGTAGATTTTGTTAAGGCAGCTATTTTTTTTTTTTCAAAAATCTATCTAGAGATTGTGAGTTCAATACTCGAGATTAATATACCAATTAGTTATTTTTTTATTTTGGAAATTGGATCCCAATACTTTTCTTTCTCTATTGATTTGTATATAATATTTCAATGAATTCGTAATATCTATATTGACTTTTTGACAAAATACAATTTGATCCACAATGTTTACTCTCGTTTTTTAGATGGTTTACGTGCGTTGACCGGATCTTACTTCTTTAACGCCGGTAAGAGGGATCCGAGGCGCCCGCACTTGTGGCAATTATTTCAAGAATTTTAACAGATATTTTTAGGGCATACATAAGCTACTAAGCTCTGCAATTGCAGATCCCAAATTCACGGAAATGACTGTCTTAAAGATGATTTGGGAGAGATTTTTTGAGGAAATGACTGTCTTAGAGACAATTTAGGAGAGATTTTTGAAGAAAATGACTGTCTTTTTGAATCAATTTGGGAGAGATGCTGGATAAAATGACTGTCTTTTTGAAACATTTGGGAGAGATTTTGGATAAAATGACTGTCTTACAGACAATTTAGGAGAGATTTTTGGAGAAAATGACTGTCTTTTTGAAACAATTTGGGAGAGATATTTATCCAGGAATTATTAGTAACGACAGATAAAGTTTATTTTAGATCCATCTCTCTCAATAATAGCAAAGCTGTCTAAAATGTAAGATAAATAATAAAAGGTACAAAGAATTTGACTTCAGGAAATATCTAGTGACATAACAATTACGTCAGTAAATTTATTTATGGTATACGACATACATCGCTCATATTATTTCTCTCATTATAGAATATACAGAGTGATCAAAAGGAATTGTTACAGTTGGCAATACAATCCCGGAGGTCTTTTTATTCCACAGTTGGCACAACGTCAGATAAAGGCGGAAATGCTATTTGACATTTCTAATAAATACAAATAGGTTATGTCAGGAGTCTGACAGCTAATAGAATTTTGACTTTTTAAGTAATAGAAATACTTTAGAAATAAATGTAATAATAAATGTACTCAAATTTAAATTTAAATTTTGAAATGTCACTGTCAACAATAGGAAATGAATTTATGTATCAGGCTTAACAATTTTGATCACTCTGTATAAGGTACATCAGTCAATATTTTTTGGAAATTCTATACAAAGATAATTTTTCAAAATAATGTTAATAAGCTGACATATTATTTATTAGTGTTTCGTTTTATTATGTTCATTGGTTATGAATAAAATTTACATGATAAGAACAAAAAAATCTGTTAAAGAATTATGACGAAATATATCTGTTACAAATTTTCAAATTCTTCAGTATTTTATGAGCTAACAGTTTATATTGTAAATAGTTTGCATTTATTTACAATGGCTGTATGAAATATTTGACAGCCACGTAAGTTTGAAATTATACGGGCGTGTAGCGAATACAATATCTCAATTTATTGTTCATAAATATAATTTTAATAGTCGTAAAAATCTGCATCTACTTTAGAAATATTCAAATCAATATAACTGACTCATACTTTTCAGAATTGCATGTTTTCATCGTTCGTAAAATCGTAAATTTACATCCAAATGGTTATAAATATTACCAGTATAGTTTTTAAGATACGTCAGTAAATCTGAACTTAAAAGTATTCAATTAAATCAAAATCTGAATATAAAATATTGATTGGAAGCCAAAGCTCATAAATAATAATTATTGAGATCGTTTACAAGCTTGTCTGCAAATATATGCAAGCGGTTATACGTATCACCCTAGTTTACGATATGTAAAACAATACAATTCTGGCCCGTTCGTTAGTTATTGCACTTGGTCGGCTACTGGACGAGTTCTCAGAAGTCGCGCGTGGGATGAAAGTGCCAATATCCGACGAACCGGTTCCATAGAGGACCGTCATAAAGTTTTGTTATTACGGGAAAGTAAATTTCATCGTAAATTTTAAATGGAAAATTGAGTAACAAATTTAGATCCATTATACTTCTTTTCCTAATTAAATGCTTCGATTAAACGTTAAATAAATTTTTACATTACTATAAAATATTTTTAATGTGAAATGTTATTATATTGTGAAGTGTTTTTGTTAAGTTCAATTCGTGAGGTCCAAAATTAATTTTTTATTGTGTGAATGAACACTATCCTTTATTTTAGAAATAATGAACAAACATTCTAATGTCCTCTTCAAACTTTTCTGCAACCTTTTGTTTTCTTATTTTTTTAAGAGAGAGGAAAAGATGCAATGAAAACTATAGAAAGTTAAATTCTGCGTTCTGTACTGAATAAGAGGATGATTTTAAGTTAAGCAAAAAGCCATTTTATTAACCACTTATTTTTACTGATGAGAATTAGGTTACAATAAAATATTATATAATGACGCTACAATAGATGCTATTATTTCCAACGATGAAGTTTACTACACGAGTGAGTAAATCGAGCGAGCATTGAAATCATAAAAATAAATAAAATAAATATATCATCACGCCTTCTACCCATTACTGGGTGTGGCACTCTGCTGAAGCAGATCTCGGTAAGTGATATATTTATGCGCGTGAAGTGCGATTACCAGCCGTCAAATCACGACCCCCAAAGATGTTAATGGAGGGGGAGTCACAGGTGTAGTATTAATGTGGTGAAATTGTTTGTCGCCAGTGGGAATCGAACCAGGGTTCTCAGGATCCACAGGCCGACAAGATAACCACTGTGCCACCTACTCCATCAACGGGAATAATAGCTATTATAGCAAGTTGTATACTATACTTTATCTACGACTAATGTATTGCATAAAAGATTTTTAAATAATTATACCAAACTAAATAAGATTACGTTAACATAGCTTTTAGCTTTTATCTTTTTATGTAACTATGGTAAAGAAAAATGTCATTTGGAATATATATTTTTTGCATATTTTTTTTGGTTTATTTGGTTTACCATACCAGTCTTTATGCTGTTTTATGTAAACAGAAAAATTGATTCTGGTATAATAATTTTCTGATTGGTGCAGAAGAGAGAACAATGACTACTATTCCCTCGTTATTATTCACTCCTTGATTTATACATGATATTATGTCGCAAAAATCACATATTTAATATATGTATAATACATTAGCCGTAGATAAAATATTAATATGTGTAACAGTTCTTTTTTTGTTTGTTTTATATATTTATTTATACTACAGAAACTTAATTCCTATTACAGTACAGGATCCAGATTTCACCGAGCCGCATATATTTTAACTTGAGTGGAATATGAACTCGGGATCTTCGAATTCGATTACTGTAACGCTAACCACACCGCCGTACGTTCCATAATATAAAAATATTAATGTATGATAATTTTAAAATCTAATTTTCACAACTATTAAAGTATAGAAGACGTTGAATTTTCTACGACTTTTAAACGATATTTTTTCTTTCAAAATAACTGAGACATTTACGGTAGCGGAAATAGTATATTACGTACCATGACCTGTAAGCAACACTTTTTAGGTCAAGAATGTAGTTTAGGAAATCGAGACCCGAAGGGCGACCTTTCCTAAACATTTGCAACCTACAAAAAAATCACTTACAGTTCAATGTTAGTAAGCTATTTTTTACAATACTTGCACAAACAGAAGGAAGATAAAAATAGGTTTCAAAATTGATAGCTGTCAAATTGTAGTCAAGATACACAGAATCTTGATATGTAATATTTACTTACTAGTCACGGTGGACAGTAAGTAAATATTATAGTCCTGATATAACCATGGAAACCACTATGCAATAAAAGTTGCACTTACTGTGTTTCTATTTTGTCATTAATAGGTAACTTACAGTACAAGTAAAATAAGAATTTTTTTTTCTTTTTTTTCTTATTTTAAAGACTTAGTTCCACATCGCTATTGACAATTTGTCTTTGTTTAATTTATTCATTGATAATTTGTCTTTATATTATTTATACAGTACAATTATTGTAAAAAAACTTATTTTTCAATGTTTGTCGTCTTTTGACTTTTCTTTATTTATAATTAAGTAGGATTCATTAACTGGATCGTAATTAACAAATAGTTTAAACAGAGTTGAAGATATCAAATAATTTTTATATTATTAATTAATTTATCTCGTCTATTATGCAAATTTTCTGTAAAGAAATCAAATAACATACATGTCTCTACATAACAATCTTTTTATACGTTTTTTCAATAAAAGATCTGCAGAAACAAATTTTATGTCATCGTTTAAGATTGGAAAGTGGGTACGGATGTCTGTCTAGCTAATGAAATTTTACACTGGCACCCGCAACCGTGCTTCAACCATCAAACAGACATAAAACGAGCGGACTGGCCGTTTTATTTGTCGTTAAAATGTCGTCGAATGACTCCAATTGCCAGAAAAATTGTCCTGTTTTACAAAACTGTTTCTTTTCTCATTTTTTTAGATTTTGTTGATGATATATTTATCTTTGAAATATTTTACGCATTTATTAATATTTTCTACATTTAAATAAAACGTTGAATTGTTTTTTTTGAATACCTTTATTTATTTATTTGTTACTCTACACAACAGGAACATAATCTCAATTACAGTAGCATTTAGTGGAATCCGAACCATGATATTTTTTATACAAATTGGTGTTTTACCTCGGTTTTCTCCATTGAGCTGCGGTTGCTTGCAATACCTACTATAAATATATAATATTTAAAATAATTCAAACTAAATTCAACAGTACCTCAAATTTGTTTAAAATCGAACAAATTTTACGATTATTCAAAAATTTTTTTTTAACGATATTTTATATTTTTTTATTTAAATTTTCTAAAACATGAATGGTTATGATACATTTTAATATAGCGCTATATATGTCTGGCCTGCAAATGGCCGCCGTTAACATGCAGTGTTTGTATAAAATCCTTATTGCACATACATATTCTATCTCACAGTTACCCTAGGCAATGTTATCTCACGGGTTGTTAGGGTATTAATTTTGAACTACCATATTGGAATAGTGAAATCTGGATAAACTTATCAATAAAATATAAATTTCTCACTCGTATGAATTGCAACAGTCTCCTCCGGCTCTTGCTTTCATAGTCATACGAAATGAATACCATTCCATGCTTGTTGAACATTATACTATTCTTAGTTATAGCACAGATAAAATATATGGAGACGTCTAACTAAATATATTCAAGTGGCAGCGGTTTTTCTGAATGAAATTGGTAGTTCTGGACGAGTCTGTACAGCAGCGCTAATGTTGATTATTAGATCATGAAATACTTATTTATGTATCAAGGGTGAAAATAGGCGTTTCTGGCCCGGTTTGCGCCTCATGCTAATAACTGCTCAGTGTCAGAAACGCTAATTTCACTCGTGGTACATATATTATTTTATGCCCAACAAAATAACAGTTAATTATATGTTCAAAAGATTAAAATATGTAAATAGGTTATATGTTAAAATAACATTTTCTAGAATCAAATATCCACAATTAGCAAAAATTGTCATTTTATTTATGCATACGTGCGAATTATTTCTTTTTGGCCCATGGGCCAAAAAGAAGTTTTTAATCCCGATTTTTAGGGCTAAAACACATGCTTTTCGGCCCGGCTGTGTATAATAGTTATTTATGTATCAAGGGTGAAAACAGGCGTTTCTGGCCTGTGGCATGATTATTAGCACGAGACACAAAGCGCCGACGGTTAATAACATGTTCAGGGCCAGAAACGCTAATTTCACCCGTGGTACATACAATATTTTATGCGCTACAAAATAACATTTAATTATATGTTCAAAAGATTAAAATATGTACATAGGTTATATGTCAAAATGACATTTTGCAGAATCAAGTATTCACAATAAACAAAAAATGTCATTTTATTTATGTATCCATAGGAATTATTTCTTTTTGGCCCATGGGCCAAAAAGAAGTGTTTAAGGCTGCTTTTTAGGGCTAAAACACATGCATGTACGTACAATTAATTTTGAACTAATTCTTTATAAAATTAATTATGTATTGGGAATTATATTTCCTTCATTTTTAGTGCTATAATGTATTGTTAATGAATTAAATCGACATAATACAGACTCGTCCAGAACTATAAATGGTCGCAGTTATGCAAAAAGGACTTATCCTACAATGAGGAAAAAATTGAGCTTGGATTCCATTTAGGTTGCCAAATGCCCATTTTATGTGTTGCAAAATAGAACCAAGCTCCAGCTGTTATTTTGTAATAGAAAAATGGTATTGAGCCCAAATACAAACATAAAATGAATGTATGGGATTTTACAAAACAGAACCAGAGAGCTTGGTTCTTTTTTACAAATTTAGGAATTAGTGGTATGTGGGATGGTTCCTTTTAGTATCCAGTTTATTGACGGCTATGTTACTGAAATTAATTTACAGAAAAATAATAGTGGCCGAACTACTCACACATCCCTTTCTACAAAGGACCTCATTGTTCTCTGGCCAGATGGCAAAGCCATATCAGAACCAAAACTAAGCGACATCAAATCTGTTTTATATCTTATTCCAAACGATTGTCTTTCGTTTTATAATAAACTGTTTACTGATAAGGACGAAGTGGATGATAGTGACGGATTTTGTGCTAGAATGGGTTTTACTATATAAAATGAATAATATATTACAATTAGTTTGAATTCGTAATTTTTATTTAATTCGTTTATAAATATTGTTTTTTTATAGAATATAGTTTATTTTTCTAATAATGTATATGGAAACCAAGTTTACTTTTGTTTTTGTGCTTATTATTGTTTTTCACAAAATAGAACCATGTCATATTTTCATTTTTTTTTAATATACACTGATGAAAATCAAAAAATTTGTATGTATACAAAAATCCGTGATTTTTAGGCATTCAAATAACGTAACTGTAGAAACCTGGAAAATACGTTTAACTCTATAATTAGTCTATACGTTTTAAACTTTAAACGTAATTTACTCAAAACTCACTTATTGTGGTTTGGATCCTATTTGCATAACTACGGCCAAAAGTTATCGATAAAAACGCTGCCTTAATGCATGTATGTGTATATATTTGTCTGTGATTATATTTACAAACTTTCTTTCCTATTTTCACGTGTACATCACATGACTGATTTTTCATACTATTTTCATATGAACCAGTTAAGTATACTCCGAGAGAGTAAGGTGGCTTTATTTATAATAACTGAATTTAAAAGTGATTATTTCGACAAGTTATCAACAATTTAACCCAAACCTTCATCAAAATTCTCTACATATGCCGTCCAATTGAAATTCAAATTAAAATCATCATTATTCATTACACAATTCTCAAAACCCATAAACCGAATTCGTATTCCAAAACGTACCATATAATTTTCGGGCTTAAATTCATTCCGAACAAAATTACCGCATGCATAAATGATCCACCAGTGATCCAAGTATTTCGCCATTGTGTTAACGCGGTATGATGCTTGATATTTGATTGGGCTGCTGTGAAACGATCTTCTGTTATCGAAGATTCACTAATTGTCGCCGAAGGCTGGCCGGTGATACGATCTTATTTCGTAATCGTCTTAGCGATTGATCGAATGTGCGGGATATAGGTTTTCATGTTTTCGATATGAAACGACGCGTGATGTTTGGGATAGATAACTGGATTCTTACGTTCTGATAGACATGTGTTCTTTTATGTTAATGTTCCTGTTAAGAAATAAATAGATCATTAGAATTCTTCGTCAATTATGAAGTGAAATAATCGGGTATGGATTGATTTACTGGCTATAAAACATGACATATTAGAATGATTAGAAATGTAACATTCAAACCGACCACATGTCAAAAATACCAATTTATATTTAAATATTGATATATAAAAGATAAAAATTATTCAAAATACGAAATAATAAGAACGCCAGAGCAAAAACTATTAAATTAGCATCATCCTTTTTGCCTCCCGATAAAAATACTATTGGAAGGATGAATGGAAAAACATCTCATCCATATCATCAAAGATATTTAAAATATGCTAGTATTTTATGAATTGAACTTATTCATGTCTGTTCTGTCAAAAAAACTGCTAACATGATCTTTTGATAGTAACCATTGTTGATTGGAGATCCTAGCAATTTATGTTACAGAATTGGCCTCATTGACTTAAATATAAAACGGATAGTTACTAATTCATCGATTTCTAAAATTAATAATAAATATATAATTAACAGCATATCTAAGCAATTTTATTTATACAGTTATTTATAATTACCGGTAATTGTAAAATAAAATTACATATTGGTAATTTATTGATAAATTACTGCCAATATTAGAATTTTTTATTTAATACTATTGTGCAGTATATTTAATTTTTAAAAGATAAATGTTAATGTATTAGTATTAAAAAAACTAAATTTAGTCTGCAGTGTACAAGAACCAAAATATTAAAATTAATACTATAGCTTTAGTGTAGTCTCTAGCGAATAAATTCATTTTCCCATATCGCGTTTGCAAAGTGAGTTTTGTGCTACAAAGTTTAACTATGTACAACTGTTTTTGAGATTATATTTGATTGTAGTTGTTAAGTTGTCTAGTTCTAAACATGTCAAACATAATTCTTTCAGTTTAGCTGTCATATAAGCTCATATAAAATTATTGCATTTATTTTCTTATAATAATATAAAATAAATCTTTATTCAAAATTAAAGGTATAACTTAAATTTTGAAGTTTTCACATCCTAGATAATTATGAATTTATTCTCTAACCAAACTTAGAATGCCAAACTAAATTCATTAAAATGCTTGTTTCATATTTGCATCATAAACTTGTTTATTGGTCCTCAAAATCGGGCATAATTTAGCTATTTTAACCCTAGGGCGTATAAAGTTGCCAAAAAACAACTATTAAACAAATCAAAATCATTATTTATGGATGTAAGTCTAACAGCACAATAAATTCGTTTAGTTTTTCGTATAACTCTTTTGACTGCTGTGATACTAATTTTCTATGTACAGATTCAAATTCATCCAATATTTCATTGGAATAGATATTGATATCTGCCATTAATTAATTTTTTTTTCTTCGTAAACAATCAATGTAGCACCAACACTTACCTAAAATTAACAACACCAATAAATTAATGCGATAAGAAAAATAGTATGAAAATCACGTGTTGAAATGAACAATTGTAACCCTTAATTTCCAATAAACTACTCTTCTTTCTATTTTTTATATAACATCTAAGCAAAAACTTGATTTTGTAGCGTTTATTTAAAGTTGAGGAAAGAAAAGTTACTATCTAATATTGACATCATGAAAAAGCTGAATACAGCTGAATTTATTATCAATTCAACGTAAATTGTTAATAGACAGGCTTACGAATTGTAATAGATGGGCATATTAGTTCTACTAGTTACAAATTAATACAATGTCCGTTAACATAATAAAATGACATCGCAATTCTCCTAATTTGTATCATTTCCTGGACAAGTGTCCATACAATTCCCGGGCATAATTTCACATTTCGCGCCCGCATATCAGTCGGAAGTAAGAACCATCATGCACTTGCAACATGTATCAAGGCGGCTACGAACTGCGACGGACGGACAGAGCAAGTTTACGATCTGAAGCGGCGTGGACTCGTTCAGCGAAACAAACAATCAAAATAATTACCGATTGAACGCGGCCGGTGCTAGTGTACGGTGTATCTTACACTTTAACCACAAAGTAAGCATCGTGATCGCGAACGCGTTGGATTGCAGTGGTGCAGGGATCATTCCATGCAGAGTCGGACTTTGGGAAATGTCTATGCTTGCAGGATTGTGTTTAATTTCCAGGAAAAACATAACTTAATTTATATATCAGTTGTTTCTGATTCTTAGCTAATCTTTTGGTATATTTAAAGAAAAACCTGATATTAGCAGAGTAGAAACTGCAATTTGGAAAATTGAAAGAAGAAACATTTTGTAAAACTTTTAAGCTATCCAAAAATTATTTCAGGTTCAGATATCTACATTTCTCTTAAGATATTTCTTATATAAGTTACCGGCAGAGCATAGAATATGGGCAATGTATATTTCTTATATAAAGTGCAAAATTGTATTATTTATCACTTATTTTTTTATTAGAATGCATTTTTGGCGATGCTCACTTCGCTCACATTTCTATCAAACAATATGTATGCACGCCATTACGAGTATATTCGATTTTAACTCAAATGATTCCGAATTTTATACATTAATGGCAAGTTTTTAAATTATCGATTTATTCTCGTTTAATGTTAAAATAAATATATCATTACGCCTTCTACCCATTACTTGGTGTGGCACTCTGCCGTAGCAGATCGCGGTAGGTGTTATATTTTGCGTGTGAAGTGCAATTATCAACCGTCAAATCACGAACTCCAAGGATGTTAGTGGAGGGGAGGCCACAGGGGTAGTTTTAATATGGTGAAAATTATTTGTTGGCTGTGGGAATCGAACCCGGGTTCTCAAATCCGCAGACCGACTCGATACCACTACACCTAACATACCCCATTCTCGATTAAATAACTATGGTTACTCATTGTTGATTAACTTAATCGGAAATAAACAGATGATTGAAAAACTGGTTCTTATATATTGAATGTTTTCTTGCAATTGTGTGGAATTTACTTCCAATAACAAATGCATGATGAGGCTTCTTTCCTTTATAATTGTTTTAAATTTGTTAAAGGAATGGGTGTAAGTGAATTGAGATGATTTGAGAATGTTCGTCGAATGAAATATTAATAAAACAGGTGTATAGGAGCGAACGGATGGATGTGATTGAAGGTTTGTTGCGTGATGAAAGATTCTGTACGAGGGCAGGGTGAAAAGTCCCTGAAAAATTAAACAAGAAATGATTTATTTCCAAATAATACGATTTTGACAATCCTTCAAAATAGGCGTTTGTCTCAGCGATGACCTCATCGTTGGAGCCAAATCTCTTTCCGCCGAGCCATTTCTTCAAGTTTGGAAATAGATAAAAATCGCAGGGGGCAAATCTGGAGAATATGGTGGATGACGAACCAATTCGTAGCGCAATTCATGCAATTTTGCCATTGAGACTGTGCGCCGGTGCGTTGCCTGCAAATGCGGCACCCATCTGGCAGATTGCTTTCTCATATCCAAAAAATTATGCAAAATGTTCCGTACCCGTTCGGTTGAGATGCCCATAACCTCAGCAACCTCGTGCACTTTAACTCGCTGATCGTCCAATATCATACCATGGATTTTATCGACGATTTCTGGCGTTGTAACCTCAATTGGACGACCAGAACGTTCGGCGTTCTTTGTGGTCATACTACCACAACGAAAATCAGTAAACCACTTGTGAATCGTTCCAACCGATGGTGAGGAGTCCCCATAATGTTTAACAAGTGATGCTTTGGTTTGCGTAATGTTTTTCCACGCAAGAAATAATGTTTAATCAAGACGCGAAATTCACTTTTTTCCATGTTTTCAAAAATCTTCAAGGTTGCTTGCTTTCGATGGATGTCAAAACAGAACTGAATGACATATCAGTCTGAAAATTTTAATGCGTTCTAGTTAAAGATGGTACATCACAAATGTCACATGAGATTTGCGATTGTGGCGCCATCTGTTTTATTTTTCAGGGACTTTTCACCCTGCCCTCGTATGTAAGGAATAAATGGCAATATGGTTGAAGCGAAGATGGTGTGTCAGAATGAGAATGTTTGTTTGATGAATCTGATGAGTTGCTGTTCTGTGAATGTTTCAGGAGTTCGTGTTATATATGTATACGTTATAAGAATTGTAGTGAAAGATAAAAACATGATGAATATTAGTGAAATCAATGCAAGCCAGCACTGAACATCACTAAACACCTGTCGGACATTCCGACACCCGGGCGCTAATTTACCGACGCGACTGAGGGAACGGGTTTGCGTTTGTGAAAACCGTTGTAGTCGACGTCGAACAGTTACATACAGCGTGTCACTCCACGAACTCTATAAATCCGCAGTGCTAGACCGCTCCATGAGTTATGGGCCGCGGCCTGTATCATTACATCCGATTTGTAACGACAGGATAATTGTTTAATTGAAGCGCGAGTTATAAAACTGATCGCGTAGGCTGCGATCGGCTGCTGGATTTTGTAAGATGCGAAGGAAATGTGATGATGCCGGACTGATCTTAGAAATTAAGTGGAGTGTCAATGAATGTTGAGGAATTTTGTTCCAAAGCTGCTTCAGACTGGGATATGAATGTTAATCGAATGTTATTTAGTTTGATTTGAAAAATCTGTTAGATGGTTTCATGTTTTCATAGAGGTATAGTCTAATGAGAAAGTGTAAATTTAATCTAACATATTTTTCAAATCTGATGGATTGATATCAAATATATGTATGATCAAGTGTTTGTATTAATTGAATTATTAAAAATGTTTAATATATTATTTGTTTGGCTTTTCCGAAATTAACTATTTAAATTAAGAGTTAAACGACCGTCGTTTTAAAATGTCTCTCTCTTAATGGGTGAGGCCACTCTAGGCAAGGAAAAAAAGGGTAATTTTCTAGATTTTTTTTAACGAAATCTAAACGTGCTGCTTAAGAACTGTTTTTGGATCTTTATTTAGTGCTCTTTAAACTTTATTTCAAATTTTTTTTAAAGAAAATATTCAAAATTTTCGTCAGAAATTAAAAAAAATGGCGACTCCTCTCAGCGCGTAGGGCAAATCGGGCGAAAACATTCCGGGAACAGCAATGGACATGGAACAAAATCTCTGATGTATACTCTAAAAAACTACGGGCTGGATTTTGAAAATTTTGATTTTTAATAAAATGGCGCACCTTTGAAAAAAACTTCATTATTCGGGACTAAATTTCTGTATAAAATCGACCATAAAAAACGAATGAAGCACCATTAAAAAAAAGCTCCCGTAGTTTTTGAGTATTTTATATCTACAATAAGAAATAAAAAGATTCAACACGATCCATCAATTAGTATTTCAGATTTCTTTACGTCCGATTTTGAAAATATGATTTCGAAAAAATCGCGTTTAAAGTTTCGAGTCATATTTTTCATGGGGATATTGCCGCTGGGCAATAATTCCCCCCACCGCCTCTTAAACCCCCAAAAAAAATTACTTATTGTTTAATGTTAACAGACTGTAAATATGAAAATCAAATTAAAAAAAAAAATAAAAATTTTTCATAGAAATATTGTATTTACCTCTAATCTGCAATGCCTGCGCCATAAAATTGTCGCTTAGCGCGCGGCCTTTTTCCCCTCTGAAATACTTCCGCGCGGCATTTAAATTAATTGTCCCTTATTCCTAAGGGTTTAAACTATAATTTAAGCAAAAAAAATATGCATTTTTTGAAAATTCTAGAGTGGCCTTACCCCTTAACTTTATCTTTTAACCAGAAATTAAAATGTGGTGTATTTCTGTTTAATTTTTTTTGTGCAATTGTCGCAAAAGTTTATATTTCATTTACGTAAGCGATTGTATCCACGAAGTGCATGTTTTTTTACAATAATATTTTATCGCACATTGCGATAACAATATTCCTTAAAATAAGGTTACAGTTTCTTTGTTTACAGTACGCAAAATACACTTTTAAATGAAAAATAACACTACTTTATGTAGTTTTTTAATCTATATAACAAATGTCATAAAAGAAAACGAAGATCAATATTATCTACAATTTAACATAAATTTAGCAATTGTTTATTTAAATTACGGAGAAATCAAAAACTCTTAATTAAGAAGTACTTTACGCTCTACAGTTTTTTTTTACAGTTAAATGAACAAGAGAGTAGCATATTGCATAAAACAAATATTACATGTTAAATTTGTATGTTCACCCCTAACCGGTACCATACTGTACACAGGATGTTATATAAGTAAACGAACATAGTTTAATAGAATGTTATGATGACTGCCTAGAGCTGAAATCTGCAGTAATTCGATGTTTAATTCTTTTCATGTAGCAGCAGAAGTTTGAGGTGGACCAATGAAGATTAGTTCCAAATTAATTGAATAGAAGTTGTAAAATAAATAAATAAATATATCATCCCATTACTGGATGTGGCACTCTGTTGAAGCAGATCTCGGTAAGTGATATATTTTGCGCGTGAAGTGCGGTTACCAGTCGTCAAATCACGGCCCCCAAACATGTTAGTGGTGGAGGAGCCACAGGGATAGCTTTTTCAAATTATGAAAATTTGTCGCCTGTGGGAATCGAACCAGGGACCTCAGGATCCACAGGCCGACTTCATACCACTGAGCTAGCCATCCCATATAGAAGTTGTCTCTTCAAAAAAAAATTATTGTCGTCAGAAAGGAAAACTTATATAAGTAATTAGACTAACAAGTGAATAAAATAGATGAATACAAAATAATTCAGAGATAAATTCGGGTAAAAACAATGTGATCCGGTTTTATTTGAGAATAACTCTGTACCATCTTATTGAAGCATGATTATTTTGTAATAACTCTAAGCCACATACAAGTCTGCATAGGTACGAGTACTCTTGATTGGTGAGGTATTTGGCATTTTGATATTCAATAAACCGAACATAAAATTGTACGCCAATGTAAAAAATATTTCACATCAGTTATGACATTCAATAAATTTTTTCCATAAACACATTGATTTTTGTTTTCTTTCAAAATTTTAAACAATGACGTAATTGGTCAAATTTACTGTCTATGTGGTCAATTCTACCATCGGTTAAGCATTGTACACTTACTTAAATAACTCCTTGTATACTTCGTAATGTATGTTGATACTAAATTTAAATATATTAATTACGCAGTAAAAATATGTTCAAGACAAAACAATGAAATATATAACTAATAATTTCAACTATAAGACAGTCAATATTGTTGTAATATTCATGAACAAACTGATTGACGTAGGACGTGGTCCAAATGGAAAATAAAATACGTCTAATGATAATTGAATAGACTATACATTTCTGCTTTAACGAAAAAGACTAGCAGTGTTATTTAATAAAAGCACCTCAAACCTCCACCAAGATGCAAATTCGATTAGTTGATTTTAATTTGTTTACCGCAAGATAGTAAGCTCAACCACGAATACATATATTACCGACGTCAAAGCGAAAATCAATCAATAATTTTAGAAGATAATTTTTGTAATAAATCGTAGCATCCGCTACATTCAATTCTAATTTATTTGATGTCGTGAGTCAAAAATTGATTTCGGAAATCATTGAGGCATGTACGTGGATTATTTATGGCGTCTTGACTTGGATAATAGATATTAAACTTTCTGTGTACTAATTCGCATGAGGGAATAGATTAATCAGCCGTTCTAAAACTGTTCGCTCTATCATGATTTATCGCTTCATATCGCTCAACTGAGTCGTACGAATATCAGTTTATTATTACTTTTACTTATATCTAATCAATATTTTTATTTACATCATATTCTAGCGGATATATAGTTCAATATAATTTCTATATTAGTATTACAATAAATAAATAGTTTGTCACGCTTTATTGCAATTCAAATTTGAATATGCAGATCTAGCAGAGCTGGGAAATACTTAATTACTTAAGTACTTAAGTACCAATTTTTCGTATCTTCTAGTACTTAATACTTATACTGAAGTATATTTATTTTTGTGTTACTTAATACTTGAAATTTTTAAGTACTAAATTTTAGCTTGTATTTAAGACTTACATTTTTGGATAGTAAATGTAAAAAATATTGAAGTACTTTTCAAATAATTAAGTACGTCAATATTACTAAAATCACGAAAAGTACTGAAACATTGAAGTACTTTGAGTTTGCGGTTAATGCAGTTATTTTTATTGTGCTGTACTGTGACGTGAACGTGAGAAGCACAGACATGTATTTTTTTGTAGTTGTAATAATATATTACATATTACTTTATGAACTATGTACATTTTTATTTATGTACCTATACATTAGTACACTAGTACTACATATATTTGTTTATTTTTATATATAAGACTGATTTTTTTTGTAATTTCCGATTACATACTTTTTTTTATTTTTTAATCATGTTTTCAAAATGTATATTTAGAATATGTTGTTATTAAAATAAATAACAATAATAGAAAAACTATTTCATATGAATATACCCAATACTGGTACTTACAAAATACTTATTTTTAAATACCTTAGTCTAAAAAACTGGTACTTTACTTAAGTATTTTCAAGCTGTGCTTGAAGAAGTACTGCAAAACAAGTACTTACCATGGTTAGTCCTGGTACTTATACTTAAGTACTTTGATCCTGGTACTTGCCCAGCTCTGAGATCTAGTAATTTTTACTGTAAAAAGTGATTACCGTTTCTCAAATTTTTAACATAATAGTATTTTTAGAAGTACAACCTAACACCTAGAAGAACTCACAACTACAAATTTTGTAATTACGAATACATATATTTTTTCCGGCAATCATAGTGTAGCAAACAAAACCGAGATAAAACATGCGTCCTAAGCCATAGATCATGCGTTAAAACTTATATCCAGGGCCGGACTAGAGGAGAATGCAGATGGTGCGCCACATCCAGGCCCACAGTTAAAAAATTTAATGTCTTACAAAAGTCAATAAATTTTAAAACTGCAGAAACAAGGCAGAACGAACGAAATATCTCTTCTGTAAGTGAATAAAAATAAATTGTCTTCCAAGTTGGATGTATGCCATTTTGGAATGGGACCCTGGAAATAAGACTGAGTTAGACCACGGTCATCATGGATTAAGGAAGTAAAAGAGAACCAAAACACTGCGGGAATAACGAAATAGAAAGAAAAATCAATCGATAGGAATAAATGGAGAAATTTAATTAAGAAAATATGAAGAAAGTAAAAGGGACTGATCCACCCTAAAGAAAGGATCTTGAGAGCTACTATGTAGCGGCGTAACCCCATTAGGGGTGTTAAGTCATTATGTATGTAAGTTGGAACTCAAATGAAAAATACTTTTAAATACGAATGAACAAATATGTAAAATAATTAAATTTGAAAAAATCAACTTGCCTCCGCCAGGATTTGAACACAGACCTTCCACTAGGGCCGCGAACGTCCTACGAATTACACCACAGAGGTGTGTCTAATTGCTGGCACTGACAAGCGATTTTTTCTATGTGTCGATTGTTCGTAAATATCAAATGTGCGAATGGGTTTTTTCGACAATGCAAATGATATACAAACGGATTGATACGATTGAAGAACTTCAAATAATAATTATAGTTGTTTTTGTTTAATTGAACGCATTTGTTATTTACAATTACAATTAAACAAAAACAATTATCTTTATGATTTGATTAACTTCAATCGTGTCAATCCGTTTGTATATCATTTGCATTGTCGAAAAAACCCATTCGCACATTTGATATTTACGAACAATCGACACATAGAAAAAATCGCTTGTCAGTGCCAGCAATTAGACACACCTCTGTGGTCTAATTGGTAGGATGTTCGCGGCCCAAGTGGAAGGTCCGGGTTCAAATCCTGGCGGAGGCAAGTTGATTTTTTCAAATTTATTTAACATTCAACGCATTTGTTATTAACAATTACAATTAAACAAATATGTAAAATAATCACTCCATTACAAATATTCCCAGTGCAGTTCCTAAACATTGCATGTAAAGATACGGTACTCTACGAAACGATGGAGGTACGACACCGCGACATACGAGGTACGAGAGCGCACTATCGGGCTCGTAAACTGCCAACTACCACGTAATGCTCTTTGCACCAACAAGCCAACACGCCGGACACATGTCCAAGCTGATACCGGCCGAGTTATTGGCTGACAACAGGATAATCGCTCTGCGACCCAGCCATGGTGGTCGGACCCATGATAAATAAATAAATACACATTAACCATTCATTTAAATGATTATAAGATAGGAATTTAGATTTTATTATCGAGATTTTCATTGATAAATGTTAGTTCAATATAGTTACACAAATTAGTTATAAATAGTTCCATATAGTTATACCAAATTTGGTAAATTTTTCTACATACCTTCAGTGCTTCAATGCTTTTAATAAACAGATATTGGTTATTTTCTTTTTATGCAGCTGTTAAAAAAGATAACATTTACGTATACAATTCTGTGGTATGAAGTCGGCCTGTGGATCCTGAGAACCCTGGTTCGATGCCCACAGGCGAGAAACAATTTTCATAATTTCAAAAGCTACTCCTGTGGCTCTTTCACCACTAACATCTTTGGGGACCGTGATTTGAAGACTGGTAACCGCACTTCACGCGCAAAATATATCACTTACCGAGATCTGCTTCGGCAGAGTGCCACACCCAGTACTGGGTAGAAGGCGTGATATATATATATATATGTATATATATATTTTTTGTTTGTTTTTTTTTTGTTACTATATTACTTCTTATTTTATGTTGATTTTAGCGATAGCATCTAAAACAGTTTTCCTACAACAGTCTGATTTCTTTGTTATTATGCAACTATTATTGCTTTGGTTACGGATGGAAAGGAGACAAATACAGACCAAGTGCGTTTCGTGTACGCAACTGTCAAAATTAGATTTAACTGACAGCGATTTAAATTTCACGGCTTCATATGGAACTTCAAATTTTTGCCAGAGACTAAACAAAAGCTGCGTTCTGCTTTCGCTTATGAAATAAAAAGATACGGCGAGCAAAATACTCTTAAATATGCAGTGGTATATTTTGACGTTTTAGAAGTTTCGGAAGTATCAGCAGCAGGTTGATTGTCATTGCCAAGAATAGATCTAACATAGCTTAACCTGGGGCTGCAATTATATACATAATAAAGTAGAAATACTCAATGTAGTATTCAAATCTAGACGATTTTTAAGAAATTATCTTGAAATTATTGAAATATTTCTAAATAACGTGGAACAATGAAGCAATCAACAAACAAACCATAGGGACGGCATATAATATTGTTCTCGTGTAATATCTTTAAAATTGTATAAATCCTGATAACATTTTAGCGATTTTCTAAATTATCAGTCGTTGAGAAAATGTTTATAACACGTGTCGAAAAATGTTACGTGCACGTGCAAATTTCCGTACTCGGCAAGCCTCGTACGTTAAACTCTGCACTTTCACGTAACAATCCTTGCCCGGCACTTTTTATAAAAATAACTATTTATTGCTAAAATATCAAATATTTGTTGCAAATAAATTTTAAACATATAAATCGATTTTTATGGAGTGGCTAGCTCAGTGGTATGAAGTCGGCCTATGGATCCTGAGAACCCTGGTTCGATTCCCACAGGCGACAAACAATTTTCATAATTTCAAAAGCTACCCCTGTGGCTCCTCCACCACTAACATCTTTGGGGGCCGTGATGACGGCTGGTAACCGCACTTCACGCGCAAAATATAACACTTACCGAGATCTGCTTCGGCAGAGTGCCACACCCAGTAATGGGTAGAAGCCGTGATGATATATTTATTTTTAATTTGTAAATCGATTTTTAAATTTAAATTTATAATAAATTTCACATATTTTGGCCGTAGTCTGTATTTAAATTTAACCAGACAAAAAAAACTGTAATTTCCATTTTTATTGCTAATAGAAAAATCTTTAAAGGGCGTTAGAAATTGGTAGAGTTATACAATATTTTATCTACGACCAAAAACAAGCAAAAATATCCAAATTAAAGACTTACTAATTCTACTAAATAGGTTTTAACGTCATCGCATGATAAAACTTTGTTTCTACGTTTCGTTTGCATGCGAAAAGTGCTTATTTGCTGTATTCAAGTGTCATCAGAATTACATTATTGTTTTTAATTGTCATAAATATGAAAAATGACAGTGAGACAATGAATCCGCAACCATTTTGGATACAAATAAATAAAATAAATATATCATCACACCTTTTATCCATTACTGGGTGTGGCACTCTGCCGAAGCAGATCTCGGTAAGTGATATATTTTGCGCGTGAAGTGCGGTTACCAGTCGTCAAATCACGGCCCCCAAATATGTTAGTGCTGAAGGAGCCACAGGGGTAGTTTTTGAAATTATGAAAATTGTTTGTTGCCTGCGGGAATCGAACCAGGGTTCTCAGGATCCACAGGCCGACTTCATACCACTGAGCTAAAAAAAAAGATCTGAAAATAAAATAATTTCTTGTAGTGTAAAATACTAAATTCTTATAGGAAAAATCATATGTGCTATACGTGTTGAAAGGCCATTAGAAAATGTGTGTGAAAGGAATATTCGTTTGCGTTCGTATTTCATCTTACATACACGCTTTTCAATGATACTCTTTCAACACTGATATTACAATATACTATTATTGCATGCCATGCGATAAGCAACCATTTTTTTGCATTGAAAATTAGTATGAAATAACTGACTTTTCGCACAATAATTTTTACTTCCTGTGCCTAATGAAATATTTTACAAAAGATTTAAGCAATGTGTCCAGGTTATAAAAAAGTGGATGCCACAGGTTGGGCGTCACTGGTATGGAGGTCGGTGAAGTTCAGTCGCCCGGTGTAAAGATGACCGTGCAGAGCCTTCTAAGATCAACAACCATTTATTTATAACATTCGATAGATACGTTCACAGGTTATTTATGCAATTTCGTGTAATTTATTGTCCACCGCTAATAGTGAATGCATTTCGTGAGCAGCCGCCCGCCCCGCTGCCCGATTACCCCCCGCCATGTCCGCAGCCGACTCGGATCGGTTTGAGGATGATTGTATTAATTTATATTATTAACCGTTTATCGGATTGCAATTTTACACGATTTTTAAACGATTCTAATTTTCTGCAATTTGATGGGATCGTGTTGGGACAAATATGGCGGTACCTTACGTATTTCTACTTTCTAAATTACATGCTTGTCTGAAATGATTTTAGTTTAATCGGCTAAATTGTATTGGATTAGATTCTACCTTGTTTATGACTTGAAAATACTTGTTACGAGTACTTTTATGAGCGCCATTTCATTTAAGATGATACTATAGGAGGATTCGCAAAAAGGTGCCTATAAAACTTGAAAATTAAAATTACATATTTTATTATTTTTCACAAATATTTTCACTAATTGAAATAACTAGCACACAAATATAACTACGCTATAAAAAAAATTGCTAATGATTTGCTTATAAGTCAGTTGAGAGATGACGAATTTAGTACCGTTGAGAGCATCTTCATATCTTGTTTAATTTTTAATTCCGGTAAACTTGAAATATGCCCAAATTTTGAATTTCCCGAGGCTATATCTCAAAAATTAAATGAGATATACGCTGAACGGCATTGAACTCCTCGTGCTTTATTATGGTACTTGTGTGACTGTGGCGCCATCGGTTATCGAGTTATCGCTCAAAAAAATTTAAAAATTGAATAAAATAAGTGATTTATACCTATTATGATTTGAATATCATGAATTGTTAACAGGTTGTTGGTCTAGTGAATTTTAAAATACTGTACCACCGTGTGGTGTTGCCATTATAAATTAGGATTCTTAATTTTTCGTTAAAAACAAGGATTTGCATGGCTATATATCCATTACTAACGATAAAAAACTTTCTCTTTCTGATACAATATACATGGATAGTTCTAGAACATCATACTAGTTTTTCAAATGAAACTGCAAAACTTTAGAAGTACACAAACCAAATATGTGTGTTTCTGAGTGTTGATCGCCATAAGCCCCGTATATGAGAACTCAACTTTACAAGCGAATATATTTGTTCACACACGATGAATGTGTTTCATATTTTAACAGGATGCGTATGACTATCCAATGTTTTCGTGCGCCAAATATAATTCAGATCTGCAAAAAAAATTTTCACGCTAGTACTACCTTAAACAAGCTTTCAGTAATTTTTATATTTTACAAAATGTAACTAAAATTTTCTCATAACATCTCAAAAACTAGAAAAACTAGAAGACATATGTATTTTGGAATTTTACCGTTGAATTCAGCAGGTCAAAATACATATGTCTGTAAAATTTAGTATTTAGTAACTGTACAAGAAATAATTATAGAGAAAACAGTCTAAAATAGGCTTAAAATGAAATACTTGACTATCAATACTTAAGAACTTTTATCTCATATCTACTTGCCCAGCTCTGCTTTAGATACAATTAGAGAACTCTTGTTTAAGAATGCACTACAACCACAACCACCTTCAGCAAAATTTTTAATTGCATAAATATTCCCAAACCTACAAGAGCAAAACAATCCCAGATCGAGTAAAGTAAGTCGTCTAAGATAACAATCTGGACATTGCTAACAAGGCAGCGTGTAGCGCCGATAATACAGATTCCGCCATCGCCATCCGCAATCGGACCCACACAAACCTATCTCCGTCGATAATCAGCCGAGGAGCGCAGCGCGAAACCATATGTCTCATTAGCTCACACTCATTTACATATAATAGCGTAAACCGCGGCCGAGCCATATACGGAGCACCCGGTATCGTGCGCGACTGTGGCATGCTGCTGTTGTCTCTTTCTGACGTCTACTAACTGCATGGCATTGTCTTGCTCGCCCGTGCAGAGTTGTATTAACATAATTTAATTAAAATCAACTGGTCATCTGATGTAAGATCTTTTGTAGGGTTTTGTTTATTTTGAGCATAGGCTAAAATGTGCGATGCTACAGGAGTCGGTTAGGAACTCGTTCAACAACTATATAATTATTTTGTTTTTTTAACAGTGAATAGGGTCATATTTTCAAATAAACAGCGAAATTTTATTCTTATATTTGATAAGGACACATTACCTTAAAATATATCAAAGAAATTTAACAAACTTTTTTTCACGTTTTTGCGATCCAGTCAGAACGTAAAATTTTCTTGCCTCAATTGACAGAACAAAGTGATACTTTTCATTCTTTTCACGAGACGGAAAGTAAAGCCAAACCCATGATGACAACTAGAAAACAACGGTATAATTCTACCTTAGTGATATCCAGGTGATAACTGTTAAGGGAATAACTCTTGTCTAAAATTTCTAATTTCTTTTTGAAAATTTTACTTTCTGATATGTCTCATATATCTCATGAAGAAAGTGTAATTTTTTCGTCAAGTGCTTTATATAAAACTACACTTTCGGAACGAAATGTTCCACTTTCTCATATACTTCAGAAAAATAGTTTTTCATAGCCAATAGTATTATTAAATAAATGTAATAGATGATAATAAAATAAATTGTGATTAAAAAAAATAATAATAAGTGCAGAATTACTCACATATTGTAGACGAATTGCATATGCAGTAATGAATCACTTTCGCTGTGCATTCTGTGAAATAAATAAAAAACATTAAATTTATGTACAAATAAGAACTAAATGTTTTTAAAATTTCTATTAAATTTATCTAATGTACTAAAAATATTTAGTATATTTATAAGTAATCATCTCAGTAAAATTTTATTCCATTTAAATGATTCATCTTAAATTACAAAAATCATGCTCGCCATTATGTTCCTTATATAGGTATAATAGTTATTTGTCCCCAGGGGTGAAAGTATATTTATTTTCTTACCGGTATGCTACTTTGAAAGAGATAAGGAGGGTGAGGGAGGGGTCTATACTAAGAGGAAAAAAATAGTTTTATATTTTATATATAGAGTTGGGCAAAGTAATTTACAACTCTGATGCTGGGTTGCAAGAAAAAAATAAAGAGCTCTTTAGTTAAAGAATTGTTTATCTAGCAACAGCATCAATAGCGATTTTCTGAAATTTATTGAACCGTTAGTTACTAATGAACCGATAAAACTTTCATGCAACCCAGCATGACAGGAATATGTTAGCAGGTCGATACATTCAGTGCCAATAGTTGGTTTAACAAAAAAAGACGGATTATTTGAATTTATGAAATAATAAGACTGTATGTACTTCTTTCCATTTATAAAAATATTATGTCAAAAGAATAATAATTATGTTGGACTAATAATAAATAAATATATTATTAATACATTTGAATAAATGCGTATATCGTACATGGTGCGGCGCGGCGGTCTGTTTTCACTGAGACTGTATATTTCACTTTCGCGCTAAAGTGGAGTCACGCCATTCGTTATATATCTGAATGGGTGGAATTAAAGCGCATTGCAGCCATGGTTTTACTTTGGTTTGTCGCATTCTATATGCAATACTTATTTTAATAATATTAAAAAATGTAGTATATTTATAATATTTACTATTTCTGCGCTGTAATAATTATCATTTTTTCATTTCTTGTCATTCCATCTCACGATATGCCTGGGAATTAAATATTGTAGTCGGAGGAGCAGTAGTTGAAATAAATATTAATTGTGAAATTTGCGAAATTGTAAGTACAACCTCGGAATTGAGCTCGCTCGGTGTACATGTTAACATTACCAAGAATTTAAAATTTGTGTTGTCGCACAGAAGTGAAGAAAGTAATTTGAAATTTGATTTTTTTTTAAATATAAAAATTATGTAGTGTTAAATGCAGCGTTATTAATTATAAGTATCGTTTAAATTAAACTTATCAGTAAAATTTTCTTACCGGTATCCCGTAACGGCTCTCTCTTACCGGTACGGCGTACCGGACCGTACTTCACCACTATTTTTCACCCACTTGAATATGTAATAAATAATTAATTATTTTTTGTTCAAAAAGTTCGCAATTGTACATTTGTTTCATTTTAATATAAATAGATCAGTGGAATTTGATAGATATGTGGATTAAAAAATCGTTATTACTCGTCCCAAAATCTTGAATTTGTTGTCAAAACAACAAATAACTATAATCTTAAACATATTTTTTTTGACATTTTTACTTGTGTCTGTTATGGATAGCCTATACATTTAACATTAAGAAAATTGTAATTTCAAGAAAAAAAATATGATTTTAAGAAAAAACTCTTGTAGCCCTTTCCGGTTTCAAATTAAAATTATGAGAAATATTTGTCAAAAATATATTTAATTTTTCTTTATAAACTTATGCCTATCTCAGTTAATTGAGTGAAAAACCAATTTAATCAATTCAAACATCAAACTAGCCAAGTCCAATCCATTGTAAAGTTCAATCCTTGCTCTTCCAACCGCAGACATCCAAACATTCTCAAGTTTACACATCAACTAAACCGATTAAATACCAATAAATGTTCGGAACAGAGCAACGACACACAACAATGTACATACATGAGCGTGTAGTGTAGCCCAAGGAAGGAATCGGCAAGTTTGGGTCGGAGCTTGCGTCACTGCCGTGTCAGTGGTGTGCAAGGGGGTAAGCTTTCCTAAGTAAGCGCCCGGGGGCAGCGAGTTAAGAGCAACAACGCGTCCCATAGGGCCGGGATTCCGTAAGCTAAACAAGCCTCAAGCAGTACGATTCTGCTACTCTAAAGTCGGCCAGATCTATTATCAGCCAGGATATACATACACATCTTGGTGGCAACTTATCTGTGCCACTGCAAGGAGTTATTATAGAATCCCCCTACACATTACAAGATTAATTTCTTTTCGGTCCAATAATTCAATTAATTCAAAGCTGGGAACAGCAATGTTATGTTAAGTAAACTCCGTATCGTGAAGCTTACGGTAACTAGTTTTGGTGTTAGCGCCTCCAGTTTGGTGATGGTTTCACTCACATGATGAGTTGTGTGTTTGTGTTGGTTCGCAGGATTTCAGAGGATTCTTATCAGGATGATTTCTGATTGACAATTAAAGGATTAAGTCATTTCTATTTTTCTATACCTTGCATTATTTATACATCAATTATAAAATATTGTCGATTGTAATCAAAAGTTTGGCAATAATTTCTGTGCTCGTGGGCACTGATTTAATTTTTTATATAATATATAATCAAATTAAAATCAGATTGATTCTTTAATTATATTTTTAAAATTTTACAATACATAATAAAATAGTTATTTACTTTACTAATACATAAGCTAGTATTTAGTCACAAGTCATCTTTAAATACTGAAAAATTAATTATTTTATTGAGTGTGTAAAGTGATTTTTCAGACGACCACTTATGAAAGTAACCATAACAACATCATAAACTACTACGGAAAGTTGAACCTAACATACACCTCGTATGTTAGTATAACGTACACTTCTAACATATCAAGTGAAGTTCCACTGATTGACAACAGATGGCGTTACAATGAATGAAAGTAATAAAATAAATGAAAAGAATTTGTATTATTATTTAAATTGAAGTTTTAACAGATTTTTCAACACATTTGCACAAATAAATCTTATTTTTTTAAATAAATAATTAATTATTTACTAATATTTTTACATTATTCAATATTTTGACATAATGGTTAGAACAGTTGTTATCACAATACCTAACCTCAAACGTCAAACGTCAACGCTTATCTACAAAAACACATCAGCTGTCAAAGTGCAACAACATTGCTCTTGTAGACTTTTTTTAGAAATATTTTGTGGTCGTCTGAAAAATAGTGTTCATAACTCGCTCGAAAGTGTGATAATTGTGCTCGTGTATTTAAATCACTCGGCGCTGCGTGCTTCGTTTTCAATTTGTACACTCGCACGTTATCTTACACTTTCGATGCTTGTTATGTAATATACTATTAACCACTCGTTGCTGGACAAGCCGTGGCTAATGAAATCTTGTTATTAAACAGTCATTTTACAAACAGAAAATAACTAGCTAAAAGACAATTTTACATATCATCGTAGATAATAGTGTTAAGGGCAATAAGTCCTTTCTACCTGTTCAGGATGATTTTGGAAATCGATACGAAGTCGAGATCTTCAATACATCCGATACCGACAGGAAATTCACTGACCAAAAAGCTTATTATGTTTTTTGCACGATCGGCAATAAAGAACTTAAAATTTTGAAATTATTTTAATATTTTATATTTATAACTTTTCTTTGAATAATTTTTCTCTACAATTAATTAGGATATTTTAGGCAGGATGAAACTGATTTCCTATGTTAAACGCCTATGGTCCGCTTTTTGATTTACACCCTGTATATGTTTTTATACTGAGAATATATTTATCAGAGACCTTCTTGTTCAAAGACTTTAATCTCTAATAAGTTACTTATATTCTATAATAAGAAAAATCCGTACAAATTTTGCTCCAAAATTCCGATTTGTTTATAATCTTTACATTCTTGATACTGTAAACGGAAAATATATAGGAATCGTTTCCAATAGTTAATGATAGACACAATAATCAATAAATTGAACTAAATTGAATTAGAAAATATATATATATATTTTTCGGGTATATTTCAAGAAGATTGATGATTGAAAATTTACAAACCGATTCTCGAAAAAGATTTAGCTAATCCTGAATTTTAGTCCGAATTTAAAAACTTAATCTAAACCATTTTCCGAAATCCAAATGGTAACAAGATTGTATTAGAGCTTTTTTTTGAGAATATATTAAGCTTAATATGATTCATTCAGGATTAACAATTTTTTTTTTTATGTTTGGAGATTAGGGACTAGTGCTATTTTGTTTACAAACGTTCGGGTTATCATATGTTCAAATTTGGCAACGCTGATACTATTGCTGATTTTAATTGCTACCATCTTAATTTTAATAAGCGTATACAAGCAAATTATCAATAGTAGATTAAAACCTAATAAATTAATTACAAATAATTAGTATTCTGTCAAAAAATCTTCATTAAAAGCAACATTTTTGCATATTTAAGCGGGCTGTAATAATAGACCTCTGTTGTTCATTTCCGAACAACACCTTTGTAGGACGTGTGTAGTGCTCAGTCGGTACTCACTGCACATTTCTTCTTGCATGCTCAACAATTCACCAACTCATTACTAACCAATTAGTAACTACTTGGGTGTCCCGAGCATTATGCCGGTAGCACATATGTTAAGCGATCAATCAATGACTTTATCGAGCAATCTTATTAATTCCTCTGTGTATTTTTAGCCCGTATGTCCTTGGATAGAAGTCTTCGACATGTGAAAACAATTTAGTTACATGCGGTAATTATTACATGAACAACTATAGTTTTTAGTGATAAGCTCGTTGAGTGTTTTGCTGTATTATTTGATAATGCAGATAAAAACCCCTCCCACTGAAAAGGGAAATTTAAATACTTCAGAAGCATCTGGAAATTTCACTATTCCATTAATATTAGCTTTTAGTATCAAACATTTTTCATTTATCATTGTTTATTTATCATATAATTTATATGATATTTGAGTGATGTTATATTATTTTTGTATATGTGTACAAACATTTCATACTCTTATCATACATTGAAAATTGTTATTTTAGTGATTCGTTTACAGATATATCAGATATGCAGACAGTTTTATGAAAATGATATGTTGTTATAAAACGACCGACTTTTTAATCAACTTAGTTATCAGTCCATTGTTTGCGCGATAATTGTTATAACTTTTTTCAGATTGTACTTAATCAGTTTTATTAAAACTTACTTTTCTTCATAAGCAGCCAATCGATTTACTTCTTTGTGCTACTCTATACAAGAAGAATTTTTTTTCAATTAAAATTCAGGATCCGAACTTATTGAGCCCAAGTGTGATTGTTCATATCATTTTTAGTTTGAGTGGGATTCGAACTTGAGATATTCGAATTCGAATACCGTAATGCTAACTACGAGTACAACACCATACTGCAAGATTAATGAACAAGTAAGAGGTCGTGCATTCAAATCTCGTTGACTTCAACTTATTTAAAAATACGATTATTTGTGAATAGTTTGGATTCCACTGTAAGCAATTGGGATAAAGTTTCTGCTGTGCAGAGTAAGAAATATGTGTCATACTTTGATGTTACGATATTAAGATAAGGTTAATGTTACCATGAAAGAAAACATTATATGGGAATAAATCAATAAAAATAAGATCAAGACTATGACAAATGAAAATTACTATTACTTTTATGATGATTTTGTTCCAATTAATAGTTGCAAAAAATTAAATTGTGCATCTTAAGGCCAGTTTTTTCATCTTTGGAGAAATTTCTTCATAACTAACGGCTGAATAATTGAAAAAAATATCGCATTCAGTATAATTATTACTATTTGTTCCATGATATCGATTGGATATTTTTTTATTTATTCCGCTGATAGTAATTGGGAACTTTATCTGGAGATGGAAAAACCTGCCCTAAATCAATGTATACGAATACATTGTATTTCACTTGTTTCATTAGTGTTAAAATATGTATTTAAAAATGGGGTAATGGCAGAATCGTAGCAAGTCGGCCTGTGCATCCTAAGAACCCTGGTTCGATCCTCACAGCCGAAAAAACATTTTCACCAATTTAAAATTACCCCTATGGCTTCCCTTCCACTAACATCTTTGGGGATCGTGATTTGACGACTGGTAACCGCACTTTACGCGCATAAATATATCACTTAACGCGTACTGATGTTAACAAAACAAACGTGAATAGTTCTAACTTTCAACAAATATTGTGAAATCTGATTTTAATAGGTACTAAATAAGTAAAATGATGTGGACTGAATTAGAGGCGAAAATTAAAATTTTTATTTGAATAGATTTTATTCTCTTACAGGCAGATTCACAAAACGGATTAGCGCTAACACCGTTTTTAATATTATCTATAACTCTGTTTCAAATTAAAACAGATTAAAGAAATAAACTAAATTTGGTGCTAATTAACTCTCTTTTTAACTCAAGTTAAAATAAACTTGTTTCATACATTGAAAAGAGAGTAAAAAACGAAATAAAATATGGTGTTAGCACTAACCCGCTTTGTGAATCTGCCTGTAAAGTTTCATCAAGAAAGCAAGGATATCGAAAACACTTATTGCTCATATCAATTGCATATTTTTATTTGAAGATTTTTTTCTCTAAAATGATTATAAAAACTTTTAACTGTAAATAATATACAATTAAAGGTTTTATATAGTGAGGGAGAATAACACCTACAACACTAATGGCTGCAAGTGCACATCTACTGTTAATGTAAAATTTTATGAATTATTTGAAAAGTAAGATAAAATTACAATGACAGATGCAGGATGCTAACTTCACTCCGTATTTAATATGACAGTGATGAAAATGTTTTAAGACAGTTTGTCCACATGTGATTAAGATGACAGGAGTAGAACTACAGTTTAAATTTTAACAGCAATGTTTATTTTCCATAAGTAATTCATTAAAGTTTTTCTTAAACTAGATTTAAGAAATAAATGTGTCTGATAATATCGCTCCTACAAATAATGTTTCAATCTTTGTACAGCAAAGAATGAAATACTTAATAAGTAATATATTTAGTTCTGAGATAAAATAAAGTGTAAAAAAATATGTAAAAGTGTCTTTTTACTCAAGCTACTATTGGAAGTAATAGGTCTATAATAATACAGCAGTTTATGACAATGAACACTCGAATACAATTCCTACCTAATGGGAATTTAAAATAAGAGTGCGCTCATAGTGGCGAAAATTTAAACAAGTACTACTAACCCAATAAGTAAATACTTCAAAAATATATACAAATGAATGATAATAAAACTTATATTTGCAATAAAGAAGGTAATAAATGTATAATTAACTAGTAATATAATAAAAGAACTAATTTCTACTAAGAAAAACCTACCCTATTAAAAGAACCTATGAACTATATATTTAAATTTGGATCTAAAAGTTAAACGATAAATGAAACTAATATTAAAACCACTAACTAACAACAACACAACTATATTTTACATAAATTAATAAAAAATATGCTACTAGCAAACACATAATCGGCTGTATCATGTAACACATCGTTAATAATAAGCGACATCGATAACTTTTTTTAGCTTTGGCAACATCTGTTTCGTTTTGACGTTTGTCAAATTTTTATTCATATAAATACAACTTTGACAAACGTCAAGACAAAACCGGGGATGCCAAAGCTTGTAAAATTTATCGACGTCGCTTATTATTAAAGATATGTTACATGATACAGCCGAATAACAGAAAACAATAAAAAATACAAGTGACAGCAATGGTAAGCACTGAAAGTGTAGCTTTGTCTCAAGTTAGACATATCGTGATCACCGCCATCTCTTAGTAGTTGAATATTTCAATACTATTTAATAGGCGATAGAAATATTTTCAAATAAGTACATTGTAGATATTATTTGTCTTTTTAGAATATTTGTACTGCAGAAAGTATTCCTTTTACAGCTGGCATATATGTGGGTAATATAAATTATTCGTTATGTCTGTAATTTATGACAATTATAAAAAGATAATCTCACTTTGTACTTATATGAGCTTGTATTTTATATTTCAAGCCATTAGTTCCACTTCCATGTATTGATAAATTATTGCCTATATTTTCTTGAACAAATACCAAATAAATGGAAAGGAATCTGAACCCGCAGTTTTTTCACTAATGAAAACATTATAGGTAATCGCAGTTTAGAGTATAAAACTAAGATAAAAAATGTAAGAGACCGTGTATTAGAATTAAGTAACTTATATAAAGAAAAAAATACGATTGTGTCGGAATGGTTTGGATTCCACTATATGTTACTATAATTAGGATGAAGTCCTTATTGTGCCGAGCAACAATTAAATTATTAACTAATTAAATAGCTGAGATTCTATATACAAAATATACTAAAGAATTTCATATTTAAAAAAATTATTGAATTATTATATAAGCTTTTTAATATAAATGAAAGAAAAAAAATAAAAAAATTACAGATCAATTCTCAAAAGAGTTTTAGCTGGAATCTAGCTAATCTGGAATTCTGGATTTATCAAAATACGGTAAATCATATTCCCAAAAAACTTTAAATAAACTTAATTGTAATCTTCTTACCATTTAGTATTCGAAATGTGAATTGAATTAACTTTGTTTTATAAGATTGTGGCATAAAATTAGATCCAAAATTCGGGATTAGCTAGATTTTTTTTGAGAATCTGGCTGTTAAAGTTTGACAGAAGCTTTCTTCAGAACCATATACATCAACCTATATTTCATCAAATGGGACAGCACGAAACCTTAAAACATTCACAGAAAATCCACTCATCAAAATTTATCAAACAATCTTATCCTAGTATACCATCCTCATTTAAACCACATTCAAACTTCCAACCATACAAGTTCATTCATTCCTCACACTCGAAATCTTTCATTACGCAACAAACCTTCAATCACATCCATCCATTTTCTCCCATACACCTGTTTCATAATTCTTTCATTCGACATAAACTCCATATGCTCAAATCATCTCAACTTCTAACAACGAATCTAAGAAGTATAATAAAGGAAGAACTTGCATTAATAGTTAATATTTTCAGGAAAATAAAACAAATTCTTCTGAATTCTTGAATTTCTTCCTTAATATCAATTACAAGCGAAGATGACGTTTGCAATCTCATTCCGATTCATTATCAGCCACAATATGACTTTAAAAGTGTTCACTCCCAGTTTAACTTTAATAAGTATTTTAATTATTTTAAAATAAAATATTATATTGACTTGATAATGAATCGGAACGGGATTTGATGCGTCGTCTTCGTTTGTAATTTTTATTCAAGCCAAAAAATCCAAGATTTCAGGAGAATTTGTTTTGTTTTCCTCAAAATAATATCCCATTCGGCTTAAACAAAATTTTTCCAAATTATTTATAGCTGGATAACTAATTTTGAATTAAGCGTTGTAATTATTTTTTTAAAGAAATTAGTTTTGACAGAAATGAGTAGTTGACAATAATAAAAAATGGTTCTTCAAAAACTTATGTTGTCTACAAAAATGTATAATTGCATAATATGTAAGTAACAATTTCTTTAAGCAAATAAAAAAGTTCACAGTATATCAAGCTTTCTCATTAACGTAATTGTTTTGCTACATAATTAGTGATAGCATCTTTAAAATTGTAACTTCCTTAGTGTAAGTACGATATGGAATCCCAAGAAAGCTGAAAGTTTATCATTAATTAATTGATTTAGTAAAGTAACATGTAGCATTTTAGAAACATTGTAAGTTAAATGGCTTACTAATGATTGTGAAACGTCTGTAATGTGTGAATAATGTATGTGTTGTTTCGGAATAATATCCGTAATTTAATATATTTGTCTAAAGTTCAACCAGCGTGAAACAGCAAGAACCGTTCGTTGCGAACCCCCTCTATAATAGGCATAAACAATTCATAGACTAGAATCTTGAGCACTTACTCAGTATGCATGCAATATGAAAATTTATTAAAACAACCAAATGTTATTCCATGCTACACGGTTCATTTCGAAACCACCCCGTTTTCGTCGAGGTTTTATCCTACTTAATTCCATCTCTTTCTAACAAGCGTACCTCTCAATAGCATTGTCTCCCTCGCAAACTTACATATGCAAATTGCTACGTGTAACTTGCGTTTGTTCAACTCGTAAAGTAAAACGCGTTCGCGGTTATAATGCGGTTTTATTTTCTTGTGTTGGCACCCCTGGCCCTGTCGTTACGTGTCAAATAAAGTTTTGTTATTGTGTATCTCTGCAGGCGCGCCTAAATAAACTCATCATTTTTCCAGGCGAATGGCGATGGAATGAAAATGCTCGTCGCTTGTTTATCTTAGTTATTTCCTTGTTTATTGTTATCCTAACTTTTTTTCTACGAAATTTAACTGAAATATTTTCCTAGTAACGTTTAGTTGTTAATGAAAGTGGGTGAAATTTATTTACATAAGCAATAACACTGTAGAAAATCAAATTACTAAATTTATTTATTTCTCGTTTCGTCATCTGGAACGCTTTATATCAACCGGTACTTTCAGGAAGATGTGTACCACTTTCTTCACTTGATATACAAATACTTAATTATTGAAATGATTTCCCGAGATTGAAAATTAGAAAACTATATTATACATTATGTTAACAAGAATATTCAGTTAAGTTTAGAATCTGATTTCCACGGTATTCCAGTTAATGTTGACAGAGGCAGGATAGTACCTGTCATAGCAGTTGTGATTTATATCGAAATAATTACATTTCTGGTGTAGAGACGGGTCGGATTGAGTACAGGGGTTTGCTTCTGTAGATGACGTAGATGATGAAGTAAGTAGAATGATATTTTATCAGTTACCAGCTAATGATACAAGATTGACTCATCTCTTTAGTGGAATTGTGAACGCTGCCACCAAAACGTTCTTAGAATTAAATATGTTGATAGCTCAGTTGCAACACATCGGACTGTGGTTCAATTTCAGTAGCTCTTTATTCCACATTCAAATTACTCCTGTGATCCTCCCATCACTAACATCTTTGCGTGCCGTGATTTGACGGCTGGTAACCGCACTTCACGTGCATAAATATATTATTTACCGAAATTTGCTACAACAAAGTGCCACCCGCAATAAAGGATAAAAAGCGTGATGATATATTTATATTGATTTATTTTATTTATTAACAGTTTTCATTATTCTGAAGATTATTTTTTGACGTTTCTCAAAACCAATGAAATGTTTCATTGTATGACACGTGTCTGCGTTTTAACCAATCCTGTCATTATTATACTGAGAATTAAGCTCTTGTGATTATTCCCGGGAATTATCTCTGTAGATGCTTTCTTTTTTGTGACAAATAATAGGTAGTTGTCAAATAATTATTTAAACTGTTAACTTGTCAAGTAAAATGTGTAAAGAAAATCGATTTAGTTGTATTTTAGATACAGAAATACACCAACAAATTTTGGAAACAAGTTCCAAGAATACATTAATAAGTAATCAATCGATATGAATCCAGTTCAAAATCTTTTAAGTTGGATGAATCGACCTCAACAGCTAAGTCAAATAATAATCTAATTAAATATAACTCGAGAGGTGAATAAATTAGAAAATAATTCTCCAGTATCTTTCTCAAACTTGTTGCCATTTGGCAATAGCCACTCAAGCCCTACGGGCTTTCATGACTATTGCCTGGCAACAAGTTTTCTAAAGCTCTGTCAAATTATTTTCAATTTATTCTCACTCTCTTGTTATAGTATTACTGAAAATTTAATGATAACGCTTAAACTATTAGACATTATTTTTTTGTTTCGGTATTTGTACGATTAGTAGTGTGCAGCTTTAAAAATAATATCAAGTCATTAGGTATGGCCCTATATTTTCGTTTCCTAGTGTTGTGCGTGGAAGTTATATTCCCTGAAGCTCTTACTGCTTTTATCGCGCGAATTTTAGGTCAATAAATCCGAGCATCTTTTGTCACAAGTTCAAAAACAAAAACACCATTGTATCAGCATGTCTCTAACGCAGAACGCCGGCATTCGATGAAAAATAAAAGCGTCAAAGCAAGAGTCGACAACAAGCACCACTGGCGTCGCAGGCGGCCAGGCCACGCGGCATTCGCGCGTATAGGATTACCCACTTAGCATTTCGCGCCGTCAGTTGTTTTCCCCTCATCGCCCCTCGTGAGAATAATATTTTTCTTCCATCGACTTTTCCCAGACACGGAAATGGAATCTTATATCCGGCCATTTAGAACAATGTATACGGATGGGCGAAATCAACGGGAATAAATAGCTGGATGATTGTATACCTGTGTAAATTTCATTTTAATGGAATAATCATTTGTGCAAATATTTGAATGTTTTTTGATATTGAAATGCGAATACAGTTTCTTATTATGGATGTTGTCTTTACACAAGTACAGACCCTTCCAAGGATACATATATAATATTAAAAATTATTATACAAAAGAGACAAAAAATATATATTGTTCCGTTTAAAAAAAATCCCGGTGGTGAGAATATGATATTTTTTTCAATTAATATTTACAATTAAATAGATTTTTTCACTAATCTTCTTATTAGTAATTTTTAAAGAAAGTTTACGTATCTGCGTGTAAAAGATTTGTAGCAATTCATAATAATGAAGTAAAAATATTGGTACAAGTAGAACTCGTATTTTTAAATATGATATGAGATCGAGGTTGCAAACCGTAGCTAATCTAGAATTTAAATTTAAGAAATGCGTCTTTGGGAGGACAGTTTTTCGCAAAGTTTCCAACTTGCGTAATCAGCACTTTCATTTTCTGCGTTCCGCTTTCCATTAAACATTTCTTCTACATTTTTAACTAGACAAAATTTCCCCAAAATGCGCAAAACGAAGTTAAATTTTTAATCGTGTTAAGAAAACTTGAAAACTGATATCACTCATTAAAAAAAAGTTGGCAACTACTGTTTCAAACGTTATAAAAAATTCAACAAAAAATTCGTTCTTCCGCAGGTTACTTGCGGCAAGACTCGTTCATTTCGCTTTAGTGTTATGGAAACCATATTGCAACATTTCCTTTCGTGCGATATTCGACTTTACAGTGAGTTGATATAGGGGTAGGTGGTTATAGCTGTAAAAAGTTGGGGATCCAGATTAGGTATTGTTCTCAGGTTCAGGGCGATAAGACTCGTCGGGGTGAATAAAAAATCAGCTTATTGCTAATATCTGGTCCCGCAATTATAGAGGACTTCCGGAAACATACTGCGCCACCCCCCATCCTCGGGGTTATTTTCTTTAGTGCGGGACGGAGCGACGAAAGACGCGCATTGGAAATAACGAGTATTGTGTTTATGAGTTATGGAGATGGCTTGTACACCCTGGGAAATTGGAGTGTGAATATTAATGAAGGAAATTAAATTATTGTCACAAGATAATTTTGTCTTGGTTATTGAATAACTAGAATTTTTAATGCATTTTAAATTTTGCTGCAACTTAAATTAAAATCATTTTAAAATTTATGTCTCGTGTGACACGGAACGAAACAACTTCTTGGAAAATAAGTAAAAAGTATTTTTATATTTAGGGAAAAAATCACATGTACGTATATATATATATATATATATTTATGGGGTGGCTAGCTCAGTGGTATGAAGTCGACCTGTGGATCCTAAGAACCCTGGTTAGATTCCCACAGACGACAAATCATTTTCATAATTTCAAAAGCTACCTATCTTTGGAGGCCGTGATTTGACGACTGGTAACCGCACTTCACGCGCAAAATATATCACTTTCCGAGATCTGCTTCGGCAGAGTGCCACACCCAGTAATGGGTAGAAGGCGTGATGATATATTTATTTATTTTTTATTTCAAAAGCTACCCTTGTGGTTCCCCCTCCACTAACATCTTTGAGGGCCGTGATGTAACGGCTGGTAGCCGCACTTCACGCGCAAAATATATCACTTACCGAGATCTGCTTCGGCAGAGTGCCACACCCAGTAATGGGTAGAAGGCGTGATGATATATTTTATTTATTTTTTTTTATGTATATATATATATATATATATATATATATATAAATATTTTATTTATTTTTATATATATATATCATTACGCCTTCTACCCATTATTGGGTGTGGCACTCTGCCGAAGCAGATCTCGGTAAGTGATATATTTTGCGCGTGAAGTGCGGTTACCAGTCGTCAAATGACGGCCCCCAAAGATATTAGTGGTGGGGGAGCCACAGAGGTTATTTTTAATTTGGTGAAAATGTTTGTCGACTGAGTGGGATCGATCCAGGGTTCTCAGGTTCCACAGGCCGACTCGATACCAATGAGCCATTAAAATATTTATTATTGAAAGTATATTGCAATGGTTGTTCGAAAATAATGCCATTAATAACCATTTTTATGACCGGTTTTATAAACTACAAATTAATTTAGTTCCAAAATAAATAAAATTTATTTATTCAAATAACAGTCGAACTTGTGGCAGTAAAGTTATGATATATGCCATAAAATAAATAAAATTGATTAGAATTTGCTAATTTAAATACTTTTATTATGGAAGTAAATTTATTCTGTCCAAGCATAACAGAACAGTTTAAAGCATCGATTTAAAATCAAATTTACAGCTCACTAGTAAACAGCAATCAATTGTCAAACAGTCATATCTGCATTTACACATCCCGAGTGAGATAGGTGTATTTACCTACCATCCGGACACAGACAGACACGCGCGCATACGAATGCGGTGTCATTTTTTATTGTCGCAGATGTGAGATCCATATGTGCCGATAAAATTACACTTATTGCAATCATAGCCGCACAGTGGCGGCTATCCAGATATTTCTATTTTATCGTGTTTACTCGCCTAATTGTTTTATGGATCTGTGAGATAGCATTTGTGTTTGCATTGTAACTGATAATCAAATGACAGATATTGCATAATGGTATATCTATGAATGTGATTCCAATTTTAATAAACCTGTATCATTATTCTGCACTTTACTTTAAAAATCTACAATTAGTGAACATGTAAATAACATCTACAGATAGACGATGAGCTTTAAGTTGTAGAAATCTTTTTAGTGTTCCAATTAATTAATCATGTCAATGCTTTTCCGCACTAGGGCGACTAGATAACTCCAGTCAACAATAATTTGAATCAGATCTAACTTCTAGAGAGCAACGTGAAAAGTTCTCGGCCTAGCCCAGGGATGGCATTGCTATCAATTTAATTTTTATTTGTGATGTTGCGACATGTGCCACAATAACGAACGTCAAGCTTCAACTTGATCTGTCGAGTTTTCTTTAAATGGCTTATTAAAGTAGATGTGTAGTGTACAGTGAGCGCGAATGGGTTAAACACAGTTAATTACATAATTTTTTTTAAATCACAACGACATAACAAACGAAATACGTAGTTATTTCATTTGATAAAATAAAATAAGTACATTTACGAGGAGTTTCAATACTTCAAGAAAAAAAATAAATGGCAGATGATAGTAATTTGATAGTAATTTCTAGTATTTTTATAATTAAATTATAATTGTAAATATCCCGGATTGTCTTTTATCAGAAATTTTATAATGAATAAACTGACTTTTGTATTGTTTACAATTATAATTTAATTATTAATATATTACAAATAACTGTCAAACGATCATGTAGTCTCCACCTTTTATTTAGATTTTTTTTAAGTATTTAAGTATCTTGTATATTGAACTAAACATTAAATAAGGTAAATTGCTATTTAAAATAGTTATGAGAATAGCTAAACTAATAGAAATTGATATAGATGTACAATTACTTTTGCAAACACAAGAACAATCGAAATATGTATGTTCTTTCTGGAACATAGTGAAAACAAAAAAACTAACGAATATTTAATACTATAATTGCCTTTTACGAGTAGGTACATCCACAAACTTTCAAAATTATCACTGTAAGAAGAAATAAGATGCTTCTTTACTACTCTTTAGAAACGAAATAGTTTTTTAAACACTTATTGTCATGATAATATTTTGATAGTTAAAATTTACAATCTACGCATATACATTCAAATAATACATTTCAAATGACTGATTTCATACGTGAAACGAAGTATAAATATATATTTTCAGTGTAAAATTAAATATTTACGATCATTAAGTAAAGAATGTTTCGTGCATTTAACACTTGTAAATCTTATAATAATAATAATCATTTTCTTAGCACTTACTTCTATATGTTTATTCTCACGTGCAAAGTACTTATATACATACGTATTATTAGTACTTATGCATCAAAGAAGATTTTAGTTCCGTTATTTCTCAACAATTTATTTTTGAATGGTATATCTTTATAACATCACAGTAGCAATGATATTTCAATATAATATTGTCGTTACATGTTATGTAACATTGTGTTATTCTTCATTGTGTTTTTGTTTTGTTTTAGTCTTTGTTAAAGAAAATGTTATGTCTCAAGATTTTAGATACAATTATAGTGAGAAGGGTGCTTGAGAATAAAGGGGTTGGAAAATGTATTGTGGAATGGCACTTTAAAAGTTATGAATATGCTAGGGCTAGCCTTTAATTAGTGATAAATTGGCATGTATGAATATAAATAATTCGAACTAGCAAATTTGAATTCTTGCAAAACATGAATGGGTGCTAGATCTCTCGAATATACTTGATCCATTAATCGTTGAAGATTTTGCAGTATAATATTATTAATTGCTCCTCAATTATTATTATCATCAATTGCCTATAATATAAAGATTAGTGATTTATTTATTAAAGATATTCGCGATGTAAGCATTCAATGGAGTTACTGCTATTTTTTAGGTTGACCTTTTTATTAGGAATTTGAAATTTAATAACCCAGGTTTGATTATTATAGCCGACAAACAATTTTTACCGCATTCATATTATTCCTGTGGCCCCCTCTCTACTAATATATTTTTGGGCCGTGATTTGACGACTGGTAACCGCAATTCTAGCGCATAATTATATCACTTACCGAGACCTGCTACGGCAGAGTGCTACACTCAGTTTTGGGTAAGAGGTGTGATGATACATTCATTTATTTAATTTTATAAAACAATTTTTATTAATATCTGCTTTCCTATAATAACAAACCAGGGTTCTTAAATTCACAGGCGACAAATTTTCATAATTTGAAAAAGCTATCCCTGTGGCTCCTCCACCACTAACATGTTTGGGGGCCGTGATTTGACGACTTGTAACCGCACTTCACGTGCAAAATATATCACTTACCGAGATCTGCTTCAGCAGAGTGACACACCCAGTAATGGGTAGAAGGCGTGATGATATATTTATTTATTTATTTATGGTTACGAATTCATTTTAATAACATCCCTAATTTTGTTAACAGATTTTAATTGTTGAAACATTGTATTTTCTTATAAATTAATTTATTTCATACTGTATCGTATTTTCATGTTTATAGTAGTAATTTCTGTCCGGAAAGTGAGACTTTATAGCATTAGATACCGTAATATTCCATTACGATATTGTATTGCTAGGTAACAAATAGTTTTTGATTATAATTATTTTAAAGTGTCACTTTCAAGATTAGCATATGAAAATAATGTTTAATAATTAAATGCGACATAGTATGAAAATAAAACGTTGTACGTCATACGTTCGTTAATAATTTTTTACCGAACTTATAATGTAAATAGCTATAAAGTAATGAATCTTTTTTCAAAAATCGCAAGACTAATGAAATATTTTTTCGGTACAACTGTACGCTTATTAACACAAACAAACCATTCTAAGAGCTATCTCGCCCCTCTAAGTAACAGAATATCGCATTAAGACACCAAGGCAGTCTCGTGATTTAATAATGACATTGTACAGTTTTAATTGAAAAAAGGTGGCAATCCTATTGCGTTACCACCAAGTTCCGCTGTCCAAAATTACAAAGGAAATAAAGATCACATTCCCTAAGCAATGAAAACCATCTAATAGTAATGGCAGGGGTGTAAAATAATTCTTCCGTCTGTCTTAGGGCGCCGAATTACAATGATAATAAAAAAATATGTTTGGTTTGTAATTATGCTTTTTGGAATATGCAGCTTTAGGTTTACGATTTGGGGAGCTTTTAATTTTGTCGGTGACTCATGCTGTTAAAATTAGTGTCATATTTTTATTACTCGATGTTGGTACAGAATGAAATCATTTTTAAATTTATTTATTTCAAGGTTATTTCATTTAATAATATTTTATAGACCATGTTGTTAAAGTGTAACAATATTTCTCTTACGACCCCAGCATAAAAAACGAATATTTGTTTTTATAAATTAAAATTTAAATACTAAAGAACGATTGTAATTTGTTCTATTTTTTCTTCCCTCGTTACAAAATATTCTTAGCAACGGGACTAAAATATACTTTTTTTCTCCGTCGTTATTAGCAACGGCATAGAGGGCTAAAATGTATTATTCTGTCATTATTCTTGATGCTATTTAAACCAACTTTTATTTATTTATTTTATCTATTGTAATTTTACTGTTTTATTTCTTTGCTAATATCTAAATTAGTAAATGACAGAATTTAATAAATAACTTAATTTATTTAAAACAGAATATAGAAGATTGTTTTTATATTTTATATATTTGTGGTTTCCTTATTTGCAATTAATTTTAGTTAATTAAAAATCATGTTACTGGTTACCCCTCTTTGTGATTCTGCATGATAAATGTTAAATGATATTCTAATGAAAACATCAAAAGTGCATTTTAATGAAACTAGAAAAAAAAACATGTTTCAAATTCATAAACAAGATATTTTCACACCATTGTGAGCATATTCCGATTAAGATTTCCATAAAGATAAAAGCTTAAACCAGGAAAATATTTTGTAATTTCGATGTTTAACCATTTAGTGCAGATGCTGGTGATAATTGTTGATTTAATATTATTCATTGCTACAGGGTGTCCATTAAATAACGAGGAATTGGGCAATTATTGAATTCGATGGTCTTTTGTGTCGAATTATTGAAAGTTATCGAGCAGTCGTGACTTTTTATTACACCGTAATTCTTAATTTCGCTGAATTATGATAATCTTTCAGATATCGATTTGGGCTTGTACTATAAATATTGTGCCCCCCGTTTTACACAAGATGTGAGGCGTACGCATGGTTACAACATTTGCATATTAAATGTTTGCAGTTTTTAATACTTGCCGCTCGTGCGTAATTTACGTCCGTACCTTGGTCTGTGATTAAAAACCAGATAAAGTTTGTTAACCGTTTTATCGAATGCTTGCGATTACGATTACGAGTATGTTGCACAGGAAATGTTGCATGCAGATAACATTTACTTAAGAGTGCCTTTCCTTGCACTGCAGTCACTCTATTTTCATTTATTTGTTTTTACTACTCATGATATTAAAATATAGGCGCCAACTCTACAAGGCCAATTATTTACTAAGAGGAGCCCGAATTTCACTATAATATGACTGAAAGTTTTATTCAAATTTATTCTTACAATACTTACAATTCGTTATACTTCTTTGATTTTTAAGTTCCTTTAATTTCAAATTTAAAAATTGCAGCTGTTGCTCTAAAACATGATGAGGCTGTGTTACAAAGAGTGTTTTTTATTATTATTATTACAAGTAAATAATAGTATATTATACAACATCATTCGCAACAATAAAGTTTACAACATGAGCGAGCAAAGCAAGCGAAGATTGTAATCATTGGAGGAAATAATAGCCATTAAAGCGAGTTGTATACTATACTTTACGACTAATGTACTACATACAAGATTTTTTTTTATAATTTCGTTTCAAAATAATCCCAAGCTAAATAAAATTACGTTAACATTGTAATATTTGTGATGTGACATAATAATTCTTGTTTAGCTCTTTAAATCCATCCATATATCAACAAATTGCAAAACAATGAATCCAAATAGTAACGTAAACAACAATGCTAACTTATCTCCATGTGACCGATATTACGTCAAATCACAAAGTTATGAATTAAATTAAAGTGAAACTACTGCTTCCTAGCTGTGTTTTCCAGATTATGAGACAGGTCTAATACAAAGTAGCGTATGATACACTAGTGCCTTTAAAAGTACTCCACCTCATGTCGTGTTCTTAAGGTAGTATTAGTGTGACGGTGGCGCCATAGGTTGTCGAGTGGCGAAACTGACGCTCAAAAAAATATAAAAATTGAATAAAATAAGTGTTTTATACCTATTATGATTTGAATATCATGAATTGTTAACAGGTTGTTAGTCTAGTGAATTTTCAAATACCATACCACCGTGTGGTGTTGCCATTATAAATTGGAATTCTTAATTTTTCGTTAAAAACAAGGCTTTGCATGGCTATATATGCATTACTAAACGATAAAAAACTTTCTCCTTCTGATACAATATACATGGATAGTTCTAGAACATCATACTAGTTTTTCAAATGAAACTGCAAAATTTTAGAGGTACACAAACCAAATATGTGCGATTCTGAGTGATGATTGCCATAAGACCCGTGTATCCCAAATAGCTATTATGTACTCAACTTTACAAGCGAATATATTTGTTCACAGACGATGAATGTATTTCATATTTTAACAAGATGCGTATAACTATCCAGAGCTGGGCAGTAGCTAGCTACTTTTGTAGCTTAGCTACTAGCTTAGCTACATTTACCTTAGCTGTAGCTGTAGCTTAGCTAACTGTGAAAAAATATAGCTGTAGCTTGTAGCTAGCTACTTTTTTTTCTATTAGCTTAAAAATAACAACTGAAGCTATTTTTAAAGCTACTTTTTGTAGCTTCAAGCTTCTTTTTAAGCAGAAGGTCAACAAAGTACGCATGCGGACAAGCTAAACCCACACAAAATAATTATTTGTTGCCGATTCTAACTGGCTCTAATACGCAAAAATACACAGTAGGTGCCAGATGGTATTTGCTATTTTTGATATTTATGTACGAAATAGTAAATTAACAGTCATTATAACAAAAGACTGATCATATGACAATGGCAAATTTAATTGTTTCACAATAATTTAAAAAAGTAGCTTTAAAATTTAACAGCTACTTTAACGAAAGCTTTTAGCTGTAGCTTAGCTATATTTTACAAAATATAGCTTATAGCTGTAGCTTAGCTACTTTTTTAAAGAATAGCTGTAGCTGTAGCTTAGCTACTTTTTTTAAGTAGCTTGCCCAGCTCTGTAACTATCCAATGTTTAAGTGCGCCAAATTTCATTCAGACCTACAAAAAAATTTTCACACTAGTACTACCTTAAATTCGCCATACGTGCTTTAAAGGCTTATTTAGATACTACGAGTAGTATCATAATATACTTATTATTTACAAAAGTAGAAACATGTTATAATATTAATATTAATTTTATTTACTTACAAATTCATTCTTTTATTTCAGCTGAACTGAAGATGGACGTCTTAAGAGAACGCGAAGTCAAAGACAGCTTAGAAAGACAACTACAAGATGAACAAAAAATCAGAGGTAAGTCGTAATCCAATAATTATACATTTATTTATCACAAATGTGTGTGTAACATGTCTCGTGTTTATATAAAATATTTTAAATAAATGAAGTTCTGAAAGTTTTATAAAGTTTTAAAGATAGCGATCGATGCATAAATAATCAAAATACAACTTTTTATAATAATTACGCAGCTATGCTGGCGTAGTTCGTGATATTTCCGCTACCGGGGAAGCGGCGCTGGCTGCACATAAATTTACTTGTGCACCGCAACTATTCAAGGAAGATAGTCGTGAAATTAAATGTCGTAACTGACATGTTTGTCATGTCACTGGTCAGTCAGCATGGCGGTACTTTTTACTCTTTTTTATGTATATAGTTACTAATGGGGCCTACGCTGTCTATCTATAACAACGATATACTTTGAATTATTCATTTTAAAACTTTATTTCAACGATTAGTCTGAGAAGGAAGTAAATATAAAATCAACTAGCAATGTTGACCGCTAGCTAATATGAATGACAAATGAAGGTTGTTTAATTACGTAGAATGTTGACGAACCTCACTTTCCGGTGCCAAAACTTCTGAAATTATTTTAAAATTAAATATTTCACATAAACCTACATAGAACTAAATATTTCACTACTTTTATCCCAAATAGCTATTATGTACTTTTTTACTTTGTCTCAATCTCCAATATACCCGCAATGCTTATTATGTTTTTTTGCATAATCGATGCAATAACCAAATTGAAATTTAACATTGAAAGAACTATTTTTTGTTTGTTTTACCTGCACAATAATTCTTGTTTAATAAACTAAATGCATGTGAAAACGCAATATTAAAACACGCCGTGTGTTAAAGTTACTAAGCAACAAAAAATGCACTATTTTGCCCTACAGACCACGGGCGTGTGACGTCACTATTTTCAATATTTTACTGTAGTATTTAATTTGTTTCGATTCTATTTTTTCTTTTAGAGAATCCTTCAAATTTAACTGAAAGCAGTTCAACTGGTCATAGGAATTATGAACTAGGGTATTATAAAATTTGGTTAGAATATCCATTGAATCAAACAATTTAGGTCATAAAAACGATGATGTCATGTTTTATTAAGTTTACATGACCGTTTGCAACATACTTGTTATCTTATTATAAAATGACAGTTCAATTCTTTATCGTAGTAGATGGCTTAGTGGCAATGCTGTGGACTTGAGAACCCGAATTCGATTCACATAGAGGCCTTCTAATTTTCACCACTTTAAAATAACTCTGAGGCTCTTCCTTTAATAAAATCTGTAGGGATTTGACCGTGATTTGACGGCTAGTAAATGAGGTAAAGGCGTGATGATATATTTATTTAGTTTCTTCAACTGAAATATCATTATTTATTTAATTGTTACTCTGCAAAACAAGAACTTAATCTCAATTGCAGTAGCTTATAGTGAAATCCGAATCAGTTACATACATTCATATTTTTAATATAAATTAATGTCAACGAGATTAGAACTCACGTCCTCTTGCTTGTTAATTAATCATCCTTAATAGTTATCTGCTTGACGCAGGTCCTACACGCCTTCTCTAACTTCTACTATATCCAGACTCTTCATTTCAACATAACTTCTTCCTAATTTCAGAACATAGTTAGAGTAATGTAATAATAATGTATAATAAGAAAATTAAAGTCAAAATACCAAAAATGTCGGCATTATAAAACGCAAATTAAAAGTTAAACAAAACACAAATTTTGAAAACTATTTCCGAATAATGATTCCACCATGCTCCTCTTTGCTTTGAAGGCAAAGAAATAACGTCTAAATTTAATCAGTTCTCCACATGTCTGTTTTAATAACAACAGCCGCAACAGAATCAGCCGCTGGTGAAAACTTTCGCTATATGAAAACCACAGCGCGGGATCTGCGAATCTAAGAGTAATTTCTCATTTCCCTGCGTTTCCAGAGTTTCTTCGTATCCGCGATCTTCAGTTTCTTCCCCTTGTATTGATATCTTTGTGACGGCAAGTCTGCGTACGCCAGCAAAGGCCGTTGAGCTCAAATAAGATTAGTGTAATGATCTGAATAGTTGGAATTCTTGCATACCAATTATGTGTGTTTACATGCCAATTTCTGATTTCGATTTTATGAGGAATTTTCATTCCGGTTGTCGAGAATTCTGTCTTTGATTATCTTACGTTTAATTGTTTATCTTGAAATTTATTCGCTGAAAACTTGATCTCTAGTTACCTACAGTATTTAAATCAAGGATTTTAACATTTTTAACTTTTATTTTTGGTACTTAATTGTTTTAGGGTTGTTCCTATCATAGAAATTTGAGCTACAATTTCGGAAAAATATTTCTGTATTTAAATGATTAGATAATTATTGGACATGTATATGTAAGTGGAAAATTATTTAGTGAACTAGAATTATTCTTGGGAATCAAAGCAATCGACAGTCAGCAAACTTACCAAAGTTGTAATGTGTACAGTTAAAATCAGACCGACTCTAACAGAGAATAACTATTAAATGTTAAAACCCGTTAGCAATGTTTGCTATGAAAGTTATCAAAATGACTAGCGTTTCAATTTTTGTTTTGAATTGAATTTATTAATGCTACAGCTATTTACAAAGTAGAATAAGTTGTAATTATACTTGAAGTTATTGTTCCAAAGAAGAAGAAGGATTAGAAAAGTTAAAATTAGATACAAATAGTTATTTGCATGCAAAAAAGTTAAACATTTCTTACCAAATATGCTGTTTCATTTCTTGCACCAAAATTGACAAATATAAAGTACCTGAGGGAAGAATGGCACTATCGTCATGAGGTATACAACTTTTCACTATTCTAAGAAAAAGTTAAATTTTCATAAATAAATTATAAATTAAAATAAGATTTATTATTCTCTTGACTGATGTTACCTGGATGTGACTAATGTCAAATCATACCAGTTTCTCAGTTGCTCTGAAAATGCCTTTACTTTTCGTCCCTAATGAAGAAATACCTAAAAAGTGATATTTTACTGTGTGAATATTGACAGTTTTCAGTGTGTGTTACATACAATATTTTTTTGCGACTATCAATAACAACTTATCCAAAATTTGATACAAGCATGAAAAATAATTGCACAAAATAAATAAACTGATCACAATAAGAACATTGTTTTTACAATTTAGGATGGGTAAAACTTCACCGATTCCTCTAATCTAATTTTCCGATATAGCTCGGTTAATATCATCAAATTTTCTGGGCAGTCGCGAAATAGAATGAATATTGTAACATATATTTTGCAATGACTGTTGTCACACGTATTATTTTTTCAACGGTCGTGAACTTTTATTTCTTAACAACAATATTTGAATCGATATTTCACATTAATTTTGCATATATTGTTGAGCTATGATTATCTTGTCATACCGCACTGAATATTGCAAATAGATACTGTCCATACTTATTTTGAATGTTTATGTGTTGATTTTTCAACACGATCGTAGAAAAAATTTGCATTAAATAAATAAACTGATCACCATCACAACATTCATTTTCTGGTCTCTTTTTGCAATTTAAAGATTGGTAAAGTTTTGTTGATCGCTCTGGTTGATTTTTCCAATTTAGATCAATATTTTTTTTTAGTTTCTAGTCAAGTGATCAGAAAGATGATCTTACTTAGGGCCAAAAAGTATAATTTTCTGCTCTCAATTGAGGAAAGAATTTTTTTCTGACCGAGTCATAAAAATAGTTGCACTGTAAGTTGCTCAAACAAATTCAAAGTATAACGAACTTTATGAGATTAATTAAAAGATATTTTTTAATTGTAACAAAAAAAAATCACTATATTTCAAGAAAATTATGTTTTCGCTTTACAAATAAAGCAAACATAGATTAACAAAAGGATTAATCAATAATTCAAGTGTCAAATATCCTTTTTATACAAAGTAAGATGATACTCACAGCATCCTACTATTAAAAACAGCACATTTGAAGCAATAAAACAAAAATCAGCAAATAGTTGTAAACTCTTCACCCACACACGTTGCAAATGCGGATGTGATAAGTTCAAGGCAAACTTAGATGCTAGTTATCACGCTTTGGTGTACCACACAGAATAACGAACATCTCAACAGCGTACAAGACAAGGTAGCACCGAACTCCTGCGCCAGATATAATTTAACATGTATACATCTTCATTGCGCAGCCCAACTATTAACAGACATCCCGCTGCGGCCTGTAGCCGTCTTGTGCAAGCGAAGTAATCATACATGTTTCTAATTAGAACACGATATTGAAACCCCACGGATGAGAATGTAAGTTTACGGAGTCTGGGTCGGATGGAGTTGCTAGTGCTGCTCTCTACTCCTGCATTGTGGTGTTGCTGTTGTCTTCATATTTCTGCCCCTTCCTGCGACGCTAGTCTTACAAGTTTTGCTTTATAATGGTGCACAGTATTCAAGAGATCTTTGCTGCGTATAAGTTTCTTGCAACTTGATTTCGTTATGTACTGGACTCATCAACCATTTTGTTTTTATAAAATTTCGTAACAAAATATATCGATAATTGAATGTTTTTTTTTTAAATATACGTACTATATATCTCATCACGCCTAGGTAAAAGTACTCTCGCATCTCGAATGAAAGAGGAAAGCGTAAACGATATACGAATAGAAAATTCGAGAATGAGATCTTGTGAGACTCTCGCATTTTTATATAACTATATAAAATATTATTTTAATCTAATTTTACTGTATCTCCTATTTGTCATTACCGTATTTTTCGGACTATAAGACGCACCGGACGCAAAGACGCACCTCAAATTTATAAGTTGATTTTTAGAAAAATATATTTTAATGGTACTTTCGGATCATAATTTTTATTTATTGTTAACATAACTCGTACTAGCAATATTTAGTTCATCTTCACTCTCGGTACTATCACTCGTCTCGTTAATGTCACCGGTCGTATTACTTTCGTCTGAACTATTGTTGTCACTCCTTTCAAAAACTGCGTCATTTTCAGTACCATCTATAGCATTACTTATTCCGCATTTTTAAATGATTTTATAATCGTCTCTTCTTTCACAGCTTCCCATGAATTTTTCGCCCAGGTACAAAGTTCTGAAATTGTTGGTCGTTTCATACGTCCTGTGCGGTGACATCAAGATTTGGCTTTACCATCCATTTATTCTACTCTTCTCGCATAAATTTTTTAAATGAATTTAGAGACGATTTATTGAAAAAAATAACTAAGGTAGTTCTAGCGTAATTAACATTTTTACAGATCTGAATGAAACTCGGCGCACGTAAACATGGGATAATCATACGCATCCTGCTAAAATATGAAAAACATTCACTGTCTGTGAACAAATATATTCGCAAACAAAGTTGAGTTCTTATAAACGGGGCTTATGGCGATCGTCATTCAGAATCACACATTTGAAAAACTAATATGATGTTCTAGAACTATCTACGTATATTGTATCAAAAGAAGAAAGTTTTTTACCTTTGAGTAATGGATATACTCGTATAGTCATGCAAAGTCTTGTTTTAACGAAAAATTAAGGATCCCAATTTATAATGGCAACACCACACGGTAGTAACGTATTTGAAAATTCACAAGACCAACAACTTGTTAACAATTCATGATATTCGAATCATTATATGTATAAAACACTTATTTTACTCAATTTTTATGTTTTTTGAACGTCAGTTTCGCCACTCGACGAACGATGTCGCCACCGTCACACTAGAACTACCTCAACAAAAACAAATATTTTGCAATTTTTATATTTTACAAAATTTCCACCAAAATATTCTCTAAAACCGTTTTTGAACAATATATGAAAAACTAGAAGACATTTGTATTTGAGGTCTATACCGTTGGATTCTGCAGGTCAAAATATGTTACAATATTCGTACGAGAAAGAATTTTAGAGTCTACAATTTAATTCGGACACGAGGAATTCAATGCCGTAGACCGCATCTTCATATCTTGTTTGGTTTTTAAGATATACTCGTACACTCCGGAGAGGTAGAATTTTACTCATTCCAGATTTTGTATTTTCCCGATCCTATATCTCAAACAATAAACGAAATATGAAGATGCGCAAAAACTCAACTCATACCTTTAAAAAATGTTCAGAAAATTAAATCGCTGAAAATTTGCTTATTATATGCACACGAGAAATTTAATTCAGTTAGATTTTAATTTTAGCGAGACTTTTGTGAGACTCTCGCGGGAGGACGAGGCGAGATACAATAAATTCAATGCGAGAGCGAGAGAGAAATCGATATTGCAGATTAAAAAATTAAACGAGATCGATATTTTCTATTTCTCTTCTCATCTCTCTTCGCACGCATCTCTAATCACGCCTTTTACCCATAGCAGATTTCAGTAAGTGATATATTTATACTCGTAAAGTGCGGTTACCAGCCGGCAAGTCACGCCTTTCAAAGATTTTTATGGTGGAGAAGCCACAGAGGTAATTTTAATGCGGTGAAAATTGTCGGCTGTGGGAAACAAATTCAAGTTCTCAAATCTACCAATGTGCCACCTAGTCCATTAAAATTTTTCTAAAGATCATATTTGATATGTGACGTCATTTGTACTTGTCAGTGGCACTCATCAATAGTTGATTATGATGATTCTATGTCCTGTTGAATTCTTTTTAAGTTTATTAAAAATTTAAGTAGATATTACACCTTAGAGTTATTCAATATTTATATTCAGTGAAGTTAGGAAAAACGTATGTGTGCATTCCCGTATATTTTGTTAACTGAGTGGCGCTATTGTTGCTAAACCGATATCATAAGCACGAAATATTATGTTACCGCTTGAACCGGCATGACAACGTTCAGCCAATGAATAGTTCCATTTCAAAATAGGTACAGATAATATTACAACATTTATACATCTTAATAATTCAGTACTTTTCATAATTTTTCTTTCCTTAATAGTAATTTAATTTAAATAAGTAGTTTACATGTTTGGTACAAATTTGCCAAATATTGATTATGGTTGATGAGCCCATTGTATGAAAAGAATTTTTTCTACTAACGATTCATTTTTCTATAGTTTCTTTTATCACATTAGCGGACAAATAAATTATAAAGAAGAAACGAAAGTTCTACTCTATTTTTAATTTAGGAAATTACTCCTAGTGCCATCTGCTTTTAGCTAAATGCACTAAATATTACAAAATTTTGGAGTAGTACAGAATTACATTATTTAAATTAGTAATATTTTTAAAGAAATTTTTATTGAAATAAATACAACATTATTCAGCTATAGCTATGCAGAAAAACGAGATTTCCAAGGTTGGTTTAACATGCTAGGCTAACTAGTGAGTTGAAATAAGCGTTACGATATTGTCTTACTAGTAAATAGCTCGCGAATGACCTGTCGAACCCTTGGAAGCTATTTAAGTGCAGGGTTAGTTGGTTTATAGCACTGTATATTGCCGGAATGACCTTTCGACAAATGTCAAGTCGGAATTACAAACTTAAAGACTTCTTCTTCTTGAAATGTTCTGATAAATGTTATTTTATTACGTGAAACTCGTCTACGCTTTACTAAAGGGGCTGTGTAAATATCAACCCCTCAAATGTTTCATCATGTTTTTATCCACTAAAGATTAAGAGTTTGCTTCGAATAATTATAAATAGGTTATTGTTATATCTCCCAGATACACTCTTAATAATTAATAGAATAATGTATACAAGATTTTCTATACCTGTGGATTAATGATATGTATATATTTCGAAATTCGCAATATTAAGGATGGTTTACCTTAAGTAAACATTTTTAGTACCACTAGTTTGATAGTTATCCAATATATTAATAATTAAATTATTATTATATGTACTACAAAAGTCAATACATTCATTATATATCAGATAAATGATTACTTGCAACATTCATTATTTTATTTAATTATTGTTTTATGTAGAATATCTAACTCTTTAGAAGCCGAAAACATATTTTACTAAAATAAATTGAAATAAATTTTCCGAATATTTGAAATTTTTTTTTGTTTCGTGATTAGAATATCATATTATATCTACCCTTAAAGTTTGAAGTATTGAAACACTTTGTATGTAGCTACTTGCGTTGTCAACAGTTTTCGGATTCTAACATATCCGGTAGCAGGATTTTTCAGTCGTGGAAATCCAGATATCTGTTTTATCTGATTGAATCGGGAATCAGACTGAAACCAGTATTTAATTGAAGATAAAATCCTGCCCGTTTAGTCAGATCTGACACTCCTCGCAGTAAATCTTCAGAAGAAATAGGTTATGACAAGCGCAAATTCAAGACATACAGGATATTTCTCTGCGGTGTTCATATACATTGTCTGTGCTCTGTAATTTCCCAGTTTTATTCATATCTTGCCAATATTCAACATGGTATTTATTTGTTTATCTATTCACCATGACCACGGATTCATCTAAATATCGGAATTTTTGAACTATATACTATAGGTATCCGGAATTTAGTTATTCAGGATTCTCGTTTCCATATTCCGGATTACGAATTCTGGATTACAGTTTTTGGATTCTGGATTTCGGGTTTCGGATTTCGATTTACGGATACCGGATCATCCGATTTGAACATATTTCGAATATTCACAGTCTTAGTAGTTACTAAACTTCATTTATTTCTTATCAAATAATTTTTTTATGGGATGGCTAGCTCAGTGGTATGAAGTCGGCCTGTGGATCCTGAGGTCCCTGGTTCGATTCCCACAGGCGACAAATTTTCATAATTTGAAAAAGCTATCCCTGTGGCTCCTCCACCACTAACATGTTTGGGGGCCGTGATTTGACGACTGGTAACCGCACTTCACGCGCAAAATATATCACTTACCGAGATCTGCTTCAGCAGAGTGCCACACCCAGTAATGGGTAGAAGGCGTGATGATATATTTATTTATTTATTTTAAATAATTTTTTATTCTTTTTAATTACAAATATTAAATTTTAATAATTCACGAAAGTTGAGTGCCTTAGAGCATAGACCCATTGACTACAGCTTGTCACGACGTAAGATACCTGTGAAGTAATCACATACTGTAATAGGGATTATCCACAAGCATTTGTAGCCCAATGAATTAAAGCGAGATGAAACTTGCATTTCTTAATTGACAAGTAAGAGGTCGTGCGTTAAAGTCACACTAACTTCAACTTGGTGGTTTGGATTCCACTATAAGCTGTAGGCCCCCTGTACTGTAATTTGGATTAAATTTATGTTGTGCAAAAAATAACTAAATAAAATCTTGTTGTACGTAGTAATAAATGAAATAAATATGAATAAAATAAAAGTTTTATTAAATAACTTATATTTAACTTGGTCAATATAATTGTAACTATAATAAAACATAAAATTAAAATTATTGTTAGTGAATGACTAACTAAAAACCTATAATAATAGGTATAGAAATTTGAAATTTATTTCCCTAATGCTGATTTGCCAGTCTTGAAAGGTATGGAAAATATATTAAAAAATAAAGTGTTTCCTTCAAAGAAAAATTTTAAGGATCTATTTCACGCAAAACCATTCTTCTTCCATCTGTCCATTTCGGATAAAAACACTTCGAACAAAAAGTGAAATTTTCATAAAGTTGTAAAAAAGTTTCTGCGGTGGAAGACACCAGCGCAGTCCGAGTGATTTATTTGTTCGCGAGGCGTTGCCGAATAGGGGCGGGGGAGATATCATCCGTGGTTCACATCTCGGTTCTGGGTTCGACACCCAGCTGTCATCAATCTCTCCGAGATAAGAGCGAAGCGAACGAAAACTTGTGCTGATGAAAAACTCAACTGCAAATCGCAACTCTTATAAGAAGACAGTGTTAAAGACTATCAATGGAATCAAACAATTTACGTCATCGTTTAGGGTCTTTTGTAGAAAAGTATAGGATTGTCAGTTTGGTTAAATTAAAGAGCTCTATTAATAAAACTTACTTAATGAAGTTTGAAAGAAGAATCCGCTGAGTATGTACTCGAAGTAGCTACTCGTATTTAAGTTACATTATTTCTCTCATTTAGACGGTGTAACCCGACACCGGGCACCGTAGGCGCCGCGACGCTTGCATTAGCGTTACGCCGTGTCCGTTTCCGGTGCAGTCACGTGACTCGCACCCCGAGGTAACTCGACCTGATGCCGCCGAATCGAACAGCGCGAAGCCCATTAGTGACACGACAAATGTCATCGCGTTTCTTTGCCATCAACTACCGATGTTTTGTTTGTTCGTCTGCCTCTATGTCTGTCTGTTTATCTCTCTGTCTCTCTCTATGTGTACTCGTATATGTGAGGCGGAACTCATCACCGTTGCCAATGATGACTTATGGTGTTTGTTAGAACAGGGATGCCCAAACATTTGGGAATTTACTGAATAAATTGCTATGGTTCTCCCATTATTTTTTTTTTACAATTTATAATAAATATAAATAAAAACACGTAGTGCTGGTATTATCAACATGATTAAATATAGTTGAAGAAAGACAATAGCAAATCGCTTATGAGAAATTAAAATTGCTATCAAAATTTAAACTGTAGTTAATGATAAATGCGTATTTAAAAGTTTGATATTTCCGGTTAATAGATATACGTTTTGTAGTAGGTATGTCAAAATAAACAAGTTTTGTCAAAAACTTGTACTAATTTCTCTATTAATGTTATGAAATACTAAGTATATTTTATTCATTTTATAAACTGCAATACTTTATTAAACTTGGAACATAGAAATATCAGAATTAAATTAATTCATAATTCATTTGTTATTATTTTGTTTATTAAATAAATAAAATAAATATATCATCACGCCTTCTACCCATTACTGGGTGTGGCACTCTGCTAAAGCAGATCTCGGTAAGTGATATATTTTGCGCGTGAAGTGCGGTTACCAGTCGTCAAATCACGCCCCCCAAACATGTTAGTGGTGGAGGAGCCACAGGGAGAGCTTTTTCAAATTATGAAAATTTGTCGCTTGTGGGAAACGAACCAGAGACCTCAGGATCTACAGGCCGACTTCATACCACTGTGCTAGCCATCCCATATTTTGTTTATTAAATAATCGATTATATATTTTTATTTATTGTTGACCACAGACAATGAAAACATGTTCACCTTAAGAACTCTGTCATTAATTTTGCGAATTTTAAGAAAAATATTTTCGATTGGTAATCAAGATATCAAAATAACTGTAAAAAAAATAGTTTTTTTTTAACACCCCCTATAGATAATATGTAAAATTAACCTTGACATTTGAAACATGTAGTTCAATATTATGTTCTATAATTTTAAAGGAGTACGCGACTCAGTGACGTCAAATTGAACTGTGGATTTGAGAATCCGGGTTCGATTCCCATAAGCGACAAACAGTTTTTACCACATTAAAATTACCCCTGTGGTTCTCCCTCTATTATAATATTTGGGGGGCCGTAATTTGATGGCTGATAACTGCTGTTCACACACATAAATGTATTATTTACAGAGATCTGCTACGGCAGAGTTCTAGTGTATTACCAATAATAGTTGATAATGGAATCAACAATTAGTTCCGATACGTCGTCTAGTTTTCACAAATTAAATAAATTTATTAAATCCAAATTATCCAATCATCAAGAAGTTTCTGGTTTTTTCCATTTCTATCTTCAAATAAATATTTTGATATTAAGTAACTGGAATTTGCAACTGTAAATAAATTAAGGTATTATTACAATCGTACTCCCATTTCAAAACCACCTTATCCTTTCTAAACCTCCGATTGATCTCACCATCTCAGGGGAAGTCTGTCAACAAGCATGCAGTTGAACATCCCCCTCACACATGTTCCTGCACTCTGCAGGGTCCATCCCTTCCTCCTCCCCTAGTGCGATGACACGTCGCGGTGAACGGTGTCAACGTAACGACGCCGTGAAGACAACCGACGACCGACGACGGACGACGGGAGATGAGAAGACTTTCTAGTTCCTGCAACTGCTCTGCACTTCTTGATGTTTCATATTGGCAAGCGTGATTTGATTCAGGAATGTACAGATGATTTTAGTTTTTATGGTTGGTGGGATTTTGGTCACGTGGAAAAGTTAGAGATTTGAGTTTTTTTTATAGATGTTGTAATAATTTTTGTTGGTATGTTTTGATCAATTTTTGTAGACTTGCGAGTTTACTGTAGTGTTATTTTATTTTAATGATATTTATTCTTAAAGTAATTTTCATTATGACAAAATAATCAAAATAAATACTAATATACGGGATGTCCTAAGGAAAGTATGCCATAGGCATAGGCGAATGACATGAAAAATTAGTTTTTTTGTTATCATTGCTTTCATGATTACTTTGTATAAAAAATATTCAAATAATAATAATTTATTTCCATAAAAATCATTACAATTATATTTGGAAAAGTATATTGGTATTGTTACAAACATAGAATAAAAATCTGGTGTGGCCACCACACGACTTTCTTATACACAGCATATTTAATATTTTTTCTTTTTAATTTTAATTACAGATTCCTAACTTCCTGACAAGATTTTATATAAATAAACTTATATTAATAGAAACAGAAATATAAAATTACTTACTATTTGATCAATGAAATTGGTATAGCATCAAAAATGCTGAATTGAACACTTGCTCCTTGCGTTTGACAATTATTATTTTACATATAAATGTTAAACATGTTTATATTTTTTGTTTCTATTGGAATTTATTATTAAATATATAAATTAGTTTTTCTCAAAATTAAACGCATATACAGGAAAATTGCGAATAACATTTTATGTTCCAAATATTTTTGCTAACATCTTTTATTTGAAACTTTTTTTCGTAACTGATTCCATTATTGAAATAAATGGAATTTATTTATTTTGTATGTCCAGTAAACTTCCTCTTCCGGTTTTTCAGTTTCATTCAAAATCAACTCAGTTCTTCGTATTTTCATGAAACTTATAAATACCAAGTTTCCTTAACAAATCTTATCTCGTTCATGAGATATTGCACACTCGGACACACATCTATCCATCCACACACACACCCTCACACATAGACATCATTGAGAAAATGATCAAAACGGATTCAGTGTACCTCAAAACACGTATTTCCGCGAAAATCTCGTCAACGATTTTTTCACAATTCCAAAACTTCCTTATAAGAAAGCAAAAAAATAATTCAATAATAATAAAATTTAAATAAATATATCACCACGCCTTCTACCCATTACTGGGTGTAGCACTCTGCCGAAGCAGATCTCGGTAAGTGATATATTTTGCACGTGAAGTGCGGTTACCAGTCATCAAATCACGGCCTCCAAAGATGATAGTGGTGGAGGAGCCAAAGGGTTAGCTTTTGAAATTATGAAAATTGTTTGTCGCCTGTGGGAATCGAACCAGAGTTCTCAGGATCCACAGGCCGACTTCACACCACTGAGCTAGCCACCCCATAATAATAATACTTGTAATAATTAATAAATCACCTAAAAGTTAAGATTTGAAATTATCAGTGGCGTGCAGTCTACATGTGCAAAGTGTGCCGTCCACACCTTAGAAATATAGTACACAGATACTACTACATTATAAACTTTATGTGGATAAACTTACAATATCTATAAAACAACATTGTATCGATGATTTTTATGGAAAATATTAAATGTTAGCTATATCAGGAATATTTGAAAATGAGATTATTTTATTCAATTCTCTAAAGAAATTACGGTTGGTTCGATATAATGTACCTAATGTTAATAATATATAAATATGTGAATAATATATAAATAAATTAGTTTACATCATTTTAATGTGAACAAAATATAAATATATCTAAAGATGAAGCTTTAATGACATTGTTATTCAAATGTAAAAACTCTATTAGGATGTAAAATTTATCTTTTTATCAGTAATGGTAATCTAGTGCCTTGGTTTATCCGAAGCCGGCGTTCAACTGTCAAAAGAGCAACACATTCAACTGTCATTTCATTTTTATGCTAATTCAGTTTAATATGGCATTTAAAGAGATTTCGCTAGGGCTTTTAATATTTCCGTCCCCTAGTGCAGTTCACAGCCACCGTGACGTTTTCTTTTTAAATTTTCTTCTCCGCGGGCTTTAGTGGATTACGAGTTTTTAAATTCTGACTGCTCTATAGAACTGCTACGCAATTTTACGTTTTATTGTGGTTGTGATTGACACGTCCTGATTGAGTTGTCGATAAACGAGTAGAAGACTTTTATCTCTGAACTAACTATATATCTAAAAACTTTCAGTATTTTATATTTAAATGCTAAATAGCATTTCTTAATAAAATGGTAATAAGAAGTAAAACTGATAATTAAACAAGGGAATATAACATTTACTTTAGGTTAACTTTAATTTTATTATACAGAGAAAAAATTTCACCACATTAATATTACCTCTATGGCTCCCTCTCCACTTACACATTTGGGGGGAGGCGTGATTTTATGACTGGTAACCGCACTTCACACGCATAAATATATCAATTTACCAAGATTTGCTATGACACGGTGCCACACGCAATAGTGGATAAAAGGCGTGATGATTTATTTATTTATTTTACATTTATACAGAACAAAAATAGGGAGATAATATCAGATTTATATTACATGGATACCGTAGCTCATTTGGTAAACACATTTGTTTGGAGATCAAAACTTCCAGGTTCAAACCCAGGAGGAATCCCAAGTTTATTTCTATGTATAAAGTAAAAATGTTATATTTTACTATAGAAAATCATAATTAAATTAGGGTAACTTGTTTAAAAAAATTATAACACTTGCAAAAATCTATGCTTACTATTATATTATATTACGTTTAAATAAGAAATTTTTTTTTAAGATTAAACTTGAAATTTTGTCTTGTATTTATTGGTATATAATGACATTAATAGATACTCGAGTTGCATAAACTATTTTTTCTGCGATCAAATTCAACAGAAAGTTATTAAAATAAATATCACCCTTGAATGTCAACGAACAAAAACTTACTATTTTATTGAAATCTGAATCATAATGAAAATTTGTATCGTAATGTAAAAAAAATCATATTTCTGATGAAGGTTAAAAGTACTGTAGCGAATTTTGAAGCATTTTTGTGTTCAAATAATAATGAAAAATTATTTTTCCTTCAACTGTGCGATTTCTTTGTTATTACGTAACTATAATTGCCTTGGTTACGTATGGAAAGTAGATGAATGCAGACCAAGTGCGTTTTCGAAAGCAAAGAAACACTAGTGCGGAAAGTGCTTCATTACGTAACTGTCAAAAGAATATACGGTGAACCAGCGCTAGTAAATATGCAGTAGTATATTTTGACGTTTATAAACGTAACCTTAATTTGCAGTATATCTAATCTGTAGACAATTAATAAAAAGAACCGAACAAAGTAAAATATATCGATAAATGGTTTTATTTAAAGAGTAAGTGAAATACTTCATATTTATTGTTTGTGTATATTATTAATACAGTTGTTACAGTTGCTTATATTGACATAATGTAAAGTGGAAACTTTTGTGTCTAAAGAAACATTGATTTCTTCCGTACCTGTTCATATTATTACCAGTAATATTATTGGTAACAATTTCGGAAGCTTCAGAAGTACCAGCAGCAGGTTGATTGTCATTGTCGAAAATAGATCCAATATAGTATGATCCGGAGCTTCAATTATCTTTGGAGGTGTTAATGATAAAGAAGAATCACTCACTGTACTATTCCAATCAAGATGATTTTGAAGAAATTATTTTGACGTTAGTGAAATATTTTTAAATAACGTAGAACAATGTGCAAGCAATCAACAAACAAACCATAGCAACGCGGTAAAACATCGTTGTCATGTAATATCATTAAAATTTTATAAATTTTATAAATTTTAATAATATTTTAGTGATTTACTAAATCGCACAGTTGTAGGAAAAATGTTGTTTATAACTATTCTAAATGCCACAATTTTCAGTACAAAAAATGATGTGCAAAAACAAATATACTCGTACCGGTAAATTTGTATTTCATTTTTCTCCGCAAAATTTTCATTCTACAAGTTTGTCTCTGTTTCTATGTAGGTATTGTGTAAGAAAAGGATAGTACACAAACGAGGCACATAGTAGTTTCGGCAGAAATTTGTTGCAAAACAATGTCAATTAATAGCAAAGCCATACACAACAACATTCATGGCACATCAAACTGCCGACGCAAACATCTGGCACAGCACAGCACTGAACAGAGAGTCATAGTAGCAACAACAGCAACAGCAGTAGCAACGCTACATCCTATCTAGCGATGTGTGTTTAGTTCGACAGGGCGCCACGCCGTGCCAGGGAGCAGCACTGTGCAAGGTGTAAACAATAGCAATTAACATTAATGTTTAGCGATTACACGGGGCCGTATATGTCGCATAATGTGTTACATGCGTGCACGCACATTTGTGACACGCGCATGCCTGCATAACAATGAGATGGAGAGGGGTTGTCTTACCTCTCAAACGCCTTGAGCATGTTGTTTGTAAGATCATGGCTTCCTTATTTGTTTGTCAGACTCATACGAAACTAATATATACTCGTAAAGATAGTGTTGTTAATCTTCTTACTCTTATAATTTTATCATAGGGCTGCCAAGTTCTTCAAAAGAATAAATTAACATTTTAGCTTTAAAGCTTCGGACAAGTTGAAGTTGAAATCAAGACTTAAAGGTGCTTCTATTAGGATTTTCAAATAAGAATGCGCTCATACTGGCGAAAATTGGAACTACGATAAAAGTACTACTAATCTAATTACTTAAGTCCAATTCTCAAAAACACTTTAGCTAAACCTGAATTTTGGATTAGTCAGATTAACTTAATCTACATTCTCAAAAATATTAAACAAATTCTAATATAATCTTATTACCATTTGGGTTTTAGAAAGTGATTTAGAATGACATTTTAAAATTAGATTAGCTAATCCAAATTTGAGATAAGCTTACACTTTTTGGAAATTTGGGCTGTAACAAATCATTGTGGTCGAAAATGAGAATTTATCTTGACTACTGATTGTCGACGTGCCGAAGTTGGATAATAAGTATTGAAAGCTGCAAGTGCAAGTGGTAAATATTATATTAAAACAACATGATAAAAACTAAGATAAAATAAAGGTAATGAATTAATTATATTATATATTCTCGGGATAGACACCCTCGAATATTCTTTTACTCACGATTCATAACTATTAACTACGTACTAACATCTACTACTTTCGAACTGTCTGCTACATACTTCTACATTGTATACTATCATCTACGAACTCTCTTAAACTATGGCATTTATAGTAAATAAATGCTAGATCGCAATAATTTCGTTGAATGTGACAAATGCCTCAGACGATCGCGCGTGTTCCAAAAGGTGAATAACATGACATGTGTCTTAAAGACGCAATCTAATCAACAATTTTGCAAACGATTATTTCTTGTACATCCTGTCGGTTACAGGGCTGTTAATATTTTAATACAAAAAAAAAATAAAACTGAATGATAATATAACTAATATTAACAATAAAGAAGGTAATAAAATTACATAATTAACTAATATTATACTAGAATAACTCATTTCTACTAAGAAAAACCTACACTATTAAAAACACCTCTGAACTATATTCTTAAATTTGAACCTAACAGTAAAAGTTAAAAGATAAATGAAACTAATACTAAAACTATAACTAATGACAACACTCCACTATATTCTATATAAATTAACAAAAAAAAACACTACGAAAAGACCAACTGAAAGTGTACGCCATCTTTTAATCGTTAAAATCCAAATAGTCAACTCAACTCATTTACGGTTTTGCAAGTGTAAGGAAGAGGTGTCAAGAAGGTGAGAACCAAACTATATCTGTGTTCCTTGAAATGCATCCAAAATAATACATTTTATCAAATAGAATTATACAGGAAAAAATTGTGATACCGCCAGGATATGAACCTGGGATCTTTGAACTTCTGTCAAATGCTCCTACCAACTGAGCTACGGACCAATTTAAATCAAATCTGATGTTATATTAAATTTTCTCTTTATTTTATTTTGTGTCAAAGGCACTCTCGATGACTCTTTCATTTACTGAAATTCGCAGCTCAGTATTTGATCGAAGGTTAAATGTTCCAGGTTCAAATCCTGGCGGTATCACAATTTGTCTGTCTATAATTCAATTGGATTTTATCAGTTGTTAAATATTTACTTATGTCTGATGACCCTCGTTTAAAATAATAAGAATAAAAATGAAGTAAATTAATTTTATAATAAAAATTATAGTTGTTATCTTTGATAAAATTGAATGATTTTTGATTGAATTAAACTATCAAATTTTCTTTACATTCGATGTTTTATATTAAATATAAATCAAATGATACCTAGAATGTTTTGGTTCTGCTTTTAATAAATTCATCTCGATGTAAGTCGCGAGTCAAATATATTTAATTTGAACTTCTGTTTGTATGTGTAACCGAAGGCGATGTCCCGATGTCGAAATCGCGTGTGTCATGATTTGATTACCGGTACTAGTATCGCGTCGTCACTACTTGTCAACGCATTACGACACCCATAATTTCACCCAAACAACTGAATTATTAGTTAGTATTACTGCAGTCCTAATGTAGATATACAGTTTTCAAATAATGGATACATTTAATCTAATATGAGGAGAAGACTAATGTAAATAAATTATTAAATAATATGTTTATTAAAGTTATAATCGTAATAACAGAAATACCCATGAGAGATACATGGAGGATCCCATGAAAACTGTGCCATAAGCGAATAACATGGGAAATGTATTTACATGAAAAATATTCAAATAAATGTTTAGACTTATGGCCAGTTGTATCATTCTTCCTCATATATTAAGCGTAATTTAAGTAAAATAATAATTTAAGTAAGCGTACAACGTTTAACCGTTGGTAGAATTAACCACATAGATTTACTTGCTTTCTGCTCATATAAGAACTGAAGCCTCTTTGTATTTTGTAAAAAAAATCACTTGTTCTCTGTAATGAAAAAAAAAGAAAATTGACATGAAATGTTTCTTGCATTGGCGTACAATTTAATATTCGGTATATTCAATATAAAAATACCAATTACCTTCACTAGTCAAGTGGATGCAGACATGGATTTGGTTTATGGCGAGGTATTATAAAATAGTCATGCTGCTGTAAGACGGTACAGAGAGTTATTCCCAAATAGACGTGTACCGCATTTTTCAAAAAATCTGTGTTGATAAACAAGTAGTTTTTCATTGCGACGCCAAATATTTTTCTGTCAATTGTGATAATTCCGTGTTTTTCGTTAAAAGAGAACTTCGGTTTCAATGAATTTGGAATTATTCCTCATTGATGCATCTCAAACTTCTCCTGCTGCTCTATGAACAGAGTTGAACATTGAATCACTGTAGATTTGTTGTCTAGGCAGTCTTCTTAACATGCCATTAAATTATGTACAATTATTTACATAACATCCTGTAGAATAAAAAAATAATAGGTGCTTACAATCCAGCTTGCAAATCGTGCAAAATGGAAGTAAATTCTATTTAACAGTTTGATAACCTAGCATTTGTTTGTTTTCCTCCTAAGCAATTCTAACGACTTTTTTCTCGTTTGTTTTGATGACTGTTAAAATATAACGCACCAATTCAAATACCATTTCGTGTTTTTCAAATGTCATTTGATGATTGCGGTTTCATCTACCTTCTTGTCAATAACTTAAAGTTACTTTGGTTGCTTTCAAGAATTACAATGGAATATTTATGCAGAATGAGATGGAAGCTAAAGTGCAGTATCACTGACCAATTTTTAAAATTTCCTCTACCACTACATTGACTTTTACTTATCAGTGACCCTAAATTTTTTTTAGAAATTTTAAGTTCATCACAAAGGAGTATAAATGTCATAAATGCATCAAAATGGCAAAGACTAAGATAAGATTTGGTTTGATTTCTAATAATTATTTTTTATTTCCTAATAATAATATGTTACATCATGCTTGATATTTTTCAAATAACAGTTTAGAAATTCACAAAATTTTACCAATCTAAAATTACATTTTTTTAAATTGGTTAGTGATACTGTACTTCTGCCGAGATGGGTATTGGATGGAAGTGCATGTTTATAACGTAATACTGTTAACACCTACAATAATTTGATATTTAAATTTGTCTTTCATTTCCATGAATCGTATAATAATCGAAAATATTATCTCATGATAGTTAAATAGCAACGAAACAAACAGATCGTTCAATGCACATACTACCAGATAGCGAATATTAACTTAGCATTCGCTAAATTTCCTAATGTCAAATGACTTGATAGACATTGTTGTCAATATTTTTATTAGATATGCTGGGAGACAATATTTAAGGAACGGCGGTGCAACTTGGGTCATTGGAGTTTGTTCTGTTTATATACACATGTTATTAACAGTTGACTTGGGGAATCTAGTGTGACACTGAAAGTGTACCTACCTAATGTATTCAGTTTTTAAAAATCTTTTAGTTAGTGCTAGGTTTGTTCTGTTTAGATAAAAATTTTGAAAGTTTGTTCTATCATATAAACTTGTTATTCTGTTTTATTTTTATTAAAAAATAAAATAAATATAATATCACGCCTTCTACCTATTACAGAGGGTGACATTCTGCTGTAGCAGATCTCGGTGATACATTTTCGCGCGTGATGTTCAGATAACAGCCGTCAAAGGTGTTAGTGGACGGGGAGCTACAGGAGTAGTTTTAATGTGCTGGAAATTGTATGTCGGCTGTGAGAATCGAACCCAGGTTCTGAAATCTACAGGCCGACTGGCCCGTATATTTGAGAACCTGAATTCGGTTCTCACAGCCGACAAACAATTTTCACCACATTAAATGTCCACCTGTGTCTCCCCGTCCACTAACATCTTTGGAGGTCGTGATTTGACGTCTGATAACCGCATTTCACGCGCGAAAATATTTCACATACGGAGATCTGCTACAGCAAAATGTCATCCTCTATAATAGGTAGGAGGCGTGACTATTTTATTTCCCCCTCAGGGGGGTCGGAGAGGGGGTAAATTTAGAAAAATGTTAACAAGATCGAATGGCCCCCTCAAAATGGTTAAACTTTTGTTTATGAAAGTTTGTTGTTAAGGGCTTAATTTGCAAGATATTTGAACAAGTCAAGTTAAATGGACCACGCGGTATATAAAATTTGTGATTTGTGCAACATCATGCCAAGTATAAATCCCGCAGGGAATAATAATTATTATTCCCTCGTCTGCATAATCAGAAAATTATCCTATGGTTGAAACAATTTCTCTGTGCAAATAAAAAAAGAGCATAAAGACTGGTAACTATGAAAAGCCAAATAAACAAAAATAAATATGCAAAAATTTTGATATTTCTAAATGACATTTCTCTATCATTATAGTTACATCACAAAATATTTCAATATTAACGTAATTTTATTTTGTTTGGGATTATCATGAAACACAATTATAAAAAATCTTGTAAGTATTCGAAATACATTCATCGTAGATAAATTATAATTTATAGTATACCTATAGTATAATAGTTATATTTCCCTCAGATGATTAATGATTGTTAACTTCATCGTTGGAAATTATAGCTTACATTATAGCGTCGTTATATAATAAAATATTAAAATTAGTTTTAGCAGTGATTAAATAAGTACAGTGAATTGTGTTAATTGAATTATGGTGGAATTCTGTGTAAATCCATACATAATTTTTATAGATCCGTAGATTTGTAAATGTTGAACAAAATCGCAACGAAATTTTTGATTTTAGGAAATATTTTCTACATATCAACAAATATTAATGTGTTTTTGTTCATTATTTACAGATTTACGAATCAATAAACTTATAGATTTATCACAAAATTCCACAGTTAGATGTACAATTTAATTCTCTACAGCTTTTCTTTGAAATAATTTCTTGTAAAGTAATCAGGGAGCAAAATATTGTTCCCTATATTCATCGTTTATGCCATGGTTTTCGTGGAGCTTTCTGTGTATTTTAAAATATAAGTAATAGAAATGAAATATAGTGAACTTATGTATACTGTACTATTATTATTAAGTATGTAAAATAAATAATTATGTAAAATGAACCAGTAGATATTTCCGCTTTTTTAAAATTATAAATGAAGATGCTTCATTTAAATTATGACAACAATATTAATTAAACTACTTGCAAAAATGTGTTATTAATTAAGAATAATTAACAAAAGTACAACTTCGTTAAACGACTGAATATAAAATTCTATTTTCTGGCAAGGCTCTTGTCATGCAACATATGTTCAACATGTATGAATTTTTGTTGTGTAACGTGCAGAAACATTCGCTAGTCGCAATTTGACCCCGCATATGAAACATGATAATCAGCAGAGTGTATGAAAAAGCCCTAAATTCAGAATTAAGGGCATTGTCTATCAGGGTGTAAAACTTATCCTGTCCATATCCCGATACACAATCCGCACTTTTCAAAATCCCGGTTCATGTTACCTGCGCGCTAGCTGTTTGCCGCTCCAGTGAAATCGTTCACTTTTTGTGTTCGCTTCATTGATATTGAATCGCTTGAGGGTGGGTACGTATCGGATTTTGAGCCGTATGGTATCGGACTATAAGAATTTGTTTTCCATGTTTGTTTTGTTTATGTTCTAATTGGTTTACTGTACAGTAAATAGAATAATCGTTGGCAATATTTAATTTCTCGAACAATATTTTATAAATAAAATATCGTTTCGCTACGGGCGGTATTACATATCGAAGTGGGTTTATTTGCATATTTAAAATACAGTCTCGAAAGATATTCATATTAATAAGTTTATAAAAGAGTAGAATGCTGTAAAGATCACAGTTTTTTCATTTATCAGTGTGCACATATTAATTAATTACCATTTATTATAGGTCGTTAAAATGACATATAAAACATAACATATGACGTATTTATCAGAAAATGTGTACACTATAAAACATAAATGATGTTTTTATTTAAAAAATTACCGTTCTATTTAATATCATAACTTATGCTGAATGTAGTAGATTATATATTACTTTTGACAACTAACTTAAAAAATCTGCTGTGGTCACCACACGACTTTCTTATACACAGCATATTTAATATTTAGAATATATGAATGTTATATAATATTTTTAAGCATGTAATTTAGTTTTTCACTAATTCAGCATTTATCTGTTTGAAACATATCAAATATAAAATTTGTTTACTTATAATTTTCTAGTAATATTGACTACTTTATGTCTAACTTTACTGATGAGGCATATACAGAATGTCCGTTTTTCGAGCCTAACCCTTGATATCTCAAGAACCGTGAGATACGAAGTCGATTAAATTGAGGCAAAATTGCCAAATTAGTTGACCATTTTAATTATGTATTTGTTTTTCCGAAAAAAAGACATAGATAACTAGATAAAGAGAAAATTAAAATTTATGTTTTTTTTTTCTATTACTACTATGATTAATGAAATATATTATTAAATATAAAAATTAGTTTTTTCTCTAAATTAGTCGCATATACAGGAAAATTGCAAATAACATTTTATATTCCAAATATTCTTGTTAACATCTTTTATTTGAAACTTTTTTTCGTAACTGATTCCATTTTTGAAATAAATGGAATTTATTGTTTCGTGTGTCCAGTAAACTTCCTCTTCCGGTTTTTCAATTTCATTCAAAATCAATTCAGCTCTTCGTATTTTCATAAAACTTATAATTACCAAGTTTCGTTAACAAATCTCATCTCGTTCATGAGATATTGCACACTCGGACACACATCCATTCCACGCACACACACACACACACACAGAGATCATTGAGAAAATGATGAAAACAGATTCAGTGAACCTCAAAACACGTATTTCTGCGAAAATCTCGTCAACAATTTTTTTCACGATTACAATACTTCCTTATACTGTATATAAGAAAGAAAATATAATTTGTTTTTTGACATTTAGTTGGTTATATTTAAATATTTATAAAAATTTTGTTTACATTTAGATATCTATTGGGCTGCATTCTGAAGCACACCTGTTAATTTTTAACAACCAGTTAAAAACTTTAATCAATAAAAATAAATGTGTTAAATTAAATTATTTTTTATCCAGTTGCTGTCTGTTGTTCTTGGTTAAAAAATGTAATACACTGTTAATAATTAACAGATATGTAACAGAAAATAAAAATATATGTCATCACTCCTTCTACCCATTACTGTGTGTGGCACTCTGCCGTAGCAGATCTCGGTAAGTGATATATTTTGCGCGCGATTACCAGCCGTTAGATTACGGCCCTCTAGAATATTAGTGGAGGGGGAACCACAGCGATAATTTTCAAAAAGGCATACTAGTAGTGGCTCGCTTCACTCGCACTTGTAGCAAACAAATCCTAATCCCATAAAACACACGCTTCACACACGCAAGTCGTTATATTCGATTTTAGTTCAGCTTAAATTATTTTGAATTTTAATTATTTTAAAATATTTTATAGTCGTAGAATTTTCATTTTGGCAGTGGGAACAACTACATTTTTTAAGTGTCTATGTAAAATATTTAATTCGCCAAAAATATGAATATCATTTCAAAAACGTTATTTTGTGAGTTATAAAAACATGTTTTTTAAGCCAATGATTGGTAATTATTGCTTACTTTGAGCAGGAATCAGGTTCCGACCACGTCACGCGTTGTACTATGTGAAATCCATACAGTCTATTCTATATTACATTTGAAACAATTGCGTACAATATTGCACAGTTTAGATAATTTTACACATTAAAATATTCACTAAAATGTTCTTAAAATGTCGGACACTCTGTTGTTACTATGAACACGCGCACTACACTAGACTAGCACAGCTTAGGACGTACCAGTATTTTTGACGATGCAAAGTTAAAGACATTTATCTGATGTTGTATAATGAATAAATGAACTTGTACTGTTTCTAGCTATTATTTAATTATTGATATATTAGAAGTAATTATGTATCAAACCAGTACTATTAAAAAGAAATACTTAATTTTGCGAATTAAAAAAAAAATTGTTCTGTGATCAGTATCCGTTATATAATATATGTACTCGTATACCCTTAAATTTTATAAAAGCACATTATATATTTAATTAGTTTTAAAGTTTGACTTTGATTATCATCTGCATTTAAGATTTAATACTTCTATTAGTGAATTATCATGAAATTCTGTTAAAATTTAAATTTTGAACTATTGATAAAAATTTATGATCTCTGATTTTAATTCATTTTGAGAAAAAATATATCTGTTTGTTCATTTTAACTACATTTTCCATATATGTTTAGTACGTAATGAGAGACTATATATTTTAATTTAAGTTTTTGTTTATTAATCCCTGATGAAGTTTACAGCGGTCAAACAAAACGCTGATTGTTTAGTGTACAAAACATGGTTTAATAATATAAAACACCTACTAGTTGAGATAGTTTTTTTCTGAAAATTAATTTTAAACATTTTTAATTCGTTAGCCTAATGGCCTTTATGAATAGTTACGCATCAACATTATAAAATTTTAAAATTGTTGAATATACTGTACATAAAAAGATACATATTTCATATCAGGTGTCTAATTTTCTTCTCTATTAGTTTTAGAAAAAAAGTGTAAATGCAAACCATGTTCAGACTTATGAACTGCATCCAATGAGACCAAATTTCTAGATATAATATATTCCTGTCATGACATAGACGTAGATTTATTAAAATTTTCATCTTTAAGCTGTTTACATAGTACTATGAGAAATAAAAGGAATAATTAAACAGATTTGTCACTTATACAAATTTATAAAACTACAGTATTTTGAAAATATGGATGTGATAATAACTAACGTAGATCAAATACGAAAACGCAGATTTTCATTTTGCTATTTTTACTTATATATTTTTTAAATTATTATCATTATTTATTTATATCACTTTTAAAGTTTTCTGCAACTGCCAAACCAACCAATCAACTTTACAGGACGAGGAAACAACTGTTTTCGTCAATAACAGTGCTTCAAAATTTAATTTTGTACAACTGTTTTTGCAGATATTTTTTGTGAAGTTGTTAAGTTGTTTAGTTCTGAAAATGTCAGACATAAATCTATTACATTAGCTGAGCTCAGCTCATGTAAAATTGATACAATTTTCTTTAAATATATTGAAATAATTAAATTAAACTGCAAAACTCTTCATTATAAATAAAATATATATAAATATAACATAACCTAGATGATTATGAATTTGAATCAAATCTAACTAATAGATTTAATTTCAAATGTTTATTGAATTGGCGAGTATTACCATCTTGAAATTTTATTGTTATTTTTAATAAAAAAATTGAAATAAAAGTTAATGAATAATAGAAAAAAATAGTGTCAAAACACATGTTACAATGACAAATTATAATATTCGTACTTTGTTTAACTGTAATTTTACTTATATTACAATACGGGTTTATTTTTTAATATATTATTATTCTCATCTTAAACATATACCAATTTACTTTTGTGTTTAAAATTTAGTTTTTGGGGATATTTATATGTGAAGTTATCAAATTATCTAGTTCTAAACATGTCAAACATAAATTGAGCATTCTATGCTAATAGAGTTGTAACATCCAAACGTCAAATTTTAGTTGCAGTCAGACCACCAGATGTCTCTTTATTACACATATCTACTTTTTTTATTGATAGAATTAATATAATTTATTACAGTTTTTTTACAAGGAATAAACGCAACAATTCATATTTGGAAAATATTAAATATAACTGAAATAACTGATAAATAATAATAATAATATTTAATATAAAATGACCGAACAAACAAAAATTTTGAATGTTATATTTCATAATTGTAATGGAATAAGATAAATTATCCGACCGCGGTGTTTTAGCAGATTCATACTTATTTCAATTTAGGTAATAATAATCTGAAAGACGCGTTATTTTTAATTTAACTCTTATGGGATGGCTAGCACAGTGTTATGAAGTCGGCCTGTGGATCCTGAGGTCCCTGGTTCGATTCCCACAAGCGACAAATTTTCATAATTTGAAAAAGCTATCCCTGTGGCTCCTCCACCACTAACATGTTTGGGGGCCGTGATTTGACGACTGGTAACCGCACTTCACGCGCAAAATATATCACTTACCGAGATCTGCTTTAGCAGAGTGCCACACCCAGTAATGGGTAGAAGGCGTGATGATATATTTATATTTATTTATATTTCTTATGACTGATGAATAGTTAAGTACCCCAGATTCAATAGTGACCAGATCAATTTAATATCCAATTTTCTGAAATAATAATCGATGCTTCTAAAATTTCTTATGTATTACAACTCTATGTAATAAAACCACCAAAAGTGATAGTGATGAGGAAGTCTTACGTACAAAGAAAAATATGAACATACAAGTGTAAAAACTAGTATTTCACGGTTTATTTGCAAAAGTTGATTAGAAATCAAATGAAGAGTTCCACTCGTGATGAAGGTCAAGTTACTCAACATGTTCGACGTGAACGTAAAGTTTTAGTGGATTTGGGATGTGTATTCACCGTGAAATATTTGTCGTTATAACTAAATTTTAAAATAAACTTAAATAAATCAAAAACTTCATTTCTTTATCTCTATATAGTTAAAACGGGCAGCTGTGATTGGATAATCAGTACTATTGCGTCAAAAAGAAAAATTCACTTGTTTAAATCTCATCGACTTAACTTATAACTAAAAATCCAAATGCATCTGGATAACTCAGATTCCACAATCAGCATTATAGGGTTCTTTTAAGAGATTGATGAAGAACTATGTTTCTTTTTTTTGAATTTATTAAACATACTATACACAGCCCTATATAACGGAGATAGTAGGTACGTGTATCTGCAAAATTAGATAGGAGTCACTTTAAGAAAAAAATTCGAATATACTAAAGAATAATTTAATATTATATTACGCACATATATTGTAAGTGACAGTTTTTAAATCAAGAATTTCCTCACCATTCACGACCTAAAAGATCACTTATAATTCGTGGTTAATAAGCTATTTTTTACAATACCTGCTTAAATAGAAGGAAAAGAAAAATTCTATAATATTTACTCACTTTCCACGGTGGATGGTAAGTAAATAATATAGTCTTGATGTAACCATGGAAACAAACTGTGTAATAAAAGTTTTATTTGCCGTGTTTAAATTTTGACATGAATGTATAACTTACAGTACAGATATTGTAAAAAATATAGTATAGTATCTTACCTTTCAATGAGAAAAGGAGAAAAATGAAGAATGATATGAACAAATTAAACGCTTAAAATATCTTTTATATTAATGGAATTATATCTCGATATACCAACAATCTTGAAGAAATTTGACCAATTACCGTATTTTTTGTTTCTCACCATGGTTTTATAAATTAAATCCACAGTTAACGGAACCATAGAAATAATATAATGTCAAATCGAAATGACAGCGATTTTGCACCAAGTGATAGCTCTACTGTGAACGACATGGTTGGGGTATGTGGCCTCTCCTGGTTGCTGTCATTGCTCAGCGTATGTAAAAGTATTGCAATTATTTTTTTTTTATAATAAAATAATTACATTTTACTGTAAAATACTTCTTTATTAAACATTAAAGGTATTTAATTTTATAACATAACCTAGAGAAATTAAAATGAGTTTGAACTAATAAATGTGAAAATAAATTAAATTTCAATTGTTTAATGAATCGTAAGGTGGTAAACCTTGAAATTATATTATTATTTTTCTAATAAAATAAATGAAAATAACCAATTGTAACATTGGTTTGCAATATACTACTCGTATTGTAGTTTTTCTACACGATTAGTTTCGCTACTTCCATAGAATCCAGCAATCGAAGTAAAACTTTCAAATGTCTTAGAAGTTATGAATTACGGGTTCATATACTACTTTATGAAGGATTCCGAATGCTTCCCGTAATCGCAAAAACCGTCAACCCTATCCTGCGGAACTCCAGCAACTAGAAGCCTCTTCGGAATGTCTCATCATAGCCGCGGCGCCACCATCGCGATCTCGGCCTACTTGTCAACGTCTTCACTAATCCGCCAAGTTCTGCACGGTGCTCGGCATTCCGCTGACATACTTGCGTATATACCTGCACACTACCCACCTGGGTGGGCTCAACCCCACGTGTGCTCGAGGAGGAAGGAATGTCTTCTCCTTCATGTCAGGAATGGTAAGAAACTAGCGCGGCTAGAGAGGATAACTTGATAATTACTAGGAACTATGTGTCTTGGATGACCCTGGTATTTCTGGTATTTCTCAGGAGATGTAGGATCATATTCGTGAGACGCTACATGCATTTTTTTCGAGTACGTATTACACATTCATAAGCACAATGTCACTACGTGCAAACTAAGAACTGCACCAGAAGTGGTAGTTTTTCAAAATAGAATAGCACGACCACATAAGAAACTAATATATTCCATACGTTTAAGTAGACGTGAAAACTGACAAAGTCAGGGGCGTAGGAACCGCTGTATTAGGTGTATTAATGATACAGGGCCTGAAAGTTAAGGGAACCCTACCAGCTAACCGAAGTAAAACTATACATATTTTTATTATTGGTTTCAACATGTTTTTTCTCTAATATTTATTTTAATTTATTTCAATATTTTAATACCAAAAAAGCATCATTAAAAGTAGAAAAATAGTGTACAAAACTTGCTAGCAATATAAATATATATATATATACATATATATATCATCACGCCTTCTACCCATTACTGGGTGTGGCACTCTGCTAAAGCAGATCTCGGTAAGTGATATATTTTGCGCGTGAAGTGCGGTTACCAGTCGTCAAATCACGGCCCCCAAACATGTTAGTGGTGGAGGAGCCACAGGGATAGCTTTTTCAAATTATGAAAATTTATATATATATATATATATATATTATTATTATTATTATTATTATATTTTTCCCTTTTTCTCGCTAGGCACGGCCCGCGACAGTTTTGAAGTTTTAATGTGACCCATAAATAGAAAAACATTGCCCAGCCCTGGTATTGAAAAAGAAGTCTTTGCATTTCTGGAGAAACAAGTATCGCTTCTCATATGGAAATATGTTTCTTTCCTTGCTGTATAACTTTACATATCTCTTTTTTTCTCTAAAGTTTTTACCTACCCATTGATTGTTTTATAAAATACACCCTGTGTAATACGTCATCTCTGCATCTATAGCATTTCAAGACAAAGAATACAAAATTTGCAAAAGACAAAAGAATGTAGATGTATGTAGCTTATAAAGGCATGTATGAGTAAACGCCACAATTTCGTTATGTAATTAATTACGTCAATACAGAATTATGAAATACATAATTCTGATGTGCCACGTGTCAATAATTTGCTTTGTAGTCGCCATCATAAGTTTGAAAAACGATCAGTGGGTAGCTCAAAGCAGCGTTAACGTTAATGTTCTTAAAAGCGATTCTAAACGTTAATTAAACAGTGTCTGACCGGAGTCCACCTTGCTGACCGCGTGTTGGATCCAAGCCCGGAACGCTCCGGTGTCAAAGCGTCTCCGGCCTTTGATAGCAGAAACTCTTGGAGTCGCCTGCGCTGGACGGACATACGCTTTGACTTCCGCCATGGCAACAAACATCTTTGCAGATACTGGAAAACTCTTAAGATTGTTTAAAAAAGTTGTTTCTTAATCTCTTTGCGACACAACTAATTTTCACCAACTTTAAAATCACATTTCCATTTATAATGTTTGATATCCTATTTGGACATACTGTCATAACAAGTTAAATGTAGTTATTTGTTTATCTAGGCAAAAAAGTTGCAGATTTATTCGTCTACGAATATAGGCCATGGCAATAAATAGGTTTTTTCTTGTAGAGCACATATTTTTTGCCGATTATTTAAAATCATTATTTTTCATATTTTTAATGTTATCGTTATCATCGTAGTCATCGTGTTGCGTTGCATTTGTTAAACAATCATGAATGTCATTGGGTTTTTTAGAAATGTTGTTGATTATTATATATGAATTAAATTTACAGTATATAATGGAAAGTGACGAAGGAATGTTACCGAGATTAATAAAGCGGCATGCGGTTGTACTTATAACAATAAAATAAAATAATAAATATTAAATATGTTATTTTTCTATAGCACACGTTTACAGTCTGTAAATTGTCAACAAAAGCCCACTTTTAATGTCAATCGGAGAAAAACTATATTTTTATTCTATCAGGCGAAAGAAGACACTGTCCCAATATGTTTTCGATTCACAAAATTCATTATTCCAATATGTTTCAGTCGAAGGATAATCCATTTGCTGTTTAGATCGTATGTATTTTGCACTTACTGAATTATTTCGTTCACTACACTACTATATAGTACTAATTTACTGAATCGGATTTAGCTTAGAATAATACACCCCAATAAATGTATCAAATTACTTAGTTCAGTTCATTTAGTCATGTTACTTAATGTATCTAAACTGATTTAAGTGAACCAAGAGGAAAACATTTGGATTACATCTGACTTACTGTTACTGAACTAGATCACTTATTTATTTCGCAGAATTACTTCACTGACTGTATTGCCAGTACTAGAATTACATATTCTAATTTACTTTGAAGTAATTCAACTCAATAAGTGTATCAGTTTGCTTAATTCAATTCATTTAGTCATGTGTCGAATTCATCTGAACTGATTTAAGTGAACGAATATTTTCATATCTCACGGTTATCATTGTTAACGTGTGATATGAATGTCATATCGTCCCTAAGATACAAATTTAGAATTGTCAGAGTCATAGTGAAATCAGTACAAACATATTATTAAAATATAAATTAATAGAATAATCTATTCATAGAAAAATCATAGTATACAACTTACATGAAATGTTCATTTCTCACTAGTATGAATTGCAATATTTTCCTCCGGTTCACGCTACAACCTTTTATATTCGTACGAAATGAATGTAATTCTACATTGTACAATACTTGTATACTCACTATTTCGGCCTAGGCAGGGAAAGTGACATTCGATTTTCTCCACATTCAAAGTATTTCTATAGGGTATTTATATACCAAGTGTTAAAAATAACTATTTGTGGACTGAGGTTAGAGATTGTAACATGGGATGTAACTAGTCAAAGTCTACAAAAATATTTTTAACCGGAGGTGCACACTACATAATTCCTACGAACGAAATTTAAGAAATTGACATTTGTTGTCTGCAATGGTATGTAATCTAAATGACGTTCAAAAACCTAATTTTTTGCTAATCGTAGAAAAGTTATATTTACTTATTTATTAATGCTATTCTGTACAACAGGAAATTAATTCTAATTACAGTACAGGATCCAGACTCACCCAGTCGCATATATTTCTAGCTGAAGTGGAACTAGCAAAAGAAAAAGACTTTTAATAAATTAGGTTTATGTCTGCCCCTTAAATTAGCAAATTTATTAATTAAATACATAAAGCCTATCAGATCGACGCATAAAATTTAAAACACAGCGTATGATACTACACGCACCGAATATACGTTGTAGTTCAGAGCGCTAATACAGAAACCGAGAATTACAGAGAGGCGATGAAAGCATCACCTCACATTAAAACCAGAATACAGGAACGCGCATGCGCCAGACAACTTGCACTATCCAATTCAGCATCGAGAAATGTGTTTGGATGAAGCGAAGACTGCAGTCGCTTCGCAGTCGATTCTATAATATGTTTGGAGCGATCTTTGTTTGGTTGAGCAGCTATAAAGTAGTACAGCGTTTAGGCTGCTGGCTATCGCCACACAAATTTCATGCATTTTTTTTACAATAAATTTGAATATTGTTAAAACAACAATTGTATATTACATAATAAATCAGGAAAGTGATATTTTACTTAACGAAGGGGTACGAGGCCGTAGGCCGAATAGTTTAATCCGCTGAGTCAAGTAAAAACATTTTCTTGACGTAATATCTATACTATTTTTTCTGAAACCTTTTAATTTAATCAATAATTAATTATGAATCATTCAAAAATGATTAAATTTTTTGACAAACAACGAAAAATAAATAAAATAAATAAATATATCATCACGCCTTCTACCCATTACTGGGTGTGGAACTCTGCCGAAGCAGATCTCGGTAAGTGATATATTTTTGCGTGTGAAATTCGGTTACCAGTCGTCAAAAGAGTCAGTTAAAATCAGAGTGTTTTGCACTTTACCAGACTCTTATTTTCGTTGTACTTTACTTAATTGTTTTGGTAAAAATCTACTTTCCATACTGGTGAGGAAAGTAGGCACTTTATTGATGGTGTCAGAAAAAATAGTTATAAACAACATTTTTCCTATAACTGTGCGATTTAGTAAATCACTAAAATATTATCAAAATTTATATAATTCTAATGATAGGCGTATTCCATTTGCCATTTGGATCAGATCTAACTTACACTTACTGAACCAGATCACTTAATTGTTTTGCTGGATTACGTCGCTGACTTTATTTCCAGCACAAGAATTACTGGTTCTAATTTACTTTGAAGTAATCCACCCCAATAAGTGCATCAGTTTGCTTAATTCACTTCATTTAGTCATAAAGTCCTAGTTTATCTGAACTGATTTAAGTGTACCAAGTGGCAAATGGAATACAGCTGATATTACACGAGAACGATGTTTTACGGCGTTGCTATGGTTTGTTTGTTCATTGTTTGCACATTGTTCTACTTTATTTAAAAATATTTCACTAACGTCAAGATAATTTCTTCAAAATCGTCTAGGTTGGAATAGTACAGTGAGTGATTCTTCCTTATCATAAACACCTCCAAAACTTATTGAAGCTCCGGATTATGCTATGTTGGATTTATTTTCGACAATGACAATAAACCTGCTGCTTGTACTAAAGCCTCCGAAATTGTTGTCAATAATATTACTGTTAATAATGTGAACAGGTACGGAAGAAATCAATGTTTCTTTAGACAGTACAAAAGTTTCCACTTTACATTATGTCTATATAAGCAACTGTAACAACTGTGTTAATAATATATACAAACAATAAATATGTATTTCACTTACTCTAAAATAAAACCATTTATCGATATATTTTACTTTGTTCGGTTCTTTTTATTACAGATTAGATATACTGCAATTTAAGGTTATGTTTATAAACGTCAAAATAGACTACAGCATAATTACTAGCGCTGGCTCACCGTATCTTCTTCTTCCATAAGCGTCTGTGGACAAAATATGAATTCCGCGCTCGGCGCGAAATTTAAATCGTTCTCAAAATAACTTTCTTTTGAAAGTTACGTAACGAAGCATTTTCCGCTCTAGTGTTTCTTTGCTTACAGAAATACACTTGGTCTGCATTCATCTACTTTCTATACGTAACCAAGGCAATAATAGTTACGTAATAACAAAGAAAACTAAAAGTTTTTTTTTATCGTTTCAAGCACATGATGCTTCATCTGACAAGTCGCCACTGACTCTGGGTCTTCGGATTAGGATGCCGTAACGTTAACCACACCACTGTACTCTCAAATATTTTTTGCACAATAGAAAAGTAATCCTAATTAACTCTTACTTATTGTAACAAAATAAAAAAGAAAAATAGCGTACACTTGAAATATACAATAAAGAACACTAAATGACACATCTAACAGAAAACATAAAATATCATTAACTGCTGACCGTTTAAGCTAAGCCAGCTTTGTGAATAAAAGTAGCAACAGTAGCTTTGTGGGGCCATGTAATTTAAGAGGCAAGGTAGGTACACTCCAACCCTACATTCGCACGCACCACGCGCTCACGCACGACACAGGACACTTCCATTAACAGAACGCAATGCACTAGCACGCCTAGTCTATGAGTGGTGCAAACGTTTAATCAGATTTAATATTGAATCCTTTGAAATGCCATTACCTTTTGACGGAGTCAGTCGTGATCATGAGTTTTCACAAATTGAATTTCTCTGTGTGATACGTGCGACTGTGATTGTTTGAATAACGAGGGTGCCATGTAAGGGTCAGCCAAATTAGAAATTACATTGCACTTGTAATTTACTATAAGAAGGTATTGCTATGACTTTAACAGATAATAAGCGCTGCTCGTCTCAAAAACTACAGCATCAATTCGTGAAATAATTTAAAACTATTGCAAGTGAACAGTCAAATAGGTAAATTATTTTGAGGAATATGTTCCAAATAACAGTTTTATAGAATAAAATATAGCGTCTAAGCAAATCAGCAGATTTTACTTAAGGTGAAGCATTCCGCCTGAATACAACAACAGAACAGTGGTGAAACGACGATCTGTCGTGATCTATTTGAAATAAAATATCTTTTTTATTATAAATGAAACATATTATTTATTGTACATATTCTTGTAGTCAAAGGTTTAAAGTTTTATAATAATATTACTAATTTGAAATATCTTTAATACTTATAATAAAAGAAAATAAATTATATATTACACCAAATTTAATTTGAATTTATTTTAAAATGGGAGCTACGATATCAATATAAAAAATACAGTAAATTATAAATACGACAGACTAAGCCTGATGAAATTTTCAGCCAAATTAAACACGACAATTTTTAGCAAAAAAATAAAATAGGCCAAAATACCATGAAAAACAGAGGTTTTCTTTTTTTTCTCAAAAGTGTTGTGTTTAATTTGGCTGATTTTTTTTTGTGTTATAGACTATCTTAATTTTAAATATACATATTTTTTTTATTAAAAACGTAGGGCCCAATTTTGAGAAAATTTTACTCAAAATTGTGAATTTGGCTGCTTCATTTATATAATTTTTTTCATATATTTTCATGATTTATTTGCTCTTGAATAGTATTTATTCATGAACTACAATGTTATAAGAAAGTAATACACTGCTTTATATTTATCTATATAATGACATTTGTGAGAAATTAATTGTTGAAATTCAAATTTGCATAGATTTATTGTTGGTGTTGGTGAATCATGAGTTTTTGGTGTGTGATTCGGATTTTTGATGACGTATGATGTACACTCAAGTATCGCAGTTTTATTCAAAATTAAATTTGGCTGACATATGTAAAAATGATTGACTAATAATGATAACAATAATGAATATATATATATATATATATATATATATATATATATATTATATGTTGTTTACAAAATAATAAAGTAATAATACAATTTTTTGATATGGGTTTAACCTCAAACGTCAAATGTCTGTAAGGTAAGTAGGTTTGTATTTATAAGTGTTTATTTATTAATATTAAAGTTTTTATTTAATAGTTTTGAAGTGGACACTGCCTTAATAAGATTAGGCTGACAAAGTAAATACATCAGAACTATCGAAATGTTGCCCAGGAATAAACTATACATTCCATAAATGAAATCTACTTTCGCTTTATTTATATTTTTATATTGCAAGTATTTTGTACCTAATTTTATTATAAATCAGATTATGGTACTTAAACGGAAATAATAGTTTAATAACTAAATCAGAAAATTCCAAATTCGGTTCAAAATTATAAACTTCTTCCAGCGGGACCACTTGTGGAAAGAATGCTTTACGTTCGAAATATTACAACTGTAGCAACTGATTGGGGTAAAACTAGAGAATCTGTGGCAATACAAGTTTATGAGCAGGTATCTGGAGTTACAGTAACACCATGTGGTTTATTTGTAAATTTAGAACGTAATGCAGGATATTTAGCTGCTTCGCCAGATGGTTTAGTTGATCAAAATAAGATAATTGAAGTGAAATGTCCATGTACAGCTCGACATTTGTCACCAAAAGAAGCTGCTGTTAAAATAAAAAACTTCTGTTCTGTTTTAGATGGTAATAAGTTAAAATTAAAGACGAATCACAATTATTATTAGCAAATACAAGGCCAGTTGTTCATAACAGGATGAAAGAAATGTGATTTTATTATTTGGACACCTCAGGGTATAGAAGTAGAGTTTGTTAAATGGATGCTTCCAATATTAAAGACATTTTATGTAAAAGAACTTGCTCCAGAAATAGTTGATTCACGAAAAGAAAGCAGTATGTGGATCAGGAATATGCCACAGAATCCATAGAAACAGTTAAAGTTTGATTTTTCTATCAAATACTTTTTCTGACGCTCGTTAGAATCAAAGAATTTCTTTAGCAGAAAGACATTTTCTGTCGCTCACGTGAGTCAGAGAAATTATATGACATAATGGGTAAATATTCCGGCGTTTGAAGAAAAAATGGCATATTTTATGTGCAGTGAAAGTGACGTTTTGTGCTTCATCTGTAGTTAATGGAGGAGTGCACAAAATGTATCACTTCAGCTCCTTATAAAATAATATACTATTATATATGATTATGTATAACTGAAATAAAAATGTAAGTAAAATGTTATTTTTATATTATATCAAATAAAATATATTTTATTAAATTTTAGTTTTTATTGTGTTGACATCAAATAGAAATATTTCCTGTGATTTAAAATAATTTTCTTGAAAATCTTCACGTTTACATAGTTTTTAAACGCGCGCCAATAACTTTTGCACTATTCTATACAGATATACATTTTTGTCAGGACCGCAAGAGACCCTACATACACGATAACAAATTGTTGGTTAACGAACTTCAGGCGGAATGTTTCACCTTAATGGGATTTTAAAAGTTATCATTTCACTGGTAGTCATGTAATTTGAACAAAAAACGACCAATTGCACAAAAAAATCGTAATTCTGAAACTTGGTTTAAATTTATAAAACCCTGTCGATATGGTTTTATTTAATTAAACTAAGTTTGAAATTTAAGTTTTGTTGGTGTAACTGGCCAAAAATGAAGTTTTATGAATAATATTATATTTTATAAAATTCTTATAATAGTTAGAGAGGTAGGGTGCAAATTGATGTCTCATTTCTTCCAGTAAGAGAAATGGATTTTTTAATAGATTATGTCATTATAAACATGAAAACAATAAAATTAGATTTGGGAACGAGTGGAACTATAGATGGCGCCGATGTGAATGCGCAGATTTGAAGGGTTGTTGCTGATTCCTACACCAGTCCACTTTCAGATCTTCTGTCACAAATGAGCAACTAGCAATAATTTCTGTCAATAATTTTTTTGTCATGTTTTCGTCGTGAACAAGTAGTAATATGTCACACATCATAAAAATTGCTTACTTTGACCGGTTTTGTCGCGCATGCTTCATCGGCAAAAACTTCTGTCTATATTATTACTTAATTATACCAAAATCTATAATTTAAAACGAAAATTAGCCTGTAAAAATATGTCAAGAACCACCCTTAAAATCGGCGCCATCTACAGTTACCACCCGTTCCCAAATCTAATTTTCTTGTTTTCATGTTTCTCATTTCTATTAAAAAATCCATTTTTGTCACTGGAATAAATGAGACATCATTTTACACAGTAGCTCTCTACCTATAATAAATGATTATAAAAATATTGCATATCTTAAAAAAATGCACTATTATTTTATTTATGTTTAATGGCCAGTTGCACCACCGCCAAAGTTGAATTTTAAACTTTATGTAAATAAATAAAAGTAAAGAGAAGTTATATTGTCATATGGCATCACTGACATTACTGATATAAAATCGATTTATATTTAGTTATTTTAACTAAGTATAAAACTTGACGTTGGATCTGAAAGCAAAAACATTCTACAAGTAACCTGGAAAAGATATAATAATTTATTGAACCTTTTAGGGATTTATAATTAATAATTTATACCTTTACATTTTTTATTATTTTTTCAGAAGTATGCTAAACGAAAGTAATTGTTTCTTTTTTATCGATCCTGCCGGGAACTAAAATTTTCTTTCGTCAAGAAAGTGATAATTTTTGTCCCTAGGGACGAAAAATTTTATTTAAGGAAAGGAAAGCTATATCCATGACAACTTTAGAAAACAACGATAATATTTAATATTACTGACATTTAGGAGAAAGTCAATAAAATAATAATTTTAAATTTTCAGAAATAAATAAAAAATTTAGAATTTTTATCTCGAGAAATGAAACAGCATCTTCGGGACGAAATATCTCACTTTCTTTATTATTTCAGAACAGCTATCATTTTAATAACAAATGAAAATGAGTTAATATTAAGAAGTTAATATAGTGAGTGTAGTCGTATACTCGTATTTAAGGCAATGGAAATAAGAAAGGACATAAAATAGCTGGCATGGCAATATAATGTGGACGTTAGTAAGATCATTCAAGATTTAATTTGGGCAGCTTGGCGAGTTCGCACCGTCGGGACGTCGGCAAGGTAATTAGAAGAGCAAAGTCGTAAAACGGACACGGTGACGGTGACGGGCCTGTTTTATTGCTCGTAACGGTGTCTAGCGCAACGTCCTGCACCCTTCCTCAATCACATCACGCACAAAATATCCAGAACGCACTCGTGTCTACGTATACGTCGCGCGGACCAGTCTGGTTCGCGTACCAAATTTGAACTAATATTATATTCTATACATAATACTTCACGCGCAAAAATATATCACTTACCGAGATCTGCTTCGGCAGAGTGCCCCACACCTAGTAATGAGTAGAAGGCGTGATGATATATTTACATTTATTTATTTATCATAATGTTTAGAAATTTAACAGCAAACCAAAGAATTTTGACACCAATATATCAGAGCGTTCATTTTAAAATGAAACATAGGAAGCAAAATATTTTGATAATAATTACAATAAATTAACTGCTAAACTAGGCCCTTGTCGGTTATAAAACTTACTCATAACATTAGATATTTTAGCAATTGTAATACGCCCAGACACGTTTTGAATCTGATTTTTTTATTCTTCTAAAAATAAAATGTTATCGGTCAAGTTTAAACAAAAAAATCTACAACTGCATATATTATAAACTCACGGTATATACATAAGTATCGGGTATATCACTAGAAGTGGGCCATAGACGTTTAACATGGGCAAATAGTTTTTCCGTGTGCATTGCTTCCCATATGGTTTTAGACAAAATAAAAGTTGTAGAGCTTAAAATTCTACATCTAAATTAATAAACAAATTTCATTTCCTATGTTTTGTAACGACAAAAATTGTATATGAAAATTTACAAAATTACAATTTAATAGTGTTAAAACAAAACAACAAACAAATGTCCCACTTAATTCTGTCAAATAATTTGACATGTTGAAGTTTTGCTTTGTTTCAAAATAAGTTTTTGATCTGTCTATAAATTTTATATTATTTTTACAAATTTATTTAAAATGGAAAATTATTCATATGAAGAAAAATTACAGAGGAAAAACTTAAGCCTATGTCCATTAATTATATACCTACATTATTTTGGCTTATTACATACATACCGAGATCTGCTTCGGCAGAGTGCCACACCCAGTAATGGGTAGAAGGCGTGATGATATATTTATTTTATTTTTATGTACAACATACTACTGAGAATTTAATACATTTGTTTGTTATTGCGTTTTAATTCCGTGGTTAACACTAATGAAGTTTTATATGCTTTGTTAAAATTTTTATGATTGTCAAGTTTTAATAATATTAGTTTATAACATTGTTTTAATCTATAACTATATATATTTCATCTAGTAATGTTACAGGTAAGAAACTTAAGACTAAGAGATGTCGAAAGTAGATAAGAGTAGAAATACAATTCCAACTGTCATGACAGATCACGCGACCTGTAAGCGCAGCAGTAGAATTTTATAGATGACTTATTTGAAACTATTTATGTCAGATCAGTAGATTTATCAGTGATTTTTCGTCTCATCGGTTCGAATAAGATTTATCAGTGTTCAGATCTAGTGGCTTGTGTCCGGCTGACGCGCGAAATTCGATCCATTCTGGTAGGCCTTGGACGCCGTCTTTTGTTCATAATTCGCAGTTGTAGTTGGAGAAATCCAACACAGGGAGTATTGATTTTACCTTGTGATCTCTGTGGCGTCTATCTCTGTCTGCTTGGTTTACAAAGGAGGAAAATGGAACGGGTGTGTATGTGTGTGTAAAGGACAACTGATGGGGTAGAAGTCGTAAAGCGACCACCGATGCGGTGCGCACAGATTGACAAAGCGAAACGCTTTCAATTACGCAATTTAGCGCGTGTTGTCCCCTTGTCGTCTTTGCGAGGCCTTTTGAGGTACGCGACACCGCAATTGGTCAACGTACGGACACTGGATCGTAGATAGGACTTCAACCTACACTACCGCACTACAGTCTAAGATTTATGTCCAGCCAAAATATACAGACGGTACCTAATACTCCTATTTCAACAAATTGTTCTTCATGTGTAGTTATTATTTTAAGTAAATAAATAAATAAATTTATCATCACGCCTTTTATCCCTTATTGAGTGTGGCACTCTACCGAAGCAGATCTCGGTAAATGATATATTTATGCGCGTGAAATGCGGTTACCAGTCGTTAAATCACGGCCCCCAAAGATGTTAGGTTAGGTTAGGTCGTTAAATCACGGCCCCCAAAGATGTTAGTGGTGGGGGAGCCACACGGGTAATTTTAAATTGGTGAAAATGTTTTGTCAGCTGTGGAGATCGAACTAGGGTTCTTAGGATCCACAGGCCGACTTGATACCACTTAGCCATTACCTCATATATTTTAAGTAAATAATAAACAATTGATGAAATCAAATTTAATAATAAAGAGAAAATAAAAAAAAGAGAAAATTTGGAATAAAATCAGATTTGAATTACATGGCGCCCATAGTTTAGTTGGTTGAAGCATATGACCGGAGTTCATAGGTCTCAGATTCAAATCATGACTATATCTCAATTTTTCTTTTTATAATTGGTATGAAGTCGGCCTGTGGATCCTGAGAACCCTGGTTTGATTCCCACAGGCGACAAACAATTTTCATAATTTCAAAAACTACCCCTGTGGTTCCTCCACCACTAACATCTTTGGAGGCCGTGATTTGACGACTGGTAACCGCACTTCACTCACAAAATATATCACTTACCGAAATCTGCTTCGGCAGAGTGCCACATCCAGTAATGGGTAGAAAGAGTTATTATATATATATATATATATATATATATATATATATATATATTTTGTTATATATATTTTGTTATATAATTTAATTTGTTCTTCATATATTAGAAAATTATAATCATCCATTGGTATGATGGTAAGATTATCAATAAGGGAAACTGGACACAATTGTATTTTACATACTAGGTAATAAGTAATTATATATATTTTTATATTTATTCGATTTGGCAATAAACACATTTTTGTTTACCGCGATATATGGAGAACGTTGCCAAGTCCTGTAATTACAGTAGTCCAGGTACGCTCATTGTACCTACGTGTTAAAATTTATTTTTTATACGATCGAATTATATAAACCTTTTTGTTTAATTAGGCAAAAAAGCTGCGCTTTGGTTTTCTCATGTTACATATATTTGTGATTTTTTGAATGAAATACGAGTATAATTATTTAATTATATCATTACGCTTTTTACTTATTACTGGGTGTGACACTCTATGTTATATATTTAGTTTCATTGCCAGCCGTCAAATAACGCTTCGCAAAATTAGTTAATAGTGGGGGAGCCACAGGGATAATGTTAATGTGTTGAAAATTGTTTGTCCCGCCCTATAAAAAAAAGGAACGTAACATAACAGAAATATACTGGGATATCGAAGGAGAAATTTTTCATGGGGTAGGTAGCACAGTGGTATCGAGTCTGCCTGTGGATCTTGATAACCCTGGATCGATTCCCACAGCTGACAAACATTTTCACCACATTAAAAATTACCCCTGTGGCTTCTCCACCACTAACAATTTTGAGGTCCGTGATTTGACGCCTGGTAATCGCACTTTACACGCATAAATATATCACTTACCGAGATCTGCTCCGGCAGAGTGCCACACCCAGTAATGAGTAAAAGGCGTGATGATATATTTATTTATTTTAAGTATTATCGAGAAAAAGAGCTGAGACGAGAACTAATTTATCTCAAAATGTAGGAGAGAAGAAGAACTATCGTCTTGCGGCATCACCGCTAATCCACAATTTTGATAATTATTATCAATTCAGTCGTTACAATAACATCTAATTACCCTCATTTGTTCGAAATCTCAATGCATGTAAGTTGTCAATGCGACTTGAGTCTGTCGTGTAGGTACATGTGTGGCGGCCGCGCCAGGGTGACACGGCGTCTAATTAGTAATTAAGACAGCGATTCTTGTACGCGACCGCCTAATGACTGCCGCACGCATGTACAAACATTGATGGATGAGGGTTAGGCGCCGAGCAGGCATGGGGTTCTACGCTCTAGCTCTACACGCTACACACGGCGAGAGCGAGAACGAGAACGCCAAACTATAACGCGACGTAGAATGTTAATTATCTACATCTTATTATGCAACACGTATCGCCTGTGCTACGTCCCTGTGAAGGATTGTTCTCAGGATGGGAATCAATTAATAATGGACATCCCTGTTAGCTGACACTTGTGGTTAACTTCGAGAAATTATCCTTCCAAGTTGCCAACATTTAAATTTAATATTATGTAAGGCATAATCTTAACGTTAATATAAAAAATTAACAACTAGATTCTCATTTTTTTGAATGAATCTTGAAGTCTGGTACAAAAAAATTGTGGTAAACTATATTCTCCAGAAATGTATAAATAAACCCGAATTTAATCCTACAATAACTGTAATGGGGTAGATGGCTCAGTGGTATCGAGTCGGCCTTCGGATCCTGAGAACCCTGGACTGATTCCCATAGCTGATAAACATATTCACCACATTAAAATTACTCCTACCACTAACATCGTGATTTGACGGCTGGTAAACGCACTTCACGCGTATAAATATATCACCGAGATCTGCTTCGGCAGGGTGCTACATCCGATAATGGCTAAAATGCGTGTTGATATATTTATTTATTTATTTTAGTAACTGTAAATGATTTCATACTGAATATTAATATTTACGTGGTATTTCTCTTTATTTCTATTTGCCAAAGTTTAAATAAAAACACTATTATTCTTTACATTTTGGACATAATATATTATGAATTTGGTCATCCCTAGGTTCTGTCTCATCTTTATATAAATTTTCATTTTCATTTTTATGAATTACAAATATAAATTAGTAGTATGTTTTAATAAGCCAAAATAATGTAGGAGAATAATTAAAGGATATAGGCTTAAGTTGTTAGTCATTTATTGAAGATATGTTGACAACGTTTCGACTAAGGTTATAGCCATCTTCAGGTCTAAATATAAAAACAAATTCAACAATTAATGAATTGTTGGTCATTACATAATTGAACAATTAACTCACCAAAAATAAATATGTTAGAAACAGTGAAGAAAATAAAAATTTTGTAAATCGAAGTTCAGGGTAAGCAACGTGAAAATGAAAACTTCGATTTACAAAATTTTTATTTTGTTCATTGTTTCTAACATCTTTATTTTTGGTGAATTAAATGTTCAATTATGTAATGACCAACAATTCTTTAATTGTTGAATTTGTTTTTATATTTAGACCTGAAGATGGCTATAACCTTAGCCGAAACGTTGTCAACATATCTTCACTAAATGACTAACAACTTAAGCCTCTGTTCTTTACTTATTCTCCTAATTATAAATTAGATTATAGAAAGTACAGTAATTAAAAAAGTACATGCCCAATATTTTTTAATTAAAATGAATTATCCACTATCAATCAAATAAGTAGCATTTACTCTTCAGTACCAATTGCACTCGTATGACACCAATCTTGACACCAACAATACACCGTCAAAAATACGATAACATATTAAAATCATATAATTTACAGCGAATAATTCAAAACCATAAACTAGTAAAGCTAACCCGTAAACATAAACCAAAATCAGAAATAAATTAGTATTACCACCGGTGCAAATCAACCCCTATATTCCACCTTCGAATAGCAATACGCAAACGCGAGAAGCAGGGTGAATCGTACAACCCAGTGAACATCGTCTGAAGGTAATACTGTAAATCTTACTGTAATTCGACGAGCGCCGTACGAAGCAACTAAGACATAGAATCAGCATAAATTTAATAATTACTCGCTTCGTCTGGGGTAGCGCCAGGGTAACACGGGCGAAGGGAGAGCCGATATCTTACACCGGAACTGTAACGGATATTAGGGCGCCCGGCGGAACTAGTTGGTTGCCCTCCGGAGCCGCCAACCCGGAACCGGTAATGTTTTGTATTGCTCTACGATTCCGAGGGTGACCGCTGCATTGAGCGTTTCATTTCTTTTTATTTGATTATTACTATTTATTAGAAGGGATGGAAGTTATGAAATGGGATTATTTTGATAGGAAGATACTCGTAAGAATGCTTGTAATCATAAATATCCGCAGACTTTCTTACTTTAATTCTGAACTATAATAAATTGAGTTATAAAGAGAAAAATACAGATACCGCCAGAATTGAACCTGGGACCTATGAATTCCAGTCATATGCATTAACCAACTACACTACGGATGCCATTCAAATATGATTGTATTCCCTTGTTTCTCTCTATTTTGTTATGTTATAAACAGACTCGATACGTTGTTCTTTACATGACGAGCATAGCGTAGGTTCAAATCCTGGCGGTGTCCCAGTTTTTCTCCTTATAATTCAATTCCCGCAATCGACAAACTATTTTCACCACATTAAGATTACCTCTATGGCTTTCCTTCCACTAACATCCTAGAGAGCCATGATTTGACGACTGGTAACCGCACTTCACGCTCTTAAATATATTTCTTACCGAGATCTGCTACGGTAGAGTGCCACGTCTACTAATAGGTAAATGGGGTGATGATATATTTATTTATTTTATAATTCAATTAAAATAATAATAACAACAAATAACAAAACGTCGAACGTTTCTAGTTTCAAAAAAATGAATTAAAAAAATATTGTTTAATTTATTTTATACTTGACCTACTCGCAGATCAACGATATTTAATTAAATTAAATAAATAAATAAATATATCATCACGCCTTCTACCCATTACTGGGTGTGGCATTCTGCCGAAGCAGATCTCGGTAAGTGATATATTTTGCGCGTGAAGTGCGATTACCAGTCGTCAAATCACGGCCCCCAAAGATGTTAGTGGTGGAGGAGCCACAGGGGTAGTTTTTGAAATTATGAAAATTCTTTGTTGCCTGTGGGAATCGAACCAGGGTTCTCAGGATCCACAGGCCGACTTCGTACCACTGAGCTAGCCACCCCATATATTTAATTTAATAATAATAATTAAAATATTCTTCATTAGTCTGCTTATAATTGTAAATAATAGTACAGAGTGATCCAAAGTAAGTACTTCAGTTGACAATACAATTCTGAGTATCTTTTTCTTTCCCAGTTGACACAGCGCCAGATAATGGCGGAAATACTATTTGACATGTCATATTTATAAAATAAAAAATCAAATAAATATATCATCACACCTTTTACCCATTACTGGATGTGGCACTCTGCCGAAGTAGATCTGGGTAAGTGATATATTTATGTGTGTGAAGTGCGGAGACCAGCCGTCAAATCACGGACCCCAAAGATGTTAGTGGTGAGGGCGCCACAGGGGTAATTTTAAATTGCTAAAAATGTTTGACGGCTGTGGGGATCAAATCAGGGCTCTTAGGATCCGTTGGCCGACTTTAAACTTCTGAGCCACTACCCTGTTAAATACAAATAGGGTGAGTGATTGCTCTGTGAGTAATGTTAAGAAATAAAACTATTTTTATTCATTTAAATTTTCAAATGTCACTGTCAACAACAGGAACTAAATTCATGTATCAGTCTTACCAACTCCAAGTACTTTTTTATAGCCAACTGAAACACTTGCTTCTGATTTCCCTGTATATTAAATTTCGAAAAAAATATATTAAATTGCATTGTTTGGTTGAATAATTTTATTGTTTGAAAACCACTGTTTTAATTTTTTTTCTTTATTAATTACATCTAAAGCTCTTATTTGGATAATTTTCGTCTATTCCCAATCATAAATAAAATAATCAAGGTGTCGCATATCTGTAAAACATTCTGTATATTTATATTTTTTAAATCTACATTTATTTAGTAACAAACAAAACAAAGTTGCCTGGCTATGTTGATCTGATCTCGTCATTGCGATGTAACTATATCGTGCTAGTACGATATTCATATCATGCTAGTGTACTTTCTTCAGTGGGTTACTGTTGCGATATCTATTGTTTTCTGAACTGGTCTTTAAAAAATAAGTTTTTCGTTACCATTGCTTGCTTGATTACTTTACAGGAAAAAAATATTCAAATGAATGTTCAAATTATTTAGAGTACTAAATTCTGCTTCTAAATCAGGCTAGATATTACATTTAAAATCAAGTTTAAGATACGTATATGACTGTTAAACCTTATATGTTTGTTTGCATTTGTATCAGTTTCATAACTTACTACTCGTATATAATTAATATAAATTTTTGACAACTTTTCAAATTAATTTTAGCAGTAAAAAAAATGAATTATATTAATGAGATACAGAATTTAATTCACTATAATATTTATTTGAAACATTTTCCTGTAAAGTAATCAGGAAAGCAATGGAAGTGGAAAAGTTATGTCCTATGCTTTATCGTCAATAGTACATTTTCTATAAATACAGAACTTTATATATTATATTGCTCAATTATTTAAAATGAGTTCTGAAAGCTTCTCAAAATTTTTAAATTTATCAAATTAATTTATATTAACCACAAATACGTACATTGTATTAAATATATAATTTATATGTGTTGACGCAAAATGAAAAACATGGAGCAAATTTTATAAACATATAGCTATAATTGGAATAAAATCAAAATAGCGTATTGTTGATATTGGAAACAATTAATATTTAATCATGGATGTTTTAAAACTCGGGTAAATTATGCAATAATGGTGTCTGTATTTGAGAAGGGCTGTGTTGTATTTGGTTGTAAATAAAATGTATACCTCGATGTATACTATTATACATATTTTGTATGAATACGAGCAACGATACGAATAAATAAAGCCGATGATTGCTATTTTAATTTATTGTTTTGTTGTAATTAATTAAATATTTGATTTGCTGGTTTTGTTATGTGGAATATTAACATTTAATCATTTTGATCAAACAATTTATTTGCCCTTCTAGTACGAAACATACTTGTACCTGCATGTTTATTTACAAACAAATAAAAAAGATATATATCATCGCGTTTGTTACGCATTACTGCATGAGGCACTCTATCGTAGCAAATATCGGTAAGTGATATATTTTGGTCGTGAAGTGCGATTACCAACCGTAAAATCACGGCCCCTAAATATTAACACCAACGTGAAGGATTAGCAAAAAAAGTCTCTGTTTTTTTACTTTCATGATATGGAACTTTTCAATAATATTTCAATTTGCAGATATCTGAAATTTAGATGAACTTCTAAATTAGTAAATATTTCAAATAAAAGTAATAGTAAATTTAATTCCCCTTAACTATTATATTTGGGGCATTTTTTCAAAACTAACTGCATACGACTCTCGTTTCATGTCTTTCTGTATATGAAAGAATCATGGGACCGACACTTATCAAACAAAAAATAGAGAAAAATTTGATAAAATCAGATTTGAATCCAGGATGACAATGACTTAGTTGGTTTAAGCAGGTGACCGGAGTTCATGAAGTCTCTGGACACCTATTCTGTAAAATAAAGCCAAGAGCTACCACTATAACTATGACGTCAAGCAACAGAACCTGTTTTTATATTACAGAATAAGGACTGTTTCCATCTTAGTAATTTTAGGATTGCAACAATATTTGAAACATTGAATTATGTGTTTTTAAATGCTCGTTCATTTACTTATTCATTAATATTAGTTCAGTTTTACAGTTTTATTCTGCCGAAGCAGATCTCGGTAAGTGATATATATATATATATATATATATATTAGTTCAGTTTTACAGTTTTATTCTGCCGAAGCAGATCTCGGTAAGTGATATATATATATATATATATATATATATATATATATATATATATATATATATATATATATATATATCACTTATATCACTTATATATATACAGGCTGGCCCATTTAAAGTGTTATCTCGGAAACTATAAATTTTACGCAAAAATGACCTAGACGAAAAACAATCGTACAAAAGGGGGCCATAATAACGAAATATTGGTTTTGATATATATATATATATATATATATATATATATATATATATATATATATATATATATATATATATATATAATTTTATTTTATTCCAAATCAGTGTCATCAAGTAACATAAAATTCCCTAAATTTTGTAACTATTATTTTTTTATTTAAAAGGAGCAAAATAGAAATAAATAGTATAAAGAACTCATTTTGGAATTGTCGATTATGTGGTTCGAAGGGTTGGATCACGATTGTCTTCTCACATAATAAAATGACAAATATGAAACTCGTTCTTTAATATACTTTTTTGTAATTTTTTTATATCATTTAATTAACTATCAGTGAAAAGTAATTGAATTAAAATTAATAAAATCATATAAACAGGTTAATGTGTATAAATTTAAATAGAAAACAAAATGTATAGCAATCACTATAAAGTGAATGTAACGCAGTGACAAATATTATGAATCAAGTTGACAGAAATATAACATGTTGTCGTTGTTTCTCAAACACAGACGCCATTATTATATCATTTTCACTGGCCACTAGGATTTTAAAAAGCCGATCGGGTACACAACACAGAATTTAAACATTGTTATAGACCTAATTATTTTCATTTTCTCTTGCATAAATATTTATTATAATACAATATATAGTGTACCTTTTGATATACGCAAAACACACTGGCAGGCGACTGGGCTATATTATTGTTGGCTTTTGATAATGTATCGATATAATTTTAACAATATTGATGTAACCATTGAGGCTAGGTTCGATGACAAAACGAAATTCAATTATTGGGATACAATGAGAGCCCAAACACTGTGCATTTATTTTACTATGTGTTGTTCATTAATTTAGCACATGTATAGTAGTGATACGATGACGTACCAGCGAAGCAGTGGGCTACGCGCGCAGTCGCATGCACAGTTTACGGTTCATGGTTTCAACCGTGTTTCGTGTAACCACCGTATTGGTTTAATACCATATTGTGCGTTATCAAACCATTATAACCCTTGTGATTTTCAGCTTGTATAGGGTTGGGTAAAATTTTAAATTTTAATAGAATTTAACGCCTCATTTCATGCAGTTTTTTGTCGTTTTGATGTTGGTTCTTTCTCGGTTTAGATTTTCGGTTTATTTAATGTATAGTTAATAATTTAAATCATCAACATCACGCTACTTCTCACACTCAATTTCAACATTAATTACTCAATTTTTCACACGTTATAATCTACACGTGTTACATATATATTACATTTTTTATTAGTTCACTGCATGAACTCTATTTTTTATAAATCAATTATGTATACTACTAATAATTACCAGTTTTATAAATTATTTACATTGGCACACTACATTTTTCAATATTAATAATAAGTTTATTTGAAAAATAATTAATTTTAAAAATCTATAATGTAATTTATGGTGGAATTCGGGCTGTAAATTCAAAAGTTTAGTAGATTCATAAAACTATAAATGATGTACAAAATCACAACGAAACTTATAATTTTATGAAATATTTTCTGCTTGTCAATAAATATTGATGTGATTTTGTTAATTAATTTACAATTTACGCATACATAGAATTACAGATTTATCAAAAAATTCCATCATAACATGTTAGACTTTTGAACATGTTCGAGTTTTGAGTTTTATAAAATTTTCCGAAATAAAATTTAATTGTTGTAATAAAACCAAATAATTTATATTTTTCATTGCAAATAAAGTCAATAAATGGTTTCGCTTATGCAAAATATAAATGATAAATATCAGAAATAATTGGCGTGCATTTAAATTTGTACAACCCTGCGTTAAAAGCCTATACATTTGTTTGTATTACAGGACAATCCGATGCTTTTGATATAAATTGGTCATATGAAACCAGTTAATTACATTTAGTGAACACCCTCGATTTATCAATCACTAATGTATCAATCACGTCTCCATGGCAATATTGTAAACACAATGGGATTGTTTCATAGTCAACTGTTTGTAATCTCCACAGCTTAACATATTTTAGTTTTTGTATTGTTATAAAGAAGAATGTAATTTAGGTTCCTGGGATTATAAATTAAGAGAAAACAAAAAAACGTACGATGCATATGTAAAATGGCAGGAGCAGTGATGCAAAATAAATTTTTAATAGTCCAGGATAGTTTTATGGAAATAAACGGTTGGGTCTGATGGGTGCAACACATGACAGAGTTTTTATTGTCGGTATGTTGGCAACGTTTTGCATCATCATACAACGGAACACATGTGCCAATGTAATAAACCTGAAATCCCTGCCTAGTTTCAAAACGAATTTTATTACGATTGTAACTCTTCGAATAATTGTTCATGAATTGAACGTATACGAGCTTTTTTAGTGCCGAATACTTTTTAATTAGTAGCACAGACAAATTAATTACTATAAGAAAAAAAATTGCTCGTCCACCGTCTGCACAAGAAGATTAAAATGTTTTATGTTCATTATTTTTTCGTTTATTAATTTTATCTCAACTTATAACTTGTAGCTGTTTCGCTGCGAAAATTAATTCCTTTTCATTATATTTAAACACATTCATTTACATACAAAGGATATCAAAATTATTGAAGCGAATGCAGAAAAAAGATATATATAAAATAAATAATTAAATAAAAATATATCATCACGCTTTTTACCCATTACTGGGTGTGGCACTCTGCCGAAGCAGATATCGGTAAGTGATATATTTATGCGCGTGAAGTGCGATTACCAGCCGTCAAATCACGGCCCCCAAAGATGTTAGTTGTGGGGGAGCTACAGGGGTAATTAAAAGTATAACACATTGCATTTCTCAAATTTGAACAAAAAAATATAAAATAAAATAAATAAATAAATATATCACGCCTTCTACCCATTACTGGGTGTGGCACTCTGCGGAAGCAGATCTCGGTAAGTGATATATTTTGCGCGTGAATTGAAAAATATATTTTATAATATAATGTATATGTAGAAAATTTCACATTTAACACCATAAGAATAGTATTAAGTTTTATATCTTAAAATTTATAATTATTTAATTTGGGTAAGTATACATTGTTACACTTTTAATTATAACCTTTTGACATTTTCCCATTGTCTTTATTTTCCAAGATATTTCATGATTACTAAACTTTCGCGTAAAGTAAATTAAACATAAATACTTCATGTTGAATTATTAAAAAATGGGACTTTTCTATTTCCTATATTGTTTCTATTTTTTCGATGCAATGATATATTGAGATGTTTAAAGTTTTATAGTTTGTCAATATTGGCATAAAGTGACAGTTGTTTCATTTATTAAATAAATGTCAGTTTATACAATTTGTGCAATTTAAATTGAAGAGATGGTCTAAATAAATATAGTTATGTTAGTGAAGAAAGTGAAGTATTTATCGAAATGGAGTACACTAAAAAAATTAGTTTTTACAACCATTAAGAAAAATAGGCTTTTACGCACTCAAAACAGTATGCAAAATAGATTATTTCTGCATACGTGCGGTAAACCGTACGTTGTTCAGAGCAGCGTGCGATAAAGTTATTTTACCTTTTTAATTTAAAATAAAATATAAATAAATATATCATTACGCCTTCTACCCATTACTGGGTGTGGCACTCTGCCGAAGCAGATCTCGGTAAGTGATATGTTTTTGCGCGTGAAGTGCGGTTACCAGCCGTTAAATTACGGCCCCCAAAGTTGTTAGTTTAGGGAGAGCCACAGGAGTAGTATTGAATGTGGTGAAAATGTTTGTCGGCAGCGGGAATCGAACCAGGGTTCTGAGGCTCCACAGGCCGACACGATACCACTAATACTTAATTTCAAAACGTAATATCAATATTACAATATTAAAAGCGTTTTGTAATGAGTTATATGACGATACAAGTGCTGTAATGAATTTTGACAGTAAAATGACAATCTGATACAAACAAACAATGAAACCTAGTTTTTACAGAAACCTACTCACGTTCCAAATAAGAACAAAAAAGAATATTGACAATTGTCAATTTTTCAACCATTTTTCTCATATCATGAAGTTAGGTAAAATGTAGTATGATATACGCATTGTAATGTGTTGTATTTTACTCGATGAATTATCAAACTAGCTCAGTGGTATGAAGTCGGCCTGCGGATCTTGAGGTCCCTGGTTCGATGCCCACAGGCGACAAATTTTCATAATTTGAAAAAGTTATCCCTGTGGCTCCTCCACCACTAACATATTTGGGGGCCGTGATTTGACGACTGGTAACCGCACTTCACGCGCAAAATATATCACTTACCGAGATCTGCTTCAGCAGAGTGCCACACCCAGTAATGGGTAGAAGGCGTGATGATATATTTATTTTATTTATTTGTTTATCAAACTCGGTTTACAACCGCGTTTGACATTTTTTTCATCTCAGATTATAATGTGATACAATACAATACTTATATCGTAAATAACTATTATTTACGACCGTGAGTAAAATTGACTTTTAGTTAGCAGTTTTCAGTTCATTAATATCAAGATTTCAGTAGTCACGAGGTTTCCAGGTTAACATTACTTTACACACTGGTTATCATAGTTGCCATGGATAGTTCAATAAAATAATAGATTTTTCAGTATTTAAATAATTTGTATATTTTGCAGATACTTTTTCGGCTTACATATACATACGTAAAACATAATTTTAGTCACTCGTAGATTAAATACTCGCTACACTCGTGTTTTAATTCTGACTCGCACGTGACTAAAGATTAGCTTTACGTACTAGTATTGTAAATAACTATAACCGTACGTTTCCGGTAGAAACGTGTACAAATAATATATTCAAAAAATGAATTGTGAAGCGGTCACGGTTTTACTATTACCATGATATTCCATTTGCCATTTGGATCAGATATAGGGTTGTTCATTTTACGAATATTCGAGACTTCGATTGTTCGGATTTATTGAGCCTTCGAATTTAGATTCGAACTTTCGAATTTAGATTAGAACTTTCGAATTTAGGAATATTCCGAATTTTGCGAATTTTCGAATTTTGGAATATTCTGAATTTTCGAATTATTCGAATTGTGAATCCGGATCCTAACGTGAACTCGGCATGCTGATATTAAATTTTTTTCAAAATAAACTCATGTGCAGAGTTTTGTATTAATTCGTAAGTAATTATTATTAATTATTATTATTTACCAAATTAATTCAATTTAGACTTAAAATTTCGCTACACTGCCAAAAACGATTTAATTATGACGTTTTTGTATCCTTTTTATTGTCATTTTAAAGCGTCTTACGAAAGTCCATAGCATTTAGATGGGCGGTAAGAGAGTAGATGGCTTAATTAAGACGCCTAACCTTGCAGAATTTTTGCAGGATACTTCGCCGAGTTTATTATTTAATTCGTGGCCGACTTTTAGCGAATTATATGTGAGCGTGTTTGGAGATGACAGATGGGGTTAATTCAGTGGCAAAAAAATGCGAGAATTCGAAGCATCGAAAAATTCGAAAATTCGAAAATTCGAAGATTCAAAATATTCGAAAGTTCAAAGCATCGAAATTTTTCTGACGTAGATCAAAACATTCGAATGTTCGAACGATCAGAAATTCAAACTTCGGTGGAAAACAACGACCCTAATCAGGTATAACTTACACGTACTGAACCAGATCACAAATTTCTTTGACTGGCGTAACATGATCACTTTTTTAGTACTAGATTTTGTGATTAGGATTCAGCTTGAAGTAATCTACCCCAATAAGTACATGAGTTTGCTTAATTTAGTTTATTTAGTCATGTGCTCTAATTTATTAGAACTGATTTGAGTGAACTTTGTAGCAGATTGATTACAAGTAAAGATATATGTATATGTGCGCGATTTTCGTAGTAAGCAAAAAGAACCACTGTGGTCTTTCTCTATTTTCCTTGGATATGTACAAAATGAATTGATATCAAATCAATGCTGAGCATTTTATGAAAATGATTGTAGATAAAAAATTGAATGCAATATTTGCGCAAAGTTATATTTGTCGCACGAGTGTGACTTTTGTTCGGACGAGTTGAAGGCGAGTTCTACAAATCGTATGAGTCGCGCAGTAAATATTAGATCAAAAATAAAATTGAATCTAAACAAATAAAACTTCCAAATAGTTGAAATGCATGTATTCTTTCTTGAAAGTGTGAGGATCATTTTATAAAAGTACTTTGTGAGAGATTATTTCGGTTTGGTATTCACGAAGCGTGTCATCGATTAGCGATGCAGTCCCTTTGCGCCCTTCGGTTCGCGGTTCACGCGCCGCGAAACGCGCGACAACGAAAACGAGACTGATGATCAAAGTAGGCGACGTGGTCACAATGCCAATGCCGCCGCCACGTCCAAGAATCATATTGGCGGAATATTATTGGATATGAAAAGTGACGACATGACACGATCACTGCGGAGGAAACTTTGAGTTGAGGTTTCAGAACGAGAACTAATGAAACTTTCAGATTTCGTAATGATGCTTGCTGAATGTTGAGTTTTACTGCGTACAAATTCTTTTCTAAGCACGTGTGTTAACATTACCAATCAAAATAAGAATAATCACTTATGTTATGGGTTTGCTAGGTAACAAACCCTGTTTGATATTTAATTAAAATTGTTTTAAAATATCACTTTCAAGGTTTCAAGGGTATGAAGTTAATTCTAAAATTACAATTAATAAAATTATTGCAAACATTCTGTGTGTAAGAAGCGAATGATCCATTCAAATAAGTTTTCTGATGGCCTTTCGACAATTTTTTCTCCGATAATTTAGCATTTTACACTAGAAGAAAATATTGGATTTATAGATCTTTTATTATTTTCTCCAATAATAATAAAGGTTGTTGGAGTCATTTTTTACTTTCTTATACGTAGTAGGAAGTATTGGAATCGTGAAAAAAATCGTTGACGAGAGTTTCGCGGAAATACCTGTTTTGAGGTCCACTGAATCCGTTTTGATCATTTTCTCAATAATGTCTGTGTGTGTATGGATGGATGGATGGATGGATGTGTGTCCAAGTGTGCAATATCTCATGAACGAGATAAGATTTGTAAACAGACTTGGTAATTATAAGTTTCATGAAAATACGAAGAGCTGAGTTGATTTTGATTGAAATTGAAAAACCGGAAGAGGAAGTTTACTGGCCACACAAAACAATATATTCCATTTATTTCAAAAATGGAATCAGTTCCTAAAAAAAGTTTCAAATAAAAGATGTTAGCAAAAATATTTAGAACATAAAATGTTATTTACAATTTTCCTGTATATGCGTCTAATTTTGAGAAAAACTAATTTATATATTTAATAATATATTCCAATAATCAATGGACACAAAAAACATAAATATGTTTAACATTTATATGTCAAATAATAACTGTCAAACGCAAGGAGCAAGTCATAAGTGTTCAATTCAACGTTTTTGATGCTATATCAAAACGGACATTCTGTATATGCGTCATCAGTAAAGTAGACATAAAGTAGTCAACATTAATAAAAAATTGTATGTAAACAAATTTGATATTTTATATGTTTCAAACAGATAAATACTGAATTACTGAAAAACTAAATTACATGTTTAATAATATTATATAACATTCATATATTCTAAATATTAAATATGCTGGGTATAATAAAGTCGTGTGGTGCCCACATCAGATTTTGTATTTATGACAAATGATAACAATAATGTTTTCTGTTGACAGTTGATTGCAGAAAGTAATTACTTTCTACACGAAAATGAGTACGTAAAGTGTGTACTTTTCGCAGTGTCGTAGGAAATAGTATATGTTACAACAAGAGTGGATATGATGGTGATTTTGCAAAAGAACTAATTTGCAGACACAAGGTAGTGTCTCAAACGGTCGCGTGCAATATGGGCATCAAATCCACTCGAGTTATACAGTTTAATTTTTCTACCATCAAATAAAGAGGAAAAAACTTGAAAATAACTGCTGAATTACAAATGTCCAGGTATTGAAACTACAATTATTTGCTCTAATCATGATTAAAGAATGCATTTAATCATTAATTGAGATTTAATAATATTTAATTGCATATAATTTAAATATTTAATTTTAAAAACAAACAAAACTTGCATCAATAACTTCTTAGCAGATTTGGTTTCATACCCGTACATGGTGTGGATATAACATCCATATCCACACATGATAGTATGCAGATATACTGTTAACATACTCAGGAAATCGCAATCGTGTTCTTCGAGAATTTGATCATTTCTATAAAAATATGCTATCTGTGTTTGCATAGGACGTATTTTATTCTGATTCTGATTGGCTGACTAAAACATCGAAATGAAGACATATTTACATAGCATAAACAATTTATAAGAGTGACAGCGCTTATTGTTCTCCCAATAAACAAGGCGTACAATTTGATACCGTGTTCTAATATACCCTATAGATTCATTTATCAAATTTTGAAATATTACCTATCAAGATATATAAAAAAATAATTGGAACTTTGTTGAATTAATAAGAAAAAAGATTTACAGATTTTCCTGGATAGTGGACTACATGGTTTTATTCTTCAAATAATAAATTTGACTACGTTTCAGACACATGATTTTAGTCCATCTTCAGGACGATATAAATATTTGTTTTTTAATACAATATACATTATAAGTCCTTAATTAACAGATTAGTTTATTAACATTATTTTTTAAATAAGAGTCAAACTGTGAAAAAATATTTACTTTTGTATTAAGTGCGTGAAATGAGTGTTTTTTTGTTGCGCGTGAGAATGTCACTTTTGGTCGAGACCGTTAGGACGAGACAAAAAAGTCATTCGAACGCGCAAAAAAATATGAATTTCGTCCACGAAATACAAACAATATTTTTTCTACAACTGTCAAAAACGAATAATACAATAATTATTTATTTATTTAAGTGAAGTGAAGTAAAAAATCAAAAACAATATAAATTTTATGTGTTGTAACCAAGGTATGAAGGTGGTTATGAAATTTGACATTTCAATGAAAAAAAAAAGTCTTTTTTTCACGTGTGAAAGAAAATAATTATTTTTTCACATGTGAAAAGACACAAATTTTGCGTATCCATAGAGATGTAATAATGTCATGTCAGTAGTAGAAAAAAAAATTTGTAAAAATGTGAAACTGTAAAAGTAGTATATCGCTGTCACTGTTATAAGTTTATTATGCTATGTAAACATGTTTTTATTTTGACGTTTTGGTCTGCCAATCAGCACCAAAATAAAATACGTCCTATTCAACCACAAATTTTTCTGTTACAGAAAAGACTTTACCATTTAAGATATTACTGTTGAAAGACTACACATAAGTAGAACTAATAAAATATGTAACCGGCTACATTAAAAATGTGCAGTATTTACGAATAGTACTGAGGTAGTTGCACAGGTTTAAAATTTTTACCAATATCATAAATATCACTCTTGTCTTAAATATTAAGCTTATGAAAAATTTCCATTTTATATTTATTACTTATATATTTTTTTAGAATGCCAGAATATAAAGAACATAATAATGTAGCTACTACCGTTTCGAAGAAAATAAATAATGGTTTGTCAATAAGTATAAATTTGAAAATATGTTCTGTAAGTTGTAAAATATGTTTTTTTATTATCTTAAAACTGTGAAGTTAAATTTTATAGCTTACGTAGGTAATTTCAAGAATTTACGATCTTTAAGACAAAACCAACATTTTATTTGGGGATGAAACAAAACAAAGCAAATGTTTAGAGACATTCCCAAGGATAGAACCGCCGCTAAAATAATCATCAATTCACCGAACCCAACCACAACCCCAGTAATTCCCAAAACCATTCCCAACAAGCCATTAAAATCTAAAACAATAATCCACCCTTAAGTACGCCACCAAGAAAAACGGAATTTCTTTGGTGCAACCCTTTACGTCCGGCACATATTGAACTAACCACTTACCCATGTCCAACCCCAGGACAAAGCCCACACTATGCAAAGCGAGGCTAGCTGAAAGGAGACAACACGAATGGCAAGACATTCCGGACGTGACCCAATAGCGGAGGCGTTAGGGGTGAGATTCGCGTACGGAGAACATCTGCGACTCGAGAAGATGGGTTATGCAGATATAGCTAAATGGCCTCGTGCGAAAGAAGTCTTAATGTCGTCATATTACGTGTCTGAAATAGATTATAGCTATTGTTGTAATTATAGTGTGTTGCCATATGGGGTGTTACCGTTAGCGTTAGTTGGCAAGCGTTACGTTACCTTGCGCTTACGTTGTGTTGTACTGGGTTTTACTATATAGGGATCTTTTCTGATGAGCTGTGCTGCTCAAACAATGGGGAATATAAACAAATATTTGCTAGTTAATAATTATTATTTTCTTAAATTATTACAACAATGATTATTTATGAAATATTATAATTAATTGTATTTAAATTTTGTACCTTTTTATACAAGATATGTTTTATTCTATTATTATTTGATATTATTAAATTTCAAAATATTATAGTTTTGTTGAATCATATGATGTTGATCTCGTATGGTCAAATTAAATATCAAACAGAATGCATTTTTAAAAGGTTTCGTCCAAAAAAATGTGTAATCGTGTGTAAATTATTCATATTTTCAATACTTTACCCGTATACCAATAAAATTAAGACTGAAATAGATAGGAAAAATAATTTTTAAAACATAATAAAAACAGGTAGTCGTATCCTAGTGCATCTAATGCTCATTTAAATTTGATAGCGTCAACTTATGTTAAAAAAGTACATATTATGTTACCTGTATAAAATCGAGGCAATGCACAAAATTCCAAATGGAAATAGTTATTTATGCAACTAGTGTTAAAAGTCACTTCTAACAGAGTTGTTTACGTATGGTAATGTATTGTACAATACAATACGTATTTCATAAATAACTATTTTCTACGATTGGGGTTCAACCTTTTCACTAATTATACTAATTTTGCTCACTGCAATTCAAATGTCAAAAATATTTATTTTGTAGTTTACTCAGTTGTGTTTGTTTTGTAACAACTATTTTATTACGTTTTGTTCGCCGTGTTAGAAAAATCACACTTTATCCTGAAATTGACTACATAATGACACTTTACACAAGATTGTAGAAAAATGTATTATAAACGCGTTGTTTTTTTATATTATAATGCATCTTTTAACTGGCTCGGCTTGTTCATCTTCTTACAAATCCTAAGCCCGTTGAACACAGACTTCAGATACGCAAACTATACTTGATGTTAGCTAAAATTATTCAAAATGACCAAAAATAATTTTATATTTTCAATGAATACAGTATCGCATTAAAAGATTATTAAAAATAGTTTTGTTAATAAAAAAGACATTATTGATTATTTTAGAAAATATATCATCTAGAAGATGACACTTCCAAAAAATATAATAAATAAATAAATATATCATCACACCTTCTACCCATTACTGGGTGTGGCACTCTACCGAAGCAGATTTCGGTAAGTGATATATTTTGCGTGTGAAGTGCAGTTACCAGCCGTCAAATCACGGCCCCCATAGATGTTAGTGGTGAGGGAGCTACAGGGGTAGTTTTTTTTTAAATGGTAAAAATTGTTTGTCGCCTGTGATAATTGAACCCGAGTTCTCAGGATCCACAGGCCGACTTGATTCCACTAAGCTAGCTAACCCACAAAAGATAATTAATAATAATTATATCAATAATTTATCTGGATAAAATGAAAGTAACAATACTATATGTTTATTTATTTTATTTTACTTATTTATTGATACTCTGTACGAAAAAGACTTACTCCAAATAACAGTACAGGGCTCAGAGTCACCAAACTTTTGCTTGAATGGGATTCGAACTCAAAATCTTCGAATCCGAATGCTGTGACGTTACCAACACCACCGAACATCCGGACTGTACATAATGACTATCTCTTATGCCCTAGTAATAAGTTGATTGTTAAGTAAATATTAACTAACAACAATATAAATTATATGTATTCTTCTATACTTAACATAGCAACAATTATAAAAGAAACATAACAGTTGAATGAAAAACTGAGCATAAGTGATTCGTATTCCTCTATAAACTGCAAGCTGTAACTGTAATTGAGATTAACTTCCTACTGTACAGAGTATAAAACATAATAAATAATAGCGTATTGATTTTAACAAAAAGGTACAATTAATATTTGAGAATCTGACATAGCACCCTCCAGAAATGAACAAAAACATATAGTTAAAGATTAAAACTATTTTTGATTTAAATGATTTGATATTTAATGAACAATTATCTGCTAATATTTGTAAAGTTTGGCAAACAAAATTCAAGGTTCTGAGATTTAGGTTATAGGTATTATAAAGTATATATTGTTTAAAGTTTGAGGGTCACCGTATTGAAGTACCATTCTCTGAACTGTACTAGCATCCCACGTCACGATCATACATTAAATCACTTAATAGTACTTGGATATTTCACGTTTATCGTTAATCGATATTTATGATTCAGTCTCAATATTATACATAGATGCCGCTGCACTTAAATGCGCTCAAACATTTTCCGACGACAGAGCCGAACTTGAAACATTTAAACATACCATTCAAACAAATCAATTTAATTTCCTGCATCAACATTCTCTCATTTTCATCTAAATACGATCGGAACCCTTCCTCTTTCTATTCTTCGTGGAAGAGAAAGAAAGAAAACGTGAATGGTGTGTTTACTTATTGAAACTTCCGTTCGTTGTAATTGAAATATTGACGAGTTTTTGATGATAAAATAATATTTTGAGGGTGTAAACCGTCAAAATTATTCTTTTTATTCCAAAGAAAACGTCCTGACAATGCTCGCCGTTCGAATAAATTTATTCAGGAAATATTGGATCCAGAAGCTCTCCTTTTCATTTGATTGATTTGTTTATTTTAGCGTTCCGTTTTTAACGAACTCGAATGTTTGAGATATTACGATATTATTGTTGTTACTTGTTACCCAAATTATATTTAATGATTAACGAAAGTTTAACAATGTACCGACTTTTATTTTTATTCTTTTAAGCTTTCTGTAAATTTATTATTTTTTTACTAGGTATAGGGAATCCATCGAATCAGATAATTCACTTCATAAATACAGTGTCACTAACAATAATGACGATATGTGGTAAAAAGTTTACATGAGTGTTTGTAACACGGTGTAAAAAGAGGTTAGAATTATTTTTAAAATTGTCACTGATATATAGAATAAAATATTACCTCATTAATACAATTCATTGGTTAATAAATTAATTACAAACTTTTTGCTTTAAGTCGTGAATCAGCTTTCGGCATTTTGTCAATGAACTATAAAACAAAAATGTCGGTACAGGTTAGAAGTACCTATAAAATGAATTTGTTCCATTTTTACTTGAAAACCAGCGTGACATTCCAGACATTGCATATAACGTAGATGGCGGTAATATTTATATTCAGTGTGGCCAATACCATAAAATAATTTTACCAAAAATTAAAAAAATTACTATAATAATAGTTCCGAATATAATGGTTTCAATTGCATATTTACAATAATTTGAATTTCCCATTCGATGATGAGAATTGTCTGATTCGATGGGTATCCTAATACGTTACTTATTTTAATTCACAATCTAGTAATATCTTTGCAGGTGTAAATTGACGATTGGTACCTCCACATACAAAAAGATCATATACCAAAATTTTGTATGTATGTTTATTTAAATTTAGTAATTGAATTTATTAAAAACTGTTAATTTAGAAAAATTTCGCAAAATAGCTAAATAAATAAATCAGTCTCGTCTCGTTCTCGACTTGGACTCAAGTATCACTGTTTCCTCTCGGTCTCATGCTGATTTTGACTACCTTAGTTGCATCTCGTTCAAGATGAAATAATTATAACAATTATAATATAATATTTCTATTTTAAAATTAAATTAGACATTTAATAAATGACAGTGGGCGAAAATAAATTCATTAGCTATTGATAAAAACTGTTTTTCTATGATCGTGCGAAAAGTAAGTCATTATGTACTCATTTTTAAGATAAAATGTTGTTCATTTTTGCAAAAAAACGTAATAAAATAGTTGCTACTAAACAAATTTAACTATGTAACCTACAAAATAAAGATTTTCTGCAAGTGAAATGTAGCAAACAAAACTAGTTAAAAATCAATTGTATAAAAAATAGGTATCTTTATTAATAGGTAATAAAAAGGAAAATAATCCAGACTTACAAGAGTTTTGGCGAAATTCGATACTGGTCTCCTCCCGGTAACTATGATCTCGAGATTAAAATATGGAGACCTATTCTAATTCTTGGCGACTGCTTGTCGACTAGTTTCAGTCGCTAAGTCAAGGACGTCAGAGTGCAGTCAATATCATGGAGATTTTAATTTCTTACGTTGGTATTAATAGGAACGACGGAGTATTTTGTGTTGGTACTTATAATTTCTGACAGCCATGCACTTGCTGATATTTGTTTTTCTTTGTTAACTCAAATATTTGTATGTTGTTGCTTAAACTTGGCATATCACAAATTGATGGAATTTTTAGTAATTTGCAAGCAATCAGTGATATTTTAAAAATAAATAATATAAATTTAAAAAAGTCTTAAATAAACATTGTTACATTAAAAATTATTATTAATGTGTAGACAACAATATTGTTATCCCAATTGTCGGTAATGGACATCTGCAGCTGGATTTTGTGCAATAATTATAATTATTAATTTAATAATATAAATAATAAACAGTGCACATAACATATAAAATTTGTCCAACTTCAAAACTAATCAACCAAAAAATGCTAAGCGACTGACGCCATGACACTTCGCAACAACCTTGTACTAGTCGCCAGCACACGCGACTCCCTAAACGACCAGTCACCAACAATGACGTCAAAACTGTTCTTTTTAACTATACCAACAGATGGCGCCAGTATCAAAGTCGCCAAATATGACGTCAAACGATCGCTAAATCCAGTCGCTACGAATTAGAATAGGTCTCATGGTCTCGTATCGACTTTTCGAGGCGAGACGAGATCGAACCTACTCTCGAGTAACACTAAAGGATTCGAAATTTAAACAAAATTAGAATTCACCGAGCCGCAGTGTGATGATTCAAATAGTTATAGCTTAAATACCGTAACGCTACCCAAATCACCATACTGCCGGACACTATTTAATATATTTATTTAGTTTGTTTATCGCAGTTTTAAATTAAAAAATAGAATTCACTAAATCAAGAATTGGTTATAGCGTTATGAAAGCGTTCGTTGAATGAGATTTATAACTACCTGCAATATAATTATTTCCTTTTGTTTGAAAACAAATTAACATTCTGTATTTTTTGCTTAAATGTAATGTTTTATTTTTTGAATATCATTCTTTTGAAGATAAGAAAAGATGAAAAAATAAATTGCTCCAGAAATCGAAAACGCAGAGTCACCTAATTAGGAGTCCCAAATGTGAAAATGGATGAGCAAGAACATTTGTATAATAAATTAAAAACCGGCAAGTTATTACATTTAAAAAATTGCACACGACTCCAAGTTATCAATCATTTCCCGAAGACGTATGTTTACATATTTGCTAATGACTTTTGGATCAAGCATGAGCCATGATAAGATGAGAATAGCTCGGTTAGAGGCCATGTACGTTCCGGACGATGGCGGAAATGCCCGAAGCGGAATCCCGGCTTCCGAAGGACGAGCGATTCATTTTCTCTTGCTTCCTACATCGCTACACCAACACCGTGCATCCAATAAGAAAGATGATATATTTAGCCGTGTTGGTTTTTAATTTAGCTGAGTGATTATTACTGGAATATTCATTCCTATTTTAAATTATTTGTGATGGATATTTTGTTAGCTTAGATGCGATGCATTAATTTTCGTCATAATAACCGAGATACCTGTTCTGTTTGAGATACTATAATACATAGCATTATATTGAATTTCTGAAAATTTTGTCATTAGGAACATTAAGAACAATTAATTTTTGCCACCTGCATTTCTTACTCCTAGTTAGTGAAGCACGACGAGAGTATTTTCGCCTCGTCACGCAACAAAAATGGGAGACGAGAGCGAGAACGATATTAGAATAAAAAATTCGACACGAGATCGATGGAAAATAGAATTTCGCACAAGATCTCATGGCACTCTTGCATTCTTATATACCTATACAAAATGTTTTTTAATTTAATTTTGTTTGTGTCTATTATTTATAATTAAATATTTTTTGTATTAAATCATTCTCCAAATTTTACTTCATCAAGTTTTGTACTTTCCCGAGGCTATATCTCAAAAACTGAACGAGATATAAAGATGTGCTCGATGACATTGAATTTCTCATGCTTCAATTAAATTTTTATATTACAAAAAAAAAATTTCATAAAACATTTTTTTAACAATATCTCAAAAACTAGAAGACGTATGCACTTGAAAACTTTTCCATTGGATTTTTCGGGTTAAAGTACATATGCATGTTCTTGTTACACTATTCGTACGTCTAAAATTGAAAAACCTAAGGATTAAAAATGTTCAAAACATTTAAAATCTACTAAAAATTTACTTACAAGTCAATTCGGACATGAGAAATCCAATGCTGTTGAGCGCTTCTGCAGTTTTTAAGATATAGTTTCCGAAAAAATATATTTTTTTTACAAATTCCATTCAATTACTGGTAAACACTCTAACGAAATAACTAAACGAAACTAAAATCAATAATCCTGCGCTTATTCATCAGATTTAAGTCACTATTAATCTTCCCCACTCACACACAACTTTCGCTTCAAACTCATTCATACGAGGGCAAGGTGAAAAGTCCCTGAAAAATTAAACAAGAAATGATTTATTTGGTCAAAACATATTTTATTTCTCAACATAATCTCCTTGTAGCTCGATACACTTCGTCCAACGTTTTTCTAATTTTTCGATCCCTTCCAAATAATACGATTTTGGCAATCCTTCAAAATAGGCGTTTGACTCAGCGATAACCTCATCGTTGGAGCCAAAACTCTTTCCGCCGAGCTATTTCTTAAGTTTGGAAATAGATAAAAATCGCAGGGCGCCAAATCTGGAGAATATAGAGGATGACAAACCAATTCGTAACGCAATTAATGCAATTTTGCCATTGCGACTGCGGACCTGTCCACAATGCGGCACCTATCTGGCAGATAGCTTTCTCATATCCAAAAATTTATGCAAAATGTTCCGTACTCGTTCGGTTATAGCCTCAGCAAGTTCGTGCACTTTAACTCGCCGATCGTCCAATATCATACCATGGATTTTATCGACGATTTCTGACTTTGCAACCTCAATTGGAGGACCAGAACGTTCGGCGTCCTTTGTGGTCATACTACCACAACGAAAATCAGTAAACCACTTGTGAATCATTCCAATCGATGATGAGGAGTCCCCATAATGTTTAACAAGCGATGCTTTGGTTTGCGCAATGTTTTTCCCACGCTAGAAATAATGTTTAATCAAGACGCAAATTTCACTTTTTTCCATGTTTTCAAAAATCTTCAAGGTTGCTTGCTTTCGATGGGTGTCAAAATAGAACTGAATGACATATCAATCTGAAAATTTTAATGCGTTCTAGTTAAAGATGGTACATTACAAATGTCACATGAGATTTGCGATTGTGGCGCCATCTGTTTTATTTTTCAGGGACTTTTCACCCTGCCCTCGTAATACATTTCATACAAACTCCTTTATTTCTCTTAGTGGGAAACTATCGTTCATGCAGCAATCCTTCAATTATATTAATCCATTAACTCCTAGGTCGTCCACACAAACTGTCACCCTCAATTTTACCTATCTTTCATTCAACATACGTTCCACATGCCCAAACCATATCAACTGGCTCATACCCCTTACTCTTCTAACATTCTTCTCAATCTAACACTCATCATACACCAACATATACACGCAAATATCTCATTTCCATATCAGTTACACGCCGTTCATGTTTAATTCTCATTCGAGCATCTCTTGAAACATTTACGTTTAGATTACACGAAAAAGATAAAAAATTGTAGAAACTCTTTCAACTATTTAAGATTAAAGAAGATTATGAAATATTCAAAAACAGAGCTTATCCAAGACCCAATCCATTTGTAAGCTAAAAACCGACTTTATTTTAAAATCCATTCTGATGAATTCCTACCCTTCTTAATTACAAGCCTTCAATAGGCTTACGTGGTGAACCATTCTCACCCTTATATCTCCTTGAAATACGAGTGATTCCACCTCAGCGAGGAGCGCGCACCACACAAGCACACATCTTTACTCAGATTCTAATCCGTGGTCATTTTCTCCAACCATAATGGATCTTTATTAATGTATAAGTTTGAGTGGTCCAACCAAAGCTTGCACATGTCTTAATTAGTTATTTCTGATGTTCGTTTGTCTTCGCTAACGAGTGCTGTAGGCCTCTTTGTTTTGTTTAAGAATATATTAAGTCCGTAGTTAATAGGTTTCATGTCTCATTTGGACGCTACGAATGGCTAAGTTAAAACTTGGTTTGATAAATGAATTAACAGTGAATATGTTATTATAATGTGCATGACTGGAATATTAGTGATGCTGGTGAATTACTTTTCTGTGAGCTGCGCTCTACTACGGTGTCAGACTTTGAAAAATTGTATTTGTTTTGTTTATAATTTGTTGTTAATTGATACTTCAAAATTCAATTTATTTTTATTTTTTAGTTCAATATTAATTAACTTTATACGTTTTTAACAATCTATAATGACTATTGCTTTAGTAAAAATGCTTACATGCAAACCAGTATGATTTAAAAGTTTTAAGATATCCTATAATACTAAACTCAATTACCTGCTAACTTTTATGTATACAATTTTAAGTTATTAATGTTCAATGAGTCAAATTTTATGTTTTATAAACTGACATCAATTCGAAATATTTGACAGCAATGTAGATTGTTTCATATAACATTATACATTTATTTGCCTCTATTTCTAACAGCCAGTTGTATCGGTAAAATAGTTATTTTTATAACAAGTACTGAAAAAGGTTTGTTACGTGCAAGTGCAGTATTTAACGTGTTATAAACAACATTTTTCCTACAACTGTGCGATTTAGTAAATCACTAAAATATTATCAAAATTTATATAATTCTAATTGCACGAGAACGATGTTTTACGGCGTTGCTATGGTTTGTTTGTTGATTGCTTGCACATTGTTCTACGTTATTTAAAAATATTTCATTAACTTCAAGATAATTTCTTCAAAATCGTCTAGATTGGAATAGTACAGTGAGTGATTCTTCTTTATCATAAACACCTCCAAAGATAATTGAAGCTCCGGATAATGCTTTGTTGCATCTATTTTCGACAATGACAATCAACCTGCTGCTGGTACTTCTAAAGCCTACGAAATTGTTCTCAATAATATTACTGTTAATAATATGAACAGGTACGGCAGAAATCAATGTTTCTTTAGACAGTACAAAAGTTTCCACTTTAAATTATGTCAATATAAGCAACTGTAACAACTGTGTTAATAATATACACAATCAATATTATGTATTTCACTTATTCTTTAAATAAAACCATTTATCGATATATTTTACTTTGTTCTGTTCTTTTTACTAGTTGTCTACAGATTAGATATACTGCAATTTAAGGTTATGTTTAAAAACGTCGCTCGGCGAGAAATTTAAATCGCTCTCAAAACTACTTTCTTTTGACAGTTACGTAACGAAGCATTTTCCGCACTAGTGTTTCTTTACTTACAGAAACGCACTTGGTCTGCATTCATCAAGGCAATAATAGTTAAGTAATAACAAATAAATCGCACAGTTGTAGGAAAAAAATTAACTTCATTTAATATAAGAAAATGAAGATAAATCATATTGCAGCCAAAATATTTGATTTACTATAAGTTTTATTTAACATTTGGCGGTGAAATTGGTCATAATTCAGATATAAAATTGGTTTTATTGGTGCAAAATGTAAAGACACTAAAGAAGACCTAATATTCTGTAAGTTTCTTTCAAAATTCAATAATAATATATACCAGCACATTAAATTTACCCTTGTGGCTCCCTCTCCACTAAGATCTTTGGGTGCCGTGATTTGACGGCTGATAATCGCACTTAACGCGCATAAATATATCACTTACCAAGATCTGCTACTTCAAAGTGCCATACTGTAAAGGGTAAAAAAGCGTGTTGATATATTTATTGTATTTATCAAAATTTCTGCCTAGAATTTATGCAAAGTTAATTTTTGAATGGCATCTCTGTGTGCTTCATCGAACACCAAACCAATTTCTTTTTAAATAAGGAGAGGAGTAGCTCCTCATTTTTATTATTTATTTTTTTGTAAAAGGTTATGAGCCTCTTATTATATGCGGAGTCTAAAATTTATTTATATTGAAATTAACAGAAATTATAATTTTTCAATACTGCAGGCTATTAACCATTGTTCTTTAAACTAGTAGTGCATTTTAGTACGACTACAATTCGTTCACTCGTAAAAAAACGCACGCCATTTTTTGCCTGAATTTCAAATATGTAAACTTCATAATTCACCGTTTTATATTTGTCGCGAAAAAATATTAAAAATTTACAAATATTTATATTAATATTTTTCAAAATTTAGTATTAACGTAGTTAATTGCATATAATTAAAGGGTTTAGAGAAAAAGAGCCCTATATTTTTTTAAAATACTACATTAATATTTTTAACCTTTTGAAGTATGTAATTCCATACGCAGATATGTTCGAGGTATGGACTGTTCCATACGCACAAGACAATGATCGCCGATACTAAAATAGTATAGATCGAGAGAGGTATATTAAAAAATAGTTTCGCGTGGCATTCTACCAATTATGTTAGACTTTGAAAACTTGAAAATAACAATAACAAAAAACTGGACGCAGAACATGCTATAATCTACAAAATCCATAAATAGTTTTGGAATAAATAAAAAAGGTTGTAGATTTTTTTAAATGTGTGTAAATAATTGTTTTCATAAATAAATTTTTCAATCATTCCTCTCTTCTCTTGGGGTCCTCTGCACATCCTCTTGGCTGACTCTGATTGGATCATGATGGGTCACGTCGTGACCCGCGTGATCGTGAGTAAATTTAAAATTCTATTTCGTGAGCGTGAGTTAATTTTTAATGTCGTGAGCGAGTGTGAGTCATTTTTAAAATGTCGCGAATGAGCGGGAGCTGGTATTATTTTATCGTGAGTACGAGGAAAAATAAATTTATAGGTACTCTCAATTACTTAACATAATTTTTATTGTGTTCTTTATATTGTTATAATTAAGAAAGGCTACGAATCCAATCGTACTAAAATATTTATTTATTTAATTTATTTTACAATAAAATTATTTACTCAATTATAGGAACCCGCTGTATACCAATATTAAATATTTAAATTAAAAGCGTCGAATAAATAATGAATTGAAGTAATATTATTCTAGTTTATAAATCATATAAATAATAGAAATTGTAAAGTAAATTAGCAATAGTACTTCTTGAATCACTATCGTGACCCATCGTGACCTGTTGTGAATGAGCGTGATTGTGACTAATTTTTACTCACGTGCCCAGCTCTAGTGCGAACTCATCGCGCCACAATGTAGTAGTTTATATATTTTGAGTTTGAATGCAATTAGAACTCGGGATCTTTATTTAGTTATCTTAGCGAAGCTTCATTAGCTAAATTCGGCGACTAACAAAACAAAAGGATCTTATCAATTGTAACCTAAATTTACTTTTCATTTGATGATGTTTTGTACAGATATGAGGCAGGGAAATATGAGGTAATACAAATTGAAGGAAAATTTGACTGGTCAACTTTCGGCTATCGCAACTACCCCTTCGTAAGCACTTACACATGTATTATTTAATAAAGCAAGCTCGAGATTAATAATCCGGTCACCCCTTGTGCGAATTTGGTTCACGCATTGTATTCCATCCTGCTACAGGACTCTGCAATCCTTTACGATTACGACGCGCTATCGAGAAACGGAAATTCAAACTTAGCCTGGTCATTATTTAAATATTTATCAACAAGTTTTTAGCCACTCTTCATTCTTAATCGACTATTGAAATTAATTTACTCATAACAAAACTGTCCCAAAATTTTGAAGAAATAAAATTGACAATAGTTTAAATATCATATTTGACATTTTTATTTGAATTCTCTGCTCGAGATTGAAATTAGTGTTTGTTTTTGTTGTTGTTGCGCGTGATAATGTGACTTTTAGTCAAGACCGCAAGGTCGACACAAAAAAGTCATTGTAATAGCACCAAAAAACACGAATTTCGTCCAAGAAATACAATGATCATATTTTGGCAACTATCAAAAAAGAATAATAAAATAATTATTGATTTAAAAAAAAATTAAAAATAATATGAATTTGATATGTTGTACTCAACGAAACGTGAAAATGTTTGATAAATAAATTAAAAAGTGTCAATGAATTTGAAATTTGACATATCAAGGAAAAAAAAATATTATTTTTCCGTTGATAATTCAAAATTTATATATATTTATTAAAAATTATCACGTTCCTATGGCTATAACACATCAATAGTACCAAATTCATATTGTTTTATTTTTTCCTTTCTTCAATTTAGTTAAATAAATCAATAATTATTGTATTATTTGTTCTTGACAGTTGTGGAAAAAATTCTGTTTGTATTTCGTGCGCGAAATTCTTGTTTTTTGTCTCAACCTGGCGGTTTCTCAAACACAAGAAAAAAACATTCATTTCACGCATATAATACAAAAATAACTATTTTGACTCAAGTATGACGTATGAGGACTTTAAATTTATTTTATGATTTTGATCATTTAAATGATTGAAATATTAGTAACAGATTATTATATCGAAGAAAAAATTTATCACGTTGTTTTAAATCAAATTAGAGTATATTTTAGATATTAGGTATTTTGTGATTAATACAACCGTTTACAAAATTAATATAAAAATTTAAAAAGACGCATCAATACCATTGTATTAGCGTTGGTTTTATATAGCCCATTAACGAACTTAACCTCAATTTTTCGCTTAAAAATTTAAATATAAAATTGCATTCCACATAGACAGACAACAGACTGACAGATAGACTTTTTTGGGATTATATTTTTGAGTTCAATAGGGTCTAAAAACGTGAAAATTAATCAAAATTTCATGATTGATGAAAATCACCATCTTAATAATTTCCCTATTATAAATAATAATTATATATGAAACAAAATAAAAATTACATATTGAAATTATGACTATTAATTAGGAAATAAGTTGAAAAAATTTCCAATGAAACATAAATTAAAGATGAAATTCACAGTGGGCAGTAATGTATTGCAGGGAAAAATTTACCTATGAATTGTCATTTCACTGTTTATCATACACTTACCAGCAGTAGTAAATAATTTGTATTCTACCGTAGTTCGATTCCCGCAGTCGACAAACTTTAATTCACATTGCTCTGTGCCTACCCTATAATTACTATCTTTGGAGGCCATAATTTGACGGTTGGTAAGCACACTTCACCCGTATAAATAATCACATAACCGTGATTTGTTACGACAGAGTACCACACTCTGTAAGAAGTAAGATGCGTGACAATATATTTATTTTTATTATTATTAAAATAACTTTGTTGTCTTTTATTTTACTTTTAGCTCTCTTTCTCTCTCGTTTTTCAGCACCACTACTCCTTATCCAACTATCAATTTCTTGAAGAACATTAAAAATTCCCACCCTGCAGAGCTCAACGTAATGCAAGATGTTTTGTTCTTCACGCTTTTAACATTCCCTGAAATATTTTCCTGCAATCATGGCGATAGAATCAAGAACGTAGTTTTATCGAGTGCTGTAGCTTCACACTTACTACTGCCGATATTATCATCAGATTTTACATTCTAATAGTAAAGATTTATACGATAATCTGTACAGGATAGTAAGACAAGATAGAGTGAGAAAAAGTATTGATACTCCTAGTTAATTGCACATACTTAGTGTTTATATAGTGAATTACTACATACGAATAGGTATATCTATATATCTATATTATTGTTTATCTTAATTAAATTAATGGCATGTTAGGATGTTAATTACACACCATTATCGCAAAATGATTTTTTTAATTCCTTTATTATATACAGGATGTCTATCATAAACAGCCCATCGTTGCTAACTTTTCAGTTTGAAGAGATAGAAAAGCGATTTAATATAAAAATAAATAACAGTACGTATATTAAAATACAACTTATAGAAGGCGATCTATTATAGCAAGAAATCGAAATTCGGACACGAGCCTCGCAGCGGTGAGGGGACGAACGAACGGATGCTAAAATTGCCTTCTGTAAAGAGTGCTTTATACTAATTTGTCTGTTTCGGATTTTTTTTTTATAATTTCTTTTTTTTTATGGCTTCCTTGGCGGACCAACTACTTAGGTCATATGCCGCCATTACGCCCTGATCTGCGTTTTAGGTATTATGGTCAACAGCAACGCGGGTTTTCTCTGGACAGTCACCCATCCAAGTACTACCCGCGCGCAACGTTACTTAACTCGCGTTATCGCTTAGATCAGTTCCAACGAGTGCAGCCATGGCCGTTGACTTATAATTTCTTTATAAACATAGTTGATATTTTCTATTACGATAATTTTTTTGTAGAATAGTTACGTTGGTAACAATGATTTCCGATTGATTTTGCCGTTTCCTAGATATTTGTATAAATTGTGTTTTTTATTTTATCCGTTACCTAGATATTTTGTGTATTTAATGCAGTTATACTAATCTATGATAACAATAGCTGTATTCCATTTGCCACGTGGTTCACTTAAATCAGTTCAAATAAATTAGACAACATAACTAAATGAACGGAATTAAGCAAATTGCTGCACTTATTGAGATGTATTATTTTAAGCTAAATCCGACTAAGTAAATCTAGTATTGGAAATAAAGTGAGCGAAGTAATCTAGTGAAGTAACTAAGTGATCTGATTCAATAAATGTAAATTAGATCCGATTCAAATGGCAAATGGAATATACCTAATATGTCACCAAAACTCGTTTAAAAATGAAGCTCGTTCTAACATCAATATGCGTGCCAGAATATGTTATTATATTGCCAATACAGAGAAATATATTATTATGCCGTTTACCCAATATTGGATGAGGTATTCTGTCGTAGATTTCGGTAAGTGATACGAGTATAAGTGCGGTTATCAGTCATCAAATCACGGTTCCCGAAAATATTAGTGGTGGAAGAACCACAGAGGTAATTTAAATGTGGAATGTTACTTAAGTTAATAGTAACCGACGTATTTAAGGTAGCATGCGTAAACATTTTTTTTGCAGAGCTGTATGAAATTTGACGCACGTAAACATTGTCATACGCATCCTGTTAAAATATTAAACACATTCATCGTCTGTGAACAAATATATTCGCTTGTAAAGTTTAGTTCTTATATACAGGGCTTATGGCGATCATCACTCAGAATAGCACATATTTGGTTTGTGTACCTCTAATATTTTGCAGTTTCATTTGAAAAACTAGTATGATGTTCTAGAACTATCCATGTATATTGTATCAGAAGCAGAAGGTTTTTAATCGTTTAGTAAAGGAAAAATGTAGAATCCCAATTTTTAATGGCAACACCACACGGTGGTATGGTATTTGAAAATTCACTAGACCAACAACTTGTTAACAATTCATGATATTCAAATCATAATAGGTATAAAACACTCATTTTATTCAATTTTTAAATTTTTTTGAGCGTCAGTTTTGCCACTCGACAACCGATGGCGCCACCGTCACATTAGTACTACCTTAATATTACAGTTTATGTATAAACCAATAATGGTTTTAATTTATTATTTTAATAGTTATTTAAATATCAAGGGAAGAAAGAGATATTTTTTTCCGAAGGCGCCGTTTTATATCTCGAGTCGAAGGCAAGGGATATAAAGCACCTGAAGTAAGAATGATTCTTTCTTTCTTTCACGAGATATACATCTATTTTTTCAGTACACTATCAAAAATTAACATTTTCAGAAAAAAAATTTGAAATTAAAATAAGATATCTTGTTCTCTTGATAAATATCACCTAGATGTCACTACTGTTAAATAAAAAATAAAAAATAAGTACAAATATATCATCACGCTTTTTACCCATTACTGGCAGATCTCGGCAAATGATATATTTAAGTGCGTGAAGTGCGGTTATCAGCTGTCAAATCACGGCACCTAAAGATGTTAGGGATAATATAAAAGTAGTGAAAATTGTTTGTCTGCTGTGGGAATCGAATCCGGTTTCTCAAATCCACAGTTAGACTTGATACCACTAAACCACCTACTCCGTATCATATCGTTTTTTTTTCAGTTGCCATGCAAATAACTTTACTTTCCTCCCCTAGAGAACAAAATAGTATATTTCGAAACGAATATCGAAAGTGAGAAATATCGTACGAGTGTTAAGTTTGACGAACAAGATGCAACCGAATGAATCAACACTCGAGCAATACGATATTACTTTCGAGCGAGTTATGAACGCTATTTTCTAGATGACCATAAACAATTACACATTGGTATTTTCAAGAATTTTTTTTAATAGTGAACTGTTGCAAAAATCAAGTCATAGCTGCCTGGTTATGGTGTTTGAATCTCACCATTGCGATATAACTATATCGTGCAAGTACGGCGATATCTATTGTTTTTGAAAGTAGTCGTCTAAAAATTTAGTTTCCCTATGACAGTGCGGAAAGTGATTATTGTCTGCATTGAAGTATCAACAGAATGACATGATTATTTTTGGTTGTCATAAATATAAAAAAATGACAGAGAGACACAGTGGCGTACCTAGAACTTTTGCCGCCCAAGGCGGTCTCCAATTTGCCGCCCTTTATAAGTCAATCAAATGGAGGTTATTATAAATTAAAAAAATAAATATAAAATAAATAAATCATCACGACTTTTACCCATTACTGGGTGTGGCACTCTGCCGAAGCAGATCTCGGTAAGTGATATATTTATGTACGTGAAGTGCGGTTACCAGCCATCAAATCACGGCCCCAAAAGATGTTAGTTGTAGGGGAGCCACAGGGATAATTTTAATTTGGTGAAAATTGTTGTCGGCTGTGGGAATCGAATCGGGATCCTCAGGATCCACAGGCCAACTCGAAACCACTGAGCCATTACCCCATTAAATTAATAAACATAAATAAATAATTGTAATTGAGACAAACTATAGGTGGAGAACTTTTTTACCATTGGATGGCTTATTTAAATTAGGCAGTAATAAAAGAATTTTTCGAGATAATATTTTCAACCCTACATTGACTTGACGATGAAGAAAAATATTCGAAATCTTATAGTAATTCATAATTCGTGGAAATCGAATAGTAAACTTATGAAGTGAACAAGTTAGTTTTTACAACTAAAATTAAATATAAAAAAATGCCGCCCCAAAATATGTACCGCCCGATGCAGAACGCAAACACCCCCCCCCCCCCCTAGGTACACCACTGGAGAGACAATGAGTCTGCAACAACCGTTGATATTATTTGAGAACATTTTTAAAAAAGTATCTAAACATGAAGTAATTACTTGTAGCGAATAATGCTAAACTGTCGTAGGACAAATATTTAGGTATGTAATAGATGTATTAAAAGACCATTGGAAAACTTTTCTCTTTTTGCTCTCATTTGAGGGAAGAAAATTTGAATATGAATTCTATTGACAGTTATGTACAAATTTTATTTGTAACAATGCCAAAAATAAATACAGTCTACAAGTTGTCAATACCACCCACACAGTTTAGCACACAACTCAAGTCTTGGTCGATCAGCACGCAGCGAAGAGCGAAGAAAAATCCGATATTTTATAAACATGTTTGCGGGTGGCGCCGACGACGGCATCAACAACGCCGCCAGCGGACAAAGGGTGAAGCTGAGCGGCTGTGACGTGTTTCCGCAGGGTGGTCACGTGACGCGAACACCAGTGACAGCCTAAAGGGCTTTGACGCGCGCAAGAACCAAGACCTGTTCGAGTCTGGCCAAGCCGCAGCCGTACTTCGTAATACTGACAGACTGGCGACTATGTTGTAACGTACTCCATACGCTGCTGTTTGATAATTAATTAAATAACCTATGAGTGACTTCAGCGATCTGCGATTTGCTTTCGTAACTGATGCAGTCATGTGCGATAAGTGTACATGATATTTGTTTGTAACTGATTAAGTTACGTACGTGACGCATTGGTTTATGTGTAATCATTTGTCTATAGTCCCATTATAAGCAATATCTTTCAAATATTAAACAAGAACTTCTAAATGAGACAAGAATTTGCTACCGCGAGACGAGATTTCTCGAACATATACAATTAATGTTTGTTAGATTACAATGATATATTGTGTAACTAGTTGGAAAAAAGATAGATTTGCACATCTTATTTTTTATCCAATTATTTTATTATTTATTTGTAAACGTCAAAATTAGGACCATATCTTCATCTTCGGTTATAGTTTCCAATAACTATCAGCGAGATAAATAAAAAAAATATCAAACCGAAATCATTGCACAAATAGTAATAATTATATGGGGTAGCTAGCTCAGTGGTATCAAGTCGGCCTATGGATCCTGAGAACCCTGGTGCGATTCCCACAGGCGACAAACAATTTTCACCATTTTAAAACTACCCCTGTGGCTCCTCCACCACTAATTTCTATGGGGGCCGTGATTTGACGGCTGGTAACCGCACTTCACGAACATATATATATCACTTATCGAGATCTGCTTCGGCAGAGTGCCACACTCAGAAATGGGTAGAAGGCGTGATGAGATATTTATTTTTCTATATATTTCTTGCCATTTTCCGATGTGATAATTTTTTTATTATCCTGCCGATAGTTATCGGGAACTTTATCCGTAGATGAAAATTCCTGTTGATTATATTCATTGCCAGACAACAGGAAAGAACAATACGGAAATCATTTTTCCGATCTATGAAAAGTGATTTCCGTACTGTTAATTCCTGTTGTGTATCTCGAAATAGTATATTGAGCAACAAGTATAGAATGATACTCATCCTGTATGAGTATGAAAGTTTGTAGCTAGAGCCGGAGACGAATGTTTTAATTCATACTAGTAAAAAATGGACATTCCATTTTTTTCTACACTTACGATATTGTTAATTTATAATTTAATAAGTTTGTCTCGAATTCACTATTCTTTTGATAATTCTTAATTAGTATACAAGCAACGTAATAACCCATGAGAAGTGACATTCATTCTCATGTTACCTATGGTAACCGTGAGATATGTAAATGTGTGTACAATGTACTATATTTCCGTAGCAACGACAAGTAATGAGATGATATTTCAGTTGTCGTAGAAAATAGTATATTATTTTATTTAATGAGCTTATAATATAAATGATTACAACACTCGCCTTCGGCTCTTGTAAACTTTATCATCGTGTAATACATCCATTATATGCCAGTCAAATACTATACTTTATCTACAGCTATTTAAGTGAACTGAATAAAAATAATAAAACATAACCTTACTTATATCTGTCAAGGATCAACATCTCGAACAGCTCGAAACGTAAGAAAATACTTCATTACTATTGGTGTAATACGAGCAGCTTTATGTATTTAAAGTTGAATACATAATAAAGGTATTATTTAATAATTATAGATGTTCTGTTATTTCTTGTTTTCTACCAACGCCTAGTCTGAAAATATAATTGATTGTCTAACAACGACTTTATTGTACTGAAATAATTAATTTTGCAGACCAGAAAAGTGCCTTTTTTATCTGATCGCATTAAAATATTTCTAATTATTTCTGTCAAACGATCGTCAAGATAATGAGATGAAATGGAAATTGGCTATTCTCTATTTATTTTTAGACGAAATATTGTTTGTTATGAAATGTTTGAGATTAGGAAATCTAAAGATCTGTTTTTCCTCATCCCTAAAATTTTCGGCGAGATGAAAGTTGACTATTACGAGTATGTCTTGAAACATCACTTCAGAAGAAATATTAAAATATTTTTTTCCTTTTTCTAATCAAAAAGATCCAAATTCATAACAATCTAATTATTTTATAAAACGAAAAGTATTTCACATTTTTTTTCTTCTCTACCGACAAATAACAAAGGAACCTTAAAACGTATGAAATTATTATCGTACCTCTTATTCAAAAACATATTGCTTCCAAAAAACACAATTACTTCAATAATAGACAAATAATTACATGACACCTAATTCAAGTCAACAATAAATTGACTTTTCACTCGAATAATCCGAAAGATTAGGTGTGAAATCCTTTTTTCTTTTCAGTTACCATATGGCGACAAACGGTAACGCGTAACACTGCCGACAGATGGCCACGTGAACTTTGCAAACCAAGCCTAACTCATGTCACGATTACTTTACACTAAACCACACGATTGACTCCTACGCTTGTATGATTGATTGCACTGCAATTACATTATGAAATTGCAGCTAGTTTTGCATGTATCGAATGTCGATTGTCGACTTTTTGTTTAGGATCAGATTTCTGAAGTTGCTGTATGAAGAATTATAAGTGTTTTGTTTATTACTGTGTGAATAATTTGTTTTTGCACAATAGCTAAAATGTGTACTTCCGGTTCGTATTTTTGGTGGATGTAGAAAGGATATCCCAAATTTTAAGATGACCGTTGCATTCCTATGAATTCTATTAGTGGTTACCGGTAACTTTATGTATAGTATTTGTCTTTATTTTTCTAAAGTTTCAATTACTTAAAGTGGATATTTTAAGTAATAGTTAATATTTAATTAATTTTTTTTAATTATGTACATTTATATAGAGTGCGTTTGTGACCTCTGGATAGTGGCGCAACTTAAAATTATGGACTTTCTCGCACAAATATATTTTGTCCCCCTTTCTGTCCAAAATAAAAATAAAATATATTAATTATTATTAACGGAAAAACCTGTCGAAACTTACATACCTGCAGAAAGAAAAATGTTTGTAATGCTAAGAATAGAACACTATTAACTAGTTGCACTAACAAAACTTAAATTTTAAAATTGGGTTAAATAAATAAAAGCAACTGAAATCTTTCACAGCAATGTCAATTATTCCATATGACATGTAATTTCGATTTAATTTGATTAATTTAAATAAAATTTAAAATTTAATTTTGTTGGTACAACTGGTCATAACAATTCTATATTAAAAGCAATAGCGATTATTTATAAGTATGGACAAAAATATTAGGCATAGTCATATTCGGGGAATCCCCGAACCACTACCCAGCCTGTTCAGTGCGGACGTTATTCACATATATCAATGATTATTTAAAATTTAATTTATTATTTATTTTTAAAGACTCGCAGTCTATAGTAGTTTTGAAAATGGATTTATAAAAATTAAAACAGGAGTGGCTAGCTCAGTGGTATGAAGTCGGCCTGTGGATCCTGAGAACCCTGGTTCGATTCCCACAGGCGACAAACAATTTTCATAATTTCAAAAGCTACCCCTGTGGCTCCTCCAACACTAACATCTTTGGGGGGCCGTGATTTGATGACTGGTAACCGCAATTCACGCGCAAAATATATCACTTATCGAGATCTGCTTCGGCAGAGTGCCACGCCCAGTAATGGGTAGAAGGCGTGATGATATATTTATTTTATTTTAAAACAGGGTACAGATTTACCATATAAGCATATCAGCATCTATGTCAATCATTTAGTTACATTTTTTGATGATGTAAATCAATCTCTTAAATTAAGGTGACCATTTTTTATTCTTGGCGCTTTCGGGAACACGAGATTTTTTATGTTTATGTTCAACTCTTGTTAGTGTATTACATAGTTTATTTAAGCTACTCTGTGCAACAGAAACTGAATCCGTTACAGTACAGGGTCCGAGTTCATTAAGCCGCGATGTGTTAGTTCTTACATTTTTAGTTTTAGTGAGATTCGAACACGAGATCTTCGGATTCAAAAGCAATAACGTTACCATACCACCGTACTGCCGGCCATAAAAATTATTTAATAATAATAATTTCAAATAATTAAAATAATTTTTAGTTAAAGTTCTGTAATCATTTATTAAATTCGATGTTTCAGTATGCCAAACATGTATCTTCGTGAGAAAGAAATATTAAATCAACAAAACGAAACATTTCATTCTATATTTGAAAATAATAACAAGAGGTCTATTCCTTATTTTATAAATTTCAGGAAGAAGTACAGATTCCGGGACAAAAATAAATCGGGGCACAAATCTTGTTTCAGAGATTGTAACTGTAAATGGAAAACGAATGGTCACCTAATCTTAAATATTTCTACTTTATGTAGGTATATGGAATGTATATCTAAACTTGACGGCGATTAATCATAGGTATTTATTTTATTTTTCGTTATGACTGTTCTTCCATCTAACTATTAGAAAGACAACACAAACATCCATACCCTAGGCAAGATTCGAACTCGCGACCTACGGCGTGTAAAGTCAAGCTAACGTTATACTTACCGCACGATTACTGTAGCCGAAAAAAATGTCATCTACTGACATCTGTAAATATAAATCTCTGACATCTAGAATTTAGTGACATACTAATAATTTTAATTTAATTTAAATGACAAAATTTTAATAAAGATCTATTTCGCTGGTCAGTTTGTCGATAAAAATATTTTTTACTTTATTCTTCGGCTTGAATATTTAAATTTAATTAAAATTTATGTCATAAAAGTAGTTTATTTGATAACACATTTTTAATTAGTTTATAACGTACTATAGTTTAATTTTTATTATTAAATTGTATACTTTAGTTTTTTCTAAAACACAATAAAAATAAATGAACAAGCTCGTAAAACGCACGTTCCTCAGAGCAAGCTTCGATAGTTGTTTTTGACAATTGTTCCTGAACGAAGAGTGATTGTTTTACTAGATATATCATGATATTTTACTCATCGAGTTATGATTATTTACTGGGCGAGTCATGATTTCTTACTGATGAAGACATTTGTTACTGGTCGAGTCATTGTTTTCTATTGGAAGAGTTACTATATTTATTGAGGGATTTATTATTTATGGGGTAATAGCTCAGTGATATCAAGTCGGCCTATGGATCCAAAGAACCCTGGTTCGATCCCCACAGCCGACAAAACATTTTCACTAATTTAAAATTACCCCTGTGGCTCTCCCACCACTAACATCTTTGGAGGGCGTGATTTGACGGCTGGTAACCGCACTTCACGCGCATAAATATATCACTTACCGAGATCTGTTTCGGCAGAGTGCAACACCCTGTAATGGGTAAAAGGCGGGATGATATATTTATTTATTTTTATTTTTTATTATTTGTACTGAAATAGTTATGATTTTTACTTATTAAAAAACATTTTATACTGGGCAAATATGACTGCGCTAAATATTTGGTTAACTCGGCAAAAACTTTTTTATTATTGATAATTTTATTTGCTGCTCAAATATATTTATTACTGAGAATGGGGTTTTTTTTGCTGATTATTTTTTGACGTTTGATGTAAAACCAATGAAGTGCTTCTTTGTATGTCACGTGTCGATTCCTACAGGCGACAAACAATTTTCATAATTTCAAAAACTACCCCTGTGGTTCCTCCACCACTAACATCTTTGGGGGCCGTGATTTGGCGACTGGTAACCGCACTTCACGTGCAAAATATATCACTTATCGAGATCTGCTTCGGCAGAGTGCCACACCCAGTAATGGGTAGAAGGTGTGATGATATATTTATTTATTTTATTTAATCTCTGTAGATGCTTTTTTTGTTTGTGACAAATGATTAGGTAGTTGTCAAATAATTATTTAAAACTGTCAACGCGTCAAGTAAAATGTGTGAAAAAATCGATTTAGTTGTATTTCAAATGTATTCAATTATACCAACAGATTTTGGAAACAACTCCCAAGAATACATTAATAAGTAATCAATCGATATGAACCCAATTCAAAATCTTTTAAGTTGGATGAATCGACCTCAACAGCTAAGTCGAAAAATAATCTAATTAAATATAATTCGAGAGTTCAATAAATTAGAAAATAATTCTCCAGTATCTTTCTCAAATTTGTTGCCATTTGGCAATAACCACTCAAGCCCTACGGGCTTCCGTGACTATTGCCTGGCAACAAGTATTCGAAAGATCTGTCAAATTATTTTCAATTTATTCTCACTCTCTTGTTATTACTGATAATTAATTTTTCTTTACTGATCATATAAATTGTTCCCGTTCATAAATCCACATTCCGACTTGATATCACTAAGCCATCTATCCCATGAAATTGTAAAATTTTTCGTAAAATATCTTCTTCCATTTTATCTAAATTCAGGAAGGCATAAGGACGTTGAAAGTTTTCTAACACATCAGATCTTCTGTGAAATATATTCAGAAAATTGTATCTCATCCCTATGCGAATTGGAAAGCAACAGACGGTTACACAAATTTAAAAATAATACGCGTGGGCCATCTTTTTCCGCCCAGCCACGCACTTCGATTCGAGTTTCACAGCCCTCTTGACAAATCGGACGCGTAAATTTGATTCCGATGTCCCTTCGTGGCCGAATAGACGATGACAGCTCTTTGCGAGATAACGTTTCTAACTTACCTACATGGTTTTCAGTTTTGCGTCCGAGAAAAGGTTTCAAGCAAATTGAAAATGTTGGGTTGTTTGCTTAAATTTCTAAAAAATGAATTTCTTTTACAAGTCAATTTATCAAACAGGGTATCTAAACTCTAGATCATGCCAAATGATAAGGCATTACGTCATAATTTACAGTATACTCGTAATAACGCAAGAGCAAAGAAAATACAGTTTGTTTTTATTTAATAATGTTTACGTCAATATTGGCATCGAACCATTTAAATGAAAAAAATAATATGGTGGAAGACATTATTTATTTATTTATTTTATGCTACTCTGTACAACAATTTAATCCAAATGGGTCCGACTCACCGAACCGTAATGCGCTAGTTCATATATATTTTTAGCTTGAGTGGGATTCGAACTCGAGACATAAACGTAACAAGTTTATGTTAAAGGAGAAGGTAGGTAATGGAGCCCTCTACTATTTTTTCAAATTTAAATCTAAATTTAAAACGGTGAGCAGTTTTAAAAAGTATTAATTCTCATCAATTAAGTCATAGTGATTTTTAAAAAAATGTATAGCGTCACTATTGAAGATTATCAGACAGCGGAGCTCGTATATAGTTGCAGGCACATAAAAGAACTATTTTATCTTTATAAGAACTATATAAATGGAGTTTAAATTACTTTCATGACAAATTATCAAAAATATGCATGGATAGTCCAAAGTTTAATTACCACTGGTACGGTTTATTGATATATACAATTCTGCATGTCTAACCTAACCTAAGTTTCGAACTACGCAATATTTAACAACAATTTTTACCTAAGTAATATACGAGGGCAGGGTGAAAAGTCCTTGAAAAATAAAACAGATGACGCCACATCGCAAATCTCATGTGACATTTGTGATGTACCATCTTTTTAATAGAACGCATTAAAATTTTCAGACTGATATGTCATTCAGTTCTGTCTTGACACCCATCGAAAGCAAGCAACCTTGAAGATTTTTGAAAAAATGGAAAAAAGTGAATTTCACGTCTTGATTAAACATTATTTCTTGCGTGGAAAACACATTACGTAAACCAAAGCATCGCTTGTAAAACATTATGGGGACTCCTCACTATCGATTGGAACGATTCACAAGTGGTTTACTGATTTTCGTTGTGGTAATATGACCACAAAGGACGCCGAACGTTCTGGTCGTCCAATTGAGATTACAACGCCAGAAATCATCGATAAAATCCATGGTATGATATTGGACGATCAGCGAGTTAAAGTGCACGAGCTGGCTGAGGCTATGAGCATCTCAACCGAATGGGTACGGAACAGCTATCTGCCAGATGGGTGCCGCATTTGCTCTCTGTTGACAACAAGCGCGACCGCAGTCGCAATGGCAAAATTACATGAATTGCGCTACGAATTGATCGTCATCCACCATATTCTCCAGATTTGGCCCTCTGCGATTTTTATCTATTTCCAAACTTGAAGAAATGGCTCAGCGGAAAGAGATTTGGCTCCAACGATGAGGTCATCGCTGAGACAAACGCCTATTTTGAAGGATTGCCAAAATCGTATTATTTGGAAGGGATCGAAAAATTAGAAAAACGTTGGACGAAGTATATCGAGCTACAAGGAGATTATGTTGAGAAATAAAATATGTTTTGACCAAATAAATCATTTCTTGTTTCATTTTTCAGGGACTTTTCACCCTGCCCTCGTATTAATTAGTTAAGAAATAACTAATATCTTAGACACGTATTTAAAATATACTTATCAATTTTGTATATAACGACATAAGTAAAACAATAACAAAATTAGCTGTCAGTTTAGAAGTCTGAATAGACTAGATGTGCGAGAAAGAGACAGTTAAAGAAAAATCGCAATGCTCTGACGTCAATGCTAATGGCACTAAAAACCCAAATATCTTAAAAACCAATAACATTTATGAAACTTTGATTGTCTCTGGTATAAAGCTTGCAACTTTTGCTACGCAGTCGTTATAATTTCCTTGTTGGGATTAGAATTTATGACAATTTGAAAATATTATCATAACACATAAGCTCACCACTTATTATTTTACCCTTGAAAGTTTTTGCAATCAATATAATATCGTATTTTAAATTATTTTTAAATCGTTATGCATATTAAAGGATTATCTGCACGTTAAAATTTATATACAATAATCAATATTTCCTTTATGTAAAAAACGTAGTTAGTTCATTATTTAAGTAAAATCCAATGAACACAAACCAAACATAATTAAATAAAAATCCGCTCGTTCATCCAGAACGCATTTGCTCGCTTGGCTCACTCATCCACCATTATTGACACAGTCAGACTTTGTGTGAAAATTTGGGGACGAAAGCATGAAACTGTGTATAAAAAGCGTACGAATATGGATAGGGGGTGGTCGTGGTGGCAGCGACACGTGGGGGCGGAAAAAGTGAACAGCGTGAGGGCAGCACCCTCGCGCGCCAAACATAAACATTCAATCAGCCGACACAATCTATAATACCTTAAATGCGATATCAATAAGTTATGTCTACGTCACCGTGCCGCACTCTGAACTTCAGATAGCAACAGAGTCGAGAGAGACTTTTTTGTTCTACGGATAAATTGTAAATCCACAATCTACTCAGTATTTTCACTTGGAACTCATGCTACAAATATTTTATCGTACAGTAACGATTTTTGATGTACATTAAATAATCGTTTTCTGTAACAAAAATTATTCACAAGTGATTAAACTGTTTAAATTAATAACAACAGCCATTTCATTTAGTTAGAACGTTTTTGTAACTTTATTGTAGTAGAACCGCCCCTAAGGCTCGGTTGCATAAAACGTTGTCAGGTAATCACGTTGCTAAATAAACGAAAAAGTTTAATTAGAATTTTGAACAGTCCAATATTTTAAATTAAATAAAATAAATAAATATATCATCACGCCTTCTACCCATTACTGGGTGTGACACTCTGCCGAAGCAGATATCGGTAAGTGATATATTTTGCGCGTGAAGTGCGGTTACCAGCCGTCAAATCACGGCCTACAAAGATGTTAGTGGTGAGGGAGCCACAGGGGTTTTTTTTTAAATTGGTGAAAATGTTTTGTCGGCCGTGGGGATCGAACCAGGATTCTTTGGATCCACAGGCCGACTTGATACCACTGAGCCATTACCCCATTAATATTTTAAAACGTAATAATTTCTACATTTGGGGTGGCTAGTTCAGTGGTATGAAGTCGGCCTGTGGATCTTGAGAACCCTGGTTTGATTTCCACAGATGACAAACAATTTTCATAATTTCAAAAACTACCCCTGTGGCTCCTCCACCACTAACATCTTTGGAGGCCGTGATTTGACAACTGGTAACCGCACTTCACGCTCAAAATATATCACTTACCGAGATCTGCTTCGGTAGAGTGCCACACTCAGTAATGGGTAGAAGGCGTGATGATATATTATTATTATTTCTATATGGGGTAGTTAGCTCAGTGGTATCAAGTTGGCCTGTGGATCCTGAGAACTCTGGTTCGATTCCCACAGACGACAATTTTCACCATTTAAAAAAAAAACTACCCCTGAGGCTTCCCCACCACTAACATCTTTGGGAGCCGTGATTTGACGCCTGGTAACCGCACTTCACGTACAACATATATCACTTACCGAGATCTGCTTCGACAGAGTGCCACACCCAGTAATGGGTAGAAGGCGTGATGATATATTTATTTATTTTTTATTTATAATTTCTATAGCGTACAAATAATTATTTTTTACAAATATTGTTTTACCACTGCTATTTTAACAATAAGCATTTCAATGCTGATATTAATTAATTGTAATATAAAAATCTGAAAATATGGAAAATGTGGTGTCAGCCATCTTGACCATTGTTAACTTTTAACATGCTGTTGGCTAACAACATAGTTAACATGCAACCGGGCCAAACATGACCGAAATGTCATAATATGCTCGTGTTCGATATTATTGATCAACAAATTAGGCGAGATCAATATTTCCCATTGCTCGTCTCGATATTACTAAGCCATCTATCCCATATGGAATTAGTTAATAAAAAAGAGGTACACTTGCTGATATCTAGCGAATAACATTGTTATATGGAGAAATTCCATTCGCAAGTGAGACAGAAGTACATAGAAAAAGAAAGATGAAGCAAAAGTGCTTTCGTTTCCACCCCAGATATCGTTTATTATTTTCATCCCTTCACGTTACATTCTTTTCCGCGGAAATCAGTAAAAATCATCAGAGCTTCGGCAGTCATACAGGGTGTATCAATGATAACACACTCGCATAAAAATAAATGGCTTTCAGGATCGAAGGCGGCGCGGCATATTCTCACACGGATCGTGCCACGGGCTGTTTCACAATGAAATGTAATCAAGGACTGAACGATACATTCAGACAACGCCATAAAAACAATATTGCATTCGTATTATGAGGTGGTGGTACCCCCTCTGCTCCTCGCATATTATGACGTATCATAAAAAACCTAGGGACCCAACTATTATCTGGCGCGAATGATAGAGGGATTTCGGGAAAACGTCAAGCTTAAGTGCTCAATTGATTTTGCTTCTTTTTCATCAAATACAAGCCGATCTTTTTCTACAAAAATAATACATTGTGAAACAAATATATCTTACAAACAGACACTGGATTGATTTAGGATACTAAATGCATTTCCTAATATGTAACTTGTGAACTGGCTTGTAAATTACCTACGACACTATACGCAACTATAGCTATTTGTGTAACTGTTGAGGAAGGTGTATTATTTTCTCCTGCGTGTGACGTTTAATGGTCGAAGCTTGGTTCTGCGGCAATTCTTTCATGTTTAATAAATAAAAATGAAAATATACCTACGATATATGAATAAATAAATAAATAAGACTGTGCTGATGGTTGCTATGAAACCATTCATAAATAAAGCAGGAAAAGTTACTTTTCTGCCTAAGGAGTTGTTACATAACTTTTGAGGAAGGTGTATTATTTTCTCCTGCGTGTGACGTTTAATGGTCGAAGTTTGGTTGAGGGCAGTAATCACGAAAGGGAGGAAATGACACTTTTATTCAGAGATATACATAGGAATTTTTTCTGCGGCAATTCTTTCATCTTTAATAAATAAAAATTAAAATATACCTACGATATATGAATAAATAAATAAGACTGTGCTGATGGTTGCTATGAAACCATTCATAAATATGGCAGGAAAAGTTACTTTTCTGCCTAGGGAGTTGTTACATAACTGTTGAGGAAGGTGTATTATTTTCTCCTGCGTGTGCCTTTAATGGTCGAAATTTGGTTGAGGGCAGGAATCACACAATTGAGGAAATGTCACTTTAATTCAGAGATGTACATAGGATTTTATCTGCGGCAATTCTTTCATGTTTAATAAATAAAAATTAAAATATACTTACGATAAACGAATAAATAAATAAATAAATAAATAAGACTGTGCTGATGGTTGCTATGAAACCATTCATAAATAAGACAGGAAAAGTTACTTTTCTGCCTAGGAAGTTGTTATATAATTGCTGATTTTAGGCACTGAAAACGATTGTATAATGTATATTAAAAACCACAACTGTAAGATAATAGTATATTATATAATTAATCAGGAAAGTGATATTTTACTTGGCGAAGCAGATGTTTGTAATACCAAGCTGGAGGCCGAGTATTTTAATCCATTGAGTCAAGTAATAACACTTTCCTAACATATTACGTATACTATTTGTTCTAAAACCGTTTAATTTAATCAATAAATTCAAAATGTTTAAATTTATTGATATGAATTGTATTGACAGCAGACTACGTATCCAAGATTACAAAAAAAAATACAGTCAGATAACATCTTTACTGTTTTGTACCTTACTTTTATTGTAGCCTTGGATACTTGAGTGTTTTAGTAAAAAAATATTTTCCATACTAAAATTGGTCAGGAAAGCAGACACTTTTTTGTCAGTTTCAGAAAAAAATTCTTTACGTACTGTTTACCATGGTTGCCATAGTTAGCTCAATAAAATAATTATTTTTTCAATATTCAAGGATGACATTTATACGAATAACTTGTTTTTGTTAATGTTTTCGGTCGTAGATAAAATATTGCGGCAAGTGACATTTGCGTTCCGTGGCCAGAAAATCTATAGTATTAATCTTGTCTACCTGCCACGTATGGGTTATTTGCGCGCCACGGTCAGAAAAATATCAGATATTTGAATGTATGGTTTTCAAAATAAAATAAAGATTGTGTTTCACTGAACATTTTGTATTTTGCATATTGGTGACAAACACTTCTTATAAAATCGAATCAACTTATACTCTTATTTCTATATAAACTAATTAGTAGCTTTTTTCGTACACGAAACACCCAACACAGCATCTTTACCTTTTCTAAAGGTATATTTATCGATTATAATCAATTTCTTTTTGCGTACACTTAACATACTGAAAGGTGAATTAGTGACATATTATAAGTTTTCCTGCTTTTTTAAGTAAAATTAGTGAAAACTTGAGGTAACTGCGGGCCGTAATTTTGATTGGGTCACGATGGGTCACGTCGTGATCCACGTGATCGTGAGCAAATTAAAAATTGTGTATCGTAAGCGTGAGTGAGCGTGAGTCAATTTTTAAAAGTCTATAAACAACATTTCATCAGAGGCGTATTTATATGTGTGCGCAGTGTTCCCCGGACGATGAAGGGACAGCCTAACAATGTAGATTTTTATTTTATATGGATGATTTGTACTTATTATTTTTGTTTTATCGTATAAAATGTGTGAAATTACAGTAAATAATAATGAGTTCCTTATGTGACTTTAGTATTGCTACTAGGGTTGTTGATTTTTCGATGGGCGGTAAGAGAATAGATGTCTTAATTAAGACGCCTAAACTTGCAGAGTTTTTATAGGATACTTCGCCGAGTTTATTATTTAATTCTTGGCCGACTTTTCGCGAATTATGCGTGAGCGTGTTTGGAGATGACAGATGGCGTTAATTCAGTGGCAAAAATTCCGAGAATTCGAAGCTTCAAAAAATTCGAAAATTCGTAAATTCGAAGCTTCAAAGTTTTTCTGACGAAGTTCAAAACATTCAGAAATTCAAACTTCGGTGGAAATCAACGACTCTAATTGCTACATTATACACATTAGGTAATTACTTAAAGAAATGGGGCCACAAAAGTAATTCACACAGGGCCTCACCAACCATAAATACTCCACTGCATTTAATTGAAATAAAAAATTTAATTGCATTACGTTACTAGCGTTATTATAAATTTATAAAAAAATATAATCGTAGGGGAACTATAGGTACCTATCCTTTATCAAAACATGTAGAACGAATTATTTCAAAAAAAATCATTTGTATCCCATAGCTACGTGCATTAAAAATTGACAACTATGAGAAAAATTGACTCGAGATTAGGTCCAATGGTCCAGTGGAATAACATTCTCTGTAGAAGCAGCTTTGAAACTCGCGGTTTGATTTGGGCGATTGTTTCCTTTGTGCCGGGAAGAATGATGAATGCTCGGGCATATAATGCGAGCCATTCTGCGACTATGTATACGATATGTAAATCAAATTTCCAGCAGAATTTCTTTAAGAAAAGAAAGACCTATTCATTTCGAATGCAGAGTTTTTTCTGACGCTGGCTGAGTTAGTGTTCAGCCGACATTGTAGCGTTCCCTAAGGATCAACTGCTTCAATTCTGCCAAATATAATAAGATCCGGCGTTCAAGCAGAAGTAGACAGACTTTTTCGAGTGTTTTGTAAGCTTATTTCTGATTCATTTTATCAACGATATACGACCATATTTTTGCTTAATCTTTATCAGCCTAATTCTTAAAAGAGTTTTGACTTATCTCAAATTTTGGTTTAGTCAAATTAAGCTAAACCATATTGTCAAAAGAGTTCAAATGAACTCTAATATAATTTGGTTACCATTTGATTTTCGGAATATAATATGGATTTACTTTTAAAAATTGGACTAAAATAAGATTAGCTAATCCAAAATTCAAGATTAGCTAAAACTTTTTTGAGAATCAGCCTGTATATCTTGTTGGAAAGAAACAATATATTTAAATGTTAAAGAGATGTAGTAAGACGTTACTTTTTTTTTTTCTGTGGCTTCTTTTGCGGACCAACTACTTAGGTCATATGCCGCCATTCCGCCCTGATCTGCGTTTTAGGTATTATGGTCAACAGCAACGCTATATAGTTATTTTTAAAATATTTGTTTTATATTTAAATGAACGAGCATCCAAATTAAGATCGTATTATACGTTAATTTAAAGTTTTTTTAAAATTAAAATATATCATCACGCCTTTTACCCATTACTGGATGTGGCACTTTGCCGGAACAGATCTCTGTAAGTGATATATTTGGCATGTGAAGTATGAAATCAAAACAAATTTTAAAATGTGTGAATTCTATAATTAAAAGAATAATTAGATTTTTTTTGTCATTTAATGCACATTTTATATTAGTTCGGTTGACGCAAATGACGTTTGAATATCTTAAAATTTAGTAAAATTTCGAAAGTCTAATCTATCAACTGCCAATCAACAAAATTACAAATTTGTAAGTATTACCTAGACCTTTATGGGATAGCTAGCACAGTGGAAGCAAGTCGGCCTGTGGATCCTGAGAACCCTGGTTCGATTCCCACGGGCAACAAACAGTTTTCACCATTTTAAAAAACTATCCCTGTGGCTCTCCACCACTTACATCTTTGGGAGCCGTGATTTGACGGCTGGTAACCGCACTTCACACGCAAAATATATCACTTACCGAGATCTGCTTCGGCAGAGTGCCACACCCAGTAATGGGTAGAAGGCGTGATAATATATTTATTTGTTTATTTTCCTAGCACTTTCCTTGGTTGTATATGAAACTTGAAATGCTTATACGAATAAGTCTGTTACGTTCCATATTATGCATTTTTTTCCAATTTTAGACATCTAATAATTGCAGAAATGTACGACAAGTATGCTACTGCATCATTCTACCCTCTCATGGCACACTTTGAGAGGACTAAAACCGACTTGGAAGTTAAAGTTATGTAACCATGTACTCAATCAAGACAGGCGGTAGTTGTCGACGCCAAGATCAAGCAGCCTACGGCCGGCGACACTGACTGTCTATATTACAGTAACGAAGACTTTGAGCCAATATTCGAAAATTGTAATTCCATTTATCTTTTTATTAGCCGATAAATTAGTCACGTTAAACATATGATAATTTACTACATAACACCCTTGTTTGTATTAGATACAATTTTTGTATTAATTATTATTTTACAAGCTATTATTTCCCTATATAAGATTTTTTTCAATCAATTTTTCGTTCCTCTCGACGCATTTTGTTTGGCTTTTCGCGACTTGTCCGACTAGCGGCAGCACCTTACGCCTCAGTTCGACAACTTCGGCTCTCGAGCTCGCTTCGTTGTCGATCGGAAACTGATGCAAAACCAGAAGTACAAAACTAAAATTTATTGACTTTTGACATTGCGAGTTACCAAATTTGTGTAAAATATATGTTTAAAGTTCATATGCAAGTATTTCTGTATTCAAAAATATATAATCAAGACAGGCGTTAGTTGTCGTCGCCAAGATTAAGCAGAAAACGGCGACACTGACTGTCTATATTACAGTAATATAAACTTTGAGCCAATATTCGAAAATTGCAATTCCATTTAATGTTTTATTAGCCGATAATCGTCTTTGGTATCAATTAAAAGGTCTTTTGAAGTGCTCGCGTGCAAAATTTAATACTTTTCGATCGTCAATTGTTATAGTGAAAGTGCTTCAAAACCCATCGTCTTTGGTATCAATCGAAAGGTCTTTTGAAGGGCTTACATGCAAAATTGGAATTTTATCGATTAGCAATTGTTTTAATGAAAGTACTTGGAAACCTATCGTGTTTGGTATCAAATGAAAGGTTTTTTCAAGGGCTTGCATGCAGAATTAGATTTTTTTCGATCAGCAATTGTTTTAGCGAAAGTGTTCCAAAACCTATCGTGTTTGGTATCAAATGAAAGGTCTTTTTAAAGGCTTGCATGCAAAATTGGATTTTTTTCGATCGGCAATTGTTCTAACGAAAGTATTCCAAAACCTATCGTGTTTGGTTTCAAATGAAAGATCTTTTGAAGGGCTCGCGAGCAAAATTTAATACTTTTCGATTGTCAATTGTTTTAGTGAAAGTTCTTCAAAACCCATCGTCTTTGGTATCAATCGAAAGGTCTTTTGTAGGGCTTACATGCAAAATTGGAAATTTATCGATTAGCAATTGTTTTAATGAAAGTACTTGGAAACCTATCGTGTTTGGTATCAAATGAAAGGTCTTTTCAAGGGCTTGCATGCAGAATTAGAATTTTTTCGATCGGCAATTGTTTCAGCGAAAGTGTTCCAAAACCTATCGTGTTTGGCATCAAATGAAAGGTCTTTTTGAGGGCTTGCATGCAGAATTTAAATTTTTTCGATCGGCTATTGTTTTAGCGAAAATTTTCCAAAACCTATTTTGTTTGGTATCAAATGAAAGGTCTTTTTCAGGGCTTGCACGCAAAATTGGTTTTTTTTCGATCGGCAATTGTTTTAACGAAAGTGTTTCAAAACCTATCGTGTTTGGTATCAAATGAAAGATCTTTTAAAGGGCTCGCGAACAAAATTTAATATTTTTCGATTGTCAATTGTTTTAGTGAAAGTACTTCAAAACCCATCGTCTTTGGTATCAATCGAAAGGTCTTTTGAAGGGCTTACATGCAAAATTGGAATTTTTTCGATCGGCAATTGTTTTAGCGAAAGTGTTCCAAAACCTATCGTGTTTGGTATCAAATGAAAGGTCTTTTCAAGGGCTTGCATGCAGAATTAGAATTTTTTCGATCAGCAATTGTTTTACCGAAAGTGTTCCAAAACCTATCGTGTTTGGTATCAAATGAAAGGTCTTTTTAAGGGCTTGCATGCAGAATTAGAATTTTTTCGATCGGAAATTGTTTCAGCGAAAGTATTCCAAAACCTATCGTGTTTGGCATCAAATGAAAGGTCTTTTTGAGGGCTTGCATGCAGAATTTAAATTTTTTCGATCAGCAATTGTTTTAGCGAAAGTGTTCCAAAACCTATCGTGTTTGGTATCAAATGAAAGGTCTTTTTAAAGGCTTGAATGCAAAATTGGATTTTTTTTGATCGGCAATTGTTCTAACGAAAGTATTCCAAAACCTATCGTGTTTGGTATCAAATGAAAGATCTTTTGAAGGGCTCGCGAGCAAAATATAATACTTTTCGATTGTCAATTGTTTTAGTGAAAGTGCTTCAAAACCCATCGTCTTTGGTATCAATCGAAAGGTCTTTTGTAGGGCTTACATGAAAAATTGGAAATTTATCGATTAGCAATTGTTTTAATGAAAGTACTTGGAAACCTATCGTGTTTGGTATCAAATGAAAGGTCTTTTCAAGGGCTTGCATGCAGAATTAGAATTTTTTCGATCGGCAATTGTTTCAGCGAAAGTGTTCCAAAACCTATCGTGTTTGGCATCAAATGAAAGGTCTTTTTGAGGGCTTGCATGCAGAATTTAAATTTTTTCGATCGGCTATTGTTTTAGCGAAAATTTTCCAAAACCTATCTTGTTTGGTATCAAATGAAAGGTCTTTTTAAGGGCTTGCACGCAAAATTGGTTTTTTTTCGATCGGCAATTGTTTTAACGAAAGTGTTTCAAAACCTATCGTGTTTGGTATCAAATGAAAGATCTTTTGAAGGGCTCGCGAGCAAAATTTAATATTTTTCGATTGTCAATTGTTTTAGTGAAAGTGCTTCAAAACCCATCGTCTTTGGTATCAAATAAAAGATCTTTGGAAGGGCTCGCGTATAAAATTCATACTTTTCGATCGTCTATTGTTTTAATGAAAGGACATCAAAATCCATCATTTTTTGTATCAATTGAAAGGTCTTTTGAAGAGCTTTCTTGCAGAATTGGATTTCTATTGATCGGCAATTGTTTTAGTGATAGTGATTCAAAACCTATCATATTTAGTATATGTTAAAAGATTTTTAGATGGACAGCCGTGTAGAATTTAAAAGTCTTAGATTCGTAATAATTCAATTTATATTGTGTCTATTGTCTTACTGAAGTTAATTCTATATCAGTGTCCGCGGAGATTAGCGTGAGGCCTGGCAAAGCCAGGCCGACCGCTAGTATTTATTATTATTCCAATACGTGATTGTAGTAATAAGAGCATTACTATACAAGAGCTTATTAATAAACAATTGGTTGTGAAAGAAAATGTAGAAGCTCAATGTTCAGAATGCATGCACTCACATAAATTACATAAAACCGAATTAGTTTCTTTTGGCACAGTATTAATTTTCCAAATTCTGTTATTTGAAAATGAAAATGGATATATTCGGAAACTAACTGATACACGTTATATTTAAAACGTTTCAATGGGAACTTATTTGATTCAAGGATATAAATAAAAAGTGCTATATTTCACCATGGTACTTCAATGGCTGAGGGACACTACACAATATGATTAAAAAAGGAAAATCAAGGATGCTTGCAAATGATTCTCACGTTGGAAAACAAACTTCGCCAAGAAACTCTAAACATGCTTATATATTTATTTTAGAACGAATTTAGATTTTTATAGAAAGATGTAATAACAATATACCAATACCAAATATCATTTATAATATAGGGTCAAACTATTGTACCAAAAAAAAGTGATATCTTCCAAAAAAACAATTACATTGTTAAAGGTACGCCAAGATTGCGCAGATTCCTGCCCCAAAAATTGTAATATCTATATATTACAGATTTAAAAAAAAGTGATATCTAATTAAGCCAAGAAAAATATTCGAATTTAAAAAACCTTATCGAACAGTTTTAAAAATATCGGGTCAAATAAAAAAAAAATTAATTAAAAAAAACCTTGGCGACCGCAGTGTTTAAAATGTTACCAGTTTAAGTAACATTTTAAACACTGGGGTCGCCAAGGTTTTTTTTAATTAATTTTTTTTTTATTTGACCCGATATTTTTAAAACTGTTCGATAAGGTTTTTTAAATTCGAATATTTTTCTTGGCTTAATTAGATATCACTTTTTTTTAAATCTGTAATATATAGATATTACAATTTTTGGGGAAGGAATCTGCGCAATCTTGGCGTACCTTTAACAATGTAATTGTTTTTTTGGAAGATAATTAAAATTACAATAAAGAGAACGCACATTTACCGAGAACATTAATTTAGTTGGCTTAAAATAAGGTCTCTAGAATATTATATAAAATCCACTGCTTACGTCAGAAAAATTTTCCATTTCTCCCTCTGACCCCTGCGATATTACCCCGCTTGGAACAAATGACAACGAATTCCGACAATATGCCAATATTTGCAACACCATATCATTCAACAGAACAGAGCACAGAGCATCAACAACATTTATATCACCCATTTCGAAAAACAATATCATAAAGAAATGTCATCCATGTCTCTAAATACTGATTGGATGTATGCCATCAAATGTTTTATTTACCTCGGCTAGAGTCGCCCAACTGAATCTTCAACCCTAGAAGAATGCCTCTTGAGGGTGAGTGCTTGTTTGGGCGATTGTACGCCAATATAAAAACTATCAGTCACAGAGCGCGCGCGAACGAAGTATCTAAGGCGGCTGGCGTACACATATCTTTGGTTTTTCGGCCAATAAAACTTGATTCGGGGATTCTCCGGTAAATCGCGCTATTTACGAGTCTCCCGCTTGTGCTTCGACGCCTCGAGTAGATAAAGACTTGTTCTGTTTCATTTCCTTTCGTTTCTGCTACGCTACGCAGGTGCGATAAACTAAGCGAAATACAAATAAAGCAAAAAGGTCTATAGGAAACATCTTGTAACTTTTTATTACTAATTCATCCCTGCATTAGACAAGAGAATAGTATGGGGCCGTCCTAAAAAAAATGTTTAAAAATAGTTAATTTTAAACTGTTTAGAATAAAAAGTTCCCAAAATATAAAACTTTTCATTCGTTTCAATAAAAACAATTCGTGGTATTCTGTGTCATATGCCAACTGCAGAAATTTGTATAGTCCCAAATAAATGAATATGAATATAATTTTATTTATGTTTTTTTTTTTGTTATATTTAATTCAAGATTACATACAGGTTCTAATGCAATATATATAACACTTTAGTTACCTACTATACGTCATAAGTTGTAAAAACGAAATATCTCAATACATGTGACATATTTGACAAAAAAGTGTACTTTGAGAGAACTGGTAAAAGACATAACATTCAACATGATTTCGACATAACCACAACAGTAAGTTTGTTAATGTATAAATATGTTATTTCCAAAACGAAAGTACACTTATAATACTCACCATGGGCTGCTATCAAATGTCAGATTGACAGCACATTTTGCTTCCTAGAGTTAGCAGCCACTTAATCTACAGTAGTGACTTCATGCGTAAATTTGAAATTTGAAGATAAATTTAAAAAATCATACTTCAAAAATTATGTAATTTTAAGTAATGTATATATGTGCGTAAGAAATATTATCGTAACTCAATCTTCCAATCAAAAAAAAGAAATGGTTAGAATTAGACTTTTTGGTGTTATTTTGTTCTAATTTATATATTTGAGAAACAACATCTAGAAATCTATATATTTTAGTTAGTTTAAATTTTATTTATATAAAAAAAGATATAGGTTTTATTTGACTGTACTTGAAAATAGTATGAAAAAAGATTCTTCGGAATTCAGTCCAAAAAATTTTAATTTCGTCTTCATTTCAACTGACACTTCATTCTTTGTCAGGACACTAATAAAAATTAATAATAATAATACAAAAATAATAAATATAAATTATAAATACTTACAAATAAATTATAAAATATATAACAAGCTATTTAAATAAATTATTGATAATGATAGAAAGACTTCTGGTTCAATCCCCACAGCCGACAAAACATTTTCACCAATTTAAAATTACCCCTGTGGCTCCCCTCCACTAACATCTTTGGGGGCCATGATTTGACGGCTGTCAACCACACTTCACGCGCATAAATATATCACTTACCGAGATCTGCTTTGGCATACCCAGTAATGGGTAAAAGGCGTGATGATATATTTATTTTTTATTTTTATATAAATAAAAGTGAATTAAACAGATAAATAAATATGTATTTTAATTATATAAAACGTTAAATATTTGTAAATGAACTAAACACGGATTTTTTATTTAAAAAATTGAAAAAATTGACGTATGCTAACTTTATAAAATTTTTAATTAATTTTTTTGAAAAACAATAGCTTGATCTTGAAAATCATTTAATAATTTTTAACTATTACAATAAAAAAACAAAAAATTGTACAAATTGTCACACTAGCCAAAAAACAAAAACGCCATTCAAAATACAAAAGTACCAGAAAATCATCGAAACTTTTTTTTGCTACTAGGCTGGATAAAATTATACTTACTTTTGAACAGATAATTATAAATAAATATTTAAATAGTATTAAATCAAGATGAATTATAAATTAAAAATTTGAGATACTCAGAATTTGAACCTGGGATCTTTGAACTCCGGTCAAATGCTCTTAACGTCTGTACCAAGTGAGCTACGGTTGTCATGTAATTAAAATCTGATTTGATTCTAATTTTTCTGTCTATATTGTCAAAACAAAGGTAACCTGGATCCAATGATTCGTTTGTGTACTGACAGATTTGACACGAGAGTCAGTGACACTGTTATTGAAAGAGAATATTTATCCATTGAAATTTAATATAGAATTCAACTGGAGTTCATTAATTGTTAATTATTTACTTAAAATACTAATTAAATTTCATTTGTTAAGTAAATAAAATAAATAAGTTTATCGTCACGTCTTTTACCCTATAGGATGTGGCACTCTGCCGTAGCAGATCTCGATAAGTGATATATTTTACACCTGAAGTGTGGTTACCAGCCGTCAAATCACGTCCCTATAAGATGTTAGTGGAGGGAGAGCCACAGGGGTAGTTTTAATGTGGTGAAAATTGTTGGTGGGCTGTTAGAATCAAACTCGAGTTCTTAAATCCATAGGCCGACTCGATACCACTGAGCCAAACACCCCAAAATGTTTGTAAATATTCTCTTTAAATAACAGTGTTACTGTAAACGACTCTCATGTCAAGTCTTTCAGAATAAAAGTCATGAGATAGAAGCTGTCTTTGAGATAGAGAGAAAAATATATACTGAAATGACAATTATAAATAAATGGTACCACTCGTGGACTCTCAACAGTAATTTTCTTACGGGATTATTATCGCATTTTCATTATGGGGTATCTTTTATTAAAAAGAAAATATATAATTAAACAGACGTTTTGCCCTTTTCAAGATACCGTGTGCATCCCAAAAAACTGTCGCCATGACTTTGTTGGCCGATAAACCCACTTTGGCCTTTTTCAGCTTAAATTCGCTTTCGATGTGTGTTACAACAGAACTGAATGACATATCAATCTGAAAATTTTAAAGCGTTCTAGTTAAAGATGGTACATCACAAATGTCACATAAGATTTGCGATTGTGGCGCCATCTGTTTTATTTTTCAGGGACTTTTCATCCTGGCCTCGTATGTGATATCATTCACTCTGGATTATATCTTATTCTAATTCATTGGATTTGTATTACATGACGACCGTAGCTTAGTTGGTTTAGGAAAGACGTCGGCTACTTATGTCGCGGGGATCACGAAGAGACCCACTTGAGTTCCGAAAATTAAAAAAAAATTCCTGTAATCTTCCAAGATTTAGCATAAATTGTATAAGCATTTGTATATGTTTTTCATTTACTAAAAAGTATAAAATAAAAATAAATAAATATATGGTCACGCCTTCTACCCATTACTGGGTCTGGCACGCTGTCATAACAGATCTCGGTAAGTGATATATATTTTGCGCGTGAAGTGCGGTTATCAGCTGTCATATTGTAGCTCCCAAAGATGGTAATGGCGGGGGAGCCACAGAAGTAATTTTAATGTGGTGAAAATTATCGGCTGTTGGAATCGAACCGAGTTTCTCAAATCCACAGACTGACTCGATAAACAAGAAAAAGAAAATTATTCCAAAATATAACTGTAAAGTATGGATGTGTCGAATATATTTTATTATTGAGTACAAGACTGTTTTAATACGAAAATACTCACTGATCCGAAACATTTTTTTAACAGTCAAATTTTGGTTGTCGTTGACCCGCTGCTAAAAAGCCTGATTTAGAGCATATGACCAGAGTTCATAGGCGCCAAGGCGCTATTCTAATTTTTTCAACTTGATATAAATAAATATATTTTTGAACAATTTACGGAGAATTCATGCTTGATGAAATAGAAAATAATTTAAAATGAAAGTGGTAGTTTTGAATTTAAAGCATCACACATGAACGTCGCCTGTGATCAGCCATCTCCGAAATAAAACAATCGCTTGTGAATCTTCATTCTTCAAGTTTGAAGTCTTGGTCTGGTTCGGCGCGGTGCGGCGGCACATCACAGGCCTCAAGTCGGACGTATCGATCATAAATCGACTTCCATCTTGAGAATAATAACGCGTGCGAGTGAGACAGTGCGCTGCAATGCGTGCATGCCGGACAAGGAGCGCGCTACTCACTGCACATTATGCATCGTAACCTGGCATTACCTTTCAAACGTGATTGGCTGATACGACAATGATTGTACGGACGACCAAGCCACTCCCCTGGGCATTTTTACAGTCGCACACGTGAAAACGCAGGTGGCGACGACCAGCGACGTGGTCAGCACACACTTGACTCGCTGCCACTAATGTACATATGTAAATGCGTGCTTAGTAACTGCGCCAATTATGTTTCAGACGACGGACTGTCCAATGTTTTGTTTTGTTTTTTGATCGACTGATTTCTGATGTTTCGTTGCTGATTTGTTATCGTTCCTCGACACCATGTTTTTGAATTAATTTGTAGCAGGTTGCGCTGGTAATTATCGCTGTAAATCAGTAATATGTTGCCCGAAATATTCGGAGTGGTTTGATAACCTAATGTATATTTTCATTTTTTATATTAAGAGTTCAACCCCATTCTTAAACGCTACCTACCATTTTTAATGTAATTTCTTTTGGATCTAGATAGGCAGACTATAAATTATATTTCATAATTTTACAGAAAATGTGGGTACTTATTTATACAGCAAATATTTGTAATTCCCTATCTACATAACTGCTCACCTACATATTATTTCTCGTCTCGTGATACCGCTAAGTAGTCATGCACGACGAAGCGAGAGTACTCTCGCATCTCGCCTCACCACGCAACAAAAAGACAACAGTCAGAACGAGAATGATATTAAGAATAGAAAATTTGAGACGAGATCGATATAAAGACCGCGACAACGAAGATCTCGTGAGAATTTTATATACCTATACAAAACATTATGTTAATTTCATTTTATATCTGCTATTTGTCATTATATATTTTTAGCATCATATGTTCACGAAAAGTTGTTTTTTTTTCCAATTTTGTCTTATCAGGTTTTATACTTTCCCACGGCTATATCTCAAAAACTAAATAAGATATGAAGATGTGCCCAACGGTATTGAATTATTCTTGCTTCAATTAACTTACAAATAAATTTTATATTTAAAAAATACTCATCAAAATTCAAAACAGTTTTTTGAACAATATCTCAAAAATTAGAAGACATGAAGATCGCAGGGCGAAAATGATCAAAGTCTCATATTTATGAAAAAAATAAATAAATAAACAATCTTCTGTATTTTGAACCAAGCTTTCTGGTTATTTGGTTAGATTTGGAGTAAGAACAATCGCAGTTTTTATTTGTAAATAAAATAGAATTAGGTACTCAGCGGAAAAATAATGTTAGTATTAGTGAAAACGATATATTGTTCCAATGTCAGCAGTTTAAATGAGTATAGTGCTTGTTTACTTTTATTATCATGGAATTTAATGATAAAAGTAGTGCCAGTAATTGTTAAAATGTTCATCAAAGTGCAAACAGTAGAAAAAGTAAAATAACAAGTCGCATAAAAGACGTATCGAAAAAATTAAAGACAAAAGATCATAGTGCATTTAATGTACTTACTCAAAAATAAAAATATGTCTAAATTTAAAAGAAAAAATATATATTTTTGACATTTATCTTGGCAGTAGAATTACGATTCGATAAACTTTCAATTGCGTTTTTCTCAGAACTAACATTTCTGGACTGTGATCATTTTCCCCTTTTGGTCTTCATATGCATTACTTTACCAGTGGATACAAGGGGTCCAAATACTTATTGATTTTACAGCAAAATGCTTCAAATAAATCTCGTAGATAATTGTATTCCGCGATCTAAATCACTAATCATATTTTATTTAACACTAGCTATTACCCGCGACTTCGTTCGCGTGGTCTACAATTTAATGCGAGTACCCCACATGCGTTTCATTGCAACTCAAAGAAAGTGTTTGTGTTCAGCATGGTGAGAAGCATGGATTTTCCAAGTTTAGTCCACACACTTGTAGCGACTATCCCAGTGCTTTGTTGACGGTCATTGCAAATGCGAGTCGTACCGGAAACTGCAAACGTCTGAATTCGAATGGCATAGGACTGAAGCTTTGTTATACCTATATGTTAAGATTAGTTCTCGTCTGTACCTATACCAAATTTAAATCGAATCAGTGCAGTACTTTTTAGGATAGCTAGCGGCCATTTTGTTTCAAGACGGCGGATTGAAGCTTTATTATACCTATATGTTAAGATTGGTTCCCGTCTATGCTTACACCAAAATTTGAATCGAATCAGTATAGTACTTTTCAGGATAGCTAGTGGCCCATTTTGTTTTAAGATGGCGGACTGAAGTTTTATTATACCTATATATTAAGATTGGTTCCTGTCTATGTCTGTACAAAATAAGAATCGAATCAGTACAGTACTTTTTAGGATAGCTAGCAGCCATTTTGTTTTAAGATGGCGGACTGAAGTTATATTATACCTATATATTAAGATTGGTTCCCGTCTATGTCCGTACAAAATAAGAATCGAGTCAGTGTAGTACTTTTCAAGATAGCTAGCGGCCATTTTGTTTGAAGATGGCGAAATTAAGCTTTATTATACCAATATGTTAAGATTGGTTTCGTTCTATGTCTATACCAAATTTGAATCGAATCAGTGCAGTACTTTTCAGGATAGCTAGCGGCCATATTGTTTCAAGATGGCGGACTGAAGCTTTATTATACCAATATGTTAAGATTGGTTCCCGTCTATGTCTATACCAAATTTGAATCCAATCAGTGCAGTAGTTTTCAGAATAGCTAGCGGCCATTTTGTTTCAAGATGGTAGACTGAAGCTTTATTATACCAATATGTTAAGATTGGTTCCCGTCTATGTCTATACCAAATTTGAATCCAATCAGTGCCGTAGTTTTCAGAATAGCTAGCGGCCATTTTGTTTCAAGATAGTAGACTGAAGCTTTATTATACCAATATGTTAAGATTGGTTCCCGTCTATGTCTATACCAAATTTGAATCCAATCAGTGCAGTAGTTTTCAGAATAACTTCAATTATCAACGAAATTTATTTGAGGTAAAAATTAAGAGGGAACCACATATTGCTACATGCAAACATCGACACTGAGTTTCCTATATTACATAAATCAATTGATAACCCGTATAGTTAGTGCGGGATATATGATGGTACAAGACTCATATTGATTCCGATATTTTCTTTTTAATACCTCATGAGTCAAGAAAACAACTTATTTCGTTTATTAATATAAGAATGATTTAATTATCGAACTAGTGTCAAAGAATTGATTACAATAATTATTCATTTATATATTACATTACAAATCATACTTCTTCTCTTCTATAAATTATCAACTAGATAAGTAGGTATATTCTTCGATAAATTTACGACTCCTATAAATACCTTTCCTTTCTCCATTCCCCTATTTAATGTTGAGCAAGAATAAATCTAAACAGTTACATTTCCGTGATTTCCAGCTATAACATTACCTCAAACACCTCGCAACCATCAAACCACACAAAACCAAAACCATTAGCCGCTCGTTCAATCCCAAGAAACCGCAAAGTGTATTCTTCATCTTAGACGGCGCTGCATCAAACAATACGCGTCTATCGACTGAACATTGATTAATAAAGTTTCGTAATGAGTGTTATAATTAGTTACACTTGGTCCGAAAAGTGAGGAGGGGGGACCCTAGCGGCTTCGCGTGCGCCCCCCTGGGGCACAGCCCTACGGGAGGTCCCTACCTGCGGCCTGGATACTATACTATCTGCCATTATGCTCATGGAAATATCGGACACAATGTTTTTTGTTATTAATTTTCAGCTGTTTTTCTTTCGTTTATCGCGATGTATTGCAAAATTAGATTGATAGGGTTTTTTTTTGGTGATTATTTTCAAAGTTTTGGAAATAATTTATGATGTGTTGAGAGTACATTGTTATGTTAAAATAATAATTATTCAAATTTTCTTGGTAATAGATTTTTTCTTATCAAGGAACCACGCATAATTTGATGAAAATACTGATTTATCTCGATTAATTTTTAATGTTGACTGATTTACACACGAATATAAATAAATTTAGAGAAAAAAATATAAGCGAAATATACTGTAATTTCCATAATTTAAGCATTACACTTAAAAATCACATGCTTTAAACATTTATTTTTTAAATTTTGCTTGATAATGTTCCTGCTGTATAAAATAAATACTTGCTTTCACGAAATATTCCAAATAAGTATTTCAAAATTATTTTGAACATTTGTCAAACGTTTCTATATTGTTTTAAAGAAAAACGGCAATAGTTATTTGTATATCAAAGGAAGAATTATTCTTTCTTTACGAGGTATACATATAATTGTCTTTCCCTACCCTACCAGAAATATATTAGAAATTTAAATAAGATTTATTATACTTTTGACAGATGTCATCTGGTTCTCATTAAAGTCAAATTATACCATTTTTTCCAGTTGCCATGAATATGGCTTTCCTAGGGAAGAAAAGTATCACTTTATTCTCTCAAAGTTTATTCACAAATCAAAATTAGTGTTAGTTTTATGTTTCACGTTTTATACTATATTGAAATAGATTTAAAGTTTATGACAGAAAAATTCGGGAGACGCCCGGACTCGAACCGCGGACCTTCAGCTTGCCGGGCTGATGCTTTAACCACTAAGCCACGGCTCCCCTGAACGAATAGGCGTCAACCGAATTTATCTGTCATAGTGTCTAACACAGCATCGATCCCAAGACTCCTATGTCTCACAGGAATTGACAACGGGTTTCGTCTGTAGCGACACAATCTGATTTTTTAAGGAAATCATACCACAAAGTAAATTTAAAGAATTTAAGCCATATGAATGACTTTGAAGTTTGATAAATTTTTCTGTCATAAACTTTAAATTTAACAAACTTCAAAGTCATTCATATGACTTAAATTCTTTAAATTTATATTGAAATAGCATTCATAAATCGTGTTTTAGTTACGATTTTACGTTTTAGTTAGTAGTAATACCAAATATGAGAAATAAATGTAAGGAGATCGGTAACACATGAAGCTATCTGAGATCGTAATCACATTTTTTTATTAGTGGTTCAACCATTGGTAGAAATTAGTCAAATAGTTCAATATTCAATCAGATATATTCAAAAAAATTCTTCATGTTATTCTCGTATTTTATTTTTACCACCCATCATTATATTTTTATTTTTCTTGTCATTGTATAATTTTATTAATAAAACTGCAGTTAACAATCCTAAACAAAAAAACAGTTTTGACTATTCTAAACAAGGACATTTATTTATCGCTAAGCTTGTTCCTAACGGTCGAATTTTTTTAGTATAAAACATAAAACTAAAATATAAGTTTAGAGTTTGTAAACTTTTGTATGAAAACCAAAACTAAATACTGACTTTTTATTAATGACTGCATAAAATAACATATCTGCAAGGTTGTTAAAACAAAAACGAAAAACATAAAACTCACACTAATTTTGATTTGAAAGAAAAATTTACTTTTTAGTAGGATCGTAAAAAAAATTTGTTCTTCGCAACTTTTATTAGAAGCATTTTTCTTTAAAATAATAAAGTTTAACAGTGGAAAATATGAAATGTCAAATGTTTCAGAAAATTTGAAAATACTTCTCGTCTACTTTAATATGAAAATAAATAAATAAATATATCATCACGCCTTCTACCCATTACTGGGTGTGCCACTCTGCTGAAGCAGATCTCGGTAAGTGATATATTTTGCGCGTGAAGTGCGGTTACCAGTCGTCAAATCACGGCCCCCAAATATGTTAGTGGTGGAGGAGCCACAGGGATAGCTTTTTCAAATTATGAAAATTTGTCGCCTGTGAGAATAGAACCAGGAACCTCAGGATCCACAGGCCGACTTCATACCACTGAGCTAGCCATCCCATACATACATGAAAATAAATGATTGAATTTATTTAAATATAACATTCCATGCAAGAACGAAGAAACTTCTACTTAATCACAAAAACCAAAAGTATACGATTTCAAAAACGTGTTTGAAACGTCAGACAAACGTCTGTAATCAGATCAGCCATTAGAAATGCAAAGGATCAGAAAACAGGTTCCATTGTTTTCGTTTTTCATCGGAACAAATGAAGCGTGCTTTACCGGAGCACAGCATTCTTGATCACGAGAGCTGCCTCGAGCCATCGACGATCGAAACCATTTCAGATCAGACAGACAGACAGACACACAAACACACGCACATCGATACATTCGAGTAGACAACCTGTGATTGGCTATAATTTCCCCTGAATATTAAATGAATGAAAAGAGAATAAAAGTGATTTTGTTGTAGAATAAGCAATGAGGAATTTCGACAGTGTTTTATGCAGATGGAGATTTTAATTTTTCTTTTTTCTTATCTGTTGCAGTGATGATGCAAAAGAGATTGAGAAAAGAGCGACGGGCAAGACGGAGGCTACAAGAACAACTCGAGATTGAAATGAAGAGAAGGGTGCAACTTGAAGAAGCTTTGAAAGCTTCGGGTGCTTCCGTTGAAGCCTTACGCATTCTAAATGGTAAGTATTGTCTTTCTTATTCATATACAGTAGAGTCCGGTCAAATCGGACATATCTAGATTAATGCAAAGTTGTACCTAAAAAGAAACCAACAAAATTATAATAAATTCCGAAAACAATGTGAATTGCATAAAAACAATACAGGCATTAGGATGTCGGAACCTTTAAGAGCAACGACTTATTACTGTGCGTCTATAGGAGGAAAAATTCCAAAGATCACAAGATAATGGAAAAAATATTACTTTGGTCGATTTTTTTTCTAGACGGTTACACGTTGGGAAAAAAAGTTTCAAATATAAAAGTTAGGTACTTTTAATGTATATCTAGTGGCATAGGTAAATAGATTTCTAGGGCACATTTTCGAAATATGTCAACATATACTTATGTTTTTTTATATAGAACTAATATTTAAAATACCTCCGTATAAATGCATATTTTCTTCGATACGATATCGTTAATAATTCACTGAATAATGAGAATTATTGAAGTTAATCAAGTAGTTTATAATATGTACCTTTTTTAAGTTTATAAAAGAAAAGTTATTTTGAAATTTAATATAAACCAATGATGATTTGTGCCTATACATCCCACTGCTGGGCAAAGGCCTCCCCCATTGTTCTCCAGGTTTCCCGATCTGTTGTATTGGTTGGCCAATATTTGTCGAAAGAGTGTAGGTCGTCCCTCCATCGTTTTAATTTGCGTCCTCTACTTCTTTTCTTGTGCAATGGGATCCAATCCGTACAGCTCCTGCTCCACCGGTTGTCGTTTGTCCGCATCATATGTCCTGCCCATTTCCATTTCTGGATTTTTGCGAATTGTATCGCATCTGTTATTTGTGTTCTTGCTCTTATTTCTATATTTCTTATTCTATCCCTTCTTGTTATAGTTAAAAGTTTTCTTTCTATGTTTCGTTGACATATTCTTAGGCTGTTGGCTTGTGTTTTTGTCAGAGCCCAGGTTTGCGAGCCGTATGTGAGTACGGGTAGTAAGCAGGAATTTGTGATTTTCCTTTTTAGGCTTAAAGGTATATCATTTAGTCTTAAGAATTTTAGCGACCAGTATTTCTTATAAGTATTCTTTATTCTTCTTTCTATCTCTAGTTTGTGTTTATCCTTGAACGCTATAATTTGTCCTAAGTAGATGAATTCGTTTACGTAGTCTATTTTTTTTCCTTCAATGTTTATTTCCTCTTGTAGTCTGTTCGTGAGGATTTTTGTTTTTGCGAAGTTTATTTGGAGACCTGCTTGGTGTCCCGTTGAGTGTAGTAGTGACAGCATATGTTCAAGGTTCTCTTTAGAGTGAGCTAGTAGTACTATGTCGTCCGCAAAACGTAAATTGGTGAGGTTTCTCCCATTTATATCGATCCCTACATCTCCCCAATCGATGTTTCTGAATATCGATTCCAGGATGCAGTTGAATATTTTAGGGGACAGTGGGTCGCCCTGTTTTACTCCCCGTTTTATCGGAAATTTATGGCCAGATATTTCTGTTTTTATTGATGCTGTGCTTCTTTCGTAAATGTTTTTAATTAGGGATATGTAGTTGCTGTCTATCCCTTGTTCTTTCAACGCCTTTATCATATATGAGTGTTCAACTGTATCAAATGCCTTCGTATAGTCTACGAACGCCATGTAAAGCGAGAAATGCTAAAGTTAAAAACTAATAAGACAGAAATAGAAAAAATAGAATATGCAGAAACTAACAAACTAGTCAAAAGAAAAATAAGAGATGACATAAGGCAAAATAACACGAAAATTATCCAAGATCTTCTGGAATCCAGCGGATCAACAAGAAAGATAGCACGGGAATCTACAATGGGTACAAGTTGGATCCTTGGTATAAAAAACGAACAAGGAATAATCATACACGATAGAACCGAAATAAACAATATTGCCACAACTTACTACAAACAACTATATTCATCATCGCTAACCGAGAGGCAGAAAAAACAACACGAAATAGATCTAACCGTGGAAGAGGCTATATTACCTATCCTAGAAGGAGAAGTGGAAAAAACAATCAAGGATCTAAAAAACGAAAAGAGTCCAGGAGAAGATCAAATTACAGCCGAACTATTAAAAATGGGTGTAGATGTTCTCACCCGCCCCCTAACAAATATCTTTAACGAAATGCTTCAAACACAAGAAATCCCAGAAAGCTGGACTTCCTCAACCATAATATTGCTTCATAAAAAGGGCCCAAAAACAGACATATCAAACTACAGACCGATAAGCTTACTATCGACCATATATAAAGTCTTTATAACCATAATCCTTAGGAGACTAACACCAAAGCTGGATGAAAATCAGCCAATAGAACAAGCTGGCTTCAGAAAACACTACAGCACTACAGATCACCTACAAACTATAAATCAATTAGTAGAAAAATTCACGGAATATAATATATAAACCAATTAATTCAATATAAATACAGTAAAATCTTTTTTTAAACTAATGTCTATTAATAACTACCACTAATTAATTTTATTAAGATGACAAATTGTAGAAGAATCAGAAAAAAATATGCTTTTGTAAGGAGATATTTCTAAGAATGTAATGTTATATATCGAAAATGTGCTCCAGATAAAAATGTTTTGCCTACGCCACTGAATATACCTTGAAAGTATCCAACTTTTCTATTTTAAACTTGTTTCCCAATATGCAACCGATTACGAATGATTTACAAAAGAAAAAAATCTACCAAAATCAGCTCTCGCCATTATCTAGCGACCTATGGGATTTGTTGGAACAACTAAAACATCTCTGAGATTCCCAACCCAAGACGTACAAAAAGTCCTATTTAATCGAAGTTTTAGCTCATACAGGTTGCGAGATCATAATGGTGAGTCTCAAAATATTGATACTTTGTATATATTTACAGTAATTCTTTCTATATGCAGCTTACACTCTATGTGGTAAATCATATAAAAAGGTTTACTTTTTGGAACCAAAAAAAATTGGCTCAGGGGCGTAGACTTTTGGTAAACGACAGTACAAAATTTTATGTAAGTTACCTATACAGAATATGTAACATGAATTATTTATACAATTTTAGAAAGAAATTACATTTTAAAACAATTTTTCTACAAGTGTGAAAAGAAAGTCATAACCTACTCGTATATACTCATCTTCGATGCAAAAACTGATTGATTTTTGCACAGTGTGCAATAAAACATTTTATCTACAATTATTAAATAATACGTAAAACTACTCATATTTCGTAGTGTAATAAGAAATTTCATATTTTATGGTCTATTTTCAATCAATAACAATCGAGTCTTTTCTTATATTTTAAATACGTGGTTTGTCTTTTGTTGATCTTTGATAGATCTAAATATAGTTAAGTATAGTATTTAACTCGCATGTAATGTTTATATTCGTATTAGGCTCAGAAGATTATAACGTCTTTGGCATCAAAAGCTGTATTCCATTTGCCATCTGGTTCATTTAAATCAGTTCAGACAAATTAGACAACATGACTAAATTAACTGAATTAAGCATTCTGATGTACTTATTGGGGCTTCAAATTAAATTAGAGTCATTAATTGTAGTACAGGAAATAAAGTCAGCGAAGTAATATGGCGAAATAAATATGTAATCTGGTTCAGTAAATGTAAGTTAAATCTGATCCAAATGGCAAATGGAATACGGCTAAATAATAAACTATTTTTTGTACATTACTAATGGCAACGTGAAAAAAAATCGTCATAAAATAGTTGCTATGAAACAAACTTGACTACAAAACCTACAAAATAAATTTTGAATATCGAATACGAAAATGAAATGATTGGTGCTTATTATCCAAGGCAAGAAAATGAACAATCCTAATAAGCCTGAATATTGAAATATACAAACTTAATGAGCAGGGGAAATCTTGGCAATCTGTTGGGATCAATCCGAAGTTTGTACACCCCCGCGGCGATCACTGTGGGTCTACACCCCTCATCCCCTGCCACTGGTAAACGTTCGTAAGCTCGCGATTTCTGATTGACGGCAACAAGTACAGAAATGACTGGGCCAGACGTCGAAAACAGACTTCATTAATTCACGCCCCGATCGGGCTCCCTGCCTACGCTCCTGGCGACCGCCTTGACGGCAGCCGTCACGAGCAGCCGCCAGGATGCCGAGATCTGCTGCCGCGTCTTCGCATGCCACTTCTGATTCAAGTTATTGAGAGGTTCATAGATTAAGATTTTGGGGTGCAAAGGATTCTATTAATAGAAGGAAATTTAGCTGCTCTCAGTGGCTAACTTTCTATCTAGTGTCTAATCCTTGCGTTTGTTCACAGTGTTGTAGTTTTCTTTCTCCATCAACAATTTCACAGTTTTTACATAACTTGAGAATCTTTCCGAATTTGGCTTTTCATTTCGAATTGAATCCAGAGCTAAATTGTAAAATAACTTGGCAATTACGTCCATTTTGAAACTACAACAACGCAACCACAGATCATAATATACTACTATAGATAAGAAACTGCCATGTTACGCACTGGGACTGTATTTTGCTCCATCTGAGTAGTGGAAGTCTAACTAAAGTCATGTATATAGGCAACCCGATATGCATATTTAGGCAGCTTGTAATTTTTATTATTATTTTATATTTATTTAAACTACATAAAATAAAAATTCATTAATATAATATAACATTTATTAAAATATACTCGTATATACAATTTATTTATAATTTGAACTGTTTCAATCGCAGTTTTATCCAATCCTTGTGAACTGGATAATATATTATGACTTCCTCATCTAAATATTATTTATTATATGATCACTTACTTACCAGTAGCAGTGCAGTTTTTTTACACAATTGATATTAGTTGATGACATTATTTATATGAAATTATTTCACAAATAAAAATTAATTGGATATTTTGACAGATTAAAAAATTTGAAATATATACAAATGACAACTACAGGAACAATCTAGTAACCAATGATTGCCGATATTGTAGTTTCCTAAATTGGTTGTCCTCACATAAAGACTATTAGAGCCATTCCTTAGGTGGAAGTCTAACTATAAACACAGTCCCATGGTTACCTATATAACTTTCTGCTGCCTGAAACATTAAATAGGTTGATTTCCTTTTTTTATTTTCCCGGCAACAGGAAACATGATTTTTCTCGATCTCAAGAGTTTGATGAGTCTTTACGTTTTAAAGATAGTCCGACAAGAGGTCGGTCTGTCTGAAAGCAGGATAATTTAAAAACGGTGACATTTTTATTGAAACTTTGTTTTTAACCTTTTAAGCAAAAATATAAGTTTATGAATATACAACGAGTAGTACCATAATTTTATTGATTTGTTTATCCCGTTAACGGTAGTGTTTATTACAAACTATGTAGTAACTAAAATGAACCCTTATTTGATTTATAACAACTTTTGCTTGAAACATTTTTCGAAATTATTATCAGTTTATTTACTCTAAATAGTAAGTAATATTTGAATATATAATATATGAGAGGCCTCAGGAATCCAATGATTTATTATTTAATCATGATCAATTTATGTCCTAATTAAATGTTCTTAGTAACATTTTAATCATTTTGAAAATCGATATACTGTTATCCAACATTACGGTGATATGTTTAGCGTTACGGCATTCGAATCTGATGATCCCAAGTTAGAATTCCACGCAAGCTATAAATATATGAACCAGCATATTGCGGCTCGGTGAGCCCGGGCCTTGTACTGTTATTAGGATTAAGTTCCTGTTGTGCAGCATATATAAATAAATAAATAAAACATGTGAAAACTAAAATTATCTCAATCATGCTTGAGTATCAATAATGACATTTAAACGTTCGTCAGATGTTGTCTTAAAAATATAGAAAATGTGCCGAATTTGGTATCAAATTAAAGATTTTAAGGAGAGAATTTCAATAAATATATAAAACAATGTACAGCTTTCATGGACGAAAATTATAGTGGGAAGTACATTTTTCCACCCCGTGTTCACACTTCATATTTAAAAAGCAAGTGTTGAAATAGAATATTATAGAACAAGTTTAATAATACATGTTTTTTTCGTACACGTTTAAGTTTAGAGAACGAGCCACAGGTGAGTTTTATAAAGGACCAGTGCGATAAAAAGTCTTATAAAATATGCTACTTAAATTTTTTTGCGTCTTGTATAAATTAAAATTTTAAAAAGTCCGCAATATTTTAAACCAAGTCAATTTATTTAAGATGTAAAGAAAGGCCTTCAAAATCCAGTTATTATAACTGGATTTTTAAGGCCTTTCTTTACATCTTAAATACATCTTGGATCCTACATAACCTCAAAATAAGTCAATTCATGGAAATTTGTATATGATATGTTGTAATTGAAAATTGTTTTTGAGTTTTATGTAATTATTCGAAACTAGTATTGTTAGATTTGGTGTAGGTATATATCATGAAAGATGAAATCAGTTGCACTCCGATGGAGCTACGACAGGAAGTTTTTAGAGTATATTGAAATCTTGATGTTCTCAGCTTGACAGTTACAGTATATCATCAGGTACTACTTTCTAAACCAAAATGTTGCGTTTCGTAATAAACGTACCTGGGTTTCATAATGACTTCCTTATGAAAATAAAAATATAATAAATAAACCCATCTACTTCCCTTGAATCTCTAAAAAATGTTACAATCCCTAAAGAGCTCGCGTTATTGTTGCAGAGTCCAGCAGCCAAGAACAGCACCGGTCGGGGGCAGTAGCGTCGGTGGCGGGCAGTGCGAGCAGCGGTGGCGGTAACACACCGGGTCCGCGCGAGCTGCCGGTATCCGAGCCGAGACCTGACACGCCACCCTATGTACCGCGCGAGCCACAGCCGCCGCCCCCAGACACCAAACCCTGGAACTACACCGGCCTCGACCTCATGTCCAGCGGCGCCGCCTTCTGGCAGAACTACTCCGGTAAGTTTACCACTAACAGTATCATCAAAACATTTATAAGACGCTTGGATACATAATAAGTAAAAGTATATTGTAATATAAGTGTTGAAAGGTTGTCAGAGTTGGAAAGTGTGTGTGTACGATGAAACATGAGCGCAAGATAATGTTCTCTTCGCACAAGCTTTACAATGTCCTTTCAACATGTATATTACATTCTATGCTTCCTACGACAATTTAGCATTTTACACTACAAAAAAATATTTAATTTTTAGATCTGTTTTTATTTTTTCAAATAATATATAAAAAAATATATCATCACGCCTTCTACCCATTACTGGGTGTGGCACTCTGCCGAAGCAGATCTCAGTAAGTGATATATTTTGCGCGTGAAGTGCGGTTACCAGTCGTCAAATCACAGTTTTTGAAATTATGAAAATTGTTTGTCGCCTGTGGGAATCGAATAATGTCAGAGGTTATTGTGAATTCATTGTTTCACTATCTTTTTTTGCAAATATGACAACCGAAAACTGTAATATTATTCTATTGACACTTGAGTGCAAAAAATAGTAACTTTCCGCACTTAAATGAGTGAGGAAAGTGACTATTTTTCGCACTATCGTAGGATAGCATTATTGGTGGGTGAATACTGGATCCGTTTTTTTTTTTACAAAGTTCAGCGTAAAATTGATTCCCACCTTAAGCTAAAATTATATGAATACCACACTGCGGTTCGATAAATCCGGACCCTGTACTGTAATGGGGATGAAGTTCTATACAGAGTAACATAAATAAATAAATAAAATATAAATTATTAAAGTAAGAGATTGTGTAGTCGGTTCTTGGTGGAACATTTTATAATAATAAAATTAGAAATAAAAACACTTGATTTGTCCACAAATATAATATATATTAAATATACTACGATCGTTTCGACTTTGCAGTCATCATCAGATACAGTGGTGTACAAGCGAGAAGACATTTTATATAAGTTTACTTATGTTGAGTAGGGGTGAGTTACAGACATCTAATTGGTCATTTACAATATGTTTCTTAGAATTAATCGCTTTCCTTATTTCTAAACTTTCCAATAATAGGATTAAAGAAAATCAAAATGCAATTAAGAAACAGATATGTACGACGGGTTTTTCTGAACACTGCATTACAAAGAAACATAATTTTAACGGTAATTTTGAAGCCATACATATAAATGAAAAAGGACTAAGGCTAAATCTTTTGGAAAGTTTAGAAATAAGGAAAGCGATTAATTCTAAGAAACATATTGTAAATGACCAATTAGATGTCTGTAACTCACCCCTACTCAACATAAGTAAACTTATATAAAATGTCTTCTCGCTTGTACACCACTGTATCTGATGATGACTGCAAAGTCGAAACGATCGTAGTATATTTAATATATATTATATTTGTGGACAAATCAAGTGTTTTTATTTCTAATTTTATTATAAATTATTATTCTGTATACTACATATTATACAAACATACTAAAGTACCTAAGAAATTATACAGAAGAATTTTTCATTTACGAATTTCTGAAATCGAAGTTCTATTTTTCCAACACAAATTATTAAATAAGTCTCTTTTATAAACTACAATTTAGATTACACAAAAATAACCGGATCGTAAAAGAATTGATTTGTTATTTTTGCCTCCGAAGGTGTCATGGCACCGAACATTTAAAGTCTACTGATTTATATAATATATAAAAATTTGATCATGCTAAATAAGTATTCTATGGATGTAAATACGGTATACTTTAATAGAAAAACTGGGGAAAATTGAAACAATTACCGATAAATATATTGATCAAATTGGAAAAAATATCGAAAATTGTTATGCAATAAAATGTCTTATTCACACAATAAAACTTATTGACTTCAATTTAGTAAAAAACTGTGTCGAATGGCACTCTCTACTAATTTTATAAACAGAAATATAATTTTTGATATATTATACAGGTGGCCCATAGGCGATTAATATGAGAAATAAGTTTTCATCGAACATTACATTCTTGATTATGTTTTAAAAGTTATACAGAATACAATTTTGCATACACAATTTATTTTACTTGTTTCATTACTGCTAAAATGAATTTTAAAGATTGTCAAAAATTGATACTTACAACTAGAACAAAGGCAAACAATTGTATAAAGTTTTGCTTTAACGTACTTGATTTTAACAATAAGTAAAATGTAAGACTGGTTTAGAAGTAGAATTTAATACTCTAAGCATTAATTTAAATGTTTTTCCAATAAAGTAATCAGAAAAACAACGAAAAAATTATTTTTCATCTTTTTCATAGCCATAGTTTTCCTGGAACACCATGTATATTTATTAATATCGATATTAATCAATATTGTTCCCAGTCCTATCTATATTGTATCTATACCCACGTAAATGTTGGCATAAGCAGTTAACATGTAAAATAATTTTTTTGTAAATAAAAACTGTCATTATGTAAATGGCAGATATTTCTAACTATAGTTAATTGGTTATTACAATTTTGTATATGTACTTATACTTTTGATTAGTTTATTTGTTAATAAATGTGATAGATTGATTTCCTACTTCTTAATAATTACTTTTATTTTAGTCAATTTTATTGATAGACATAGATGACATTAAAATCATTCCGTTATTTAAAATAAAAAATGATTTTCATTAATTTTTTTAAATTACTGTATGAATTAAGTAATCTGTATTATATAAGATATAAGGATATTTTGAAGTGTGATATAAAATTTTGTTCCATATTTTTTTCCGAACACAACATTTACGTGGGGTACTTGGTAGATATTTAACAAACAGATTTATAAAATGAATAACATAAAAATACGTATTACATAAATTAATAGTTATTTGTATCACTAGGCCGGAAACAGGAATACTCGCAAAATAGTTTCTGGATGTGTGATACACAAGATATTTCACGCCGATTTAAATGAAATTACTGATTTAATTAAAATTGGTAAAAATCTCTAACCTCCAAGCACGAAATTAACAATTAGTTTCATAACATCGTAACATCCCTACTTTCACATATTGGACTCGCCCAGTTGAATTTTCTCTACAGTGTATTAAACTATAAATATAGTTACAATTATCCGTACAAATATTTTTTATTGGTTGCACACAGCAAATTGAATAATAATTACTTACATTTGAGTTTACAATGCACAAATTTGCTCTTAAGATTGGTACAAATTTCTAACCTCCAAGTATACTTACAGTCAGTGATGCCAATGCTAACATTACGAACGTCCCTAATTTTTACCGAACGGCGTTCGATAAACTCATACTTTCCGTACGACTATAAAATATGTAAAACTGTCAATCTCGGACGGATTCGCGAAATTAATATTTTTCTACCATCGTGCAAAAAAGTGAGTCATGATGTATTCATTTAAATTCAAAATGTAATAGTTTGTTGGACTGCGTGCGATAAAAGTTTTATTCCACGCTGCTAATCGCAACATGCAATAAAATAGTTTAGTACATAACCTAAGATAATGTAAAGAATAAATGTTTGTGACATTTGAAATGTAATTTGTAATATTAAATTTAAAATAATTATTTAAAGTTCGGTCGTAGAAAAAATATTATATGCATGTCGTGTTTTGTATTGAGCTCATAGGTTTCAAACATTCACCTATGGCTCCTGCTGAAAGCTTCCCACTCTTGCATTAAAGTGAGATTTTGAGGACTTGTTGAATAAATAACTAATAATTATTTTTTGTAAATTAATTAAATCAAATAATTGGTAACTATACTTTTTTCAATATATTTTTTAAATTGTTTCTTAGCGTTCTGTATACTGTATCTATCTGAAGTTGAACTATGTTGCAATACAGCTTAGTGCAGTAAACTGAATTTTTACATATATTGTATAAAAATGCAATTATTCATGGATTAGAAAAAATCAGCGCGGATATTTGAGAAACTCTATTAGTCAGGAAAAATATCCACTTAACTAAAGATTAATTTTACATCAAGTATTTTCCTATGCATCGTGTGCAGTGAGCTTGGATTGGCCCGACTGTTTTCTGCGCCCTGCGTTTTTCTTTCGACGGCAGAAAGCAATTTGTTTTCGGAAATGAATCGGCCAAATCCGTACACAAGTCTGCAGATTTTTTAATTTTCCCTGGCGTGCGTCAGACATTTGCTAATTTTTTTAATCGGATTGCAAAGGTCTGGAGAAGGTGAAACCACACATATATACACACACACACGTCCCTTGTATGTGTAAGGTGGAAGGGTGGTCAGAACACCATCCACAATTTCGTTCTGCTCGGAAGGGGTTGATTAAACAATGCAGAGAAAAATATGTACCCGGATTCTTGTATGAGGAAAAATATTTGGAATTATTTTCAGTACAATTTAAATATTTATTTTAATTTACATGTAGCTACCTTATTTGATAGAAATGTAAAAGTAAAAAAGAAGTAAAAAATCAACGTGTTTCATTTCACTCTTTTAAATACACAATAGTTAATTTAAAATAAATACGCTTAAATTACAAAACTCATTTACGGGATGGCTAGCTCAGTGGTATGAAGTCGGCCTGTGGATCCTGAGGTCCCTGGTTCGATTCCCACAGGCGACAAATTTTCATAATTTGAAAAAGCTATCCCTGTGGCTCCTCCACCACTAACATGTTTGGAGGCCGTGATTTGACGACTGGTAACCGCACTTCAAGCGCAAAATAGATCACTTACCGAGATCTGCTTCAGCAGAGTGCCACACCCAGTAATGGGTAGAAGGCGTGATGATATATTTATTTATTTATTTATATTTTAGTACTTGCATGAAAAATATGAAAGATAATACTATAATACATATTAAATAGATACTTAAATTTATTAACATTCTTAATGCTACCAACAATGTAAGCCAGATGCAAGAACATTTATTTATTTATTTGTTACTATGTACAACAGGAACTCAAACCCAATTAAAGTAGCTCATAACGGAATCTGAACCAGTCAGACACAAGTGTATGTCTTTATATAAGTTATGCCAATGAGATTTGACCGCACGAAACTCAAATTTTGCCTTGGTTTTATCCATTTTGATTTACGTAAAATATACTCGTAAGGTTTAGTGTAAACGCTAATGGTATAAAGTGAAAAAAATCTGAATTCGGTTTTGTTATATCTAGGATTTTTCAGTATTAATTCAACTTTCAAAGATACAGACTTATTAAATGTTATCTTAAGTACTTATCTTCTAAAAAGCTGACATGACAGATTTTCGTTTATGAAATTTATTAGTAGATATGTTTGTAATAATTTAAATATTCTTTAGATCATTATTTTCGGATATGTATGGGCCATTCACTGAGAAACGTCAAAAAAAATTTTGAAAGGCATGAAGAAATTGGAAAATATATCTAGTTTTCAAATATGATGATTTTGGGGTGTTTTGGTCATTTTTTTGGCCAAAGATTTAAATAAACAATTTTAAAGTTGGAAAAAATGCTTGGGTTTGTTATTTTTTTCATTTTGACGACTGCATCTCATTCCCGAAAAACTCAAATATTTTGTCTGTCAATTTTTTTTAAAAGTTACCCTTTTTTTTAGCAAAATTGGATCAAAAAAATAATTAATATTTGACATGAAACAATTTTTTACTCTAAAACAAGTCATCCTACGAAAAAATTTTATCTAATAGAAAATTATTAGGTTTCATCAAAGAATATGTGCGATTTTTTTCCGAATTTTTTAATATGTTTTTAAGTTTTTATTTTTTTTTTGGACTTATTGACCAATTTTAAAATGTCTCAGAAAATTCTAAAAAAATACGTATTCTATGGTAAATTCTAAGCAATTTCTGTTCTTCGAATTTATTCTGATAATTTTATTCTTTTTGAGCAAAAAAATCATGATATTCTAAAATTCTAAAATTCTCCAGCCAGAAAAACCAAAAATTTTAAAATGTATTTAAAAAATTTGAAAAAATTCACACGTATTCCTTTATGCATCCTAATCATTTTTCGTTACATAATTCTTTCATAAGATATCTTATTTTTCAGTAAAAATTTGATAGAGTTCAAATATTAATTATTTTTTCAACTCAGAGTAACTTTTTAGATAAATTGACAAGGAACAAAATATTTCAATTTTTTGACAAGAAACGTGTTGCCGCCATCAAATTGAAATATAAAATCAATAAAAGCAATTTTTCAACTTTAAAATTTTGGTTTTTAAATCTTTGGCCAAAAAAATGGCCGAAATACCCCAAAATCATGAAAATTATCCATTTTTCCACTCATATTTAAAAACTAGATACTTTTATCGATTTTTTCATGTTCTTCAAAAACAATTTTGACGCTTCAAATTTTGGAGAAGGTGGAGTGTCCGGTTCCCAGAAAATGTCCCATATATATATATATATATATATATATATATATATATATATATATATATATATATATATATATATATATATATATATATATAACGCGCTATAGCCTATCAAATGAGGTAGTACGAACGCTAGAAACATTCACGGAACATTCAGTAATCAGATTAATCAAATAATCAGTCTTCCATTCTGACACACCATTACTGGATGAGGCACTCTGCCGTGACATATCTCAGAAAGTGATATTTTTACGTGCGTGAAGTTCGGTTACTAGCTGTGAAATCACGGTCCCCAAAGATTATAGTGGAGAGGGAGCCACAACTGTAGTTTTAATGTGGTGATAATTATTTGTTGGCTATGGAAATCGATCCCGGGTTCTCAAATCTGAAAGTCTGACTCGAAACCACTGAGTCACCAACCCCATAATATACTAATATAAAATGAAGATATTTGTAATATACCAAAAGGCATATTGTACAATAGTTTTTATTTTCTATAAAACTATTTTTAGATGTGAGGTTGTGCTCGTTCATGCCTGTATCAGCAGATATCATTCATATTTCAAACATAAATAATTCTTCAGATTTTACGAGCATGATTACTTCTTATACTAAATTATTAATGGAGCACCTGCTTTGAGGGTAGTATTTCAAAAAAATTAATTATTACTGCTTCTAAAAATAGTGTTTGAAGCTGAGTACGGTCCTGAGTGGCAAGATGGCGCTTCCGCAAGTTTCAAGAGAAACCAACAACAAGTCTTCGCGTCATAAACATAATATGCAAACATAGCAAACTCAGGGGAAATTATATACCTATAGCTCGAATCCGGGCCGGTCGCTCCGAGACCCCGGCATGTGTGCGTGCGCGCGTGCGCATGTGCCAGCTCCTTACACAACCCCCGAAATAAGGGCGAAAGTCGCGTCCATCAAACACATCTTTTACACATGCATGAGATTCGAAACCAGTTTACTAGCAACTGATACGCCGTTGTTAAATTGATAGTGAAATTAATTTCTCAAAGATTGGAGGCCTGCGTCTACGAAGGGCTCACGGCTCAGGATGGAAAGGGTGAATTAAGACGCGGCTTCAAATTAAAGATCGATACTTTGATTTTGCCATTGGGAAGAAAGTCATTTTCTGTTTTGATAGAATACTATTAGCAAACGCGAACATAACCATAATTAAATTATAATACAGCATCAAATTTCAATTATGAAATTTAATTATATATATTTTAATATGTTAAGTACGGAAAAGTATGTGTTTATTTTGTTTTGGATGTTTACGCGCTATAACAAAATTACTGCAACATCTTCTACGAGATAAACATAAGTATAGGTGACCCCCAAAAACTATGCCATAAGTGATTCATTACTTTCCTGATTACAAGAAAAGGATTCAGTCAAAGTTGTGGACAATCATGTTATTTATTTTGTTTCTTTTACAATTATATTCAAATTTGTCAAAATAGTCTATTCTACGTCAAGAGGGAGAAGTACATGGTATAAAATTGAAGCACTGGGAGAATACTCCGAGAGAAGAAGTCTCTTTCCTTCCAAGGTTTTTGTACTATTTTGCCACGTTCCCAGTACTTAAAACAAATAGATACTTATTTTTATAAATAATATTAAAATTAAAATTAATAAAGAATAATTGAATTACATTTTACTTTTTGTTCCCCTAGCAATCAGTGTAAACTAATGTTAGAAACAAGATAAAAAACAACTTTTTCTACGACTTGAACCGAAAATAGGATTTTCTTTCCTAATATGCGGATCGAAAGTAGGCAATTCTCTACCAGTGGGATGAATTAAAATTTTCCTTCCTAGGGAGAAAAGTGATTACTTTCTTCCCTTATATATGGCTAATTTCATAGCAACCGTCAGCATAGTCTTAAATATTTATTTATTTAAATACCGTAAATATAAAAAAAAAAAATTTAAATAAAGTGCAAGAATGGTCCTAGAAAAAATCATATTTATACACCTGGATAAAAATGTCCTTTCCTTCATTGTGTGATTAAACGTCATTCGCGGGAGGAAATAATAATAGGAAAGTGTCCTACGTTATACAAATAGCTATTTTCTCTCATCATTATTAGAAGAAAAATCTAATTTTAGTCTCGTTACTCTTAAGGAGTTGGAATGTATTATTCCTGTCACGAATATGATGGCATAGAAACAGATTTTTATACCAGATCGTGGAAAAAAATTATATAATTAATATAGATTATCATACATATAAAACAAATACAAATTAAATTGTAAAATTTAATTGTTAGATAATTATTTTTACTAAATTTGAACTGCAAATAAGTAAAATAAACTATTTAGAGTTGTGTAAATACATATAATTCTTCAATCAATAGTGTGATTTTATTGACAACTAACAAGTTGTTAAGTGTATAACCTAGGCAGTAAAAGGTTTGGTATACAGAAACACAAATTTGTCATTTATGATTTAATTTAATAAATATAATTACTTTTTAAATCTTCGGTGGGGTTAACACTCCTTCGTCACTCTTTATTATATTATATATTATATATATATATATATATATATATATATATATATATATATATCATCACGCTTTTTACCCATTACTGGGTGTGGCACTCTGTGTAGCAGATCTTGGTAAGTGATATATTTATACGCGTGAAGTGCGATTACCAGTCGTCAAATCACGCCCCCCAAAGATGTTTGTGAAGGGGAAGCCACAGGAGTAATTTTAATATGGTGAAAATGTTCGTCGGCTGTGGGAATCGAACTAGGGTTCTCAGGATCCACTCGCTACCACTGAGTTACCTACTCCATTATATTATAGTAAATTTAATTAATTACATAAGCTGATTGGCAACATTAACAAAAAGCAGATCGACATTTATGAAATTACAAACGTCAAATTTATGTTATACAGATAGTAACAGCATAACAAATGCATAGCAACATGATAACTATGATGATGTCGATAACATTAAAACTACAAAATTAATATTAATTCTAAACACACGACAAAAAAAATGTGTTCAACAAAGCAAAAAAATGCAGATTTTCTGCATTGACTACACGCGGCAGTAATTCTACTAATTTTATGCTTAGTTAAACAAATACTTATTCTACAACTTTTATTCGAATCTTTTTCTTGTAATGTAATTATATCACAGTTTGTATCTCATATATTTTTATAGCTGGGTGATTATTAAATTTCCAGAAATTTAATAATAATCAGATCTCGAATAATCGAATACACTGCATAGTTACTTATTTAAAAATTTAAATACAATTATAAATTAAATTTATAATAGTAAATAAAATAAATATAAATATATCATCACGCCTTTTACCCATTATTGGGTGTGGCACTCTGCCGAAACAGATCTCGGTAAGTGATATATTTTGCGCGTGAAGTGCGGTTACCAGTCATCAAATCACGGCCCCCAAAGATGTTAGTGGTGGAGGAGCTACAGTGGTAGTTTTTGAAATTATGAAAATTGTTTGTCGCCTTTGGGAATCGAGCCAGGGTTCTCAGGATCCACGGGCCGACTTCATACCACTGAGCTAACCATCCCATATATATAATAGTAAATAATAAATAATATTTCATTAACTAATAAATATATGTAAATGAAATATAATTATATAATAAATAATAATAATATAAATAAAAAAACAAAACTCATAACGAAGTGTTGATTAGCTCGACAAACTAAAATAAAACTGTGATAGGAATGCGCTCTATTTTGGCACGAAACAAGATATTCGAATGTTCGCCAATGGCGTAAATATTCGAAGATTTCGAATATCGAACACTTTCAGTATTCGCGGTGTTCGAATATTCGCGGGTTTACCCATCTCTAATTATTTTCCAACAGAACTTTTTTTTTAAAACTGTCCATTCAGATAAAATGTTGCAAACCACTGACATGAACCTTCTTGCCGCCTAAAGAAAAATAATTATTTTTCCGTTCCGTCAATGATTAGTGATTTTCAATAAGATTCATCAGCATTTGTAGCACCGTGGCGACTTACTGAATACTAGCCACATTGCGTTATAATTACAGCGTTGATGAGCGTAACGTGGCGTAACCCAGCGTCAATCGCACTTGCACACCATTCACGCTCGCTCCGTGTCAAGTAGCCTGTGATAATGTCATCTATTGCCGATTAATTTCGTCGGTTTTTACAAGTGCATTTTATCTTGGAATAATTTTACATAATACGCGTAGTTTAACGAAAATTTCTGTGATAGTATTTCATTAGGCGAGGAAGTTTAAGTAATTAATTTTTTTCTGCGAATTTAATGTCGTTTTGAAGGTAATGATGGCTTTAATGGCTTCATTGTTTCGGCAAGATGTAGAGTTTTTAATAATGGTGGATATTCATACAGATTGTATCACGGGTTATTCATTAAGGAAATCTGAAGTTGATATTAAAATTTTTAATGATTTAGGATTTTAGATTGTATTGATATGAATTAAGTAATTTAAATAAAGTTAAAATCAAATTAAATTTAAATCAGTGAACGTTATCTTTTAAAAGTGCCTACTTAATAAATACATATTTCCATTTTTTGTAACTTTTGGTAGACGACAATTTGTTTGTCCTAAATCATCTAATAAATACTTTACAAATTAAAACTATTCAGACTTCAGTCTAATTTCTCTCTATAATTCTAAAATTAATATCAGTTTCACCATTGTTACTTAAATTTTAAGTTTTCCTGAAATGAACAATATCGTATCGAAATGAACTGCAAATGAGAAACTTAACATTGCTGTCAAACATTCGATTTGATCTTTTTCATTTAGGAAATTTTTAAAACCTAAGTAAATGCGGTGTAACTGGCCATATGATGTTTAATTTTAAAAATAATTCTTCAAATAACAACTTAAACAATTATATGTTGAAAAATAAGTGTTACAATGATCCTTATTGTGACACATGTTTATCATACTATTTTCTCTACATCACATTAATTTACATTTATTTTAAATTTTTATTAAATAAATAATAATAATATTTCAAGGTGACAAATCAATAAACATTTGAAATTAATTAATTTTGATATTTATAATTTATGATAGAGTTCGCATTCATAATTATGTACGATAGATTATGTTATAAAACTGAACACCTTAAATTTTTACTAAAAAAGTAGTTTGTAGTCTGATGTAATTATTATTTTTTATCGAGTCTGTCTGTGGATTTGAGAACCTCTGTTCAATTCTCACAGCTAATACACAACTTTTTCCACATTAAAACTATCTCTGTGGCTCCCCCTCTATCTTTGAGAGGCGTGGTTTGACGGCTAGTAACTGCATTTCGTACAAAATTCGCTTTTTAAACACAGTATAGAAAAATTAAATTAAGTCTTATTGATTGAAAGCCATTATCGATATTTGTCAATTTGTACATAACTTCTTTTGTTTTAACAATATCAATTTTATTTCATAACCTATCTAAACATTTTTTTAATATTAAATATATAAATACTTTGTTAACTTTTTGCGTTTAACTGTAATTTTTAGTATAAGAGAAAAAGAAAAGTTATTCGTTTTTGTGGAAAAAAGTACCCCGTCTCATTTGAAAAAATATAATTTGGATTCCCTGCGTCGCACCTCACTACCAATGGGCCTTTCAAGACTTTTTGAATTTTTCATATATTAATCTACGTAATAAAATTATTATATTCAATTTTTTAAATTTTTTTAAACTTGTATTAAGCATGATAAAAATATTTAAACTTTCGAAACAAACGAATATGACGTAGTTGCATCTTAGCTTAAAGAGAGACAGATAAGACAGAGATAAATAACACGTAACTTCACGTAACGTGTGTCGTCAGTAGAATCCTCAGACAAAACATAACTAGACGGATAACAACGGCATTTGCATTGACTTGAATACGGCATCATTCGTCTAGTATTATACGTCATTGGTAGAATCGTAGAATGCTGAATGCTTATTTCTTCTTCGTCTTCTTTTCAGTAAAATTGAGCACCGACAAACGTTTCAGACAAAGCTCTGTGATTGGCTTAATGCAACTACGTAATTGCAATGAGCGTTTTAAATTATTCAACTTTAACTTTCATATTTCAGCAATAAAGATATCTTTTATGATATGATTTTATATTGTATTAAATATGATGTACGGTCAAGAACTTATTTTAATAAATATATATTAAAAAGCTCTACCACTTGAATCCCCCATTATGTTTCTCTCTCCTTACTCTTGTTTAAAAAAATACATCATGTAACTTTCAATTTATTTATATATTTTTTTAACCTAACCATTTGCATATTATATCCTAATAAATTTTATAAATCTGTAATAACTAACGCTAGAAAATATATAAAATTGACCAATGATAATTTAGTATCTTAGCCTAGATAATATGTATATTTTCAGGATAGATTAAAAAAAATTAATACTGATAGCATGCCTGTTAGTTTTGCTAAATTTTTACCACTTTTTTGATAGGATCAATTATTGTACAATTTCTTTTCAAACCTGAACTCCCTCAAAACTAAAAACTGTTGACAACCCTTAGTATCCTAATCTTGTTCATCCCTAGAACTTTATCTCCACTTCAGAAGACGCAAGTTCACCGTTTCTCCTCCCCTTCGCCGTGTTGCAACAACTAGCGTCGTTGATTGATCACCCATTGAAGAAAGTCCTAAGGTGCGGTGTCGACGCAACAACGACGCACAAATTAGTTTCCGTTCTATGTCCGCCGCGTCGTCTTCGCGTGTTACAACAGATTAGGGTTATGCTAATTCAATTTATCTCGCATGATCTGTCTTAAGACACTGGGTCCTGTACAGAGAGGAGAGTTTACGAAGGAGGGCTCTTCTCAGAGTAAACAAGGGGGATAGTTTTCAAGGGAAGGAATAGTGCTGGTCAGTAGTGTTTATTTGTTACAGTAATACACGAGGAGTCGCATAAATGATACTTCATTACAGAAAACCAATTTCTTATATTACGTTTACAATGTGAATTTTGTGAAATTGTTTTCGTCAAAAACAGTGCGATAAAATACAAAATTGAGCAACTGTTTTTGGAGATATTTTAGTGTGAAGTTGTCAAATTGTCTAGTTGTAAAAATGGCAGACAATTTGGATTCAATCTTGATCACTAGCTAGGTTTACAAGTCGTGTATTTTGGTTAGTCCCCTTTCCTTTCAACTGATGATGAGAACTTAGTTCTTGAAATACGCATAAAGATTTATTTTTATATTGATTAAGACGCAGGGGATTAAATTCATTTTTAGATCATTCTTTCAGTTTAGCTTTCATTACGCAGTTCAAGTAAAATTGTTGCAATTAATTTTTCTTATAATAAAATAAATTCATTGAACAGCAACGTACTTCTTTATTCAAAATTAAAGGTATAATTTTTTTTAACATAAACTATATATATATATACTATACCGATTACTGAGTGAGACATTTTGCAGTAGCAGATCTCAGCAAGTGATATATTTATGCCAGGTGAAGTGCGGTTACCAGCCGTCAAATCATGACCCCGAAGATATTAATGGAGGAGGGCCACAGAAGTAATTTTATTGTGGTGAAAATTGTTTGTCGGCTGTGGTTTCGAACAGAGGTTCTCAAATCTACAGACCGACTCGATACCACTAAGCCACCTACTCCACGACATAACCCTAGATAATTATGAATTTGAACTCTTACCTAATTATAAAATCTCAAAATAAATAAATTTCAAATGTTTATTGTTCTGTTAGTGTTACTATCTTGGAATTAATGTGAAGTAGGAAACAGTATGAAAAATGCGTACTTATTGTTTATTTATTTGTACTACTCTGTATAACAGAACCTTAATCCCAATTACAGTACATGGCCCAGATTCACCGAGCCGCAGAGTAGTAGTTTTTTTAGCTTGAGTGAGATTTGAACTCAGGATCTCCGAATTAGAATGCCGTATTACAACACAGAACGAATAATTGTATGTAATTTCAATATACTATGTATACCTATAGCTATTTATTTATGCTGCTTTTCACAACAAGAACTTAATACGCTGCTGTACACCGGAAGTAAAAGCAAATTTTTAAAGCGAATCCATATATTGAAAATGAACCTTTTTATAGAGCAATTTAAATAAAAAGCGCAACAAATGAAACAATTCAAATAACAGTTTCATGTTCTTTGGAGCAATTCAATTGTTATTGTAAGTATTTCACAGAAACAGACCGACAAAAGCAAATGACGCTTAATTTCAGTGATCTTATTAAACCGGATGTCGAACTCCGTCAATCGTGTTTCCGGTCTTTCTTACAATACCGACTCTTCAAAGGATTCATTTAATTTTGTTTATTACCTGAGCCAACAGGACAAAAATAAAGAAGCCTATTTTTTAAAGATCTCTACCTTCATTTTCAATGTCTCCGCATAGTATAAAATCTAAATAAATTCAAGTTAAATAATAATAGTGTATTATTATAAGGGTTTTATAAGACGGTGTGTTGTTGCAAAAGTTGTTTGAAATACGACGAACGGAGCGAGGAGTGCTCCAATGAAACGTGTGTGACAATAAAACAATTATTTATTATGAAATTTTTTTTAGTCACGATAAATTTTCACATTTCTTTTTACCTCACATGTGGATAGATAGTAATTTTCGTGCAAATAATGTATTTATAATATAAAATATGTAAAGAAAATGTTGATATTTTGATGATTTAAATAAATTCTTAGGTTATAGCTTACCAAATTGTAATATTGTTTTAAAAATTGTTCTTTTTATTGAATTTTCTTAATAATGTAATTCCAAAATAATTATCTGATATTGGAAATACTTTCAAATTGTTATAAAAGAACATTTTGAAATATTTAAGGTAATTATTTTGAAATGACAACATAGTAATACCAATTTTATAAAATAAAAAGTTACCAAAAACCGTTTAACAATAGTTTCTATTAATAAACTGTTTTCTGCATAATAATGAACCAATTGTGAATGACAAGTATAAAAACTGCATTTAATTCGATAAATTCTAGGAGCGATATTATTTCCAACTATTAAACAAAAATCCTTCGTAGCTGAAAACGATAGTGATCTTGATATGTGATCATAAATAGATATCGTTCTTAATGTTTTTGGAAGGATTAGCCTTCAGGTGAATCTCGCCCTTGGTTCTATGATCATAACACAAAATAAATAAATAAATAAATGAATGAAACAAGAAATGTACATGAGAAATTAACAATATGAACGTTTTACAAAATTATAAATAAATATTTATTATAACCAATTTAAATTATTATTAGAATCTGGATCTGATGAAATTAATCATGGAAATAACTTCAAGTAAAGTATTTATTTGTCTGATTGTAAGCCATGGCATGTGCGGATCGAATGTCAGATCACGTGACCGATCCTAGTCTATTGACGCAACGAAATGATCCGCGACAGATGACAATCGTCTGTCTCGTTGCATTCGACCGATTTGCATTCCATTGTCACTTTGATTCTAATGTAAAATGAGTTTCTGTTTACTGGTTGCTTGGAAATTGATACGTGTAACTCTGGCTTTTTTAATCACGTGTCTTTTTTATCTCTTTTGAAGTTTTTTTCTGCGGTTTCAATCGTTTTTCTGATCGAGGAAATTAAATTGAATTAGTTTATCGACTGAATATTTGAATTTAATAACAGGTTTGTTAGATTACATCTGAATGTATAATGAACACAATTATATTTGTTTTTTTTTGTGGATAATCGTAATTATATAATTTTTTATGCATTTTAAAAAAATATATAGCAGAACTATTTAAATACAATCGTTCGTCCATACATTGGAAGAGATGTCTCTGTTGTCGAAACACTGTTTGACAATTTTTCTAATTTTTTTTATCTCATTCCAACCTCTAAATATCTATAAAATATTTAGCCGATTAAGATTAACATTGGATAAAAAAATCACGTAATGTAAACATGAAAATTATAAATTTTCCAAAACTCATGTCACATAACAGTAGAATACAGATAAAAATTCTGAAATATTTTAAAAGTCGTTAAGATTTGATTTAAATTGAAGTCTTTTGATGCAGTAACATATACTATAAAATACACTAGAAACAAGTCCCTTGGAACACTAATACCGTCAGTCAAAAATATTTTACTTTAATCAGTATTTAAAAATAAAAAATATACATACATAACATCATGCTATATTCCATCAATTGGAATAGCATGAATCACAGATACATTAACAAAATATTAACTGATAGTGTGTTTTAATAAGCCAAGGTAGTTTAGGAATAAAATTAAAGGACTTAGGCTTAAGTTGTAGTCATTTATTGAAGAATAGTTGACAACGTTTCGGTTACGGGTGTAACCATCTTCACGTCAGAGAATTCGTTGGTAAATAAATAACAAAATAAAGAAATTAATTTCTTTATTTTGTTATTTATTTACCAACGAATTCTCTGACGTGAAGATGGTTACACCCGTAACCGAAACGTTGTCAACTATTCTTCAATAAATGACTACAACTTAAGCCTAAGTCCTTTAATTTTATTCCTAAAATATTAACTCATCAAATTTATCAAAGAAGTCCTAACACATCATACTCGCTTCAATCACAATCATAGTGTCCTCCATACATGCTCATTTATTGATCATTCAACAAACCTTCAATCTCATCCATCCATTCATTTCTATACATCTTTTTTATTAATCTTTTATTCGACGAACGTTTGACATGCTCAAAATATCTCAAATTACTCACACTCACTCCTCTAATAATGAATCTAGAAATATAAGAAAGGAAGGGAACAACAGTAAAAATTGATGAAATAATCTCAATAAATTCTAAAAGTTAATTTTAATTATAGTCTATAACTGAGAAATAATATTAAATTCAATTAAAACATAGTTGTCTTAATAGCTCATTTATTTCCTTTTTTTCAAAATTATCCCTAAACATCAATTTCAATTCTCTTCTTTATTTTTTCTATCAATAACAACATGTTTTCTCTCTTATAGTTAGAGAGCTAGGGTGCAAAATGATGTCTCATTTATTCCAGTGACAGAAATGCATTTTTAATAGATTATGTCATGATAAACATGAAAACAAGAAAATTATATTTAGGAACGGGTGGTAACTATAGATGGAGCCGATGTGAATGCGCCGATTTTAAGGGTGGTTGTTGATCTCTACACCAGTCCACTGTCAGAGCTTCTGTCACCATTGAGCAACCAGCAATAATTTCTGTCAATAATTTTTTTGTCATGTATTCGTCGTGAACAAGTAGTAATATGTCACGCAACACCATAAAAATTGCTTACTTTGTCGGTTTTGTCGCGCATGCGTCATCAGCCAAAACTTCTGTCTATTATTTTTATTACTTAATTATACCAAAATCTATAATTGAAACTGAAAATTAGCCTGTAAAAAATATGTCAATAACCACCCTTAAAATCGGCGCATTCACATCGGCGCTATCTATAGTTGCCACCCGTTCCCAAATCAAATTTTCTTTTTTTCCTGTTTATAATGACATAATCTATTAAAAAATCCATTTCTGTCACTGGAATAAATGAGACATCATTTTGCACCCTAGCTCTCTAACTATTAGCAACTTTATATCAAAACCAAACAAAATGTAACTAACACCTTCAAAATTTAAATTTGATTCTTACATAATACAAGTATTTATATGCTATTATTTTTCTTTATTAATATGCAATTTTCTTATATATTTAATACTGCTTTTCGTTCGAAACATTTTAAACCATGTATACCACTATTATCTTTACAAAAAAAAATAAACCTTCCAAACTTCACACCGAATCAAATCGTTCAAAGCAATTCAATTTTTCACCAAATAGTCACAGAGGCAGTGCGTCGCTTCCAATAAATTGAAAGTTGGCTCAGACAGCGTAAGGCGGTAGTTGGCTCCCGGCTCGCATTTATCAACAACAAAGAACATTTATTGGTACGATTAGATGTGAACTAAGTCTGTGAATACGGCTGGCTAATAGACTCAGTATGACTGAGCGTAATCAGACGATAAATGAATTCTATTCCAGGTAGGAGATGATCAGATTCGTTAAGCTATCTCCAAGATAGGGATAGCGTTTTGTTATAAGTTAAATTTATACAAGCACATACTCTGTAACTGAGTCTGTTCATTTTTAACGGCTATTAAAAATATTGACCAATGAAAACATACATAGCAACCGTAATTTTAATTTTTTATTTATTTTCATTTATTTTTGTTGGATAAAAGTTAGTTACAAAATACATCCATTGTCAGTGATGAATTTAGGGAAGTGTATATATTATATTTTTTAATAAATCGTACACCATACACAATTCTAGAAATATATGAAAGCTTACAAAATCTATCTACATATATTAAAAGATGCATATTTAGAAACCAGTTAATTTTATCCAAATATTAAAATATTATTTTAATAGGGACTTACAATTTTGACGTCATATGCTGCAGACCTGAAGCAGACCCCCCTCCACACAATTTTGTGTGAAACAACAAATTTGTGGAAAGAGCGAGGTGACACCATGCCGAGTGGATTAACTGCTTTCTCTTTTCAGCACTTCTCCCCGCAGAACCCCACATTTGTTTGACTTTAAAGTTTGAAACACGTGATAAATGTCAAACTGTAAAGCTATACCATGTTCGCTACATAACAAATTATTAAATTCTATTTTACTCACTAGATGGCAACCGAAAAATTTGAATTGTATAAGTCCCTATTGGTTTTATGAGTTCCAGTGAAGACATGCACAGTTTGTGTGCTCTTTTTCGATATTAAGATTGTTAAAAACATATTTTTTCGTTGTTCAATGACAAAGGAAAGGTTGTCGAAACTAGCTTTGTTATACATTCATTGCGATATAATTTTAGCTCCCTGTGGAAATTGCAAATAATTATTTTTATATGCTTCATTTACAACTACTTTATTTATTAAAATTATAGTTGAATTGTTTCTATTTTTTATTTTAATGTAAATATTTATAAAATAAAATAAATAAATATATCATCACGCCTTTTACCCATTACTGGGTGTGGCACTCTGCCGAAGCAGATCTCGGTAAGTGATATATTTTGCGCGTGAAGTGCGGTTACCAGTCGTCAAATCACGGCCCTCAAAGATGTTAGTGGTGGGGGAACTACAGGGGTAATTTTAAATAAGTGAAAATGTTTTGTCGGCTGTGGGGATCGAACCAGGGTTCTTTGGATCCATAGGCCGACTTAATATTTATAAATAAAATAAATAAATATATCATCACATATTTTACCCAATACTGAGTGTGGCACTTTGCCGTAGCAGATTGCGGCAAATGATATATTTATACATGTGAAGTGCGGTTATCAACCATCAAATCACGGCCTCCAGAGATATAAGTGGAGGAGATGCACAGGTGTAAAAAATACTGCTTATAATTGGTATTCATTATTTTGTATTTGTTTATATTTGAGCCCCCTCCATCCTGTTAAAAAAAATCCAAGATTCGTGATTAAAAGGTAATATCATTTGTCTAAAACCTGAGCTTAATTCTATAAAGTAATTCGGAAGAAACATAGTAAAGCGATTTAATATAAACAGTAATAGAGTATTATTTAATTATTCCGTAAACATGGTAGGTGGAATGAAGAAAGTCGTAATAATTAATTTGGGCTCTTCTGCCTAAAATTAGTGCAAGACGAACTTAATCCTTCTTATTCATCATCCAACATGAAAATGCGTACGCAACACACCTAATCCAGGTCACATTGAAAATTCCTAAACGTTCTGCGCGAGAGTCGGAAACTAAAAACAGCAAGACGATGTTATCCTTCACGTTCACGTTCACGTTCACGCACCGCACACATCATTAAGATTTCATTCCGTCTTAGAGGCCGGTGGAGCAAGGGCCGACAGAACATCCTTCCTTAATGTCCTGTTTGCGCCTCCCAAAGGATGCGAGCGGCGAAGGAGCAAGGATGCGGGCGCCCGAATAATTCACCGACCAACTTGCCACTTTAAGCCATAATGAATAGGTAATTAGTTGATATTGTGTAGCCGGACAACGAGACAACGCGAAGCCCCGGTTCTCGGTTCGAATCCCGCGGGCTCACGACGGTCGCCGATTAGATGGGGAGTCTTAGATGCTGTTCGCAATCATCCCTCGGGAACCATTTACATCAAACTACTCGTGCCGTGACCCCCTTTATGTTGCAACACCGGCGAACTCGAATGTTCACAGGTCGCGTCGACCACTCGCTCAACTCTTACTGTTTGTTGTAATCCGCACCTTGCTACCCAAGCATTTATATAAATTATTGCCAACGAACTACTTATTTATCGGAAATTATAGCACCAAGCTTCACTTATACTTAGGCACTTGGTAATAACTTTACTAGGAAGTAAGTCCATAATAATCAATGAACTGATTAATTTCATTTTGAAATATTTAGTACTTCGTGAAAGCATTCAACATTCAAATATGATAAATGTTTGTTTATATTAGTTTTTATTAAAGTAATATGAAATTGTATATTACATTATTAGCATGGTAAAACAGTTTTTACTGCTGAAAGGAGGAATTGACTGGCGAACCGATAACGCAATCCTGTCATCTCCTTGAGACAGCAAAAACAGTTACTTTGCGTATATTATACAATATTTTATTTGTTACTCATTTTTAAACAAAATATGATAACCTGACCATAGGCGTTTAGTAGGGAAAATTAATTTTTTCTTGCGTAAAAGGGGCTACTTAATTTTAGACAAAACAAATACAAATTGTAGAGAATTAAATACAGCATCAAAATCACATTTTATTTTGCACATTTCATAGCCGAAATAATCAGCTTTAAAGTTTTATAAGAATTTCTTCTTTATAGCAATAGCCGTGAAATTGCAATAAAATAACAAAAAAATGTACTATTTTCACTCGTCAGAGAGCTAAGTTTTGAATGAATTTGTGATTTATTTAAATAAGAATAAAATGCATATGTTACATGACATGTTTTGCGCGAATCAACAATGAGAATCTTCCTTAGTTACATGTTTATCAGAGTGATCCGTTGCTAAGGATAATTTATCTTAATCTGTATTCCATTTGCCACTTGGTTCATTTAAATCAGTTCAGATAAATTCGACACATGACTAAATGAACTGAATTAAGAAAATTGATGTACTTATTGCGATGAATTGCTTCAAAGTAAAATACAATCTGTAATTCTAGTAAGTACTGGAAATAAAGTTGGTGAAGCAATCCAGCGAAACAAGGAAGTGATCTGGTTCAGTAATTGCAAGTTAGATCTGATCCAAATGGCAAATGGAATACGCCTTTAACTGACAGCTAATTTTGAAATTTAAAGTATAAAATTTGTGATAATAGTTGAGTTAATTCTAATAATGACAAAAATTGTGCGTCAAATCGTGCGTGTAGTTATAAGTGTAAATTTTTTAAATATGAAAACTTAGGTTAGTACATCCGAAGTGTTACGTTCAGTAAACTTAGGGTGCGTTCTCATTCTCAATCTGCTTCACAACAAATTATTATCCATTATATTCTCTGATTAAATATAAGCTCATGATATGATTAATAATCGAAGATATTGATCGTAACCGAAGCAGCACATTTCACTGGTCCTTCGAACTCGTGAAATATGCAGCTCGGATACACTAGAAAATATCGTCGATAATAATCAGATCATTTGTTGTATTATCTTTGACAATAAAAGTAGGTAATTGTCATTATATCATTATTAAAAATGAGTGACAATTCACATGAAGACAAGTTACAAACTAAACTTGCATTACATTTAAGATGGCATACATTTGTTTGTTGTTTTGTATCAATTCTACTGCAGTCACTCTAAAAAGTAATTCTTATAAAACTTTAAGTAATGACTTTAATGCAGAATTTAATTGTCTCAACTTTAATTTAAATCATTTTTGTCTAAAATTATCTGCGCCGTGTTAAACACTTATGGCCAGGTTTCATCTAGTAATTTTAATTTTACAACTGCAAGTAAATACGTGATACATTTATAATTTTTCAGGGAATGTCATCTAATTAATTTTTTTTCTCCTCACTTTAAAAATCAGAAGACCGTAAACATAATAAATGACATTTCCATTTTCAATTTCATTTTGAAATCCACCTGCAGTCCAAACAAATCGATAAGCAAAGAAAAGAAATCATTAGTTGTTAATGCCCGGATCGCATTCTCAGGTTTTCAATTTGTCCCTGGCGCCAGAACAGACGAACAGGGACTAGGGCCTATCCAGTAACAAAGGCGCAGCGATGGATATACATATATACAAGTTCATTTCGACGGTTAATAAGAATCAGCCGCTACCTGAACAAATCTCACACAATAGTCATGCGGTTCGGTCACAATGAGAAGAATTTGATGTTGCTACTGAAGGTTTCCTCCTCGGGTTTTGCCTTCTTCGCTCAAGATTTGATGAATTGTCAGATAATGACTTTTCAACGAGATTTTTAATCTAATAATTACAAAAGATTAGATTTGATAGAAAGAAAGGATATAACAAATTCTTGTGTCTTTTTAACGCTTTAGCCCGCGAAATACAAACAACATTTTTTGTACAACTGTCAAAAAAGAATAATTCAATAATTAGTAATTTTAGTAAATTGAAGAAAAAAAATCTAAAATAATATTAATTAGATGTGCTGCTGTAATCAAGGCTACGTGAAAATGTTTGATAAATGACAAAAATTTCTCTAATCCATAGCGATTTAAAAATGTCGTGTTTTGACAGTTGTAGAAAAAAGTATTTTTGAAGTTGGCAAAGATGGATTGAATAATAATTAAAGTTCTAAAAAAATATCACGAAAATATCAAACTCAAGACAGCAAAAGAGAGATGAACATGAAATCCAAAATCATCTTGGCATAAACATGGAACAAAGACAGTGCCCTACTCTTCTGAGGAGGTAAACAGAGATAGCGAGATACAAAACGCTAAGCTCGTGGCGCCGCTGAATGTTTTTAAATATAAAATAGTAATACGCAAGAGGCGAACCGTGAAATTGAATAAACTCGACGGCAAAGACACGTGTACGCAGGGGGTAAAGAGCGACGCGGGGGCAAGGCAGCGCAAGGCGAACATGGAATAAGATTAAAACATAACGAAATGTTCTCGCGTCGTTGTTACGGCGAATGAAATCATATCTAACTGCTCTCTTCCGAGCCCCCAACTTTGGCATGGTTTAAATATAGCTCAGGCCCGGACCTACAAGAAATTAGTGATGTGAAGATGTAGGTATTACACAAGATACATAATTTGTTTATTTATTTTGACTTACATCATAAGTCCCAGTTAAAAAGTATCGTGCACTTGAGGGTGTGTGAAATAAATTAATATAATTATTAAAAATTATACGAATACATACATACAAATGGGATAGCATGAACTCTAGAATCATTCATAAAACATTCACTCATCAGATTAATCAAATAATCAGTCCTCATCAAACCTTCTCATCCTGACTCACCATCCTCGCTTCAACCACATTCATAGTTCCCTCCATATTAGCTCGTTTACTCATCACGTTCGGAATCATTCATCACGCAATAAATCTTCAATCACATCCAGCCAATCAATCCTCTACATTAATTTTCCTTTCGAAGTACTTTTCACATACTCAAAACATTACAAATTACTCACGCTCACTCCTCTAACAACGAATACACAAATAATAGAAAGGGTACTAGCTACTATATGTAATTTCCAAACAATTGCAGTTACTCACTTTACTGTAAGAACTAAAGAACTGAAAACTAATCAAAACGACAGAAAGACAGGGAGTGTCGCTTTGCGCTTATTTTTAAGTCTATTCCACATAATTGCAGTTAAACATTCTATGTAAGATCAGAAAATGAATCAAAAAAATAAGAAAAGGGGGAAGTGTCGCCCTGCGCTTGTTTTTGAAAGTGAATTATAAGCTTTGTTAATTTATTTTTATTACAAGAAATGTGTTACTCATTAATAGCCCAATTCTCAAAAGAGTTTTGACTAGTCCTGAATTTTAGATTAGTCTAATTAAGCGAAACCTTATTCTTAAAAAAAGTTTGAATAAAATCTTGCTATCATTTTTTTTCGGAAAACGATTTGGATTAACTTTTAAAAATCTAAATAGAATAAGATTCATTAACACAAAATTTAGGATTAGCTATAACATTTTTGAAAATCGGGCTGTAAAAGAATAATTGTTAATAAATAAAATTCTATGAATATATTACCATTCCTAATAAATTGTAATTTTATATAATTGGTTTCAATTACATTTTTGTAAGATTAATTTAATGATATTGTTTATTAAATATTAACTCAAGAGTTCAATAACAATCGATTAGAATAAAGCTACCAAATGTTTTTCAACAGTACCTACATGAAAAATAATAATAGTTACTTATTTAACTAGGTTAAATAGTATTAGATCAAAATATTTTTGACCATAATGGTAATGTTTAAGTAATTCTACATTAATTATAGTAAAATATAATAGAGAAGTTGAAAATAAATTCTAAGACATATATTGTATTTTAACCAGAGTATAGAAGTACTTAAGTATTGAGTACAAGTACTGATACTTGATATTCTGGCATTTGTATTTCGGGAGTGATTCAACTTTTCTGAATCTTAAAAAGTAAACAAGTTATTAAAGTGCATTTAACGAAAATAAATTCCCTGTGTCCGAAAAAATTTGTATGTAAAATTTTATAAATATCTCTCGGGTTTTTTCGATTTTAGGCTAATTTCTTACATTTTGCTCTAAAATACTTTCTCTTACGAATATTGTAAATACAAATTTACAAGAAAACGTATTTTGTCCCGCTGAATTCAATGGTAAAACCCTAAAGTGTACATGTCTTCTAGTTTTTGAGATATTATTCAAAAACTGCTTTTTTTAGAATATTTATGTGAAAGTATTAAAAAAAAATTGCTGAATTTTGCCTCAAGAAAGTAGAAAATATGAATAAATAAAGATTTGGAGAAAAATTAACTTTTCCGTGGGCTATATCTTAAAAACTAAATAGGATATGAAGATGCGCTCAATACGAGAACACTTGAATTCTTCGAGTTAGAAATGACTTATAAGTAAATTTTAACGAATATCAAGGGATTTAATTTTTTTTTAAATACTTTAGTGGTTGACCTAGGGTTTATTTCAATTTTAGATCAATTTCATATTGTGTTCCCTTAAATAAAAATTATCGTATAAATATTGTACCGAAATTTTATTTAGAATCTCTGAATGCCTTCTAGTTTTCGAGAAAAACTGCTTTATGAGAAACTTTTGGTGAAAATATTTTCAAGAATAACAATTGCTGAAAATTTGATTACATGTTAATTGAAGCACGTAGAATTCAAGCGCGTCTTTTCTGAAGTCATCTTAAACACTAAACAAAATATGAAGATGCGCTGAACGACATTGAATTTGTCGTGTTTGAATTTACGAATAAACAAATTTTTAGCGATTTTTGAAAATTTCTCAATCTTTTTTAAGTTGAAACAAGATACACCTAATATAAAATATTCCGTTACAGCACTGGCGATGAACCCTCAAATGACAAAGTCCCGAGGCGAAACTATTTAAATCCAGCTACGATTGTGCTGTGTGAAATCATACAATAGAGTTAGCGTCTACAAAGCGTTTGCGACAAAGAATGAATCACTTTATTTAAAAGCAGTAGTCATTTCGTCGAAACTTAAATTGGATTAGTCTGAAGACACCTTTGCCTTTTCATGCGGTGATTATTTCGGATAGAAACCAATTGTAGCTGTCGTGAAATGAATTGAAATCGATAACTACTTCGTGGATATTACATGTTCTTGCTAGTTCACGCGAAAAGAATCAAATAAAATGGATTCTTATCAATCAGAAAGGAAGAAAAAAATTTACTTTTACGAAATGAGCTTCTGTATTATAATAATTATTATAAATAAAATATAGTGGGAATGGATTTTCTAGAACATTAAAAATATATATCTGAATTTGTCACCACACTTGTCATGTTGAGATCAATTAAAATAAAAAGTTTAATATTTACGTACATGACTATGTCCTCGCAGTTCACTTTTTTTACAGTATTTTATGTTAATATGGCGCCCATTAAAAAAGTTTTATTTCATACTGTATCGCATTGCCAATAAGAATTATTGTTTAATAATGAACAATTTCTTCCAATAGAAATGTACTTCATTAATGTGTAAAAACCAACAGTATTTAAAGTTTAAAGTTCAAATTCAAAAAATAAAATAATTAGACACGTATCGCGACCTTGACTTCAATACAATTATAATTTTTATATAAGTCAGGTGAAAGGCAATTGCACCACGTTTGGCTACCGCAGGAACGGCGAAAACCATCTACTAAAACTGTCAGGTAATAGCTATTTACATAACTAGTGCGCGAATAGTGCGAATAACGTCTTCATGCACGAGTTTTGTACAATTCTTTTTGTAACAAGCAAAAATTATATAACCGATAGTGAGAAGATTTATTAGAATCGTGAACTTATATTGACAGTTTAGTATGCTATGAATTGACATTAGTTATTTGAAAATAAATTGCTTATTTTTTCTTGTAAAGTTTGTTTAAAATATGTCTGATTGATGATATTATAAACTAATATCTCTATTTCTTTTATAAATTCCTTAAAATGTGTGTATATAAGTAAATTGGCGTTTTAATAGTAAAAATGTAGAACCATAAAAATGGGTGTTTTTTTCAATTACTTTGCGCATTATTGCGCACAATTAAAATTCCCATCGGTTTCCAAGGTAATGTAAACCTTATTTTGAATGATGCGAGTTCAAAAAATCTTTACCAGACTGTTTTGTACTTTACCAGACTGTTATTTTTATTATGGCCTTGGGTGCGTACTTTACTTAACTGTTTTGGCAAAAATTTACTTTCCATACTAACATTGGTTGGAAAAGTATGCACTTTCTTAACGATTTCAGAAAAAATGAATTATTTCAATATTGTATCGTGTGGTTGCTAAGTAAAAAACAGTTTTTGTTATTAAATTATAATAATTTTAAGATGTAACTTTCAAGGATAGGATATGAGAATAATGTTTAATAATAAAATGCGAGTAATTACGAAATAAAACGTTGTACGTCTACATTCGATAATGAGTTTTTACCAGTCTTATAACATAAATAACTATCATCGGCCGCTGATTTGACTAAAATTGTTAAAATATCAAATATTTATGACCATTTTCACTGCCAAATATTAAATTTTAAAATTTGTTTAAGTTTTATGCATATAATGCAGTTGCGTAATAGTATATTCTACAATAAGCTGAATGGAATTCATTTCGCACGAGCGTAGTCTAACTATATGTATTCAAATGGCAGTACTTTTTATCAATGAAATTTGTAGTTCTTGTTGAAACTGTATTGTAGCGCTAATGTCGATTATTAGTTTGAGGTTATGTATTTACAATTTATTTAGGATTTTTAATTAATTCATTTAAAAATAAATTGAGTATTGTGAATTATAATTCATTTATTTTTAGTGCTCAAATTCGTTGTCCATGAACTGAATCGACATCAGCGCTGCAATACAGATTCGTCCAGAACTACAAATATCATAGATAAAAAGCGCTGCTATTTGAAAACATTTAGTTAGACGTCTGTATATATTTTTTCCGTGGCACAACCATAAAAGTTTATAAGCATAAGCCGAAGGCGAATGTTGCAATTTAGACGAATGAGAAATGGACATTTCATGCAAGTTGTACACTATGCTTTTTCTACGATTACAATATTGTTGTCTTATTAATTTATATTTTAATAATAAGTTTGTTTCGATTTCATTATTCCAATATGACAAACCTAAATAAGTATCCTAGCAACGTAACAATCCACGAGATATGAAAACATATGTTTAATGTATCATATTTCTACAGCAATGAAAAGCATACAATGTGCAGTCGTAGAAAAAAATTGTATAAATCTCTTTTGTAAAATGTGTTTAGTAGTCTCAGAATGTGGTCTGCTTAAAATATCACATAAATAAATGTACATAAACATCTTAATATTTCTATAGTAAATACATTTCAACAGTATGTAAATCTAACAAAGAAAAATATATGTTGCTATCCAAACTCTCAACTCTCAACAAAGAAAAATGTATCGCTATTCAAATCACATCATCCAAAACAGTTAAACAAATCCATTTAAAAACCAATTATTTACAAAAGGATTACATGGATCCAGTTACATAGTCACAAAGGAACCGAACAAAAGACATCGGGAGAAACACGAAGTTAGCATCGGAGCGCGTCTTTTGGTGGCAGCGCAACATGAACCGGGTAAACGAGCGGCTAACTGTGACAAGAGAATTACGAGGCGAGAAATTGCAAACAGCAATGATAACATCTCCGTTAAATGGCCGCGGGCGGCTAGGGGAACGGAGTGTAAGGGGGCAGCCAAATCCGTGTTTGGGATAATGACATTTCAGTCCGCGCCAAATTAACTTCAATCCTGCAGAGCAATTTACACTTGTACATACATACATCACAGCGCAAATCAACTTACACTCAGTTCACTTTTGAAGTATGTGAAAATTATTTAAATAATATACAGACTAATCAAAAGTAACTGTTTCAGTTGGCAATACAATTCTGGGGATCTTTTTATTCCACGGTTGGCACAACGCCAGGTAAAGGCGGAAATACTAGTTGACATATCATTTTTATAATAAATACAAATATATTGAGTGATACAAATACTTTGGATTTTTACTCTGTGAGTAAAGTTAAGAAATAAAAGGATGTGAGTAAGGGAAGTAACGATTTTTATTAATTTAAATTTTGAAATGTCACTATTAACAGCAGGAAATAAATATATGTATCAGACTTATCAATTTCAAGTAGTTTTTTTTTTATTGCTAATGAAACACTTACATTTGATTATCCTATATATGACAAAAATGTTAAATGGGTTGAGTTACGTTATCAAAAATGTATCTAAAGTTCTACGAGAGATTATAGTGTGGTTGTACAGAAAGTATTTTATTCTAATTTTTATTGGTTGACTAAAACTTCAAAATGAAGACATATTTATTATTTATTTATATGGGATGGCTAGCACAGTGGTATGAAGTCGGCCTGTGGATCCTGGGGTCCCTGGTTCGATTCCCACAGGCGACAAATTTTCATAATTTGAAAAAGCTATCCCTGTGGCTCCTCCACCACTAACATGTTTGGGGGCCGTGATTTGACGACTGGTAACCGCACTTCACGCGCAAAATATATCACTTACCGAGATCTGCTTTAGCAGAGTGCCACACCTAGTGATGGATAGAAGGCGTGTTGATATATATATATATATATATATATATATATATATATATATATATATATATATATATATATATATATATATATTTATTATTTACATAGCATAAAAAAATGTTATAATGAGAGCGCTAATTGTCCTCCAAATAAACAGGGCGCACAATTTGGTTACATTTTTCAAAATGCCTCGGAAATTCATTTTATGAAACATTTAAATATTTATCTATCAACATTTGAAAAATGTGAAGCAATAAAATTGGTATAGCGCTGTCATTGTCACAAGTTCTTTATCCTCTGTAAACATATCTTTGGTTTGACGTTTTGATCACCTAATCAGAATCAAAATAAAATGATCCACACTGGAATCTCTCACCGAACGGACTTTAACAGACGTGGAGTGTTGCTATGTTTATAGGATATTTCTATACTGTATTTTATTGTTATAGTTTAGTTTTTAAAACTACTATAAGCTAATGTCTTTTAAAAAACGCATTTTCTTTGTGAAAATTAACAAAACGGCTAAATATTTGAAACAAATATTCATTGTAATACAATCACGAATCATTTGACAGATCAATTGTAGCTATAGCCAGAAATGTAACGTATAAACGTGTACCAGTATTGCCAATTTTAAGAACAAAAATTTTACTGTTATTTTTTTCAAGATAAATCGGATTCGATTCCCACAGTCAACAATTTTTGTCGCATTAAAATTACTACTCTGGTCCATCACTAATATCTTTGACGGCTGGTAACCTTATTTCACGCGCATAAATATAAGAATTATCAATATCTGCTACGGTGGGGAGCCACACCTAATAATGAGTAAAAGGCGTGATGATATATTTATTTACATAAATTTTATTTTTTATAGAAAATACCGAAATCATTAAACATGAAAAATTATTGTTTAAAGCACTTATATTTATAGCAAATTAATCACGTATTAAGTAAAATTAGTATAATTAGTTCAAACTGGATCGTAGGAAAAAACAGTGCAACTTGTGCAATAAAGTATCACTTTTAACACTAGTTGCGTAAATATCTATTCATAATTCTTACTTATATCGTAGAAAATTATTTACCGGACTTATAATGTAAATAACTATAATGAAATAGATAAACGAAAGTTAAAGAATAAGGAATTCAGAAAATGCTGTGGTAAGCGTAGTAAAACATTCTGCTCTGCCTAATCTAATCACGTGATGTACTCATATAAACCCATACCTATGAGTGCATTCTCTCTAATTCATTTAGAGTGAAACAGACACAATTTCAGATCATAGTCGGCCGTTTTCCCTACGGGCAGGGAGATGGCTACAAAGGGTGACAAACTCGGCACCCCAATACTGACATCTAGCGGCGCGATGCGCGATTAGGACTGTTGATTGTTCCATTTGAATATTTGGTTAAGACCATTTCAATTTCCAGACATTTGCATAGTAATGTTAGCGGATTGCTGTAAGCGATTCGAGAGTGCTTTGAAATCATTGTTCGATTGTTTGAACTTGGCTTGAGGTGATGATGAAATGGTGCTGTGATTTTACTCACTATCAAAATGTTTATTCATTATTTAATCAATTTTATAGAGTTCTATGTAATCTGATATCGCGGCGTGAAGTTAATAATTTCCTGAATTAATAAACAACGACAAAAAATGTCAATTGCGAAATGGAACAAATCTTTAAGTAAGAAAAAATAATAGGAAAAAATATAACATTTGTCTAAGTTCCATAAAAATACAGTAACTGAGTCAACCTACTATGTCATCGTCAGTTGCTGGTCAGTTCAACCCTTACCACTGTTCACTAGTCTCTAGTTGGCCTAGTTGAATATTGGGTGGCACCATACTGATGAGCTCCAGAAGAGCGAAACGCGTCTATGGTTAAGGGTTGAACTGACCAGCAACTAACGATTAATAGGTTGACTTAGTTGCTGTATTTTTGTGGAACTTAGACAAATGTTAGGATATTTTTTCGTATTATTTTTTGCTAACTTCCTGAATCATTATAAAATCATTAATAAAACTTAACATTTTGTTATAGCCTTACTTTGCAGTCGTAGAAAAAGTATAGTTTAATAGTCGTACTTAAAGCTACGTTTATAAAACTTGTTACATAATATACTATTCTACTCATTTCAGTGACATCTAATTACAAATAAATGTTCTTCTGTTGCAGAAACATTGGCCCAGGAGTTAGAAATGGAGCGAAAATCTCGACAACAGCAGGCTGAGAAGGACGTGAAATCCCCGTTGCAGGACCGTTCGAGTTACTACAAGAACTCTGTGCTGTTCACAAGTGCAACGTAAACGCAGCGTAAGTGACAACAAACAGACTCAATGTGAGGTTATGTGCACGCGCGAGACACTGACGTTTATCCGAGGCCATATTGGAAATAGAATGTGTTCGTCGTCAGTAGAGAACTGTAGTGGTCTGCTTACATTTGTAATATTGTAATTACGTCGTTTACGCGTTTGATAAAAGGTTCAGTTCATGATGTTTGTTGTAGGAGGTTATTTATATAAGTAGAATGTACATATTAATATAGAATAATTAACATAATGTAAAATATTCTTGTATCAAAGCATTCAAATGTTTCAATTATTCGTAACATATCGCTGTTGTCAAATATTTTTAAAGACTTCTTCTCAGGATTTTCTTTTTTTATGCTTATAGCGGAATCTTTAACATAAATTATCAAGGGCGGACTGGTCATAAAAGCCTGCGATGCAAGCTCTCTAACTAAGTGATGGCTGATTGGTTAAAGGCCGGATTTAAATAAATTAATATGGTGGCCAACATTTCATATAAACGTTTCACTATAATTTCTATATTTTATTTAAAGAATTTATTCCAAACTAATTTCGGATTGTACTGTATTTAAAATAATGAAAATTATTAATTCATATTTTTATATTTCATTTCGATAAACATTAATTAAATAAAAGCAAAAGAACAGATAAACAAAAATTAAATTTATTAACTATGCCAACAAACCGCTATATTATGTAACTGGATCATTATTTGTTAATATTTCATAAGTTAATGACAACTCTAATTTTTTATGATTACGGATTATTACATTTTTGATATTCTGTGACCAAAATCATAGATCATGGCATTTTAATGTTATTTTTAAGCATTTTGCTACTACATGGTGTTTTTATATACTAGAATAATACTAATAATAATAATAATAATGATAATAATAAATATATCACTTACCGAAATCTGATTTAGCAGAGTGCCACACCCAGTAATGGGTAGAAGGCGTGATGATATATTTATTTTATTTTATAAATAATAAAAAAGGATTTTCTTTCAAAATTCACTATATTAAGAACATGGATCATGAAACGTACATTTTTAGTACTACTGGCCGATACTACAAATAGTCATTTATTTGATATTTTATAATGAATAAATTGACTATTTTCATGTTATAATTATAATTACATTATTAGTATATTAGAAATAACTGTCAAACCAATTGTACTACTTAACATATTGAATTAAGGTAAACTATTTTTAATTTTGCGAATATTGAAAAATCTTTTTTTTTTATGATAATATATACATATATATAATCTAAAAATTTTCCCGAAGTGTAAAAACACCTGTATATGTAGCTGTTATTAAATTAAAAATAATGTAGAGTGCTCACCGACAGCTTCGGAAAAGTGTATTAAAAAGTAATATTTTTATATTTACGAGAGCAAAATAAAATATAAATATTTAATAATTAATTTTTTCCACAATACATACAATGAAACATTATTCAACACTTTTTTAAGCCACTACTACAGTAAGGCAGCACACTGATTATTATTATTGTTACTTTCATGTTGCAAAAACTACTCATGTTTGATGTTTCTCATGTAACCTCTAAAATTTAATATTTCTTTCAAACTACTACCTAGAAGTGCAAGATTCTGTTGAATGGTCATAAAAAAAGTATAGTATTCAACTCGTGTGTTATGGCAATTATTGCTATCATAAGACGCTCGTTAAATATGATATACTATTATTCACAGAATGTTAAAATGGTGATAATCTAAAAAGTAATCATGAAAAATAAGCGTTGTCATTAACTTATCAGTCAGTAACATATAATGATGCATTTAAAGAATAGAGGAGTGTAATTAATATAAAACGTTGAACCAAGGATTTTATATGAGCTCTGAATTGCTAACTTGCTTGGAACATGCATTGGATTCTGTGAGGCAAGCATGTTGACGACGGCCATTTGCAGGGTAGGCAAAAATAACACTCTATTTAAATACAGATATCATAATAATTAATGTATCAAAAACTTATTTAAATTTACTGAAAATATAAAATAAATATTTAAATAAAGAAAAATACGTTATACGTTATATTTGAAAATATAATAATAATGCAAATAAATGCTACATGCGGAAGACAAAAAATTAATCTACAGGTTTTAAATATTCGGTATTGAAAACTTTTGTAAATTCTAATCTAATTTTGAATCCTTACAGCAACTATTAAAAATAATTTATGTGGCCTCTCTTTAATTAACATATTTATTTAATCTAAATATTGAAATAAAAATTATCCAAACAAAATTTTCTATAACATTGAGTTTCAATTTTGTTGATTCGGTAAGATCAACATTATTGGGTTTTTAAAAAAAAAATATTCTTTTAATTACATATATTTTGTCAACAAAGTTTTTGTGTTATATATTAATTAATATATTTTAGTTAACGTATAATTTCACACTTGGTATTATTTATTCAATACAAAACACAAGAAAAATGTCATTTAATATAAAAAAGCGATGCATGTTTTTCTGGAAATGACGGCATACCCCAATACATGTTTTACTTGTACGTGTAAGTCAGCTATCAAGTGTTTATATAAAATCCATGTGTTGAACACAAAACTTATATTAATCTAAATATATTGTATGGTACTACGAGCTCTGTTTTTATGTGGTAAACTAAATAAGTATGTATAGAAAATATAACAAAATTGAAGAGAAGATTGCAAAACACTGAAATGAACTGTTATTAATACAATTACGTACCGTGAACTTTAAGTGACAGTTTTTAGGTCAAGAATGTAGTTTGAGAAATCGAGGCCCTAAGGATCGAGGTATCCTAAACATTCGCGACCTAAAAAAAATCACTTACAGTTCGATGTTAGTAAGCTATATTTACAATACTTGCATAAATAGAAAGAAAAATAAACTGGTTTCAAAATTAACAGTTGTCAAATTGTTGTCAAAATAAACAGAACCTCGAAATGTAATATTTACTTCCTGTCCATGGTGGATAGTAAGTAAATATTAAAGTCCTGATATAATCATAGAAACCACTGTGCAATAAAAGTTCCACTTACTGTGTTTACATTTTGTCATTAATAGGTAACGTAGAGTGCAAGTATTTAAAAATAATAATTTGTAATATGGGTTATTTGTTTTGTCTTAGTCTGTTCCTGAAAATAAATAACTTTTTGATTAAATAATTGTTTCAAAATATGTCACAACGTCAAGTTAAGATATAAACTATAAAACTAGATAGTTAACAAGAATTACTAAACATCTATAGTTAGGATCTTTACTGGTATTTGCTTGTAACACTCTTAATATAAATTTACAAAATGTACAATCTTGAACTGGCGTCTTTAAAAATATGTAAATATCAAATTTTGATTTGACCAAAATATCTGTTCTATCGACATATCTCGAAATGACATAAACAAGTTTATTTTACAGAGTTTATTTTTAATAGGCAATTTTAAGACTGTGAAATCTATGTATTTTTCAAAGCGACTGGAAAACTTTTATATTTATTTCGTTAGAATTACTTTTAGATTTACTGTGTACATACTAATATTAACGTACTATAATTATGGTGTCCAACATCACAAAATGTATCATTTCATTGAAAAAAGTCGGGTTCATATTGACTTCTTACTTTCATAATCAAACTATAAATTTTGAAAATTTGTAATAGACGATTAACATAGTTAATATTTTGTTAGCGTTTTTAAGTAAATGTGTGCTCGACTTGAATCATACTAAGTATTCTTAATCATGAAATCATCTGTAACTATTCAAAATGTACCTATTCATATTTAGGTGAAAGAAAATCATAATAATCGTAGTAAATGTAGGCTTGTGCAAAATGTAGATAGCGTTTTTTAGTTTTAATTAAAGAAGATAATATTGACTGTTTAGAACGTAAAGGAGATAACTGCAAGTGGATGAGCATGTATTAAACTTGTTTCCACTATTTTAATATAAAGAAACACACAACATACAAGTTAGGTAATATTAAGGCACTTGAACTACTGAATATTGTGTACAAAGTCGTTTATTTCGTCATGGAGGTCTGTAGGAATTAGTATTGGGCACTTTGGCCCGCCATATGTAAACTACGCTATCCATATATAGAAAATATGTCGCATATTAATATTCAATCTGGTTTCACTATACGATATTAACATATTCATTAAACAATTAAACAATATCGCAAAAAGCATGTGTTGTGAATTTTCAAACCACTTTTTGCTAATGAAAACGGTTTGAAAATTCCATTTTAGTTGTTGTAAGTGTTAGGGTTACAAAATATGTGTGGAAATGCAATTTTTTATAATAAAATCTGTAGGGAATAATTCACTTTGTTTCCAGAAAATGTATACGCCTTCGGACAATCAATACATTTCATTTAATTTCGTTTGTTATGAGTACATTGTGAATGTCGCGGCACTTCATTTCTTTCAAACATTTACATAGAAAACAGCTCAAGGAAATTACGTGAACATGGCGAAGAATACGGCTAAAGAGGCATTCACAATGACTGACAAATTGTTCTCGATAAACTTGTTCTGTTTATGTACTTTGCGCTTTGAACTAATCATATTATAAGATGAATTTTTTTCTCCTGATATAGAAAATGTTTTGTCATATTTTCACACACTTTTCCATAATATAATACGAGGTTACATGTAATTTATTGTAAATATTTTTGTGTGCGTGTGCCTTGTAGCAATGATTCAAATATAATATTGGAAATCAACCATGTTCTTTTACTTTTACATTTCTAACATTTCATTCTTTTTCAGTAATAATATAACAACACAATGAGACTAAATTGAAAATACTTCGACAGATTTTCCAAACTTCTGCCAAATGGTAACAAGTTTGAAAAATAAACAGATGGATTATTTTCATTTTTTGGAATTCACTAATATAAGTTATTTTAATTAATGGATTTTGACTTGATAAAAATAATGTTTGAATTTTAATGTTCATAAAGTCAAGGAAAAGGGTAGGGGAGACGGAAAAGAAAACTGTTGAATATATTGTTTGGTTTATATTCATTTTCAATTCGAAGCCTTGTGTTTAGGTAATTACTATTTCAGAGAGGTTTATTTTATTATTTAACAATATTATAAGGTAAGTGGATTTTATAATTAAAATTTTTGTTTTCATGCTCAGCAAAAATATAAGTATTTTTTTCTACGACCAAACAGAAAATAAATATTTTCAAACATCAGTTGAGTGCATTTTCAAGCGAATTATTTTAAATTATTTTCAAAGAGTTTCTTAATGCTCGTAGAAAAAATATAGTGCGCACCACGAGCAGAAAGTAACATTGCGGTTCTTGTATGCTTGTTGCTCTTGGCTGTACACAAAAAACTATTATCTTACAGTGGCAGTACATTATACAATCGTTTTCAGTGACTAAAATCAGCAATTATTCACATGTGGCTAAAATGTTTAAATCTATGGCAACCTTAATGAACTAACAATTTATACCAATGTAACAGCTTGACAACAGTGATATTTCACTTATTTGACAGCATCTCCATTTAATTTAGTTTGAACCTTTTTCTAACTTTACTGTAGAAAACGCTACTATAAGATAAAACCTTGTATATAACTCGTGAGTGAACTGTCATTAGATGCTCATGAGAATTATCACACTCACGTTCACGAGCTAATGCGTCTATCATCTCACTCGCGTATAATTACTTTTATCCACAACTCATATATTATAAAGACATAATTATACTAATTTTAGTTGTATTATATAGCTCATAATACACTAGTGTTTTATATTCGATAAAACACTGTAAACAACTTGTTCCTTAGCAACCACTTCATGATCTACCGTATTTTGAGAAACTATATATAACTCAATCAACGGTAAACGCTACGACCAATCTTCTTCGATACCTATAATTATGAGTTGTGGATAAAATTTTGTATTACACTTGTGTTTTAGTGGTATACTAGCGGTCGCCCTGGCTTCGCCAGGCCTCACGCTAGGCTCCGCGGATACTGAAGTAAAATTGTACGTCTGTTCATCTGAAGATCTTTTAATTAATACCCAACGCAATAGGTTTAGAAGCTCCATTACGATAGGTTTTAATGTTCTCTCAATAAAACAATTGCGGAACGAAACAGATTTATTTGGCACGCGAGCCCTTCAAAAGATCTAACACGCCATGATTCGGAATACTTTAAATTTGATACAATTGACTGCCGGATTTTTATTTATTTTTTCATTTAAAAGTTCTTTCAATGTCCTTTCATGTGACACCAAACACGGACTGATTCCGAATGCTTTAAGTTTGAAACAATTGACAGTCGTATTTATTTTTTATTTTTATTTCATATAAAAGTCTTTCTTATGATATTAAACAAGGCATGATTCCGAATACTTGAAATTTAAAACAATTTACGGTCGTAAAGTTTCAATTTTTTAATTCTACTGAAAGTCCTTCTAAAGCTATTTCATATGATATCAAACACGATATGATTCCGAATACTTTATATTTGTAACAATTGAGAATCGTAAAATTTAACATTTTTTATTTCATCGGCAAGTTCTTTTAAAGTCCTTTCATATGAAACCCAACACAGTATGATCAGAATAATTTATGTTAGAAACAATTGCCTATTGTAAAATTTCAACTTTTTTGTAAATTTCATCAGAAAGCTATTGCAAAGCCCTTTCATATGATACCAAACACTGTATGATTCGGAATACTAATAATACTGTTTTAAACAATTTACAGTCGTAAAATTTCAAATAAAAACGTGTTTTATTTCTGAATTCATTCTGCTAAACTTTTAAAAAACGTTCGGATGTTATTTCTGATGACGTACCACATTTATATTTTATCAATTTTTTTTTTCTAAAATTTTTAATAAAATGTTGGAAATCGCTGGAATATTATTTCTGACATCGTTTATTCGAGTTACCTTTTTTACATTGTAGAATGCTGCTGTCAATTTTTTTTTTTTTGTATTACTGTGTATTATTACCGCAGACAAATTTTGCTTTGTTTCATTATATTCTTTCAAAAACTATTTGTCAAATAGACGTCTTGTTTTAAAAATTTTATATAAACATAAAATCAATTGAAAACATGTACCCTCAATCATCTAATACCCGAATCAATTTACAAAATTTCGCTAACTTGTCCAGAAATTGAAATAATTCTATCAAAAATTCCATGCGTACCAAATACGATTGGTTTTGATACATTTTCACTAAAATAAATGCCGATCGAGAAAAATATCTATTTTTCATGCGAGCTCTTCAAAAAAATTTTAATTTGATACCAAACACGATAGGTTATGAAGTACTTTTACTAAAACAATTGCCGATCAAAAAAATCTAAATTTGCACGTGAGCACTTCAAAAGACATTTCATTTGATACCAAACACGGTAAGTTTTAAAGCACTTCATTAAAACAATAGCCGATCGAAAAACATCCAACTCTGCACGTGAGCCCTTCAAAAGAGCTTTCATTTGCTATCAAACACGATAGGTTTTGAAGTACTTACACAAAAACAATTGTCGATCGAAGTTATTTCAATTTTGTACGCGTGCCTTTCAAAAGAACTTTCATTTTATATAAGATTTGTAGCCCTTTCAATTAAACAATTACCGATAGAAAATTTAAGAGTGCTCAAATGATTCCAATTCGAGTTGCCTAGTTTTTTTTAATTATACTCTGCCGTGGATAAAATTTGCTTGGTTTTACTGTATATTATTACTGGAGACAAATTTGGTTGGGTTTACCTGTATACTTTATATAACTTGTCAATTTGACGTTTTGTTTTAGTGGACTGTCAAAAATTGTCTTTCTAAATACACATATTTAAAATGCGTAATTATAATTAAAACGTTCCCTCACTCCCCCAATATGTGTAAAATATATCAAAAGTTCTCTAAAAAATTTAATACTTCAATAATTGTTAATTAAAAATGCGATATGTCCACATACAAATGTCAAAATTAGAGTAGCTGTTTTTTTTTTTAATTTCAAAGCCTCCACACTCTTTGTCTGTATATTTTATAAAACTTGTCAATTTGACGTTTTGAATTAAAACCAACTTCATAGTGGACTATAAAAATTTTTCTTTTTAAATACACATATTTAAAATGTTTAATTATAATAGAAACGTCCCCTCAGTCGCCCAATATGCTTAAAATATTTCAAAACTACTCTAAAACATTTAATATTTAAATAATTTATAATTAAATATGCGACATGTCCACAGACAAATGTCAAAATTACAGTAGATGTTCTTCTTAAAAATTTCAAAGCCTCCACACTCTTAGTTGAAAATGCATGTTTTTTCAAGTTTTCTCGCACATCATGTGCACGAAAAATCTGAGACTATCAAAAGGCACTCCGCATAAGTAATCCCTATCAAATAAAAAAAGTTTCAATTAAATCGGATAAACCGTCTAGGCTGTAAAATTGTTAGACTGATCGTGATGAATCTATACATAGGGAATTAAGCCGTTTAGTATATAAGACTAGCGGTCGCCCTGGCTTCGCCAGGCCTCACGCTAGTTCCGCGGACCCTGAAGTAGAATTCACTTTTGTAGGACAGTTGACACAATATAAATTCAATTATTACAAATCTAAAACATTTCTGCATATTTTTCCAACCAAAGATCTTTTAATTGATACTAAACACAACAAGATTTCGAAGATCTTTCTCTAAAACAACTAACGATTGAAAAATATCCAATTCTGCTCGCGAGCTTTTCAAAAGACCTTTTACTAGATACCAAACACAATAGGTTTTGAAGAACTTTCATTAAAACGATTGATGACAGGAAAAATTCAATTATGCACACGAGCTCTTAAAAAGACCTTTCATTTGATACTAAACACGAAGAATTTTGAAGAATTTTCACTAAAGCAATTGAGGATCTAAAAGTATTAAATTTTGTACGCGAACCCTTCAAAAATCTTTCTTTTCGATACAAACCCGATAGGTTTTAAACACTTTCACGAAAACAATTGTACATTTTGCTAAACTATTAAAAATCCTTTGGACGTAATTTTTTATAATGTTCTACATTTATATTTTATATGTACATAAAATCAATTGAAATTTTTCTCTAAACTTTTTTGAAAAACTGTTGGAAATCGCTGAAATATACTTTTTGCATTGTAGAATGCTGCTGTCAATTTTCTTTTTTTTTAAATGTATATTATTACCGCAAACAAATTTTGCTTTGTTTTATTACATACTTTTAAAAATTATTTGTCAAGTTGATGTTTTGTCTTTAAAATTTTATATGAATATAAAAATCAGTTGAAAGCAGTTCAAAACATGTATTCTCAATCTTCTAATACCTAAATCTATTTTCAAAATTTCTGTAACTAAAATCAATCACGCGAGCCCTTCAGAAGACTTTTCATTTGATACAAAACACGATATGTTTTAAGCACTTTCATTAAACAATTTACGATTGAAAAAAACAATTATTTACGCTAGCCCTTCAAAAAACCTTTCATTTGATACCAAACACGATATATTTTTAAGCACTTTCACTAAAACAATTGACGATCGAAAAATAATAAATTTTGTACGCGAGCCCTTCAAAAGATCTTTCATTTGATACCAAACACGATAGGTTTCAAAGTAATTTCACTAAAACAATTGCGGATCGAAAAAAAAATTAATTTTGCACGAGATCCCTTTAAAAGACTTTTTATTTGATATCAAAAACGGTATCGTCTTAAAATTTCAATCAAATACGTGTTTTATTTCCGAAAAGATTTTGCTAATCTATTAAAAATCCGTTGGATGTAATTTTTGATAGTTCCACAATTTTTCTATAGAATTTATTTAGTTTGAAACAATTACCTATCGTAAAATTGCAACTTTTTATATTTAATCTGAAAGTTCTTTTAAAGCCCTTCAATATGACACTAAACACGGTACGATTCGGAATACTTTCAGTTTGAAACAATTGATAGTCGTAAAGTTTCAACTTTTTTTTTATTTCTTATGAAAGTTCTTCTAAAGCCCTTTCATATGACACCCAACACAATATGATTCGAAATAATTGCTTATTGTAAAATTTCAACTTTTTTCATTTATCAGAAAGTTCTTCTAAAGCCCTTTAATTTGACACCAAACACGATAGGTTTTGTTCCAATTTCACTAAAACAATTGCCGATTGAAAATATTATAATTTTGCCCACGTGCCCTTTAAAATAACTTTCGTATTACCGATAGAAAATTGAAGAGTGCTCAAATGATTCCAATTCGAGTTATCTGGTTTTTCTAAATTGTACTATGCCGTGGATAAAATTTGCTTGGTTTTACTATATATTATTACTGGAGACAAATTTGGTTGGGTTTACCTGTGTACTTTATATAACTTGTCAATTTGACGTTTTGTTTTAGTGGATTGTCAAAAATTTTCTTTTTAAATACGTTCCCTCATTCCCCCAATATGTGTAAAATATATCAAAAGTTATCTAAAAAAATTAATACTTCAATAATTGTTAATTAAAAATGCGATATGTCCACATACAAATGTCAAAATTCGAGTAGGTGTTCTTTTTTAAAATTTCAAAGCCTCCACACTCTTTGTCTGTATATTTTATAAAACTTGTCAATTTGACGTTTTGAATTAAAACCAACTTCATAGTGGACTGTTAAAAATTTTCTTTTTAAATACACATATTTGAAATTTGTAATTATAATAAAAACGTCCCCTCAGTCCCCTAATGTGCGTAAAATATTTCAAAACTACTCTAAAACATTTAATATTTAAATAATTTATAATTAAATATGCGACATGTCCACTGACAAATGTCAAAATTACAGTAGATGTTCTTCTTAAAAATTTCAAAGCCTCCACACTCTTAGTTGAAAATGCATGTTTTTTCAAGTTTTCTCGCACATCATGTGCACGAAAAATCTGAGACTATCAAAAGGCACTCCGCATAAGTAATCCCTATCAAATAAAAAAAGTTTCAATTAAATCGGATAAACCGTCTAGGCTGTAAAATTGTTAGAATGACCGTGATGAATCTATACATAGGGAATTAAGCCGTTTAGTATATAAGACTAGCGGTCGCCCTGGCTTCGCCAGGCCTCACGCTAGCTCCGCGGACCCTGAAGAAGAATTCACTTTTGTAAGACAGTTGACACAATATAAATGCAATTATTACAAATCTAAAACATTTCTGCGTATCATATCCAAAGACCTTTTAATTGATACTAAACACAATAGGTTTCGAAGATCTTTCACTAAAACAACTGACGATTGAAAAAAATCCAATTATGCACGTGAGCTCTTCAAAAGACCTTTCAGTTGATACTAATCACGAAGAATTTTGATGCATTTTCACTAAAATAATTGAGGATCTATTAGTATTAAATTTTGTACGCGAACCCTTCAAAAAATCTTTCTTTTTGATACAAACGCGATAGGTTTTAAACACTTTCACGAAAACAATTGTACATTTTGCTAAACTATTAAAAATCTTTTGGACGTCATTTTTTATAATGTTCTACATTTATATTTTATATGTACATGAAATCAATTGAAATTTTTCTCTAAACTTTTTTTAAAAACTGTTGGAAATCGCTGAAATATACTTTTTTGCATTGTAGAATGCTGCTGTCAATTTTCTTTTTTTTTTAAATGTATATTATTACCGCACACAAATTTTGCTTTGTTTTATTACATACTTTTAATAATTATTTGTCAAGTTGACGTTTTGTCTTAAAAATTTTTACGCTAGCCCTTCAAAAAACCTTCCATTTGATACCAAACACGATATGTTTTTAAGGACTTTCACTAAAACAATTGACGATCGAAAAGTAATAAATTTTGTACGCAAGTCCTTCAACATACCTTTCATTTAATACCAAACACGATAAGTTTAGAATTACTTTCACTAAAACAATTACCAATCGTAAAATATTTAATTTTGTACGTGATCTCTTCAAATGACCTTTCATTAGATACCAAACACGATAGATTGTTAAGCACTTTCACTGAAACAATTGCCGATCAAAATTAAATTAAATGCTGCACGAAAACACTTCAAAAGACATTTCATTCGATATCAAACACGATAGGTTTCAAAGCAACATCACTAAAACAATTGCGAATCAACAAAAAAAAATAATTTGCACGCGATCCCTTTAAAAGACTTTTTATTTGATACCAAAAAATATTTTATGTTTAAAACAATTGACATTCTTCATTTTTTTTTATTTCATATAAAATTTCTTCCAAATTTTCATATGACATTAAATACGGCATTAATCCGAATATTTGAAATTTGAAACAATTGACAATCGTAAAGCCTTAATTTTTTTATTTCGTCTGAAAGTTCTTCTAAAGCCCTGTCATATGATATCAAACACGATTTGATTCGGAATACTTTAAGCTTAGAACAATTGCCGGTCGTAAAATTTCAATCAAATACGTGTTTTATTTCCGAAAACATTTTGCTAAAATAACTCTTTTTTATTTCATCTGAAAGTTCTTCTAACTCTATTTCATATGCTCTAGCATTTCTTCAACTAAAAGTTGCACGAAAGGCATGAGTATTCGCCGAGTGTTTGTAGCTGAATTGGTTAGAGCAGTCACCATGCGAGTGAAAGGTTCTGGGTTCAAATTCCGGCGAACGCTCATTGCTTTTTCAAAAACTAACTTTTTAATTATTTTATCTAAAGGTTTGTCTAAAGCCCTTTCATATGATATCAAACATGGCATAATTCGGAATACTTTAAGTTTGAAATAATTGACAGTCGTAAAATTTCAATCAAATACGTGTTTTATTTCCGAAAAGATTTTGCTAATCTATTAAAAATCCGTTGGATGTAATTTTTGATAGTTCCACATTTTTTTATAGAATTTATTAAGTTTGAAACAATTACCTATCATAAAATTTCAACTTTCTATATTTCATCTGAAATTGCTTTTGAAGCCCTTCAATATGACACTAAATACGGTACGATTCGGAATACTTTAAGTTTGAAACTATTGACAGTCGTAAAATTTAAACTTTTTTTTTATTTCATATGAAAGTTATTCTAAAGCCGTTTCATATGACCCTCAACACAATATGATTCGAAATACTTTATGTTAGAAATAATTGCTTATTGTAAAATTTCAACAATTTTAATTTTTCTGAAAGTTCTTCTAAAGCCCTTTAATATGACACCAAACACGATAGGTTTTGTTGCAATTGCCGATTGAAAATATTATAATTTTGCCCACATGCCCTTTAAAATAACTTTCGGATTACCGATATAAAATTTAAGAGTGACCAAATGATTCCAATTCGAGTTATCTGGTTTTTCTAAATTGTACTCTGACGTGGATAAAATTTGCTTGGTTTTACTGTATATTATTACTGGAGACAAATTTGGTTGGGTTTACCTGTATACTTTATATAACTTGTCAATTTGACGTTTTGTTTTAGTGGACTGTCAAAAATTTTCTTTTTAAATACACATATATAAAATGCTTAATGATAATAAAAACGTTCCCTCATTCCCCCAATATGTGTAAAATATTTCAAAAGTTGTCTAAAAAATTAAATACTTCAATAATTGTTAATTCAAAATGCGATATGTCCACATACAAATGTCAAAATTAGAGTAGGTGTTCTTTTTTAAAATTTCAAAGCCTCCACACTCTTTGTCTGTATATTTTATAAAACTTGTCAATTTGACGTTTTGAATTAAAACCAACTTCATAGTGGACTGTAAAAAATTTTCTTTTTAAATACACATATTTGAAATTTGTAATTATAATAGAAACGTCCCCTCAGTCCCCCAATGTGCGTAAAATATTTCAAAACTACTCTAAAACATTTAATATTTAAATAATTTATAATTAAAAATGCGACATGTCCACTGACAAACGTCAAAGTGACAGTAGATGTTCTTCTTAAAAATTTCAAAGCCTCCACACTCTTAGTTGAAAATGCATGTTTTTTCAAGTTTTCTCGCACATCATGTGCACGAAAAATCTGAGACTATCAAAAGGCACTCCGCATAAGTAATCCCTATCAAATAAAAAAAGTTTCAAATAAATCGGATAAACCGTCTAGGCTGTAAAATTGTTAGACTGATCGTGATGAATCTATACATAGGGAATTAAGCCGTTTAGTATATAAGACTAGCGGTCGCCCTGGCTTCGCCAGGCCTCACGCTAGCTCCGCGGACCCTGAAGTAGGATTCACTTTTGTAGGACAATTGACACGCGAGCTCTTCAAAAGACCTTTCATTTGATACTAAACACGAAAAATTTTGAAACATTTTCACTAAAACAATTGAGGATCTAAAATTATTAAATTTTGTACGCGAACCCTTTAAAAAATCTTTCTTTTTGATACAAACGCGATAGGTCAAATTTCAACTTTTTTATTTCATTACAATTTTCTTCTAAAGCCTTTTTATACACCAATACTTTAAGTTTGAAACAGTTGATGGTTGTAAAATATATATTTTTTTATTTCATTTGAACTTTCTTTCAAAACTCTTTCATATCACACCAAACTCGGCATGACTCGGAATACTTTCAGTTTGAAACAATTAACAGTTGTAATATTGAATTTGTTTCTTTATTCCATCTACAAGTTCATTCAAAACTTTTTTATATGACATTAAACCCGGCATGATTCCGAATACTTTAAATTTAAAACAATTGACGGTCGAAATATATATATTTTTTATTTCGTCTGAAAGTTCTTCTAAATCCCTTTCATATGATATCAAACACGATATGATACGGAATACTTTAGGTTTAAAACAATTGAAGGTCGTAAAATTTCAAATACGTGTGTTATTTCCGAAAACATTTTGCTAAACAAACTTTTTATAAGAATTTGTTTATTGACACAATTGTTTGTTTGTAGATATTATAAATAATTTTTGAAAAAGCAATGAGCGTTCGCCGGGATTTGAATCCAGAACCTTTCACTCGCATGGTGACTGCTCTAGCATTTCTTCAACTAAAAGTTGCTCGAAAGGCATGAGTATTCGCCGAGTGTTTGTAGCTCAATTGGTTAGAGCAGTCACCATGCGAGTGGATTTTTTTATAGAATTTATTAAGTTTGAAACAATTACCTATCGTAAAATTTCAACTTTCTATATTTCATCTGAAAGTTCTTTTGAAGCCCTTCAATATGACACTAAATACGGTACGATACGGAATACTATAAGTTTGAAATTATTGACAGTCGTAAAATTTCAACTTTTTTTTTTATTTCATATGAAAATTCTTCTAAAGCCCTTTCATATGACACCAAACACAATATGATTCGAAATACTTTATGTTAGAAACAATTGCTTACTGTAAAATTTCAACTATTTTCATTTTTCTGAAAGTTCTTCTAAAGCCTTTTAATATGACACCGAACACGATAGGTTTTGTTGCAATTTCACTAAAATAATTGCCGATTGAAAATATTATAATTTTGCCCACATGCCCTTTAAAATAACTTTCGTATTACCGATAGAAAATTTAAGAGTGATCAAATGATTCCAATTCGAGTTATCTGGTTTTTCTAAATTGTACTCTGCCGTGGATAAAATTTGCTTGGTTTTACTGTATATTATTACTGGAGACAAATTTGGTTGGGTTTACCTGTATACTTTATATAACTTGTCAATTTGACGTTTTGTTTTAGTGGACTGTCAAAAATTTTCTTTTTAAATACACATATATAAAATGCTTAATGATAATAAAAACGTTCCCTCATTCCCCCAATATGTGTAACATATTTCAAAAGTTGTCTAAAAAATTAAATACTTCAATAATTGTTAATTAAAAATGCGATATGTCCACATACAAATGTCAAAATTAGAGTAAGTGTTCTTTTTTAAAATTTCAAAGCCTCCACACTCTTTGTCTGTATATTTTATAAAACTTTTGAATTAAAACCAACTTCATAGTGGACTGTTAAAAATTTTCTTTTTAAATACACATATTTGAAATTTGTAATTTTAATAAAAACGTCCCCTCAGTCCCCTAATGTGCGTAAAATATTTCAAAACTACTCTAAAACATTTAATATTTAAATAATTTATAATTAAAAATGCGACATGTCCACTGACAAACGTCAAAGTGACAGTAGATGTTCTTTTTAAAAATGTCAAAGCCTCCACACTCTTAGTTGAAAATGCATGTTTTTTCAAGTTTTCTCGCACATCATGTGCACGAAAAATCTGAGACTATCAAAAGGCACTGCCCATAAGTAATCCCTATCAAATAAAAAAAGTTTCAATGAAATCGGATAAACCGTCTAGGCTGTAAAAATGTCAGACTGATCGTGATGAAACTATATATAGGGAATTAAGCCGTTTAGTATATAAGACTAGCGGTCGCCCTGGCTTCGCCAGGCCTCACGCTAGCTCCGCGGACACTGAAGTAGAATTCACTTTTGTAAGACAGTTGACACAATATAAATGCAATTATTACAAATCTAAAACATTTCGGCGTATTATTCCATCCAAAGACCTTTTAATTGATACTAAACACAATTGGTTTCGAAGATATTTTACTAAAACAACTGACGATTGAAAAAAATCCAATTTTGTACGCGAGCCCTTCAAAAGACCTTTCATTTGATACTAAACACAAAGAATTTTGAATCATTTTCACTAAAACAATTGAGGATCTAAAAGTATTAAATTTTGTACGCGAACCCTTCAAAAAATCTTTCTTTTTGATACAAACGCGATAGGTCAAATTTCAACTTTTTTATTTCATTACAATCTTCTTCTAAAGCCTTTTTATATGACACCAATACTTTAAGTTAGAAACAGTTAACGGTTGTAAAGAATTTTTTTTTATTTCATTTGAACTTTCTTTCAAAACTCTTTCATATCACACCAAACTCGGCATGACTCGGAATACTTTAAGTTTGAAACAATTAACAGTTGTAATATTGAATTTGTTTCTTTATTCCATCTACAAGTTCTTTCAAAACTTTTTTATATGACATTAAAAACGGCATGATTCCGAATACTTTAAATTTAAAACAATTGACGTTCGAAAAAAAAAAAAAAAAATATATATATATATATATATATATATATATATATATATATATATATATATATATATATTTCATCTGTAAGTTCTTTTGAAGCCCTTCAATATGACACTAAATACGGTACGATTCGGAATACTTTAAGTTTGAAACTATTGACAGTCGTAAAATTTCAACTTTTTTTTTTATTTCATATGAAAGTTCTTCTAAAGCCCTTTCATATGACACCCAACACAATATGATTCGAAATACTTTATGTTAGAAACAATTGCTTATTGTAAAATTTCTACATTTTTCATTTATCTGAAAGTTCTTCTAAAGCTCTTTAATATGACACCAAACACGATAGGTTTTGTTGCAATTTCACTAAAATAATTGCCGATTGAAAATATTATAATTTTGCCCACATGCCCTTTAAAATAACTTTCGTATTACCGATAGAAAATTTAAGAGTGATCAAATGATTCCAATTCGAGTTATATATAACTTGTCAATTTGACGTTTTTGTTTTAGTGGATTGTCAAAAATTTTCTTTTTAAATACACATATATAAAATGCGTAATGATAATAAAAACGTTCCCTCATTCCCCCAATATGTGTAAAATATATCAAAAGTTATCTAAAAAATGTAATACTTCAATAATTGTTAATTAAAAATGCGATATGTCCACATACAAATGTCAAAATTAGAGTAGGTGTTCTTTTTTAAAATATCAAAGCCTCCACACTCTTTGTCTGTATATTTTATAAAACTTGTCAATTTGACGTTTTGAATTAAAACCAACTTCATAGTGGACTGTTAAAAATTTTCTTTTTAAATACACATATTTTAAATTTGTAATTATAATAGAAACGTCCCCTCAGTCCCCCAATGTGCGTAAAATATTTCAAAACTACTCTAAAACATTTAATATTTAAATAATTTATAATTAAATATGCGACATGTCCACAGACAAATGTCAAAATTACAGTAGATGTTCTTCTTAAAAATGTCAAAGCCTCCACACTCTTAGTTGAAAATACATGTTTTTTCAAGTTTTCTCGCACATCATGTGCACGAAAAATCTGAGACTATCAAAAGGCACTCCCCATAAGTAATCCCTATCAAATAAAAAAAGTTTCAATTAAATCGGATAAACCGTCTAGGCTGTAAAAATGTCAGACTGATCGTGATGAAACTATATATAGGGAATTAAGCCGTTTAGTATATAAGATAAAACACTTAAGAAAAATTAAACACTCGACTTCGGTTTTGTGTTTAAACTTTTCTTGCGTGTTTTATATGCCTAATAAAACACTTGTATAATAAGTAACTATTATATCGCTAATTTATATTATAATGTTTAATTATAATCTCACAACAAGCACTGAAAATGAAATTTTGATTTTATACTGCTACATCAAAATTATCTCTTCGGTTCGTCGTCCAGTAATTTCTAAATGATGTGACTTTATATTTATTTACATTAAAATGTATGAAATGTACGCAATTCGATAAGATAATAAAATAAAATAATTATTGTAAAATAAAGTGTCAAATAATGTTAGTCGTTTTATTGTTTTCAGATAAAAGTAAATTTCATGTTTGCTCAAATATAATTGCATAAATAAAAGCTATTATACTTACGTAAATTGCTTCAAATTATACGCTGTTCATTTTTTGCAAGTGCTCAACACAAATGACATGCACCCCACTATTTCAAGGAGGACGCTACTTATAGCATTCTCTGATCTAGCAACAGAATTTTGCGTACATGGACCATTATATTCTCATTAGTGGTTTAAAATATACAAAATTTCGAACGGAGAATTTATCCAAGTAATTTCACGACAGCTTTCTTGATACACAAACTGAATTGGGAGGGGTTGCTTCCCCCGCCAACTCTACAAACTGTCGAATGTTTATCGTCGTGTCTTTGTTTTTAAACGAAAATCAATACGAAGTGGAGTGACATGATGTTTGTTGAGGGAACTATGCTACGTCGTAAAAATTGTTATGATACTAAATTATTATTTACTGACTTTTTAACTAACGTATTCCTAATTCATTTAATACTAATTATAGTTAAACGAAATTATAATATAATTGATCAGATTTTATTATTTAATTATTTATTTTAAAATTATTGCATCTACCTACATCGTATGTCACGTTTAACATTTATCTACCATTTATTTATTTATGGGGTGGCTAGCACAGTGGTATGAAGTCGGCCTGTGGATCCTGAGAACCCTTGTTCGATTCCCACAGACGACAAACAATTTTCATAATTTCAAAAGCTACCCCTGTGGCTCCTCCACCACTAACATCTTTGGGGGCAGTGATTTGGCGGCTGGTAACCGCACTTCACGCGCAAAATATATCACTTACCGAGATCTGCTTCGGCAGAATGCCACATCTAGTAATGGGTAGAAGGCGTGATGATATATTTCTATTTATTTATTTTTTTAGTTTATTTAATTTTTTTGTATATTTTGCTAATAAGTATAATGCTTTTCCTATTAATATTTATAGAATTTACACTGATGTACATTATAGTTATCTCGTGTTTAATTCCCGCAGCCCACAAACAATTTTCTCCGCATTAAAATTTCTCTTGTGGCTTACCTTACACTAACATCTTTAGAGCTGTAATTTGACATCTAGTAACCGCACTACACGCGCATAAATAGATCACTTAACAAGATCTAACATAACAGAGTGCCACACCCAGTAATAGGTAATAACCGTGACCATATTATATAGTTATAGTTATTTTAATTTTTAATTTTCAATCAAATGAATTTTTGAAATTAATGTATTTCTTACTTATTTGACAGCTACTGTAGTTTAAAACAATTATTTTTGAAATACTTTCTGCTTTAGAATTCAATGTGACGTTATTCTAAAGTCCGCCATTTTATTTTTTATTAATACAACATATGGCCAATTTAGCAAAGTAAGACATATCAAGGATTTATATCCTTCCTTACATATAAAATTATACGTCGACGATATTTAAATATAAGTAATATATATATATATATATATATATATATATATATATATATATATATATATATATATATATATATATATATATACATATATATATATCATCATGATTTCTACCCATTACTGGCTGTGGCACTCTGCTGAAGCAGATCTCGGTAATATATTTTGCGCGTGAAGTGCGGTTACCATTCGTCAAATCACGGCCCCCAAAGATGTTAGTAGTGGAGGAGCCACAGGGGTAGTTTTTGAAATAATGAAAATTGTTTGTCGCCTGTGGGAATCGAACCAGGGTTCTCAGAATCCACATGCCGACTTCATACCACTGAGCTAGCTACCCCATAATTAAATATAAATAAATAAATAAATATATCATCACGCCTTGTACCCATTACTGGGTGTGGCACTCTGCTGAAGCAGATCTCGGTAAGTGATATATTTTGCGCGTGAAGTGCGGTTACCAGTCGTCACATCACAGCCCCCAAACATGTTAGTGATGGAGGAGCCACAGGGATAGCTTTTTCAAATTATGAAAATTTGTCGCCTGTGGGATTCGAACCAGGGACCTCAGGATCCACAGGCCTACTTCATACCACTGAGCTAGCCATCCCACCATAATAATAAATAATACTTATAATTCTCCTGCTATTAAACTGATGCTTCATTTGAATAAAAATGAAAATGATTAATTATCAATATTAATTCAACAATAGCATTCATTCGCGGCTTCGAAAAAACAAGCTTACGACAAAGATAAAATAGCCTCCTCCCTCTATTGTAGAAACAATGTTAGGGGGTGTATAAAAATTGAAAATTCAAAGCTGTATTTCAACTTCAAGTCAGTATAAAATATTCGATTTCAAAAATTTAATATTATTTTAATCGTTTCTGTCATCGCTGGTTATACAACCCCTAAACTCGGGAATTTTTAGAATATCTCCCCCATGACTGCCCGCATTTCTTTTTCGCTACGTTGTTAGAAAAAAAGTTGTAGCCTTCAAAAAACATTTTAGAGTAACCCTGAGTTTTTCTTTCCATTCTTTTTCTTACGCTAATAAATTATTCCAAAAAATATTCTAAAAACTGTAGATGAAAGAATATAAATTTTGAATGAAAACTGCAAGTATTTTTACAGTGTAGATGACCCTCGTAGAAACGAATTGTCAAAAAATTTGTGATTGGAATTAAATGAATCGTATGAATATTTGATAAGCGATGACCAATGGCAAATTTTAACTCGAAATGAAATTTGTACCAGATGACGAATTCTCGAAATTGCAGAACACGTGTTTAAGCTACTGAATATATTTTGCGAGTCAATCTGTTCATCCGTATTTCGTTAACAAATTCTGAAATAATATATATTATAGTATACATGAGGAGTGATCATTCTAATGTTAACATGTCCACCATAAAATTAAAAAAAAATCTGTCTGTTTTTGTAAATTAGGTTATATTTCATTATTTTAGTATTTACATGGTTGTAACATTTTCGATAGTTTGCTATTACTATATTCTTCCAATCAGTTTCAATTTGTAAAAATAATTAGGACAAGTTTTAAATGGATAAAATAAGACATGGAGAAACTCGGATATTTTTACTTTTATTTTGGTCTTTTTATGTGAATTAAATAATTTACAAAATTAAAATACCTTTATTTGCTCCTCCACCACTAACATCTTTGGGGGCCGTGATTTGACGACTGGTAACCGCACTTCACGCGCAAAATATATCACTTACCGAGATCTGCTTCGGCAGAGTGCCACACCCAGTAATGAGTAGATGACGTGATGATATATTTATTTATTTATTTGCATATATGAAAAGAGTTATCTTCAGTACAGACATACAATAATAAATATTTTTTTTTTTTACAAAATGATAAAAATTAAAAACATTTTATTTAAATATATAAAATACATGTGATTTATTTAAAGGTGAATTCCTACATCAAATTCTTCACAGTCACATTCCTTATTATTATCTGACGCTATAATTTTCACAAAATAAAAACAATACTAAGCGAATATTTGTGGAAACTAATCAAATTAAACCCAAAAAACGAATGATGTGTTAAGTTTTAACCAAACTCCAATGAACATATCAACTTTAGATAGAAACTCTAATATTAAAATAAAATATTCACAGATCATATTGTATTTTTCCTTAAACTAAACATGCTATACGATCCAGACGGCAACGAAATATGTGTAACTCAATTTTGGCCGAAAATGGACATGTTTACCTTTGAAAGATCACTCCTCAAATATGCTTATGCATTCATGATTTTTTATTATATTCAAATACGTGTAAATAATGTAATTAATAATTTTATAATATGATGCTTATTTAAATATGTTAATTGCAAATAATAATAAAAAATAGATGGATTAAGTGTGAATTAATATCACTTTAGATATTTATCTGATATTTAAAACAAAAATTATAGTTATTTTAAATAAAATAAATTAGAATATCACTTAATTTTTGTAGTTCTGCATTAATAAGAATCCTATTTTTATTTTACCGCTATTTTTTAATTATCTATAAAAATAAAATATTTTGTTACTCTAATTTCAAACGGGGGGACACTGATCTACTTACATACTTTTACCTTGAATAATAATCATAATAATAATAGGATTCAACTGGTTCTAACAAGATGCACATAATTTCAAAATGTGAACAGACACATACATAAAAGGGTAGGCAATATTATATACGAGTATTACAGAAATGAAACAAAGAAAAAATCAGTGGGGTCCACAATGTCTCCTCTTTTGGAATGTCAGTATTTACTCACTTACAAATAAACATCCGGAATGTAAAATAAATAAATATATCATCATGCCTTCTACCCATTACTGGGTGTATTACAGAAATGAAACAAAGAAAAAATCAGTGGAGTCCACAATGTCTCCTCATTTGGAATGTCAGTATTTACTCACTTACAAATAAACATCCGGAATGTAAAATAAATAAATATATCATCACGCCTTCTACCCATTACTGGGTGTGGCACTCTGCCGAAGCAGATCTAGGTAAGTGATATATTTTGGGCGTGAAGTGCGGTTACCAGTGTCAAATCACGGCCCCCAAAGGTGTTAGTGGTGGAGGAACCACAGGGGTAGTTTTTGAAATTATGAAAATCGTTTGTCGCCTGTGGGAATCGAATTAGGGGTTTCAGGATCCACAGGCCGACTTCATACCACTGAGCTAGCCACCCCATACATACATACATCCGGAATGTAAATATTGATTATATCATTACCTTATTATTGCAAAATTGGGGTAGGTGGCTCAGTAGTATCGAGTTGGCCTGTGAATCCTGAGAACTCTGATTCGATCCCACAACCGACAAACATTTTCACCACATTAAAATTACATCTATAGTTTCCCCTCCAGTATCATCTTTGGAGGCCGTGATTTGACGACTGGTAACCGCACTTCACGCTCATAAATATATCACCTACCGACATCTGCTTCGGCATAGTAATGGGTAAAAGGCGTGATAATATATTATTATTATTGCAAATCGTTTCAATTTAATTTTCAAAACATTTGATAAAAAACATTAATATAAAAAATGAGAAGTCATTTAATTGAAAAACAAAAGTCTATAAGATTGGGGTGAATGGTGAAGTGATTGTAAAGAACATTAAACTTAGTATTTCGTTTTATCTGTGGAAAACAGCAAGGCAGAAAAGCAGCACAGAATACAAATTAGCGAACCTTTACCATTTTCAATCAGATTGAGTATCATTTTAAAAAGAACGTGGATATAAATTATATTTAAGAAATAAAAGTTAACTCCGTTTTAAGGTTAATTTCCATTTTTCAATTTGGGGGAACCTTTATCTCCTGTAGAATAAATTAGCTTCAGGGCCACCGAACAAAACATAAAATTGAAAACAATGAGCCATGGCGCCTACACTAGCATCTTTGGGATTTATCGATATCCATACCTCGTAACACTATTATAATGTTGTTTTTATCAAAATATACAAAACTTTTACCAAAAAGAAATATTTGAAAAAAGTTAAACATGAGCTCTAAAAGATTTCTCCTATCTTTAAATTGAATTAGTATAGATTAAATACACAGTGTAATCAAAAGTAAGTGTTGACAAAAGAAAAAAAATCTGGTGTGGTCACCTCACGACTTTCTTAAACACAGCATATTTAATATTTAGAATATATGAATGTTATATATTATTATTAAACATGTAATTTTGTTTTTCAGTAATTCAGCATTTATCTGTTTTTCGAACCTTACCCTTGGTATCTCAAGAACCGTGAGATACGAAGTCGATTAAATTGAGGCAAAATTGTCAAATTAGTTGACCATTTTAATGATGTATTTGTTTTTCCAAAAAAAGTCATAGATAACTAGATAAAGCGAAAATTAAAATTTATGTTTTTTGTTTCTAATGCTACTATGATTATCGAAATATATTATTAAATATAAAAATTACTTTTTCTCAAGATTAGACGCATATACAGGAAAATTGTAAATAACATTTTATATTCCAAATATTTTTGCTAACATCTTTTATTTGAAACTTTTTTTCGTAACTGATTCCACTTTTGAAATAAATGGAATTTATTGTTTTGTGTGTCCAGTAAACTTCCTCTTCCGGTTTTTCAATTTCATTCAAAATCAACTCAGCTCTTCGTATTTTCATGAAACTTATAATTACTAAGTTTCATTAACAAATGTTATCTTGTTCATGAGATTTTGCACACTCGGACACACATCCATCCATCCATTCACACACACACACACACACACACACACACACACACACACACACACACACACACACCGACGTCATTTTTAAAATGATCAAAACTGATTCAGTGGGCCTCAAAACACGTATTTCCGCGAAAATCTCGTCAACGATTTTTTTTCGCGATTACAATACTTCCTTATACTGCGTATAAGAAAGTAAAAATACTTGAAATTGGTAAGGTTCATACATAAATTTATTTCCTGTTGTTGACAGTGACATTTGAAAATCTAAATTAATAAAAATCGTTGTTGCTCTTATACACATCCTTTTATTTCTTAACATTACTCACAGAGCACTAATAATTATATTGTATGTTACATAACAAGCATCGAAAGTGTAAGATAACGCGCAAGTGTACAAATTGAAGAACGAGGCGCGTAACGCCGAGTGATTTAAGTACACAAGCACAGTTATCTCACTTTCGAGCGAGTTATGTATGTACACTATTTTTCAGAAGACCACAAAATATTTCTAAAAAAAATTTACAGGAGCAATGTTGTTACACTGAGAGCTGATTTTGTAGGTAAGCGTTGACGTTTGACGTTTGAGGTTAAGTATTGGTATTGTGATACCAACTATATTAATCGGAATGTCAAAATATTAAATAATGCTAAAATATTAGTAAATAAGTAATTATTAATTTAAAAAAATAAATTTTATCTGTGCTAATGTGTTGAAAAATCTGCAAATACTTCAATTCAAATAATAATAGAAATTCTTTTCATTTATTTTATTATTTTCTTTCATCGTATCGCCATCTGTTGTCAATTAGTGGAACTTCACGTGATATGTTAGAAGTGTGCGTTATATTGACATATCAGAGTATTATTTTCAACTTTCCGTAGTAGGTTATAATGTTGTTATGGTTACTTTCATAAGTGGTCGTCTGAAAAAGTATTTCTATCACTCTATCGTAGGAATACGAGATTTCTGTCACTCAATCTATTTTGTATTTATTATAAAAATGACATTTCAAATAGTATTTCCGTATTTATCTGGTGTTGTGCCAACTGTGGAATAAAAAGATTCCCATAAATTCCCAACTGAAACACTTACTTCTGATCAGCCTGTACATGGCCAGGTGCACCAACGAAACTTAGTTTATATAAATAAAACCATATCGAATGCTTGACAGCAATATCAATTATTTCATATGACATGTAACTTCGATTTGTTTTTATTAATTTAAATCAAGTTTAAAATATAAATGTTGTTGGTGCAACTGACCATTAATAATTAATTTTTTATTTTTAAATTCTGTTTATTGCAATACAATATAGATAATTATTTTTTTCTATTTTCATTTAGTAATAGACGCTTTATTTCTCTAATTTCAGTTAGGTTAGGTTGTTACTAATCACAATATTTCATAAGATTTTATAAAAGATCACGCTAGTTAGAATTTCGTCTTTCCTAGAGAAAGAACAGGATATTAATTGATGTGTAACACGGTTTCAGAAAAGGCAAAAAAACACATGTGGAATTTACGTAGATTTATCAAAGGCTTTTGATTCTGTAAACCATACTACACTGCTGAATATTTATGACTGCTACGGGCTAAGGGATATGTGCTCTCAATGGATAAAATCTTATCTAAGTAATGGAAAGTAGTATTTTTATGTAACAATTATAAATCGCATTTATAAGATTTATTTTTTGGGATGCCTCAGCGATCTATTCTGGCCCCCTATTATTTTCCTTATATGTATACAATATTAAAACTCTATTAGAATCTGGAAAAAATGTTAATTGGGCGAATGATATAAATAATTGTTTCATAGAATAATATTAAAACCGTGTCGTCGGATATTTCTAAAATTGCTCAAGCTTTGACTAATTGGTTGGTAACTTTAAAACTTACGCTAAATGTTAATAAATTGTTAATGATAAAATTTTCAAATGCAACGCGTTCTAAAAATCTATTAATTGGTTCGAATTATAAGCTCTTGCCACAAACATGCAGTACCAAAGTTCTAAGGCTACAGTAGGAATCCTTATATGGATGATGTTTGCAGTACTTTAGAATCTTTTTGTTATTTAATGACAAGATAACATCTTTTAACCCTACCCTGTAGCTCTGTTCAATAAAGAAAATTTAAATGCACACACCAATATAATACACTTAATAGAGAAAATTTTTAAATTCTAACAATCCAACTAAACAAATTGAAAAATACCTTGGATTAAAGATATACTTTGTCTACTTTTTTTCCGAAGATACGATATTCAATGTTAAAATTTCTTTATACCTATTAATTTATATAACCAATGAATACTAAATTAGTTGTTCTATTGTTTCTTACGTACGAATTAGACGCAAAATAACAAAAGATTTTAGGCAATTATTAGATTGTCATGAGAAATAAAATAATAATTATTTGTTTGTCCGAAAAAAAGTAGACACACTGTATAATATACTATCTACAATATTATTTAGAGGATTTTAAAAATAAGAAAAAAAATTACAATTAAATGAAAATATATTTACTTTCTAAAAGTTTCTACGTTATCGAGGATTTTTTAATAACAAAACGTAATTGGATATATTATTATGTTCCATACTTTCCACACTTTTCATGTATTGTTTTGACATTTCTGTTCCAATGTACTTTTGTCATAAAATAAAAGTTATGAAATATTAACTACTATAATGAGAGGAAACACAGTATTTAAAGACGATTGACAGTCTGATTTTGATGTTAATTAATTAATAATAAGACAATCAAGAGCCAGTAGAGAAATTATTAAACAAAATTTTCAATATTGTCATTATGACAATTATTCATCTAACAAAATGAAAAATTTAAGTAAATTTAATCATATTTACCATATATTCAGGACGCAAAATTATTGTTTAAAAAATAAATTTAAAAAGGTACATTTAAAAATATTGACAGCTAATATAAGTGACGATCCTTGCATACCTCCTTATCGTGAATGTTGCGAAGATACTCGAATACCAAAAAAGGAGAAGAAGACAAAGAAAGAAGAAGATTTTGGAAGCAGTAAAAGTTGTTACATAAGTTTCTAGTACTATAATTGTTTCCTTATTACATGTTTTCAAATTTTTAGGTAAGGAATTAGGAGATTTTAACATCTTTGGTCAACATTGTCACTGGATAAGGCAAATGCAAGATTTTGAAGAAGATCGTACTCATGAAGGAGAATACTTTCACCATCAAATGTATCATAAATACACGTATAATGACGTAGTAGAGCATTTAGCCAAGTTTCGTTTGCCACAGCCTAGTGTCAAAACACCCCTGATTCCGCCAAAGCCACCACCTCCACCGCCAAAAAAAAAATAATGCACTTGATCTTGTAATTTAATTTTTCTACCTAATTCTGTTTCATTTGCCATAGGTAATTATTACCCTTGATTAAATTTACTTACTCTATAGCAGTGTTTCTCTACTTGTGGAGCGTACTTCCCTAAGGGGGCGCGAAATACCTAAAGGGGGGCGCCAAAAAAAAAAGTGTAAATCGAAGGAAAAACTCGAAAAGCTTTCAAATGCAACAAAAGCATTTATTGCAATTATTTATCAGAGCGAAAGATAACATAATAACTAAAACATTCTGAGTTTAATGAGTTCAAAGTTATTAATATAATATGTTCCTGACTAGATTTATTTATTTGTTACTCTGCACAACAGGAAGTAAATCCAAATTACAGTACAGGGGGCCTACAGCTTATAGTGGAATCCGAACCATTCAGTCACAATCGTATTTTTTGAATATAAGTAAAAGTCAGTGAGATTTGAACGCACAACCTCTTGCTTGCTAATTAAGGAACTCAAGTTTTACCTTGCTTTTATCCACTGAGCTATGATTGTCTTAGATGTGTGTGAATATCAAATACCTTGAATTCGAATATTAATCAGATCTCGAATATTCGAATACTCTGAATAGTTAGTTATTTAAAAATTTTAAAAATATCTATAAATTAAATTTATAATTATAAATAGTAATAAATTAATATTAATTCTATTACCATTATGATTATGAATTATGAGTATGAAATGATTGAAATGAAGTAGATAGGTAAACATGTACCTAAACCAAAGCTCGTTACCTTTAATTATCATGTGGCAACTATACAACTGTTAACTGAGTTCATCAGAGTATCAAATACTTTCAGTATTCACGTATAGTATTCGCCCATCTCTAAAAATAATATATTATTAAGTGATACCTTATAAATATTACTGTGACAACGCGCATCGCAAGTTTGTAGCTCGTAAAGATTCATTTTCAAAGAGAATAAACAGTTTGAATAAATGAAGTTTACAAATGAGTAACAAATAAATATATTTAACTTATTGTTTACCAATTTTATTGTTCTTCTGTTGGTAAATACTTTGAATAAATATACTTCAAATATTAGGTGAATAAATAAATACTACACTACCAGTAATTATAGTACTATAAAGAAAATCAGCGAAATAATACAGTGAAATAAATAAGTAATCTAGTTCAGTAAATGTAAGTTAGATCTAATCCAAGTGGCAAATGGAATATGCCTCATGTAATGTAATTTAATATACTATTGAACGATTGTTTCGAAAAAGAACCAAGTTGAGAACAATATAAAAATGTTATATTACTAAATTTTGCGACAGTTATACAATGTCCGCGCCAAATTAATATGAGACATTAAAACATGAATTTATTAAATTTGTAATTAGCAATGCTTCTAAACAATCATACTCATCACAAAAAGTGTGCTCAATAGAATCATAAGTTTACAGTTTCATTTGTAAAATACTACTCGAGTATAAATACATCTTGCATATTTTTCTTATTAATTTATCGTTGTATATATCTTTCTTTTTATTGTTCTTTTCTCAGCTTCTTTAGTAAGAGAAGGATGCTGAATATAAATTTTATTCCGCATTTCAAAAGTTATCTAGGACCCTTCGTATCAAGGCTAAAGTAAAAATAGCTAGAACAAATCGTTCTATTGACTGATACAAAAATTCAATAGTATTTCATCACGATATAAAAATATATTGCTTTTCAATATCGCGTTGAGTTTGTATATAGCATTGCTCGCTTCGGTAGCTTTCGACTTTGAAGAAAATGTTATTTGTATTCATAATATCAGGGTAGTGCGGGGGTGCGAAGGAGACAGGGTGTGCAAGAGAGAGAAAAGTTCCTGTCGAGCCCGCCAGAGGCGCTTCTGCGCTAAATGTGCCTACATCAGACGAATGCCTTGAGGGATAAGTTATTTTCTAATAAAATGTCAGACATGTGAATGTCTGTTGATCTGTATCTTGTTTCTTAATGCTTTCGTTTTGAGGAATACGTGATATTACATGCAGATTCACAGACTACGTGAATGTATGAATGCATGGGCACCCATAGAATGTAAAAGTGTGAGTGAAATGCACCCACAGCAATTATAAATGTTTAAACTATTTATAATTATTACCTATAAGTATTACTTGATTCTATACTCAGTGGAGAAACAATATTCAGATCCTCCCTCTTTCATCGACAAACATTATATTGGGGAGCCCTTTACATTCTTTTTGCACCTTCTTAATTTCTAAGAGTTAAATATTTATTATGTAAAATTTGTTTGTAATATTGTATTAAAATTTGAAATATAACTTTGAATCAAATAATAATATATAAATAAATAAATATAAATATAACATCACGCCTTTTACCCATTACTGGGTGTGGCACTCTGCCGAAGCAGATCTCGGTAAGTGATATATTTATGTGCTTGAAATGCGGTTACCTACCGTCAAATCACGGCACCCAAAGATGTTAGTGGTGGGGAAGCTACAGGGGTAATTTTAAATTGGTGAAAATGTTTTGTCGCTTGTGGGGATCGAACCAGGGTTCTTTGAATCCACAGGCCGACTTGATACCACTGAGCCGTTATTCTATTAATAATAATAATTTAATTATTATTCAAATTGATTTCATTCACTATTGTGTATTTACTTACACAACAATTAAATTTCATTTGGTCGCCAATTTGAAATGGCCTAAGTAAAACTATGATATTTGTAACATACTTTTTGTATTTGCTTATTCAATTCAGTATTTTTTTTTAAATTCAACGACTACAAAGTTAGTACCTTCACATTACACAATTTTTGACAAAACTGGATATTCAATTGACTTTAATTTAATTAACATCGCTTTGGGTACGGCAGTATGGTTAACGTGACAACGTTGTGATTACCAATATTAAGCACGCTTTACAGCAGTTAGAACTTGGATGGGTGACCGTCCAACGAGTCAAGTAGACAAAACCACATTGCGGTAAGTTTGGCTATCTCGACACCCGAAAAGGTAAAAGATATGTAAATGAAACGAAACATCACTTAGGTATCAGCAGAGCTGGGCAATACTTAAGTACTTAAGTACCAATTTTTCGTATATTCTAGTACTTAATACTTATACTGAAGTATATTTATTTTTGTGTTACTTAATACTTGAAATTTTTAAGTACTAAATTTCAGGTTGTACTTAAGACTTACATATGTGGATAGTAAATGTAAAAAATATTAAAGTACTTTTCAAATAATGAAGTATGTCAATATTACTAAAATCACGAAAAGTACTTAAATATTTCGAAACATTGAAGTACTTTGAGTTTGCGGTTAATGCAGTTTTTTTTATTGAGCTGTACTGTGACGTTTTTTGTTGTAATAATATATTACATATTACTTTATGAACTATGTACATTTTTATTTATGTGCCTACACATTAGTACACTAGTATTTCATATATATGTTTATTTTTATATAAAAGACTGATTTTTTTTTTGTAATTTCCGACTACATTCTAAATTTTGCATGTACTTATTTATTTTGAAATAAAAAAATCTTTTTATTTTTAATGATGTTTTCAAAATGTATATTTAGAATATGTTGTTATTAAAATAAATAACAATAACAGAAAAACTATTTCATACGAATATACCCAATACTGGTACTTGCAAAATACTTATTTTTTAAGTACTTTGGTCTAAAAAAACTGGTACTTTACTTAAGTATTTTCAAGCTGCGCTTGAAAAAGTACTGCATAACAAGTATTGACCATGGTTAGTCCTGGTACTTATACTTAAGTACTTTGGTCCTGGTACTTGCCCAGCTCTGGGTATCAGCATGCTAGCAAAGAAACAAATGAACAAATCATAATATTTTTGTATATTTGATTCATTATTAAATGGCAATATGACTATTTTGTGAAAAAAATTATTAGTCATTCGTTTCTTTCATAGCACGCTGATTCCTATGCGATTTTAATTAAATTATTGTCAATTTAATATGTATTTTTTTAAAAAATTTGTAATAAGAAGGTACTGAACTTTGTATTCCCTGGATTCAGAAAAAAATACTGAATCGAATAAACAAATTAAAAAAATCTGGTGTGGGCACCACACGACTTTCTTATACACAGCATATTTAATATTCAGAATATATAAAATGTAATTTTGGTTTTCAGTAATTCAGCATTTATCTGTTTGAAACACATAAAATATGAAATTTGTTTACGTATAATTACTACTCTATGTCTTACTTTATGATGAGGCATATACGAATGACAGATTTTCAAGCCTAACGCTTGGTATCTGAAGAACCGTGAGATACGAAGTCGATTGAATTGAGGCAAAGTTGCCAAGTTAGTTGACCATTTTAATGATGTATTTGTTTTTCCGAAAAAAGACATAGATAACTAGATAAAGCGAAAATTAAAATCTATGTTTTTTGTTTCTATTGCTACTATGATTATTGAAATATATTATTAAATATAAAAATGAGTTTTTCTCAAAATTAGACGCATATACAGAAAAATTGCAAATAACATTTTATGTTCCAAATATTATTGCCAACATCTTTTATTTGAAACTTTTTTTCGTAACTGATTCCATTTTTGAAATAAATGGAATTTATTGTTTTATGTGTCGAGTAAACTTCGTCTTCCGATTTTTCAATTTCATTCAAAATCAACTCAGCTCTTCGTATTTTCATGAAACTTATAATTACCAAGTTTCTTTAACAAATCTTATCTCGTTCATGAGATATTGCACATACGGACACACATCCATCCATCCAGACAATATTGAGAAAATGATCAAAACGGATTCAGTGGACCTCAAAACACGTATTTCCGCGAAAATCTCGTCAACGATTTTTTTCACGATTCCAATACTTCCTTATACTGCGTATAAAAAAGTAAAAATAGGTTCCTATTTTAAATAAGAAAGTTGTACCTCATATTTTGAGAACCACTGATTTTTTTGCTAATTAACCAACCTTGTATATATTATAGTTCTCGAGATAGTAATGGATAATAACTTAAATTGAACATCCTGAAAACCTTCCATAGATAACATTCATACTAACAACATTAGCAACCAACACTAAGCTATTGACTTAATAATCCTTCAAAGATATTACTGCGGAGTCAAAATATTGTGTTACATCTTGAAGTATTCTTTCTGGGATGTTTAGACTGAATGATATAATACATAATTTTAATATTTGAGAAATATTTTGATTGGCTTTGATAATATGTGATGATTGATTTTGTCTCTCTGCTTAGAGTTTTTGGTCGTGTTTTTCCCTCTTGCGTAAGGTAAGTACCAGAGAGCTATAATATGATTATTGCACGACAGAACCTTATATTCAAATCACTCTTTTCGTTCTAAATTTACATAATAAATGATATCTGGTTTATTACTTGATTTTCAATAAATGCGCAAGGTATAACATCACAGTTATGTCTTTTGGAAGGAATTTAATTCTTTCATTTTATTGAATCTTTCACATATTGACAGCTACTTCGTATTATGAACATTTTCAGGGTTACATTCTTTGATATTAAAACACAACTTAGGTAAACACAACATGTTTAATTTTTAATAAGAAAATATTTTGCAGTTTAATGAATTTATTTGATTATACTTATATACATACATAACATTACACTATATCCTATCAAAAGGGGTAGCACGAACCCAATAATAATTCAAAAAAACATTCACTCAGCAAAATCATCTAATAATCAGTCCTCGTCAATCATTCTTAACCTAACACATCACTCTCTCATCAACCACATTCATATTTCTCTCCATACAAGTTTATTCGTTACACAACATATCTTCAGCCACATCCATCTAGCCACTTTTATACATTTTTCATACATGTTTCCTTGACGTACTTTTCATATGCTCATTATATTTCGATTATTTGATTACATAAAAATAAATGCAATAATTTTATATGTACTGAGCAATGACAGCTAAACTGTAAAATTATGTTTGACATTTTTGCAACTAGATAACTTGACAACCTCACACAAAAATATCCCCAAAAACAGTAGTATAAACTTGAATTTTGATGCACTATTTTGACAAAAACAGTTGCACAAAATTCACTATGTAAACGCTGTACTCGTATAGAAAAAAATAATTATTTGTATTAGAAGCGTTAAACGAGTTAGAAGATTTTAGATTTTTTAAGACCCTCCGATCTTGGTACCTAAGTAACTATTAAGACCTCTAAGATCTCTCAAATAATTTCTAACATAAGAGGAAGGAAATTTTCATATTGCAACAATTTAGGCGTTGAAACAACATGATCAAATCCTAATTTACGTCTTTCAAATTTGGGTGCTGCAAAGCTGTTGTATAATTCAAACGAAGTGAAAACATAACAGAACGCAATCAAACGTTAACACAGCGGCGTAGGACGGGGTGAGCGGTGGCAGGGGTTTCTAGCCCATTCCTTTCCGGTACCGGAAAAGGGTTAAGAAGTTGCGGAAGGGTCCCGAGAGCAAGGAACAGCAACCAGGAGGTGTATATTCAATGCTTCGGTATCTTTTTATTTTCATTGTAATCAAAAACAATATTTGAAATTGTTAACCAATAAACGATATTTAAAAATGTAAAATTGTACAAACTCATTTGTAAGTAATATATTTCTATCATCTTGTTTTCTAGATACCGTGACTCTCAATGTTATTATAAATATTAGAAGTTAGTATCATTAAAATATTTTATCTACGACCGTGTGATAAATGACACTTATCGCATTAATTTTGAGAGAGATAAATACTTTATTAACACACTAAAGCGTTTTTGGAAATATTACCGCCTAATGCTTTAATAAAGTACTTATCACTCTCAAAATGATAGTTACCATGGATTTTCTTAAATTTTTGTGTCAAATAATTATGAGAACTATCAATTCAATATTATATTTGTTTTAGTTTTAATTTATTTTGTGGTTGTAGAAAAAATTATTTACGATATACGTGTGATAAGCCATCATTAAGATATTTATTAAACAACTCGGTCGTCGCCCCGTTGTACAAATTACACACGCGTATCTTGATGATGCTTCTTATCCCATTTATATCGTAACTAACATTAATTAATTCTATAATTTTTGGCATTAACTTTCAAAATAAGCGCAAGGGATGCTTCCTTCCTTGAGTGTGGTAAGTGAGGTAAGATTTGAGCATGTAGAACGTACGTCGAATGAAAAATAAATGAAATAGCTATACATATATTTAATTTTTTTTTTTTATTTGAAATTAAGTTATATTTACAACTGGCCTTGTTCAGGCCAACCAGCAAATTAAATGTACAATAATAAATAACATGTGTGAGGTAAACTCCCACTGGAGTTTCCTCTTTATATTTATGACAAGGTATGTCCTAGTTATTAAGAGTATTTAAGGTCTAGTGGTTTTATCCTGTTTAGACGTCTTGGATCGTCTTCATTGTTCAGTAGATTAAGGGCTAGTTCGTTCGGATGATTGTTCAGTTTATCTTCACACTTTGAGGCGAATTTACGAATTTGTTCGTGGACATATGTGATGTTTAGGTCTTTGTGGATTGTGGTTGTTTACGTACCAAGGGACATTTGTTATCATTCTTAGGGTCTTGTTATAAAATTGCTGTATAATATTTATATTTGTCTTCTTGACGCATCCCCACAACTGGATTCCATATGTCCATATCGGTATAATGATGACTTTGTAAAGTAATATTTTGTTTTGAAGTGTTAGTTGTGATTTGCGACCGAGAAGCCAATTTTCCTGACTTTCATATCTAATTGTTTTCTCTTGGTTTGTAAGTGTTTTTTCCATATTAATATTTTGTCTATGTGCATTCCTAGATATGTTACCGTGTCTTTTGTTTCTAGTTCAGTGTTATTTATTTTAATTTGTGGGCATGTTATCCTTTTGTTTGTAAATACAAAGTGTGTACTTTTACTTTCGTTGATTTTTATTTTCCATGCTGTAGTCCAATTTTGAATTTGGTCAAGAGCTTCTTGTAGTAATGCGGATACTTCAACAGGGTCTTCGTGATTCGTAATGATAGCCGTGTCGTCAGCGTAGGTGGCAGTTGTGACATCTTCTAAGCAAGGCATATCGGCTGTGTAGAGTTGATAGAGGATAAGTCCTAGTACGTTCCCCTGAGGTACTCCAGCTGTTATTTTATAAATCTGGGATGTATTTCCCTCACAGTTTACGTGGAAATATCGGTCATTTAGATAAGACTTGATTAGAAGAAAATATTGATGTGGTAATGCAGTTTTGATTTTATATAACAGCCCCGAGTGCCATACTCGATCAAATGCCTGGCTTATGTATATAAATACTCCTGCGCATATTTTCTTCGTCTGTAGACAATTTTCTATTTCATTGGTTATTCAAATAGGTATATATGAGCGAATAGATGAATATGATTGATGAAAGATTCCGAATGTGAGAAATAAATAAGCTTGTATGGAGTGAACATGAATATGGTTGAAACGAAGATGCCGTGTCAGGATGAAAATGTTTTATTTATCTCATGAGTGGATGTTTTGTGAATATCTCAAGGGTAATAGAATATAACGTGATGTTAAGTAAATAAATAAATAAAAATAAATATATCATTACGCCTTTTACCCATTACTGAGTGTGCCACTCTGTCGAAGCAGATCTCAGTAAGTGATATATTTATGGGCGTGAAGTGCGGTTACCATCCGTAAAATCATGGCCCGCCTAAAGATGTTAGTGGTGAGGCAGCCACAGGGGTAATTTTAAATTGGTGAAAATATTTTTCGGCTGTGGAGATCGAACCTGGGTTCTTTGGTTCCACAGGCTGACTTGATACCACTGAGCCATTACCCCATGATGTTAGGTATGTATGTAAGATGTTAAATAAATGTTTTTTTGGGACATATAGAGGGTGTTATTTAATTAAGCGTACAATGCCTAAATGATGGTAGAACTGACCAGATAGATAGTAAATCTGACAATTATCATGGGCGTCCGCAGGGGGAGGCAGGGGGGGCGCGCCCTCCTTGGATATTAACTAGGTTGGTGGCCAAGACTCTCGAAAACTATAATTTTTTAATTTCGTGCTTCCTTAAATATTTGAAGCAAAAAAGCTTGAAATAAAAGTGTATCTGAACCAATAAACAAAATTAATTTTGAATACTTTGTAACGACACAAATTAGATTTGAAAATGACGAAAATTTCTTCAAAACTATCGATAGGCATGAAATTGAAACAAAATTTAACATATGTCTAACGTTTTATTTGTCAAAATTAATGAAATAATAAATAAGGAATTTATTCTGACAGTTTTGACAGATTGAACGACAAACATTTGTTTAATTTTGTGTCAATTTCATAGCTATCGATAGTTTTGAGACAATTTTAGTCATTTTCAGATCTAATTTGTGCCGATACAAAGCATGCAAAATTAATTTCATGTTTTATGCCCTAAAAATTTTATTTGAAGCTTTTTGCTTTTAAATAATTAGGAAGCAGGAAATTTAAAATAATGTTATTTTACATGTTAAAGTCCGATGTTCGAGAGTCGTGGCCACCACCCTGTATATGTATATATAAATTAAATAAAAATTAAATTATAAGTTTAAAGATAATAAATTCAAGCTGAAACTGAATTTCCAGCAGTATTCTTATGGCCAGCTAGCGATATGTTCCCCATCGTAACGATTGAGTAATCTAAGATTAAGTATACACAGACACAAAATATTAGAAAATAAAAACTGTAAGACTGCTAAATCGGAATTTATTGAAGAAATGGTGTCAATTTATGGAAACTAGTAATTTATTTCACAAATTTAAATATTTTTTTATCCATTTGTTACGTAAAAAAAATATTTTTGAAATTTATGTATATATGAGAGTTTTTTCCGACTCGCCCCCCCCTGGAAATATGTCTGTGGACGCCCATGACAATTATATATGTTATATATGCTTTCTATAAAAACATGAGCCTCTTAAAAACCAACCAATTACGTCATGGTTCAAAGTATTGTAAAAAAATCAATGTTTTCTTTAAGAAAAAAAAATTTACGTGATACGTTTTTAGCATTGGCGTATAATTTAATATTCGGTTTATTGATTATCAAAATGCCAATTACTTTTACCAATCAAGAGTATAAAGACATGCATTTGTTTTATTTTGTACTTATTTTACTCACTTGTCTAATTACTTAGAGATAGGCATATTTTTCCAAAATTCAATGTTGATAAGCATGTAGTTTTTCATTAGGATGCTAATGAATTGTAAAGTTCCATTTTTTTGCATAGTGTAATAATCCAATGCAATCGGAATTATTTCTCATTGGTTCACTTTTTGCTAAATGAAAAGAGTTACACATCAAATTACGGCAAATTTGTGTTTCAAGCAGGTAACTATGTACATTTACTTACATAACAGCCTGTAGTATAATATTTATAACATGCAATCGTAGCCCAGTAGATAAAACATGGCTGACTTCTACTTATATCCAAAAATACGATCTGAGTTATTCAGATTCAACTGTAACTATTGTATTTAAGTTTCTGTAGAGTAGAGAGTGGTAGCTGAGACCGGATCTTAGTAGTATATACGCATACGGGTAGCGTCAGAAGACAGACACAGAGGGCGATAATGGAATCACGACTTAACGCAAATGGAAAGCTTAGCACTCTCACTGGATCCAGAGAAGTCCCGAACTCTACTTAACGTTCACTTTATTAATTCTAAAGTATACAAACACCAGATGTAATTGTAAATCTTCGTAATGACCCCACTAATTATTATTCCATGACGGTTTCTTTGTTTCCATTAAAGATTATAACTCAATCGTATTATAAAGCTCAAGACGCAGATTTTAATGTCAGTTATAAATTACAAACATTTAGAAAACAACAGAAATTATATAAAATTCTTTGGTGTCATCTTAACTAATTTCAACAAGATCTTGACTATAAACTGATAAAGCGTTGAATATTTTATACATAATGTTCAAGACATATCGACAACAAATTTTACTTGAAGCACGGTTTTAACGAGATAGGTTTCATAACTTAATATTATGATTTTTAAATAAGCATGTGTATACAGTGTTAAAAATTGAAACTACGTCAAAGATACAGTTTTGTACTAACTTAATAACAAAGTACTTACAGAATAAATAAAATTAATGAAAATAGAACCAATATTTAGAATAAAGAAGCTAATAAAATTTATAATTAATTAATTTTAATACTGAAAGAACTAATTTCTACTAAGTAAAACCTACACTATTAAAAGAACCTATGAACTATATATTTAAAATTGTACCTTAAAGTTAAAAGATAAATAAAACTAATACTAAAACTACAACAAACGGAAATATAGAACTATTATATTAATTAATTTTAGAAAAAATACTACTAGGAAAAACAAAATAAAAGAAAAAAACAAAGAAATAAAAGTGAGAGCTTGGTATAGTTCTACTAGAGTATGAAAATTGACGTTTAAATTATTCTATAGTTGTGGTTACTTTTCACAGGAACCAAGGGTTTGTTTCCAGGTACGCAGTCAAATGTTGCATTTGAGAAAGGGGTAGTTTTGATATGGTGAATATTGTTTGTCGGCCACCTACCACATAAAATTTTTAATAGAAATTAATTGAAGCACAAGAAATTCAATGCCGTTGAGTGCATCTTCATATCTCGTTTAGTTTTTGAGATATAACTTCAGAAAAGTATTAAATTTAACGTTCTTTTAAATTAATGCCAACTTAATATCCAATTAGGTGCGCATTTCATCTCAAACGAGAGGTCATTAAATTTATTTGTTTTAATATTAATGCTTTACCAAAACTTGAATCTACAAACTGAAACAACAATATTGAATGAATTACTAGCAGAATTTGAATCCTTATAAAACAAATTTAATTTCTACAGAAGATATACTCGTATACTTTACAAAAACGTAAGCAAGAAACTAAATCACTTGAAGTTACTTTAGTCATAATAACGTCTCATCTGAGAGAATTCATATCGAGTTGGACAGGTTGTGAGATTAATATTTTTAATAATCGATTTCAGCCCAGACACAGCGATTGTGGCAGCGCCATGCCGGCGACCAATGGAACTAATCACTCCTGTGTTTTCTGCTTATTCATTGTTTGTATTTTAGTCAATACGATCCATGCCGTGTATAATATAGTTACCTACTGAGCATGGATTTTAAAATAAGCTCTCGAATTAGATGGTAGCTTCAATAGTTTACCTTTGATAAGCTGTCAATACTACCTCCTGTACATCTCATTTCAGAAAAGAATACAACTATTTGAGATTTGTACTAAAATCAAATGTATTCTCACTTGAAAAACTGCTGTCTATATTTCCGTTCCATTTCTGTAAAACAGGAACCGGAAACCGAATTGAATCCGAACTGAAAACCGTTTCGAACTCATGTATGCTTTATCTTGAATCCGAACCAGAACTGAAACTATTATTCTGCGGTTTCCGATCCTTGTTGCAAGGTTGTTAAACCACAAAATGTCAAAAATATAATCAATCAATTAATACAGAGTTATTTATTTCATAACAAAATAAATACAGGAATATACATTTTGTAAAGAATGTCATCTTAGATTAAGTAGTTAAATCTATGTCGTAGCAACTATTTATTAATAGCGACGTGCAATAATAGTATATTACATAATAAGTCAGGAAAGTGATTTTTTACTTCGCTGAGTCAAATAAAAACATTTTCCTGGTGTATTATGTATATTATTTTTTCTGAACCTAAGAACCCTGGTTCGATCCCCACAGCCGACTAACATCTCTGGGGGCCGTGATTTGACGGCTGGTAACCGCACTTCACGTGCATAAATATATCACTTACCGAGATCTGCTTCGGCAGAGTGTCATACCCAGTAATAGGTAAAAGGCGTGATGATATATTTATTTTATATATAAATAATTAAATATGTTTAAATTCTTTTATAAGAATCATATTGACAGCAGGCTACTTATCCAAGGTTACAACAACAAAAAAGTCAGAGAAAGTACAAAACAGTCATGTAATGTATTTACCAGACTATTTTGTATGTTACTTGACTGTTTTATTTTGTTGTAACCTTGAATATGTTCTTTAAGTGAATGTTTCGGTAAATTTTTACTTTTTATACAAAAATTGGTCAGGAAAGTAGTCACTTTCTTGCCGATTTCAGGAAAAATAGTTTATCGCAAGTTATGCGATAAACAATCACCTTTTGCACTGAGAATGATTACATAATGAGTCATTTTTTGCACGATCGTAATGTTATTAGATTGGGTCAAATATTGAAATAGTAATTTTTTTGGGCATTATTATTATTAAAAATAAATCAGCAATATGGTGTAGTGGTTAATATTAAGATATTCGGATTCGAAACTACCGAGTTCGAATTCCGCTCATACAAAAAATATATGAACTAGCACATTGCGGCTCGATGAGTGCGGACTCCGCACTTTAATTGAGATAAAGTTCCTATTGTATAGAGTAACATAAATAAATAATAATATTAGTTTAGAAATACCATTAGAACGAGCTGTAAAGTACGAGAGGATTTTGTGAATCTGGTATAGATGTCAGTGACGGACACCAATCTGATCGAGTATGCTCGAGATCTGTGTGTTGTGAGATCTTTCTGTGTTCTTATGCCGCGTCCGAGTTAATCATCTTTCATTCGCTCACTCATCGAAAATTCGTCAAGGTGGCTATGGCGCCGGTCGTAATATTCGATTCTTCTTTATTTTTTCTCGCTCGATTCTGTTCTACTTCGTTTTTTATAGGAATATTCTTTTGTTTTCGTTCGAAACAATTGAATGCAATGAACTTTGACGTTACAAAAGCTATTTATTATATTTTGGTGCACTTTGACGTCCAGTAGGTATTTTCACAAATGAACCTAATGGAAAAGGTCAAGAAATGAATATCTTTCTAAAAAACTAAACTAAATATGAAGATGCACTCAACGGCATTAAATTTCTCGTGTTTCAGTTAACTTATAAACATATTTTCAGTAATTTTTATATTTCATTTTCTTTTTCATAAAACAGTTTTTAAACAATATATCAAAAACATATGTACTTTGGGACTTGACCATTGAATTCAGAGGGTCAAAATACATTTGTATGTAAATTTTAGTTACAATATTTTAGAGCAAACATTGTGAAATTTGCTTCAAATCAAGAAAACCATAGGGCTCGACATTTGCTAAAAATTTGCTTATAAGTCAATTCGAACATGAGGAATTCAATGCCGTTGAGCGCATCTTAATATATTATTTTGTTTTTGATAGAGATGGGCGGGTAACCGCTAATACTGAAAGTATTCGATATTTGAAATCTTAGAATATTTACGCCAACGGCGAACATTCGAATACCTCGAATATCGTGCGATACGTCTTGAAATTAAAACTTAATTGACAGTTGTACAGTTTCCAATTGACAGTTAAAGGAAACGAGCTTTGTTTTAGGTCCGGCAGTACGGTAGAGTGGATAGCGTTACGGCAATCCGGAGATCTCGAGTTCGAATCCCTCTCAAGCTAAATATATATATATAAACTACCACACTAGGGCTCGGTGAGCCCGGGCCCTGTACTGTAATTGGGATTAAATTCCTGTTGTACTGAGTAGCGTAAATAAATAAATAAATATTTACTTATTTAATTTCTATCATTTCATAATTCATAATCACAATTATAATTTAACATTTATTACATAATTATATTTCATTTACATTTACTTATTTACTAAATAATTAATTAATTATTATTTATAAATATAAATCTAATTTATATTTTTTTTTTTAGTTTTTAATGAAATAATATTCTGAACATTCGAATATTCGAGATGTGATTAATATTCGAATTCGAAAAATTTTATATTCGATCACCTCTGGTTTTTAAGCTACAGACTCAAATATTACTTATTTCAGATTTTGTATTTCTGAGAACAAAAACCCATCTCATACCTTTAAGCAATTTCCAAAAAAATAAATCGATAAAAATTTGTTAATAAATTAATTCGGACATAATAAATTTAAAACCGTTCAGTTTTAATTTTAGCGAGACTCTCGGGAATCTCTCGCGTGAGAACGAGGCGAGAGACAGTAAATTTCATGCTAGATTGATAGTAAGATCACTAAATAAAATATGTCATAGCCTTGATTATACAGTTTATTAGTCAATCAACGGTCATAGGTATTACACTTTATTCCATATGTTAGTAATTAAACTAAAAAATTCAAAAATAATTCCATCTTTGTCCTCCAGCACCCTAGCACTCTCTGTACTCTTCTAGAACAATAATTCTAGCGAAGATCATAATGACATGAAGCAAGCTACGAACACAGTAATAAAACGCTAAAGACGTAGTGGTAAATCATTCCCGTTGTGTTAATTGCTACCACCTATAGGCGCCGCAGTGCGCCGTGAGCCTTGCATCGTGCGGGTGCCAACATTCTTATTAAGCGCGTATAAATATCCCCAAACCAGGAAAGTTGGCGACACTGTTTCCTAACAGCAGAGGGGTGCTGGCAAGTGTGAGAAGTGTGATCAAATGCAGGGACTTTAAAGTTTAAACATACTTTAAGTGGAAATGTGAGTTATGGATGCAATGGGAGATGATGATTTCATGTGGAATATAATTTATTGTAACGTAATTGCTCGGTCTTATAGATCATACTATCACGTTATATCTCTTCAAATGGGTACCACGAACCATAGAAATACTCACAGCCCAATTCTCAAAAAGGTTTTAGCTAATCTTGAATAATAGATTAGTCATATTAAGCTAAACCATATTCTTAAAAAGTTTAAATAAACTCTAATATAATCTGTTTACCGTTTGGTTCTCGAAAAGTGATTTGGATTAACTTTGTAAAATTGGACTAGAACAAAATTGGCTAATTAAAAATTCAGGATTAGATCCTCGTCAAACATTCTCATCTTAGCATTCCATCTTTGCTTCAAAGTTCCCTCCATATAAGCTCATTTATTCATCACATTCGGAATCATTCATCATGCAACAAATCTTCAATCACAGTCATCAATTCGCTTCTATACATCTTTCATTCGACGTACGTTTCATATGCTCCATTTTATAAGCAAATAAAAATTATTCTATTAACAAATTATCTTCCTATTCAGTTTGAAAAATCAATCTCGGAAAATTTAAATAATTCACACTTGGTTATTTCAAAATATTCAATTATTAATTAAAAATGTAACAATATTAATCCTAACTACAAAAAAAAAATGGTATGAAGTCGGCATGTGGATCTTGGGAACCCTGGTTCGATTCCCACAGGCGACAAACAATTTTCATAATTTCAAAAGCTATCCCTGTGACTCCTCCACCACTAACATCTTTGGGGGCCGTGATTTGACGACTGGTAACCGCACTTCACGCGCAAAATATATCACTTACCGAGATCTGCTTCGGCAGAGTGCCACACCGAGTAATGGGTAGAAGGCGTGATAATATATTTATTTATTTATTTTACTACATAAAAAATAACAAAAACAAATATGAGCAAATTTACCGATTTTCTCATTTTGTGTCTTAGTAATTTTCCTGCTCGTAACCTTAATCATAAAAATAAAGTTTTGTTTAAATTTTAACTCGATCAATTAATTTTATTATTGTACAGTTAAAGAAATATATACTATTACAGCACTCGAATGAGATATTAACAAATTCTTTTGGGTATTGTAATAGCTTTACTGTAGACGCAAAATAGACAAAAATTACATCAAGCCTTTTGCACTTTACTGGATTTAGCACACTGTCGAAGCAGATCTCGGTAAGTGGTATATGTATGCGCGTGAAGTGCGGTTACCAGCCGTCAAATCACGTCCCCCAAATATATAAATATTTATATAGGTATGTATATGTATTAGAAATTATTTCTGTAATGTAACAACTCTTTTTTACTTGGTTCAACAAACTACACAAAAAATAGTTACTAATGTCAATTTCTAACAATATTTAAATTTCTGTGAAGTAATTATATTGTGTCAAGTCTGATGTCTAATACATAACACTGTTCCAGTCGTCCGTTCATAGCAGGTTTTTTCACCTCTTCACAAAAAAACAAAGTGTAAAATTTTAATTTCAAGTTCTACGTTAATAAAAATCATCGATATCTCAACCTAGAAAAAAGAACAAAAAAGATACCTTAAGATTCATTAAATTTCTCACTTTGATATATAAAGTCACGACAAAAAACTATAATTGGACAAGCATAGAAAAACATCGATATAATGATTGACTATGAATACAAACACATTATTAATAATTATAATTTTAGATCCGCTCTTCTCCTAAATCGAAAATAAAAAAATTGAAAATTCAGTTCGGAGAGGGCCATCTGTTTCCGATAGCAGATAAGCCGCTGGTACGGCATTCAACAGCCATTTACCGAAATAGTAATTTCAAATTGTTAATGACTGGTTATTTGTAGGCCCATAATGATAGAGCCCGAGTTATTGTCTTCTTTTCACATAAAATTCGCTTTATCCCGTCGGGAAATAAGGCTCACTTTACTACTCGTTTTAGGTATAACCAATAACATTATGTGGGAGAATTTGAAAATACCTGCTCGGAGGATAGATTCCCGAGTTTTTCAGTGAACTACGTTTGATTTCATTGCATTAGACTGTTCTTTACGTAGGACCACAGGCATTTAGTATTAGGGAAAATCGTTTCTATTTAAAAATATTATTAAATTTTATAAATGCGATAAAATCATGATCATTATTGTTATTAAGTATAGTTTTTACTTTGACTCAATGCATCTTTATTATGTATGATACGCGAAATTTAATATTAACCTGTTCACTTAGTTTAAATATAAAATTAGATTTTATTTTAATAATAATTATGTTGTTATGTTAATGTTGTTTTCTACACTAGATTTAAATGTTTATAAAATTATTGTAATTTATATAATGAATTCAAAAAAAAATACAGCGACATTAAAATATAAACATTATGAACCAGTCACTGAATTATTAAAAACCTTTTAACTGTAATACAAATATATAATATATATATATATATATATATATATATATATATATATATATATATACAAATATATAATATATATATATATATATATATATTCTAAGAACCCTGGTTCGATCCCCAAAGCTGACAAATATTTTCACCAATTTAAAAATCACTCCTGTGGCTTTCCCACCACTACCATCTTTGGAGTCAATCATTCTCATCCTGACACATCATATTCGCTTCAATCACATTCATAGTTCTTTACATACAAGCTCATTTATTCCTCATACTCGGAATCATCACACAACAATCACATTCATCCATTCGATTCTATATATTTCATTACTCTTCTACGTTCCACCTGCTCAAATAATATCAATTCTCTTACACCCATTTCTCTATCAATGACTCTAAAAACAGAAGAAAGGAAAGTAGCATCTTTCTGCACTGAATAAATACTAATAAATTATTCTATATTCATTTAACGATTTAAAGATTTGAATTGATTTGCAAATATTATATAATTAATTTATCGAATATGAGGTAGGTTGCTTAGTGGTATTGAGTCGGTCTGTGGATTTGAGAACCTAGGTTCGATTTCAATAGACGAGAAAAAAATTTTCATCAAATTAAAATTATCTCTGTGGCTCTCCCACCACTAACATATTTGGAGGCCTTGATTTGATATAAATATATCACTTACCGAGATCTGCAGAGTGCCACACTCAGTAATGTGTAAAAGGCGTGATGATATATTCATTTTTAATTTTATTTAATGAATTAAATTGTTGTATACTTTATTCATTTCTTACTCTGCAGAACAGGAAATAAATGAGACTTAAAATTTACAAATGTAGGGTAAATATCTGCGAACGATTTGAAAAATATCTACTTCTGGTTATAAAGTGAGGTCATCGAACTTCAAACTTTGAACCAGCAAATTATTGCTTTAAAACCGATAGTTTTAACCAGGGAAGCATAACTTCTCATGAAAATTAATGTGAGGTATCGGTCCTTAAACTATTACAAAAGATAATATCCAATGACATATTTTCTTAAGAAGAACTTAACACAATAATTTCTTAATGGCTGAAGCTAAAGAATTATAATTAATTTGTAAATTAATAGACAAATTTACACGAGTAAATTATGTACTTAAAATATAAAATATTTAAAATGTACGTGAAATACAACACCAATATTGCAGTAAGAAGACTGTAAATTCATTTTATAATTATTTCACTCGGGTCTTAAGAAAGACTTAAATTTACATAGTAACTTAACCCTTCGGTAATGGAAATCGGTAATTTGCATAAAAAATCAACTCTTTTCACCACGAAAACAATTTGAGGCGACGACTACTAAAAACAACCCTTTGACATGTTTCGGAGACATCGCTGCTCCCTGATGTATCCCGTCTTAACTAAGTTAAATTCAAGCACATAATGCTTCCATTTTCAACCATCATCGTAATTATCAACATGCTAATTTTTTGAAGTACTAAATTATTTTTCCTACTCCAGTTATTAAAATATCGTTTAATGTACAAGTTTCCATGGCGCTAAATAACATCTTAAGCTGTATTCCATTTGTCACTTGGTTCACTTAAATCAGTTCAGATAAATTAAACTATATGACTAAATGAACTTAATTAAGCATACTGATGCAATTATTTGGGTGAATTACTTCAAATTAAATTAGAATAAGTAGGTAATTCTAGTACGGAAAATAAAGTCAGCGAAGTAATCCAGCGAAATAAATAAGTGATCTGGATCAGAAAATATAAGTTAGATCTGATTTAAATGCCATATGGAATGCGTCTTATATCACATGTTGACTTTGAACGTTTTAGTCAGAGCAAAAATTATCATTTATCTTATTAAGGATGGAATGAAGTTAGCTTCCTGTATCTGTCATTGTAACAAACCTTACTTTCCAAATAAATAATAAAACTTTAAATTTTTTTGTTGTCTTAATTTGTAGTCGTAGAAAAGTATAGTATATGACTCGTTTTATAAACTTTTTAAATCTTTGTTTTTTATACACTCGCAACTAAAGAATAGTTAATAAAACTTGTTACATATATTAACTTGCTGTTCGTAGAATGGCGCCTTTTGTAACATTTTGGGTGTACAACCGCACACCTTGCACACCCCTATACCCTGCCCTGTACCAAAGTTACATAAATACATGCCAAGTGTAGCATTCAAACCCAGTACATCCAATCATTACCAAACACAAAACAACCACCAAAACTCCCAGTTCTGAGTTGCGCGAATCGACAGAACGAGAACACGAAACACGCTCGCTCGCAAATGGGCAAATGAACAATCGTGGAAACATGGGTATGTTGCACACATCAGCACCGCCGTGGTGTATTTTTGCTCGGTGTGGTCACGCAGGCTCCGCCCCGGCCAGGGACACTCCCCCTGGACGCCGCCGCCGCCACCGCCGGTACCGGTAGTTAGCCGGACTCGGCTCCGGCCGAGTAATTACCCCGTGCATGCAGCAAGTGCACCACGGAGTATTAGACTTGGACAGCGGAGCTTGAATGGTGGTTGAAACGTCGCGTGTGGTCACTCAACGAAACCAGGATTGGATACGAATTTCAGAGGTACGAGATATTCCACCGATCAGGATTACTCACTGTAAAAACACTAGGTGTCAATAGTGCATCATTCCTTCCGATTTATTACACTCATACATTTTCTATCAGCAAGGTGGTGTTGTCAGCGATTTTGTATTCAAATCCCGAGTTTGAATCTCACTCAAGCTAAAAATAAATATTAATTACCACACTGGGGCTCGGTGAGACTGTCATTGAGATCAAGTTCCTATTGTACCAAGTTGCAGAAGTACTCGTAATGTAAAGTACTCTACTATTTTAATATAGTAAATAGTATACTTATCACAGCTGAAATGGATCGCAAAATGTAGAGTATACTATAATTTTAAAAAAATATTCAATAAACAAAATATCAAATATAAAAAAAGATTTTTACACATTTGCAAATATTCACTAGTACTTTGTTTTGTTGTAGATAAAAATTGAAATGCTTTAAAGTCACTTGTGGTTCATATTTTGCAGTATTTTTCAAATTTAAAACTTGTCAAATAATTGCAATAATGTACACCAAGTACATCATTCCTCACTTTAACGACATATCAACCATAGCTTAGTTGGTTAAAGTATATGACCGGAATTCATACGTCCCAGGTTCAAATCCTGGCGATATCCCATATTTTATTCTTATAATTGAATTTAATTTTCATATCTTAAAGAATTTATTATTATTTATAAAAGATTTTAAAAGTATCCTCACAACAGGAGAGGAAATAAAAATATTGTTTAACCCAGTGCTGCCTACATTTTTTTTAGGCGACTGATACATAAATAGTTCTTTACGTATCCTTTGACAATCGTAATGTGTTTTTGTTTTTTGATATTTACTTTACAATTGCTTTTACTTCACGGCCGTTATACTCATTCATGTCTTTGAATAGCAGATTCATTATTTCTTTTCGGGTAATGTAGCTCTCACTTTTGATTATTTTCTTGTTCAGCAAAGTAATTAATATAGCTATTTTATTTTCACTTTTACTTTTTAAAATATTTTGGTAATAAATAGATTGTTTTATTAATTACTGTCCAGGTGACATCAAAGCTCTCTGCTCGTTATATGAACACCCAAAAAGTGTTGTAATGTTTTTTAGCCGAATCTGAAGTTAGCAACCGAGGCGAAAACCAAGGTTAGCAAATCACACTAGACTAAAAAAGAACACTTTTACAACAGTTTTAACCACATTAAAATTATCTCTGTGACTACCCCTCCACTAGCATCTTTGTGAGCCGCGATTTGATGCCTAGTAATCGCACTTCATGCGCATAAATATATCACACCCCGTAATGGGTAAAAGGTATGATGATATATTTTTGTTATACACACACGTAACTATAATTATATTCATTATTTATTATTTATTAATAGGTGTTAAAATAGAGTTTTTATTCATGATCAATATTTAGCAGATCCAATCCAAGCATGCATGATGCGAATGCAACAGCGTCGAACCTCTGCATATCTCAAACATTGTGGCAGTCTACATCACGTCTCGCATCTCATTGCTATCCGATCTCGATCCCTAACCGACATCGATAAAACACCAAAACCTGCTCATACATAATTAATTCGTTTCCCACCAAAATTAAAAATTTCACTCAATAGCCCGGCAAATTTGCATGCATAAGTTGGACGCTGTTACGGTCAGTCTGTCCGTGTGTTATCATTATTAAACCATAAGGTTCAGCGGATTGGCCGCGGGCATCGAGCACAGTTTCGCTCGCTCGTGCATAGTTGCCTGATGTCGGGTTGTCGCAGAGAATGTCAGGGATCCGAGGTATTTCAAGAAATCGACTTCAGAATGCGTGTGCTTCTGTGCTGTGTGCTCACTATGTCATATTTCACTCTTCATTCTTTGATGTGGAAATTCTTGGCTTTCTCAGATTTTTGGGAATTGAACAAAGCAGCTGCACAACTATTCTGTGGGTTAACTATTCCTATGTTTATCTATTCGCCAGCACTCTGTTTCTGAAAAGGGAATATGCTAGGAGTTATTTACAACTAGTCCGGCAATAAGGTAGAGAGGATGGAGTTACGACATTCGAATCCGGCGATTTTCAAATAAAAGTAAATGAATGTCATGCAGGAAAAAATTGTAAATAGTGGCAAAAAGTTTGAGAAACACATATTATAATGACCAAATTGTAGCACTTGTATGTGTGATACGATGATTAAATTTGTATTTAATTAAATACGTAATTTTAAACTTTAAGTAATATTTTTAATACTGAAAATAAAAAAAAGTTTGACATGCAATATTAAACAATACGCATGCGCATTCATATTTTTATCGGTGTCGAATATTGAATGTAAATCGAACTCGAAGAGGCATATTATGAGGAGCTGCGGCACTTTCAGCGTATTTATTCATTACAAATAAAAGAAAACTAATTCATAAACGAAAATTATAATGTTGAAAGTGGTGAGATAGACGACAATCAGAAATGATTATTTTAAATATGTTAGAAACAGAGTTTTTTACAAGAAAATCATGTATCTAATGCTTGTTTTACACTTAGCAATATTGCAAGTGCAACTTGCAACAAGTTGAAGCAATATTGAACGAATGTAATACAGAAATTGCAAGTGCAAGAGAAAGAAGCAATCTTGCAGCAACCTCTTGCATGAATTAGAACGTGTTCTATTTTTTGCAAGATTTGATTGAAGAGGTCATTGATAGTTATTTCTAGTAATTTTAAGTTTGTTAGAATTATTATGGTTATTATAAATGTCAAAAACGATAAAGTTGGGTTAAGGATATTAAAATGATTTACTGCATTGCAAATAATTGTGCAAATACTTATAAGAAGAAATTTTTATATCAATGCAATAACATATGGAACAAATCTCAATAATACAAGTGATACAAGAAGTTAAGCTGATATAAAATGAAGTCAGTAACGCCAAAAATTTGTAAATAAATTTATATTACATTGCAGTTGCAAGTTGCTGAATGTAAAGTGAAAAAATTATCTTCTGTAACATTTTGGTGCAACTAGTTGAACGTAAAACTTGCAAGTTGCAATTGCAGGTTGCGCTTGCTCAGTGTAAAACGGGCATAACATCTTCTATACATAAATTCTTTTTCTTGACATACACACATGTATACTATTTATATAAAGGCTGATAATATCAGCTATAAAATTTTTAAATACAACAAATTATCTTCTGTCCTCAACTTGTTTTAATAGTATATTACGTACCATGTACAGTAAATGACAGTTTTTAGGACTGTAGACTGTAATTTCGCAACCTAAAAAATCACTTACAATTCGAAGTTACTACGTTATTTTTTTACAATACCTGCACAAATAGAAAGAAAAGAAAATAGCCAAAATTAACAGCTGTCAAAATTGTTGTCAATATAAACAGGACCTTGATCTATAATATTTACTTATTTTCCACTGTGGATGGTAAGCAAATATTAAAGTCGTAATGTAACCATGGAAATAAATGTGCAGTAAAAGTTCCGAATTATATAATTATAAATAAAAAGTAGTATTTTTATATTGACGACGTCGTACGGCAGCAAAATGCATAGAATTATCAGACTAAATAATGATTATGGTTATATTATTCTAGAATGGTGGTAATCTATATATTAAAAGAGTTTTCAATACCTTATCGGTTGATAAGAGCTAATGATCCAGTTACATAATAGGAAGGAGAGAATAACTTTGTGTGCAATGTTGATGCATCTCTAGCTCATCGCAGCTGCCATGCTGGCTGTGTGGCCTATGGTGAGCAATCACAGCTCTGAATGTCGTAATTAATGATTGTCCATTGTGTGGACAGCGGTGGCCGTGATGCCAAGGAGGCAGGGGGCGGATGACAATGGCGGAATTAGCTTTTTGTACAAGCTGAGGTGCCGTCTTCGCCGCCGCCAAAACTCAGCGTGACTCTCTCACTGTCCTCGTGTGTGGTTGGATCAGAGAGAAATATCTCTGTGTGTGTACATGATAAAATGGCGTCAAGTGTTTTGGTTAAGTATCTACCATTTTTATTATTTTTACTTTATTTTTTGCCAGATTCACTTCTTAAGGTTTTCTTTATGAATAATATTGTATCAAGTTGATCTGTCAAATGAGTAACTTACCATTGCTATCAAACTTAGATTCGATATTTTTCCTCCTTAAAATTTAAGTGACACAAGGGTAAGTCGCCATTAATCGACAAGAGGATATTATTTTCAATTACTATGCGATTTTCATATTTTTCAAATTATTGTCAGTTCATAGTAAACAACCCTTCTTGCTTATAATGGATTCTTTATAACTAAGTATTTATGCAATACTTAATTATTATTTCATCGAATTGTTGTACTTGTTTCGTCAGTTTGAGTTCATCATTACATGAGTAAGATAGTGGTGAGGCAACTAGTGATTGTGTTTGTTAGTGCTAACTAGAGTTTAGAGAGTTATTCAGAAATTTAAGAGATAGGTCCTCCTTGCACACGTGAGTTGTATTAGATGATGTTATTATTGAGATGTTGCAAATGTGTAAATAGCGATTTCGTGCTGTAATAATCCGTGGTTGAATTGCAATTAGCAGCTTAGAGCTGTGGTGGACTGTGACTGGCCGCCAACGACGCAGCGAGCAGCTTTGAGAATTGAGATATATTTGTGTAATACCGGATTAACTTCATTTGAAAATTCAACTGTAACTATTTGAATGTCATAATAGTCCTTTTAATATATGAACTGAATATGATATATTTTCAAAGTAAGTTAAATAAATAAATATATATCACGCCTGTCATCCGATATTGAGTGTGATACTCTGTTGTAGCAGACCTTGATAAATGATATATTTTGTACATGACATGCGGTAACCTTGCGACAAAACATAGCCCCCAAAGATCTTAGTAGAGAATAATATGAGTAATTTTAATATGGAGTAAAGTTTGTCTATTGTGAGTATCGAACTCAGGTTCTCAAATCTACAGGCCGACGCGTTTCCGCTGAACTTTCTATCCCAAAACTAATTTATAATTATTTGTAATATCAAGGTTATAACAGCTATGGACATTTTAAATAATATCACGTTTTACATTTGTTTCACGCTATTTATTAATTGGTAATTAAATTGAAATTCGAACAATATAATCAAATTGATTCCATGATATAATTATTAATACTAAGGTTTTAAAATATCAAATTGTTTTAAAATGTCTCAAAATTCAATTAATTTTCATTCAAAAACAGTCAGTAATTAAATGAAGCGATATTAAATCTAAAATAAAATAATCAACGCTCCTGAATGAAATGAATACAAAATAACTAATTTTTAATTTACATATTCCAACAATAAAATTATAATATACAATAACAAAATAATTAAAGATGATAATTACAGTCGAATCTGAATAACAGCTGCTTTCTAAAGTACATTTTTAGTGTTCCCATAACCTCGAAGAAGATATTTCCTCAAGGGGCAATATTTCTACAAATGGTTCTTAGTTTTGTGTTGATAATTCATCTTGAAGTAGTTTACCAGTAATAATCGCATTTCACGATATAAAATATAGCATATACACAGGCTTTTATATGTATATCTTTGTGAACTAGTTCCCAATATCTATTTGTACAAATAGTAATAAAGGCAAAGATCCTTTCATTACGTGTTGTTCACGTAAATTTTTTACATATTGATTTAAAATTGATTTTACAAAGATAAAATGAAAAATTATTTTGAACGACGTGAAAATTACGATAACATGTTGCTAAATTTTAAATGATCTCCAAAGGGATAAATAAATAAAAATAATGAAAAAAGAGAAAACTTAAACCAATAAAAATGTATTATGTGTATATAGTGTTTTTCACAATTTTTACTTTTTTTGTAATACGTCGTACATTTTTGAAGCGAAGATAGATATGTAAATCGTATTAGGTTTCTCACGGAAATGACGAAAAATGTCTTAGAAAATTGCGCTGCGCCGATGTCTAGACACAGCTATCTTTCTATAAGTTAACTACCCAATTTACTTGAGGAAAAAACATGTGTAATGATACGTTTTAAGTTGAAGTTGTCCGAGAAACATGTAAATAAATTATGCTTTGAAACCGCATGTATATGCTCGTACGACTATATTAATATTTTCTTTTTAATTTGTCCAGAGAAAAACTGGAAACTATGATAAAATATTTTGTGATGCCTTGATGTGAAACATCAATCTTTGTGTGATAGCTTCGATAGCAGACTCCGGAGACGACTTGTAACTGCATACAGCTCGCCCAGAATTCTTCTAAATATTAAAATATACTTGTATAATACATACAAATATTAAAATTATAAATAACAAATATTTATGTATTTATTTATGCTACTCTGTACAAAAGGAATTTAATCCCAATTACAAAACATGGCCCGGACTCACCAAGTCGAAGAGTGGTAGTTAATAAATTTTAAATTTTGTCGGACTCAAACTCGGGCTATTCTCTTTGCTTTATTTAATTTATTTTCCAATTATTAAACAATTCTAAATTATTTTTGAGTTAAATTATAAATATTTATCAGTAAAAACAAAAGCTTGATTCCTTCAACCGATAAACTTTATTTTATAATAAAACTATACATGTGGTTCCTCTTCCACCATTAACATCTGGAACCGTGTTTTGACGACCGGTAACTGTATTTCATGCTCAAAATATATCACCAATCGAGATCTACGGCAGAGTACTACACGCAGTAATGAGTAAAAGGCATGATATATTTATTTATTTATTTTTAAAACAAAACTTTTCATCTGTTTTGATAGTTTTATTTATATTTATTTTTATAAGATTTTATTACTGTTTTCTTATTTATTCATTCACAATTAAAAGCTTTTTTATTCGATTTTAGTTCTTACTATAGAGTGTCTAACTGCAATTGTAGGTATGGAATTTCCATTCAATACTTTTTATTATTTAAATTCGTTGTTAGAGAAGTGATCGTCAGTGAGTTGAGATGATTTAAGCATGTATATCGAATGAAATATTATCGGAACAGCTATACAGGAGTGAATGGATGGATGTGATTGAAGGTTTGTTGCATGGTGAAAGATTCCGAATGTGAGGAATAAATGAAGTTGTATGGATGGGCCTTTGAATATGCTTAAAACGAAGGTGGTGTGTCAATATGAAAATGTTTGGCGAAGACTGATTTTTTGATTAATCTAATGAGTGGATGTTCTCCATTTGATTGGATATAGCGTGATGTTATGTATATATTATTATTTATAATTATTATTGATTTCCACATAAGCAAAATATTTCAAATCATAATAGTAATTAGTAGTTTAGATAAGAAGTTTCTGGGACAGACTGTATGAAAGACAAAATATGTACAAGTTGTATATAAACACGTAGGAACATAGGAGTCGGCCAATAGATGGCATGTTTTCCGCCTATTAAAGTTAAGTTTATTCTTATCTTATAAGAAATGTATAAGTGTAAAATGAGGGTAAAAAATTCTGAGCGGTCGTCAGCGTCCAGTTCAATTAGCACGGCACTACTAACGCTCAAAACTTGATGCCGTATATAGATAGATATGCAAAACGTAATTGCACAAAATTACAGCACAGCGTTGCTCTAAAAATGTCGACGGAAAATAATTTAGTGGTGAAATAAAAAAATCATATGATAAGAGTCGTTATACAAAACATTAATAATAATATTGTCGAAAATAAACACACGGGCGCCTCTGGATTAGTTAAATAAATCCGCAGAGATTGTTGTAATTAACTCGTATCGCACCCATGCATCACTTGCGATCCTCGATGTCGATCTTGCCTCGTAATTCTTCTGCTCTGATTACATAAACTACCTTCAACAAATTTCAATTTTTATTACCGCATGAAATTTAAACAAAAATATTGCTCAAGCTTCAGTTTATTATTTATACCACCATTACCTGCTTTTATTTATTTAATTTCATTTTATATTTCAGTCTGATACTTAGATTTACATCGCTAAATAATTATTTCTTCAACTACTAATGAAAGCAATACTTTTTTTCACGAATTTGAAATTTACCGGAGTGTATCATACAAATAAGTAAAATAAAGATAGGTACTTTCATTACACATTCTATACGTATTTTTTTTGCATATTGGTAGTAGATTGATCTAATGAAGATACAAATTATTTTGACAAATCTCAATTTTGAATGATCTTCAAGAAGATAAATAAAAAGTATATAAAAAAATCTGGTGTGGGCACCACACGACTTTCTTATACACAGCATATATAATATTTAGAATATATGTTATTAATCATGTAATTCAGTTTCTTTCCGTAAGAAGACATAGATAACTAGATTAAGCAAAAATTAAAATTTATGTTTTTTGTTCCTAATGCTACTATGATTATTGAAATATATTTTAAAAATATAAAAATTAGTTTTTTTCAAAATTAGACGCATATACAGGAAAATTGGTAATAACATTTTATGTTCCAAATATTTTTGCTAACATCTTTTATTTGAAACATTTTTTCGTAACTGATTCCATTTTTGAAATAAATGGAATTTATTGTTTTGTGTGTCCGGTAAACTTCCGCTTCCGGCTATTCAATTTCATTCAAAATCAACTCAGCTCTTCGTATTTTCATTAAACTTATAATTACCAAGTTTCGTTAACAAATCTTATCTCGTTCATGAGATATTGCACATATGGACACACATCCATCCATCCATCCATTCATCCATCCACACACACACACACACACACACACACACACACACACACCCCCCCCCACACACACACACACACACACACACAGACATCATTGAGAAAATGATCAAAACGGATTCAGTGGACCTCAAAACACGTATTTCCGCGAAAACCTCGTCAACGATTTTTTTCACGATTACAATACTTCCTTATACTGCGTATAAGTAAAAAGGAAAATTAAACAAAGGAGAATATAGCATTAGCTTTTTCAATATTGTATTCTTTTTAGACAATAACTAATATTATTTTTTCTGCGATCGTGCGAAAAATGAGATATTATATATACCTTTTCAATGCAAAAGGTGTGTTGTTGCACAGTGTTCAATAAAACGTATTAATGGGGTAATGGCTCAGTGGTATCAAGTCGGCCTGTGGATTCTAGAACCCCGGTTCGAGTCTCACAGCCGACAAACAACTTTCACCAATTTAAAAATTACCCCAGTAGTCCCCTCTCCACTAACATCTTTGGGGGCCGTGATTTGACGACTGGTAACCGCACTTCACGCGCAAAATATATCACTTACCGAGGTCTACTTCGGCAGAGTACCACAACCCAGTAATGGGTAGAAGGCGTGATGATATATTTATATTTATTTATTTTTATTTTTTAAAAGTTGCTACAAAAAAAAAGTTTGTAAGCCTGCAAAATAAATGTTTTTAACGTTTAATGCAATGTAATAAGTAATATTAGTATAATTAGTTACTCTCGATCATAGAAAAAATAGTGTATGCAACTCGTGGGTGAGTTCCACCCGTGCAATAAAGTGTCACTAACATATCATAAACAACTATTTTGACTGCTTAATTAAACAATTATCTATATAAGGTCTATTTGAAACATTTCCCTGTAAAGTAATGAGGTAACGGTAACAGAAAATTTATATCCCAGGAAATATACAAAATTCGAAATACAAAAAATATATTATTTAATAGTTATTTTTTTATACGAGCGAAGCGAACCTTGTTAAGAACAAGGCTAGGTTCGCTTGCTTTTTAAACAATCAAATCCTAAGCCTAAGCTTCTATATTTGTTTCTGACAAAATATGCGTGACTTAATATTTCAATGGCGAGTTATACATTTGACGTCAGGTCGGGGACAGATGGAAGGGGACCAACAGAAAGAGACATCTCGCAATAATGAAAGAGTTAGTTGACAGACCACGACTAACCAGAGCATCCTTTTAACATATGATGCAGATTAAATGACATCTTAAATATATGCTCTAATTGATCATGGTCTGTCAACTAGCTCTCACACTAATGCGTGATATCTCTATCTGCGTTTTCCCTTCCATCTTTGCCCGACGTGATGTAATTTTAAATGTATAACTCGCCATTTACCAGTGGCAATATACAGAAAACTTTCATCAATATATTAACTCGTATTTCATGGAATCTGCAACATTTAATGTGTCAAATAACAATTATCACATTTGTCTAATCATCAATACTGTCTCATATATTTCAACCAAAATCGCATCACATCAGATCAAAATACAAACATATGATCAAAACTCATCTACAAAATCGCATTTAGGGCTTTGTTCTCTTCATACAGCACATGCATATTTGATGGGGCGTGAATGCGACTAGGTTCAGGCGCAAGGACACGGGAGGCGCAGGCACAGGATAACTTACCTAATTTCGCGGCTACAACGCAAAAGAAAATACTCGTAAGTTTGCCACGACAAGCCGAGAGCCGAAACCCATGTGTGGTCAGGTCTACGAGGAAGCAATGCGCGTGAATTATAGATAATGAAGCGTTGATCCCAATCGGGAATGATATTGGGTTTTAGAGAGTTTGTTTGTAACTTGTAGTCAAAAGTCAAGAAATAGCTATATAAACACTGTATAAAATAGCTTCAGTCGCATATTAATTTATTACATATTTATTTTTCATTTATTATTATTATTATTTTGTGGCTTCCTGGGGGACCAACTACTAAGGTCATATGTCGCCATTACGCTCTGATCCATATGTTTAGGTCAGTTTAGCCAACAGCAACGCAATTTATTTATTTATTTACTTATTTATTTATTTTTTTATTTATTTATTTATTATTTTATTTTTTATTTACTTACTTATTTAATGGCTCAGTGGTATCAAGTCAGCCTGGTTCGATCCCCACAGCCAACAAACAAATTTTCACCAATTTAAAATTACTCCTGTTGATCCTCCACCATTAACATCTTTGGGGGCCGTGATTTTACGGCTGGTAACCGCATTTTACGCGCATAAATATATCACTTACCGAGATCTGCTTCGGGAGAGTGCCACACCCAATAATGGGTTGAAGGCATGATGATATATTTATATTTACATTTATTTATATTTATTTACAATTTATGCTACTCTGTACAACAAGAAATTAGCCCCAATTACAGCATAGGGTTCGGTCTCACCGAGCCGTAGTAAGGTAGTTCATATATTTTTAGCTTGAGTTGGATTCGAACTCGAGATCTTCGAATTTGAATGCCTTAATGCTAACCACTCCACCGTACTGCAGGAATTTATAAAGTGAATTTACTCTGAAAAAATTGAATATAATAAAATATACGGGGTAGATATTGCATCGGCTTGCGAATTAAATTCTCGTAATCGATCAATTTAACCGCTAATTAAAATTATTCTTGTAATTCCCCACCACTAACATCGTTGGACGGCAATTAACCAAACTTACCAATAGTAGTTGCGGTAGAAATTAGTAATGTTTTGTATTAGTATGTAAAGGTAGTCTTTACTCAAGAGGAGGTCAGAGTTAAACGCAAGCGAAACGAGTGGTTTAAGACCTGCAAGTTATTGAAGATGCTTTACGTATGTGTATCGTATAATATTTCATGTAAGACCGGAAACATTACCAAAATATTTAAATTATTAACATAGATGTCATCTTTGAATACTGAAAAATCTATTACTTTATTGAGTTAATCATGACAACCATGCTAATAAGTGCGTAATAGTTTACGGATATAAAAATTTAAAAATATTTTGTCAGATGTCAAAATTTAAATGGGATGTTTAAAATATTCTCCAAGACGATGAATAAATAAAAATAGAGAAAAAAAATCACATTAAACATTACGTATGTAGTACTACATATTTTAAAAATAGTTTAAAAAGTATCACTTTCTACCAGGGTTGTGGAGTCGGAAAAATAACAAAACGCCGACTACGACTCCGACTCCAAAAAATTTTATATGTGCGACTCCGACTCCGACTCCACTCCAACTCCTACTCCAATTAAGTGAAACAGTCAAAGTAACGTCTTTAATAATATCAGTGTACCGATTAACTGCATTTTTTTTAATGTCAAATTAGAATTGTGTTCAAATTTATTCGAGATCTTTATAAAAGTTTATTTTAAATTATTATAATTTGTGAAAAATGCAACGCAGAAAACAAGGAGTCGGAGTCGCCATAAATTTATCCAACTCTGACTCCATTAAAAATAAGCGACTCCACGACTCCGACTCCCGACTCCGACTCCGACTCCGACTCCACACTTCTACTTTCTACACGATTTTACGTTAAAAGACACGACTTTCATAATCAATATGTAATAGTATATTACATAATTAGTCAGGAAAATTATATTTTACTTGACGAAGAGGTTGTTTTAAATACGAGGCCGCAGGTCAAGTATTTTAATCCGCTGAGCCAAGTAAAAACTAGTGGTGGGATCCGGATAGTTTCGGTTTCGGATCCAAAAATATCCGGATATCCGGATAATTTAATGTTGAACTATCCGGATTTCGGATCCAAATCTCAGTATCGGATTTTGGATCCGGATCTGAGTATCGGATTTTGGATCCGGATCTGAGTATTGAATTTTGGATCCGAATCTCAGTATTGGATCTCGAATCCGGATCCAAATGTCGAATCTTGGAAACGGATTTGAGCATCTGATCTTAGACTCGAATGTGAGTATGAGTATGGAATTTTAGATATGGAATTTCAGTACCCGATTCGGTTCCCTTCAAATATTCGGAGTAAAACCAAATAAAAGTGATTATGAAATAATCCACTAAGCATTTTCGTTTCATGTAGTTAACAGTCGGCATATTTCTGATATTTAAATTTCTGTAGAACAACTTTTAGCATCTGCTAACAAGGAAATTTCACAGAACTAGTAGGTAAGTAGGCAACAAAAATAATCCCTTTTATGTGAAACATGTGCTCGATGTAAATAAATATGTATTCGCTACCTGCAATGAACCTATGGCCATTATTTCTCAAATTTCACCTTAATCCCTTTTTGCTTTGAAGTATTTGTTCTAATGAATGTTATAAAATCTCAGAACTACAGAATTTTCAATATTCAATTTCTTTACATGCGAAATTTTATGTTAGCTTTATTGTACTCGTATGTTTAAGAGTATGACAATATATATTTTTCTAAATAAGCAATAATAAATCTTATCATGCTTTTTACTTTTTACATATCGCATATACTAACTCCCATAAAATTATACGGTAAGTAAAATGAAATTAGAATCGTTTTCTTAAAAAGCATTCAATTAGTTTTGCTACAAACTTCATACTCATGTATGAGAAAATAAATTAATGAAATTAATGTCATATTAATATGTTACATTATATGTGAAATAATACAAATTTCTATTTTTTATTCATCATTTAACTAAATAGGACTCTGTGAAAGTAAATTCCTTTCTTCTTTATATATGTACAAACTACCTGGCTATTTTAGAGGGGTATTATAAAATGTATTACTGTTTACAGACCGCCGTAAAGATAAACAGGCCCACTTCAATTGTTTCAATTTGAACTGAGTGTCAAATGTTTGCCTTTACATTCGAAATGAAGAATCAGATCTAGAATTAAAATTTGGATCCGGATCCATAAGCAAAACAACGAATCCGGATCCGGATCCAAGTCAAGATACCCGAATCCGGATCCGGATCCGGAGCAAGTCCAGATCCGGATCCAAATCCAAATTAAATTTACGGATATCCGCTTCAAGATCCGAACATCGGATATGCAAGGATCCGAATATTTTGATATCCGGGTACTCGGATCCAAGTTTTGTCAGATCCTCACAGCACTAGTAAAAACACTATCCTGACGTATTATTTATACTATTTTTTCTGAAACCATTAAATTTAATCAATAATTAATCATAAATAATTCAAAATGTTTAATTTTTTTTATATGACTTGTACTGACAGCAGACTACGTATACAAGGTTACAAAAAAAATAATAGTCAGGTAAAATCTTTACCAGACTGTTCTTGTAAAAACCTTACTTTCCATACTAAAATTGGTGTCAGGAAAGTAGGCACTTTCTTGCCGATTTCAGAAAAAAGTAATTTTAACTTCTCGTTGCTAGGCAATTCAAGACTTATGAAATCTTAGTATTAAACAGTTATGTAATAAGCTGAAAACCAGCACCTAAAATTCAACCTTATAGACGATCATAGATAAAATATCATTTATTTCCAATATATATGTAATTGAAATTCAAACTGCGGAATATTTGGAAAATCTTAGTAATATAAAAATTAAAGTAGGTAATTATAATTAAAACAATATATTTTTTAAATTTAATATAATTCGACGTTTCTATTTTCCTGACGGATTTACACGTTTATTGTACCGACATGTAAAAGATTTAACAAGGACCAACAAAAAAGTTTTTTTTTTAAATAAGAAATTAATATTAATAAATACTGTCTGATTTGTGCGGATTTTAAGAGTTCAACACTACGTATCACACCTATATATCACCCCTCGTAAGGGGTTGTTCACATTAACTTGAAGCAGTTATCAACATCCAATATCACCGAAGTTGCCGTATAAAACGCATTAACAAATTGTGTTCTAATTAGATTGGACTGCAATCTGACAAGCCTCGCTGACGGACGGGGCAGAGGGGCGGCGGGGTGAGGGTGCCAATTAACGGGGAGGCACCCCTGCCCCCACTCCGCTCGCCACTGTTATCATTGCTTAGATATCTCACACACCCCTTAACCAAGGCAGGAAAAGCGAGAAAGTGCCTGCCATGTTTGTAATTCTGGGTTGGTTTTCCATTTTAGGGTAATTTCTTTATTAAGTTCCTAATTCAAAATGAGGATAAAATGTGTACAATATTTTACCTAATTTCATAACGTAATATCAATATTATAATACTAAAAAACGTGTCGTAATGAGTTCTATTACAATATTGTTATCGTAAATAACTATAGCAAAATATTAGGTTAATAACTAAATGTTTTATTAATTCGCAATTTTTGTATTTATATTTTTTTAAATATTGAAAATAAATATATTATCATGCCTTTCATCCATTACTGGGTGTAGCCCCAGGAGTACTTTTATATTTCGAAAATATTTTAGTAAAATAATTTATTTTTCCTGAAACAGGGAAGAAAGTACTTATTTTCCTGACCAATTTTAGTATGGAAAGTAGCTATTTATCAAGAAAGTCAGGTGAAGTGCAAAACAGACAGGTAAAGTACAAAACAGTCAGGTAAAGTAAAAAACAGTTAAGTAAAGTACAAAACAGTCAAATAAAGTACTTTTCCTGAAACCGGCAAGAAAATGTCTACTTTTCTGAGCAATTTTAGTATGGAAAGTAGATTGTTACCAAAGCAGTCTTGTAAAATACGTATTCAATAAAAAAAAACACAGGTAAAGTACAAAAAAGTCCGGTCAAGACTTTACCTAACATTTTGAATTAATTATAATTAATTATTGATAAAATTAAAAGGTTTTAGAAAAAATAGTACACATAATACATCAGGAAAGTGCATTTACTCGACTCACTGGATTAAAATACTCGAACTGCGGCCTCCTATTTCAAACAACCGCTTCGATAAATAAAACATCACTTTCTTGACTAATTATGTAATATACTATTATTATCCGATCTCTTTAAAAATCTAACTAGAATAATTTCTACTTTTGTGAAAAGTATGTGAAAATATATTATTAAAAATCTGCTTAATAAAATATTAGAATTTATTTATAAAAATATCGAAACATTAAAAATTTTCTTTAAATAATATAATAAAAATAAAATCGGGAATTTTTAATGTTTACCAATAGTTATTTGAATAGCTAGGGAAGAATGTGATACATACTTCGTCTTGATCTCCAAAACCAACTTCAATCGATAGAAAGCATTTACTGTCTTAAAATTTAATAACTATTAATTTATGTACAGACGCACATACAAAAATTGGTTAAAATACCAACGTAATGAATTCAACAATTTTTCAAAAAATGCACAAGATGACTAAATATGGTGATATGGAGAGTGTTACAGCATTCGAATTCGAAGATCCCGAGTTCTAATTCCACTCAAGCTAATAATATATGAATTACCACACCGCAGCTTGGTGAGTTTGGACCCTATACTGTTGTACAGAGTAAAATAAATAAATAAAAGTGATAAATAATTAATAAAAATAATAGAAGATAAAGAGAAAATTTTAATGCCTTTCACTACATAACAGAAGATCCAATAAAAATATATTTAAAAGCAACATTTGCAAAATGAGATTTTTGTAATGGCAATCCTGCTAGAAACAAATCATAATCGTATAGATCTGAAAATAAAAACACCTCCATACACTCACAAACCACGTGTGCGTATTATTGCTACCGTGTGATCAAGGGGTGTCGTGATTGCTAAGCGATAGTCAACTATTTAATTGCTTTTCAATTTCATTAAGCGCGATGATTCCCGCCATTTAACGCCTGTACATAGAGTACTCGCCCTGTAGAATGCTATCTAAAATAATCAACTTGTAATTACATTCGACTGGTTTTCCCGGTTTGTTTTAAACCGGTAAATGAGAAACCGAAACGGGAAACAGCTGATACTAGCAGTGTACGAACGTCATCAAAGATATTACGCGCCATCAAATTGGAAGAAAATTTTATTGCCTTTTCGTAATATGTCTATTAACGTACTTTACGAATGATAGAATGCAATCACATTTGTAACTTGTGAGTAATATGTTGTTTAATTATTATGGTACAAATTAGAAAATAGTTGAAACTGAATGTAATGTCAGTTTAAGATACGATTTAAATATTGTAAAGTATGCATGACTTGAAGCTCAAATATGCGAGAAACATAAGAATCAAGAAGTATATTTAAAAAAAAATTAATATTATTTTCTTGCTTAATAATATAATTCATTCATAAGGATTATTAAGGTTAAATAAGCAGCATTGACGGTAATCTTATTTTAACAAAAAAAAAAAATCATGTCCTTTATCTTGGTTGAATCTGATTCGTAGAAAAAATATTGTATGTGTATGGAACACGTGCAGTACAATTTATTTTTTGAAGGTTGGTGGCTGCTGAAATAGCATCATGTCAGAAAAGATGAGACTTGCTAGGCAGTAAAATTCTTGACGGTATTTGCAGCAATTTCACGTATTTTTAAGTGGGGTAAAAGACAAATCGTCTACATTCATTTTTACTTTAAATAAATTGACAATTTGAAATTCAGACAAGCATATTTTCAAACGTCAGTATCGGTATCACCAACTAACACAAAATTCCATAAATTTTGAAACTACTATATTTTATTTAAAAAGAGCATAAAAGACGCAAATTAGAAAAAAATAGTCTAAAGAACTAATTTCATAATTGTTGATTATTTTGTGAGAAGGGAGTTCTTTATAAGAGTATTACTACCTATTTTTTAATTCCTATCTGATATTAAAATTTTAAGTTTATATTATTGAAATTTTAAGCAAAATATTAAGCTAGTTATATTGTTGTATGACGTTCGATGCCCTAATAATACGGTTATAAATCATTAAAAAAAATTGACAACATTTTGACAAATTTAATAGTTTAAAAGACGGTTATTGAGCTTTTTAAAGAAGATAAATTTTTAAAATGTGTTACCAGAAATTGTCAACTTTATTAGATTACTGTTAACTATTCCGGTGTCAAATACGACTGCTAAAAAAAATTCTCCAGTCTTAAAATAAAATAAAAAATCTTATAGCCAGTTGCCAACAAAACTTAAATTTTAAACTTAGTTTTAATAAATATAAGTATATCGAATGTTTGACAGCAATATCAGTAATTCAATATGACATATAACTTCCATATGCTTTAAGTAATTTAAACCAAGTTCAAAATTTAAGTCTTATGACTTCTTGAAATCTTGACGATATTGCGAACGAGCTAAGAAAACATGCATTTGCTATGAAAAGTTCCAGACATATTTTTCTTAATTCTAAAATAACTACCATTTATTTATGATAGTATATTTATTTTAATATTTGAAATTGTACCTTTAGTAAGAACATAATTTATTTATTATTTATTCGTTTGCTTTTTTGCCACTCCAATAATTTCTTCAAGTGGACACGTGTGGGCGTGGAAAATCTAGATCATACTGTACTACTGCTCGTACTGCTCTTCATTTACCCGAGAAGAAATATTTTTTTTTTTAAATCTGAATTTACTATAAACTGCTTTGTAAAATATTCATTTTACGTGCATCCGTGTAGAAAAAAAACCTTGAGGATGCAGAATTTGACAGAAGCTGTTAATATTTTTATGCACAACCGGTCCGAAATTTATGTGTTTAGCCATGAAAGGTGACCTTAAACACTTAGCCTTATAAAATAAATTCCTACGAATACATAAATAAAATGACAATTTTTGTTGATTGTGAATACTTGATTTTGCAAAATAGCATTTTGACATATACCTGCTTTAATATTCTGAATTTTAAATTAAATGTTCATTTATTGTGCATAAAATATTGTATGTATCACGGGTGACCCTAAGCATATTATTAGCCCTTGGCCCTTTACGCCTCGTGCTAATAATCATACCACAGACCAGAAATGTCTGTTTTCACTTTTGATACATAAATAACTAGTTTATATCCTCTCGAATATAACACTACTATTTCATAACTTTCTGTTTAAAAAGTACGTACTTTCGGGATTGTTATGTATTATTATGGTAACTACTGAAATGTACCAACAAATAGATGATCAATATTATCGCAATTTATTTCATTTTAATTTAAGTAGATCCTCCGAATTTGATAAATAAAAAATAACATGTTTAATTTAGACAATAAATGCAACAAATTCTTGAATTTTTTGTTCTAGTTAATTAAATAACTATTGTACAACATTTCTGTACTTTAAAAGTTAAAACTATCTAAAAGAAATATTGAATTACAGTATTTAATTAAGCTATATTCAATAGTTTCTTAGTTATAAGTGTTCAATAGAACATAGACAAAGTAGTATATAACACCGCGAAATTACAGAGAAAACATAGTCTACCAAAACTTTGTTTGCGTTAAACAAGGCTGTTACGTCTCTTCGTTGAAGCCAGAACAACTGCGAGTAGGTTTCGTACAGCACGTAATTCTAGCAGCTTCTCCCGAACAAATACCGCATAGGTAACTTTACTACAACCCCACAAAAGTCGTTTATGTAATCAACTTGCGCTGCTGCATGTACAGAAGTGCTCACACTACGTACGAGTATATTCCTGCATTGTCAACATCATTCAATTCAAGCTTGATTATCAAAAGTTTCAAGTTCACTCACCATGTTAGTAAATGAGTTACAAATTTCAATATGTTGACAATGATGATAAAGTTTATTGCAGAGTGTAATCAGTTATTTAATTAATATTATAAGTTCGGCAGTACGGTGGTGTAGGTAGTGTTACGACATTCGAATCCGGAGCTCTCGAGTTCGAATCCCACTCAAACTAATTATACTACGAACTAGCACACTACGGCTCGGTGAGTCCGGACCCTGTACTGTAATTGTGATTCAATTCCTTTTAGAATATCATAAATAAAAAAATAGGTACATACTTTGAGTTGAGATGAACTATTCACTAACAGCACACCAATGAGGTCTTATGAGGTCCATTCAATCTATTCCACACCAATTATTTATTTTACTATTTTATACTCACATACTAATACGCACAAAAGCTCATATTTTAAGTTAATTTACGCATTAAAATATCACTAAATATTCTTTAAAACAACTACAAGACATCGACAACTTTTGTACTACGTTATAAAATAATTGATAAAATATATTGTAACTTGTATAGTAATAGTATATTATATAACAAGTCAGGAAAGTAATATTTTACCTAACGAAGCGGTTTTTTTAAATACTAGGCTGCAGGTCGAGTAAAAACACGTTCCTGACGTATTATGTATACTATTTATTCTGAAACCGTTTAATTTAATACATAATTAATCATAAATAATTCAAAATGTTTAAACTTTTTTAAAAGAATTGTTACAACAACAACAAAAAATACAAAACAGTCAGGTAAAATGTTTTGTACTTTACCAGACTGTTATTTTTGTTGTAGCCTTGGATACATACTTTAATTGACTGTTTTGGTAAAAATCTACTTTCCATAGTAAAATTGATCAAAAAAGTAAGCACTTTCTTGCCGGTTTCTGAAGACCATTATTTATAACAAATAATTATTCTTCTTCTTCTTCTTTACTGGCGCTACAGCTCGAGTCGGGCCTGGGCCTACCGGGCACACCGAGCCGCAGTTTTTACACTGCCGTACTGCCAGTTTTCTGAGTCGATGTATAAGTGACTAGCTTATAGCGCCCGAGTATGATTAATACAAGTAACTGTATTTTTTATTTTAACGACAAATCATACTTTGTAACAAATAATTATTAGTTGAATGCATACTGTCAAAAATGCTGACAAATCTTAGATGGGATTTTTTATTCCATTTCAACTTTTCTGCGAACAAGTTAACAACGTAATTAGCTGACAACGTTTTATGTAATCGGACCTGTAACTCATATTTTCAAAGGAAATATTATAATTGATATGATTATCATCGATGATATTTTCGAGTGGCGTCGAGCTGCAGATTTCATGAGTCCGAAGGCCGAGTGAAATGTGCTGCTGCGGTTTCCCGGGCAATATCTTCGATATTAATTATTTCAGGAGCATATATTTAGTCAGAGAATATAATGAATAATTATTTGTTATGAAGTTAAGTTTACTGAATGCAACGCATCAGATGTACTAACCTAATATTTTATGTATTAAATGGACAAATTTATACTTAAAATTACAAAATTAGCTGTCAATTAAGAAATATTATCCTTAGCAACGAATCAAAACGAGATAATAATTTCATTCGATTTTTATCATCGCTGTGATAGACATGTAATGAAAGATTCTCGTTGTTTATTGGCTGAAAAATATGACGTGATATATTCTTTTTGATATTTAAGGCTGTCATTTAGTTTTAAAATTAATATTGTTGGATTTAGACGTAGAAAAAATAGTGTAAGCATCTCGTATATAATGGCTATTAAAACACTTATATCGTAAACTTGAAATTCGTGTACCATTATAAACTTGTTGCATAATAAATTATTATTTATGAATCAAATCGAAAATCCTAAATGCAGATGGCAATCAAACGCAAATTAGTTAAGTCTATTTTTAAATCATATTGAATTATAAACTTTAACCAACTAAACTACAATTGCCATGTGATTCAAATCGGGTTTTATTTCAATTTTTCTCTCTATTTTGTTATGTGGCATTGACAGCCTCGATTTCATGACTTTTTCATATACTGAAAGACTAGACAAAAAACAATTTTTTATTGTTCTTTGTTATAATTTAATAAAATATTTGATGTTGTTTGTTATGAAATGTCAAATGTATTTGTATTTGTTTTATTATTAATTCCATGACACTAGTGATTTCAGTAAAATAAAAATTTGTTTCATGAATTTTTCCTATTCCTATAGAATAAAATAAAATAAACATATCATCACGCCTTTTTTCCCAATACTGGTAATGGCACTCTGCCGTAGTAGACCTCGGTATATGTGATATATTCTCGAAGTCGCATTTAAGATGTGATATACGAGTATATATTTCTGGCCAACAAATCTTAAATTTTAAACTGTGTATAAATTAATAAATGTAAATTAGAAGTCAAAGAAATAATTGATATTGTTGTCAAACATTCGAGATGATTTTATTTTTTTAAACTAAGTTTAAAATTTTAATTTTATTTTTATCTTACTATATAAATACAGTAAAAGTAATTATTTTACGAGTACATATCCACTTACAAAATTTAGCTGCACCCGCAGCCAAAATGAAAACTTTACGCCTTTGCGGAGTACAACAACGTGAGTGTACAGCAGGAGTATAACAGCATGAGTTTGTGGATCAAATGTTCAGTGAATTTAGAGTTTGTTTATTAAAAGAGTAAATGAATTGAGTCTACATAAAAATAAATTCTAACACATATATAATTTCTGAAAAATATAGTGAAATCCTATTGTATTGATCCCACAACATTTTTAAGCCAGTGGTTTAGGTAGTTACTTTTTGGTAACTTTTCATTTTTTCCAAACTCAAAATACGAGGGCAGGGTAAAAAGTCCCTGAAAAATGAAACAAGAAATGATTTATTTGGTCAAAACATATTTTATTTCTCAACATAATCTTCTTGTAGATCGATACACTTCGTCCAACGTTTTTCAAATTTTTCGATCCCTTCCAAATAATACGATTTTGCAAATCCTTCAAAATAGACGTTTGTCTCAGCGATGACCTCATCGTTGGAGCCAAATCTCTTTCCGCCGAGCCATTTCTTCAAGTTTGGAAATAGATAAAAATCGCAGGGGGCCAAATCTGGAGAATATGGTGGATGACGAACCAATTCGTAGCGCAATTCATGCAATTTTGCTATTGCGACTGCGGTCGCGCTTGTTGTCAACAGAGAGCAAATGCGGCATCCATCTGGCAGATAGCTTTCTCATATCCGAAAATTTATGCAAAATGTTCCGTACACGTTCGGTTGAGATGCTCATAGCCCCAGCAGTCTCGTGCACTCGCCGATCGTCCAATATCATACCATGGATTTTATCGACGATTTCTGGCGTTGTAACCCCAATTGGACGACCAGAACGTTCGGAGTCTTTTGTGGTCATACTACCACAACGAAAATCAGTAAACCACTTGTGAGTCTGAAAATTTTAATGCGTTCTAGTTAAAGATGGTACATCACAAATGTCATGAGATTTGCGATTGTGGCGCCATCTGTTTTATTTTTCAGGGACTTTTCACCCTACCCTCGTATCTTAATAGGTTATATTGCAATTTTCCCAAACGAATATTATTTCAAGATTACAATGACAGTTTTTCTAAAGTAAATTTAAAAATTAATTTTTAGTTAGTTATAGTATGAACCCAGTAAAACTACAACACAAAATTTTTAGGTTAAATGTTATTTAAAAGGCGTGTATTGTGCGCACAAGCAGGGCCCCGGAAGATGAAGAGTTTTAGTTTTTCGTATAAAATGTATAACATTGTAGCAATTATTTAATAATGCGTTCCTTGTGTATCTTTAGCATTGCTACATTATATAAATGAATAACTTAATAAAATGGGATCCCAGAAAATATTGTGCACGGAGTCTCGCCGATCATAAATATGCTACTGATTTGAAGCATGTGAAACGTACGTCGAATGAAAGAATAATGAAAAAAGTGTATAGAATCAAATGGATGGATGTGATTGAAGGTTTGTTGCGTGATGAAGATTTCAAATGTAAGGAATAAATGAGCTTGCATGAAGAGAACTAGGAATGTGGTGAATTAGGATGAGAATGTTCGACGAGGACTGATTATTCGATAAATCAGATGAGTGAATATTTTTAGGGGTTTTGCTACCCCATGTGATGGAAAATAGCATAATATTAATTGTTGCTTTGCAAAACTTGCATTTAATCCCAATAAAAGTACAGGGGGGCCACAGTCAGACACAATCGTATTTTTTTTATATAAGTAGAATCAGTGGCGTACCTAGGGGGAGGCGGTGGGTGCGGTCCGCACCTGGCGGCACATATTTTGGGGCGACATTTTTATATTTAGTTTTTGTTGTAAAAAACAACTTGTTCACTTCATAAGTTTACTATTCGATTTCTACTAATTATGAATTACTACATGATTTCGAATATTTTTCTTCATCGTCAAGTCAATGTAGGGTTGAAAATATTATATCAAAAATTTCTTTATTACTGCCTAATTTAAATATGACATCCAAGAGTAAAAAAGTTCCCCACCTATAGTTTGTCTCAATTACAATTATGTATTTATGTTTATTAATTTAATGGGGTAATGGCTCAGTGGTTTCGAGTTGGCCTGTGGATCCTGAGGACCCCGGTTCTATTCCCACAGCCGACAAACAATTTTCACCAAATTAAAATTACCCCTGTGGCTCCCTCAACACATATATCTTTGGGGACCGTGATTTGACAGCTGGTAACCGCACATTACGTACATAAATATATCACTTACCAAGATCTGCTTCGGCAGAGTGCCACACCCAGTAATGGGTAAAAGTCGTGATGATATATTTATTTCATATTTATTTTTTTAATCTAAGAGTGGCAAATTGGAGACCTCTCTGGGCGGAAAAAGTTCTAGTGTGGAAGTCAGTGATATTTGAACGCATGACCACTTGATTGTTTATTAGTAAACAAAATTTGTTTCATAGTTTTATCCACCGAGCTTACTAATGCCTGTGATATATTTATCTATGTATTAAGGGTTATCTACAGTCTTAGAGCAATCTGCTTCAACTGCAGTCAGTATTATATTAACAGTAATTAAAAACGAGGCAGTTTTATACTACTCGTATAACGTTGTAAATATTCTGCATTGACAATAAATTATAAGAAATTAAATTCTCAACATCCATTAACGGCAGGGGCGGAGAAATGCGTTCATAGCAAAGATTTATACCGAACGTCTTAATCCACAGAACTAAGAACACTGCGCCAACAAAGACAAAACACCAAACGAACACGAAGAAGGCAGAGAGAGAGAGAGAGAGAGAGACAAACTCCTTCGCATCCATATTCAGAGCCCAAAAATCTAAATCATCCGCGAATTTAAATTAAACCTTAAAAGCAAGAAAGCAGAACAAGGAGGAATGAATGGATACCTTGCGAGAGAACTCTTTTCAGAGGCATAATTAATTAAAATCTAATTGCAGTTGCGGCGTGTTAAAACTTTGGATGTGTTTTGTGCTGAACCGTTGGTATTGGAGACATACATCAAGCTGCGGACAAAAACAGACGTTTTAATAGTTGCTCGTGCGCGCTCCGCTGAAATAAGAGGTTAGGTTTTCACTGCGGTAGACAAACGGGGTGCGGGCGACACAGAAGACGCCACCGGAGCGCTCTGTCGGACAGATAGCGAACCAGAGATGCGCAACAGTGAAATATGCGCGCTCGGATCGTAACTTTGCTGTTTTCTCAACGGGAATGTGTGAACTTTAATATGAAATAAATATTGTAAAGTCGGATTTATTCCTGCGGGGATGAGATGAAATTGGGTTCTTGCTACTATTTCATACTCATATTTTATTAAGTCTTAAATCAATGCTTATTTTTTAATATAAAATATTAATTGCAGTGATATCTTTCTGGCATCATTTTAAAGTTAATCATACGCCTAATTGGATTTAAGTTGACATTAGAATAGAGATCTGTTTGAAATAAAATGTTATTGTTATTTTAATACCATTTTCCATTATAAATAAAATATTGTGAGAACGAAATAATCGGAAATTGTAAAATGACTGTAGTACTATCTTTTTTTTTCTATTTTCCGACTTATATGCTCATCTTAAATTAAAAAATTATAGTTTCAAAATATATGGAATTTTGCGTTAGTGATATTGATGTGACGTATAAAAAATTCATTATTTGAATTGAAATTGTTAACATACTTAAAGTAAGAATGAGTGAACACGATTTTCTTAATACCCTACGTGAAAACATGATATCGTTAAAAATACTGTTAAGAGTTACTTCTTAGTACGTTCCATTTTATTTTTGACATTATATTTCACGGGTTCGATTCCCACAGCCGACAAACAATTTTCACCACATTAATACTACACCTGTGGCTCCCCCTCCACTAACATCTGTGGGGGTCGTGATTTGACGACTTCTCTTACCGAGATCTGCTACGGCTATTTAATTTATTTTATATATGATATTTCAGCAGTCATCAACCTTAAAAATATTAATTGTACTGCGCTATTACAATAGTTGAGTAAGCTAATAACAAACTCTTCTCGGTGCTGTTGTAACTTTGTTATAGTCGCAAAATAGAAAAAAATACAGGATGTTCAATTGAGTTGTGCCACCATTGTTATCTCTAAAACTATAAGAGCTACAAGGTTGGTTAAATTAGCAAAGAAATACCGTTTAATATGTCTATTACAAAACTATTAAAAAAAAAATTTCGACCAGTGATTCTCAAAATACGGAGTGCAACTTTCTTATTTAAATGGAACCTATATTTTTTATTTGTTTATTCGATTCAGTATTTTTGTCTGAATTCAACAACTGCAATGTTCAATACCCTCACATTACAAATTTGTTGACAAACGTGCATTTTAAATTGACAGTAATTTAATTAAAATCGCATATAATCAGCGTGCTATGACAGAAATAAATGAAAAAAACATAATATTTTTGTTTGTTTGATTCATTATTATACGCCAATCAATATGACTATTTTTAAAAAAATAAATAAAATCATTTCATTAGTCATTTGCTTCGGTCATAGCACACTGATTCCTATACGATTTTAATTAAATTAATGTTGAAATAAGAATGTTGGACCCCGTATTTTGTGAACTACAGGTCGAAAAAAATAGTTTTGTAATATACTTACAAAATGGTATTTTCTTTGCTAATTTAAACAACCTTGTAGCTCTTATAGTTCGGGAGATAGTAATGATGGCACAACTAAATTGAACACTCTGTACATATCCCAGCACGCCTCTTATCCAATATTGGGTGTAGCACTCTGCCGTAGCAGATCTTGGTAAATGATATATTTATGCTCGTGAAATGCAATTGCTAGCCATCAAATCATGCCACCCAAAGATGTTAGTGGAGGGATAATTTGAATGTAGTTAATTAAGTTAATATATATGTATAAGGCAAAAAATTATTAAAAAAAAAAAATATTATTTTATCCGTAATAATAAGTAATTACAATAAAAATATTTCTAGCATGATAAATACCATAAATGTTTGCGTCAGGGTAATTATTATTATTTATGCTGTCAAATTGCAAACTAATGCTTTAAATTTCTCATTGTTACTTAAGAAAAAAATAATCAAATATAAATTGCTAACAATATTCTTCTTACAAGCACAATAATTTTAATTTATTTTCAATAGATTCAATTTCATTATCGAAAGTAAAAAATAATCCACGCAAAGTAAAACATGTCGAAATAAAAAATATTACTAGACGATTAAAAAATTCCCATTCCACATATGCTACGTCAAAAATAAACTGAAATTAAAGAGCATTGAATCCTTGGTTTCCAAGAACCACATAATCGTTTAAAATCAAGTTTGGCATGTAAAAAATATTCGTTGATTGGTTAAAAACAAAACAAAAGGCGCTCACAAAAGGCGAGCTCCAAAATTCGTTATCTAATTGTGATTTCATTAAAAAATGAACCGAAAAACATTATTCCATCTAATGGGGTAGCTTGGACGTAATAGTTCCTATGGGCGGTACAATTTAATCCACCATTAAAACAAAACAATACAGATACTTCGAAATAATACAGACACAGTTCAAACCAGGGTATTTCGGGTTTTGGGAGCGCTTGTGAATGAACCATTTCTGAAGCGATGGACGCACCGTTGGCAGGTTATTGTGGTGCTTGATGTAGGTTAAGAATAATAACAAAACCTGTGATTATCGGGAACATTTTTGAAATTTACTTTTAATCTTTTTTCGGTAACAACTGCATCGTCTACACTGTTAAAATATTTCAGTTTTTAAAGGGTAATCCTTGGAACACATTTTGCTTCTTTAATATTTATTTACAATACTAGTACGTAAAGCTAGTGTTTCACCACAAGCGGATCTTATAATATTTTATCTACGACCGAAAACATTAGCAAAAATATCGAAATTAGTGGCATAAATAGCTAACCATGACAACTATGGTGACCAGCGTTTAATAGTATATTATTTAAATTTTATAAACGTCTCTTTATTTACTAGTATCTAAAGAATTATAAAACGTGTCACTTACTATACTTTTTCTACGACCGCAAATTAAAACAAATATAAAATGAAAAGGAATGTTAAGTTACATTGACAGATACAAGAAGCTAATTTAATTCCATGCTTAAGTCAGTTGTTAATGTGACGCTGTGACAAAAAAGTTCGAAGCTACTGTTGGTCTACATGTGATTAACAATAATACTTTAAACAACATTTTGATAACGAGAGTAGAAAAAGTAATATTAACCATTCGTTGCTCAGTAACCCGTGACTAATGAAATTTTGTTTTTAAACAATCATTCTACGAAGGGAAAATTGCCACCTAAAAATTAATTTTACAGACGATTATAGATAATAGTTATTTACATTATAAGTGCAGTAGGTAGTATTTTACAGCGCGAGGTTTTATACTGAAGCACGGCGCGGAGCGGAGTGCTTTAATGCGGATCAACTACCAAGGTCATATGCCGCCATTAAACCCTGATCTGCGTTTTTCAGTTTTTACACTAATAATTATTTCAAGTGATATTTAATTTAGTTTTGTTAGCATTAAATTCTTCGACAATTACTTCAATAATTTTGTATAAATTGGATAAATTTAAAATTAATGCTAAGTATATTGATTTGTCTTCTAAATGTTATGCAGTAGCGTACCTAGAACTTTTGCCGCCCAGGGTCTCCAATTTGCCGCCCTTTTTAAGTCAATAAAATTATGGTTTTTATAAATTAAAAAAATAAATGTAAAATAAATATATCGTCACGACTTTTATCCATTACTGGGCGTGGCACTCTGCCGAAGCAGATCTCGGTAAGTGATATATTTATGTACGTGAAGTGCGATTACCAGACGTCAAATTACGGCCCCGAAAGATGTTAGTGGTGGGGGAGCCACAAGGGTAATTTTAATTTGGTGAAAATTGTTTGTCGGCTATGGGAATCAAACCGGTGTCCTCAGGATCCACTGGCCAACTCGAAACCACTGAGACTTTACCCCATTAAATTAATAAACATAAATAAATAATTGTAATTGACACAAACTATAGGTGGAGAACTTTTTTACCATTGGATGGCATATTTATATTAGGCAATAATAAAAAAAAATTTGATATAATATTTTCAACCCTACATTGACTTGACGATGAAAAAAAATTCGAAATCATGTAGTAATTCATAATTCGTAGAAATCGAATAGTAAACTTATGAAATGAACAAGTTGTTTTTTACAACTAAAACTAAATATAAAAAATGCCGCCCCAAAATATGTACCGCACCCACCGCCCCCCTCTAGGTACGCCACTGATGTTATTACCAATAAATTGTATGTATATTCATTCCATATCAAAATATATTAATTTATATGTTAGAGCGTGGATCAATTCTTTAATATCTCACAATTAATCATAACCTCTATTCTGCAATTGGAATTAAGTTCCTGTTGTTCAAAGTAAGAAATAAAGAAATAAAGTAAAAATAATTTACAGTTGATATAAATATTGAAACGTGTGGTATTTTTAATAAGAGTGTATTGGAACGAAGCAGATATTACATTATAGGAAAGCACTTTATCTGGACCATGAATCATTCGTCCATCACTCATTCTCTACAAAGAAATAAGTCTAAAACGTATTTTTAATTTTTATATTGCGTTCATCGCACTTGTATTTTTATAATACCTTATATAAAGACCTCTGAAGACCGCTAAAAAAAGAAAACCTGGAAACGTTTGACTGCCTACAATGTAAGAGATTTATAATTACTGGTACCGGTACATTCTTACAACAATAATTTTACTTATCATCGACAGTCTTTAATCATTTACGATACATTTAAAATACATTTACATTAATGATTCAAACAAGTAATACATTCTTAATTATTGTTATTGAAGTTGTAAACTTGTTTATACCATTTATATGTATTTCTATTTAATTTGATTAGATAGCTGGTCCGCGCAATTGCATTGTTTTTATTTATTTCTTTATTTATTACTCGACACAATAGTAACTTATACTTACGAGGGTAAGGTGAAAAGTTCTTGGCCTGATAATGAAAGGATGCGATTTTCAGTTAAAAAATGATTTAATTTTTCTACATACTCTCCCTTGTCTTCAACACACTTGGTCCAACGTTTCTCTAACATCAATATTCCTTCCCGGAAGTGGGAGTCTGGAAGGCTGTGTAAATATTATTCTACGACCCTCTCAACTTCTTCATTGGACGCGAAGCGCTTCCCAGAAACAAATTTCTTCAAATTTGGAAACAGATAGAAGTCTGAGGGTGCCAAATCAGGAGAATATGGGGGATGGTCGAGCAAATCGTCCAGCAAATCCCGCAGTTTACCCATCGCCAATGCACCCTTGTATGCAGGTGCGTTGTCCTGGTGAAAGATGATTTTTTTTCTTCTGCAAGACAGGCCTCTTCTCGCGAATTTTGGCATCCAGCTGGTCAAGAAGGTTGGAGTAATATTCGCCTGTAATTGTGCTGCCTTCTTCAAGGTAATCAATTAACAGGATCTCTTTTGCATCCCAAAACACGGTGGCCATCACCTTTCCGGCAGATGCGATCGACTTCGGTTTCATTGGCGCTGAACCACCCGACATACTGCTTGGACTGCTGTTTCGTTTCTGGCATGTAGTGGTGTACCCATGTCTCATCCATGGTGACAAATGGCCGTACAAAATCGGTAGGATCCCTATTAAATCGGTCCAAACTTTGCTGCGAAGATCGTTTGCGCATTTGCTTTTGATCGGCATTTAGCAAATGCGGCGCCCATCTTCCGCAAAGCTTTCGCATCTCTAATTCTTTGTGCAAAATGTTTCGCACCCTTTCTTCCGATAGCTCCTCAGCCTCAGCTATCTCATCTCATCATGCATTTTTTCGATGATTTCCGGTGTGGTGGCTGTTTTTGGCCGTCGTTCACGTGGGTCATCTTCGAGGGACGTGCGACCACGTTTAAATTCAGCTGCCCACTTTTTAACGGTTGACATGGAAGGAGCAGAGTCCCCGTAAACTTTTGTCAACTTCGGATGAATTACCTTAGGGATTAATTCATCCAAAACGAAGAATATTTATGACCGCACGATATTCAAGTTTATCCATTTTAACGAAAAACACGCAAGACGTCTACTTCAAAAATTCGTGTAAACAAACTACTTGAGAGAACAAGTTTAAACTTGTCATACGAACTAATGACACGTGCATCCAAACAGGAAACACAAATTTTTGCTGATTGGAATGCCATCTTTGTGTGAGGCCGAGAACTTTTCACCTTACCCTCATACAGCATACAACAGAATCTGAAGTGCTTATATATAATCGTATTTTTGAAGTCAGCGAATATTCAACGCACGATCTTTAAATTGCAAATTAATAAAATCCAGTTTTATTCAGTGGACTACTATATCCTATCAATATTTTTAACGAAATATCATATAGAAAGTGACATATTTTCCAACTATTTGAAATCGTTAAAAAAGTTAATACAACATTTTCATTAGTTTAATATTATCTCTTTCGCTATTTTTATTTATTTTTGAAAATTTGACATGCTATAAAATTTTTATATCCGTCAAAATAATAATAATTTTAATCTCCGTAAAATCAATCTACAACACGTAACGAAAGTAACTTTTTTCACTCGTTTGATTGATACACTTCGCTATCAAGCATTTTCTTCAGTGATATCGTGTTGTGAACACTATTTCAATTCCCGGAACCTATAAACAATTGTCACTATATTAAAAAATAAGAATTATTCCTGTGATTCCACTTCACATGCTCACCGATATCTGCTACGGCAGAGTGCCCCACCCAATATGAATTATTATTTTATCAATTATTAAATGTTCATTAAACTTTAATTCTGAAAAAATATTAACGTGTTGGAATGATTCTATTTTTAAATATCAATAAAGTAAGCAAAAATAAAGAATTGTAAGATTGAACGAACAGTAACATTTTTCATCGTAAAAGTTCATTGTCCGGAGTTCGCGTCATCCATGTGATAATGAGATGCATCAGCACCATTATCGCCCTGTGCCTAGCAAGGCAGACACCCGGGACTCGAGCCGTGTTTTGTTCCATTTTCTACGGGCGACTCGATCCAAATGTAATCTTAATTCTTGCGCGCGATCGGCTTAAACGTTGTTTCGGCTACGAATTTTAAATTATAGGTTGGCGAGGGAAGCCTGCCAGAAACCAAATAGTCCGTGCTCACTTCAGCGTACATGTGTGAGTGAAGGTGCCTGATGGATTTGGCGCTGGTGATGGTACAGCCTGTCAAAAAAACTGCACAGTTAGTCATGCACGACGAGGCGAGAGTACTCTCGCACCTCGCCTCGCCACGCAATAAAATTGAAAGACGAGAACTAGTACGATATTAGGATAGAAAATTCGAGACGAGATCTATTTAAAGACTACGAGAGCGAGAATGTCGCACGAGATCTCATGAGTCTCGCATTATAGAAAATATCATGTTAATTTTATTTTATTTATATCTACAATTTTAAATTAAATATTTTTTTTAAGTTTGCTAAATTTTATCTCATCATATTAATATCTTCCCGAGGCTATATTTAAAAAAATAAATAAGATATGAAGATGTGCTCTACTGCATTGAATTTTTAGTAATTCAATTAACCTATATTTAAAAAAATTATCATTTGTTTATAAATCAATTCCGACGCAAGGAATTCAGTACTATTAAGCGCGTTTTCGTATTTAGTTTAGTCTTTAAGATATGACTTCGAAAAATTTGAATTTTTGTTCTACATTTTTCCTAATCATATTGTACATTCCCGAGGCTATATCTCAAAAATTAAACGAGATATGTACACTAGATGAGCTCAACAGCATTGAATTTCTTGTGTTTCAATTAACTTGTAAAAAATTATCAGCAATTTTTATATTTCAAAGAGTTTTCACCAAATTTCTCATAGACAATATCTCAAAAACTAGAAGGCATTTATACTTGGAAACTTTAACACTGTATTAAGATTACATATATATGTTAATGTATGTTACAATATTCGTACGAGAAAGAAATTTAGAGCAATCAGTCTGAAATTAGTCTAAAATCAAAAAAACTCTTAAGAAATATAATAAACATAAACATATTTACTCACAAGTCAATTCAAACACAAGGAATTCAATGGCGTTAAGCGCAATTTTACATCTTACTTTGTTTTTAAGATATAGATCTTGTAGTAATTATGTGGTCGAGGCTATCTATGACACATAACAAAAATAAAGAGAAAATTTGCAGTAACATCAGATTAGAAACATATGGCGACCGTATTAGTTGGCTTAGAGCAAATGATGGACAATTGTATTCCTCTTGTTTTGTGGAACAACCTGTATATAATTATTTAATCCCAAGAACTCTCAATATAATAAAGTGAATATTTACTGAAGCTTTAGAATCCACTCTAGGTCGACATAATGAGTTTCAAGTAAGACGAATCATACTTCCGATTAATTTATTCTAAACAACATCCCAAAAATCAAAGTAAAAAAATCAGGTAAAAAAAGGAATCCATCCAACAGAATGTCCATTAAAAAAGTGTATCGGTCTTCGATCTCGAACACAATATGACAATTATCAGAGCGGCTGTGTCGGGCTCGAGCTCGGGCCGGAGCCGGGTCCAGGGTGCAGGCGACTTGATGTGATGAGCCTAACATAGCTGGCCAGCAATGGCTTAATGATAGGTTTTCACATGTGGTTTAATGGGCCGCCCCAAATATGGGGTTCACTTTTATAGAATTTAATTTGTTTTTATGGCTTTTATTACCACTCTCCGGGCGTAATCGGTAAACGTTTTATAATGAAAACAGATTTGTGGTTGAATTGGTAACCGATTTGGCCGTGCGTTGAGGTGATTTCCCCCAACTCGCTGGACGGATGAACCTGCTCCGCTCATGTGTTTGAGGGTAATCAGTCGCTTGTTCGTTCCTTGTTTTACAGTGTTTTGGTAATTATTTGTGATTTACGCCTTGTTAATATTACGGACAAGTTGCGAATCATTTTCATCAATTATCTACTGAAGCCTGTTATACGAAGCGCAATCACATTGAAGTAAACTTTATTTTTATTATTTAAGTGATATTTGCAATCTGAGAATTCTTTTAAATATCTTGTTTCTAATAAACCACATTTCTCCAAGAAACGTGAAATGTTCCTTGATTTATTAAGTTATCTTTTTCTAGAAGCCTGGAAATATAAAGAGGACGTTTCTATACTACGAGGAAAAATTAAGGGTACATATTTATTTAATGGTGTACTTATCATAGAACAAAAATAATTATATCCAAATTTCGCAAAATTTAAAACATGGCTCTTCAAGTGATCATTTTTAGTGCCACTGGCTACGAACAGTCATTTATATCATGTTGAATAATGAATAAATAAAGAACTGTAGTGCTTATAATTATTATTTAATTATTAATATATTTGAAATAACTATTAAAATGTTTTCTTAGTGTGAATAACTCTAAATTTTTAGAATTTTGAAAAAATATTTTTGTTTTATGGTCACTATGCCATATAAAACATACATTCTTAATTTTTTTCTCTAAGTATAAAAACATCCTGTATATATGAATTACATTGTAAATCAGGTTTTTATTCGATTATGTTAAAAAGAGATTTTTTGCTTAGGATATTTCTACGAAAAGTTAACCTTTTCAGTGACTTTTCAGTGCGTTCTGTGTTTGCTAGGTGTTTATTATTTTACCGTCCATAAAATACCTAATATTTGAGTGCACCGTAATTATTTGATTTATGACACTGTTTGGTGTACATAAAACAGCACTTTATTGGATTAGTACGATAAAATAGCATAATTGAACTACTGTCAATGTTAAAAAATAAAAACGTAAATAATTATTATATCTAATTAATTAATTAATTCCATTGCATTTAATGCAACTTCTTTTACTTCTTTTTGAATTTTTGTAAGTCTTTATATATTAAATTTTTTGACAATTTTATGAATAAAAAATTGTATATTATTTTATAAGGAGCTAAAATGATACTTTCTGTAACGAATATGTAACTATTGACGGATGAGCGCAGAGACAATTACAATGACGCAAGAAGTCACTTTCGTACCATATAATATATAATTTTTTTTCTTTAAATGCCAGAATATTTACCCAATTAAACATGTTTATGTCATAATTTTTCTGACGCTTTTTTGCTATCACTAGTGAACCAATGAAAATCCTTGATTTTAACGAGCGTCCGAAAAAGTATTTGTGAGAATAGCTAAACTTTAATTGTTTTTATAGTTCTCAAATGTCATATGTTTCTGACTTTTACAGAAAAATAATATTGAACAAAAGCAACAACAAAGAACATTCTGAGATACCACTAAATTTTTCACTTTGACATATTTTATGAAAATAAATCGCATTCAAGGCAGTCGAATTTAAAACTTTCGCCGACCATAAACTACGTCTCGTCCAATAAAGTTAAATGACAAAATAATTGTGTATTGTGTTATTAAAACATAAGTTAAAAAATACAAAATTATCATCTGAAAAACGAAGATTGAGTTAAAAAAACACTTTTATCTAATTGAAATAGTATCTCTTATAGTTCTCAAGAAATCAATGGTAGATTTTGCACAAGAAACTCTCTGTATAACAAGGTGAGTGTAATAAAGACTTGTTTAATTGAATACAAAATATTTTACACACTGCATTCACATCCAAAAGTCTACGCCTATTATCTAGTATACTCAAATGAAATATTATGGCATTTGTTTAATAATTGATAGGTTATTTAGAAGATAATTTTAATGCTATTTAAAAGACTAATATAAACCAAAAATTAAAGTGCACTTTACAAAACAATGAAAAATCACATCCAACATCAATCAAGTTAACACATTGAATTAATTCAAAAGCAAGTGCTGGCCAATCCATTCGAAATATCATTAGTCAGCTCATAAAAATAAGCTGTGTAGTCATTTCGGCTATTAACTATGAGCGTTGATGTTTGTGGGATATCCGATATCCGGATACCCTCACCTCGCGATCTCCCCACGGCCGTGTCCAGCGCACACTGCGACGAATACATGCACATCGATCGCAGAAAAATACACGCGCCTGTAATTTCCGTAACTGCGAGGAAGCTTGAGTGATGCGAGCAAAACACGAACATATTAGAGATATTTTTCTTATAAGTTTTCTGTTTCCATTATTGTTAGTGTGATTAGTTTCACATAATTGTAATCATCTGCTTGAATTGGAAGACAACATAATAAAAAAATACTTGAAATTGGTAAGACTGATATACAGGATGTTTCTATACCTCTGCACTAAACTTTAATGACATATATAATTTTATATACTGATTATAGAACAAAAATAATTTTTTTGAAATTCGCAAAAATTAAGGTATTTCATTCCTAACGAACTCTTTTAGTGTCACTGATTTAATAGTGCATTTAATTATTTATAATTATGTTACTAATGAAATAAAATAAACAAAACTAATAAAATTAAAGGTATTATGTAATTTTCTGTAACAAGTGAATGTTTTGATTGTTTAGGTAGGTCAAGGAAAAAACAAAAATGAGGATATCATTCTTTTAATTGCACATCAGAATAAACTGCAGCAACTTATTGCTACAAAAATTGTTCAAAATTATCTCCTCCTGCAGCTATATAAAATGCAGCTCGTTGTATCAAACACTCACTATACGCCCGATGCAATAAATTTTGTTGCCTTGTTATTTCCGCACAAGTTCTCAATACGTTGCTGCAATTCTGCGACTGTTTCTGGTTCATTCTGATTGTCATAGACTAGAGATTTTATATGTCCCCATAAATAAAAATCCAATGGATTAAGATCTGGTGACCTAGGAGGCCATGATACAGGTCCACCGCGACCTATCCATCTACCTTCAAACATTTCATTCGAATGTTGCCGAACATTTCTTGTAAAATGCAGTGGTGCACCGTCATGTATGAACCAAGCTTGTTGACGCACATTTAAAGGAACATCTTCCAATAATTCCGGTAAATTATTTTGAAAAAAATGTAAATAATTATTTCCGTTCATTCTGTTTGGTAGTATGTAGGGTACAATTAATGTACCATTTACTATTTCTGCCCAGACATTTAAAGAAAATTTATGTTGAAAAGTACTTCTCACAACAACATGCGGATTTTCTTGAGACCAATAATGAGCATTATGAATATTGTGAATTCCAGCTCTTGTAAAAATTGCCTCATCACTAAATATTATTTTTGACGTAAAATTAGCATTAAAAGCTTGTTGTTCTAACAACCACTCACAAAATGTCACTCTGAGAGGATGATCTCGTGGTATTAGTGCATGAACTCTTTGGAAATGAAAGGGATGAAAATTATAATCTCTAAAAATTCTCGAAAGAGAACAATGAGACACTCCACCCATAACACAAGATATTCTTCGCGTATTGACTGTAGGTTCAGCGACCACAATTTCCAAAACTTTATTTTCAGCATTGTTGCGTAATATTTGGCGGCCTCCACTACGTCCCGCATTTCTCTGTAAGGTTCCGTCATCACGAAGACGATGTGTGATCCTTACAAACATCTGGCGATGAGGATGATGTCTTTTAGGATAACGCTGTGCGCTGCTAAATCGAAATTTTGCGCCGCTTCTCCATACACTAACAGCATGTCCACGAATTAACTGTTACTGTACATTTTTCTCAAATTTCTCCCACAACAACTTACCCTTTCAATACCGTATACGAAATCAGACCAGGTAATCGAATACAAATAAAAATAAGGCATTACACCAGGCATCTACATAATAACTAATTAATAAATTATTATTTGTACTTCATTAGTGACATAATTATAAATAATTAAATGTACTATTAAACCAGTGACACTAAAAATGTTCGCTAGGAATGAAATACCCTAATTTTTGTGAATTTCAACAAATTCCTTTTTGTTCTCTAATCAGTATATAAAATTATATATGTCATTAAAGTTTCGTGCAGAGGTATAGAAACACCCTGTATAAATTTATTTCCTGTCGAGGACAGTGATATTTGAATATTTAAATGTGATTACATTCACAATTTTTTATTAAACTGCTCTTTACATTGGAGCATGACACTTTCATTGATATAGTATATTTTCGAAGTAATTCTATCACTTAAAATCCTATTAACTATTCGGCCCCTTATATAACCTGTTTATATTTATTTTTAAAATGACAAATCAAACAGTATTTTCGCTTTACCTGTGGAATAAAGATCCCCAGAATTGTATTGACAACTGAGCCAGTTACTTCTGATTACTCTGAAGTATATTAAAGAATGAGTTTTATAATTGTCATTTTTTATGAGAAGGGAGTCACGACGTGCAGCGGAATAGCCCAATCCTTAAACAAAAGAACATGAGTTCTTTATACTACTTTTTTTCTATTTTACATTTTTTGTGCTCTTTTTATATAAAAAAATCTTAGTTTGAAAATTTATGGAATTTTCTATTACTACTAATATTGATAACGTTTAAAAATTCAATGTTTGAATTTTAAATTGTCAACTTACTTAAAGTAAAAATAAGTGTAGACCATTTTTTTTTGTACCACACCTGAAATATGTGAAATTGCTTAAAATTTATCTGAGATGAAATTCCATATTTTTTTATTATATAATATTTCAACAGTCACCAATCTTAAAAATATAAATTTTACTGCTCAATTACAGCACTCGAATGAGCTATTAACGAACTTTTTGGGTGCTGTACGAGTACTAGTTTTGTTCTGGAAGCAAAATAGAAAATGCTTTATTGAAACTGTTTTTAGTACGTGTTGTTTTACTCGTATATCTTAGGAAACAAACACGTGCCTTATACTCTTCAGCACCAACATGTCTTAAATTTTATGCCTGACTTAAATAAATAAAAGCAAATAAAAATAAAATTTTTATAATATAACATTAAAAATTACTGTCAAACATTTGATGCGATATTGTCCGTTTACGTTCAACTTAAAATTTAAGTTTCTTTGGTACAGACGGGCATTAATGTTGTAATTTTAAGTAATGCAATTATCTGTCCGTTTCATGTGACCTTTGGAACTTTATTTATTTATATTCCATTAAAAATATAAACTGTATGTCATTTCAAATTCATTAAAATAATATTTATTTGTCAAACTAGAGAGGAAAGCGATATTTTTCGCACTCGAGTTCGACGTCTGCCTTCAAACGAGTATGAAAAAGTTCTTTCGTCTCATGGTATAACATTTTTTATGTGACATGCTTCAAAAAAGATTTAGTTGAACTTTAAACACTCAGCGAAAAATCAAGTAGGTAATATTTTATTTATTTGAATCAAAATGGGGTAGGTGGGTCAGTGATTTCGAGTCGACCTGTGGATTTGAGAACCTGGGTTCGATTCCCACAGTCGACAACCAATTTTCACCAAATTAAAACTACCCATGTAGCTCCCCTTCCACTAACATATTTAGGGGCAATGATTTGACGGCTGGTAACTGCACTTCACACGCAACATATATCACTTATCGAGATCTGCTACGGTAGATTGACACACCCAGTATTGGGTACATGGCGTGATGACATATTTATATTAATTATTATTTTTTAATTTCAAGATACTTTAAAGATTGAAAGTATATTCTGAACAAATAAAAATTTTCAGTAAACTAATTAATTTTTGGAAACTTGGGTATACAATTTAAAATGTAGACACATTTTGTTGTAAATTTGCAGAAAATAAAAAATCAGTTACTACGGGTAATGTAAATCTAATAGTTTTTAAACTCCATTAACAGTAGCAGTAAATAAGTTAAAAGTTACACCAATAATATGCATCACGTTATAGATCATAAATAATCTATTTAACATGTTTACCCTGCATGCTATTATGCTATTTGCTATGTTCCTCTTTATTTTTGTGCAGGGCCGGTTCGTGATATTTTGTACCTATTTGTAAACTACTGTATTATATGCATTAGTTGTTATTCTATGACAATTGGCCTAACCTGTGCTATAAAACTATCGATTTCTTTGAAATTTATCATGTTGACTTTTTTAAAGAACACTAAACGACTAAAACGAAAGATATCAACATTATCTTCTTCACTTTTGCTAAAATATCGTCCGAATTATGCAATTTTTCATCGATCATCTTCAGAAAAAAAAAACAAAAACTAAACATTATTAATGTTTATAATGAATAAACAAAATATAGAAACAATATGCTTGACATCGTAATGCCACAATTAAATAATATTTTTGTACACACTACTCGTATAATTATAATTAGTACATATTAAAACTAATTTTACATATTCTACTGGAAAAATAAAATTATGTATGCACTGCGGACGTTACTAGATGATAATGACCTCGTTTTCCTCTGTGGTATTATTAGCTATCTAATGCCCTTGGAGCATAAATTACTATGGCGTAAATTTAAGAAATGACAAAGTTAAATCAGTGATAATTATTTACTACTTTAAATTAGTTCAGATAAAAGATGTAGCTGAGTATTAATTAATTTTAATGCTGGATTTATAGTTTACATAGCATAGCATCATAAATTTAAATCCACACAAGTCCATGTACCACTTATAGTTCACTTATCGTACATTGCATAACATTTACCTAGCATGACATGAGAATTGACCAAATTTCACTTCATATGCTATGGGGAATCCTCGGTTATTATCGGCATTTCTCTGACAATTGTTTGTTTATATATATACATATATATCAAAAATTTAAACAATTTTGGTTTATTATTCGTATTTTACACATTCGTTTCCTTCAATTCTTCATATTTTGATTTTAACGACAATGTACACGATAATAAAGCAGTTATCATAACATTGCCAACATCCATTTTAGAACAATACGGAATGTGGCAATAATATAACACTATGAATATATACAGGATGTCCCTTGTAAATGTTGGCTTAAGCAGTTAACATGTAAAATCAGTCTATTTTTAATAGCACAATTTAATGATAATTTCTAATTTTTCGCCTTCTCTTTTATTGTTACTGATATAAAGTGCTTGTAATTTGTTTTGAATATTTTAATCTGTCACTGTCACTTGATTTTTTTTTTAAGTTGAAGGCACCGTAAATATTATTAGAATATATTATGGGCGGCGCAGTAGACAAAAATCTGAGTACTTCGCTAGGCACTGTTAGAAAAATTTAAATATTCATAATGACACTAATAGATCATAACGACAGGTTAAAATACTTAAAACAAATGGCAAGCACTTTACGTCAATAACAATAAAAGAGTAGGCGAAAAATTTGGATTTATTTTTATTAATATCACAAAATTACGCTATAAAAATCGAATAATTTGTAGCAAATAAGATGTAGGCATATTGACAGTATTGTGATACAAAATTTGGCCCTATAGTTTTTTGCCGTAGACTTTTTATTTACAAAAAACTGTTTTTACATGTTAACTGCCTATGCCAACATTTACACACGGTATATAATTTTTGTGCAAAAAAATAACTAAATTTGAAACTATAAAATCTTAAAAATTCCTTACCTTATGTTATGTTATGCTATGCAATGCTATATAAACAATAAATCCAGCTGAAAGTTCAATAGTAATTTTGCTCATAAAATTAACATTAGTTACATTGCCTAGCATTATCTGCCTAGATAATACTAGTTTAAAGTTCATAAAACTAAAAATTACAGTAATTATATAATACTAGAGAGGCCTGGAGCGAGTAAGCAATCTCCAGAACCTAACAATAACTTCCATCCCTCGATTATTTTTCATCCATGGACGGTGCAAGCAGGGACGCACGGGGAGCAACGATACTTCCAAAACGATTGCAGCATGTTTCGGTCACGTGACGAGCAGTCATTTAAACAATAGTTCCGATGGATTGGTTATAAATTTCATCCTGTCCATTAATTTAAGTCCGATGATTGATTGGGTCGGACAATGATTGGCCGGTTTCGGATGCGCGCCGATCAATTTTGATTGGAACCGCTCAGTTGCTGCCGCTGACCATTGGCTTGGCCCTCTTCATGCCAATCACAGCGTTTTTGTTTTGTTTTAATTATTGCTGATTTTTTGTTATTGTGAGGCAGTTGAACTTGTTCACATTATTTATAGTTTGTTTTTGTTTTTTTGTTACTAAAAGTGAAAATGTTTTTATGAAAGTGTTTAAACGAAATGAACCTATCGGTAATAAAAACACGTAATAACGCTGTTTGAACTACGTATGTTAATAAACAATATTATATTATAGAAAGAGCTAAGGAAGTAAGTTCCATATCATGAATCTGAATTTATCGTATCAATCAAACTTATTGTATTATTTATTTTGTAATTTATCGTTCATATAATTTATTTCCAGATTTAAGTTTCTTGCCGAGCAGTAAAAACGCAAATTATCGTTTAGTTGGCAACAATACTGTGCTTTATAATAACGCACTAGTGTGTTATTGATTGAATAAATGGAAAATGATAGGATCTTTGTTAAATGCGAATTTTCCTTTATCCAAAATAGGAAAAATTCATTAAATAAACATTAATTTTAATCAAATCCTAGTGCCATGGCATTTGTTATAATTAATTTTTATTGTTCTTTGTTATATTTTAATAAAATATTTATTCATTTGTGCTTTACTATGGATGTTGTTTGTTATAAAATGTCAAATATATTTAAAATAAAATAAATAAATAAATATATCATCACGTCTTTTACCCATTACTGGGAATGGCACTCTGCCGAAGCAGATCTCGGTAAGTGATATATTTATGCACGTGAAGTGCGGTTACCAGCCGTTAAATCACTGCCCTCAAAGATGTTAGTGGTGGGAGAGCCACAGGGATAATTTTTAATTTGGGGAAATTGTTTGTCGGCTGTGGGGATCGAACCAGGGTTCTCAGGATCCACTGGCCGACTCGATACCACTAAAATATATTTGTACTTGTTTTATTGTTAATTCCATTTCACTACTGATTTGTTTAAAATTAACCTTTATTTAGTGAATTTTTCTTGTTCCTAGAATAAAATAAATAAACTTATAGTCTTCTATCCATTACTGGGTGTGTCACACTGCCGTAGTAGTTCTCTGTATATGATATATTAATATGATATATAATTTCAAATGTATTTAAATTCAAGAATTTGTTTTACTATTAATTCTATGGCATTTGATCAAAATTCATATTTATTTAAATATTTTTTCCAGTTTCGGGTAAAGAAAAATTATGAATTAGGATATCATGATGCAGATTTTTTTTGTCTACAATAAACTATTGAATTTTTTTGCTGAGAAACAATTAGGAAAGCCAGTAAATTAATATTTCAAAATTAACATTGGAAACCAAAAAAAAAGTGACGCTCCACCCTGTATAAGTAAAAAATAAAAACAATAATTCTTGAACATTTAAAACTAATATAAAAATTTGTATGAAATATTTTTAATCTTTTTGTTATATACGATACAAGTATTGACTATTATTTATCTAAAAATAATAAAACGAGAAACAAATTTTTAAGAAAAATGTATGATACGAGGAAAACAAACCGTTCTCGTCATTAAAATTTAACTATCTTGCCTAACATAAGTATGCATCTTTTAAAAGTAATAATTTGTTGGAGTAGATAGCTCAGTGGTGATTTTGAGAACTCTAGGTCGATTCTTACAGCTGCCACTCATTACTCCACATTAAAATTACCCCACCACTAACTTCTTTACGGGGCCGTGATTTGACGACGGATAATGCGCAAAATATATCATATACCGAAATCTGCTATGGCAGAGTACCACACCTAGTAATGGGTAAAAGGCGTGATGATATATTTATTTTAATTTTAATAATCATTTTCATAAAAAAAAAAACTTCGAATATTAATGATAAAATTTGATGAGTAATATGTTCATTTCGCTTTAGATTATAGACATTAAACATACGTACAACAACCTGATCATAAACGGTATTTGAAATAATGTATCTAGTCATTGATTGATTTTTTCATTAATTAATTTTTGTATGAGTCGACGAAACATCAATTTACTACTCACAGAATTTTTAATTACTTTATTATACAGTTGAACATATTACATAACAAAGTTTAACAGAACCGTTGCTAAATATTTATATTTGTTTAGTGTGATATTTTATGAATTACACAGCGTAACTGTAGGAAAGATATTTTAGTTGTATATATGTGTACAATAAATTCTGAAGCATTTTTTATTTCCTCGTCTTTGCGAGTTCATAAATTGTTGTGACGTTCCCTAAAACACACGCATCACGCATGCGAGCATATGCTCGACGACGGGGGGCATTCCAATTTCCCGAATTATCCACAGAAAACACGTTTATGTCGACACGCGTTTTTATCAATTTCACGGACAAGACATTCTCTCTAAAACCTACACGCCTGAAATAATATTACCGGTAAAACGTTCACGTTTAAATATATAATAATCTACAGTTTACATTTTTTTAATAATACATATATGCACTACAGATAACATATATTTACTTAATTTCATAACGTAATATCAATATTACAATACGAAAAAGCGTGATATTTGCACAAAAAATACCAATAATCAGAACTACGTTCATCATCAGGAACTGCTCTTCATATGCATCAACAAGAAACTTCCGCATATCTTCTTTCGAAAATAATCCTGATTTTGTTGAATTTATATCCATCAAAACTTCTTTTGATAAAGTTGAATATATTAGCTAATATCAATATTTTTCAAGATATAAATGGGTGTTCTTAACATTGAATGTGTACATTTTGTAGATGGTTTTTGATTTGTCACTATTCCAGAAAAATATGCATGTAACACCTCTTCTGATATATCTTTTTTCACTTCACACTAATGATTTTTTTAATTCTATCTAGTATATGGTTATCGATTGTGAGAATAAGCATGGAAATATCCCTATTAGCTACAATGTTTTAATATCTGATGATATTTTCTCCCTTCTGGAATTGATGGCCTACTTTATTCTTTCTTTTCCAGGGCTAAAGTGTCACTTTATTTCTCGTTGGGATGAAATTGGCAGGTAAACAAGCATTACCGTAGCAACGAGTATATAAACCTTTCACTATGCTTATGTTGCCTAAGTTATCCAAAAATTTGTCAATATCAAAATTAGTCATTAATTCAAAATGTATGTATGGAAGTGCAAAAATAGAGTATATACCACAGGACCAAAGTGAATTTAATTCCTGTGATGATTATTTCCTGCGGCTCGTGAAATAAGCTTCACCCTCAGGATTAAATTATGCATTTTAGTCCCTTGGAATATAATATACTCTTTTGTTTAAGATGCAATCGTAGAAAAAAATTATATGTATATCACGAATGTAAAGTACCTATACTTGTTCGTCTCACACAAGAATAAGTTTACGCTCTTAATACAATTATTTATATATTATTTTTGTTCGCGTCTAAAAAATATTACTTATTAACCACACTTTTTAAGAAAGTGTCATTATATTATTTTCTTCTAATAACAGTTACGAATTTTGGTACATAATTATAAATAGCATAATTGATTATTCTAATTTACGCGCTCAACTAAACTATTATGTGCGTCCTTGTAATTTAAGAAATGCTGTTACATTTTCTTACCATTTTTCAAGAACAAATTTTCATTCCAACTCACCAATTAATCTAATGTTTAATTTTTGTAAAGTATATTGCAATGAATTAGACTTTAGTGATTCTATATTTACATTCAAAAGAAAATTAACTGAATTGTTGTCTTGATTTCAAATGTTTATAATTAGCTTTATATTAGGGGAGACTGGGTACGGTTGTGACAATTTTGGTTTGATCGCCAATAATTTTGTTAATTTACTAGTTAGCTGCGAGAAAAGTAATTTAAATCTTAATTTGTACTTTTGTCTACCAAAATGTTGTCCCTAAATACGCTGTATTAGTTATAGCATCAAATTAAAAGAAAAAAGAGAAAGTGTCACAACCGACCACACCCCAAGGACGGTTGTGACAGTGGTTGGCGTCAGTAGTGACAGACATAATAATTACTTTTATTGTTAGAAATATGTAACATCTTCTATAAAAAGTTAACATTCATAATTAAAGCAAATGAACTTAAATCTACGATCACTTCTATTCTTACAATTAATAATGCACTGCAACTAATGTTTATAACCAGGGTTGAGAGATTTAAATCAAATTGATTTAAATCAAGAGATTTTTTTTTAAATCATTGATTTAAATCAAAATAAATTAAATTTAATAATTTAAACATAAATGAATAATTTTTATTATTGTATACGTATAATATACGTCACAACCGTACCCACAACATTTGTCACAACCGTACCCAACGCATACTTTCGAAAACAAACAATCGCCATGACTGGGCCAAGTAATCTACGTAAAAACTAATCACTCGTAATTAACTACTAATATTCAACTTATAACACAAAAATATCTGATATAATCTATCTGTATACAAATAACAGTAAATATTAAGAGAAATTAAACAAAAAAACTTACTTTTGACTGTTAAAAAGCTTACGTTAGCGTCGCGCGCTGGCCGACGTAACCTGGGGAACGCGTTTAGAAATGCATGCCGCTTCTCCCTCCCCTTGCACCCTTTCCGCATTCCGTATAGTTTTGCTGTTATGACGACTGTCACTACCGTAACCTGGCACAACCGTACCCAGTCTCCCCTATATTTGATTTAACACCATTTATTATTTCAATTCCTTGCGTATAGATGTAAGTTTAATCTAGGTTTAAGTATCAATCTTTCCAATTTCAAGTATTTTTTATTGCTAACTGAAACTCTCTCTCTCTCTCTCTCTCTCTCTCTATATATATATATATATATATATATATATATATATATATATATATATATATATATATATATATATATATATATATATATATATATATATAATTTCCTTAAATTATTAAGTTAGTTTTACTATGCATCGGTTTTACTAATCTATATAATTTTGTTTGGGCTGCATAATTAAATTACTATCTACTGTTACAAATTGTGGGTTACAGAAAACAAATAATTGACTGAATTATACTCAAAGAACTAAAACAATCTTTAAATCAAACTTATCAAAAATAAAAATAAATTATTTGTACAAAAAAAGCATGAACGTTACGCAATTGAGTGCGGAAAATTCGAATTTCTTCTAAGATATAAAAAAATTTCTTCATCTCAGAAATACTCTGTGATTCTCTCACTATTCACTTCTTTGGGGGTCGTAAATTTAAGTGTGAACTAATTGCACAAAAAAAATAAAATAAAAGAGAACCCAAATTTACAAATAATACAGATAGGTATTTTTTTTACATTTTCAGCTTATTCTGAAAAACCCTTTAGTTAATCCTAATCCTAAATTTTGATATCAGCAAATTTAGTTAAACCATATTCTTAAAAATGTTGAAACAAATTTTAATATAATTCTATCAGTATTTGGTTTTCAAAATTTTAATTTCAGGTTTAGCTAAAAGAAAAAAGTGAATCATGCTGTTTGTAAGTTTTCTATATCCAACAATTACCACTCCACGAGCGCATGTGCCACGCCTCGTGTGCATGCGTGTGCGGCATGGAGACAATCCATCCATCACGACCCGTACTCGCGCCGCTCCGGTACTGCTCCGGAGTGCGGAGTCCGGAGCTGGAATTGGACATGTTCGGTCGCTTTCTGCAAGTCACCACATGGCTCCGGGATTTTCCTCATGACAGGTCCGGGATAAGGGGGACTGGATGTGTCGTATAGATATGCGTTCATTAGGTGTTGGTACTTAAAGAAAACAGAGACAAACAACAATTGAGGTCTATAACATTGGTCAAATTAAATATTTCAGAAAACTAATTTAAAAGTTAATATGTCATTTTAATTTTGTCCTGCATCCTTTTTTTTAAGTTTGTTAGTACTATAAATAAATTTAGGATCAGTTTCGTCATAAAATTTCCATAACTACCAGTGGGATAAATAAAAAAATATCGCATCGAAATCATAGCACATATAATAATACTGAATTCCATTTTCTCATACGATATTTTTTCAATTATCGTTGCGATAGTTATTGGAACACATAATTAATACATTTTAATCCACTATGTCGTTCCTAACAGCGAAAGAACTAAAATGCGGTTTTCTTCCACAGCCAATAACGAAGTAAAAAAGTGTAATTTAGTCCCGGTACTAAGCGAAGAAAAAATAAAACAAATTTCATTAAAGAATTAATAATGTCAATTTTAATAGTATTTATTCGTTTGAAATACTAGGGTCGTGAAAAAATAGTATACAGAATGGTTTTATATTCCCGGATGAAGAACAATTTTTTTAAATCATAAAACTGCTGTATTTCACCTAAGCATTTTTTCTAATATTAATAATTAAATTTCTTATTTTATTTTGTTAATCTTCTAAAGCATCATTTATTGTTGCTAATTGAAAGTTATAGGGTTAAAGCCCTAGGTCCCTCTATATTTAATTAATAGTTCAATTGTACTACATTTGTTCGCATTTTGTTGCAAGTTATGACTATCAAATTAAAAACAGCAATTTTTAAATCATTTTAATGTAATAATACTATTTAAATGAAAATTTGGTTACTGATTTAAATTTATTAGGTATTTGTTTATGCTATTCTGTACAACAGGAAATTAATCTGAATAAAAGGACAGGGTCACCGAGCCACAATGTAATAGTTCATATATATTTAACTTGTGTGGGATTCGAACTCGGGATTTCTGGATTCAAATGCCGTGATGCTATCAACACCATAATACTGCCGGACAAAATGAAGAATGGAAATCTTATGTGAAGCATTTCCTCTCAAATAAATATTTGTTAATATTAAGACAAACAATCAGTTTGATGAAAATATAGTAGTAGAAGCATCCGATGAACAGACCGGTAACGGGAACATTATCCCTTTCGCGCAAAGAATTTTAGCGCACACTCCACACGTATCACAATAAGATTGCCTGGAGAAAATGATAAACAATACATAACGACTCTCCAGCATCCATTCCTCACAAGCTGCCATCAAATGTTGGTACAACAAAAGATGGCTACCGCAACGTAGCGGCAGTGACTTTACCGTTTCATTGTTGTGATGTTGTGTGATCCGAGATCCATAGCAGTCACTAGACGCGTCTTTTTTTAATTTTATTTACACGAACGCACAATTATATATCATTGAATTATAAAGCGTGTCGCCATTGTAAAAAACAGTTGAGAATCTGCGAAGTCATTGCGCAGCAATAAGGCGACAGTGCGACGACAGCGCCCCACAGCGGGAAACGTTTGAATTAAAAGCGTCCAGGGTGAAATCTCTGTTAATGTTTCGTTGATAACAATTGCATTAGCCTGGGGACGGATCTGTGGAACGAGGGGCAGGGGAATACTGGATTGTTGAATGTCGTTGTTTGTAATTTGCAATGTGACCGGTGATGTAATGAAACCAAATTGTTTGCGAGATGACTCGACCGTTTGCATATTTCATTTTGGATTGTATTCCTTTGTTTCGTGTCAATTCAGTTTTACTTGAAAACTTTTACTGTCGCTCTTTTTATGAAATATGCTTGTGTTTTCAATTTAATGATTCTACATATTTTAAATCCTTTTTCAACCTATAATAGTATTTAATACGTATGTAAACAAAAATACCTACTAAAGTAAAGATTGTCGAATCACAAAATTTATGACAATTTACTTTTGCTTCACTCATAAGAGGTTGCTGGTAAATTCTAATATTTTATTTTAAATGCAGGAAAAAGAAGTGAATAGGTAAAATTTAATTATAAAGAGAAAACTTGGAATACCATCAGGATTTGAATCTGGAACATATGAACAACAGTTGCCGTGTGATTCAAAACTGTTTAAAATATTTCTAAATAGATAAAAATTGTTGAATTATGAATCATAATTCAAACATTATAAGCCAATCAGATTGCGCCTGCTAGTAACGCAGCGCACTGATTATGTATTATTATTTTTCTTTCATGTTGCTTAGAAGCTACTCAAGTTTGACGTTTATTATGTAAACCCAAAAAAATATTTCTTTCCTCAAATTACGACCTAGAAATACAAGATCCTGTTGAATGGTCGTGGAAAATTATTCGTCCCAAATAAATAAATGCTATCATAAAACGCTTATTGAATACTATACTATTATACATATTGTAAACTAAATGTGACGAATTCTTGGGGTGACACAAATCACTGGAAACCAATATCGTAGATCAATTCTAGGAAAATCATAAAATACATATTTATTCAAAATGGGACATGTCCATTTTGTAACAAAACTAAGTTATATTGTGTTTTACATTTGTTTCCACAGTTCCTTTTTTTACAAAATATCATATTGCATTACAAGACGGTAAGGATTGTCAAACGATGCCGCAGGTCGACTTTGATAATCCATCAAGTATTGTACAATACGTATATCGTACAATTTTATACCTAATTTCATAAAACAATATTTAAAAACGACATTTTTTAATTGTGGGGTAATGGCACAGTGGTGGCAAATCGGCCTGTGGATCCAAAGAACCCTGGTTCGATCCCCACAGCCGACAAAACATTTTCACCAATTTAAAATTTCCCCTTGTGGCTCCCCCACCACTAAAATCTTTGGGGGCCGAGATCTGCTTCGACAGAGTGCCACACCCAGTAATGGGTACAAGGCGTGATTGTATATGTATTTTATTTATTTTATTTTTTTAATTTGACAATTTTCTTTTTTGTCATTTGAGACGTAAGTTATAAGATTTAAATATAAATAAATATAAATGTATCATCACGCCTTCTACCCATTGTGTGTGACACTTTGCCGTAGCACATATACAGATATTTTGCGCGTAAAGTGCAGTTACAAGCCGTCAAATCATGGCCCTCAAAGATGTTAGTGGAGAGGGAACCCCAGGAGTAGTTTTAGTACGGTGAAAACTCGATACCACTGAGCCACCTACCCCATAAGTTAACATAATTTTCAATAAAATCAAGGTTTCATTGTTTGAGTCCTTTTACTAACAAAATTAAGTACGACAGATTTTAGAATTGTAATATTGATATTACGTTATGAAATTAGATAATAGTTATTTACATTATAAGTGCGGTTGATAGTATTTTTACAATGCGAGGTTTTACATTAAAGCACTCCGCTTCGCTTCGTGCTTTAATCAAACCGGGCACACGTAATGTATTATATTTTTTGGCCGACATAGCTATTTATTTTGCTCGTTAACATTAAATAGTCATAATTATTAAGCGAGCTGCTTTAAACCATTTTGACGGTTGTATTTTGTCAGCCATCTTACTTTTCTTACAAAGTATAAACGAGCTATCTGGGTGCGTTTCATTCAACAACAAAAAATCATTTATTTATTTCTTCAGAACTCTATTGAATGATAAAATGCGGTAGCTAGCGTTTTTGTAGACATTTTTTACAAAACAACTTTTTTTAATGGCCTCTAAAAACTACAAAATTTCGAGTTATACTTTACAATAGCGCGATGTGGAAAAATCAAGGCATGTGTATGTGTACAATCGCAACTATCGTAGACGTCAACGATGTGTGATTTTTATGTTTACACCTCAGGAGGCCAAAATAGATATTTTTATAACAAGTGCTGAAAAAGGCTTGTTACGTGCAAATGCAGAATTTAACGCACGAGGCTTGCCGAGTGCTGAAATCTGTACGAGCACTTAACCTTTTTCGGCACGTGTTTTAAACAACATTTTTCCTACAACTGTACTATTTAGAAAATCATTAAAATATTATCAAAATTTATAAAATTTTAATGATATTACACGAGAACGATGTTTTACGGCGTTGCTATGGTTTATTTGTTGAATTAATTTTTAAATATCTCACTAATTTCAAGATAATTTCTTCAAAGTCGTCTAGATTGAAACACTACACTGAGTGATTCTTCTTTATTATATACACCTCCAAAGGTAATTGTTGGATCTAGTCTTGACAATGCTGCTAGTTCTTCCAAAACCTCCGAAATTGTTGTCAATAGTATTACTGTTAATAATATAAACAGGTACGGAAGAAATCAATGTTTCTTTAGATAGTATAACAGTTTTCACTTCAAATTATGTCAATATAAACAACTGTAACGTGTTAGTAATATACACAAACAATCAATGTTATGTATTTCACTTACTCTTTCAATAAAACCATTTATCGATATATTTTACTTTGTTCGGTTATTTTTATTAATTGTCATATTTAATAATGATATACTTGAGTTCCTGTCTGCTCAATGTGATATGTACAGATTAGATATACTGTAGTTTAAGGTTATGTTTATAAACGTCAAAATATATCACTATATTTCTTCTTCTTCCATAAGCGTATGTGCCTAAAATATGAAATTTTGTGCCTGACGCGAAATTTTAATCGTTCTCACTTATATTTTCTTTTGACAATTGCGTAAAGTGCAAATTATTTTCGGCACTAGTGTTTCATTGCTTACAGTAACGTACTTGGTCTGCATTTGTCTTCTTTCCATACGTTACCAAGGCAATAATAGTTACGTAATAACAAAGAAATCGCACAGTTGTAGGAAAAGTTATTTACAGAATTAGTATCATGCCAGTACCAAATCAATGTTTTTCTTTTACATTTTTTTTCAAAATAAAATTATCAAAACATGCCACATTTTGAATAAACCCTGCTTATATAACGAACTATTTGGGTGATTTCGGATTTATAATGTAAGTCATCTTTCTGCAACAAATTATTTGCCGTAGTGCTTTATTTTTTTATGTTTCTGGTGCAATGTACTCGTAGCTATATAAAACAAGGATGGTGAACTAGTGAAGCACGTGTGTCTCGTGTCCTCCTGTAATTAACAGAATTAGTGGCGTCGCAACGTGTTGTAACGGGTCGCTGCGCCCTCTAATTGCATCTGGAGTCAATCTCAACTTGTAACTTTATTACGGCCCTGGCCTTGCACACTGCACCGAACGATATTCCCTTACTAACCTATACCTGCTTGCAAGATCGTTTGGGTTAACCTTTGATGCAATCACGAAATATTTAAAAGAACAAATTCATGTATTGCAAAAAGTGTTGCAATATTTTCTAAAAGTTTTTAATTAATCTTGAATCAATATTATCAGTTATCACTTGTATAATTTCTGTTCTTAGATTAATTGTTACTTTACTACTACCAGAGTTTATTTTAACTGAAACATGGGATTTGCGATATCAGTGCACTCTGTACTCTGCCGTAGCAGATCTCGGTAAGAGTATATTTATGCGCGTGAACTGCGGTTACCAGCCCTCAAATCACAACCCCCAAAGAAATTAATGGTGGTTTAGCCACAGAGGTAATTTGAATGGGGTGAAAATTAGTTATCAGCTGTGGAAATCGAACACAGGTTCTCGAATCAACATTCCGACTCGATACCACTGGACGCCATTTATGCTCGTAAATATTTTATATAGTTGAAGAAAAGGTTGGAATATTGAATTGTTTAAAACCGAATGGTGAAGAAAGAGATTGGCCTACTAGGTCTCCTGATCCAGCATCTGTAGAATTATTTACTGGAGATTTTTAAAATCCAAAGTATACACAGGTAACATTTTAAATTTATTGTAACAAGGTGGTTTTTGAGTTGACTGCAGATATTCTGTTAGTTTGCTTCTCTGTTTTGCGCGATAAGATTCTGAGAAAAATCTTATCGTGGCAACGAATGTGTGTGGTCATCTGCAGTCTTCGGCCATGTGTTTCATCCCCAAAATACCACCCTTCACCCCCGCTCAAAAACTTAGCGTCTAGTTTTGAGATGTAGCAGCAGTCAAGTCAGGTTTGCTCGGTCGGCCGGTCAAGATGTGACCGACGTCGAATCCGTTTTCGCGCTTCGCGCGCATTTAATTATCGTTTAGTTAATTATAAATGTTTCTAGTTTTATTTTATTATAATATTAACTCGTAGTATAGTAATTCATGTTAAATAAAGTTTTTTAAGTGTTGTATGGTGCATTATGATTTATTTAGTTTATTAATATTAACCGCGAATCTTTTTATTCACATCAAATAATTCGCGCTCGCGATGCTCAGTATCCGCTTTGTTACATTATAAGAATTAAAAATTCAGTTCCAACACATGTCTGAAAGTATTACAGCTGACTAAATAATATGTATGTTGTGTTACCAATTGCAAAAAAAAAATTAATTTTACCAAATATTAATGTTATTAACTAAAAAATAATAATTTTAAAAATAGAAATACATATATCATCACGCCTTTTACCCTTTATGGCGTGTGGCACTTGGATCTTGGTAAATGATATATTAATGCGCGTGAAATACGATTACCAACCGTCATATTACGACCTCCAAAGATTAATGGTGAGGTAGCAACAGAGGTAATTTGAATATGGTGATAATTGTTTGTCGGTTGTGGGTATCGAATCCAGGTTCTCAAATTCACAGACCAACTCGATATCACTGAGCCACTATCCCATAAATATAACTTAATATAATATTATTAATGGCTTCAAATGTATTTGAACAATATAAGAAACAATAAAATATACTTAAGAAAATATATATTTTGAAACGCTTATGGAAATTAAAATTCTCTTAAGCGATGACGTAACATGTTTAATTTGATGGCTACCCTATATTACACAAAACAAATTTCACGCACGGTGAATAAGATACAAGGTTTAAAAAATAAGATAATGATATAAATTCAATTTATTTCAATATGCTTTATGGTCTCCACGTTGGTTGGAATACATTTTAAATTAATCAAATAAAGCTCAATCATTATGACAGTCAGTCATGCTTGACGCATCCCACGTGACACAAGAAACCATCAGCCATCCGTGTCGACAGGCATTTTTTCTGCATCGGTTATACAAATAAATTAGAGCTACCTGATATTTGTAACACACGTAGCCACAGCTTTGTATTTGTTCAGAGCGGGTGTGCGCGACACATGTTTTACTGGAATATTCAGGTTTAGTTCCGGTTTGCACTGCGTGTCGCTGCTGTCGTTTTTACTCGATTGTTTTCTGTTTGATGGTTTTGGGCACTCGTGCTACCTAACCGAATATACCGTTCAGTTTTTGTTGGTTTTAAGTAAAGGATAATTTAATAATATTTCTGCTGGGTTATTTGATGAGACTGTTATGGATTTCACACAGTTAGGTATTCTAGGAATAATGTTATAATAGCACAAAAAATAGAGTATATTTTTTATGAAAGTCTTGATTGTGTTTCTATATTTTGTTCATGACTGACATTTCAATATTAAGACAGTTAAATCCGGATAACTGGATTTACAATCATTCATATTTAACCAGTATCCGAAGAACCCGGTATCCACAAATCCGAAACCGTTGTTCCAAATCCGAAAAGAGAAATACGGAATCCGAAGCCGGAATCCTGATAAACCTAGTCCGGTGTCCGAAAAATCCGGTTTCCACATAATCCAGTATTTATAGAAACCGGATTCTAAAACTCCAATATTAATTTATTTTATTTATTTATAGGGTAGGTGGTTCAATGGGATCAAGTCGGCCTGTGGATTTGAGAACCTCGGTTGGATTCCCACTGCCGACAAACAATTTTACCAGATTAAAATTACCCCTGTGGCTCTCTCGCCACTAACATCTTTGACGATTGGTAACCGCATTTCTCACTTACAGAAATCTGCCACGGTAAATTGCCACACCCAGAATATGTAAAAGGCGTATTGGTATATTTATTTTATTTTTATTTTGTTATTTTGAGAACCCGGGTTTGATTTCCAAAGCAGATAAATAATTTAAACCACATTAAAATTACCCCTGTGGTTCCCATCCCACGAACATGTTTGGGAGCGATGATATGACGGCTGGTAACCGCAATTCGCGCGCTTAAATATATTATTTATCGAGATCTGCTACTGCGGAGTATACAGCGATGGGTAAAAGGCGTGATGAGATATTTATTTATTTATTTATTCATTTATTTATTAATGTTACTCTGTACAACAGGAACTTAATCCTAATTACAGAACAGGGTGCGGACTCACCCAGCGGCACTGTATTAGTTTATGTATATATTTAACTTGAGTGAGATTCGAACTCGGGTTCTTCGGTTAATAAAAAAATCGTCCGATAAAATGTTAGCGCTAATCCGTTTTGTGAATCTGCCTGTCAGTGATTAAAATCTGATCTTATTCCAGTTTTTTCTCTATATTTTGTTATGTGTCATAGGTAACCTGAATTCCATGACACTAAAGAGTCGTCATAGTGTAACTGTTATTTAAAGAGAATATTTGCTAATAAATAACTATGACAACAGAATAAACAGCACTCGCCCGTGAAGTGAGAAACATATTTTGGTTTTTTGATTGGGTTTTTTGAGTAGGATTAAAAAATATTGCTTATCACCGGATTTTTTGAATATCGTTTTACTAAGTGTTATCTTTCATTTTTATATTAGTTCAGATTTTTATAGTATATTTTCTTTCATATCAATATTTGCTTATATTGGTTACGTGCATACAAACGCTGAGTTATGTTTTGTTTTTAGGTGTGATTGACGTTTGACAGTTGTGTGATTGTAATTGATTTCTATTTTCATTTATATTTAAGGATAAGCCTGGTAAGCTACCTTAACATCTACTCTTCTACCAAGAGAACCATTATTTTATTTCTTTTGGTTAAATGAATAATAAATGGGCGAAATTTGATTAATGTAAGTTTGGTACGAGGAATGTTAGGAGTATAACTGGTAAAGAAAATGAATTTATGAATGTAATGCTTGTGTATAATATTGATGTTTTGTGGATAAGTGAGACTAAAAGGAAAGGATGTAGTGAGGAAGAGGTGGATGGTATGTTTTGCTTGTGGTCGGGTGATGCTGAAAATTAACATGCGAAACATGGTGCGGATGTGCTTGTTAGTGAAAGAATGAAACCGTTTGTGAGGGATTATAGTTATATTTCATCGAAAATTCTTTGGCTGAGATTATTAAAGGTAGGCTTTCATAAAATCTTCGTTGTGTCAATTTATGGCCCAACTGGAGCCGAAAAAGATCTTGAAAAAGATAGATTTTGGAATTTATTAGATAGTGTTATTGATTCATGTGATCCAGGTGAGAAAGTTATTGTATGTGATGATTTAAATGGCTGGATGGGAGTTAAGAGGAGCATGTCTGGGAATGTATTGGGTAAGTTTGGTGATGCGAGAGTGAATGAAACCGGTAGGAAAATAGTTTCTTTCTGTTTGCAGCGTGATCTCTTTGTTTCCAACTCTGCCTTAAACACAAATTAGCTCATTTGTACTCGTATATATGGGAGAATGTGAGTGAGAATAGACGGAGTATGATTAATTTGATTTTGTACGATGAACGATTGAGGAGCTTAGTTGTAGATACGCTTGTGAAGCGTGGTGCCGAATTGTGTACGAATGACCATTATTTGGTGGTGTCGCGTATACGGGTACGTCTAGATAAATGAGGGTGAAAGGTACCGAAAAAATGTTTTGTGTGAAATTCAGTGTACTGCCAAATGAGGCTGTTAGAGATTTGTTTGTTGAGAATATAAATGAATCTTTGCCTGTATGTGAGCTTCATTTTTAATGCTGTATTAATGATAAAAAAGTATATGATAGTGTACAGTACGGTATAAATGGTAATATGTTGGGAGCAATTCGTGCGCTGTATGAGATAGCGCCGCTGCTGTGAGAGTTGATGGTAGATTGAGTGATTGGTTTTGTACAGATGTTGGCGTGAAACAAGGTTATGGGAAGTCTCCGTGGCTGTTTAATTTGTATATGGATTTGTATGCGAATGATGTTGTTGTTATGGGTGAATCTAAGGAGCAATTAAGACGAATGTTTCTAAGTATAAATGAAGTAGGAAAAGATTTAAATCTGTTATTAAATGTTGATAAATGTAAAGTGTTAGTGTTTGAAAAGAACGATTTGATGACTGACTGCAAAGTTTCGGTGAATGGAGTGAGATTGGATCCAGCGAATGAGTTTTTGTATTTGGGTAGTATGTTGTCGAGAGATGGACGTATTGGATGTGAGATTGAAGGAAGAGTATCTGCGAAATGCAAGCTATTGGGTACTCTGGAAGCCATTGCTCGAAATGTTAATCTATCCAGAGATGCTCGATTGAGTGTATATAATGAAACATGAACGTCGTATAACTGTTGCGGAAATGAGGTATTTGCGGGGTGTGTGTGGTTATACTAGAAGAGATTGTGTCCGGAATACATTGCTGTATGATGAGTGTGAAATTGAAAAGAAAGTAGCTAGAAAAGTAGTTGAGGTGGTTTTGGTAAGTAGAACGTATGTCAAATGAGAAATTGGTGAAACAGGTGTACTCGTATGTTTGTGAAATTGAGGGTGAAAGATTACGTGGACGACCTGTGAATAAATGGATGAATATGGTTGAAGGATTGTTGCGTGAGCGAAAGTTTCCGAGTATGAGGAACAAATGTGCTTGTATGAAAGGAATTATGAATATGGTAGAAGCTAAAGTGGTATGTCAGGATAGGAACATTTGGCGAAGATTAATTGCGGGTTGAATCTAATGATTTAAGGAAAGTGCAGAATTTTTTATTTTAGTTTTGTTGTTTAGTAACTTCATTAGAATATTTACCTGTAATTATTTTAAATTCACTTTCAAAACAAGCGCAGGGACGATATTTCCTTCGTTTCTTATCTTTTTTATTCGTTTTTTGACCTTGCATTTAGTGTTTAACTGCAATTGTGTGGAATTCACTGCAAGTGAAGTACGGTTACAAGTCATCAAATCAAGGCCTCCATCGGTAATTGTTTTAGTGAAATTGCTTAAGAACCTATCGATTGGTATCTAATGAAAGATTTTTTGAAGGGCCCGCGTGAAAAATTGGTTCTTTTCGATCGTCAATTGTTTTACTGAAAGTGCTTCAAAACATATCATGTTTGGTATCAAATGAAAGTTCTTCTGAAGGGCTCGAGCGAAAAATGGATTTTTACGATAGGTAATTGTTTTAGTGAAAGTGCATCAAAACTAATCCAGTTTGATACGCATAGAATTTTCTGATAGTATTAGTTCAATTTCTAGACATGTTAGAGAAATTTTGACAATTTATTTAGGTACTAGATAATTGAGAATACATGTTTTGAACTGTTTTCAACTGATTTCATGCTCATATAAAAATTTTAAAACAAAACGTCAGTTTGATAAATAATTTTTAAAAGTACCTATATAGTGAAATACAGCAAAATTAGTCCACGGTAATAATATACAGTAAAACCAAAAAAATATTTGACATAAAAAAGGTAACTCGAATAAACGATGTTAGAAATAATATTCCGGCGATTTCCAACAGTTTTTCAAAAAAGTTTAGAAAAAAAATGTAATTGATTTCATGTACATATAAAATATAAATGTGGAACGTCATCTGAAATATCGTTCGAAGAATTTTTAATATTTAGCAAAATTAATTCGGAAATAAAACACGTATACGTAATTTTACGAAAGTCAATTGTTTCAAACTTAAAGTATGCTATGTTAGGTGTCATATGAAAGGGCTGTAGAATAAGTTTAAGATGAAATTTTTAAAAAAAAGGTATTTCGAATCATACCGTTTTTAGTGCCATATGAATGGGATTTAGTAGAACTTTCAGATAAAATAAAAAAAGATGAAATGTTACGATCGGCAATTGTTTCAAACTTAAAGTATTCCGAATCATACTGTGTTTGGTGTCATATTGAAAGGCTTTAGAAGAACTTTCCATTGAAATAAAAAAAGTTAAATTTTACGATCCTTAATTGTTTCAAATATAAATATTCCGAATCATGCCTTGGTTTGTTGTCTTTTGAAGGGGTATAGAAGAACTAAGAATTCAGACGAAATAAAATAAATAAACTTTACGAACGTCAATTGTTTTAAATTTCAAGTATTCGGAATAATGCCGTGTTTAATGTCATATGAAAAAACTTTTATATGAAATAAAAAAAAAATAAATTTTACGACTGTCGCTTGTTTCAAACTTAAAGTATTCCGACTCTTGCCGCGTTTGATATCAAATAAAAGGTCTTTTGAAGGGCTCGCATGCAAAATTTAATACGTTTCGATCGTCAATTGTTTCAGTGAAAATATTTCAAAACCTATCGTATTTTGTATCAAATGAAATATCTTTTAAAAGGCACGCGTGTTAAATTGATTTTTTTAGCGACAATTATTTTAGTAATACAGCTATCGCGTTGGGTATGAAATGAAAGATCTTTTAAAGGGTACGCCTGTTAAATTAATTTTTTTTTTATTGTGCATTGTTTTAGTAAAGGTGTTTCAAAACCTATCGAATTTGGTATTAGATGACACTCTTTTTGAAGGGCTCGAATATAAAAATGGTATTTTTTTCGACCGAAAATTGTTTTAGTGAAAGTGCTTCAAAACCTGTCGTGCTTGGTATCAAATGAAAGATCTTTTGAAGGACTCGCGTACAAAATTTAATACTTTTCAATCGTCAATTGTTTCAGTGAAAGTATTTCAAAACCTATCGTGTTTGGTATCAAATGAAATATCTTTTAAAAGGCACGCATGTTAAATAGATTTTTTTAGCGACAATTATTTTAGTAATACAGCTATAAAATCTATTGTGTTTGATATCAATTAATAGGTCTTTGGATGGATAGACGTATAGAATTGAAAATTTTTAGATCGGGAATAATTCAGATTATATTGTGTCAATTGTCATACAGAAGTGAACCTTACTTCAGTGTCCGCGGAGCCTAGTATTTTATTATTAGTGTTATACGTAATACATGAACCGCTCTGCCGACTAATACTAACTGTAATAGACCAGTGGAATAAATACAATTTCACAGTGACGTGATTAAGCGAATTAATCTCTCTTACCCCTTTGGCATTCTCTCTTGACAACGACAATACTTGGTGTTTTCCATCACATGTCGGTAAATTTGATACACAACTGTACAACTGTCAATGCTTGCCTACCTTACTTGCCGAATATCCTAGACTACTCCCAGACTACATGCGAACTCTCTTCTATTTATTCCCATTTTTCGTGTTAATTCGCTATATTTCTAATCATAGAAACACAAAATATGGAATAATGTCAATTTCCTGCTTCTGTTTTTGTTAATGGTGAGCATTAAACATCTTCTGTTATGTCTGCTTTTTTATTTAATAGTTTGTACTACTGAAAAGAGTTTCATTGGCGAAGTCGCATCATTGCAAGTATACACGAGTAATTTGGGAGGTTGGACTGGTATTGGTACTTGCATTTGAATAATTGTAGATACTTAAATAAATTTTCTTTATTTCAGCTTAAACATCAAACATTTTGTAGTATTTTCTTTAAATTCTATAGTCACCCAACAAATTTTTGCTAACTTTTAAATCTAATTTTTGCTAATTTAAATCTCCACAATCGTAATTTGAAGAATTTGCCTCTAAAATAGTTTTATGCACAACCAGTCCTAAATTTACGTTTTAGCCATGAAAGCGGGCGTAAACATTTGTTTTTGGCCTTAGGACCAGAGTAAAACATTTCCTATAAAATAAACGATAAAAATTTTGTTCATTGTGAATACGTATTTTTTTCAAAATGTCACTTAGCAATTTTACCCTTTTAAACATAAAATTTAATGTTCTTTTGTTGTGCATAATATATTGTATGTAACACGGGTGCAATTAGCGATTTTGGCCGTGAGCTGTTATTAACCCTCGGTGCTTCGCGCCTCGTGCTTTATTTATGCCACGAACCAGTAGTATCTCCCTTGATACATAAATAACTATTACGAGCACTAACAACGAAAAATCATATTTTCTATATTAAATACCTTTAGTTAGAACAAGATTTATTTAAAATAATATATAATCTATTTTTTTACGTTTTATGTAGCTAATGTTGATATTACTTTTGTGTTTCAAATAAATAGATCATTCTGCGCACGTCTATGATCCACAGCTTTAAATAGTTAGCTCAAATTGCTTTCCTGTACCTAAATATTTCTGGTATGAAACATATACTTACATTTTTACTTTCTTATACGCAGTATAAGGAAGTATTGGAATCGTGAAAAAAATCGTTGACGAGATTTTCACGGAAATACGTGTTTTGAGGTCCACTGAATCCGTCTTGATCATTTTCTCAATGATGTCTGTGTATGTGTGTGTGTGGATGGATGGATGTGTGTCCCGAGTGTGCAATATCTCATGAACGAGATAAGATTTGTTAACGAAATTTGGTAATTATAAGTTTCATGAAAATACGAAGAGCTGAGTTGATTTTGAATGAAATTGAAAAACCGGAAGAGGAAGTTTACTGGATACACAAAACAATAAATTCCATTTATTTCAAAAGTAGAATCAGTTACAAATAAAAGATGTTAAAAATATTTGGAACATAAAATGTTATTTCCAATTTTTCTGTATATGCGTCTGATTTTGAGAAAAACTAATTTTTATATTTAATAATATATTTCAATAATCATAGTAGCACTAGAAACAAAAAACAGATTTTAATTTTCGCTTTATCTATGTCTTTTTTCGGAAAAACAAATACATCATTAATATGATCAACTAATTTGACAACTTTACCTCACGGTTCTTGAGATACCAAGGGTTAGGCTCGAAAAAAGGACATTCTGTATATGCCTCATCAGTAAAGTTAGACATAAAGTAATCAACATTACTAAAAAATTATACTTAAACAAATTTGATATTTTATATGTTTCAAACAGATAAATGCTGAATTACTGAAAATCTAAATTACATGTTTAATAATATTATATATTCAAAATATTAAATATGCTGTGTATAAGAAAGTCGTGTGGTGCCCACACCAGATTTTTTTTCTAATGTATGTGTTTCTACACCAATTGCTATTGTCTGATGCACGACACATTAATTGATATTAAACACAATTAGAGCGTTAATTTTCAATTTAGCACATAGAATTAGATTCGTGAATATATTTCACACCAGAATGATTATGAGTAATAATTTATTAATAATAACGATATTTTTAGTGAATGTTAGAAGGCTGCGTCGAACAAGTTTGTTGCAAAGTAATTTCTCTTCGACGAACGTTCACCTTAGACTTGTAAACAAAGATGGCGTCGAAACAGCGAAACCCTTAAAGATATTATGTATAACTGGGTGCATTTTAAATACATTATTATTCAGGCGGTCGCACCCACGACTTTTCCATACCGATTTGGCTTAGCGTGTGACAGATTTGCATGCAAATTTCTTTCCAAGTATATATTAGAGATTTAGCATATGGGGGCGGTTGATTCGTCTCCCGCCTCCTTCACCCCGTGCGTCTCGCCGGCAAACAGCGAACGTCCGTTGTTTGATGCACGTCTGTTAGAGTCTGCATTTGTTATTCAAGATTCATTCGACTTCATCTAATTCTCAGTGATCTAATTTATACATTTTCACAATATTGACAAAAAATTAAATTCATAAAAAAGATTACATTTAGTATTAACTAGCTCCATTCTTATTTCGGACTAAAATAATTGGTATAAAATTAGGTGACAGTTGGTTTATAAGTTCTTCAAATGTCATATTAGTTAATTAATTGGTGTCATATGAAATATTTTTGTGAATTAGAAAGGAACTAAAATGATGTTACTGGCTAATTTGTTCTATGTAATTAACTATACAGGATGAGAGTTTATATATATATATATATTATTTTTATGATCCCAATAGATCCCCATAATTATAAAAGATACAAAGTCGATTAAGTACTATTTTTAACTTAAATTAGGCAGCACATTTTTGAAAAGTCGTTTTCTTTAAAACAACTAGTGCTTTTTTGGCCAAAATATAACTTCAGAGAAAAATATATACATAAAATGATGAAGAATAAGTGGCTAATTTATCAGTAGTAACAAATCCTATATTCAAACAGTGATTCTCAAATGAAACAACAAAATTGTATTTTTTTAAATGGTAACCTAAATAATTTTTGTCCATTCGATAGAAAATATTGTATGCATTACAGGCATTACTCTATTAACTAATTTCTTTAAAATGCGCGTAAAGCTACATAAAAAGTGAATATATACTATTTTTGGTTTAGACGAAAATGACATTAACTTTTCACTTAGAATACTCATTTTATAGGCTATATTATATAGCCTATACGATACTACTGAGCTATATAGCCTATATAGCTCAGCAGTGTCGTATAGGCCTGTGGATTTGAGAATCTGAGTTCGATTCCCACAGCCGACAAACTCTACTCCACATTAAAATTACCCTTGTGGCTTTCACTTCACTATCATTATTTGACGACTGGTATCCGCATTTCCCGCGCATAGATCTGCTTTGGCAGAGTGTCACACCCAGTAAGGGGTAAAAGTCGTACACATTTATTAAATTTATATTGAATAACATAATACATATATGATTGTAGTAAAATTAGTCGATTTAGATCTGCATCATTTTAGAGCAACACATTGCCGAGGGAAGTCTGGATCGGTGTTGGTGGCAGCGGTGGGATTAAGGAATCAAAGCATATCGCGCGCGATAATCGTGACTTTACGATTCCTCTCGTCGCGTATCTTGCAATAACGCTGATGACTCTTGAAGAGTCCTCGCCAGACTTGCCTTGCTTGCTTGCGACTCAAACGCTCCGTGCCTAGCTTAGTTTGCTTACCGTCCACCGCGCACCCCGACTCGCTGATCAAATTTCTTCGGCACTCGAGTGAGTGCAGTGTCGTAAGTTGTCGCCCGCCGTAATGTTGCAATAATATCCATAATTTTCCTATCTCTCCCTCTAGAGCCAATTTGCGCCTTGATAGTCCTAACGATCGCTCATCGCGATATGAAGAACGTGGATGTAGATTCGCGCAAGATGCTCATGTCTTATCACTGAGATTTTACTTTTTCTTGTCATCGTCAAATATTCATATTATTTAATATAAATGAATAAATAATTAAAGTTTCGATATTTCATCATTATTTTGTCAAATGACAAATATAAATGTGACCAAAATTTACTTTTTCACAACCCTGTCGGAAATTAATTTTTCTTTCTCTCAATTGAGAAAAGAAAGTGATATTTTTTTATCCTTAGAGAAGAATAGTATATTGTTTTATAAGGAGCTAAGGCGATACTTTTTGTGGCGAATCTGTACCTATGTACTGACAGACGAGCGCAGCGAGGCACACAACTAGCACTTTCGCTCGAAATAAAATATGCAACTTTTTCTTCAAACACCGGAATATTTACCGAATTAAACAATTTTATCTCATGTAATTTTTCTGGTGAACAATTGACACTTCTTGATTTTATCGAGCATTAGAAAAAGTATTTGTTAGGAAAGTCAAACTTTAACTGTTTCTATGGAGTTCTAAAATGTCATATTTTTCTGACATTCGAAGAAAATAATAGCATGTTAAAAGTTAACAATGGCAAATATACCTGACCCATTTTACATTTTTTTTAAATTTTATGTTCTAATTAAAATGTCTATTGTTAGTTAAATAAAATAAATAAATATATAAATATATCATCACGCCTTTTACCCATTATTGGGTGTGGTACTCTGCCGAAGCAGATCTCGGTAAATGATATATTTATGCCCGTGAAGTGCGGTTACCAGCCGTCAAATCACGGTCCTCAAAGATGTTAGTGATGGGAGAGCCACAGGGGTAATTTTTAAATTGGTGAAAATATTTTGTCTTCTCTGGGGATCGAACCAGGGTTGTTAGGATCCACAGGCCGACTTTATACCACTGATCCTTAACCCCATTATGGGGTTAGTTAAATAATATTGGCGAAACAGTATTTGTATCACATAATTACTTAATGCATACTATGATAATAAAATATATAAATTATAACGTTTTAAAATATCGAACTGTCATAAAATTTGATATTTCTTAGAGACTTTTAAAAAAATTCTAATTCAACTTTTTCGCGTAGTTAACAAAGTGATTAGTTGACAACGGTTTATACAACCGGGCCTTCTCTTTCAAAATAACCCCATTGTCCGGTGAAATTATATTAGTGAAATCCAAGTTTAATTCCTCCAACAAGGCTCCCCATCCTGTCAGATGTCTTCTCCTCCATCTTCGGATACCTCACAATCACGCTCCGAAGTCCATCCGCTAACCTTTCCTCTGGTGCTCCGGAAGCCGTAGGAACTTACCGCGTCCATTAGTCCGGGTTTCTCAGTCCGGACGCCGTCTTAACTTCGACCGCAGACTCTGCTCGCTTCCGGGCGCAGCCGGAGCCGTGGCTTTGTTTTAGTAATAAGCGATTGCGGATCGCTAGATGGGGAGGAACGGTGACGGACTGTGCTACTCTGGTCGAGGATACTCCTTGCTTCGATGCTCGTTGCTTGATTGTTGTGTGGTTGTGGTTCGGTACTTACGAGGGGGCGGACGGTTAATGCAGGATTAGTTGATAGTGATGACGGCTATATATTATAAATTGTAAATCATATGAATTATTGATATTCGTTTCAAAAGTTCTTATTTCCTTATATCACAGTTTTTCCACATATTTTGTCTCACGGCGAACATAAATTATTTACTAAAATTCTACGGTACACTAAAAATATGTTATATTTTTTCGATTATCTGACAAAAATAATACATTATATTATAAATGAGTGAAATAAGTCATTATACGCATGTGTGATAATTCTTACGACAATATAATGACATTTCACACATGTGTGATATATAACATTTTATCTTCAATAAAGTTAGAAAAATATTCAAAGTACATTGAATAAGTGAAATAAGTGAAGTGTCAGTGTTCCTAAGCTGTTGCATTGGTATAAATTTTTAGTTGCTTATAGATGTTGATGTTATAGATTTAAACATTTTAGTCACATGTGAATAATTACTAATTTGAAAATAATTGTATAATTTACATAAAAAACCACTACTATAACATAAAGTACACATTTTTAAAATTATTTACAAAAACAAAATAGTTATTTCTTTCATTAGGACTAAAATTACAAGTTTTCTGAGTCTCGCAATATTTCGATACTCGAAATAATATTTTTAGTCCGATTGAAACATATTTTATTTTACCACTTATTTAGAAAATTACAACTGTAGTAAAAATGCTATTTTAGATCCTAAGTCCAAAGGCGTATTCCATTTATCATTTGGATCAGATCTAACTTCGGTATAGTTACTGAACCAGATCAGTTATTTATTGCGCTGGATTACTTTGTTGACTTTATTTTCAGTACTAGAATTACTGATTCTAATATACTCCATAGTAATTCACCCCGATAAATGCATCACTTTGCTTAAATCAGTTCATTTAATCATGTTTCACATTTATCTGAACTGATTTAAGTGAACCAAGTTGCAAATGGAATACAGCTCAATAAATCATTACGTATCCATAATAACGTAAACATTCCTGAAATAGCGTTCTTTTACTATTGAAAAAGTTGAAATAATAGTATCATATTCTAGTGGGTGAAAAAAATAATTATTTATTTAAAAGTCATATTGAAATATTTTGTGCCGAGTGCCGATATTTTATTGACGAGTCACCGCTGAAATGAAAGAAACCCAGTTTAAATCTTTATCAGCATTCGATAGCTTCTTTCTGAGAAGAAGGTAGTGTTTTTCTGACCAATGAGGATTCGACTGAGGGTTTATAATTAGCTAGAAAATTAACCACATTACAGCATTGTAAACATTTGTAGCAAGTCAATGAAGAAAAATACATTGCACTGATGTTTCAATTATATTTAATATTATTTGCGGAATTGACTTCTTTTTATCATGGTTTCCACGATCAAATAAAGACCTGTCTGTATTGAAAAACTTGCGCCAGACTGGCTTAATAGCTCTGCATTATATAAATATTATTTAGTTTTGTATACAGTATGTCCATCCAAAACCCGAACACAGGCTTATAACATGTGATATCAGTTTTTTGGTGCGCATTGCTTCCCAATTAATTTTATAGGAAAATACTTCAAATAAAAGTTGTAGAGAATAAAATTACGGATATTTTTATAAAGACACATTTCATATGTGTATTTTATCAGAGCGCAAAAATTAATTATATATTTGTATTATTCGAAAAATATAGACGTCCATGAAAAAATAAAACAATTGTCTAATGTCAAAATATTGACGTTAATATTGAATTACAAACAAAGAAGCAAATACATCTAAAAAATGAACGATTTCTCACATGAAAAAAAGTTGGAGATAATAAAATGGACCTACAGCGGTGAAAGTTACAAAAAAATTATCCCAGTATTTGAATTAAATTAACGTCAATATTTTTGACAGTAGACAAATGTTTTAATTTTTTCATGGAAACCTTTATTTTTATGAATCTTACAAATATTTAATTAATTTTTGCGCTCTGCTAAAATACACAAATGAAATGTTTTTTATATAAAAAAATCCGCAATTTTATACTCTAGCTCAGTGGTATGAAGTCGGCCTGTGGATCCTGAGGTCCCTGGTTCGATTCCCACAGGCGACAAATTTTCATAATTTAAAAAAGCTATCCCTGTGGCTCCTCCACCACTAACATGTTTGGGGGCCGTGATTTGACGACTGGTAACCGCACTTCACGCGCAAAATATATCACTTACCGAGATCTGCTTCAGCAGAGTGCCACACCCAGTAATGGGTAGAAGGCGTGATGATATATTTATTTTTATTTGTACAACTTTTATTTGAAGAATTTTCTTATAAAATTAATTGGAAAGCAATGCGCACCAAAAAAACTGATATTACATATTATAAGCCTATGTTCGGATTTTGGATGGACACCCTATATACTTAACTGATTATCAATACAAATTTGTAACTTTTATGGCCAGTTGAATCACCAAAAGGAAAACTTTTAAAATAAGTATCATGCGATATTTTTATTTGAAAATTGAAATGAAATTTCAGCCAAAGTACAGTATAAAATTAAAAGCGTAAAATGAAGTCTGATTAAGTTAAAAATAAATAGAGTTGTGAGCGGGTTGACGGATTGGAGGGGAAAGAGGAAGAAGGTGGCTGGCAGTGTAGCATCCCCAGCGACGAATTACGGCAGGAAAGTGACGACAACGACGTCGGTTCGATCGTGATCGTGATCGCTTGTTCTCTGGAAACTGCCAACATATTTTGACCGTCAGTAATAGTGTTATGATAATCACGCTTCCATTCCATAGTACACAACTCAATTTTAATTACATTTTCTTTAATTAATATGCTAATAATTTTGCATAGTAATTATTGAGAGCAATCTAGTGAACGCTGATGTCGCTTTGATGTGTCTATCGGGTCGCAGACTTGACTCTTGCTCTCGACAGGATTCCGCAACTGTTCACCAGATATTGGCTCCCGTACGTGTTATTGCCATATTGCATTCGGACATAGAAGCTCATTCTTAGAATTTTACATTACCTTATATTATAAGCAGTGTCATATTAACCATTGAACTAACTAGGCCAAAAGGGCGCCAGGGGTCGGACTAAAAAAAGGGCCGCGCTGCCTTATAAATTGTATCATTTTAAATAGCCAAAATTTCATTGAAGAATGTCTACATTTTGCACACTTCACACTTTGGAATTATCAAGAAAATCTATTATCTAAAGCAGAGCACATTTTAAAAACAATTATAGATAATAAAATAGTCTACATTTTCAAATGTTGCTGTTGCTTTTCGCATGTTCTCAAGCATTTCCGTAACAAATTGTAGCATCGAAAAAACAGAACAATCTGAGCATATTATCAGTTGGATCTGATTTTTTCATGCGACGAATAACGAATAGATTATTAAATATTTTAGCGATAACAAATGTAATATTAAGTAACGTTATTTTTTACATGTGTTTTTGCTTTTTATTAGATATTATTAATTCACCACATTAATACTACCTCTGTGGCTTCTCTACCACAAACATCTTTAGAGGCTGGTAACCGCATTTCACGCGCATAAATATATAATTTACCTAGTGGCATCGACTGAGAAAAATATTTAGGTGGGCACACCAAAATAAAATGGTTTTTCGTTAAAGCATCAATTTATTTTATATTTACATAAAATTTGCATCATTATAAAAAAAAACTAAATTTTTATAAAACAGCTAATTATGTTGTTATGAAAAAAAAAAACAACTAAACAGTTAAATTAACTTATCCTAAAATATTTATATTTAATAACAAATTCATTTACAATATTATTTAAATCTAACGATTTTGCAATTTTATTTTTGAATATTATTAATAAAAATTAAAAAATATGTACAATACAAACTTATAAATTATATTTTATTAATAATAAAACTGAATTCACTTTATTACAATTAAATGAAATTAAATAAGGCCAATAGAATAGAAGAAGAATAATGTTTTCCTACAACTGCGCAATTTCTTTGTTATTACGTAACTATTATTGCCTTGGTTACGTATGGAATGCAGATCAAGTGCGTTACTGTAAACAAAGAAACACTAGTGCAGAGAGTAATTTGTACTTTACGAAATTGTCAAAAGAAAATATAAGTGCGAGCGATTTAAATTTCGCCCAATGCTCAGAATTTCATATTTTAGACACATACGCTTATGGAAGAAGAAGAAATATGCAGTGATATATTTTGACGTTTATAAACATAACCTTAAACTGCAGTAATCTGTACACATCACATTGAGCAAACAAGAACTCAAGTATATCATTATTAAATAGGATAGTTAATACAAAAAAACGAACAAAGTAAAATATATCGATAAATAGTTTTATTTAAAGAGTACGTTAAATACATGATATTGATTGTTACATTATTACAGTTGTTTATATTGACATAATTTGAAGTGGAAACTTTTGTACTGTCTAAAGAAACATTGATTTCTTCCGTACCTGTTCATATTATTAACAGTAATATTATTGACAACAATTTCGGAGGTTTTAGAAGTACCAGCAGCAGATTGATTGTTATTGTCAAGAATAGATCCAACAATTACCTTTGGAGGTCTATATGATAAAGAAGAATCACTCAGTGTAGTATTCCAATCTAGACGATTTTGAAGAAATTATCTTGAAATTAGTGAAATATTTTTAAATAACGTAGAACAATGTGCAAGCAATCAATAAACAATCCATAGCAATGCCGTAAAACATCGTTCTTGTGTACTATCTAGAAATTTTATAAATTCTGATATTTTTGTGATTTTCTAAATCGCTCAGTTTTAGGAAAAATATTGTTTATAACACGTGCCGAAAAAGGTTACGTGCGCTTGCAGAGTTAAATTCTGCACTTGCACGTAACAAGACTTTTTTGGTACTTATTATATAAATAACTATTATTTAAGACACGCAGGAATTAACAAAAAATTTAGTAAATAAACAATAACCATATTCGATCATAGAGGAAACTTCTGCTATTCTCTAAAATTCTTGTCTGGTGTTTGATAAATTGTTCAATTTGATGAAATGAAAATGTGATATTAGAACCACATGGGTATACATTTTTTATAATTTAAATACATTTTTTTAACATTATTCTAAAATTGCTGGGTGGACACATGGTAGGGCACAGGTCGTAACAGGTTAGGCCCGTGCCCACTCTGGCCTCACCCTGGCGCCGCCACTGTACTTACCGAGATCTGCTACAGCAGAGTGCCACATCCAGTAATGGCGTGAGGATATATTTTATTTTATTTATTTATTTTAATCAAAATAAATAGTGCAAACATTCGTTCAGTTACTGTAGTTTCACTTTAAGGGTTTAGGGTGTTAGGGCGCTACAAATTCTTGGCCCAAACCCTTCAAATTTCTTAAGACGACCCTGATCATAAGTAAATTAAATAAATCATAACATGCGAGTGTGATAATCCTCACGAGCATATAATGACAATCCAATCACGTGTCATATTCTCGTACAATGTTTTATCTAACAGTAGCAGTTTTCTACAATAAATTTTATAAATGTTTAAATAAAAATATCATCACTCCTTTTATCCATTACAAATATATTAGTGGTGAGCGAGCCACAGGGATCATTTTAATGTGGTGAAAATGTTTGTCGACTGTGGCAATCGAACTAGGGTTCTCAGGACCCACAGGCCGACTCGAAACCACTGAGCCACCTACCCCATAAAACAACAACATGAAATATAATGAAGCTGAATACTAAATTTTCAAATAGTTTTGAAAATGTATATTTATATCATCACGCTTTTTACCAATTATTGGGAGTTGCACTGCCGTAACAGATGTATGTAAACCGTCAAATCACGGCTCCTAAAGATGTTAGTTGAGGGAGAGCCACAGGGGTAATTATGTGATTAAAAATTATTTGTCAGCTGTGGTAATCGAATCCGGATTCTCAAATCCACGGATAGAAACGATACCACAGAGCCACCTACCTCATAGTTCGTTCTAGATTTGTAAATATTAACGACAGACCCGTTTCAAGTTAACAAATGCAATCAATTTGATATTCATAACGCAGATATCCTAGTGTTCAATAAATAAACACTCCCAGTTGTCTAATTTGCACTCGAATCCTATATTCAAATTCCAAATCGCTTAAAGACATGAACGCCCTCTGCAGCCAATAACACTAACCGTACATTGTTATTCACCATAACCGACTGTGATCGCATTTGATGAATGAATTGAACTGTAAAAACCGCACGACTTGAGGTGAAAAGTCCGAAGGCATAGAGCAGAGACGATCTATTAAAATGCAAATAGTTGCAGCCCCATTCGCAGGGTGCAATATCGAGTAGCACGATGAGAATTCAGCGCCAGGATGGAACAACCCCCAAGGAATGTCGTTGAGGAGAAATGCATTTTAAACGTGGTGTGCGTTCGTGTATAAATAGCCAATAAAAATGAAACATATTCATGATTTTTCCGACCGGAAATGCGAATATTAGCCGCAAACCACTCTCATTTGTGTATTTGCGCATCACTAAGCAGAACAATATTTCATATTTTTATTTGTTTAACCTTTGATTCATTTCCTCTCAACTCTCAAAAAGTAGTTAGCAAATATATTATTAGCTGTATTTTATTTCTGGCTCTGTTAATTTTTAATGGTAGTTATAAATTTTAACCAATTCAATGTACAATGCGATCTTATTTTGAGTTTATTTTGTGAGAGATACGAAATTAGCAAAAAAAAAAATTATTTCAAAGACTACTTTAAAGAGTGAAACAAGAATTTTTTTAGACCAAAGGTTCTCAAACTATGGGATGCAACTTTTTTATTTTAAATGGGAACATATTTTTTCATTTTCTGTATTTTTTACTGGATTCAACGAATACAAATTTTAATACCCTCACATCATAATTTTTTTGTGAAAAGTGCATATTAATTTGGGATTAATTTAATTCAAATTGCATAGAAATCAACATGCGATGTAAGAAACAAATGAATATCAAAATTTATTTATTTGTTCTTTCACAAAATTATCGTATTATAATAATTAATCAAACAAATAAAAATATTTCAATTTGTTCATTTGTTAACATGGGTCAGGAATATGGATATGAAACCATTTAATCTATATAATTAAAAAAATATTTAGAGGGTTTATGATTGCGGGTATTCTGCGAAGATATTTTCCTTATCGACAGTCATTTTTTCACAGCGAAGGATCCGGCATGTTTTTTTTTTTAATAGCATGCATAATGTTTTTGAAAGTATTTTTTTCTTCATACAAACATATACTATATTTGAAAAAAAATCAAGTAAAATCGTGTAGAATAAATCATATTTTACTGACTTTTACCGGAAATGGATTTTAGTATAGTGATTAGCGGTCGGCATGGCTTCGCCAGGCTTTCTCGCTAGGCTCCACGAACACTCGAGTAGAATTTACGTCTGTAAGACAATTAACGCAATATAAATTAAATTATTGCCGATCTAAAACTTTTCAATTTTGCAGGTCTGTCCTTTTAAAGACCTTTTAATTGATACCAAACACGATAGGTTCCGAAGATCTTTCACAAAAATAATGGACAATCGAAAAAAATTGATTTAGCACGCGAGCTCTTCAAGAAATCCTTCATTTGATACCAAACTCGGTAGGTTTTGAAGCACTTTCACTAAATCAATTGACGATCAAAAAGTATTAAATTTAGTTCGCGAGCCCTTCAAAAGATTCTTCATTTGATACCAAACACGATAAGTTTTAAAGCACTTTCACTAAAACCGATCGAAAAAATTGCAATCCTGCACGCGAGCCCTTCAACACACTTTTCATTTGTTACCAAACACGATAGGTTTGGATACCCTTTCACAAAAACAATTTATCGGTGCATTTTTGGGAAAGTTGGAAAAAAAGGGGAGAATTTAGTTTTTCTGTTTTTGGCAGGCAGTCTTTATTTTCTTCGCAGACTTTTATGTGTAGATAATTCGTAAAATAAATTAATAATTTTGCTATTACTTCGATTTGTCTTTATTGTTAGTTGTTTGTGGGTCTCGCGAAGGGTGGGTGGTCCTTCGAAGGTAGTGAAATTTAAGAATTTGAAATGGGATTTTCTGCGATCAGCAAAAAATAAGAATTCGGCTTCAGGATTTGTCGAAAAGATAAAGGATAAATTCCTGGCACAACAGAATTTCTGATCGAGTAATATTCAATTTTGTACACGAGTCCTTCAACAGGCCTTTCCTTTGATACCAAACATGATAGGTTTTGAAGCACTTTTACTAAAATAATTACCGATCGAAAAAAATGCAATTTTACACGAAAGCTCTTCAAAAGACCTTTCATTTGATATCAAACAAGATACGTCTTGAAACATTTTCACTAAAATAATTGCCGATCGAAAATATTTAATTTTGTACGCATGACCTTCAATAGAACTTTTATATTATACCAAATCCGATAGGTTTTGAAGCACTTACAATAAAACAATAAATGCCGATAGAAAAGTGCCAAAATTGATTCCAATTCTAGTTATTAATGTACATTGCCGTGTAACAAATTTTCTTGGTTTTACTGTATATTATTATCGAGGAGAAATTTTACTTGGTTTTACTATACGAGTATCTTTAAAAACTATTTGTCAAAATGACGTTTTGTCTTCAAACTTTTATATGTACATGAAATCAATTGAAATTTTTTCTAAACCTTTTAGGTTTTTTACAATGTAGAATACTGAGGTCAATTTTTTTTCTACATATTATTATCGAAGACAAATTTTGATTTGTTTTATTACATACATTTTTGGTCTTATGATATTTATGCAAACAGACTTATTTGACTACAATATTATTGAGGCAGTAAACCACTGGATATTTCTCAACATAGTATAAAAAACTGCATCGCTCATACTTGGTATAACCTATTTCTCACATTCCTACAATTATACAGCTATGCTGGAATTATTCACTGAAACCGTAGAAAATATTATAAACTCACACCCATGTCTTCCAGTCATAATACTAGGTGATTTCAATGCCAGAATAGGTACACTAAACAACGCACAAGACATTATTATGAATAACACTACCTTATCCGCCTCACGAATCACGACAGACAATGTAGCAAATAAAAAAGGAAAAGAGTTAACGCACATAATGGAAGAAAATAATTTTGTAACTTTAAACGGTAGAAGCCTCAGTGACAACCCAGCAAACTATACTTTTTTAGGAGCCACAGGAAAAAGTACAATCGACTTGGCGTGGGTAAATCTTAATGCTTTACACTTCGTCATTCATTTTGGTATATCCGAAGAAATACTCATCTCTGACCATATGGCATGCACCCTTAAACTTAAAACTCATGAACCACGATGTAAAAACAAAGAAGTGAGCAGGATTTATACCAAAGCAATTTGGGAAAACTCCAAAACTCTCGCCTTCGCTGATGAACTAACGCAGTACCCAGAAAACGTAACTTACCCTAACTCTAAAGAAAAATATCAGCATCTTGTCAATCAAATTATTGAAACGTGTACCAAAATTAGAATTTTCAAAGCCTTTAAAATTTCAAAAAAAAACTACTTACCTAAAAACTCTTGGCATAACGAAAAGTGTAGCATGTTGAAAAGGAACCTCAGAAAATAATTGAGACTGTGCAGAATACACAATTTTAGCGTTGAAGCTCTAGCTAACTACAATAATGCAAGAAAGGCTTTCAGACGATATATCTCAGAGCGGAAAAAACAAAGCAGACAGATTATTAAAGATAAATTAGACCAAGTCAGCGACCAATCTGAATTTTGGAAAACAGTAAACTCCCTAAACACTTCAACATTCTCCACTAATGTAATCTCAACGGATGTATGGAAACAATATTGCACAAAATGGTTTGGAGAAAGAATAATAAACAATACAAACTTTCTTGATGCTCGTCATCCTTATCTAGATTCTGATATATCTCTCAGCGAAACAATTTTTGCTCTTCGTAACATAAAAACCAAAAAAATCACTGGTACTGATGGTATCCTAAACGAACAATTAAAAAACTTTCCAATAAACTGGAAAATATTCCTCAAAGATCTACTTAACGACTTTTTACACCAGGAAAACCTTCCAGATAAATTTAAATCTATGAAATTAACGTTGTTACATAAGAAAAGAAAACGAACGGAGCCAGATAATTACAGAGGTATCGCTGTCTTAAATACTATAACAAAACTGTTCACTTTCATAATAAACTTCAGGATTCAAACATGGGTAGAGAGCTATAATATTCTGCCAGAAGCCCAATCCGATTTTCGTAGAAAAATGTCTTATATCGACAACTTATTTGTATTAAACATAATAATTAAAACGACTAAAAAGAAAGAAGGGTGTGTATGCTATCTTCGTTGACTTTAAAAAAGCCTTCGATTCAGTTACACACGATCATTTATGGCACTAAATTTTTAGACTTGGACTAAGCGGTAAAATAGTACGACTATTACGGAATATCTACAATGGCGCAAAGATGCAAATCAACATAAATAACGAATTATCTGAAGAAATGCAAGTAACTAAAGGTATATTACAAGGCGAGTGCACGAACCCGATGCTTTTTTCACTCTACATCGCAGATCTAGAAGACTACTTTAGAGCCAGAAACACAGAAGGGTTCCAAATCAATCACAGACAAGATATACTTAGCCTACAGTACGCCGACGATGTTGTCATTTTTGCAAATTCGCCAGTTGACATACAAAATAAACTTAAAGCTCTCGCTAACTTCTGTTATGACCTTCAACTAAGCGTTAATTCTGAAAAGACCAAGATTGTATATTTTCATCGCGGAAGGCATCCAAGGCAAACAAGAGAATATATCTGCCAAAGCAATGAAATTAAAATAACTAATAAATATACGTACTTGGGTGTAATATTAAGGAACTCAGGATCTTACAATGAGAACACAGTCGAAAATTTAATGAAAGCAAACAGGATTACCGGAACCATAAAGAACACCATGATCAAAGCTGAAATACATTCTTGGAACACTGTTATAAAGCTGTACAATACTTTATTGCTACCTGCTCTTCTATATGGTACAGAAATTTGTGGTCCCTCACAGTATGAGAGCATATAAAAAGGTCAAACAAAGTATTTCAAAAGCTTGCTATCATGGCAGAAAACAACACCTAATTATTTTATAAGGAGGGAAACTGGACAGTCAAATTTAGAAATTCACATCTTCCATAAAATGCTGCTCTTGTAGCAAAAAATTCTCTTAATGCCAGACTCGCGTTACGTGAAGATCTGCTATGACAGGCTAGTACAACTTGGAAAACATCCCAACTTTACGGCTGAAGATAAAATCAAATATAACTGGACTAAGAACCTACAAATCATGCTCTCCAAAGCTAACTTTTACTGGATATGGGAAAAGCAAAGTCCCATTGTTCTAAAAGAAGAAATGAACAACATCCTGATCATGTACAACGAAATTTTACATAGAGCAGACACAGAAAATATTTTGAATTCTTCATACAACCCATACAACAAGACATACATCACAAACAACCTATACTTATCCTGCAATGTACCATACAGAATCATCAAAATATCCTTCCAACTACGCATGTAAAACCCCAAAATATTCCATATCTCCCAAGACTGAACTTGGCATAAATTCAATCACGAAGAAATCTGCGACATATGCAATAGAAACGAACCCAACGACATTTGACTTCCAGACCAACTATGAGCACCCTGTTCGCAGAACTATTCCGTGAGAAGACGTTCAATATCAACAACTTCGTTCACAACTCATTAAAGCTACGAGCGTTTATACTCAATTTGTAACCCAATATGCTTATACTTTGTACTTTATTATTATCTTTAAATATGTGTTAATACTACAATATGCTAATTTTCACCAACCACTTTTTGTACAGAGATGTATTTCTTTATCTCTTAGCAAAATATATTGATTATATTATTATTATACTTTTAAAAGCTATTTGACAAATAGTTGGCAACCCCAGTGTTTAAAAAGTTACTTAAACTGGTAACTTTTTAAAGACTGGGGTCACCAAGGTTTTTTTTTAATATTATTTTTTTATTTGACCCGATATTTTTAAATCTGGTCGACAAGGTTTTTTAAATTCGAATATTTTATTAAATCTGTAATATATATATATATATATATATATATATATATATATATATATATATATATATATATATATATATATATATATATATATATATATATATATAAGAATTTTTAGGGAAGGTTGTAAAAATAGTCAACTTTTTGGGGTAGAGACTTTTTTGGGAGAGAATCTTTTTTCTGAGAAGGCGCGAATCTGCGCAATCGTGGCATACCTTTAACAATGTAATTGTTAGGGTAAGATGAAAAGATCTCGGCCTTACAATGAAAAACTGCGATTTTCAATTAAAAAATGATTTTATTTTTCTACATACACTTGACTTCAACACACTTGGTCCAGTGTTTCTCGAACATCAATATTCCTTTCCGGAAGTGTGAGTCTGGAAAGCTGTGAAAATAATCATCTACGGCCCTCTCAACTTTTTTAAATAAATAAATAAATTTCTTCAAGTTTGGGAGCAGATAGAAGTCTGAGGGTACCAAATCAGGAGAATATGGAAGATGGCCAAGCAAATCGTACCCCAAATCCCGCAGTTTTCCCATCACCAACGCACCCTTGTATACAGGTCTTGGTGAAAGATGATTTTTCCAGTTGGTCAAGAAGGTTGGAGTAATATTCGCCTGCAATTGTTCTACCTTTTTCAAGGTAATCAATTAACAGGATCTCTTTTGCATCCCAAAACACGCTGGCCATGACCTTTCCGGCAGATGCGATCGACTTCGCTTTCTTTGGCGCTGAACCACCGGCTTCCACCCACTACTTGGACTACTGTTTCATTTCTGACATGTAGTGGTTGACCCATGTCTCATCCATAGTGACAAATCGCCGTACAAAATTAGTCGAATTCCTATTGAATCGGTTCAAACATTTCTGCGAAGATCGTTTGCGCATTTGCTTTTGGTCAAAGCTTTCGCATCTCTAATTCTTTGTGCAAGATGTTTCGCACCCTTTCTTCCGATATCTCCTCAGCCTCAGGTATCTCACTCACCTTCATTCGCCTATCGTCCAATACGATATCATGCACTTTTTTGATGATTTCCGGTGTGGTGGCGGTTTTTGCCCGTCCTTCACGTGGGTCATCTTCGAGGGACGTGCGACCACGTTTAAATTCAGTTGCCCACTTTTTAACGGTAAACTTTTTTCAACTTCGAATGAATTTCCTTAGAGGTTAATCCATTCAAAACGAAGAATTTTATGACCGCACAATATTCAAGTTTATCTATTTTAACGAAAAACATGCAACACGTCTACTTAAAAAATTCGTGTAAACAAACTACTTGAGAGAAAAAGTTGAAACTTGTTATACGAACTAATGACACGTGCACCCAGTCTGGAAACACAAATTTTTGCTGATTGGAACGCCATCTCTGTGTGAGGCCAAGAACTTTTCACCTTACCCTCGTATAGAGTATGTTTTCTGGTGGACAATTTTCAGATATGAAGGCCTTCTAACAAGGCAGAAAAACACACTAGTACGTTGCCCCGTCTTTACACTACAAAAATAGCAAGTCAAGTGAGAAGCCTATGCTCGGTGCATGATTTTTGGTATCGACACAATTTACGTTCAAAACTCACTCCGATAGTTATAAAGTTTTTGAACAAATTTCTGATAAAACGTGTAAATTATAACGTCTCTATAAAAATATGCTTTTGCGTCCAAAAAAGTATTTGTCAAAAAAATCAATCTAACTATTTCTACGGAGTTCTGAAATGTCATCTTTTTGTAACGTATGAAGAAAATAGTATATTGTGTAATAAGTGTGTGAAGCAGCCTTTTTAACATGATTATGGGGTTTGCGACACGAACCGTAGGCGAGAGGAGCAATCACACGAGAATAAAAAAGGCTTTATATATGTTGCACGTTTCTTTATTTACGCCTTATATTTAAAAAATGAATATGGAAAAATTGTTTAATTATCTTCAATGGAATAATTATAATTATTAATGGTAACGTTACAATTTGTCAGAATCTCAAACTTGATATCATCTTCTTTGCCTGACGATATCTTCAAAATTGTTGTATCACAATCTATAATAATTAATAATCTTCAAATGAATACCTAAAATACGTAAATTGAAAACGAAACCAAATGTTAGAAAATATATCATAAAAATAAAAAAAAGTGTGAAATGTCATATCAACCATCTTGACCAATATTAATTTTTATCATGTTAGCTAACAATATAGTTAATATTCTACGCACATTCAACCAATAATAACTTTTATGCACAACCGGGCCGAAATTCATGTGTTATAGCCCTAAAAAGCGGACTTAAAAACACTTATTTTTGGCTCTAGGGAAATCTCAAAATAATTCTTATGGGTACATAAACAAAATGACAATTTTTGTTTATTGTGACTACTTGATATTACAAAATGTCATTTTGACATATAACCTATATAGGTACATATTTTAATCTTTTGAACATGTAATTAAATCTTTCCTGATTAGCCCTCGGTTGTTTGCGCCTCGTGCTAATAATCATTCCACGGGCCAGAAACGCCTGTTTTCACCCTTGGTACATAAATAATTGTTATATTATTTTGGCATCATAAACTTGTTTATTGATCTTCAAAAGCTCGCGTAATTTGGCTATTATAGCCCTAGGGCGTATAAAGTTGCCAAACAAATCAAAATCGTGATTTATGGACAAATAGAGATGTTTTAACTTCTGTGGTACTATTTTCCCTGTGCAGACATAAAATCATCCAATATTTCTTTGGAATAATTACTGATATCTTTCATTTTTATTTGAAAATACATAAGTTTAAAAAAAAAATGTTCGTAAACAATCGTGCATAGGAACCATAGCACACCAAAAATTAACAACGCCAGCAAAACAATAACGAATACATACGAGTATTAACTAAATCCTTTCATTTCGAGGACCAAAATAAAATAAAACGTTGTATGTACCACAGGCATAATCAAGATTATTGCATTCGGGTAATTTAAAGCTCTCCGCTACACGGCGAGCTTTAAGCATTCCCTTAGTGTTATTATGTCCTCAATACATAAATAACTATTATTTTATTATATTTTCGATATATTTTGAATTTTTTAATTCAATTTAATTTTTAATTACTGGTTCAGTATATATATTTAAATTCACAAAAGAGTTTAAACTTATCCTGAATTTTGGATTAGTTAAAGGTTTGCATTTTTATTGTAAGTATGAAATTAAAAAATGTCAATATTAGATGCAGTGTTTTGTCAGTAAAATTACTTATTTGTCAGTATTTAATACAAAATGTTAGTATAATTACTTTTTATCAGTAAAAAACTTTTTTTTAGTAAAATATCCTTTTTGTCAGTATTTATAAAAAATTGCAGGTAAAATTACTTGAACTACGAAATGTCAGCAAAAAAATTATTTGTTATTATTTATTGCAAAATATCAGTAAAAATACTTTTTTTTGTCAGTAGGTATTTATTACAAAATGTGCGTTTGGTATCAAACCGATCTGTATAAGATATTCCTTGCGTTCGCAAATCGGACAATTTTTCCAATTTAATTAATATATTTATTTGAATATAATCATGTTCTTGGCAAAACTCGAAGACCGCTGAACGCACGCTCCTCACAAGTATGTCCCGACACTTGTTTTTGACAAAATTTGCAAATACTCTAAAACGCGAAATTTTAATAACAAAATGAGTAATTTTACTGAATATTGCACCACGACTTTAAACAATGAATTGCATTTCATTATTTGTCCACGTTATCATAGAAATGAGTGAATTAATAAATGATAATTGCTCTAATGCAATTACAGCGGTAATTTCCACTAGTGCAATTATAGCTATATTTTTCTGAGTACAAAAATTGACAGTTGTATTCTAGTTTTTTTCTAGTTACCTGAAAATAACATATAATGAACAAATGAATATAAATAATATACTCGTAAGCATGTATTACTTTTATTATTGGTAATATTCAATGCACTACGAAATTAGTTAAGGTAGTACTAGCGTGAAAATTTTTTTTGCAGATCTGAATGAAATTTAGATCCCGTAAACATTGGATAGTCATACGCATCCTGTTAAAATATGAAACACATTCATCGTCTGTGAACAAATATATTCGCTTGAGTTGAGTTCTTATACACGGGGCTTATGGCGATCATCACTCAGAATCGCACATATTTGGTTTGTGTACCTCTAAAATTTTGCAGTTTTATTTGAAAAACTAGTATGATGTTCTAGAACTATCCGTGTATACTGTATCAGAAGGAGAAAGTTTTTTTCGTTTAGTAATGGATATATAACCATGAAAAGCCTTGTTTTTAACGAAAAATTAAGAATCCCAATTTATAATGGCAACACCACACGGTGGTATGGTATTTGAAAATTCACTAGACCAACAACTTGTTAACAATTCATAATATTCAAGTCATAATAGGTATAAAACTCTTATTTTATTCAATTTTTACATTTTTTGAGCGTCAGTGTCGTCACTCGACAACCGATGGCGCCACCGTCACATTAGTACTACCTTAAGTGATAATATTAACATAAATTACGGTTTTTATTATTTTTCACTGACTGAGTATCGAATAAAATAAACTCTAATACAATATTGTCAGAAATGTTCTCAAAGAAATCAATGTTGATAAATGCTCTCTAGTTACACACGCGTGGGACACAAAACATTCATTCAACTACGACGAGAAAAAAATACTGCACACCGAACAAAATCTATCAAAAAGACTGTTATTGGAAATGTTGTATATTTACAAAGACCCAAATGCAGTAAATTTTCGAACTGACATGGATGGACTCAGCAATATTACTGCAACTGCGCGCGTATAAATTATCCACTTCCGGCGACGTAATTTTCTTTCAATGCAAGTGTACCAGCGTTCTAATTTTTCTGTAAAAAAATTGAGGTTTACATCGATTAATTTATGTATTTTAATGTTTTTTTAAAATCAATGGTGATATATTTCTTTTAAAATTACTTACTGTAAGTTATTGTTATTTCTTACTATTATGTAGTATTACTTACCTTTAAATGCTTTTAGACTACAGATTCCTGAAGAAGTTGCAGTGGGAAATGAAACGTCGATGTTGTCGGTTAAAAGATAAATTATTAAACTACAGTTCTGCGTAATTGAAAATACATCACATTTTTCCAGTCACTTAATTTTTATACTAATTTATAAATTTTTTAAATCGGACAAACGTAAGATTAGCTAAACCAAAATTCAGGATTAGCTAAACATTTTTGAGAATTAAGCTGATACTTATTTTTAAAATATTTATTTAATTTTATAAAAGTTTGTCTATTTATTCATGTTTTTTTATAACTTTTTTAGATCAATTTAATACGCTTTGTTGAGTTTTAAAAAAAAAATGTGCTTATTTATCCACTCTAGCGATAAATATAAAATATTTATAATTTTAATTCACTTCTTGATATTGACTAACAAGTAAATCACAACCGGTCAATCCTATATACAAAATTGCCAATTACTTAATCCCAAAATCAATATGAAAATAACCCAACTCTTGTATGCTGCCTCACGTCACTCACACACACATACACACACCCACCCTTAACGTAGAAACCAATACAGCTCAATACCGTATACATCTGTATCAATTTCCCATTCGGTCAATTTCGTATATAGGGCGGACGTTTTACGATATTGAAAAATGAGCATCGCGGACAACAAGAAAGCATCGGAACAGTGGCGTGGCTTAGGGTGGAATGGGTTTCGGGGCAAGGGAAGAATCGCATGGGAACGATCAGTCTAAGCTTGGATAGAGGAGATACGCGGAACGGATACGAAAGAGAATTCGGGGTTTGACCACTACGTATGCCAGTGGCGTCCGTCATAAGGGATTCTTTGGTAATAGAAATTTTTATTTAGACTTAGAGCAAAATAGATGCAATACTAGAGCATGAATAATATAGAAAAGTACTTGAAAAACATTATATTATACACAAAGGGAGAAAAGTTCATATTGTTGTGTCTTTTCTCACAAGGTGTATGTAGATGTTTCTACAGAGAATTTATTTTAACATTCAACATATGGTTCTACATTACTATAAAAAAACATAAACAATGTTAAAATGTAAAGGGTCACTCACAGCACAGAAATTAAAGGACATTTCACTTATATTTTAAATAAATAAAAATAAATAAATATAAATATATCATCACGCCTTTTACCCATTACTGGGTGTGGTACTCTGCCGAAGTAGATCTCGGTAAGTGATATATTTATGCGCGTGAAGTGCGTTTACCAGCCGTCAAATCACGGCCCCCAAAGATGTTAGTGGTAGGGGAGCCACATGGATAATTTTAATGAGTGAAAATGTTTGTCGGCTGACTCGAAACCACTGAGCCATCTACCCCGTAAAACAACAACATGAAATATTCTAAAGCTGAATACTAAATTTTCAAATTGTTTTGAAAATGCGTATTTATATCATCACGCCTTTTATCAATTAGTGGCACTGCCATAGCAGATATATGTAAACCGTCAAATCACTGCTCCTAAAGATGTTAGTTGAGGGAGATCCACAGGGATAATTATGTGATGTAAATTATTTGTCAGCTGTGGCCATCGAACCCATGGATAGAAACGATACCAAAGAGCCACCTACCTCATAGTTCGTTCTAGATTTGTAAATATAAACGACAGACCCGTTTCAAGTTAACAATTGCAATAAATTTGATATTCATAACGCAGATATCCTAGTGTTCAATAAATAAACAGTCCCAGTTGTCTAATTTGCACTCGAATCCTATATTCAAATTCCAAATCGCTTATAGACATGAACGCCCTCTGCAGCCAATAACACTAACCGTACATTGTTATTCACCATAACCGACTGTTATGTTACTGGTAGGGGAGCCACAGGGGTAATTTTAAATTGTCGGCAGTGGGAATCGAACCAGGGTTATTGGGATCCACAAGCCGACTTGATACCATTTAGCCATTACCCCATATATTTAAATAAGAGTTTGTTTAATGTAAATAAATGTAAGAGTTTATTGAAATTATTATTGTATTTCATTGATTCTTACTTCAGAAATGTTTGCAAACTGGAAACTTTTCATTTACAATTCTACTTCCATGGTTCTGTTTGTTGTCCACAAATAAATTAAATCCGTAGGAAAAAATCATTTGCGAATGATCTAATTTAAAATGAGTTTGCTAATTTCGCAGCCTACTTAACATTGTTTTAAGAAATATCCTTGAGCGTAAATGGAATTGCGTACTGTGAATGCCCCTAACATTATAAATAAAATATATTCTTCATCACAATCAATACTACAGTTTTCATAGTTAATTCTGTTTTACAATGCTTTCTACGACCGACTAGGATATTGCCACAGTGAGAATTAGAGTGCTTTTTAACATTTATCAGGCAGATTCACAAAACGGGTTAGCGCTAACACCGTTTTTAATATTATCTATAACTCTGTTTCAAATTAAAACAGATTAAAGAAATAAATTAAATATGATGCTAATTAATTCTTTTTTTAACTCAAGTTAAAATTAACTTGTTTCGTACATTGAAAAGAGAGTTAAAAACGAAATAAAAAATGGTGTTAGCGCTAATCCGCTTTATTAATCTGCCTGTATAACATTACAATCAAGAAATTTTGACACCAATTTTATTAATTTTTTAAGAATTATGTTACAGACATGAGAGTATGCCAAACTCAAAAATGTGAAATGATTGTAGGATCTGTATAAAGCAGCACTGCGATTAGAAATATTTTACTATTAGTGTTATACGTAATACATGAACCACTCTGCCGACCATTACTAACTGTAATAGACCAGTGGAATAAATACAATTTCATAGGGACGTGATTAATGAATTACTCTCCCTTATCCCTTTAGCATTCTCTCTTGGCAACGACAGTACTACATTAAAGTTTTGATTTTCCTTTTAATCGTGTGTAGGCTAATATTTCATGGAAATTAGTATTAATAATAAATAAATAACAACAAATTTTGTATGTTAAAATTACTCTCAAAAACCGAACTCGTAGTACAAGCTAAAAAGTTCTGAAATATTTCTTGCGCCAACACTGGCATTTCCCCACGGGACCTTGGCTTGGGCGGCGAAGAGCGAAAGATGAAGAATACGACGATATCGAGACGTTCGCGTTCGGCCGACACAATACAGCAACGGACAACGGCTACGCGAACTGCGATGAATCTAGCCGCGATTGACTCCTGACACGTGCTGCCCTCACACTATCGCAATCCCGCTGAGGACTATTCTCGCCCTTTTTATCGCCACACAAAACTTTCTTCATTCTTACCCATAACAATATTTTTTGTTGAGTACATTTGTCTTACTGTTACTAAATAACAAATCATATTTAACTGTAAAACTAAAGTGTATTCCTAATTACCTAAATATGATACTGCTACATATATTTATTTATTTACTAGGCATTACTCTGCACAAGAAGATTTTAAACTCAATTGTTACAACAATACTAGCTCAGTAGATAGAAACGAGGTAACATTTGCGTTTATTAATTAACAAGCAACAGATCGTGCGTACAAATCTCACTGACTTCTACCTATAATAAAAAAATAGTATATTTTACACAGAGAGAGAAGGCATATTTTTTTTCTTTTGAAATTGAATCAAGAGACAACGCGAAAGTATATAAAGTAAAATATTCAAAACTGAGTTTCATCGTCTGTCAATATTGTAATTTTCGATTTTTTCGAGATGTTTGAATATTGCATTTGGTTAAGATTTATTTTAACTACCATTTGACACAGTTATCTCAAAATCGGTTTTTTTTATTTGTCTCACTATTGTTTTCAGATATCGATATGTTTCATTAATATTTCATTATGCTCAAATCATCTCAACTCACTCACGTCCACTCCTTCGATAATCTAAAAAGAAAAGAAAGGAAAAGAGCGTAGTTCTACACTTGTTTTCTGTGGTAAATAATAGGAATAACTCCGGTCCTGTTCGCGCATCATCCTGCCGATACGCAGTATTTTTTGCGCAATTTTCAGGCAAGTAGTTCCGATCGCCTGCGAATATAATACGTCTTCTGAGCAGCCAATCTCTCACGAATCCGTCAGTGCTGTCTACACTGCTTATCTCTTTTGTTTCTTTATTGTCCATTCAATCGCGTTATGCCACAGCACACCCCCTCTCCAACCAGGGGATGCGATAAGCCACTAGATCCTCAAAACATGCACTGTATTCAACTTACGGAAATGTAACAGGAAGTACTTTGGTTATTTTTTATTCAGGTAACTTTTTATATAGGCTGTTTCATAACTTCGATGCCGTAAGCGAAGGGTATGTATTATTTGTTGTGCTGATAACGAATTAAAAAGAATTTTTTTCTAACCGCAATAGTTATTTACTTTATAAGTTCGGTAAATAATTTTTTTCGGTATGAGTAAGATGTTTCCGTACGAGATGAAAAAGCCTAGTCTGGAATTTCGAAATGAGTACCGTAAAAAAATATTAACGGACATATAAAGTACAACGTTTTATTCCTTTTTCGTGCCTATGTTAAAGTAGATAATAATAACATTCTATAAGTATGTATTATAGAATTTAGGTTTTCAATTACTCGTACATTGTTTTTAATAGAAAAGAATGCGAATCGAGTGGTCTAAAAATGATATTTTTTGTACATATACTGAGCTAGCATATACAGAATGTTCAGAAAATGGGCGACAAATTTCAGGTAGAACGATTCATTGATTATAATAAGTCGACAATCCCTACTTAAAAGAAATATAAATTTGGCAATTCAGAATTAAACAACTGTTATTACAGTTTTCAGGTAACTATGTTATGTAAGTAAATCTAACAAACGTGAAAAATTAACAAATTATTTTAAATTTGTATTTTAAACACGATTATTGTGTGTAATAAAAATTAAAACATACTGCTGAAAAAGAGATACAAATTTACAGACAGATTTTCAAAAAAGTTTTAGCTAATCCTGAATTTTAGATTTGCTAACCTTCTGTCAGTCCGATTTAAAAAAGTTAATTCAATTCACTTTCCAAAAACTAAATGGTAAGAAGATTATATTAAAGTTTATTTAACGTAAAAAAAAAAAAAAAATATATCATCACGCCATTACTGGGTGTGGCACTTTGCCGAAGCAGATCTCGGTAAGTGATATATTTTGCGCGTGAAGTGCGGTTACCAGTCGTCAAATCACAGCCCCCAAAGATGTTAGTGATGGAGGAGCCACAGGAGTAGTTTTTGAAATTATGAAAATTGTTTGTCGCCTGTGGGAATCGAACCAGTGTTCTCAGGATTCACAGGCCGACTTCATACCACTGAGCTAGCCACCCCATTTAATCTTATTTGAAAATGTGGTTTAGCTTAATTTAACAAATTCAAAATTCAGAATTAACTAGATTCTAGCTAAAATTCTTTTGAGAATTTGGCTGTTCAAGTATTGGTATTAAATAATTACGTAGTTACATCAATTGCAATTTTACACAATTCTCCTTGAATGTAAACAGAAATGATATTTTATAAAAGATTTTTTAAAATTTTGATGGATTTATGATGTTTTACGAAGGGCAGTATAAATTTTTAGCATTAGAATTGTCGTTCTACATTAAGCTTGTCATCCATTTTCTGAAGATTAGAAATCATAATACTTAAATAACTATGTATTACAAAATACAATACAATAATATCAGTTTTTGTGTGATATATATATATATATATATGGGCCATTCTCTGGGAAACGGACACTCCAGCTTCTCCAAGATTTGGAGCATCAAAATATTTTTGGAAGGTCATGAGCACATAGAAAAAAGTATCTAGTTTTCAAATATGAGTGGCGAAATTGATAATTTTTATTATTTTGAATAAAATACTTGGGTTTGGTTTTTTTCTTATTTTGACGGTGGCATCTCGTTTCTTGTTGAAACATTGAAATATTTTATCTCTCGCCATTTTTTCTAAAAAGTTATCCTTTTTTATTAAAAGTGGGTCAAAAAAATTATTATTATTTGAAATCTAACAATCTTTTACTCAGAAACAAGGCATCCTACAAAAAAAAATTATGTTACAAGAAATACTTAGAATTCATCGCAGAATACGTGTGATTTTTTTCAGAATTTTTTGAGACATTTGAATTTTTTTGTTGTTTTTTTTTACTAGAATTTTAGAAAATTTTAAAATGTTTCAGAAACTTCTGAAAAAAATTACACGTATTCTTCTATAAATTCGAAGCATTTTCTGTTATTTAAATTTGTCTGAAATTGTGATCCTTTTCGAGTAAAAAAATCATTAAATTTTTCTATTCCAAGTTTCATACTTGCAATTTGAACTCAATTTCCGCGAAGGAACATTTTTTCAATTTCTTGTTTTTGGTTTTTCATCTTTCAATTTAGCGTTAGCATTATTTGTTACATAATTTTTTTTTGTAGGATGCTTTGTTTTTGAGTAAAAAATTGACAGATTTCAAATTTTTTTACCCAGTTTTACTAAAGAAGGGTAACTTTTTAGAACAATTGATTGGAGACAAAATATATCAGTTTTTTAACAAGAAACGGGATGCCATCATCAATATAAGAAAAAAAGCAAACCTAAGCATTTTATTCAACTTTACAATTTTTTGCTCAAATCCTTGGCAAAAAAAATGGGCAAAACACCCAAAAATAATAAAAATTATAAATTTCGCCAGTCATATTTGAAAACTAGATACTTTTTTCGATTTTTTCATGCCCTTCAAAAATTTGTTGGATGCTCCAAATTTTGGAGAAGGTGGGCCTCATTGGCACTTTGGCTCGTGGACTCCTCTAGCTCATGGGCCCGTGTGCATCGCACTCCTTGCACGCCCAGTTGCTATGCCCCTTATGAACCTTTGCACTATACGAGGGCAGGGTGAAAAGTCCCTGAAAAATAAAACAAATGACGCCACAATCGCAAATCTTATGTGACATTTGTGATGTACCATCTTTAACTAGAACGCATTAAAATTTTCAGACTGATATGTCATTCAGTTCTGTTTTGCACCCATCGAAAGCAAGCAACCATGAAGATTTTTGAAAACATAGAAAAAAGTGAATTTCGCGTCTTGATTAAACATTATTTCTTGTGTGGAAAAAACATTACGCAAATCAAAGCATCACTTGTTAAACATTATGGGGACTCCTCACTATCGATTGGAACGATTCACAAGTGGTTTACTAATTTTCGTTGTGGTAGTATGACCACAAAGGACGCCGAACTTTCTGGTCGTCCAATTGAGGTTACAACGCCAGAAATCGTCGATAAAATCCATGGTATGATATTGTACGATCGGCGAGTTAAAGTGCACGAGATTGCTGAGGCTATGAGCATCTCAATCGAACGGGTACGAAACATTTTGCATAAATTTTTGGATATGTGAAAGCTATCTGCCAGATGGGTGCCGCATTTGCTCTCTGTTGACAACAAGCGCGACCGTGTTCAAAGGAGTGTTTGGCGATGTTCAAGCGCAATAAGAAGGACTTTTTTCTCCAGATTTGATCCCCTGCGATTTTTATCTATTTGCAAACTTGAAGAAAGAGATTTGGCTCCAACGATGAGGTCATCGCTGAGACAAACGCCTATTTTGAAGTATTGCCAAAATCGTATTATTTGGAAGGGATCGAAAAATTAGAAAAACGTTGGACGAAGTGTATCGAGCTACAAGTAGATTAATCTGGAATTTTGGATTAGCTAATCTTATTCTAGTCCGATTTAAAAAAGTTAATCCAAATTATTTTCCAAAATTCAAATGGTAACAAGATTATATTAGAGTTTGTTTAAATTTTATGAGAATATGGTTTAACCTGAATTCAGTAATCCAAAATTCTGGTTAGCTGAAGTTCTTTTAAAATTATTCTGAATAATTTCAATTGTTACTCTAATTATTATCAACAATTGTATCATAAATAATATGATTTCTTTGTATTTTTTTGGTTTTTTTTTCTTACTCGCATAATATTATTGGGCTATGCCTGTTGAGTAAAGTATGTTAAAATTAATTAAAAAAATTGTGTGCAAAAGTTAAAAGTGCTAGTTGTTGAGCCAGAATTTTAATAACCTTAATTATAGAAAGATCTTGAAATCTTTTCATATAAAAAAATACAGGACTACAATATAGAGTGTCACGAAAAAATAACCCTTTGTAGAGATATAATTACTAAAACATGACCTTCTAAAACCAAACTTAATCCACGTTACCTTTACACAGGGATCAAACAAAACCAAAAAGTCACCGAAATTAAAATGTAAATAACAAACAGGAAAAAACGCGAATCATCATCAGTCCCACGCACACTATAAAGCTTCTCTCATACATATTCGTGCGTGGATGTGTTGGTATATACGCGATCTTAGCATTTCCGAACCAAGTCAATATCCCGCATCATCGCTCGCGGTGATTAGAAGTTGCGAGTCCGTCCCTGGCCCCGCGTGCCCCAACTGGAGTATGCAAATGTTACTGAATACATTACATGGGCTTGCTCAGAAGTTTCACGCCAGGACAATATTGATACATGGTGTTGTTCGACAAATGGTCAAATCACCGGTGGCTACTAGTTGATGTCGTACTTCCATTACATGTTCGATGTTCATTGTTCAACCAGGAAAGTTACTCAAGTAAAACAGACTTTCGTGAAAATTTAATGGATTATAGGAATTAATTAAATTCATATAAAGTATAAGGTAACCAACCGTCCAGTTTTCAATGGGACAGACCGTTTTTAACTTCAAAGTCCCGGTGTCCCCAACAGTCTATTGGGAACAGTCATTTGTCCCGTTGTTATTTATAATATATTTTATCGATTGCTTTAATTGTAATCTTAATAGGAGTAAGTGGCTCAGTGGTATCGTGTCGACCAATGAATTTGAGAACCCGGGTTCGATTCACACAGTCGAGTAACAATTTTCACCACATTTAAACTACCCCTGTGGCTCCCTTCCACTAACATCTTTGGGGGCCGTGATTTGACAGCTGTTAACCGCACTTCACGCGCCAAATATATTGTTTACCGAGATCTGCTACGGCAGAATGCCATACCCAGTAATGGGTAGAAGGCCTGATGATATATTTATTTATTTAAATTAATACTTTAAGACAGTGTTTTTCAAAGTGTGGGTCGCGACACCGTGGTGGGTCGCGAAGCAGTTCAAGAGAGGTCGCGAGTAGGGTTGGGGAAAAAAACATTTGCTCGACTTAAGCGAAAAAAAATCGTGTTGATCTTAAATTTCTAGATCTATTGATAAAAAAATTAGGATTATCGATTAATCATAAATTTTAAAAATCGATTAATCAGTAAAATCAATGTTACTGATTTTTTAACGTTCTTTTGATCATAAATATGTTCTTTTAAGATAGATTTTTTCATTCTCGTTTACAATATTTACGAGTAAAAAGTTATTATTATTGATTTTAAAACGCAACTAACTTGTCAAATTGCGACATGATACGCGTTGTGTGTGTGTGTGATCGTGGTCTGAAAATGAACTGCATCATGTCTAAATCACTATTAATAAGCTTAACGTGATTGTGATATAAATGTGGTCTACATTTTTCTATTACACTTATTATACATCATTAATAAAAAAAAATTAAATCAAAGAGATTTCTTGTGGTTCTGATCAAATTTTTAAATTAAAATTATTCATTTAACAAATTGTTTTTTTTTATTTCTTGATCTTTTTTACCGCATTTGATTTCAAAATTTCAAATAAATCGATAGAATCGATCTGATTGATCAATCGCGATAAATCGATTCCGTTTCATGATCAGATATAGATTTTTAAATTCAAAGATCGCCCAGCTCCAATCGCGAGGGTTCAGTGTTAGAATTTAATGACATTTGTTCCGCGTGCTCCTATTGCAGTTAATAATTAGGTAGGTAAATACTCATTTGCTTGTATTTTTACCGGTTATTGTCGTCGTTCGTAGTCTTCGTTCGTCACCGCGATTAGCTGCTCGCACTTCATCCGTTTCATTTCCTCGTAACGGCCGGGAAATATTACACTATCACAGCTTCATTATTTAATTAATAAATATAAAATATATACTTCGCATTTATTAAGACGGAGTTGGAAATTCGCGGGTCGCGAGAGTTTTTTAGAGTTATTGTGGGGTAGCGTTGGAAAAAGTTTGAAAAACACTGCTTTAAGAAATGCTATAATTTCATTGTATAGCTGTTTTTTTTTTTTGTTCACAAACTATAAATAGGTGTATCTGTAGTTTCGTCTGTGTGAATAAATAAATAAATAAATAAATACTCCCTATAAGAGTATGCTTGATCATATGAATGAAGAGTCAGGTATAATGATAACTAATATAAAAAGTGATATGATAATGGGCGATAATATTTTGACATGAGTTATTAGTTGTTATGGCAATGTATTTCCTATTTCCGTAACAACGAATTTAAATTCGTGTCAAAATATTATTATTTAACAAGTTTATATTTTTTTTTTTTTTGGTATTTTTTGGACCGTTCTTTTCAATAATAATAAAAATTAAATAGAAGCTGTTCCTAATCGATAATTTAATATTTTGATAGGGTATTTTCACTTGACATTTATGAAAATTGCATTTATTTGATTGATAACCGAGAAAATTTAATTACAGTAAAAAATTATCACTTATTAATATCACTAATGGATAATTTAATTTCATTGGTTCATTTTTAAACATATTTGTGTTCTAGTGGGTCTCACATACGTGGTCAATTCTCTGGATAATTAACTATTATGAACTCTGCGATTGCCAACTGTTTGTGGGTACTTTTCCTAAGAACTTATTTCGATGTTGCAGTGCTATTCGTGAAAATATTTTACATATAGTAGAATATATTTTTTGTTTGCCAGGAACAAATGTATCGGTGGAAAGAGTATTAAAAAAACAATTATTAACTGAAACTTTAAGATCATTGAATACTGCGAAAATTAATTTTGGAATTGTTACGATAAGTGATTACAAGCGAATGAAATGCAGTGGCGATATTTATAATTAATCTATATAACCGTACTTACTTAAAATGCAGCCCATTTATACTGAAAGAATACCTGTCCAAAGAAAGCCCTAAGATATCTATTCACGGTTTAGCATTTGGAAAGAATATACTAATTAAGCATTAAAGCTCAGTGAGAACACACCTCCAATCATTCACATCAAATACTCCACAGGTCCAACTGACCAAGTCACATAACATTCACATACATGGCCAAGTCACATAACATTCGCTATCCTTTCGTATCTCGTTGATAATCTGGTTAGGGTTACTACAGCTCACGGGGCTGCTTGCTGCACGTTGGCGGCCTGGCTAGGGTTCCGCTACAGCCCAAAGCTGTTCGCTGAGCCTTCGGGAGCCAACCACGGATCTCCATAAACCTACACCCGGCCACGGGCGTAACAAGTGCTCACACTTGCGCTAACTCAACAATACCATCATCCAACTCAGCTCGCAGTACGCAAGGAGGACTCACCTCTAAACCTGTCCTGAATATTCCTCGAAATTCTATCAAGCACTTAACACAATATCTAACTATCTCAATACTACTTTACTTGTCAAACGATGAACTGGAACTAAAGTAAGCAATCCGACGATGCAGTAAATAAATATTCAATCAAACATTACGTAAATATCTAGTTGCGTAAAAGAAAAGAAGATGACATAACCAAAGACGGGCTAACTAATAAAATTAATGACATGGAATAAATATGACTCTAACTGAATGGATTGTTTCGAATTTTATAATTTTCTTTAAAAACAGCTAGAATTGTTGAATTAAATTTTATCAGTGGATAAATATAATAAATGAAACTATTAAATAAGTAAATTTTTATTTTGTTTATTTAATCTGTTTACATTTTTTGTCAGAAATATGTTATTTATTTCTAAGTTTTGTAGAATGTAAAATAAAAACATGTTTCAGAGAGCTTTATATTTATGTATAAATTTCTTGTCTTGTCCCGTTTTATATCCAAAAATAAATGGTCTCCTTATGATGTAATATTTGTTGCAATATTGAGCGAGAGATAGATATGATCTACTTGCTCAATCAATCATAAATAAGAGTAACTAATAACAATTATGTTATATCTTACTACGTTTATATAAATTGGTGCCATAATTATTACTGATTCAAACTGATTGCCCGACAAAAATATAACAAAACATAGTATAAACATTCAATAATTTCAGTGTTGCCAATAGAGGAAAAATTAAAAATACATTTATCAATATAAAAATTCAATAAAACTGTTTTTCTTGTAATTTAATACTTATTAATATTGTATAACAGTAAATATATAAATATTTCTTTCAAGAGATATACTAATACAAGTACTGAATTATAATAGCTCTAAAAAGGGGTTAAAGACATTTTCTTTGCTGCGTTTTTCCCAAAATGATGACGTGTATAACTTCATTCCGCAAACGGACTATACAACTTATAACTTTATGCTGAACCATTCTAACACGCGAAATACAATTAATTTCAAATTCAAAATATAATATAATTATAAGATTAGATGAAGTTTTTGTTATTATTATACAACATAATGTGTAATTTACTTATTTTATCATTTATGGGCGATTATCATATTTCTCGAATACAAATATTTAATTACAATATTAATCAGATCTCTAATATTTAAATACTTCGAATAGTTACTTATTAAATAATTTAAAAAAATCAAAATATCTGTTTTCAATTAAATTTATTATTTAAATAATTAATTAATTAATTAATATATGTAAATATAAATAAATAAAATAAATTAAACTAGGTATGGCACTATGCCATAGTAGATATCGGTAAGTGATATATTTTTGCGCGTGAAGAACGGTTATCAGCTGTTTTAATGTGTTGAAAATTGTTTGTCAGCTGTGAGCATTGAACCCGGACATCTCTTACCCCATAAAGAAATTAAATTACAAAATAAGTGATAAACTGAGATAAAAGTGATAATTGATAATATGATCTGATGATACGTTAATGTAATTATTATATTACGGATTAGTGATTCTGTTTATGATATTTAAAAAAAAAACTTATGAATTAATTAAATTATCATTATGATTATAAATTATGAAATGATTGAAATAAAGTAAATGTAAACATGTACCTAATCCAAAGGTAGTTACATTTAATTGTCAAGTACAACTATCAACTGAGTTCATCAAAGCGCCGAAGATGGCGCTATTCAATTTCAAGACGTATCGCGTGATGTTCGCCATTGCTGTAAATATTCATGATCTCGAATATCGAATACTTACAGTATTCGCGGGTGGTATTAACTCATTTTTAATTTTTTTCTTTAAATGCAACTATGGTCTAGACACCATTCATATTCTTGTGACAATACATTGTTTTTTTGCACATACATAATTATTACGAGTATCTAGGTCCGTGTGTAAAGTAAGATTTTACGTACGTAAATCAGTGTGTTAAATTATTAGTTATTATAACACTAGTGCGATAATGCATGCTTGATGCGTTAAATAATTACTATGCTCGTAGATAGTTTATATGGTTAGATCAATAAAATAAGGATAATGAATGACATTTATGTTAATTATTTAGATATTGTTGCTGATGTTTTCCGTCGTAGATAAATATTATGTGCAACTCGTGTCTAAATGTCATCGATTTACATTATTCACTTGCACTTGTAATGTAAACTTTCGTCTCATTCAAAAATGTAATACTTTACACACATGTTACATAAACAATGATTATTGTATTATATGTGTTCGGCAGTACGGTGGGGTGGGTAGCGTTACGGAATTCGAATCCGGAGATCCCGAGTTCGATTCCCACTCAAGCTAGAAATTATAATTACAACCACTCTGCTGCTCGGTGAGTTCGGACCCTGTACTATAATTGAGATTCAATTCCTGTTGTACAGAGTAACATAAATAATAATAATAATAATAATAATATATGTAAATGTAAGAAGCTATTTAAGTAGCACATGAGTAGATAAAACTAAGTTCCCACAGTGTACAGTTGCGTTGATAGTTAATTGTAGGACTTCATCAATACTTGTCGCAAACAAATGAATAATCGTGACCACGACTGAATGGTTTATAGTCATCTAGTGTGCCCTGCGAGTATTAATCAAATGCAAATACGTGGCAGTGATTTCCGAGATAGGCAGTCGGCCACTCGACTTGCCTTCAAAGTCACTGAGTTTCGATATTTTCCCGTCGCCCGAGCTCAATTAGTGACGCTGCTGCTGCTAACGAGCGCATTCGAAACGAAAAGAAATAATTTACTGTTTTCGTGCTCCATGCAATTATGACGAAATTGAACTATTTATTTGGATATTTAATGGTTGTTATAACTTTTCTTTTTCAACTGTTTTGAATATCTTGACACTGATCCAATTTTTCAGCACGATATGCGTTTATGTTTTCTTTTAAAGTACGACCGGAATTCTACGTAATAAATTATTCTAATTTTATTTTACTATAATTCCCATTTACATAAATTAATTGTTTTATATTATTACTACTAAAAAGCCTATTTAAATAGAGTTTTTCGTCTACATGTAATTAGTATATTATACAATAAGTTTATAATAGCCATTATACACAAGATGCATATACTATCCAACATCAAAAATTATTAAAATAAATGTCATTGTTGAATGTCAAAAAAAAACTTACTATTTTATTGAGCAAATCATGGTAACCATAGAAACAGTCAATGCTGTGCTGTTATTGGTTAATAATCTGTATCATAATAAAAATCTGTATCGTAATGAGAATCTGTGTCTTAATGAGTGTCATTAAAGTACTGATAATACATGTTTAATAAGTAAATTAAAGTATGGGAGTTACGAGAGTTTGACGAAGCTTGTCGAGGGCACTAAACACATTTCACGTACAACATTATAATATACTACAGTACGGTGGTGTGGGTAGCGTTCGGCATTCTAATTCGAAAATCCCGAATTCGAATCCCACTCTGCGAGTCCAGAATACTGTAATTAAAGTTATGTTTCTGTTCTGCAAAGTATTATAAATAAATAAATAAATATTCACATCACATATATAACTTTATGTAAAACTACACAAGATCATGGAGGTTAAGTAGAGTATGTAAATAATTAATGCAAATTTAAAAGCGCCAATTTTAAAAATCGAAATTGGTGAATACACATTGAAGGAGAATGTTAAATATAAACGTTTTCCAGGTATAAGCAGTGACTGAACTAGGAAGTGAGTCTGTTTAGGTCCCCCTGAGCCCCCACACAACAATGCATCTTCAGTGTTCGTGGCTGATAATGAATGATGAAAGAAGTATCTATTAAAACTTTGGCCGCACCGCCAGCGATCGTTTCAGCGTCATACAAAGAGGACCACCCCTCACACCGCAACCCTCGTCTGCCAAGAACACAAAACAGTGGCGTACACTCACACTTACATGGTCAGGATATCATTTAAATAACATATAATAGTGATGATCGCCCCTCAAGCATAGCACACTGCGGCTCGGTGAGTTTGAACCCTACACTATAATTGTGATTAAGTTTTTGTTGTACAGAGTACCACAAATAAATAAATATAACACCAATCTGACAACGAGAGTTTCCTGATAGGTACAGTAATATTAAGTATAATTGATCAAGCTTGAACAAATGATTTTTCAATCCCTCTATAAACACTAACCGATGATACTACAATTTTTGTTCGTTTGCTATTAATTTTACACAAATATAATGTCTTCGCAGTGTACACAGGAGCAGGGCCCCGGACGGTGAAGTGCCCCAGATAGCCTCAAAATGTTTATTTTAAATATATTTTTATAAATATGAATATTACTTGTTTTTGATATATATATATATATATATATATATATATATATATATATATATATATATATATATATATATATATATAACATTGTAAATAAATATATGATCACGCCTTCTACCCATTACTGGTTGTGGCACTCTGCCGAAGCAGATCTCGGTAAGTGATATATTTTGCGCTTGAAGTGCGGTTACCAGCCGTCAAATCACGCCCCCCACAGATGTTAGTGATGGAGGAACCACAGGGGTAGTTTTAAAATAGTGAAAATTGTTTGTCGGCAATGGGAATCGAACCAGGGTTCTCAGGATCCACAGGCTGACTTGATATCACTGAGCTGGCTACCCCATATAACATTGTAACAAATAATAATGCGTTTTGTCAACGGCCATGGCTGCACTCGTTGGAACTGATCTAAGCGATAACGCGAGTTAAGTAACGTTGCGCGCGGGTAGTACTTGGATGGGTGACCGTCCAGAGAAAACCCGCATTGCTGTTGACCATAAAACCTAAAACGCAGATCAAGGCGTAATGGCGGCATATGACCTATGTAGTTGGTCCGCCAGAGAAGCCACAGAAAAAAAAATAATGCGTTCCTTGTGTGACTTTAGTATTGCTACATTGTATGCATTAATTACATTTCTTCAAATTCGTACAAGTGGTAAGGGGTGACTCAGTAACTGTAAGCTTTGACTGAGTAAGCAACAACTCAGTTTTATAATATATTTTGTAATGGGGCCACAAAAAATAATGCGCACAGGGCCTCGCTGACCATAAATACGCCACTTCGTTTATACCAACGAAACATAAATTAAAGCAAATCGAAGTAAAATACCATACAAATATGATATATTTATTGCGATATTTAGGGATGCCAGTTGACTGATCAAATACTCTTCGTTCAATTGACCTAGAATTTGACTGGCCAATTATCAAATTGCTCGCGTGAAATACTAAGTAGTGAGGAGCGTGCCGATAACACAATTCTTTGTGTAGACTATGTGGACAAGTCAACGGATGTCCCGTATTCGGTGAGATGCAGTAATTGCAGTATGCATTTTGCATTTTTTGAGGGTTGGTGTGTTAATAATACAGCTGTGGTAATCGCACACATGTTTCGTGTTTATTTCTTATATTCTTATTATTTATCTATTTACAATTAACACTAGTTTTGGTTTTTTTTTGACAAAGAAGTGTTGTTTATTTAGTTTTTTCGAGAAAGATTTAATTTTTTATACAATAAACTATTATTTTTTGCAGTTAATTTTTTTAATTGGTCACATTTATTTGGCCATATATTCCTACATCGGTCAAATTGACCGTCAGTTGACAACTTTTGACTGGTCAATTAACCGAGTTGCCATCCCTAGCGATATTGTTAGTTTATATCCAACTTAAGGCCCAGTTGTATAAAACATTGTCAGTTAATCATACTGTTAACTACGCGAAAAAGCTGAAATTTAAAAAACGCATCTAAGAAATGTCAAAATTTTTTAGTTCTATTTTAAAACGTTACAATTTGAGTAGTATTAATTAAACTAAACATTATTTGTAACAAATATTGTTTTACCATTGTTATTTAACTGACAATAAGCATTTTAATGCTGATATAAATTAATGGGCCCCTGGACTATAATCGAAATAACAAGAATGAAGGAAAAAAGCATAAAATATATATTAAATAATAGCTATTAGTGAAAAAAATAGTTAAAAATAATGGTTTACATCAGAGATATAACCGATTAAAAATATAGTGATATCATAAATCCGCAAGGTTCTCATTGGGCACAAGTACTTTCGCGCGGTAAATAAGAGACATATGCGGAGTAGAGCGAAACTATGACAACACAGCACTATTTTTTTCAAACTGTTCGTCGTTTACTGGTATATACAACACGTTGTGTATTTATTACCTACTATAATTTAGTTTTGTTTTCTTGGGCTTGCAACTTCTATAAAATATCATTTTCAACTTAGTAAGATTATTTTTCAAGAATTAAATCGTATATTATTTGCACTCTTTGAACGAAACAAGTTAAGTACCACTGAAACGAACTTGAGACGTCACAACCCCAAAACAAAACTTCAAAAAATCATATCTCTTTTAATAAAAAGAATTATAAACCCACGTTTTCACTGATCGTCATAGTTTATCATGTAATTTCATTTTAAGAAAAAAATAATAATAATAAATATGTTCATGAACCCATTATAACATAATAAAAGTCAGTAAATATGTAAAATGTGGTGTCAGCCATTAATAAAATTATTTTAATAATAACGAATTTCACAATCTAAGGTGAAATTAATATTCTTTCGTCACTTTGCATGATATATTGTAAATTTAATTAATATAGTGATTGACAACATTTACAAAAAGCAAAATGACATTTATGAAATTATAAACGTCAAATTAGTTTTTGCATAGCCACCGCTTAAAGAATGCATAACAACATGATAACTACGATGATACTGATAACATTAAAAATATTAAAAATAATCACAAAATTTATATTAATTTCAGACAATTGGCAAAAAATTATGTGTTTGTTGAAGAAAGCAGATTTACTGCCATGGCTATGAAATTCTAGCCACGGCAGTAAATCTGTTATTTTTCTGTTTAATTAAACAATTATCTATTTGCCCCTAAAAAAATGTTTCCTAGCTGTCACTGGAACAAGAGGCATTGTGAACAAACTCGAGCCAATACAGTGCAGGTACGCATCTCACCTCAATTAAAACGTAATAAGAATCTTCTCTTAGTATGAAACTCATTAACACTGAGCAAAAGGGAAACTCTTCGATAAATTAAAATTAAGCAAAAGAAAAGGCACGTTTGCCGTTGTTTGCCATAAGAAGTTCGTTAATGGACGAAATGCGATATCGGCCAGCCCCCGCTTATTATTATTCTCTTTAACGATAAAACTGTGGCTGCGTGCCACGTATTTACCATCAACTCTTGCATAGAGACTCTTCCCTTACCGGGTGTCATGTCCCTCTCGCTAAATAAAGAAACATTCTTGTGTCGCAAAAATCTTACACCCACAGTTTCAATACTTTCCTTCAGAGAAAGATGATGTTGTTTGCACCTTCTTTTTATAATTGAAAGGTAATATTAATATACGGTGATCAGCGGAAACTATTTCAGTTGGCAATACAATTCTGGGGATCTTTTAATGTCACAGTTTGCATAAGGCCAAGTAAATGCAAAAATATGTACAATTTGACATGTCTTTGTGAAGAAACAAGAACAACGACATGATTAATAATACAATTCGGTCATGTTAGTTTCATTTGAAGTCGGTCGCGTTCTCGGATCAAGCACAAACACTATCAAGCGCTCACGCAAGAAATGAACAATTAATATTGAAATGCAAATACAGTTGACTTGACTAGCCAGACTTACAACCAGGTCAGTACTTTTGTTTAATATTATCATTATGGTTAAAATCAAGGTGTATAAATTGGGAGTAACGTATAATAGTTATTTATTCACTAATGTTAAAAGTCTCACTTTATGCACGAGTGAGAAGCTTACAGCACAAACCATATTCTGTTAAAAATATTTATTTTGCATATTATTTTAGGTTACGTTGTTAACTTATGGCTCAGTGGTATCAAGTCGGCCTGTGGATCCTAAGAACTCCGACAAAAACATTTTCACCAATTTAAAATTACCCCTGTGGCTCCTCCACTACTAACATCTTCGGGGGCCGTGATTTGACGGCTGGTAACCGCACTTCACGCGCATAAATAAATCACTTACCGAGATCTGCTTCGGCAGAGTGTCATATCCAGTAATGGGTAAAAGGCGTGATGATATATTTATTTTATTTTACGTTGTTAACTTTGTTTCGTAGCAACTATTTTATTACATGTTGTAATATAAAGATAATAATTTTTATCTTACAGTAGCGATTTTTAATGTACATTATACAATCGTTTTTAGCGACTAAAATGTTTAAATACGTGGCAACCATCAACAACTAACTATTTATACCAATCGAACACCTTAGAAACAGTGATATTTCACTTATTTGGCAGCATCTCCATTCAATTTGGTTTCACCCTATTTCTAAATGTCATTATATGTTCGAGAATTATCACATTCGCGTATAATGATTTATTTCACTTACTTGTACTAAATTGTACTACTGAACATAAATTTAAATAGATATCCCAAAAAAACCTTCAATCTTACGAACATTTCAAACCTAAATTCGTCCCTACTATCAACGGACACGAAACCATAATAAATAGTCGTCAGCAAAATATTTTATTTTCTAGTCAAATTGAAAATCACTTTATGCATTCGATTTTCAGATTAGTTCTTATCAAAAAAATTAGGGCTTAAATACTAAAAAAATCTCATTATCATTATGTAGTAGTTAAAGGGGGCCAGGGGGTCTATTCTAATTGACATAGCCACTGTGGTAACGGTAGCCACATCGCTAAACAACAAGCATCCACCTGGCGGTATAAATAAAAATGTTTGTATGACCTCATAATTTAGCTACATCGCAAGTTTATAGCGGGAGCTGAATAGGTAGTCGTAGCCACACTCACTGTCAGTCGATTTTTGTTTTTTTTTCTGATTTATTTATTTATAATAATTTTCTTTAATGACAGATATAGAACTCAAATAGAAATGCATTTATATCATGAAATCGAACAATTTGACATGAATATTTATTTATTAAAGCGAATGATTGCAAGGATTGACAGCTACGAGTATAGTGGACGCAAAGATATAAGGTATCGAGTTGACTTCTTAATAGGTGGGTTTTACCGGCCTCAGCGGGAAGTCTGGCTACAGTTAACAAAGGGGTGCATTAAGTAGATTTGTCACAAAGTTAATAAAATTCTATTTCATGCTCATATTATTGTTATTCTATTTTTATCCATGTTATTATATTATTATTGAACACTGTAACATGACTTTTGACTATATTTTAAACTAAAAATGTAAATAAATACAAAAATAAATAATAAAACATCTTTATTATGTTAACAGAAATAAAATAATTATAATACGGCTCTGTTTCTTTTCACATTTCTACCAGTTTAATCCTGGGATAAGCCTGTACTAGTTACATGCTGTGAGGGGCGTCTAAAAGTCATTTTCTTATATCTTTGCGTACAGTATATACTATATTTTTAATATCAATATTAAAAATACCGTGCATCCCACGTAAATGTTGACATAGGCAGTTACCATGTAAAATCAGTCTTTTGTAAAAAGTATTCGGCAAAAAATTATGGGACCCAATTTTATATCCCAATACTACCAATATTCCTGCATCTTACTTAATACAGATTATTCCATTTTGATACTCGTAGCATAATTTAATTAAATTAATAATAATATTTCCTAATTTTTCGCTTACTCTTTTATTGCTATTGACGTAAAGTGCTTGACATTATTTTAAATATTTTACTCTGTCACTGTCATAAATAAGTCGAGGACCGTGTAAACATTATTAAAATTTATAATGGAGGTCGCAGTACAAGACAAACCTGACTACTTCGCCAGAAACAGTAAAAAAATTAAAAATATTCATAATGACACTAACAGATGACAGTGACAGATTAAAATATTTTTCCTATAACTGTGCGACTTCCTTGTTATTACGTAACTATTATTGCCTTGGATACGTATGGAAAGTAGACAAATGCAGACCAAGTGCGTTTCTGTAAGCAAAGAAACAATAGTGCGGAAAGTACCTTGTTACGCAACTATCAAAAGAAAGTTGTGTTGAGAGCGATTTAAATTTCGCGCCGAGCGCGGAATTCATATTTTGGACACAGACGCTTATGGAAGAAGATGCGGTGAACCAGCGCTGGTAATTTTGCAGTAGTATATTTTGACGTTTATGAACATAACCTTAAATTGCAGTATATCTAATCTGTACACAACTAATAAAAAGAACCGAACAAAGTAAAATATATCGATAAATGGTTTTATTATAAGAGTAAGTGAAATACATAATATTTATTGTTTGTGTATATTATTAACACAGTTGTTACAGTTGCTTATACTGACATAATATAAAGTGGAAACTTTTGTACTGTGTAAAGAAACATTGATTTCTTCCGTACCTGTTCATATTATTAACAGTAATATTATTGAGAACAATTTCGGAGGCTTTAGAAGTACCAGCAGCAGGTTGATTATCATTGTCGAAAAAAGATGCAACATAGCATGATCTGGGGCTTCAATTATCTTTAGAGGTGTTTATGATAATGAAGAATCACTCACTGTAGTATTCCAATCTAGACGATTTTGAAGAAATTATCTTGAAGTTAGTGAAATATTTTAAAATAACGTTGAAAAATGTGCAAGCAATCAACAAACAAACCATAGCAATGCCGTAAAACATTGTTCTCGTGTAATATCATTAAAATTTTATAAATTTTAATAATATTTTAGTGATTTATTAAATTGCGCAGTTGTAGGAAAAATGTTGTTTATAACACGTGCCGAAGAAGGTTACGTGCTCGTGCAAATTTTGCACTTGCACGTAATGAGCCTTTTTCGGCACTTGTTATAAAAATAACTAAAAAACAAATTGCATGCACTTTACATCAATAAAAGATTAGGCGAAAAATTAGGAATATTTTTTTTTAATTTCATAAAATTACGCTTTTAAAATGAAATAATCTGAATTAAATAAGATGCAGGAATATTGGCAGTATTGTGATATAAAATTTGGTTCCATAATCTTTTTCCGGACACTTTTTATTTACAAAAAACTGATTTTACATGTTAACTGCCTACGCCAACATTTACGTTGGACACACGGTATAATTTCCTAATTTGTCCCGCTATGAAGACAATTGGGTACAGCTGTCATGTAAAATATCACAGCCTTAGCCACATCCCGCTATGAATTAAAATAGATCCCCAGGGCTCCTGAAAATTCCAGAGTACGAGTATAATTCTTGCCCAGTCCGTCTCTGTTAAATATACGTCGAAAACAAGTGCAATAGGCTCCTATATCTATTTTGTTTTTTAATTTTAATTTTTTATAATGAGGTAAGTGGCTTAGTGGTATCGAAGCGGCCTGTGGATTTGAGAACCTCGGTTCGATTCCCACAGCTGATAATTTTCACTGCATTAAAAATTTCCGATGTGACGCCCTCACCACTAACATCTTTGAGAGCCATGATTTGACGCGCATAAATATATCACTTACCTAGATCTGCTACGGCAGTATGCCACAGCCAGTAATGAGTAAAAGAAGTGCTAATGTATTTATATTTTATAATAAACTATAACGACCAGTGACGTCACACGTATATTTCGAATTTGTTTCATGCAAATAGTATACAGTTAAATTCTTGAGAAATAATCGATTTTTACCTTTTATTTGTACACTAAACAATACCAACTAATCTATAAAACAAAACAATGCTTCACAATGTCAAAACAACCCAAGCTGTGAAGGCATTACCGCGCAAGACGGCGCGCATGCGTGAAAATCATTTTCACCAAGAATTAAACTAGAAAAATAAAAATTTGTTATCTTCTAAGTTTAGTTCTTAATTTACTTAGTTCCTAATTTTGTGTATAAACGTGTATACATACACGTGTATATTTATCTTCTTAGTGTTACTTCTTCGTTTAATTCTTAGTTTAATTTTTGCTGTATAAACCCGGCCTTCCATCATTCTTCATATTTGGTTTCTCTTCTCTTGTCTATGACATTTAGGGTTTTATTTGCTGCAGAGGTGTTTTTTTGTGTTCTACTGTGATTATTATTTTCCTGGTAAGTAAAAAGAATATCTAACGATAGTAAATAAATATGACAGATAGTACTAATAGTTCAATGAAGATAATTTACATTCTAAGTAGCCAATAAAAACGTTTCAATATTTTTGATGCCACTATATTTTTAATCGCTTATATTTCTTGGGTAAAACATTATTATTAACTATTTTTAATTTTTTTTGCTAATAGTCATATTTTATATTTTCATCATTAATTCTTGTTTGATTTTGATTAGGGTATAGGAGAAAAATTTAATTTTTCTCCAAGACATTCTTTGACTGAAAATCTGGCACGTGGAAGTCAGCGTATTTCCCTAGGAACTAACATACGACTCACACAACTAAAACTACAATGCAGAGACTGGCACAGGCACCTACATGGAAATTTAAATTTTACATCAGCATCGGCATTTTACAAAGTTCTTTTCAAACGAAACTCTGTACAAAGGGGAATTAAAAAGGTACGAACATAAGTGTCGATATTTCAGAATCCTTTTGCTTTGCTCTTTCTACGCTTACGCGGTATCCAACGCTATGTGCAGTTTTTTCACCAACTAATTTCACTCCTCGCAGAGGGCCATGGAAGAACAAAAGCAACAAAACAAAGTGCTGTTCGCTGCTCTTTTCTTTTCTATGCATCGAACCGAGGTTACGACAGCGAAATGGAAAAGTCGACCTTTAGAATTCAGTACGTAAGGATAGTTTTTCTTTGACTCAGATTGTCCCTAAAAGTATTTTGATAACATTAATTTATTATCGGTAGGTGGCTCAGTGGTATTAAGTTTGACTACAAATTTGAGAATCCGACAAACAATTTTCACCACATTAAAACTACCCTTGTAGTTTCTCCCACCCACTAATATCTTTATGGGCCGTGATTTTATGGCTGGTAATCGCACTGGTATAATAGTTATTTTTATAACACTTGACCTTTTTCGGCACGTGTTATAAACAACATTTTTCCTACAACTGTGCGATATAGAAAATCACTAAAATATCAGAATTTATGAAATTTTAATTACACGAGAACTATTGTTTGTTTGTTGATTGCTTGCACATTGTTCTACGTTATTTTTAAATATTTCACTAATTTCAAGATAATTTCTTCAAAATCGTCTAGAGTCGAATACTACACTGAGTGATTCTTCTTTATCATATACACCTCCAAAGGTAATTGTTGGATCTATTCTTGACAATGACAATCAACCTGATGCTGGTACTTCTAAAACCTTCGAAATTGTTGTCAATAATATTACTGTTCATAATATGAACAGGTACGGAAGAAATCAATGTTTGTTTAGATAATATAACAGTTTCCTCTTCAAATTATGTCAATATAAGCAACTGTAACTACGTGTTATTAATATACACAAACAATAAATATTATGTATTTCACTTACTCTGTAAATAAAACCATTTACCGATATATTTGACTTTGTTCGATTATTTTTATTAATTATCATATTTAATAATGATATACTTGAGTTCTTGTCTGTTCAATGTGATGTGTACAGATTAGATATACTGCAGTTTAAGGTTATGTTTATAAACGTCAAAACATATCACTGCATATTTCTTCTTCTTCCATAAGCGTATATGCCACTGAACAAGTAACCATAGAAGAAGGGAAAGCTATAACAAAAGATTGTTACGCAGTTACTGGTGACATCTCTTGTTGCCCCATGTAATTATTATTAAAAATACCGATTATATAGGATACATATTTATCATTCTCGTGATCGTAATGATTAAAATATTTCAAAATTATTAAAAAAATAGTTTTATTGAATAATATTTAAAATATTAATTATAGTATTAACTAGTATGCAATACAAATAAATATGAATAATGTATATTTTTCGCCTTCTTATGCACACTCTCATTTATCATTTCGCTACGTTCTTCAGTATCCGTATTCTTATATGTTGCTGTTACTGTTGTTATTGATAGAGATGTGATATTTTCATCCCGAATTGTTGAAAATGAATTTATATTTACTATAAAAGAATTTTCATAATTATAACAGTTTGAAATTTCACAATATTTTATTAATTACTTACATTGGAATATGTGGAACAGCCCCAATGTTTAATTTTTTTGATGATGTGTATCGATACTGTCAATTTTGAAAATGAAGACTACATACGACATTGTACTTGAGAGTATTACTATAAGGTATATCAATTAAATCATTTCTATTCATGTTTTCCAGCAATGTTCACCGTAATAAATAATTCCATAACATGGAAAAACACATTCTTACAATTTTGTTCTACTACAATGTGGTACCACACACTCCTAAAATTGTGCAATAGTTTAAAATAAAATATAAAATTATAAAAGATACCTACTCACCATTAAATATATATTGCAATAATAACGACAGATATGTTTGTTATTTACAAATTTTATTTGTCAAAATATAAAACACCGTCTGTCAAACATTTAAATATGTAATCTGTTTAACAATAGCTGTATTCCATTTGTCACTTGGTTCACTTAAAGCAGTTCAGATAAATTCAACACATGACTAAATGAACTGAATTAAGCAAACTGATGAACTTATTGGGGTGAATTACTTCAAAGTAAATTAGAATCTGTAATTCTAGTACTGGAAATAAAGTCAGCGAAGTAATGCAGCGAAATAAATAAATGATTTGGTTCAGTAAATGTGAGTTAGATCTGATCCAAGTGGCAAATGGAATACGCCTAATGTCAACCATTTAAATATTACCTACTATGATTCCCGGTATTAATTTTATATTGATTTAGTTCATTTGGGGCAGCATGAGATGGCATTAAAAATCGCGTAACAAGGTAACTAATGCAGCTGTCCAGGCCCTGGTATATGACTAAAATATTAAATTCCGTACTTAGCGCGAAATTTAAATCGCTCTCACTTATATTTTCTTCTGACAATTGTGTAAAGTACAAATTACTTTTGGCGCTAGTATTTTCTTTGCGTACAGAAACGCACTTGGTCTGCATTTGTCTACTTTCCATGCATAACGAAGGTAGTAAAAGTTACGTAATAACAAAGAAATCGCACAGTTGTAAGAAAATATATTTATTTGTTGCTCATTTACAAACGTTAATTATTCAAACAGTTTATTCACTTTGATAATGAATCTTTACAAGCTAGATACTAACTTGTAAATTTTTCTATTTGTTACTTAATTGTAATAGTTATTTTTATAACAAGTGCCGAAAAAAGCTCGTTACGTGCAGTGCAGAATTTAACGCACGAGGCTTGCCGAGTGCGGAAATCTGCACGAGCATGTAACCTTTTTCGGCACGTGTTATAAACAAAATTTTTCCTACAACTGTGCGATTTAGTAAATCACTAAAATATTATTAAAATTTATAAAATTTTAATATCGTATTACATGAGAACGATGTTTTACGGCGTTGCTATGGTTTGTTTGTTGATTGCTTGCACATTGTTCTACGTTATTTAAAAATATTTCACTAACGTCAAAATAATTTCTTCAAAATCATCTTGATTGGAATAGTACAGTGAGTGATTCTTCTTTATCATTAACACCTCCAAAGATAATTGAAGCTCCGGATCATACTATGTTGGATCTATTTTCGACAATGACAATCAATCTGCTGCTGGTACTTCTGAAGCTTCCGAAATTGTTACCAATAATATTACTGGTAATAATATGAGCAGGTACGGAAGAAATCAATGTTTCTTTAGTCACAAAAGTTTCCACTTTACACTATGTCAATATAAGCAACTGTAACAACTGTATTAATAATATACACAAACAATAAATATGAAGTATTTCACTTACTCTTTAAATAAAACCATTTATCGATATATTTTACTTTGTTCGGTTCTTTTTATTAATTGTCTACAGATTAGATATACTGCAAATTAAGGTTACGTTTATAAACGTCAAAATATACTACTGCATATTTACTAGCGCTGGTTCACCGTATCTTCTTCTTCCATAAGCGTCTGTGGTCAAAATATGAATTCCGCGCTCGGCGCAAAATTTAAATCGCTGTAAAAACAATATTCTTTTGACAGTTACGTAATGAAGCACTTTCCGCACTAGTGTTTCTTTGCTTTCGGAAACGCACTTGGTCTGCATTCATCTACTTTCCATACGTAACCAAGGCAATTATAGTTACGTAATAACAAAGAAATCGCACAGTTGTAGGAAAACGTCTTTTATTGTTTGGTAACTATGTAAATGAATATTTACCGTTACTAACTTGTAGTAGTAATTTGTGTACCTAGAGCAGAAAGTAATCTATAACCGCTCGCGCATGGAGATTTTTGTTTCAGGTGTAGCCGAAAGCAACAACCATACAAGAGCGGCAAGGACACTTTCTGCTTGAGATGCACACATTTTTTCTACGACCATTTATACACGCTTGAAAAAGAATTTAAAATAATTTTTGACAGTTTTTCTGTTTGGAAATTCGGGCGATAGTTCTCATATATCCATAGATACGACGATATATTCTTACATTGCCGCTCAGCAAGCGACAAACGTCAACTTTCTGCTTTCAACTGACAATTGGAAATGTCTATTTTCTGCTCGGTCGTACAAATTTTGTTTTACAGGTCAGCTGTCAATTTTACAAGTTAGTACACATACGCGTTGCCACACTAATGCTTATGAGATATCAATTAAAACAATTTTTGAGAATTGCAACTGACAAGATTTAATTATAATTTTTAAGTTTACAAATGAGTAACAAATAAAATATTGTACAATACAAGCAAGATTACAACTGTTTTTACTACTTTAAGGAGAACAATAAGCATTCTGATGCTTATATTAATTAATTATAACATAAAAATCAGAACATATATAAAATGTAGTGTCAGCTATCTTGGCTATTGTTAACTTTTAAGATGCTGTTAGCTAACAATATAATTATCATCGCTTTATGTAACCGGGTCTAAATGTGATGCTATGAATTTATAAATATTTATTTAATTTCTGAACCTATAACATTTGATAAAAATGTAATACAAATTAATTCTACAAATTTTTCGAGAAATAAATATTAGTTATGTTTATATTTGCATTCATGTTATACGTGCTTTTAAATTTGATAGATTACAATTACAGTTTCAAATATTCATGGATGTACAAAATAACTCAACAATTTACAAGATAAGTAATAAAATCTACCCAGTTAATTTTCAATTATCTACAAAATTAATAAAATTTCATAAACGGCTGGGCATACAATTAACTAGATTTTATAGGAACATTTACGAAATAATTACAAACATAAACTAAACCGATAAAAATCAGCCAAAGAGGAAGTCATTTCGTTTAAAAGAAAAAATCAACACAGCAATCTAATAAGATTATTTACATATTTTTAATTAAGCTCATTTAAGCATCGGGCTTTGATAACTCAATCCATCATTCTCTCTAATCAACAGCTACATAAAAAGACCAAAAAGAATGTGAAACATGAAATTCAGATTCAAAGACGGATTTTTTCTTCTATTTAGAGATGTTTACGTTTCTTTAGGGAAAAAATTAGATTCATCAGACGCTGGTGACATGCAGCAATTAAAAGCTGCCCCACGCTTGTGGGGTGTTTTCACGCCAAGGGCGGCTCGTTAGCGAGGGGAGCATCCTGTGATCAAATTAAAATGTATGACTTTTTCTCTGGGGTATTATGTGTTTACTGCTTTTTGTCGTTGTCGTTGTCGTCAACTTGTCGTTTGAAATTTTTATTTTGCGGCTAATTTCATGTGACTCGCTTAGATTAGATTTTCACTAATCTGATTTTTGAATGACTTTTTTTCATATTATAAAATTAAGCAAAACTTAATTAATATACCATGCCAGTTTTGTCCAAATATTTATTTTATATTCGACGTCATAAGTACAAATTAAAATTCCAGTTTAAATTATAATTTATTATTAAATTATACTATACTTATATTTAATTTATATCATATTAAAAACGAAAATTTCTCGAATTCAAATATTAATCAGATATCGAATATTCGAATACCTCGAATTTTCGAATACTCCGAATAGTTACTTATTTAGAAATTTAAAAATTTAAATTATAAATTAAATTCATAATAATCAATTAATTAATAATAAATAATGTAAATTTATATTATATTAATTTATTAATTGTAAATGTAAATGAAATATAATCATATAATAAATAAATAATAAAATAAAATAATAAATAAACAAAAATAATAATCCGAAAGTACAAAAATAATAATATAATATATAACAAGAAACAGGAAGAGTAATGGACAATTGATAATTTCAAATTTTCTACCGACACCTAGTTAGTAGTTTTGAAAATAGACTCTGCCTCGAAATGAGATCTTGAAAATTAATTTTAATACATTCTAAGTTAAATAAAAATAAATATATCATCATGCCTTCTACCCATTACTGGGTGTGGCACTCTGCCGAAGCAGATTTCGGTAAGTGATATATTTAGCGCGTGAAGTGCGGTTGCCAGACGTCAAATCACGGCCCCCAAAGATGTTAGTGATGAGAAAGCCACAGGCCAATTTTGAAAATGGTGAAAATTGTTTGTCGCCTGTTGGAATCGAACCAGGATTCTCAGGATCCACAGGCCGACTTGATACCACTGAGCTAGCTACCCCATTAAAATAATAATAATTGACGTTTGTAATAATAATAATATTTATATCAGTTATAAATTCTGAAATGATTGAAATTAAGCAAATAAGTAAACGAGTGCATAAAATTTAAATTATATATTTAATTAATAATTGTATGTGGAGAAAAAAGTTGACCTTAAGGAGTGTTAAATTAAATATTGTTGATCTGCGTGTAGGTCAAGTTTAAAATAAATGAAACAATTTATTTGTTAATAAAAATTGTTTAATTTATTTTATACTTGACCTACACGCAGATCGACAATATTTAATTAAATTAATAATTGTAAATAAGAAATGATAATAAATAAATAAATATATGTAAACGTAAATGAACAAACAAAGCTTGTTTCTTTTAACTGTCAAGTGGCAACTGTACAAGTGTCAACAGAGTTCATCAAAGCGCCGAAGGCAGCGCTGTTTCAATTTAAAGATGTATCACGCGATATTCGAGATAATCAAATGTTCGCCATTGACGGAAGTAGTCGAAGATTTTGTATATCGAATACTTTCAGTATTCGTGGTTTCGAGTATTTGCGGGTGGTATTCGCCCATCTCTGCTTTTCTACATACTACGCAGTGGCGGACTAACTCCTTCGAAGGCCCTGGGCGGACTCTAATACTGGGCCCCTTATATTGAATAGGAACAGAAAACAATGGAATAAAAAATACAAAGTGCAATGGGATCTATATTAATGTATAATAGTTTTATAAAACATGTTTTCTAGCCTTAACTTTACTAAACTTATCTATAATATCATCAAAATCTAATGTCTTCGCTGCTTTCCGCTCTATAGACAGAATTGCCAAATTTATTAGCCTATCCTCGGTCATAGTGGATCTCAGGTAATTTTTTATTAATTTAAGTTTCGAGAAACTCCTTTCACATGACGCCACGGAAACACAAATTGTTAAAAAGTATTGAATAATCAGAGGTATGTTGGGAAGGGATTCACTGAAGTCTCATTTAATAATAAATTGAAGAATTTCTAGTGCTATCCAGGTGAGAAATGTTTCTGCATTTGTATTGGTGGCAGATAAATGGTGTCGAAATCTCTTTACTTCTTGCACCACTTGCCACTTGCACATGAGTGGTATATTTATTGCGCTACCACTCAGTGTTGCCAACTATGTTGAAAGAAAAATTCGTAATTGTGAATAAAAAAATCACCTAATAAATCATAATTGCATGTTCATTCGGTTAAAAAAAAATTAATCTGGAAACGGGGGCCTCTCTGTTTGGTAGGGCTCGGGGCGGACCGCCCCTGTCGCCCCCCCCCCACCCCTTACTCCGCCAGTGATACTACGTACGGTAAGTAGACTTATATTGCAGATCTTGTTTTCCACTCTAGTGCAGAAATAGCATAATGTAATACAAGTATTGATATATGTGTAAGATGGAACATGAGCTCAAATGACACGACAATTTATCATTTTTAATTATAAAAAATTATTTCGTCTTTAGATAATTTTTTTTTAATTATTATTATTTTAAGTAATTTCAAAGGTTGTTGTTTATTAATTGTCTTACTGTCATTTTTTATATTTATGACAACCGAAAATTATATCACTCTGTTAACACTTAACTTCTGGGAATAATATCTTTCCGCACGCAAACGAGTGCAGAAAGTGAGTATTTTCCGCACTGTTGTAGGAAATAGTATATTATTCAACGATCGAGTACTGATAGTTACAACTCATGAGAATTTATATAAAAAATAAAATTACTTTTTTCATCTAATATATTCTGAATTGGAGCAGAAATATTAAACTGTTTCAATATCATTTGTTATTGATATAAAATTGTTGAAAGTATCCTTAATTTGAATAACAAAAGCAGATAACAAGATATTTTGAATAAATATCTAGAAATAAAAATAAGATTTGTCAGGTGTGGGGTTCGAACCCACGCTCCCGTTTGGGAACCAGAGCTTAAATCTGGCGCCTTAGACCACTCGGCCAACCTGACTTGCTCATTATGGAAAAACACTGCAGGTGATATTTTATAATTTATTATTAATTATTTAAATCTTTTACTAAATATTTAAATTTATTATTAATATAAATTTCTAGGTTCTAACTTCAAAATCTGATGAAATGTCATGCATTATAATTTATCGATGTTATCATATTTTATCGCATGGTCTCCCGGAGTGTCCTCGAACCTCAGAGTAAAGAATATATCTAGAGGGAGAATACAGCTAGTTTTAGGAAACTGATCATGAAGCCATGAAACGGAAGGGGGGATCGCTTGCCGCCATCTTACCACGCTCTGTTTTTCAATTGTAAGATTAGGATATTCACACAAAAACTTAAACAGTGCAATATAAAGTGTATTTATTCACAAGAAATTTATGAACACAAAAGAAACATAAAAATTATATTAAAAAAAAACACAAAATGAATAAATAATTACCACTTTGCTAAAAATAAAAAAGTAAAAATATTTATTAGTGATCCTTAAATAAAATTAATTTTGAATAATGCTGTCGCATGCTTTCGCTTTCATTTATACTTGTTTTTATAATATAATGTATCCTTAAATTAATATATTTTTCTGATGCAGCTCTTATAAGGTATACAATATGGTTTTCTAATGGATTTTGATCATGAATATGGCGATTTAATGACTCAAATATACTATTGTTTAAATAAAATTTTAAAACAGATGTTACTAAAAATAATACGGAATATTTTTTCTTTAAAACCCTACCACCACTATCTGACAATGCTCGTCTTATAATTTTTTCTGCTGTTCTACAAATATGAAAAACATGATTTGAAGGATATACTAAACCTCCTTTGTTTTTTAGTTTTATGAACTGAAAAGTATCGTTCTCATTTTCTATATCATCTTCTAAGGAATTTAAACACTCTTCACATTTAATTTTACATTTTAAGTATTTTACCACATATCCACTTATGTGTGCAATAATATTCGTAGAATATTCAGATAATTCTTGTGGGTTTCTGAAATAAATATGATCTGAATCTGATATTACTGGTACTGCAGGTATCTCATTCTCTTAATCTAACAGATGATATTGATGTCCGATCAAATAAATCGTCTGTAAAATGCATTGCACAAACAACACTTGTCGATGAAGGAGCCCATCCAACTCTTCTTATAGCTTTTATCCACTGATCTCTTCTGTCTGGTTTTTTTTGGAAAATTACAAAACAAAAATATATTATTAATGTATTTTTAAGTAAAAATTGACAAATATTTAAATAAAAATGAACGAAAAACTTACAGGTGAAACGTTATTTTTTGTGTTTCCTCCAATTTCTTTTGTTCATTTGTCTTTTTCACTCCAAACCTATTGTTACAGCCAAACGCGCAACTCACTGGCATTTTAATTTAATTTAAAACTATTTTTTATCTTTAAACTAAATATTTATAGCTATAACTCACTAAAACTACAAAAAAGATTGTCATCAAACTATATTTTAAACACTAATAAAACTACTTTTAACCTAAATTTAAAGAAAACTAAATATATATGCTAGTCACTAATATTGTTTATCTTATATACACAAAAAATTGTCACCATAATACACTTTTTACAAAAGTTAAAAGTCAATTTTGTATGTTCTACAATATGATGCAACGTAAACACAGAGCAAGGTAAGATGGCGGATTGACATTTCACGATTTCCCCTCAGTACTTCACTTGGCAGTGCACGTTGCTCCCTCTATAACATATATTCTTTACTCTGAGCCTCGAACTTAGATGGTAACCCTAATGATAGGTAAATGACAACTTCGTAAATTAAGTTCGGCTAAAAAGTAATGTTTTTATACTGGCAGCTTCGTACTAGTGTAAAATGCCTAAAAGTAAAATAGAAATAACAGAAAAAAATATTTAGATCACAGATTGTCAAAATGATGGTAATCTATAAAGTAATTATGAAAAATAATAGTTGTCATTAACTTATTGATCAGTAATAGATAATGATCAAATTACAGAATAGGGAATCTTGTAGCGATTAATTAATTTCGCAGAAGGTATTAGAAACGGATACATTTTCTTAGACATCTATTTCAAATAAAATAGTTTTTAATAACGAGATTCCTAATTGTCATGTTATTTTGTGAGAAAAAAGTTTGGATCACAACGCGCAGCAGAATGGTCTAACCCTTCAAGCAAAATAATCGACAATTATGAAATTAGTTCTTTAAACAATTTTTTTTCTATTTTATGCCCTTTGTGCATTTTTTAAATATAAAATCGTATCTTGAAAATTTAGAAATTTTTGTATTTGTGACACTAATATGATGTATGAAAATTCAGTTGTTTGAATTTGAAATTGTCAACTTACTTAAAGTAAAAAAACAATTTTCATAATTTCAAAAGCTACGCCTGTGGCTCCTCCACCACTAACATCTTTGGAAGCCGTGATTTGACGTCTGGTAACCGCACTTCACGCGCAAAATATATCACTTACCGAGATCTGATTCGGCAGAGTGCCACACCCAGTAATGGGTAGAAGGCGTGATGATATATTTATTTATTTTTATTTACTTAAAGTAAAAAATTATGTAAACGATTTTTCTTGTACCCCACCTGAAATAAATAAAATACCGCTAAGAGTTTATTTTCTAGCAAGTCCCATCTATTGAAATTATGATATTTCAGCAGAGTCACCAATCTTAAAAATATAAATTGTTCTTAATACAGCTCTCGAATGAGCTATTAACAAACTCGTATGAGTGCTGTAAACGCAAAAAAAAAATCCTACAACTGTGCTATTTCTTTGTTATTACGTAATTACTATTGCCTTGGTTACGGGTTGAAAGGAGACAAATACAGACCAAGTACGTTTCTGTAAACGAAAAGCACAAGTGCCGAAAGTAATTTGTGCTTTACGAAACTGTCAAAATAAATTTTTTACAGATAGCAATTTAAATTTCGCGCCAAGCGCGGAATTTCATATTTTAGCCACAGACGCTTATGGAAGAAGAAGATATGCAGTGGTATATTTTGACGTTTATAAACATAACCTGTATAAATATTGCACATAATATCATCAGTATTCATAATCTGTACACATCACAATGAGCAGAGAAGTACTTGCAGGTGTATCATTATTAAATATGATAATTAACAAAAAGAAAAATGATTTTATTTAGAGAGTAATTGAAATAAATAATATTTTTTGTTTGTGTATATTAATAATACAGATGTTACAGTTGCTTATATTGTCAATAGAACTATTATTGAGAACAATTTTGGAGATTTTAGTAGTACCAGCAGCAGGTTGATTGTCACTGTCAAGAATAGATGTACCATAGCTTGCAATTATCTCTATTACATAATAAAGTTTAATCACTCATTATAATATTCAAATCTAGATGATTTTGAAGAAATTATCGTGAAATTTGTGAAATATTTTTAAATAACGTAGAACAGTAAAGCAATCAACAAACTAACCATAGCAACGCCGTAAAATATCGTTCACGTGTAATATCATTAAAATTTTATAATTCCTGATAAGACATTAGTGTGTTTCTAAATTATCAGTTGTAGGAAAAATGTTGTTTATAATACGTGTCGAAAAAGGTTACGTGCACGTAACATGCCGTTTTCGGCCCTTGTTATAACAATAACTATTATCAAACTTCAAAAGCTTCATCCAATACTGTAACTGTAATAATTTCATGTACATGTTTGAATCGAGGTATATAAATCAAAGATTTTACATTCGTAAATCACGCGTTTACTATTCAAGGTCATTTTTCTAAAGAACAGAAAAATTACCGCCCAAGCAAGAACTTGAACCCTTGAATGCTTAAAAATACTATTTTTGAAAAATAATATTCATGAAATAACAAATGGGTGTTAGAATGAGATCCAATGATTTTCGATTGCAGACATCATTACGTCAAACAGAAATAATTGTTATTTGTTTCTTTAGAATATATATTTTTTTTTCGTTTATTTTCCATTTTTATTTACAACTGACCAAAGAGGTCATCCAGCAAATGAGATAAGTAAGTATAACATGTGAGTGGATAGCTCCCACCGGAGGTTCCACATTATTTACATTTTATATTGTATACAGAGTTTAGTTAGTGTGTAAATTTTAAGTCTAATGGATTTGTTCTTTTTAGTCTTCGCACGTCGTCTTCATTGTTGAGTAGGTTTACAGCGAGTTCGTTTGGATGGTAGTTTAGTTTGTTTTCGTAGGTGGTGGCAAATTTTTTTATTTGCTCACTTACAGTTTTGATTTTTAGGTCTTTATGTAATGTTTGATTGTTTACGTACCAGGGTGCGTCGGCAATTAAGCGTAAGGTTTTATTCTGGAACCTCTGTATTATATTGATGTTTGATTTTTTGACACAGTCCCAGAGCTGGATTCCGTATGTCCAGATAGGGATTATAATTGTTTTGTACAGTTGTATTTTGTTCTCGAGTGTAAGTTGGGATCTCCGGCCAATAAGCCAATACATTTGTCTAACTTTTAAGTCGAGGTATTTTCTTTTGGTTTTTATGTGTTTCTGCCAAGTTAGTCTTTTGTCCAGATGTATGCCCAGATATGTTACTTCATCCTTTGTTTCAATTATGTTGTTATTTATTTTGACTGGAGGGCATGTAATTTTCTTGGTTGTGAAGACTGTGTGAGTGGATTTCGTCTCGTTTATTTTTATTCGCCATTTTTCAGCCCATTGTTCGATTTCGTTCAGCGCATTTTGCAGAAGTTCTGTTGACTTTTCCAGATTTTCGTTAGATACTAGAATAGCTGTGTCATCTGCGTAGGTGGCAATGATGGCTTGTTCCAAGCATGGTAAGTCCGCAGTGTATAATTGATAAAGTACCGGCGCAAGTACGCTGCCCTGTGGAACACCGGCTTTTATATAGTGCAGCTTCGAGACAGAACTTTCGTATCTTACTTGGAAGGATCTATCTTGCAGATATGTCTTGAAGAGTAGAAAGTATTGGTGAGGTAGTTGCAACTTGATTTTATAGAGTAGGCCCGTATGCCATACCCGATCGAAGGCTTGACTTATGTCAATGAAGGCTCCCGAGCAAATTTTTTCGTTTTGGATACTGTTTTCGATTACACTGACCACACGGTGTACTTGATGGACGGTTGAATGTTGCTGTCGGAATCCAAACTGATGTGGAGGAATGATGTTGTTGTTTTCGATAACTGGCTGAATTGTTTTAAGTAACAGTTTTTATAGTAGTTTCGATGGTATGGGAAGAAGTGATATAGGCCTGTAAGATGTAACTTCGTGAGCCGGTTTGCCTTTTTTTCGTATTAGGATGATCTGCGCGCGTTTCCATTGGGTGGGGAAATATCCAGTTCTTAGTACTGCATTGAATATTTGTGTTAAGGCCACGATGGACTTCTTAGGTAGTTCTTTTAAAACTTTGGAGTTGATTAGGTCATGTCCGGGAGATTTTTTGTTATTAAGGTTTGTTATTTCGGTTCTAACTTCAACAGGTGATATGTGTTTAATTGGGAAGTCAAGTTGTAGAGGTGAGGTTAAAAAGTCTTCAATACATTTTTCTTCTTCATTTGTGATGGTAGAGGTGTTTGGTGTGAAAGTGTTGGAAAGGTGTTTAGCGAATTCTTCTGCTTTGTCGAAATTTTCCCTTGCCCATGAACCGTCTTCTTTCTTTATGGGGGGAATGTGTTGGGTTGGACGCTTTAGTCTTTTGGTCGCCTTCCAGAGTTCCAGTAGTCACAGTCAGGGGACCCGGGTAGATTGTATAGGTAGTCTTGAAAGGTTTAGTTTTTTATGTTTCTTGTTAGTTCTTTAATTTCTTTGCAGGAACGATTAAGTTTGTGTTTATCTTCTGGGTGTCTAGAGAGTTGCCACTTTTGTCGCGCAGAATTTTTGGGTAGATTACGATTTTTGTATTTTTGTCTAGTGAGATTGGTGTAGATTCCTGTGCGGCTGTTTGGATAAGTTTCGTAAAGTGATTGACAGCTCGCTCGATGTCGTGAGGTGTAGTCAGTATTTTCTTCGAGGTGCTTACGGAAATTATTCCAATTGGTTCTTGTATTACATAATACTGGTGGGCGCTCTTGGATTATTACTGATGAGCTTATCGTCATAATAACAGGAGTGTGATCTGACGAGAGATCATTACTTGCTTCAATTTTAATATAGTTTTTAGCAGTGCCATTAGTTATAAAGAAATCCAGGAGATACGGGACTTTTTTAGGGTCTGTTGGCCAGTATGTAGGTTTCCCGGAGCTTACGTAGTTGAAGTTATTGGCCATGATGGCTTTTTCTAGTTCCCGTCCTTTGGGGTTAGTCAGTCTGGAGCCCCATCGGGGATGTTTTGAGTTAAAGTCTCCGCCAGAGATGAATTTGTTGCCCAGTTTTTGAAGTATTCCTCAAAGTCAGCTTTTTTAACAGAATGTTTAGGAGGACAATAAACGGAAGATATAGCAGTTGGACCGTGCGGGCCTTTTATCTTGATGCTTGTAGCCTGTAGGGATTCTAGTTCGTATTTCTCTATTTCGAAGTGTGCGATTTTTTCTCTTATAATTATTGCTGTACTGCCGTGAGCTGATCCGTCAGGATGGTTTGTGCAGTACGTTTTGTAGTTAGATATTTTAAAATAGTTTCTATCGGTGAAGTGGGTTTCTGACACGAGAAGCACGTCTAATTATTCTTGATTGATAAATATTTCAACTTCATAGCGATGTTGCGCCAATCCATTGACGTTCCAAGTAGCTATTCTTATTGTACTAGCCATTACTTTTATTAATGAGGGCGGTGAGAAGGTTAATTATTTGGCTGTTTTGTTGCAGAATCATATTGAACATGGATTCGAATTTGCTGAAGATTTGTACGACAGTTGTATTGTGTTCGTTTTGGTTGGTTTGGTAGGTGCGATTGACATCGATTAGTTGGTTGTTTGTGGCTGCGGCGTATGTGGTGTTTTCTTGTGTAGAGTTGTAGGTACGTTTTACTCTTGAGTTGTTTTGTTGAGCTGTGTTGCTTCTCATTTTTTGTAGATCTTTATACACTGAGCAACCTTTATAATTGGCAGGATGAGGTCCAGAGCATAGAATACATAACGGTGGTTCGTTGCGATTTTTAGAGCAGTGGCTTGTTGGATGATTGCTTGCACATTTCACGCAATAATAAGGTTTTTTACAATATGATTTCGTGTGCCCGTATGCTTGACAGCGCATGCACTGTGGAATGTCTTTTCGTTTTCTAGGTGGTTCTATCGTGACTTTAGTGCTGAGCAGTTTTTTTACGTCGTAGATAGTCTTGTTGCTGACATCTGGTTCCAGATCGACGAAAAACATGGGGAGAGGGTCTTTTCTTTTCCAGCTTTTTATGTTGGAAATATTTCTGATTTGGTAGCCTTTTTCTGTTAGGGCTTCTTTGATATCTTCAGCTGGTACTGATTGGTGGATATTTTTTATGACTATCCGGTAAGCTCTGCTTTCGCGAGGTTGGTAGGTATGGTAAGATATTTGGTTACTGTCTAGCGAGTGTATCAGTGCACGGTAGGCGACTGATGTAAGTGTGTTTATTTTTACTGCGTTATTTGTCATGGTTTTACAGACGAATTCATCTTTTCTCAGGCTGGTTTCTACACTTGTAAGCATTAAAGGAAAGTTGGTTACATTTTGCACGAAGACAGGTGGAGGGTTTGAGTTTTTACTAGGATTTTCGGTGTCCTCATTGTTCAGAATCGAGAATCTGTTGGGAGTATCAATAGGTGTGTTTGAAATAGTGTTGTTGCTTCGTTTGTGTGTTGTTTCTGTGGGGTTGTCGTATTTGTTGTCCAGGGCTCGTTTTCCTGGTCGTCTCATAGGCACTGTTTGCCAGTGGACTGCGTCTTCAAGCGAAGTGCTTGATGGAGGGAGTTGACTTGCATTTGGCTGGGAGTTTAATGCTGATATTTGTGATAAGGATGTAGGTGGAATGTTTACGTTAATTGGCGTATTTGATCCACTTATTCTGGGTGTAGTTCTAGGTGATCTTTGTGCGATGGTTTACGTGTAGATGCATGATGCTGCGATGGTTGTTACCGTACTTGTGGTTGTGAGTGTGTGGGATATAGCGTTGGAACCTCCGCTTGTTTGTTGCATCGTTCTAAATTTTTCGTCTAGCAATGTGTGAGTAACCGGAGTTTACACTTTAATCACTGGTACTTGTTGGATAGATAGCACTGTTCGATGTTGACTAGCACTTTAACACTAAAGTCACTAGCACTGGTTAAGAAATCACACTAACTGATAACTGATCACTGTTCACAATACTATGTAACAGGGGTGTTACGTTAACTACGGAGCTTAGGAAACACGTCCAACCACTACCGTAGTTGGTAAGAGAATGTTTCTTTAGAATTAAAAACACAAGTTTTCGGGTCGAGAAAGAAAGGTTACCGGACGACGTGTAACGGAGTTGGAAATATTGCGAGACACGAAATAGTATTTTTAGTCCGATTTAAATATATTTTTTTATCCACTTATTTAGAAAATTTTGCAGATTTATTTAAGTTAAAATGAGACAAATTGACGAAATTATTTACGTTACCATGATAACTATAGTAAAAATGTTACTTTTGATCTTAAAACCAAAAAACGATAACATATCCATGGTAACAAATATTTCTGAAATGACGTTCTGTTACTATCAAAAAAGTTAGAATAGTAATGTCATATTGAAGTGGATGAAAAAAAAAATTATAAGTGTTCGGTAGTTCGGTGGTGCAGTTAGCGATCCTAAAAGTACGAATAAAATAATAAAAATATATGAACCAATACAGTGCGGCTCGATGAGTCCAGACTCTGTACAGTAATACGAATTAAGTTCTTGTTGTATAGAGTATCATAAAGAAATACATAAATATATTAACATTTAACTAGTTTTTAAAAATGACATTGCATACCCGGCTCCGCGGCTTTATACACTTTCTTGTATATGGAGCAGTGGCAGTCAGTTCTTAATGTCAATTGAACAGTGTTCTTTTAACAAAGGAGCGCAACAAATATTTTTGTGTAATAAGAAATAATAATTGCTTAAATTTTATTTAATTGCGCACTAAATAAGTGATTTGACGACTGGTAACCGCACTTCACACGCGGAATATATCACTTACCGAGATCTGCTTCGGCAGAGTGCCACACCCAAACCAAATATCTAATTACTTAAAAGAAAAAGAAAAATTAATGATAATAGAACTAATATTTACAATAAAAAATAAAGATTTTAACTAAAAAAACCTAAATTATTAAAAAAATCTATGAAGTATATATTTAAATTTGTACCTAAAAGTTAAACGATAAATGAAATTAATACTAAAACTGCAACTAACGACAACAATCAACTATATTCTATATAAATTAATAAAAACCAACTACTATCAAACACAAAGTAAAACTAGAAATAAAAAAAACACAAGTGATAGGTAAGCTTATGGAGATCAACTAAAAGTGTACCTTTGTCTCAAGTTTGACATATCGTGATCAACGCGCTAATCTTAATAGTTGAATATTCCAATAATACTACATATTTGGTTTTGTTTGACCCAATTCTGTCCGCTAATTAGTCTAAGCCTACTCTGTATTAGATTATTAGATCCATTAAGATTTCCTTTCTTTTAAACATTTTTAGTATCTATATAAAAATATATTGTAATTAATAAAATTAAAATATTATCAAAACTACATACCCTGAAACATTCACAGAACATCCACTCATCAAATTTATCAAAGAATCAGTCTTCGTCAAACATTCTCATCCTGACACACCATCCTCGCTGTAACCACATTCACTACAAGTTCTGAATATCAAAACGTTCGTAAGTTGGGAGTTCCATTTGGAAAGAAGAGATGTCTGAATCCATCAATCTTATAATTAATTCCATTCGTTTAATTCTTTTGAAGGTGACGTTAATTCAAAATTCGGATCCGACGATTGCTTAGTGCAACGAACGGGGGTCAGCATAAGGGGCTTTCCCCCCTGCTCTTGGCTTTACGCTTGCGGAAAAATAACAATTTATTTCTGAAGCTGTTTTTGAAAAAATTATTTCCATGAGACTGACTGGTAGAATATTTAATGATGCCTCCGTGATTTTTAGTTTCAATTCTTTTGCTTCACTTTTCTACATTTTATATTTACTGAATAAAAATCGCATTAATTTTAATTATTTAAAATTTCTTTCCTATCTTAGAAAATTAATAATCTACTTATGTATAACAACATTTCTTTTTCGACCAGTGATTCTCAAAATGTGGGACACAACTGTATTATTTTAAATGAGAACATATGTATTTTTTTTTTGTGCGGAACGAAATTTTATCCTTAAATCAAAGAATACAAACTTATATTAAATTTACATGAATGTAATTCAAATCGCATAGAAATCAGCGTGCTATAAAAGAAACAAATGACCAAATACATTGTTTTTTATCAAGTATTAAATGTCAATACGACTGTTTTGTGACAAAATGAATAAATTCAATAGATTTCACTGTCGGTTCTCGTTGAAACATTTTTATAATAAAATTAAAAAATCAACACTAGGTAGGTTTCAAAAAAGTAAATATGTTTATTCACTATACGTATTTCGGTCGACTAGACCATCATCAGGTAATGATTACAAAAGAATAATAAGTTTGTACATTTGTGTGAGTGTTATAAATAGTAGAAACATGTAAATTATAAACAGGAGAGGGAAAGTATATATAATGACAACAGTTATAACAAGTAAAATGCGAATGGTAAAATACATCTTGTCAATGGTTGTAAAGGGATTAAAGCGGGCGTATTAACGGTGAACGGTACAAATCTATTTGTTCGTTCATTAAAGTTTTCTGGTCCCTAATAGCATTCTGAATTTCCAATGATTCTAAGAAGTCCAGCTTTAATCCCTTTTTACAGATATGTTTAACTGACAAATTATTATTGTGTAATTTATGATTGTTCTCAAGATAATGTTTAGCAACGTTTGAGGTCAATTTATTATTTAATACAGCTTTTTTATGCTCATTGAATCTAATATTAAAATTACGACCGGTCTGACCTATATAGATCGCTTGACAATCACTACAACTAATTTGATATATCCCACTGTTTTGAAGAACATCTTTTTTAATTATTTTATTGTTTACAAGTAAATTTTTTAAAGTATATGGATTATAAAAGGATGAAATAATGTTTTACGAATGAAGTATCCTCTGAATTTTATAGCTTGTATTGGCTAAAAATGGTAATCTTTTATAAACAAATGAGTGCACTTCTTTGGCGTTTAATTTTATTACAAAATGAATACATAAATTTAATATTCATTTGTTTCTTTTTAAATAAATTCAAAATAAAATTTCCATCTACACAAAAAAAACAAAACGTATGTTCACATTTAAAATAAGAAAGTTATGTGTCACCATTGATCTAAAACAATTGTTAATACTAGTTTTGTATTAAAGTTGCATAATGTTATTTATTTTAATCAACCTTGAACCTGTTAGAGTTCTCGAGATAGCAATGGTGGCACCCTTAAATTGAACATCCTATATATTTAGTCTATGGTTAAAACTTTATTTTACAAGTATATGGCACTGTTCAGTAACGATCGTTTTCATGATTTTCTTCAATTGAAATATCAGTGAATCTATTACTTAATTAAATCTAATATCAAAAAGGATCATGCAGATATAAAAGAATAAATGGAAGAATCGTGTTCAATGGTTTGAACGGATGGATAAAATTTTTATCGAAATTTGAACAAATAAATAAATTCTCATCGAAAATTTGTTAACGTTTCAGCAATTTTATTACCCTCTTCAGACCTCTTAAATAAGATAACAGTGTGTTACAAGAGAAAATACAAAAATAAGAATTTAAATAACAATCTCTAATTACACATTGTTAGATGAATTATCGTTTTTGTATTTCAATTTGTAAAATAGTTGCACCAACAAATCAAAGATTTTACAAACTTAAAGCTACATTCACAAATCGAAATTAGTTTTGGTTTTTTGTTTTATGTTTTAGTGTGTTTTTAGGTGGCATTCACAAATAGTTTTGCTTTTGTCGGTTTTAGTTAGTAGTGATATCTATCATAAATTTTAAAAAATCGGTTATACTCAGAAGATCTGTAATACAGTAAATGCAACTGTCAGATATGCTAAGTTACACGTGCTGTCATAAGTTTGTTTACTTTCGTATTTTTTGGAAGAGCAAGGTAAATATTATTGTAATAAGAAGGTAGGTATTAATTTGTTATTAAACTATTTTAGATGATTTGATTAGCAAAACTACTCTTAAAATCTTTTTATTTTCATTCATATTGACACTTGAATAAAAACAAATTTAGGTTATTGTCAATGTGAAGGATGATAGAAAGAGACAAGTATATATCACTACATCATTCTACGCTTCGTCCTATTGGTCTATTCTTAAGTATAAAACGTAAAACTAAAAAAATTTGTAGTATGCAAACTTTTGTGTTAAAACCAAAACTAAATACTGATTTGTGAATGGCTGCATAAGGTAACATGACTACAAGGTTATTAAAACATAAATGGAAAACATAAAACAAAAACTAATTTCGATTTGTGAATGTAGCTTAATATTTTGACACGCTTGCAATAATATGCTCATTTCATTATTATGTCAGACAACTTTGTTGCTAAGTAACTAAATATAATTTTTTTATACAGAAAATTATCACGATAATTACTCTAGTGTAATTATCACTTATTAATTCGCTAATTTTTATGACAACGTTGTCAAATAATGAAACGCTATTGGTTGCTTAAAGTCGTCAAGCAATATTCAATGTAATGTGCACAGATTTTTGAGCTGGCGTTTAATTTCCGATAATAGAGGAATGAAATCGATTTACGTTCGATTAAAATGAACGTGTTTAGTTTAACATTATGATAAAATAGGAGCACAGACTTTTAATTTGTCTGTGGATGCACTAAATTTCTTAGTGCAAGTTTGGAATGTATTTTATTATTGTATTTAATTCAAAAGATTAAAAGAAAACGGAATAGATAAATTTAATTTCCTACATACATAGTATTACGCTATATCCCATCAAATGGGTAACATGAATCCTAGAATCATTTATAAAACCTTCACTCATCATATTCATCATATAATCAGTTCTCGTCAAATATTCTCAGTAATAATATAACAAGAAAGTGAGAATAAATTGAAAATAATTTAACAGATCTTGTTGGTGTATTTCTGTATCTGAAATGGAACTAAATCGATTTTTATCACACATTTTATTTGACGCGTTGACAGTTTTAAATAATTATTTGACAACTACCTATCATTTGTCATAAACAAAAGCACCTACAGAGATTATTCCCGGGAATAATCACAAGAGCTTTATTCTCAGTATAATAATGACAGGATTGGTTAAAACGCAGACACGTGACATACATTGAAGCATTTCATAGGTTTTGAAAAACGTGAAAAAATAATCATCCTAAGACTCTATCCTCGCTTTAATCACATTCATACTTCCTTCCATACAAGCCCATTCACTCAACATATTCAGAATCATTCGTCACGCAACAAACATTCAATCACATCCATCCATTCACTTCTATATATCTTTCATTAATCATTCATTCAGCGTACCTTTCACATACTCAAAACATCTCAAAATTCACACGCTCATTCCTCTAGCTATATAAAGATAAGAAAGGAACAAAGAGACACACTGGGCTTGAATTTCAAAGAAAATTTTACATAATTGTAGTTAGACACTATTGTAAGAAATGAAAATGTAACAAAAATATAAGAAAAAAAGAGAGTGCAGAACTGCGCTTGTAAATTTCAAACAAATAAAAAATGCACAACACATACCAGATGTGCGAATTATTTTCATGTTGAATTATGAAAATATGAGAGTATGAAAATTTAATACTTCCATATCATAACTAATAATAGACTTAATATAATTTAAAATTTGCATTTGCTTGCCATTAGCGTTTAGGATTTCTCTCATAAAGAATATTTACAAATTGTTTATGGGGTGGCTAGCTCAGTGGTATGAAGTCGGCCTGTGGATCCTGAGAACCCTGGTTCGATTCCCACAGGCGACAAACAATTTTCATAATTTCAAAAACTACCCCTGTGGCTCCTCCACCAAATATATCACTTACCGAGATCTGCTTCGGCAGAGTGCCACACCCAGTAATGGATAGAAGGCGTGATGATATTTTTTGTTTGTTTATTTGATATAATTTATACGATCATGCATCAAACAAACGAGAATCAGAAACACTATTATTTTAAAAATACAGTTAAAAATGAATAAAATTAGTGTCATTATAAACCTTGAGTATCAATATTCTGCGAAAACCAAGTTTTCCTTGTTAACGGCCTATGTTCGGATATGAAGAATTTACCTGATATACCTTTAAGTTTGTTCCATAAGTATAGAAACACCCTGTATAGCAACACAATTAAAAATAGAAAACACCAGCAAGCAGAAAACACAATAGAAGACGTCGAAAGCGGTCACAGCTAATCTGACTACATCTTACAAATAGGAAATCTTCATCTTGCTGCTTGAAAAGCAATCCACAAACCATCGTACAACTTAAGAGCTCTCGTCATCGCCCTCAAGTTCGGCGCGTTTGACACAGATGCCTCTGCGCTCGAATGGCGCGAGCTGCAACAGGAACGCCGCCGCGACGCGGGTCTTGCCCGAACTACCGCCCGCCTAGGCGCTACATTATGCACTCGTTCACACCTCCAGCATCGCACATAAAACCCAGCGTCGACGTCGAGAAAGTGTGAAAGCTTTTTCAAGTTTAAATAATAAATTGCCGGCGAGGACGAAATGATTCTCTGAAAGAACCGACACGCACGCACACTAACGCAAATGCGTGTAGATGTTTGTGTATGTTAAATTCTTGGCACTATGGGGAAAGATCACACGGATATAAACAAAGATGTGAAACAAGCAAGGGAGCAGAAATATTGATGAAACTCAGGAACTAGGCTTTTGTTTTAACTTAAGTTCTTGTTTGTTTATATTAGATAATATTTGTCAAGGTTATACATCAAATTTGATTTACATAAAATAGCGGTTATATCAATTTTAGGATTGTTTATTTAAATTTAAAAATCATTTCAAATATCCATGTCTTTATTACTTTATTTTATTTAAAGCAATATTTCGACAACTAAATTCTGTTGACATTAGCATTGTGTTAAATTAAATTAATTAATCAAGGATTTTATATACGAATAAACATATGCTTGTAGCAATTGTAGCATGCATTGACATCTGTGAGGTAAGCATATTGACAGCAGTCATTTGCAGGGCAGGCAAAAATAGTTGCACTATGAGTATCATAAGCATTCATGTGTTAAAATATATTTAACTTTACTAAAAATGTAAAATAAATATTTTAATAAAGAAAAACACGTTTCGCGTTATATTTGAAAGTTAATAAATATAAAATAATTAAATAAATATATCATCACGCCTTTTACCCATTACTGGGTGTGGCACTTTGCGGGAGCAGATCTCGGTAAGTGATATATTTATGCCCGTGAAGTACGGTTACCAGCCGTCAAATCACGACCCCCAATAATATTAGTGGTGGGAGAGCCAAAGGGGTAATTTTAATGTGGTGAATATGTTTGTCGGGGTTCTCAGGATTCACAGGCCGACTCGACACCACTGAGCCACCTACCCCATAAATTTATAATAATAATAATATAATATACAAAAATACGTACACACAAAAAAACTATACAACAGATATTATTAGCGAATCTATTACTCCTAAATGCAAACAATTAAAAACTTTAAGTAATGAGCTCACAATTGATTAAATGGCTTTGTTTCGTTTGAAAAGCTTAAGGTGGTTCTATCATGACAGTCTCATACAAAAGTATAGGTAACCTAAAAAGTTTATAAAAATAATTGTTACATTTTTGTTTGGTATAGGTTATTAACAGAATTAACATTTCGCTGCAAATATCGTATAATTAACAATAACATTGAATATATTAAATAAAATTATTTTTCCTACAACTGTGCGATTTCTTTGTTATTACGTAACTATAATTGCCTTGGTTACGTATGGAAAGTAGATGAATGCAGACCAAGTGCGTTTCCGAAAGCAAAGAAACACTAGTGCGGAAAGTGCTTCATTACGTAACTGTCAAAAGAATATTGTTTTGACAGCGATTTAAATTTCGCGCCGAGCGCGGAATTCATATTTTGACCACAGACGCTTATGGAAGAAGAAGATACGGTGAACAAGGGCTAGTAAATATGCAGTAGTATATTTTGACGTTTATACACGTAACCTTATTTTGCAGTATATCTAATCTGTAGACAATTAATAAAAAGAACCGAACAAAGTAAAATATATCGATAAATGGTTTTATTTAAAGAGTAAGTAAAATACTTCATATTTATTGTTTGTGTATATTATTAATACAGTTGTTACAGTTGCTTATATTGACATAATGTAAAGTGGAAACTTTTGTGTCTAAAGAAACATTGATTTCTTCCGTACCTGTTCATATTATTACCAGTAATATTATTGGTAACAATTTCGGAAGCTTCAGAAGTACCAGCAGCAGGTTGATTGTCATTGTCGAAAATAGATCCAACATAGAATGATCCGGAGCTTCAATTATCTTTGGAGGTGTTAATGATAAAGAAGAATCACTCACTGTACTATTCCAATCAAGATGATTTTGAAGAAATTATTTTGACGTTAGTGAAATATTTTTAAATAACGTAGAACAATGTGCAAGCAATCAACAAACAAACCATAGCAGCGCCGTAAAACATCGTTGTCATGTAATATCATTAAAATTTTATAAATTTTATAAATTTTAATAATATTTTAGTGATTTACTAAATCGCACAGTTGTAGGAAAAATGTTGTTTATAACACGTGCCGAAAAAGGTTACATGCTCGTGCAGATTTCCGCACTCGGCAAGCCTCGTGCGTTAAATTCTGCACTTGCACGTAACGAGCCTTTTTCGGCACTTGTTATAAAAATAACTATTATATTTGATTTGGTTGTAAAATAAATAAATATAACATCTAGCCTTTTACCCATTATTGGATGTGGCACTCTGCCGTAATAGATTCCGGTAAGTGATATATTTTGCGCGTGAAGTGCGTTTACAAAGATATTAGTGGTGCAGAAGCTAGAGGCTTATTTTTAATAAGGAGTAAAGTTTGTCAGCTACGGGAAGCTATATTGTAATATATACCAGGTTTCTACTTCTTTTAATCTATAGAAAATGCAAATATAAACTCCGCGAGAGAAAATAATACACTTTCCTCACATGTTATAAGCCTATAATACACGAAGCACGAAATCGGTTTGATTCTCATCTTATTTTCAATATGATAATTATTTTATCGTCTATTAGACACTTTTCATCCAATATTGGGAATGGAAGTGATGCACTTGGTAACAAAATAATACATCAAATGCAATAAATAAATTATCAAAGACATTAAATAATAACGAACAAATACATAGTTTAAACACCTGTGCAAGACGAAGAAGCATTGTTTGAAATATTAGCGTTAAAATGTGTACTTAAATTAGATAAAATAGAAGTTAAATTCTGCACTTGCACGTAACGAGCCTTTTTCGGCACTTGTTATAAAAATAACTATAACTAGTTTATGAAATTCAGTAACATAACAAAAATTTGGGAAGTGAATGTTTCATGCCAACCTATAGCAGTGTAAGATTTTACACAGCAGAAGCTATGACAACAAGGCGAGAACTACAAGCAGCATGATATTACCAGTCGGTACGAAACGTGACTGTATTATCGATACATCCTGTTGACAGTTCATAAGAAAAATGAGAAAAATGCACCAAAGCAATTATTATCAACTGTAACAACAAATAAATAAATATAAAATGCTGTAATATTTTTTTTTGTATTAAAATTCATATATTTTACTAATCGAAATAATAACTTTCATAGTTCTTGCTTTGTTATTCGTGCGACCATCTTTGTCTATCCCTGCGACTATCTCTGTTTACGCGTGCGACCATCTCTGTCTACCTGTGCAACGTTGTCAAGCATTTCTGACAGTTTCATTTAAAATCATAGAATATTCAAGTTTCATCGCCAATTTCTTTGAAACTAAACCGGTAAGGCATGGATTTTTTCATTCTCATACCTTTATCTTTACATGATGTACTGTGTGTTAGTTTTTTGTTAAAAAATAACCACAATATATGAATTTATTTTGCAGTAAGCTGCATCGCGAGGTATAGTTCCTATAACTTTGGTCGATTTTAACTTTACATTACTCAGCTCAACAACGGTAAACTTTTAAAAAAAATTTGCATACTTGTGTAGAAACACATGAAAAATAACATATTTACATTTCATTAAAATCCGGGTTAAATGCTTCCATGATAGTACCACCTTAAATAATATTAATAATTGTTAGATGTTTTTGATCGCCACGAGAAATAATATAAATAAGTTAACATTTTTATTATTTGAGTTTAACATATCTCATTGTTAACAAGTGGTAATAATTATTGGTAGGTTCAATTTATCAGTATTGATCAATTTTACTTCTTTAAAATTATTTATGTAATTGCAAATACTTCATCTTCCAATTTTTGTGTTATATGTTCAATAATCTATTTTACTCAACCTATAATTTCACACTTCATAGTATTTATTGGATAAAAAAACAAAAAAAAATGCCATATAATATAATAGAGCAATACATGTTTTTGCCTTTCCTTCAAATGGCGACGTACCCTCATTACTGGCCTCACTTGAACGCGTAAATCATTTATCCAGTACTCATATAAAATCCTTGAAAATAATATAATAATAATAATTTATTGATAGGTTACTGGTACAATAGTAATTGACAGATCATAATTTAAGAGCAGATACAGGATTTTTAAGATAATTAGGTTTACATTGAAAACAATAAATTTAAGCAGCAAAACTTGCTAATGCTCAGTATTTGTGTATTTATAGTCTAAGTAATGTTGTATACTTTAGAATCAATTTTTTGTTAAAAGATCCTTGACATGTTTTTTTAGAAAACATAGTTGGTAGATCTTTATAACTCTCTGGTAGTGATTAGAGAGATCTAGTTGCAGCAAATTTTTTTTTTAGATACTGTAAGTTTAAATCTTTTGGTTCTTAAGAAGTTAGCAAAGCGAGTGTTGTATTCATGGCTATCACAGTTTTTCTTTAAAGAGTGGATCTCAAGTAAAGTGTGGTAAATAAAAATAGAAGGTAGTAACATAATTTTTTTTCAATAAAAAGCTTTCTTTCTACACCGCTCTCTATAGTGTGAACCGGTACGGATTCTTTTCCATTTCTTTTGCAACTTGAAAATAGACTGATAACCAAATAAAGACATGAATATTTATTAAAATTCTTAATATATCTAGTAGCAGTTTTAATTTAAAATAGTTTATTTATTTATCTAATTTGTAATATATTGGTAAAGAGATTATCATCAATAAAATTATTAAAATAAAACAAGTAAAAAAAAGTATGAGAAACTCATGTACAATGATAAATTAAATAAATAAATAAATATATCATCACGCCTTCTACCCATTACTGGATGTGGCACTCTGCTGAAGCAGATCTCGGTAAGTGATATATTTTGCGCGGTTACCAGTCGTCAAATCACGGCCCCCAAACATGTTAGTGGTGGAGGAGCCACAGGGATAGCTTTTTCAAATTATGAAAATTTGTCGCCTGTGAGAATCGAACCAGGGACCTCAGGATCCACAGGCCGACTTCATACCACTGAGCTAGACATCCCATGATAAATTGTAACACTTATTTTCCAATATACTATTATGGCTTACTACAGATTTTGGTCATATGACGGTCAGGTAAGATACGAGTATATAAATGACCGTGCTTATTACCGTTTTAAAACTTCGCGCCAAATAATCGAACACTAATCATATTTATATTGGTATTATGTTCATATAAGAAACTATTTTATTTATTTATACTCGTACAATATATTTTTTTATATTTACAATTAAATTTGATTTCATTCCGAAACATCATAATTACCGCATGAATTTTGCGAAATATTTATATTTTTCAGAAAATAATTATTTTAATACTTTTCTATTCTTTTTGGTATAAAAATTATGCACAAATGATATGTCACCGATATATGATGATTTTTCCAATATATAAAAATTTCATATTTGACCGGTCATTTTACTAATTTATAAATTTCAGGGATATGATAAAAAATAAAAACGGGGATTTGATTAAATCCCTAAGAGAGTTGATCATATCACGGGAGATGTTAAAATGACAACTCTATAGGGTCATTTCCCTAAAAATATTAAGTGATATGGTCAAATTCCTGGATTGTTTTAGTGAAATGACGAAAATGAAATTTCTACAATATCAAAAACATTTATTTAGAAAAACAAACATTAATAAATAAATAAATAAGTATTTCATCACGCCTTCTACCCATTACTGGGTGTGGCACTCTGCCGAAGCAGCTCTCAGTAAGTGATTTTGCGCGTAAAGTGTGGTTACCAGTCGTCAAATCACAGCCCCCAAAGATGTTAGTGGTGGAGGAGCCACAGGAGTAGTTTTAAAATGATGAAAATAGTTTGTCGCCTGTGGGAATCGAACCAGGATTCTCAGGATCCACAGGCCGACTTGATATCAGTGAGCAAGCTACCCCATTATTATTATTAGATGTAGAGTAATACAACAATGGTCATGTAAAACATAAATTAAATTATTTATTTCAAACAAAGTAGTAAGTACTTATATGAAGAGTTACCAAAAAGTATATTTTTAATGGAATATAATATTAAATGTAATTATTTATTTTTGTTGAAACACGTTTTGTGGCATCTTGAGTTACAAAGGACATCACTTTTTAAACAGGCACATCTTTTTGTTTCGCATTGTACTTTGGATTTTTCACAGGAACATTTCTTGAACCCTGGACTCTACATCTAATATTAGGCGTATTCCATTTGCCATTTGGATCAGATCTAACTTACATTTATTGAACCAGATCTTCGCTGACTTTATTTCCAGTACTAGAATTACAGATTCTAATTTACTTTAAAGCAATTCACACCAATAAGTGCATTAATTTGCTTAATTAAGTTCATTTAGTCATATGACAAATTTATCTGAACTGATTTAAGTGAACCAAGTAGCCAATGGAATACATCTAATGTTTATTTTTCTAAATAAATGTTTTTGATATTTTAGAAATTTCATTTTCGTCATTTCACTAAAACAACCCAGGGATTTCACCATATCACTTAATATTTTTAGGGAAATGACCCTATAGAGTTGTCATTTTAACATCTCCCGTGATATGATCAACTCTCTTAGGGATTTAATCAAATCCCCATTTTTATCATATCCCTGCGACATATAGATACACATATGTTATTTTTTTTTTTTAATTTGAAGAAACTTTAGTTTACGGAATAGTAGTCTATATTTAGAGTGTACAAACAATACTAGACAAACATATCTTTATCTAGATATATAAATCAGCTTGTAAGTTTTACGGCAATGTGGCAAATACAACTGCCTCAAGAACCGCATTTAGGGTGGTAAATATTTATATGTAAATTGTAGGTAGCTCAGTGTTATCGAATCGAACTTTGGATTTGAAAACCCGGATTTGACTCCCAAAGCTAACAAACAATTATTACCACATTAAAATTATAGCTATGCCTCCTCCTCCATTAACATATTTAAAGGTCATGATTTGACGGGTGGTAACCGCACTTCATACTCATAAATATATCTCTTACCGAGATTCGCTACGGCAGATTGCCACACCCAGTAATGGATGAGTTAATTGAATAATTTTTGAATGCGCCACTAACTGCCCTTATATAATAAAATAAATATATCATCAAGTCTTTACCCATAAATGGGTGTGGCGGTTTGCCGTAGCAGATTTTGGTAAGAGATATATTTCGTTCGCGAAGTGTGGATACCTACCGTCAAATCACGCTCTCTCAAAAATGTTAGTGGTGGGCCAAATTTTAATGTGCGGTAAAATTTGCCAGCTGCAGTAATTGCAATGCCCCTTGCATAATTTAATTATGTTCCGCTACTGTACATTACATTCAATTTTAATATAATAATTTATATTTATATAATATACTAATATTATGTGATATTATTATTAATTTCAAAATAAAAATACATGCATTTTTTAAACAAAAACGCACCATCCGAAATTTTAAACGACATGACGTCACAAAGTACAATTGGCATTTCTCTGTATTCTGTATGTAAGTGAGTATTATTTAAAATATTTTTTCCTAGCATCTAATTTTCATGCAGTTCTCCATTCTTAAATATAACAACCAAAACCATTGAATCGATTTTGAAATATAACATTTGAAATGCAAGTAGCAGTCGTGGCCAAGACGCCGACAGGATATCGTAGAGGGGGAACCTCCCCTTCTTGTAGTGGGGGAAACACACTCAAACACACACTACAGAACTCAATAGTGGGGAGCAAGTGAAGAGAGAGAAATCAGATGGATAATGGTGGGAGACTGCAATGTATACGTATAGTAAGAGATAGTGAATTGAAGAATGCCATTGTAGAAAGAGGGAATGGGAACTAGGTGGGGGTAGTGGAAAATCGTACAGAGTGACCGGAGACGGAGGACTGTTTCCTGTTTTTCTCTTCACTCTCTTCCAAAAATAGTTAAATTTACGTTGATATGTTGTTTTTGAATTACATTAATAAAAAAAATATGTACAGCATACCATAATTATTATTTATGCAACTAGTATTAAAAGTGTCACTTTATTACACCAGTTGCATACAGTATATTTTGTACGATTAAGTTTTAACAAATTATACTAATTTTTCTATTGACATTTCAAACGACAAAAACATTTATTTTTTAGGTAACGTAGTTAAGCTTGTTTCGTAGCAACTATTTTATCGCACGGTTGCCATTAACAGCGTGTGATAAAACGTTTTATCGCACGCCGTGCGATAAATAGTCACAGAAAATGAGTACAGTAAAACAGTATGGTGGTTCATTATTTAAAATTTCTTTTCATTATTCTGCACTTTTGAATAATGAATTATCTTATCTATCTAGAAACATACATATAATGAATGAATTACTTAATGGTTATGGTAAATAGTACAGTAAGCAACAAGTTTATAATGGTTGCTATTAATACACGAGTATAAAGTTTACAATACGAGCCGTAGGCGAGTGTTCATAATTTATACGAGTGTTTAATAGCCATTGTTGCATACGCTATTTTTTCTAAAACCAAATTAAACACACAGAATTATTAAAATAAATTTTATCCTTGAAAGTCAACAAAAAAAAATTATTGAAAACCATGGAAACAGTCAATACTGTGCAGTTTTTGGTCAATAATCTAAATTATAATGACAATTTGTATCTTAGTGAGTATCATTAAATTACTGATAATTCATATTTAATAAGTAAATTAAAGTATGCAAGTATAAAAAATATATTACATGACAAGAGAAGATGAATTGAAAATATAATAATGAGTATGTATGTAGCCTAAAATATTTTCTAAAAAATATTAAAAATGAAAAACAATGTAGGAAAATGCAATGTGAGCAAAGTTGAGGTCATGGTGTAGGAGCATCATCGCAACTACAGTCGTCGTAAGAGGCGTCGCCGAGACCGAGAGAGGAACACACAGACACAGAGCTCAACTGAAGCACGAGCCACGAGGAGAGTAACAATGCGCACTGTGTATTGAGAGCTCCGGGTAATGTCCTCATCCGGGCGAGGCATCGGTCGATACTCCGGGCACAGTCCGGGAGATGTTGCCGCAAGAAACTGCCGCTCCACCACCGCCCTCACCAGTGCCGAGTGCGCACACTTCGATGCAGATGTTTCGGTTGTGTCAAATGCCGCCGCCTCCAACGCCGCCGCCGACGCCGACGCCGACTTTATCTTGTCGCTCTCCGAGAGTTCCTGCTCCTGTTTCAACTGCTGCCGCCTTATGGCCTTGCACATACTTCCAGATATTTTGTTTCATAGCTTTAATGAGAAATTTGACTGTCTCGAAACTTTATTAAAGTGTTTTACCTTCTTCTTCATGTTTTGTTATTTTTCTTTTATTGCAACTTGCTATATTTTATACCATATGTTGTGTATTTCTTTAACTAACTATTACATACCTACAATACAATACATCGTATCAAATGGTAGTCAGCAATGTAATGGTATATTAAAAGATAAGTGTAACACGTGTTTTTCATACTGTTTTTCCTACATCGCATTCATTTACTTTTATTAAAAAATAATAATAATACATTTCAAGACAGTAGCACTGTGAATAGATTAAATAAATATTTATTATGACATTTATTGGTTTGGTTAGAGTTCAAATTCATAAATATCTAGGTTGTTATTACACTAAATACCTTTATTTTTTTTATAAAGAAGCGTTTTGACATTTAAAAATTTATTTAAAAAAAATAATTACAATAATTTTACATGAGCCGAACAAGGACAGCGACACTAATAGATTTATGTTTAACATTTTTACAACTTGATAACTTCACAAAAAATATCACCAAAAGCAATTGCACACAGTTGAATTTTAATTTTTGATTCTAAATCAGTTGTATAAAATTCATTTATTAAACGCGATATATGAATATTATTATTTATAAAGATATATGTTATAATTTATTTTATTTAATCTTATACGAAAGTGTATCAATGAGAAAACAGAATTCAACACATTTTTTGATATGTATATTTTTCTTTATTATATAGGAAATACAATGATAAAATTTTCTTATGAAACAGTGTTACAACTAAACCTACATCTGTTTTGCTCATTTGCACGAACGTAACTTGAGTTTTATGTCTAACACAAATTGAAAAAGTAGTGTACATTGCTTTCGAAGATTCGATTCGATATTGTGAGTTTAATATTTTGTTGATGTAAACAGGAATAAGTACGTAGTCGTTATTTACATTTGTAGAGTAATTCGAATACGAGATCGAGTTTAGAGTTTGGTTTGTTTCGGGGCAGTTCTAAGTGTAAGAGGGTGTAGCAGGCGCAGTCGTAATGCCGCGGAGTTTCGACGAATGAGGGCCGTAACCCCCGTGACGTCACAACAAACAATCGAAACGGAAACGGAATCGAGTCGGAATCGTCACACCCAGTCGTGCGCAGTGACAATGTGAGAAATAGGTAGGATTCGTGGAAAGCTGGTGAGCGCGTCCAATGGCATACGGCGGCGGCAGGCGGCGGCTGCGTTTCTCGGAATGCTCAGTCTTATTTCCCGCCGCCGCCGCCGTCCCGCGTCCCGACAGAGGCGGCGCGCCGCTCCATTGGCGCACCGCGAACCTTTTTCTGCGATTGTACGATTGTACGAGTGTTATTTGCTGACTGCGAGCGAGTCTGGGATTCGTGCAAGGATGTGTCCTTGCTCGAATCAAGGATCAAGGATGAGTCCTGCGTATTGATTTACCCTTTAGGATGCGTTGGAACTGTTATGTAATATAATGAGATCAATACCATATTACACTCACGTATTCTATATACACATTTGTATTTGTTGATTGTTGTCCTTATATTGGCGACTGAAATTAATTTCAAAATGTGATGATAATTGAAAAATACCTAGTATCAGAACAGGATTTTTCAACCGATGTGCCGCAAGAGGTTTATAGATGAGCCACAAGATATTTCAATGCTTACGTTAATTAAGGACTTAATTTATTGTGGAGTCTATAATAAAAAGAAGTCTATGTTGCAAATAATGTTAAACATATTTGATTCATCAGTGATTTACTACATTGTATACATCGAATCCTCATTGGTCAAGAAAACATTAATTACTTCTTAGTATACATTTCTGTTTAGTTTGTTAACGTATCCAAAGCATTCAGTTCCGTAGAAACTAATGGATGCTGAAACAATTTAAATCGCGTTTCTTTCAATTCAACGATGTTAAATTTTAATTCTGAACTTTTAACAAGCGTGATGATAAATAATTTTGTAATATCCGTAATAAAATATATGCCAGGAAACATACAAATTCCATATTATTAATTTTTCTATTATCTGGAAACGTATCAACAATCGAAAAGATCTAAATTTCTGATTCAAAATCATGGTCAATTTCTTCTTAAAATTCTATAGTTGACTAACCGACCAGACGTCGGCAACCTAGGACCCGCGGATCACAACCCATTTTCAAATTACTGACTTGAGTTTCGCAAATAAAAACTCATCTATAATCTTCCAACATTTAAAAATAATTGAGTTAGCATTTGTATATATTTTCATTTAAAAAAAAGTATACCTAATTTATAAAAATAAATTATATAACATATACATAAGAACTTTGAGAAAATTAAATAATTAATAACAAAAAGCAGAAAAGAAGAGAGTAATTCAAGATGTATGGACTGAAAAGTATGGATGTATCGAATTTATCTTATTATTCACTTTGACTGTTTTAAAATAAAAAATTCACTGATCCAAAATGTCTTCTTAATCATCACAATTTGGCTGTTGGTGACCCGCAGTTAAAAAAGTTTGACGACGCCTGCTTTAGACTTTAGGAAGTGTATTCTGTTTTACTAAAATATTACAATGAGAAATCTAACACCAAAACTTGCAACCTTTAACCGCCGTTTAAAAAACCAACCCCAAGTGTCTAGACTCGACTTCTCGTAGTTAAAGAACAGAAGCTATTGATTTCACAGTCAGACTGTTGAACAAATAACGAGTCAAGAAATAAAAAAAATCTTGATTAATCCAATATCCAGCAAACAACTGCGGCTCCGAGTGGGGGTGGCGGTGGGATGAGAGGGGTGAGAGGCTTGAAGTGGGAGGCGGCGGCGGCAGCAGAGAAACTGTCGCCGCCACCACCGCCTGCTGCGACGCGGAGAGGGAATGTGACACGAACCAGCAGACTCCGACTCCGAAGTGGAATATCAATAATGTGACCATGCGATTGCCAAGTCTTGCAACATGGCTGCCCTGGGACCATGAGTTTCACTTCGTACCATAGACTTGAACCATCTGGACGGAACTTGTCATCTAATTCTACAAACTGCTCATTTTTTCCTGATTTCTTTGCAACGAAACACATTACCGACAAACTTTATAGAATTTCAATGTTGCTAATAAGATAATATTTTCACGTCAGAAAGTTTTTACATTAATTCAGAGGAAACGTGATATTTTATCTCTACGGAAGAAAGAAAATATTTTTGTATGACCTTAACCAAAAGAAGAGTATTCTACCTCATTTGCGGGAGGAAATAAAATTTTCCTCCCTAATGTTGAAAAAATAAAATTTTCCTCCCTAGGGTGGTAAAATAACTGTTTTCCTTCCTTATTTATGGTTGGTTTCATAGCAACCATCACTCATCTTAGATATTTATTTTATTCATATATCGTGAGTATTTTTTAAATTTTTATTTAAATGACATGAAAGAATGGTCGCAGAAAAATTCACATATATATCTCTGGAGTAAAGTGTCATTTCCTCCCACGTTATACAAATACAGAAATAACTATTTCAATTGGCAATAAAAAATTATTTGAAATTGATAAGACTGATACATATATTTAATTTGACTATATATTTATAATAATTTATTAAATTGATGTTTACATCGCACAGTTTTATTAATATCTCACATTTTCGAATTATTTCTATCACTCAAAATCCTATTAGCTTTATCTGGTGTTATGCAAACTGTGGAATAAAATGATATACATAATTAATTGTATAGCCAACTGAAACAGTTACTTCTAATCATTCTGTAGCTATTTCTTCCCTAGGGAAGAAAGGTAAAGCTATATCCATAGCAACCGGAAAACAACGGTATGATTTGACATTAATGACATCCAGGTGACATATGTCAAGAGAATAATAAATCTTAACTAAATTTCTAATTTATTTCTGATTATTTTTTGACGTTTCTCAAAACCAATGAAATACTTCATTGTATATCACGTGTCTGCGTTTTAACTAATCCTGTCATTATTATACTGAGAATAAAGCTCTTGTGATTATTCCCGGGAATAATCTCTGTAGATGCTTTTTTTGTTTGTGACAAATGATAGGTAGTTCTCAAATAATTATTTAAAACTGTCAACGCGTGAAGTAAAATGTGTGAAAAAATTGATTTAGTTCCATTTCAGATACAGAAATACACCAACAAATTTTGGAAACAACTTCTAAGAATACGCTAATAAGTAATTAATCGATATGAACCCAGTTCAAAATCTAATAAGTTGAATGAATCGACCTCAACAGCTAAGTCAAAAAATAATGTAATTAAATATAACTCAAGAGTTCGATAAATTAGAAAATAACTCTCCGGTAGCTTTCTCAAACTTGTTGCCATTTGGCAATAGGCACTCAAGGCTTTCGTGACAATTGCCTGGCAACAAGTTTTCGAAAGATCTGTCTAATTATTTTCAATTTATTATCACTCTCTTGTTATATTATTACTGAAAATTTTACTTTCTATAGGGTAGTGAACAAAATATTTGTATACCTCATAAAAAAAGTGTCATTCTTCCTTAGGGTGTTTTATATCCTTCACCTACGGCTCAGGAATGAATCGGCACCATCAGGAAGAAATATCTCCTTTCTTCCCTTGATATACAAATCACTTTTATCTATTTTCAACTATTAGTACAGGTAATAAATAAATCTTTATAACGGAACGAATAAAATTTGGTATAAATCTTCTTCATGTACCTTGAGAAAATGGAGGCCAAAACTCATTATATATATAGAGATCGAAGAATATTTTAGGACCAATTAAATATTTGCTGTTTAAATTTATTTCACTATTAAAAATAAACGAAAGTAATTTTTTTTTTAGTTTAAATACTTAACATTTAATGCAATTGAGACAGTTTTTCTCTATAATAAAATTTAAATAGTATTTGAATTATTATTTTCTAAGTAAATACTTAGCAACTGATCAAATTATATTATAAAGATTTGCCGACTGGTAACCGCACTTCACGCGCAAAATATATCACTTACCGAGATCTGCTTCAGCAGAGTGCCACACTCAGTAATGGGTAGAAGGCGTGATGATATATTTATTTATTTTATTTATAAAGAGAAAAATTCGGATACCGCCAGAATTTGAACATGAGATCTATAAACTCCGGTCATATGCTTTAAACCAACTAAATTACAATATTCCTGAGATTTCAATCTGATTTTATTCCAAAAAAACAGAAAACTTGGAATGAAATCAGATTTGAATAACATGGAGACCGTAGCTTAGTTGGTTTAAAAATTAATTGGTTCCAGATTCAAATCCTGGCTGTATTCCAATTTTTGCCTGTATTTAAATAGTTTTATTTTCCCCTTATTTTGTGTTATTGCAAAAAGTAACAATTAAATTTTTTAACAGGGTTAACGCAAAATTTTATGGCCAAGGTCAATTTTCAAGAAATTACTTTAAATTAAGGAGGGTGTTTCGGTTTTATGTCCGAGCAGCAAGCTTCCAAGCAATGTTTAGACGCTTTTTGTAGCTTATTTTACTTACATTTTTATATTCTTATATATGTAACTCCTTGTTATTTTTTTCTGTTTTAGTTATGAGACTCTCCTACTTCTTATGATGTTAAATGCAATATTTTTTTGATAATTAATTAAATATGAATTACGGTCTTCGGGATTCGGATTAAGGTTGCGGATTTCAGCTTTGCGGATATTGGATTGTCCGGATACCGGTTTAAAATCCGGATACAACATATATCCGAAGATACCGGATAAATATAAATCCGACTTGAAAAGTTTTCAAATATTCACAGCTATTATAAATCAATGTTTTATTTAATAAAGACCTAAATAATTTACTATATAATATCAAATGACATATTTTTTAGTATTAAATATAAAAAATTATATTATGTAATGTTTCAATAAATAATGAATAAATATGATTTAATTATTTAAACTTTAACTTATAATAATACTTGAAAAATTTGTAGTTCATGTGATATATGAAAACAGTCAACATTTCCAAAAGAATTTCACAACATAAAAACTATCAGAAATTATTTTTAATTATTTTCAAGGGTTTTTAAACGGTCGTAGAAAAAATATTGTGTGCACCACAAGCAGAAAGTAGTTACATACGAGTAAATAACTAGTGAAAAACTTTCCAAAATTGTTTTCGGTCTGTGAATAGTATATCATATCATATCTACTATTAAAGTTTGATTCACAAGTTCAGATACATTCTGTATATTTCCTATAATACAAATATTACATTCTTAGCAAAATTGAAGTATGTAAATAATAATGAATATTATTTAAAGATGTATAAACTAAATCCATGGTAGAAAAGCTCTATGGGTGCAGAGAAACATCCTGGAGAACGAGAAGAGATCGGCGACAGTTGCGCGAACGAACAGAAACAGCCAGAGACACAACCAGCGCTCTCACCTCTCTCTCGCTCTCTGTGCTCGCGTCCTGCACGTGACCGACCCCGGAGTCCTCCAGCAGCTTCAGAACTCCGGGAGGAGACGCGGAACAATTTGACCCGGCACGGAAAAACTGTCCTCAGTCTTTTCTGCCTTGGCTCAGCCTCGAGTTCTCTGTGTATGGATTTTGTTTTCAAACAAGTTTACCAACTTGAAAATGATTGCATACTTTTGAATAAGCTCACGGAAATTCGCATTAAAATGGTGATTCTTTTTCTTATAATATACGCGTTAGTCGATGGAAAAAAAGTTTAAATGAAAACGAAAATTATTTTTAGGAACGATAACACTTAATTTTAAATTACGAAAATTGATTTTACCTAATTTCATAACGTAATATCAATATTACAATAGTTGTCACAATGAGTTCTATTACAAGTACTGTAATGAATTTTGACAATAAAATGATTGACTGACACAAACAAATAATGAACCCTATATTTTACTGAAAATAGAATCACCTACTTACATCTCAAATAAGAACAAAAAATAAAATGCAAAATTTTCAAATTTCAATTTTGCAATAATTTTTTTCATATCAGGAAATTATATAAAACATTGTACGTATGTATTGTACAATACAATACTTGCACCGTAAATAACTATAATTATTTTTATATTTGTAAATACTATGTTTATTATTTACTTTCATTAAAATTTAATTTCTTCTTCTTCAATGATACTACAGCCCAATACCGGGCATACCGACTTTTTACGATGCCGTACTGCCGGTTTCCGTAGTCGATGTTAATTTAAGGCATATATATATATATATATATATACATATATATGCCATAAAGTAACATATATATATATATATATATATATATATACCGACTAAAATTGACCTACATTTTAAAACTCTATCCGAGTCTGAGGTACAAAATAGGGGTTTCCATTTAAGATTCTAAAGTTGCCACCAGCCCCAGTGGGGATGGGGCTATGTGGGGGGCCCGGTCAAACACTGTTTGAAAAAAAATGACATTCTTTTTTGAATTATTTTACCATTATTTAATTTGAAAAAGAAGTACTCAATCGCTATTTTTGAGTACTTTACGTCTATGTAGGGGGGGGGGGTAGTATTTGGGCAGGCTGAGAAAAAAACAACCTTGTAAGGTTGTGAGTAAGTCTTAAGTAATAATAACAGTTAATTACGTTACGATTTTCGCAATTTAATTAAAAAAAAACCTAACTTTTACATTTGCAGCGCCATCTCTCGACCAATAAAAAAAATGTTTCGGATAAAACTTACATACTTTTTAACCCTCTATCAGAATCTGCAATAAAAAATAGGGGTTTCCATTTAAGATTTTAAAGTTGCCCCCTGTTCCCGCTCCCTTTGAGGGGCTGGGGGGGCAAAGTCTACGGCATCAGATGTCCCCCTCAGAACCATTAACTTTTCATTTGGAACACTTTTTGATTCAATGCAATGTTTCAGAATTATCGCTACTGGCGGATTAAAATGGGACACCCAGTATATATATATATATATATATATATATATATATATATATATATATATATATATATATATATATATATTTGACGGCTGGTAACTGCACTTCACGCGCATAAATATATTACTTACCGAGACCTGCTTCGACAGAATGCCACATCCAGTAATGGGTAAAAGGCGTGATGATATATTTATATTTATTTTATTTATTTAAATTAGTAAATTAACAGTAGTACTTCTTGAATCACGATGGGTCACGACAATGATTCAAGAAGTACTACTGTTAATTTACTAATTTAAATAAATAAAATAAATATAAATATATCATCACGCCTTTTACCCATTACTGGATGTGGCATTCTGTCGAAGCAGGTCTCGGTAAGTAATATATTTATGCGCGTGAAGTGCAGTTACCAGCCGTCAAATCACGGCCCCCAAAAATGTTAGTGGTGGAGGAGCCACAGGGATAGCTTTTTCAAATTATGAAAATTTGTCGCCTGTGGGAATCGAACCAGGGACCTCAGGATCCACAGGCTGACTTCATACCACTGTGCTAGTCATCCCAATTGTGGCACAACTAAATTGAACATCCCTGTACCTATATTTATTTACCCTCTAATTCACGATAAAATAATAATCACGCCGGCTCACTCACGACATTTATAAAATTACTCACGCTCAGTCACGCTCGCGATATTAAATTTTAATTTTGCTCACGATCACGCGGATCACGACGTGCCCCATCGTGACCCGACCAAAATCACGATTCGCGCCCACCTTTACTTTAAAGCAACTAAGCTGTGTTACAAATTTGAGATATTCCAATTTTTCTCTCTATTTAGTTATGTATTACTTAAAATACTAATTAAATTTTAATTGGTAAATATTCTTCTTAAATAACAGTGTCACTGCAGATGACTCTCGTGTCAGGTCTTTCAGTATATGAAAGAGTCATGGGATCAAGGCTGACAAATAATAAAATAGAAAGAAAAATTGGAAAAAAATCAGATTTGAATCATTGGTTTCAAGCATATGACCGGAGTTCATAGGTCATTAGTTCAAATCCTGGCGGTATATGAATTTTTCTCTATGTAATTCGATTTGATTTCATCAATTAAGTATTTATTTAAAGTACAGAATAAATTTGTTTGAATATGTTTTCTATTAAGTGAAATACATTTACATACATACATATTTTCACACTATATCCCAACAAATGGGGTAGCACGAACCCTAAAATCACTCATAAAATATTCACTCATTACATTAATCAAATAATCAGCCCTCGTCAAACATCATCCAAACACACCACCCTCACTTAAATCACATTCATAGATCACTCCATATAAACTCATTCATTTATTACACTCGAAATCATTTCTCACACAACAAACCTTCAATCACATCATTCTTATTCACTTATCATTCATCTTCTTTCTTCGACGTACATAACATATGGGTAAAACATCTCAAATTACTCACGCTTACCCCTAACAACGAATCTAATAACGAATCTAACAACGAATCTACAAAGATTAGAAAAGATGAAAGCAATAGCATGCACTTGTATATGAAAGAAAAGTCCACACAATGCAATAACTGAAAATGAAACAAACAGGTAATGGAATGTCGCCCTGCGCTTGTTTTTGAAAGTGAATTCCACACAATTGCAGTTAAACACTCTACGTAAGAATTGAAAACGAATTAAAAGATAAGAAAGGAAGGGAGTGTCGCTCTACGCTTGTTTTAGAAAGTGAATTTCACACAATTGCATTTAAACACTCAATGTAAGATCAGAAAACGAATAAAAAAGATAAGAAACGAAGGGAGTGTCGTTACTGCGCTTGTTTTTGAAAGTGAATTTCACACAATTGCAGGTAAACACTTTAATGAAATTACTAAACTAAAATCTAAAATCCTTCACTTTTCTTAAATCATCAGATTCATTCCGCAATTAATCTTCGCCAAACGTTCCTATCACAGATCATAATATACTACTATAGATAAGAAACTGCCATGTTACGCACAGGGACTGTATTTTGCGCCATCTGAGTAGTGGAAGTCTAACTAAAGTCACGTATATAAAAAATCCGACATGAATATTTAGGCAGCTTGTTATTTTTATTATTATTTTATATTTCTTTGAACTACATAAAATAAAAATTCATTATTACAATATAAATATTTATTAAAATATTCTCCTGTATACAATTTATTTTTAATTTGAACTGTTTCATCGCAGTTTTATCCAACTCTTGTGAATTTGAAAATATATTATGACTTCCTCATCTAAATACTATTTATTATATGATCACTTACTTAGCAGTGCAGGTTTTCACACAACAATTGATATTAGTTGATAACATTATTTATATGACATTATTTCACAAATAAAAATTAATGGGATATTTGACAGATTAAAAAATTTGGAATATATACAAATGACAACTACAGGAACAATCTAGTAACCAATGATTGCCGATATTGTAGTTACCTAAAATGGATGTCCTCATATAAAAACTATTAGCGCCATTCCTTAGGTGGAAGTCTAACTATAAACACAGTCTCATGGTTACCTATACAACTTTCCGCTGCCTGGTTCCTATCCTGACACACCACTTTAGCTTCATCCACATTCATAATTCCTTTCATACAAACACGTTTGTTCCTCATTAAGTAAAATAATAATATATAATACAATAAAGAACAACCTTAATAAAAAATAATAAAATAAAAGAACAAATAAATCAAACAAGGTTGGAAGAACGATCTCTTCCCAAAATATAAAAAATTTCATACAAAGACTTAGCAGAGTACCCATTACTGATGCGGCATTACCCCGTTGCAAATCTTATTCTTTGTCTTAGGTATTCTGACGATAGGTTTTCTGATATAAAATAAATAAATAAATATATCATCACGCCTTCTACCCATTGTTGGGAGTGGCACTCTGCCGAAGCAGATCTCGGTAAGTGATATATTTATGCGCGTGAAGTGCGGTTACCACTCATAATTTACATTACTACGAGGGTGTATTTTTATATTATCTACCTAGTCATGAAACCGTCAAATCACGGCCCCCAAAGATGTTAGGGGTAATTTGAAATTGGTGAAAATGTTTTGTCGGCTGTGGGGATCGAATCAGTGTCCTTAGAATACACAGGCTGACTTGATACCACTGAACCATTACCCCATCTGATATCTGGGAAAGAATTAATTTTCCCAACTTGGATAAAAACAATTCTGCAGATGGTTCAAGCTAACCAAAGGTTTCCACATCAATAGGGACGAAATGGTACAAATCTTGAAGTGCGGAGTATTTCCTGATCTTTCTTTCAATCACGAAAGCAATGATAACGTAACACTAACTCCCCATATTATTCGTCTGTAATCAGGGCTGATGAACGTCGGGTATACGGGGTGGAAATTATTCGGGGTCCGGCCTCTACCAATGAGTCCAGGGCCAAGAAAAACGTAATATAATTTATATATTTCATATTGAAAAATGTATTCTGTATATCCAATGTTACAAAAACTATTTATATTAATATTTAAAAATGAATATCATCACGCCATTTACCCATTATTGGGTGTGGCAGTCTGCCGTAACAGATCTTGGTCATCGTCAAACCACAGCCCCCAAAGATGTTAGTGGAAGAAAAGTCAAAGAAGTAATTTTAATGTGGTGAAAATTGTTTGAAGTCGGCAGTACATCCGACAGCGTTGTGATTACTAATGTTAAGGCCGCTCCGGAGTTACTAAAAAGATCGTTTATGCGCCTATTTCCTATATATTCCATCAATTCATACAAACTTACGAAAAAAAAAGTCACTCGTTTAAAGCCATAAATCACATAGATAAGTGGAACTTTTATTTTTGCAAAATCTTTCATTTCATATATAATTTGTATACCCAAGGACTTTCTAAACTGTTAAAATCGTGTATATGTCTTTACATATATATGCACTTAACTAACTTATTATTAGGTTTTACGAAATTATAAAAAGATAAAACTTAATATTTTATTATTATCTTCATTCTAATAAAATTTGAACAAATTTATTCATCTAGAACTGGAAAAAAACGCATACACATTTCAAGCGGTTTTACGCTGACTACGGAGCGGCTTTAAGTACGCTTCACAGCAGTTAGAACTTGTGACCGTCACCACATTGCGACAGTGAGTTCGGTCATCTCGAAACCCGAAAAAAGAGATGTAAATGATTACGAAACGAAAATTGTTTGTCGGTTGTGGGTTTCGAATCCGGGTTCTCAAATCCACAAACCGATTCGGTACCACTGAACCAATATCCCTTAAAAGATATATATTTATACGAGAAATTAAGTACAAATTTTCTTAAAACACAGTTTCCAAAGAATTTTGTTTTATTGTACAAGAACGTATTTTTTAAATTTTCTACCTAGCCACAAAAAAAACCTGTATTATAAACAAAAAATATTATTCAACGTAAATTTCTTCAACACTTATGTCATCTCTTTTCTAATTATGCTATATCGTCAGAATAAAATCAACAGCTTCTTTGAGTGCTTTTTCAAAAGCAAATTGTTTTGTCCTGAGCCTTTGTCTAACTTTTTAAATAAAAAGAAGTCTGATGGCGCTAAATCAGAGCTATAAGGTTAACTCTATAAATCCACAGTCATTGATTAGTTGCTGAACTTCATTTGCTTTATGAATCGAAGCATATTCGTGGTTCATTTTATTAACAAATAAACCTTCACAAATCTTACGACTTATCACATGTACCTACTAGTAAATGTCACACCTATTAATTTGTTTGAAATCATTGCTTTTTTGTTTCTTGGCTAGGTAGATAATATAAAAATACACCCTCGTATTAATGTAAATTGTGATTCAGGATCGGAGCCCGAAATTTCGCTCAGAGGCCCTGCCTGTAACACAATTTTCGTAGGACACCCAGTATATATTTTATTCAATTTGAAAACTTTGTAGAAAGTCTCAGGATTTGTCGATAATCGAGAAATAAAATCGATCGGCAGTAAAGCACATCACCTTAACTAAGAAGCAGGCACATGGTTTCCAGCTAATGAGCAGTAATTACTCACAATGAAATGGCTCGCATTATCTTTCTGTATCTTTAATTTCCTAATTACAAACAAGATCTTAGATACGTGCCTCATTTATCACAAGTTAATGAGATATTTTGTGTAAAACACTTATTTCATTTGTTTGAAATGTAATGTTTGTATCGACAAATATATGGCGAGTAGTGACTTTGTTTTCTTATTGCAAGCGACAAGAATAAATACTTGGCTAAAACTTATGATTATCCTTATTTTTTCCTTTTTATGCAGGTATTTTTTATACTAACGGCCTTATTTTTATTATTATTAGAAATTTCGAGCTAATAATTCAGTAATGGCGGAAATTCTCTAACAAGTTATTAACTGTTGAAATTATTGCAATGTATGATGTAATTCAATAAACTTGCACCAAAATTTTCTTCTTTATTTTATTAACAATTAAATTATTAAAATTTATAAATATAAAAAAGATTTTAAAAATAAATTAAATACTTTTCATCTGTTTTTTGAAATAAAATATGTCAACAATTTTCAGCACATTAAAATTATTCCTGTGGCATCATTGGGAGCCGTGATTTGACGGCTGGAAACCACACTTCACGTCTATAAATATATCAATAACTGAGATCTACTACGGTAGAGTATTTGGTAAATGGTAATCTACTCTTTACTGGGTATGGCACCCTGCCGTAGCAGTTCTCAGTAAGTGATATATTTCCCGAATGAAGTGCAGTTATCATCCGCAAAAAAAACTTCAAATAAAAGTTTTAGGGCATAAAATTCTGCATCTAAACCAATAAACAAAATTAATTTTGCATGCTTTGAAACGACACAAATTAGCTCTTAAAATGACGAAAATTGTCCCAAAACTATCGATAGTCATGGAATTAAAACAAAATTAAACAAATGTTTGACGTTTTATCTGTCAAAATAAATTAAATAAGAAATAAATTATTTTGTCAATTTTGGCTATCGATAGTTTTAAGGCAATTTTCGTTTTTTCAAATCTAATTTGTATTGTTATGAAGCATGCAAATTTTGTTTATTAGTTTCGATGCAGAATTTTATGGCCTAAAACTTTTATTTGAAGTTTTTTTCCTTAAAATAATTAGAGAAGCAGGAAATTACGAAATTATGATTTTACATGTTAAAGTCCTATGTTGGAAAGTCGCGGTCACCATCCTCTATATACAGAATGTTCCATTTAGTTGTGTCACCATTGCTATCTCGAGAACTATAAGAGCTACGAGATTGGTTAAATTAGCAAAGAACCATCATTTTACAAGACTATTGCAATGAGTAAAAAAATTATTTTTTTTACCAGTGGGTCTCATAATACGGGGTGCAACTTTCATATTTTAAATGGGAACCTATTTTTTTTATTTGCTTATTCGATTCAGTATTTTTTTCTGAATTCAAGAACCATAATTTTTAGTACCCTGATAAAAATTTTTTTTTACTTATTGCTATTGTCTTGTAAAATCTTGGTTCTGTATATATATATATAACATCACGCCTTTTATCCATTACTGGGTGTGGCAGATATATTTGTTTCAAAATAAATTATTGTCAAAGGAAATATGTAATTACATTTTATAAAAAAGAAATGTATAAAATTTTAATTGAATATTGTATTGAAAAATAAAATGAAACTAGCGAGTATTAGCTTTTAGTTTCCCTATATTCAAAAATGTGAGAATTAGCTTCACAATCATCCCCCCAAAAAAATTCCACGTTGTCCCCGCCACTGTCAGCTGCCGCCGCCACAATGGGCCTGTGCGAGGCGCTACAGCAAGTGACAGCTTCTTTCAAATTGATTTATCGTTCGTATTTGTATATTTCGCATAAAAAGTGGCTGCGGAAGATTGATGTGGTGTGCGACTTGAAATCGAAGCCTCTCACCGCACCGCACTCTCGCGAATACCACACGTCGCAGTGGGTAACGTAGGGCTCTGCCTCCTGCCTCCTGCCCCGATACCAGTGCACCGGAGAACTCTTACTTTTCCACGAATTGGTCAACGCAATTTAATGATTTTGAGTGCCCAATATTGTATAGTATATCCATAGACAAAATGTATATAGACGTCTAATTAAATGTATTCAAATGGCAACGTTTTTGTCAATAAAATTTGTAGTTCTGAACAAATCTATATTGCAGCTCTAATGTCGATTTACGATACTAAAAATAAAGGAATTATAATTCACAATATACAATTCATTCTAAAAGAAATTAATTCGTAATTAAAAATAAATTGCAAATATATAAGCCCTAATTTATTATTCATGAACTAATAACCTACATTAGCGCGGCAATACAGACTTGTCCAGAACTACAAATTTTATTGATAAAAAGCGTTGCCATTTGAATACATTTATCTAGACGTGGTATATCTTTTGATTATTTATTATAAATAAATAAAATAAATGTATCATCGGGCCTTCTACCGATTACTAGGTGTGGCACTCTGCCGAAGCATATATATTGATTGACGAATTTCCATTTATAAGAAAGAAATAGCAAATAAAATAATTAATTTCAATTAATCTTTGACATTAGTTCTTTAAAATAATAGTATATTACATAAAAAGTCAGGGAAGTAATTAAAATACACGGCCTGCAGCCTCGTATATCAAACCACCGTTTCATCAAATAATACATTTTCTGAAACTGGCAAGAAAGTGTCTACTTTCGTTACCAATATTAGAATGGAAAGTAGATTTTTACCAATACAGTCAGGTAAAATACGTATCCAAGGTTATAACAAAAAAAAAACAGTCTGGTAAAGACTTTACCTGATCGTTTTATACTTTATCTGACTGTTTTTTTTGTGTAACCTTGGATACGTAGTCTACTGTCAATTTGATTCTTATCAAAAGAATTAAACATTTTGAATTATTTTTGACTAATGATTGATTAAATTAAATAGTTCCAAAAGAAATAGTATACAAAATTCGTGAGAAAAGTGTTTCTACTTTCCTGACTTATTATGTAATACACTATTCCTGACGTATTATGTACACTATTTAAAAAAAAACCTTTCATTTAATTCATAATTAATCATAAATAATTTAAAATGTTTTGTACTTTACACGATTGTTTCTAGTTTTTTTTTTGTATCCTTGGATACGTTCTTTACCTGACTGTTTTGATAAAAATCTACTTTCCATACAAAATTTTTATGATCGTATATAAAATATTGTACATCACGTGTCTACAGTGTCTTTTTGAAAAGAGTAGAATGTTTTTAGCACAAGCCACAAATTATTTTAACTATTGATCAATATTTTTCAGCGAAAATAACAAAATCTTTCTCACAATTTTTCGAAATTTTAAAGTCACTAGATATATAAAGTACCGCAATCCATAGCGAATAATCTTACCCAAAAATGGCGATAATATAAATTTTCAGCCGTAAAGTCACTAGATATATCTAGTGACTTTAGTCAGCCAGGTAAATTGGCGGCAATTTGACGTACGAGAAAAATAACCTAACTAATGTCACGTGCAACAGAGATGTAGTGAATATTAGAAAGAAATAAAATATTCTAAGTGCAAACGAAACCCTTCGCGTTCTTCAGTCCACACTTTTGACAACTGTCACTAGCTCAACTAACCTATACTTTTTCGTTTTAATGATTACCTTTTATTATCTTTAGTGGTTGAACAAACGAAAATCCTAATATTTTTGTAGCATCTTTATATTTGTATCGACAATGATTTATTTATAGTCCGTACACCGGCAACATATTCCTTTCGTAAAAATGCTGTTAAATAGCAACCTTAAAAATTATATTTGTAAGTATCTATTTCACATAATTGTGATACATTTTGAAAAATTACAAAAGAATATATGAAATTTTCCGGATGTTATATTTTTAGTTGTCAACTCTTTTATTTAGAAATAAATTTTCATGTCAAATTTGTTCGATTTCATTATATAAATGCAGTTTTTATTTGAGTTCTATATCTGTCATTAAAGAAAATTATTATAAATAAACAAATCAGAAAGAAATCAAACATCGGATGACAGTGACCATAGCGGGAGCTGGGGGTCTATTCTAATTGACATAGCCACTGTGGCAACGGTAGCCACATCGCTAAACAACAAGGATCCACCTGGCGGTATAAATAAAAAAGTTCATTTGACGTCATCATTTAGCCACATCATAAATTTATAGCGGGAGCTGGATAGGTCTCGCTATGTTCATAGCCATAGTCATACTTACTGTCATTCGATGTTTGATTTTTTGCTGATTGGTTTATGTATAATAATTTTCTATAATAGATATTAAACTCAAATAGAAACCGCATTTATATAATGAAGTCGATCAAATTTGACATAAATATTTATTTATAAATAAAAGTCTTGACAACTATACTATATTTTTAATACCAATATTAAAAATATAATTTCCTAATTTGTTACTATGAAGCTATGAAGACAATGGGGGATTCAAGTGGTAGAGGTTTTTAATATATATTTATTAAAATAAGTTCTTGACCGTACATCATATTTAATACAATATAAAATCATACCATAAATGATATCTTTATTGCTGAAATATGAAAGTTAAAGTTGAACAATTCAAATCGCTCATTTGTATTTTGCACTGCCATATTGCAATTACGTAGTTGCATTGAGCCAATCACAGAACTTTGTCTGAAACGTTTGTCGGTGCTCAATTTTACTGAGAGGAAGACTAAGAAGAAATAAGCATTCAGCATTCTACGATTCTACCAGTGACGTATAATACTAGACGAATGGGGGATTCAAGTGGTAGAGCTTTTATATATATATTTATTAAAATAAATTCTTGACCGTACATCATATTTAATATAATATAAAATCATACCATAAATGATATCTTTATTGCTGAAATATGAAAGTGTAAGTTGAATAATTTAAAACGTTCGCACTGCCATATTGCAATGACGTAGTTGCATTAAGCCAATCACAGAGCTTTGTCTGAAACGTTTGTCAGTGCTCAAGAAGACGAAGAAGAAATAAGCATTCAGCATTCTACGATTCTACCAATGACGTATAATACTAGACGAATTATGCCGTATTCAAGTCAATGCAGTGTTGTGAAGCAGAGAGGAATGGAATAACTTGACGGTCCGCCGGATGCGCGGCAAGGAGCGAGTACACTTTGATGTTATGCTCCTTGCCGCGCACCCGCCTCTCCAACCAGTTATTCTATCCCTTTCTGACTCACAACAAACGCCGATGTTATCCGTCTAGTTAGGTATGTTTTGTCTGAGTTACGTGTTATTTATCTCTGTCTTATCTGTCTCTCTTTAAGCTAAGATGCAACTACGTCATATTAATTTGTTTCGAAAGTTTAAATATTTTTATCATGCTTAATTCAAGTTTTTAAATAAAATAAAAAATTTGGGTATAATTATTTTATTACGTAGATTAATATATAAAAAATTCAAAAATTCTTGAAAGGTCCATTATGCCGTATTCAAGTCAATGCAAACGCCGTTGTTATTCGTCTAGTTATGTTTTGTCTGAGGATTCTACTGACAACGATACACGTTACGTGAAGTTACGTGTTATTTATCTCTGTCTTATCATACATACATACATACATACATAACTTCACGCCATATCCCAACAAATGGGGTAGCACGAACCCTAAAATCACTCATAAAACATTCACTCAACACACCCATCAAACAACCAATCATCGTCAAACACTCTCATCCAAACACACCACCCTCACTTCAACCACCCTCAAAGATCACTCCATATAAACTCATTCATTTATACACTCGAAACTACTATCACACAACAAACCTTCAATCACATCACTCCCCCTCACCTACCACTCACTTTCCTTCTTCAACGCACACAACGCATGCATAAAAAATCTCAAATTACTCACGTTCACTCCCAACAACGAAAAAATAACGAAACTAACAACGAATCTACAAGATTAGAAAAGATGAAAGCGATAGTCTGCACTTATATATGAAAGAAAAGACCACACAATGCAGTAACTGAAAATGAAACAAAAAGATAAGAAAGAAAGGGAGTGTCGCTCTACGCTTGTTTTTGGAAGTGAATTCCACACAATTGCAGTTAAACACTCAATGTAAGATCAGAAAAGAATAAAAAAGATAAGAAACGAAGGGAGTGTCGTCCCTGCGCTTGTTTTTGAAAGTGAATTTCACACAATTACAGGTAAACACTCTAATGAAATTACTAAACAACGAAACTAAAATTTAAAACCCTGCGCATTTCTGAAATCATCAGATTCATTCCGCAATTAATCTTCGCCAAACGTTCCTATCCTGACACACCACTTTTGCTTCATCCACATTCATAATTCCTTTCATACATGCACGTTTGTTCCTCGTACTCGGAAACTTTCGTTCACGCAACAATCCTTCTATCATATTCATCCATTTATTCATAGGTCGCCCACGCAATCTTTCACCCTCAATTTCACCAACATATACCTGTTTCACTAATCTCTCATTCGACATACGTTCAACATGCCCAAACCATCTCAACTGACTTATACCTACTTTTCTAACTACATTCTTCTCAATTTCACACTCATCATACACCAATGTATTCCGGACACGATCTCTTCTAGTATAACCACACACACCCCGCAAATACCTCATTTCCACAGTAGTTATACGACGTTCATGTTTCTTCATCCACACCCAACATTCACTACCATACATCAATGTAGGCACTAAAACACCATTATACACACTCAATCGAGCATCTCTGGATACATTCACATTTCGAGCAAAGGTTCCCAGAGCACCCAATACCTTGCGTCCCGCAGATACTCTTCTTTCAATCTCACAATCAATACGTCCATCCCTTGAAAACATACTACCCAAATATAAAAACTCATTCACTTGACCCAATCTCACACCATTCACCGAAACATTACAATCAGTCACCAAATCGCTCTTTTCAAACACTAACACTTTACATTTATCAACATTTAATAACAGATTTAAACCTTTTCCTACTTCATTTATACTTAGAATCATTCTTCTCAATTGCTCTTCAGATTCACCCATAACAACAACATCATCCGCATACGCTAACGCAGGCACTACACTACCACCAATATGTACACCATCCACCCCATTCAGCGCCGTTCGTAACAACACATCCATATACAAATTAAACAGCCACGGAGACATCCCACAACCTTGTTTCACACCAACATCTATACAAAACCAATCACTCAATCTACCATTAACTCTCACCGCAGCCTCACTACCTTCATACAGCGCACGAATTGCCCCCAACAAATTACCATTTATACCGTACTGTAACAGTACATTCCATAATGTCTCGCGATGAACACTATCATATGCTTTTTTAAGATCGAGAAAGCCACAGAACACCTTCTTGTTCTTAGCAAGTGACTTTTCAACAATCATACGAAGAGAAAACAATTGATCCACACATCCTCTCTCAGGCAAAAAACCACCTTGCATATCACTTAACTTGGAGATTGTTAAGGTTCGTACCTTATGAATAAGAATCTTCCCGTACAACTTCCCTACCACACTCAGCAAACTTATCGCACGAAAATTAGTACATTCACTCGAACTACCTTTACCTTTAAATAAAGGACAAATGATAGCACATTTCCAATCATCAGGAGCCACACACCGTTTTAAACAAAATCTAAACAAATAAACTAACCAGTCAAATAACCTCTCACCTCCATACTTCAACATCTCATTCGATATACCATCCAAACCAGGAGCCTTACCATTCTTCAGACGCATCAATGCGAAACTAACATCACTCTCATCTATATCCCATTCATCACTACTAACATTTTCGCTAACATTTTCACTACAACCATTCGGTCTATTAATGCTACCATATAAAGTCCTAAAGTACTCACACCATCTATTAGTAACATCTGATTCATTCCACAATAACTCACCATCCGCACTCTTAATCGCTTTCACTGCCCTGACATTACCACCTCTCAATCTCTTCACTCTCAACCAAAACATTCTTTTATTCATACTAAAATCATTAGTTAATCTTTCACTCATCAAATCATCAAAACGCGCCTTGCTTTCTCTCACTACTCTCTTAACACATTTATTTAACCTCTTGTATTCCAGCAAGCATTCATCACGTAAACTTCCAGGCACATCTTTCACATTTAGAAATCGCAAGTATGCTCTCTTTTTCACCTCAATCGCTTCTTTAACTTCTTTATTCCACCATGCATTTTTTGGACAAGAACCTAATCGACATTCACCACAAACTTCTTTTGCACATTTAAGAACTGTATCCTTAAATTTGAACCAAACATCATTTATGCTGCATTCAAAATTAAGTTCACATACAGGCAAAGATTCATTTATTTTCTCAACAAACAAATCTCTAACATCCTCATTCTGCAGTGCACTGGATTTCACACGAAACATTTTATTAGTATTTTTCACCCTCATTCTCCAACATTTATCTAGACGTATACGCGATACCACCAAATAATGGTCATTCGTACCCAATTCAGCACCACGCTTCACACGCGTATCTACAACTAAACTTCTCAATCGTTCATCATACAAAATAAAATCAATCATACTCCGTCTATTTTCACTAATATTCTCCCATGTATACAAATGAGCAAGTTTATGTTTAAAGATAGAGTTGGAAACAAAGAGATCACGCTCCAAACAGAAAGAAACTATTTTCCTACCGTTTTCATTCACTCTTGCATCACCAAACTTACCCAATACATTCCCAGACATGCTTCTCTTAACTCCCACCCAACCATTTAAATCACCACATACAATAACTTTCTCACCTGAATCACATGAATCAATAACACTATCTAACAAATTCCAAAATCTATCTTTTTCAAGATCATTTTCGGATTCGGTTGGACCATAAACTGACACAACGAAGATTCTATGAAAGCCTACCTTTAATCTCAGCCAAAGAATTCTCGATGAAGTACAACCATATTCTCTCACAAACGGTTTCATTCGTTCACTAACAAGCACACCAACACCATGCTTCGCGTGTTCATTCTCAGCAACACCCGACCACAAGCAAAACAATCCATCCACTTCTTCCTCACTACATCCTTTCCTTTTAGTCTCACTGACACACAAAACATCTACATTATACATACGCATTACATTCATCAATTCATTTTCTTTACCAGTTATACCCCTAACATTCCACGTACCAAACTTACATTCATCAAATTTCACCCATTTATTTTTCATTTATCCAAAAGATAAGATGCAACTACGTCACATTCGTTTGTTTCGAAAGTTTAAATATTTTTATCATGCTTAAATACAAGTTTAAAAATAAAATAAAAATTTTGGGTATAATAATTTTATTACGTAGATTAATATATAAAAAATTCAAAAAAGTCTTGAAAGGCCCATTGAGTATAGCATCCCTCTATGAATTAGAATTGACCCCCTGGATAAGTCCCGCTATAAATTTGCGATGTCCCTAAATGATGACGTCATCGATTAAGTCATACAAACTTTTTTATTTATACAGCCAGGTGGATCCTTGTTGTTTAGCGATGTGGCTACCGTTGCTACAATGGCTATGTTAATTAGAATAGACACTCTGATTTGTCTCACACTGTGAAAGTTTGCGAAGTATAATAATATTACTTTCAATTATATTAATTTGTAATATTTATTGAAAATATTTTAAGATACACTATTGTAAGAGACAATTTAAGAATTTAAGAAATGAGAGGAAAATATTTTTAAACCCTAATTCATTTACAAATTTACTTGAAAATAACATAGAAAAAGAGAAAGTACAGCTAAAACTGCAAACAAATCAGTAGATATTGTACAAGTAATGATTGTGAAAATTATTCTTCATAGAATTGTTAAATTATTTGTAAAAGAATAAATTTTGTTTTAATGGGGTAATGGGTAGATCCTGAGAACCTTGATTCGATCCACGCAGTCGATAAACATTTGCACCAAATTAAAATTACCCCTGTGGTTCCCCTGCCACTAACATCTTTGGAGGCCGTGAGTTAACGGCTAGTAATCGCACTTCACGCGCATAAATATATCACTTACCGAGATCTGCTTCGTCAGAGTGCCATGCCCATTAATAGGTAAAAGACGTGATGATATATTTATTTATTAAATTTTGTTCTAAATGAAAAATGTCAAAATACAAATAGTTGCGATATTACAAAAAGTAGACGTAGTGTTGTTATGCGAGATTATGTAAAAAAAATTATATTTAGTACTTAATTCATTTTATTTACTTACATTGAAATATTACACGTTATTTTATTTCCCATTTTTTGCTGTCAAAAGTATCCAGAGAATAAAGGTTAGAATTTTAAATTTGACGGGTTGTCTTGCCCAAAAATGGTGGACAATTGCAGTACTATATCTAGTGAATTAACGAAATACGTACCTATGCTGCCATCTAAGAGGTACTAGTAGAAAGTTATTTTCAAAAGCATTTAGAACTAGCAGTAGTGCCAAAACAACAATAATATATATTTCCATGTATTTTGATAAAACGTCAAATGAAATGTCAAACAACAATTATCAAAAATATTTATGACTGCAGCTATTAACAAATAAATACAAAAATGGCATATTCTGTTAACATATCAGTAGAAGCTCCAATAGAAAATCAAATTCAAGAAATATCGTACGATGGAACAGAAATTTATAATACGTAAGCCGCTAACCTAAAATAATAATAATCATACTACAGTTTATATTATTTTATATTTAGACCGCTTACATTATCTGAAAATTTAGCAAAGTATGCTCAAAAAATAGACTTCAGTAAAACATCCGATATCGAAGTCAAGAAAGAAGGGTCGGATACAGATGGAAAAAGTGGTGATGAAGATAGCAAAGATACATTTCAGTCTAGTTTGTGGCCATGGGATTCTGCTAGAAGTAAACTTCGAAGCGCATTAACTGAAATATGCGTCCTTGCAGATGTTTTGGCGATTGCCAAAGAAAAACGCTACATGGTTTTAGATCCAGTGCCACAAGAACAAAGTGAAACAAAACCAATGGTACAAGTGTATGCTCGGAAAAAAGCTTTATCAGGAGCAGCTAGTGTCTTGCTCACTGGCGCTGAAAGACTTCGAAATTCACAAAATGAATTAGTGCGAAATCGCACAACCCCAGATTTTCACATAGAATTATTACGTTTGCGACAAAATTGGCGTCTAAAGAAAGTATCTAATTCAATAATTGGTGATTTAAGTTATCGTACTGCCGGATCCAAGTACACTCAGACTGGCATGTTTGAAGTTACCAAAGCAGAAGATGATGAGAAGTCTAATAGTCCTCCTCAGAGTCCTTCACCGTCTGGTACTTCGAATAATAAAAACAATTCTGCTCTAAGAGTTACTGTACCTTCTGAGCTGCAAGGCGTCGCTTATATCGAAGTTCTTTGCCAGAAAGGTAATATATTATACAGGAGTTTTTATCACAGCTCCGAAAGTAAGCGAAATTTTACTTAATTATTCCACGTATATTTTTAATTAGAAGTTTGTTTAATATAAATAAACGCAAGCGTTCATTGCTATGGATTTAATAGTCCTAATTACTATAAATATGCACATCACATTTCACAAATGCGACTGTTCGGTTGTAAAGAAAAATAATTTAAATTATATGTATTATTAAGAATAATGCAAATCTATTTGCTAGCTAAATAACAAAGGTGCAGATAAGAGGGTACCGAAGGAATTTATTTACAAAGTCAAAAATTGCTAAAAAGAAAGAAAATAATAATATTGCCCACTGAGATCCTTTTGAGCTTCACAGTTTATTCCATTTCATTGTCTCTTATATATAAATATTTCTTTTATAACCGGCACTCGAAACACAAAATCACACAATTTAAGTAATTTTACATATTAAAATATTTGCTAAAACACTCACAAAATGTCGATAACTCTGTTTTAAGTGTAAACACTCACACTGTACTAGACCAGCCAAGATCATCAACAAATATATATGTACATATTTCTTAGTTATCGGTTAATTTTCGATAATGAACGAATGAACTCGATTTGCGTAGAATTTGAATGACTATACAAATTTCATTTTCAACAAATTTAAATGGTTTAAATTAAAAAATTATAAATTAGAAACGATCATTTTACTTTAACTTAAAATAATAATTATTTGTATAACATGGGAAGAAAGACATATATTTCTTCCCGAAGGTGCCTAAAGAAAGATGGCATTTTTAAAATACCCTATCAGAAAGTAATATTTTCAGAAATATATTAGAAATTTAGATAATATATCATCTGAATATCACTAATGTCAAATTATACCGTTGTTTTCCAGTTGCCATGGATATGGGCCTACTTTCCTTCCCTAGTGATGAAAAATTTACTTACTTTTCTAGGGACGAAAAATATCGCTTTCTTCTCTCAATTTCACTTTCTGACATGGTTTACAGCGAGAGTCGCTGTCTTACTTCCTATGAAAAAGTACATTATTTTTTTCAATACCAACTGCTGTTTTAAACATTAAATAAAAATCACAGATTGACGTCTTCAAATCATTTTATTACAATCTGAATCAAAATAGCCTTTGCGTTTCTAATTTTTAATAGATGAAATAACATAAACAGCAATTATTATTTTTATAAATTTAAATGATCCTTGATAAAATACTAAACTGAAACAAAAAGTAGGAGAAATTACTTATTTTCCTAGAGAAGTAAGTTCAACATGCTTCTCAGACTTTGATCGGTAGTGAAAAATATATTTGTTTCTACGGTTGCTATGAAAAGTTGACAATTACGCTCTCATTTCTCAACGTAAAATTGAATTTGCTGTGGAGCAATCGAAAAATATTTCAATAGTTATCAGATACCATCAAAACAGAAACTTGTTTTATTGACAAAACGAATTTATTTTTAGTACATATACATTTTTTAATAATGTAAAATGCAATCGTCGCCCTCGGTTCGCGCTGCAATTACCGTACTCGAGTAACAAGAAATCACTTTACGCTCTTAATACACATATAACTATTTCCTAATGTAATTAAAAACATTTAGATCAAGAGGATTTGTGCAGCGCAAACATAAATCTTCTGGGCTCTGCACCAGCAAGCACAAGCCCCGACATACATTGGCAACAGAAACTAGAAGCAGCACAAAATGTTTTATTCTGCAAAGAACTATTCAATCAGCTGGCTAAAGAAGCTGTTCAGTTGCAAGCCCCCATACCGCATATGGTTGTTGGCAATCAGATTATGGCAACGGTAAAAATTTATTCGGTAGATATATAGGGAGTTCAATTTAGTTGTGTCACCAGTGATATTAAGAGCTACAAGGTTGGTTAAATTATTAAAGAAATACAATTTCGTATGTCTATTACAAAACTATTAACAAAAATATTTTCTACCACTGGTTCTCAAAGTTCTTATTTTATATTCAACGACTATAAAGTTCAGTACCTTTACATGAAAAATTATTTTGAGAAAAATTCGTATTAAATTAACATTAATTTAATTTTTAAAAATAGGTTCCCATTTAAAATAAGAACGTTGCAAATTTTGTTAGTAGTTTTGTAATAGACTTAGAAAATGGTATTTCTTTGCAAATTTAACGAACCTTGTAGCTCTTATAGTTCTCAAGATAACAATGGTGGCACAACTAATATGAACACCCTGTATAAAAATAAATTAAAATTTATATTATTTATAGGTACTGCCCGGAATTCAATTAATAATTGGACTATGTCATTCAACTGGAACTGACAGCAAAAAGAATGTTCCTCCGCCAACTAAAACCGAACATGATCACGTGTTGGAACATTCATTACATCAATTATTGCGTGAAGTGCATCATAAAAACACGCATCATCCATTTCCGCATCCTTCTTCCGGTCCATTAGGACCATCGAAAAAACGCTGCTTAGCTGGTAACTCAATAAGAATTGTTATATTTTATATAGTGATCATTTAATATAAATAAATATACATATCACGCCTTTTTACCTATTACTTGGCGTGGCGCTCTGCTGTAGCAGATCTCAGTAAGTGATATATTGATGCGTTTGAAGTACTATTACCAGATGTCAAATCACGACTCTAAAGATGTAAGTGGAGGGGAAGCCAAAGGGGTAGTTTGAATAAAAGAAACAAATAAAATTTGTGCGATTTATTTTAATTTTTAGGTCCTATGGCTGCTGATAGATACGAACTCCTTGAAATGACAAAATCTCAAACTTTGCTGGAACAAATAATTCAACAAGCTCAGCATTTCTTTATGCGTATGCGAACTGAATATGTACTGGACACAATAGCGAAAGAAGTCAAAGATCCATTGATTGTTTCTCATTGGAATTCTCTAAATAGCCCGACTCAATCTTGTGTGAAAATTAACATCATGACACACGGTTATGATGCAGTTTGTAGAACTCCGCTGGTGATTCACGTTGGTGAGAAGAGCTTAAAATGCATCTGCAGAGATGGAAAAGTGATGTACATGAGTTATGAACCGCAGGAATTGAGAGATCTGATTTTTTATCATATTAATCAGCATCAAATTCTTGCAGTGCAAGCTTTGGCTAAATGTATGGGTTGGCAATTCTTGGCTAACAGCAGTCATCTTGGTTTAGGAACTGTTGAACCACTTGGAAATGCAAGTTCTTGTATTTTAGCATCACCAACAGGTACAATATTATTAGAAATATAATTTTGCAAAAGTTTAATACTAATGTTTATAGGTGATAGAATTATTGCAGTTCGATGTGAACCTCAAACAGGGGTTCAAGTTTCTGTGGCACATTCCCCACGATCAGATTTCTTCCCCAGTCGTTTAGTATCCGAAAGAAAGTGGGAACATTTGGGTGGTGCGTTTAGAGATTTGAGACTAGATAAAATGGAAGGAAAAAATTTCTTGCATAAAATGGAGTTACTTATGGCTAGTTTAACAAGTAATTCTTAAGTATGATTTATTTTATGTATTACTCAGTATTTAAGCTTCAATAAATCTTTATACATAGTCAAGTGACTTATTGCTTTAAATTCCCTATTAGAAAAGTATATCCTGTTTCATAATTAACAAAACTATTAAATTATGTATTTATTTGCTGATAAATTGTAATTAGTAATTTCATTAAATATAATAAACAGGCTTGAAAATATTCACATTTTAAACTTTTACTTGACTTATTTAATATTAATTTCCCGCCAATAAAATGTATCCTATTTTATAATCAAGAAAGGTATTTAAATCATAAATTAATTTGGTCGTAGATTATAGATGATAATTTTATTAAGAATAATAAATAACAACTACTGAAATAAGCACTTTTTGGAATTAATTTGACTAGTTAGGTATTTGAAAAACTCGTGGAATTGCTGATGTAGCCCCCTAATATAGATTTTTTTCCCCCACCATTGCATTCCTGGCCTACTTGCGAGGCCAACACCCGACATCAATCCGTTACAAGCGCGTCATTTGTTTACTGATTGTTAGAAACGTCGTATCGTCGTAGTTGAAGTAATATTTCTCCGCTTCGTAAAAGGGTAACTAAAACACAAATTGTGATCATCGCACTCTGCGAAACTATCAGTAGTTTATATAAATGAATAATCTTCGTTTTGGCTGCGAATATCGTCGGTTTTACTAATTTTATTTTCGACAAAATGGCCGGCATGTTGGAGGCTAAGAACTACGCGTCATTTTATTTTCATTGCGTTATAAGTAAGTAATTTCATCGTTCTACGCGTCGATATACAGTTACCAATCTCGAATATTGAACGAGAATAATTATATTGCCAACGAAATTGATATTATCATTTTTACACCACTCATTCCATAAATTCACACCCCCTATTTATTTGTTCCTTTTACTCCTTGTGTTTTCATGTATTGATTCCATTTGTGATTGTATCCCAATTTGTATACCGTAGAATTCATAAACACATTATTTTAAACCTTTCCCACCCTTTTGCAGTGGTGAATTAGCTACGAATTGACAAAATGTTAACATCGATATATTATCAAGCTTCACTATCTGCATATTCGTCAAATTCCAAATCACATCCCATTTTATCAATCTATTATCGGTTTCGTCGCAAGTATGTCAACTTTTTACGAATTCGCCCAAACGAGTGATGCATTTGGTCAAATTGCCGGCCGGTCGGTTGTACTGACTTGTAAATCCACAGACAAAAATGGGCGACAGCACCTATACCAAGGGAACTCGCGTATACGTTGGCGGTCTAGGGGATGGAATCAAAAAAGAAGACCTGGAAACAGAATTCGAGAAGTACGGCAAACTGAACAGCGTTTGGGTTGCATTTAACCCGCCAGGCTTCGCTTTCATCGAGTTCTTGAACAAAGATGAGGCAGAATCTGCCTGCGATGGTTTGAACGGAACAGAACTCCTCGGCTCCAAACTTCGCGTGGAAATCTCCCGTGACCGCGGCCGTGGTCAACGTGGTGGTTTCCGAGGTGGCAGTCGCGGCGGGGGCCGTGGTTTCAGTCGTGGTGGACGAGGTGGATTCGGCGGCGACAGAGGAGGCTACCGAGGCAGCAGAGGAGGCGGCGGTGGCACTAGAGGACGAGGTCGTTTCGACGACTACGGTGGCAGTCGTGGAGGTAGCTACAGCCGCAGCTACGACAGAGATGGTGGCCGAGATAGCTACGGAGGAGGTGGACGCGACAGCTACGGGTCACGGGATAACTACGGAGGTGGAAACAACTACGATTCCGGCTCCAGGTATCGATCACGCTCACCCATATCCCGGGGCAGGTATGTCATCAGTATCTGCCAGGTGAAGCCCCACTGATTATGCTTTCTAATGTTGTCTTTTGTTTCAGTTGGCAGTAGAAATCATCACAAATCAACGAGAGTGTGTTGAGATCATCGACTGCAGCTCAATGAAGTTAGCAGAATAATGTTCGTTTTTTATATTAAATATAGTGGAGTTTATGAACATTCTTCCGATAATAATAATATTGTTTAATTACATTTGTTAGGAGTTACACATTCGCTTCAGCCTGTATTTACCAGTTTTATTTACGAATTGGCTGATGTACCAAGACTGTCATTTTTTTTTTAATTATTATTTTTACAGACTGATTCTGAAGTGTTCGTCAATAATTCAAATGTTGATGGCAGTATTATGGATATAAAAATTTCATCCGATGTAACTTGAAACACATATTTTTTTTTATAATTAATTCGTAATTAAGTCTTAAGTTTTGAGAGGCTATTCCTCGTACAATGTATAAATATGATTTATATGTATAAAAGAATATTTATATAGACTTATTTTTATTTATTTGTATTTAAAAATAAATCTATTTAAATTTGATGTGATTTTCTTATTCAATAAACATCCTCTGAAACAAAAATAAACTTATGTTCAAATCATTTGTAAACATTTTTGCTTGGCAAGTTATATTTATTCAATTTATTTTTGTTTGCCATTTCTATTGACTATAGTTAGAATTTAATTTTAATAATATAAAGAATATTAACATTTCGTTCAGAGACAAATACCGACTTAAAATTACGGATAAGGTAAGTAAAAAATTATTTTCTTTATGAAAAAGCTGTTATTATAAAAATAAATTTTACAAAACATTGTTTAGTTAATTCTAGCAAGAATAGCAGATCGTCGTTCAGTGTTTTGAAACAAAGCTCTAATTAAACCTTTCACTTCATTAGAAGTAAACTCAACAGCTAAAGGTCCTTTACCATCTGCCCAGCGGTCATTAATATCAGTAAGATTAGAATTTAACACAAGAATTAATTCATTAAATTTGTACCAACGTTTCACATACAAATTAATCTCTTTTGGTTCCTAAATATAAAAAAATAAATATTCATTACTTCCAATAATTTATTCTTAACACTTACCGTAAATAATTTTGGAGCTCTGTTTTTAACAATTCCATAAACTTCAACCAATAACGTACAGTTTTCAGAAGAAATATCTTCTACACTAACAACTAATTTGATTAAGGACTCAACAAATGAATTTAATAACTCGCCTATGCTTTTATTATAAACTTCATAAGTTAAAACTTTTTGCCAAACTGTTTTCAGCAACTCTAGTTGTCGTAAACATTGTCGAATTGATTTTTCACAATCAGTGTTAATTTTATCTGTTTGTCCTAACTTGGTAAACTCTAAAATTAAATTATACTATTAATATAAACAGTTTAGTAAAACAAATTATTTTAATACCTGATTCTTGTAATATTTCTTCGATTTGATTAGTCTGTGATCTCATATATTGTAAGAACTTTTCTGTGCCAGTTGTTCGCAATAACTGAAAATGATTAGCAAATATCTGTTCTTTTAAAACTGGATTTGCTCTTTTATCCTGTTGATATTTATTTAGAGTTAACAATTCGTGGGCAATGTAATTGCAATTATTGTAGAACAAAGCTAACAAGATATTAGGTTACATATCATCTCAAACAAAATAATATTAATAGCTCACCAACTTGCTGTGGTATAGTATCCAACAATTTTTTATGATATTCTGGAATTAATTCACAATATAAACAAATAATTTGATCTGCTGTTAATACTAATCGACCAGCACACATTTCAGAACTTGTATTAGCCTGATCTAAAATTTTGGCCACTAAATTTAAATAATCATTTACATTCCGTGAAACGAAACATTTTGCAAAAACATTAGCATTATTGCTACCATCAGTAGGATTTACTTCTGTTCCAACCTAGAATCATGTAAATTTTTAGAATTTTTCAAAAGACATTAAATATGTTATTATACCTCAATCATATCATGCAAATCCTTTTTCAAAATAATTCTTGCTTTATCCAAATATGTCTGACACGTTTTGTTCGCAAATAATACATGAACATTATTTGCATATTCCAAAATAGATGCATTGTCTTTATTGAAAAACTGACATTCTGTAAGTTGTTTTTGCAATGATTCCACTTTTTCAGCAACAACATTATATTGTTTTAAACCTTCTGGGGTTGATGGTACAGTGTCAGCAAGACAATTTTTTATCAATTGTTCACAGAATTGTTCACTAATTTTATTACCAATAAATCCCAAAAGCAGCAAATCAGTTTTAATTTCAAAATTAATAGTGGCTACTATAAAGTCTATTACAGTTTGGATATTGTTGAAAACTTCATCATATGTCATTTTCTTCATATCCTTATTTATTTTAATTGCCAAAATTGAATAAAGTGAATCATCACTCATCTCGACTTTACAATGATTATTAATTATACAGATAAATATTTCTTTCATTAAAAACTGTCCTAGGCACTCAAATAAGAATGGATTTTCAAAACCCAATGCCTGCATACAGTCTTGTATTTCATCGGATCTCGAAGTATTAACTTTAATACTTACACACATTTCATCTTCAACAACTTTTTTATCAGTTAAAACAGATTCATTCCACACTTTCTTTGCTTCATTTAAAATAGTACCATGCTCAATAGTTGTAGAAATACTAACAGCCTGAATAATATCTAAGCACTCTTCAGAAGGAATGGTCCTTAAAAATTGTTTGATAAAATTAATGTTAAGAATAGCGTTCAAATATTGCTTGTTATTTAAACAATTTCTTGCATCATTTAAAACTTCTTCTATTTTTACTAATTGATTTACTAGTTTTAAGGCATACGTTGCTTCATTTAAATAATCTGTTAAACTCCGAATTTCGTTTGTAGAATTGTCTATTTCTTTCTTAATTAAATCTTCAATATCATTGTTCAATAGAGACATTTTATCATTTAACTTATTAGCCTCCTTCAATAAATCATTGCTTTTTTTCTTCATAAGTTTGAAATCAATGTGAGTATTTGTCATGTAATTTTTAACCTCACATTTCAGTTTATCAATTTGACAAACAATATTTGGAACTTCTTTCTTAACATTTTGCATCTGTGCTTCACCGGCAGTTGTTAATACTTCAGCTAAAAAGTTCATTTTTTATTTTGTAATATCACAAAATACTACTTCCCGTAATGACAGTTGCCAGCTGTTTAACAAAAACTGGAACGGTCGAAAATCGAAATAGTATTTAAATAAAAATGATTCAATTGAAACCACGTTTCCGGTTTCATGTAAATAATTAAAAAACTGGCCAAATGGGTTCACTCAGTCATACGACATTGTGTTCTGTTCGACTGTTCTTCTATCTACAAAATTGGAGGCCATTCAATGGAAAATGTACTTTTCAAGATTTTGTTTTGATGCGATCGACGCCATCTCTTAGCAGTAAGAAGATCAATAGACCATTTTAAAAATGTCCGCGACCCCTAAGCCCCTGACACATATAGCGTCAAAACTCCGAGTCTACCATTTGACTGCCAAAAATAGAAACGCCTCTATTTTCAGCAGTCACGACTGCCGAAAACCAACTTCATTGCGATGCTGGTTTTTTCGCTATCTTCCTTTTGTTGTTTAACGTATGAATTATTATTATTTATGATTTTGTTTGATATTTTGTACATTTTTATAGTTAAATTCAGTTACTTTATACATAGTTAGATACTTATACGTTTTCATATTTCATTTATAGTTCATGTCAATTTTTTTTAATTACAGTTTTTGTTTTATATATTCTAGTTTATAGTTTTTATATTTCTTAATAGTCGACAAATATTTTAAATAATACATTTAAGTTTTTATATTACATTTATAGTTCATGTAATTTTTTTTTAATTTAATTTTTTGTTTTATATTTCGTAGTTTAGTTTTTTTTTTTTTTAATTAAACATGATTTCGGATATTTCGACATCTAAGGTCATTCATATCCCGGTACAGTAAGGTGTGATTGGTTTTCTACATTTTAAAAATTTCTTTTATTATATTTTGTGATAAAAATTAATTGATTTTAAGTATGCAATTAGGTTCTTCTCTGTTTTCGTATTGTTCTTGAGGGCTTCAATAAATGTGGGGGGTATGTTGTGGGTTCTTCTTTCAGCTGTGTGTTGGGGACAATCTACTATAATGTGTTTAATTGTTAAGTGTGTGTTACATTGGTTGCATGTAGGGGGATCTGTTTTTGTAAAAATGTGATTATGAGTAAGTCATGTATGCCCTATTCTAAGTCTCGTTAGTATTGTTTGGTCTTTTCTGGTTCCATGAAGTTTCCATGTACTGGTATCTTGTTTTACTTCTCGTAGTTTGTTATTTGTTATATCAGTCCATATACGTGCCCATTGTTCATTTATTCTTTTCTTCATTGTAGCTTTTAAATCATAGGGTTGTGTTTGGCATTCAGTGACTGGGAGTAGGGTAGATATTTTGGCTGCTGCATCAGCTGTTTCGTTACCTTCTATGCCCACGTGGGATGGTTTTTATATTTCTTAATAGTCGATAAATATTTTAAATAATACAAATTAACAAATAACACGTTAAAATTAACAAATATTTATTTATGACTGTCAGAAACACCGACTCTATATGTGTCACCCGTTTTGGACGTGACTCTCAGTTTTTCAGCAGTTTGTAGCAGACTCCGAGTCTTGACGCTATATGTGTCAGGGGCTCTAGGTGTTTATTTTTCTAACTAATAACTTAGTGCCGCCAAATGGCGGCGAACGAGATATTTCAAAATGAATTTAAGTACAAAGTAAGTGAAATGTTTATAGTGAAAATGAAAACTTATTGTAGCATCAAAATAAATGAAGTATATTCATCAGTTATTTATAAATTATGTTAATATGATTCTTTTCTTCTGTTCACATTTTGAGGAAAAGAGTGAAATGAAATGTTTCTTGTTTTTTTTAAATAATTATTACAACCCTGTACACAGCATATAGTACCCGTCATAATTACTATTATTAATTACTTTTCAATGAAGAAACAAATACTAACCAACAAAAATAATCGAACTGTCACTTGTCCAAACATAAACAAAGATGAGTATACGGCACTAACTTTTTTTATCTCCGTCTAACGTTTGCACATGCGCAATGAATTTTTAAAATGGTCTATTTGTAGTATATTCCGAAAATGAACCACGGTGCGGTTCAATTTTACCACGGTTACGGTTAGAATGACGTCATAACGGAACACTTTCACGATGACAGTTGTAACTTGACAGATGAGTTTCGAAATGTGAATTTATTTAATATGGAAAAATGTTTATATTATAAAAATATTGTATTCTGCATCACACTTGCTTTAACTTATATATAGGGATAAAAAAATAACAAAGAAAAAAGTAAATACGAGCTTCAGAACAAATAATACATTCATCTAATATGAATATATACTGTTAAATAATAAAAATACATTTTGTATCACATGTTTATTTATCAGTCATCATAAAAATATAGTTTTATAAGACAAAAATCCACAAACACTGCAAAAGCCGCCAAACACGTTTTAAACTTGTCAACAACAGCTGTGAAGTTACCAAACTAACCGCCGCTCGAGCACGGTTAGTTTGGTTATTAAAAACTAACCATAATTTTCAAAAACCGTGTTCCGTAATGAAACCGGTTACTGAAAAAACTAACCATGGTTAGTGTGGTTTATTTTCGGAATACACTTTGGTCTTGGACCAGAATGAAACAGGCAGCGGCAGCTAGCAGCGACAATATATACACCCACTTGTGAACAAACATTACGACAGGTATAACCAAGACCAACTGAATAACTGTGAACTACTTTTAATTAAAAAACATAACTATTATTGTATTATAACAGATTAAATGTGTATATTCTCAAATAATAAATCAAATACTATTTTACTATGAAGATAAATATGTTATATTTAAAAAAAAATACATACACCCGCGAATATATGACTATCAATTTCCTAACCCATAACCAACACTTCAGCAAATTATTCATTATTTCTAATCCTAAATATTCATGTGCATCAACAATTCTTTTTTACACAGGTACCCTATAACCCTGCGAACATCCCTGTGTAGCAGTGATGGTTGATAGTGCCGTCTGACGGGCTGTACAGAATTTTAATTGTGTCTCATAACAGACAATACGGACAAAAAAAATAAAAACAACCCTTATATGTTCTTGTGCATCAACAATTCTTTTTTACACAGGTACCCTATAACCCTGTGAACATCCCTGTGTAGCAGTGATGGTTAATAGTGCCGTCTGAAGGGCTGTACAAATTTTTAATTCTGTATCATATCTTTCAATACGGACAAAAAAAATTAAAACAACCCTTATATGTTTTTGTGCATCAACAATTCTTTCTTACACAGGTACCCTATATCCCTGCGAACATCCCTGTGTAGCAGTGATGGTTGATAGTGCCGTCTGAAGGGCTGTACACAATTTTAATTGTGTCTCATAACTGACAATACGGACAAAAAAAGATAAAAACAACCCTTATATGTTCTTGTGCATCAACAATTCTTTTTTACACAGGTACCCTATAACCCTGTGAACATCCCTGTGTAGCAGTGATGGTTAATAGTGCCGTCTGAAGGGCTGTACAGAATTTTAATTGTGTCTCATAACAGACAATACGGACAAAAAAAATAAAAACAACCCTTATATGTTCTTGTGCATCAACAATTCTTTTTTACGCAGGTACCCTATAACCCTGTGAACATCCCTGTGTAGCAGTGATGGTTAATAGTGCCGTCTGAAGGGCTGTACAAATTTTGAATTCTGTATCATATCTTTCAATACGGACAAAAAAAATTAAAACAACCCTTATATGTTCTTGTGCATCAACAATTCTTTCTTACACAGGTACCCTATAACCCTGTGAACATCCCTGTGTAGCAGTGATGGTTAATAGTGCCGTCTGAAGGGCTGTACAGAATTTTAATTGTGTCTCATAACAGACAATACGGACAAAAAAAATAAAAACAACCCTTATATGTTCTTGTGCATCAACAATTCTTTTTTACACAGGTACCCTATAACCCTGTGAACATCCCTGTGTAGCAGAGATGGTTAATAGTGCCGTCTGAAGGGCTGTACAAATTTTTAATTCTGTATCATATCTTTCAATACGGACAAAAAAAATTAAAACAACCCTTATATGTTCTTGTGCATCAAAAATTCTTTCTTACACAGGTACCCTATATCCCTGCGAACATCCCTGTGTAGCAGTGATGGTTGATAGTGCCGTCTGAAGGGCTGTACACAATTTTAATTGTGTCTCATAACTGACAATACGGACAAAAAAAGATAAAAACAACCCTTATATGTTCTTGTGCATCAACAATTCTTTTTTACACAGGTACCCTATAACCCTGTGAACATCCCTGTGTAGCAGTGATGGTTAATAGTGCCGTCTGAAGGGCTGTACAGAATTTTAATTGTGTCTCATAACAGACAATACGGACAAAAAAAATAAAAACAACCCTTATATGTTCTTGTGCATCAACAATTCTTTTTTACACAGGTACCCTATAACCCCGTGAACATCCCTGTGTAGCAGTGATGGTTAATAGTGCCGTCTGAAGGGCTGTACAAATATTTAATTCTGTATCATATCTTTCAATACGGACAAAAAAAATTAAAACAACCCTTATATGTTCTTGTGCATCAACAATTCTTTCTTACACAGGTACCCTATATCCCTGCGAACATCCCTGTGTAGCAGTGATGGTTGATAGTGCCGTCTGAAGGGCTGTACACAATTTTAATTGTGTCTCATAACTGACAATACGGACAAAAAAAGATAAAAACAACCCTTATATGTTCTTGTGCATCAACAATTCTTTTTTACACAGGTACCCTATAACCCTGTGAAAATCCCTGTGTAGCAGTGATGGTTGATAGTGCCGTCTGAAGGGCTGTACAGAATTTTAATTGTGTCTCATAACTGATAATACGGACAAAAAAAAAATAAAAACAACCCTTATATGTTCTTGTGCATCATCAATTCTTTTTTATACAGGTACCCTATAACCCTGTGAACATCCCTGTGTAGCAGTGATGGTTAATAGTGCCGTCTGAAGGGCTGTACAAATTTTTAATTCTGTATCATATCTTTCAATACGGACAAAAAAATTAAAACAACCCTTATATGTTCTTGTGCATCAACAATTCTTTTTTACACAGGTACCCTATATCCCTATGAACATCTCTGTGTAGCAGTGATGGTTAATAGTACCGTCTGAAGGGCTGTACAAATTTTTAATTCTGTATCATATCTTTCAATACGGACAAAAAAAATTAAAACAACCCTTATATGTTCTTGTGCATCAACAATTCTTTCTTACACAGGTACCCTATATCCCTGCGAACATCCCTGTGTAGCAGTGATGGTTGATAGTGCCGTCTGAAGGGCTGTACACAATTTTAATTGTGTCTCATAACTGACAAAACGGACAAAAAAAAATAAAAACAACCCTTATATGTTCTTGTGCATCAACAATTCTTTTTTACACAGGTACCCTATAACCCTGTGAAAATCCCTGTGTAGCAGTGATGGTTGATAGTGCCGTCTGAAGGGCTGTACAGAATTTTAATTGTGTCTCATAACAGACAATACGGACAAAAAAAATAAAAACAACCCTTATATGTTCTTGTGCATCAACAATTCTTTTTTACACAGGTACCCTATAACCCCGTGAACATCTCTGTGTAGCAGTGATGGTTAATAGTGCCGTCTGAAGGGCTGTACAAATTTTTAATTCTGTATCATATCTTTCAATACGGACAAAAAAAATTAAAACAACCCTTATATGTTCTTGTGCATCAACAATTCTTTCTTACACAGGTACCCTATATCCCTGCGAACATCCCTGTGTAGCAGTGATGGTTGATAGTGCCGTCTGAAGGGCTGTACACAATTTTAATTGTGTCTCATAACTGACAATACAGACAAAAAAAGATAAAAACAACCCTTATATGTTCTTGTGCATCAACAATTCTTTTTTACACAGGTACCCTATAACCCTGTGAAAATCCCTGTGTAGCAGTGATGGTTGATAGTGCCGTCTGAAGGGCTGTACAGAATTTTAATTGTGTCTCATAACTGAAAATACGGACAAAAAAAAAATAAAAACAACCCTTATATGTTCTTGTGCATCATCAATTCTTTTTTATACAGGTACCCTATAACCCTGTGAACATCCCTGTGTAGCAGTGATGGTTAATAGTGCCGTCTGAAGGGCTGTACAAATTTTTAATTCTGTATCATATCTTTCAATACAGACAAAAAAATTAAAACAACCCTTATATGTTCTTGTGCATCAACAATTCTTTTTTACACAGGTACCCTATATCCCTGTGAACATCTCTGTGTAGCAGTGATGGTTAATAGTGCCGTCTGAAGGGCTGTACAAATTTTTAATTCTGTATCATACCTTTCAATACGGACAAAAAAAATTAAAACAACACTTATATGTTCTTGTGCATCAACAATTCTTTTTTACACAGATACCCTATATCCCTGCGAACATCCCTGTGTAGCAGTGATGGTTAATAGTGCCGTCTGAAGGGCTGTACAAATTTTTAATTCTGTATCATATCTTTCAATACGGACAAAAAAATTAAAACAACCCTTATATGGTCTTGTGCATCAACAATTCTTTTTTACACAGGTACCCTATATCCCTGTGAACATCTCTGTGTAGCAGTGATGGTTAATAGTGCCGTCTGAAGGGCTGTACAAATTTTTAATTCTGTATCATATCTTTCAATACGGACAAAAAAGAAAAAAACAACCCTTATATGCTCTTGTGCATAGACAATTCTTTTTTAAACAGGTACCCTATAGCCCTTTGAACATCCCTGTGTAGCAGTGATGGTTAATAGTGCCGTCTGAAGGGCTGTACAAATTTTTAATTCTGTATCATACCTTTCAATACGGACAAAAAAAATTAAAACAACACTTATATGTTCTTGTGCATCAACAATTCTTTTTTACACAGATACCCTATATCCCTGCGAACATCCCTGTGTAGCAGTGATGGTTAATAGTGCCGTCTGAAGGGCTGTACAAATTTTTAATTCTGTATCATATCTTTCAATACGGACAAAAAAATTAAAACAACCCTTATATGTTCTTGTGCATCAACAATTCTTTCTTACACAGGTACCCTATATCCCTGCGAACATCCCTGTGTAGCAGTGATGGTTGATAGTGCCGTCTGAAGGGCTGTACACAATTTTAATTGTGTCTCATAACTGACAATACAGACAAAAAAAGATAAAAACAACCCTTATATGTTCTTGTGCATCAACAATTCTTTTTTACACAGGTACCCTATAACCCTGTGAAAATCCCTGTGTAGCAGTGATGGTTGATAGTGCCGTCTGAAGGGCTGTACAGAATTTTAATTGTGTCTCATAACTGAAAATACGGACAAAAAAAAAATAAAAACAACCCTTATATGTTCTTGTGCATCATCAATTCTTTTTTATACAGGTACCCTATAACCCTGTGAACATCCCTGTGTAGCAGTGATGGTTAATAGTGCCGTCTGAAGGGCTGTACAAATTTTTAATTCTGTATCATATCTTTCAATACGGACAAAAAAATTAAAACAACCCTTATATGTTCTTGTGCATCAACAATTCTTTTTTACACAGGTACCCTATATCCCTGTGAACATCTCTGTGTAGCAGTGATGGTTAATAGTGCCGTCTGAAGGGCTGTACAAATTTTTAATTCTGTATCATACCTTTCAATACGGACAAAAAAAATTAAAACAACACTTATATGTTCTTGTGCATCAACAATTCTTTTTTACACAGATACCCTATATCCCTGCGAACATCCCTGTGTAGCAGTGATGGTTAATAGTGCCGTCTGAAGGGCTGTACAAATTTTTAATTCTGTATCATATCTTTCAATACGGACAAAAAAATTAAAACAACCCTTATATGGTCTTGTGCATCAACAATTCTTTTTTACACAGGTACCCTATATCCCTGTGAACATCTCTGTGTAGCAGTGATGGTTAATAGTGCCGTCTGAAGGGCTGTACAAATTTTTAATTCTGTATCATATCTTTCAATACGGACAAAAAAGAAAAAAACAACCCTTATATGCTCTTGTGCATAGACAATTCTTTTTTAAACAGGTACCCTATAGCCCATTGAACATCCCTGTGTAGCAGTGATGGTTAATAGTGCCGTCTGAAGGGCTGTACAAATTTTTAATTCTGTATCATATCTTCCAATACGGACAAAAAAATTAAAACAACCCTTATATGTTCTTGTTCATCAACAATTCTTTCTTACACAGGTACCCTATATCCCTGCAAACATCCCTGTGTAGCAGTGTTGGTTGATAGTGCCGTCTGAAGGGCTGTACAGAATTTTAATTGTGTCTCATAACTGACAATACGGGCAAAAAAGATAAAAACAACCCTTATATGTTCTTGTGCATCAACAATTCTTTTTTATACAAGGTACCCTATAACCCTGTGAACATCCCTGTGTAGCAGTGATGGTTAATAGTGCCGTCTGAAGGGCTGTACAAATTTTTAATTCTGTATCATATCTTTCAATACGGACAAAAAAAATTAAAACAACCCTTATATGTTCTTGTGCGTCAACAAATCTTTTTTACACAGGTACCCTATATCCCTGTGAACATCTCCGTGTAGCAGTGATGGTTAATAGTGCCGTCTGAAGGGCTGTACAAATTTTTAATTCTGTATGATATCTTTCAATACGGACAAAAAAAAATTAAAACAACCCTTATATGTTCTTGTGCATCAACAATTCTTTTTTACACAGATACCCTATATCCCTGCGAACATCCCTGTGTAGCAGTGATGGTTAATAGTGCCGTCTGAAGGGCTGTACAAATTTTTAATTCTGTATCATATCTTTCAATACGGACAAAAAAAATTAAAACAACCCTTATATGTTCTTGTGCATCAACAATTCTTTCTTATACAGGTACCCTATATCCCTGCGAACATCCCTGTGTAGCAGTGATGGTTGATAGTGCCGTCTGAAGGGCTGTACAGAATTTTAATTGTGTCTCATAACTGACAATACGGACAAAAAAGATAAAAACAACCCTGATATATTCTTGTGCATCAACAATTCTTTTTTACACAGGTACCCTATAACCCTGTGAACATCCCTGTGTAGCAGTGATGGTTAATAGTGCCGTCTGAAGGGCTGTACAAATTTTTAATTCTGTATCATATCTTTCAATACGGACAAAAAAAGAAAAAAAAACCCTTATATGTTCTTGTGCATGGACAATTCTTTCTTACACAGGTACCCTATATCCCTGCGAACATCCCTGTGTAGCAGTGATGGTTGATAGTGCCGTCTGAAGGGCTGTACACAATTTTAATTGTGTCTCATAACTGACAATACGGACAAAAAAAAAGATAAAAACAACCCTTATATGTTCTTGTGCATCAACAATTCTTTTTTACACAGGTACCCTATAACCCTGTGAACATCCCTGTGTAGCAGTGATGGTTAATAGTGCCGTCTGAAGGGCTGTACAGAATTTTAATTGTGTCTCATAACAGACAATACGGACAAAAAAAATAAAAACAACCCTTATATGTTCTTGTGCATCAACAATTCTTTCTTACACAGGTACCCTATATCCCTGCGAACATCCCTGTGTAGCAGTGATGGTTGATAGTGCCGTCTGAAGGGCTGTACACAATTTTAATTGTGTCTCATAACTGACAATACGGACAAAAAAGATAAAAACAACCCTTATATGTTCTTGTGCATCAACAATTCTTTTTTACACAGGTACCCTATAACCCTGTGAAAATCCCTGTGTAGCAGTGATGGTTGATAGTGCCGTCTGAAGGGCTGTACAGAATTTTAATTGTGTCTCATAACTGATAATACGGACAAAAAAAATAAAAACAACCCTTATATGTTCTTGTGCATCACCAATTCTTTTTTATACAGGTACCCTATAACCCTGTGAACATCCCTGTGTAGCAGTGATGGTTAATAGTGCCGTCTGAAGGGCTGTACAAATTTTTAATTCTGTATCATATCTTTCAATACGGACAAAAAAATTAAAACAACCCTTATATGTTCTTGTGCATCAACAATTCTTTTTTACACAGGTACCCTATATCCCTGTGAACATCTCTGTGTAGCAGTGATGGTTAATAGTGCCGTCTGAAGGGCTGTACAAATTTTTAATTCTGTATCATATCTTTCAATACGGACAAAAAAATTAAAACAACCCTTATATGTTCTTGTGCATCAACAATTCTTTTTTACACAGGTACCCTATATCCCTGTGAACATCTCTGTGTAGCAGTGATGGTTAATAGTGCCGTCTGAAGGGCTGTACAAATTTTTAATTCTGTATCATATCTTTCAATACGGACAAAAAATTTAAAACAACCCTTATATGTTCTTGTGCATCAACAATTCTTTCTTACACAGGTACCCTATATCCCTGCGAACATCCCTGTGTAGCAGTGTTGGTTGATAGTGCCGTCTGAAGGGCTGTACAGAATTTTAATTGTGTCTCATAACTGACAATACGGGCAAAAAAGATAAAAACAACCCTTATATGTTCTTGTGCATCAACAATTCTTTTTTATACAAGGTACCCTATAACCCTGTGAACATCCCTGTGTAGAAGTGATGGTTAATAGTGCCGTCTGAAGGGCTGTACAAATTTTTAATTCTGTATCATATCTTTCAATACGGACAAAAAAAATTAAAACAACCCTTATATGTTCTTGTGCATCAACAATTCTTTTTTACACAGGTACCCTATAACCCTGTGAACATCCCTGTGTAGCAGTGATGGTTGATAGTGCCGTCTGAAGGGCTGTACACAATTTTAATTGTGTCTCATAACTGATAATACGGACAAAAAAAATATAAAAACAACCCTTATATGTTCTTGTGCATCACCAATTCTTTTTTATACAGGTACCCTATAACCCTGTGAACATCCCTGTGTAGCAGTGATGGTTAATAGTGCCGTCTGAAGGGCTGTACAAATTTTTAATTCTGTATCATATCTTTCAATACGGACAAAAAAATTAAAACAACCCTTATATGTTCTTGTGCATCAACAATTCTTTTTTACACAGGTACCCTATATCCCTGTGAACATCTCTGTGTAGCAGTGATGGTTAATAGTGCCGCCTGAAGGGCTGTACAAATTTTTAATTCTGTATCATACCTTTCAATACGGACAAAAAAAATTAAAACAACCCTTATATGTTCTTGTGCATCAACAATTCTTTTTTACACAGGTACCCTATATCCCTGCGAACATCCCTGTGTAGCAGTGATGGTTAATAGTGCCGTCTGAAGGGCTGTACAAATTTTTAATTCTGTATCATATCTTTCAATACGGACAAAAAAAATTAAAACAATCCTTATATGTTCTTGTGCATCAACAATTTTTTTTACACAGGTACCCTATATCCCTGTGAACATCTCTGTGTAGCAGTGATGGTTAATAGTGCCGTCTGAAGGGCTGTACAAATTTTTAATTCTGTATCATACCTTTCAATACGGACAATAAAGAAAAAACAACCCTTATATGTTCTTGTGCATCAACAATTCTTTTTTACACAGGTACCCTATATCCCTGTGAACATCTCTGTGTAGCAGTGATGGTTAATAGTGCCGTCTGAAGGGCTGTACAAATTTTTAATTCTGTATCATATCTTTCAATACGGACAAAAAAGAAAAAACAACCCTTATATGCTCTTGTGCATAGAAAATTCTTTTTTAAACAGGTACCCTATAACCCTGTGAACATCCCTGTGTAGCAGTGATGGTTAATAGTGCCGTCTGAAGGGCTGTACAAATTTTTAATTCTGTATCATATCTTTCAATACGGACAAAAAATTTAAAACAACCCTTATATGTTCTTGTGGATCAACAATTCTTTCTTACACAGGTACCCTATATCCCTGCGAACATCCCTGTGTAGCAGTGTTGGTTGATAGTGCCGTCTGAAGGGCTGTACAGAATTTTAATTGTGTCTCATAACTGACAATACGGGCAAAAAAGATAAAAACAACCCTTATATGTTCTTGTGCATCAACAATTCTTTTTTATACAAGGTACCCTATAACCCTGTGAACATCCCTGTGTAGAAGTGATGGTTAATAGTGCCGTCTGAAGGGCTGTACAAATTTTTAATTCTGTATCATATCTTTCAATACGGACAAAAAAAATTAAAACAACCCTTATATGTTCTTGTGCATCAACAATTCTTTTTTACACAGGTACCCTATAACCCTGTGAACATCCCTGTGTAGCAGTGATGGTTGATAGTGCCGTCTGAAGGGCTGTACACAATTTTAATTGTGTCTCATAACTGACAATACGGACAAAAAAAGATAAAACCAACCCTTATATGTTCTTGTGCATCAACAATTCTTTTTTACACAGGTACCCTATAACCCTGTGAACATCCCTGTGTAGCAGTGATGGTTAATAGTGCCGTCTGAAGGGCTGTACAGAATTTTAATTGTGTCTCATAACAGACAATACGGACAAAAAAAATAAAAACAACCCTTATATGTTCTTGTGCATCAACAATTCTTTCTTACACAGGTACCCTATATCCCTGCGAACATCCCTGTGTAGCAGTGATGGTTGATAGTAACATCTGAAGGGCTGTACACAATTTTAATTGTGTCTCATAACTGACAATACGGACAAAAAAAGATAAAAACAACCCTTATATGTTCTTGTGCATCAACAATTCTTTTTTACACAGGTACCCTATAACCCTGTGAACATCCCTGTGTAGCAGTGATGGTTAATAGTGCCGTCTGAAGGGTTGTACAGAATTTTAATTGTGTCTCATAACAGACAATACGGACAAAAAAAATAAAAACAACCCTTATATGTTCTTGTGCATCAACAATTCTTTTTTACACAGGTACCCTATAACCCTGTGAACATCCCTGTGTAGCAGTGATGGTTAATAGTGCTGTCTGAAGGGCTGTACAAATTTTTAATTCTGTATCATATCTTTCAATACGGACAAAAAAAATTAAAACAACCCTTATATGTTCTTGTGCATCAACAATTCTTTCTTACACAGGTACCCTATATCCCTGCGAACATCCCTGTGTAGCAGTGATGGTTGATAGTGCCGTCTGAAGGGCTGTACACAATTTTAATTGTGTCTCATAACTGACAATACGGACAAAAAAAAGATAAAAACAACCCTTATATGTTCTTGTGCATCAACAATTCTTTTTTACACAGGTACCCTATAACCCTGCGAACATCCCTGTGTAGCAGTGATGGTTAATAGTGCCGTCGGAAGGGCTATACAGAATTTTAATTGTGTCTCATAACAGACAATACGGACAAAAAAAATAAAAACAACCCTTATATGTTCTTGTGCATCAACAATTCTTTTTTACACAGGTACCTTATAACCCTGTGAACATCCCTGTGTAGCAGTGATGGTTAATAGTGCCGTCTGAAGGGCTGTACAAATTTTTAATTCTGTATCATATCTTTCAATACGGACAAAAAAAATTAAAACAACCCTTATATGTTCTTGTGCATCAACAATTCTTTCTTACACAGGTACCCTATATCCCTGCGAACATCCCTGTGTAGCAGTGATGGTTGATAGTGCCGTCTGAAGGGCTGTACACAATTTTAATTGTGTCTCATAACTGACAATACGGACAAAAAAAGATAAAAACAACCCTTATATGTGTTCTTGTGCATCAACAATTCTTTTTTACACAGGTACCCTATAACCCTGTGAAAATCTCTGTGTAGCAGTGATGGTTGATAGTGCCGTCTGAAGGGCTGTACAGAATTTTAATTGTGTCTCATAACTGATAATACGGACAAAAAAAAAAATAAAAACAACCCTTATATGTTCTTGTGCATCATCAATTCTTTTTTATTCAGGTACCCTATAACCCTGTGAACATCCCTGTGTAGCAGTGATGGTTAATAGTGCCGTCTGAAGGGCTGTACAAATTTTTAATTCTGTATCATATCTTTCAATACGGACAAAAAAATTAAAACAACCCTTATATGTTCTTGTGCATCAACAATTCTTTTTTACACAGGTACCCTATATCCCTGTGAACATATCTGTGTAGCAGTGATGGTTAATAGTGCCGCCTGAAGGGCTGTACAAATTTTTAATTCTGTATCATACCTTTCAATACGGACAAAAAAAATTAAAACAACCCTTATATGTTCTTGTGCATCAACAATTCTTTTTTACACAGATACCCTATATCCCTGCGAACATCCCTGTGTAGCAGTGATGGTTAATAGTGCCGTCTGAAGGGCTGTACAAATTTTTAATTCTGTATCATATCTTTCAATACGGACAAAAAAAATTAAAACAATCCTTATATGTTCTTGTGCATCAACAATTCTTTTTTACACAGGTACCCTATATCCCTGTGAACATCTCTGTGTAGCAGTGATGGTTAATAGTGCCGTCTGAAGGGCTGTACAAATTTTTAATTCTGTATCATACCTTTCAATACGGACAATAAAGAAAAAACAACCCTTATATGTTCTTGTGCATCAACAATTCTTTTTTACACAGGTACCCTATATCCCTGTGAACATCTCTGTGTAGCAATGATGGTTAATAGTGCCGTCTGAAGGGCTGTACAAATTTTTAATTCTGTATCATATCTTTCAATACGGACAAAAAAGAAAAACAACCCTTATATGCTCTTGTGCATCAACAATTCTTTTTTACACAGGTACCCTATATCCCTGTGAACATCTCTGTGTAGCAGTGATGGTTAATAGTGCCGTCTGAAGAGCTGTACAAATTTTTAATTCTGTATCATATCTTTCAATACGGACAAAAAAAATTTAAAAAAGCCTTATATGTTCTTGTGCATCAACAATTCTTTTTTACACAGGTACCCTATATCCCTGTGAACATCTCTGTGTAGCAGTGTTGGTTGATAGTGCCGTCTGAAGGGCTGTACAGAATTTTAATTGTGTCTCATAACTGACAATACGGGCAAAAAAGATAAAAACAACCCTTATATGTTCTTGTGCATCAACAATTCTTTTTTATACAAGGTACCCTATAACCCTGTGATCATCCCTGTGTAGCAGTGATGGTTAATAGTGCCGTCTGAAGGGCTGTACAAATTTTTAATTCTGTATCATATCTTTCAATACGGACAAAAAAAATTAAAACAACCCTTATATGTTCTTGTGCATCAACAATTCTTTCTTACACAGGTACCCTATATCCCTGTGAACATCTCCGTGTAGCAGTGATGGTTAATAGTGCCGTCTGAAGGGCTGTACAAATTTTTAATTCTGTATCATATCTTTCAATACGGACAAAAAAAATTAAAACAACCCTTATATGTTCTTGTGCATCAACAATTCTTTCTTACACAGGTACCCTATATCCCTGTGAACATCTCCGTGTAGCAGTGATGGTTAATAGTGCCGTCTGAAGGGCTGTACAAATTTTTAATTCTGTATCATATCTTTCAATACGGACAAAAAAATTAAAACAACCCTTATATGTTCTTGTGCATCAACAATTCTTTTTTACACAGGTACCCTATATCCCTGCGAACATCCCTGTGTAGCAGTGATGGTTGATAGTGCCGTCTGAAGGGCTGTACACAATTTTAATTGTGTCTCATAACTGACAATACGGACAAAAAAAGATAAAAACAACCCTTATATGTTCTTGTGCATCAACAATTCTTTCTTACACAGGTACCCTATATCCCTGCGAACATCCCTGTGTAGCAGTGATGGTTGATAGTGCCGTCTGAAGGGCTGTACACAATTTTAATTGTGTCTCATAACTGACAAAACGGACAAAAAAAGATAAAAACAACCCTTATATGTTCTTGTGCATCAACAATTCTTTCTTACACAGGTACCCTATAACCCTGCGAACATCCCTGTGTAGCAGTGATGGTTGATAGTGCCGTCTGAAGGGCTGTACACAATTTTAATTGTGTCTCATAACTGACAATACGGACAAAAAAAGATAAAAACAACCCTTATATGTTCTTGTGCATCAACAATTCTTTTTTACACAGGTACCCTATAACCCTGCGAACATCCCTGTGTAGCAGTGATGGTTAATAGTGCCGTCTGAAGGGCTGTACAGAATTTTAATTGTGTCTCATAACAGACAATACGGACAAAAAAAATAAAAACAACCCTTATATGTTCTTGTGCATCAACAATTCTTTTTTACACAGGTACCCTATAACCCTGTGAACATCCCTGTGGAGCAGTGATGGTTAATAGTGCCGTCTGAAGGGCTGTACAAATTTTTAATTCTGTATCATATCTTTCAATACGGACAAAAAAAATTAAAACAACCCTTATATGTTCTTGTGCATCAACAATTCTTTCTTACACAGGTACCCTATATCCCTGCGAACATCCTTGTGTAGCAGTGATGGTTGATAGTGCCGTCTGAAGGGCTGTACAGAATTTTAATTGTGTCTCATAACTGATAATACGGACAAAAAAAAATAAAAACAACCCTTATATGTTCTTGTGCATCATCAATTTTTTTTATACAGGTACCCTATAACCCTGTGAACATCCCTGTGTAGCAGTGATGGTTAATAGTGCCGTCTGAAGGGCTGTACAAATTTTTAATTCTGTATCATATCTTTCAATACGGACAAAAAAAATTAAAACAATCCTTATATGTTCTTGTGCATCAACAATTCTTTTTTACACAGGTACCCTATATCCCTGTGAACATCTCTGTGTAGCAGTGATGGTTAATAGTGCCGTCTGAAGAGCTGTACAAATTTTTAATTCTGTATCATATCTTTCAATACGGACAAAAAAAATTTAAAAAAGCCTTATATGTTCTTGTGCATCAACAATTCTTTTTTACACAGGTACCCTATATCCCTGTGAACATCTCTGTGTAGCAGTGTTGGTTGATAGTGCCGTCTGAAGGGCTGTACAGAATTTTAATTGTGTCTCATAACTGACAATACGGGCAAAAAAGATAAAAACAACCCTTATATGTTCTTGTGCATCAACAATTCTTTTTTATACAAGGTACCCTATAACCCTGTGAACATCCCTGTGTAGCAGTGATGGTTAATAGTGCCGTCTGAAGGGCTGTACAAATTTTTAATTCTGTATCATATCTTTCAATACGGACAAAAAAAATTAAAACAACCCTTATATGTTCTTGTGCATCAACAATTCTTTCTTACACAGGTACCCTATATCCCTGTGAACATCTCCGTGTAGCAGTGATGGTTAATAGTGCCGTCTGAAGGGCTGTACAAATTTTTAATTCTGTATCATATCTTTCAATACGGACAAAAAAAATTAAAACAACCCTTATATGTTCTTGTGCATCAACAATTCTTTTTTACACAGATACCCTATATACCTGCGAACATCCCTGTGTGGCAGTGATGGTTCATAGTGCCGTCTGAAGGGCTGTACAGAATTTTAATTGTGTCTCATAACTGACAATACGGACAAAAAAGATAAAAACAACCCTTATATATTCTTGTGCATCAACAATTATTTTTTACACAGGTACCCTATAACCCTGTGAACATCCCTGTGTAGCAGTGATGGTTCATAGTGCCGTCTGAAGGGCTGTACAAATTTTTAATTCTGTATCATATCTTTCAATACGGACAAAAAAAGAAAAAAAACCCTTATATGTTCTTGTGCATCAACAATTCTTTTTTACACAGGTACCCTATAACCCTGTAAACATCCCTGTGTAGCAGTGATGGTTAATAGTGCCGTCTGAAGGGCTGTACAAATTTTTAATTCTGTATCATATCTTTCAATACGAACATAAAAATAAAAACAACCCTTATATATTCTTGTGCATCAACAATTCTTTTTTAAACAGGTACCCTATAACCCTGTGAACATCCCTGTGTAGCAGTGATGGTTAATAGTGCCGTCTGAAGGGCTGTACAAATTTTTAATTCTGTATCATATCTTTCAATACGGACAATAAAAAAAAACAACCCTTATATGTTCTTGTGCATCAACAATTCTTTATTACACAGGTACCCTATATCCCTTCAAACATCCCTGTGTAGCAGTGATGGATGATAGTGCCGTCTGAAGGGCTGTACAGAATTTTAATTGTGTCTCATAACTGATACTACGGACAAAAAAAAATAAAAACAACCGTTATATGTTCTTGTGCATCAACAATTATTTTTATACAGGTACCCTAAAACCCTGTGAACATCCCTGTGTAGCAGTGATGGTTAATAGTGCCGTCTGAAGGGCTGTACAAATTTTTAATTCTGTATCAAATCTTTCAATTCGGACAAAACAAATTAAAACAACCCTTATATGTTCTTGTGCATCAACAATTCTTTTTTACACAGGTACCCTATATCCCTGTGAACATCCCTGTGTAGCAGTGATGGTTAATAGTGCCGTCTGAAGGGCTGTACAAATTTTTAATTCTGTATCATATCTTTCAATACGGACAAAAAAAATTAAAACAACCCTTATATGTTCTTGTGCATCAACAATTCTATTTTACACAGGTACCCTATATCCCTGTGAACATCTCTGTGTAGCAGTGATGGTTAATAGTGCCGTCTGAAGGGCTGTACAAATTTTTAATTCTGTATCATATCTTTCAATACGGACAAAAAAAATTAAAACAACCCTTATATGTTCTTGTGCATCAACAATTCTTTTTTACACAGGTACCCTATATCCCTATTAACATCTCTGTGTAGCAGTGATGGTTAATAGTATTGTGGCGCTACGTGGGTGTGAATGAGAAAACACGTTTTATCAAGAATATACTTTAATGCGTTGTAAAATTAACAATGACAAAAAAAACATGCACTTCGTACAGCTATCCGTGAGCGCGGCCATGAGCGAACTGGTCTAGTTCGCGCGGGAAGGCGAACTTACGAGAGCGTTACTACGCCGATGTAGCCCGCGTGCGCGGAAGAGTCCCACAGGCCCGCGGTGGTAATGCCACGCACCGGAATCGTCTTGAATCGTCATACGCAGGCGCCACTAGCGGTTGTCCGCGTTCCAACACTCCCCCTCGATTCAGGACGAGACGAATTCGTAGCTCCGATCTCCTTTATGCCAAGAAGATCTAAGCACTTCGTGTGCTTCTGCTTCGTGAGTCCTTTGGTTAAGACGTCCGCCGCCATCTCTGCTGTCGGCGTGTACACGATGTCGATCTCACCGGTTTCGAGGACCTCGCGTACGTAATGGTGACGCACGCCAATGTGTTTGCTCCTATTGTGAAACACAGGGTTCTCGGCGAGTTTCCGAGCTCCGTTGTTGTCACAGAAAATCTTGACTTTTCCGAATTTTGCGAATCCGAGCTCCGCGAGGAGTCGTCGCAAATACGTGGCCTCTTTCGCAGCTTCCAATAGGGCCATGTACTCAGCCTCTGTGGATGAGAGAGCCACGGTTCTCTGTTTCCTAGCTTCCCACGAAATTGGACATCCGGCGAGGGCGAAGGTGAAACCCGTATACGACCTCCTGTCGTTCGGACAATTAGCCCAATCCGCGTCGACAAAACCTTCGAGCGGTTTTCCTGTACGATGAAATCGAAGTCCAACGTTCTCGGATCCGCGTAGATACCTCAGAACACGCTTCGCGGCTATCCAGTGTTCGTTCCTGAAGCAACTGTTGAACTGGCTAAGGTAGCTGACCGCATAAGCGATGTCTGGACGAGTACAAACAGCCAGATACATCAGCGCTCCAACCAGTTCACGATACGGCAACTTCTTTTCTTCCAGGCTGGGTTCTTCCTTGCTTATTCCGAGCTTCGTTCCAGGGTCCAGTGGAGTTGAAACAGCTTTCGAGTCTGTCATCCCGAAACGTTCGAGAATATCCTTGACGTATGAAGACTGACACATCGTAATTTCGTTTCTGCGTTGTATAAACTCCATTCCGAGACAATACTTCGCCACACCGAGATTCGTGACTTCGAAAACATTCGAGAGATATCGTCCGAAGTTGTCGATTTCTTCGTTATTTCGCGATGCGACGAGTATATCGTCCACGTAAATACAAATCAAAATCAGGTTCTCTGCTTTTCCCTTGAAGTAGACGCAGGGATCTGCAGAAGACTTCTTCGCTCCGAAATTCGCCAACTCTTTGTCGATTCTCCCGTACCAACAGCGTCCCGCCTGACGTAGGCCGTACAGAGCTTTCTTGAGCTGACAAACCTTGTCATCTCTGTGAAGTTCGTCGAGCATCTTCGCAGCCTTTCTTCCGATGTCGCTGTTACGAGGTTCCGTTCGAACGATTGATTCCAGAGCTTCGGCCGTGTATTTCGGTACCTCCATAAATACATTTTCCTCGAGAATTCCGTTGAGATACGCGGTAGTAATGTCGAATTGATTCACCGTCATTCCGTTTTCCACAGCGAGCGCCATCAACGTCCTGACCGATCCGAGTCGCGCTACAGGCGCGAATGTTTCATAAAAATCTACGCCGAGTTGTTGCGCGAACCCCCTTGCAACGAGTCGAGCTTTTCAGCGAACCAACGACCCGTCGTGCCCGTATTTATTCCGCAGCACGATTCTACTGCCGATTACTTTCTGATCGGTTGGTCTCTCTGTGATGATCCACGTGTCGTTCCTGACAATCGATCTGATTTCTGAAGTTATAGCTTGTCTCCACTCGTTACCGCACGGTCCGTGGACAGCTTGTTCCAGCGGTATCTCAGCCAGATATGTAGCTTCTTCGGTGAGCTTTGCCGTTTGGTAAATCTTCCTGGGTCTCCCCCTGAAACCTGTTCTCTCGATTCTTGATCTTCCTCGGCCTCGTCGTGGGGTAGTGACATACTCATTTGCATCTTCGTATGTGTCCTCGTTCTCGTTTACCTGTGCGTCATGTCGATCGCGTTCATCTTCCGCACGGTTCTGGACGTTTTCACCGACTCGATCTTCGCCGTCTCGAGCTTCGTCGTTTCGAACTTCGCCGTCCATTGCCGGAAACATCATTTCGATCTCCGTGAAATTTTCTCCATTGTAGTCGAAATCTTCAGTAGAATCTTCGTTTCTCGACGCGATTTCCGGAATTCCGACGAATTTCACGTCCCGCGCGATGTTTATACGTCTTTCGTCTGGTAGCCAAATGCGATACGCCTTCGACTGCTCCGAATATCCGACGAACGTACCTTTCTTCGAACGAGGTTCCAGTTTTCCTTTCATGGGAGTTCGGTCGATGACGAACGCCTGAGATCCAAATTCACGAAAGTGCATCACGTCCGGAACTTTTCCCGTCCATTTTTCGTAGGCAGTTTTTCCTTCGAGACTCTTTGACGGACATCGGTTGCGTATATAATTTGCGGTGCTTATCGCTTCGCCCCAGAACGACGGAGGAAGTCGCGATTGTATCAGAAGACACCTCGTCATGTCCATTAGCGTCCGATTCCGTCTCTCCGCAACACTGTTTTGCTCGGGTGTGTGAGTGACCGTTAGTCTTCGAGAAATACCGTTTTCCTTGAGAAATGTGTCGAAATTTTCGTTCAAATACTCCCTTCCATTGTCCGATTGAAGGAATTGTATTTTGCATCCGTGTCGGTTCTCAACCAGAGATTTATACTCTTTGAATGCATTGAAAACCTCGTCCTTCCGTTTAAGCAAACGTATTTCTCCCCAACGAGAATAATCGTCGATAAAAGTTACGATATACCTCGCTTTTCCATTCGACTCGACGCGCATTGGTCCCATGACGTCACTGTGGATAATTTCCAGCAACTTCGAATCCCTCGTAGAATTCTTCGGAAATGGTGTCTTCGTCATCTTCCCGCGGAGACATATTTCGCAGTCCGATTCCTGCGGTGATTTTTCGATCTTCATGCCTTGCACCGTACCGTCTCGATCGCACTTGACGAGATCGCGAATATTGAGATGACCCATTTTTCGATGCCACTCGTTCGTCGATTTTTCATCGACTGTTCCGTTGATAATGTCTACTTTCGCGCTGTATTCGTCGTTCGCTTCACGTACGTAGTACAATCCTTTATTCCGATCGGCGATCAGAACAGTATTGCCGCTTCTGTCGAATACTTCTGCTTTTTCTTTGTCGAAAACCACTATATTGTCTTTATCCGTAATCTTTCCAACGGATAATAGATTCGTACGAAGCTCGGGAACGCGTAGAACACCGTTGACCTTGACATTCCTCGCTCGACCGTCGACGTTCGTTGCTATAGTTACAGTTCCTTTGCCTTGGATCGGTGTCGACGCCATTTCACTCGCGAGTTTTACGTTTCCGTCGCAGGGTTCGAAAAAACTTGAAAATTCCGCGTCGTTGTTTCTCATATGCGTCGTACACCCGCTGTCTAGGCACCATTTTTCGTTGTGTCGCGCGACTTTCGCCTCGACAGTTTCGGTAGCTAGCGCGTATTCTTCCACCCCCGCATACAGGCTTGCCTCGTTCGCCGCGTTTGCGCTGTCGACGTCCTTCTTTGACGCGGTACAATCGGCCGCTTTATGACCGACTTCGCGACATCGGTGGCACCTGAATTTAAACGGTTCGCGTTTCTTTTTATCTGTCTCTCTTGTCGCACTAGCACTTTTCTGTACAGTCTTTTTCGATTTATTCCACTGTCTTTTCGCGAACATCGCGTTCGTTCCGCCGTCGCGAGTTTCGTTTTTTCTCGCGTCGTATTCTTCGATTATTTTTACGCGTAGAGCTTCGAGATCCGGTAGCTCGTCGCGAGACTCGATCGCACATCGGAAATTTTCGAAAGTCGACGGAAGACTATAAAGAAGCATCACAGTCAGCAAGTCGCGATTTATTTCGATTTCCATCTCACTTAACTTGTCCACTGTGTCGAAAAATTTCCGAATGTGTTCGCGCACATCTTCGCCGTCGGCCATTTTTTGTAGCGTAAGCTGCTTCAACAATGTCGCCTTTCGTGCGGGTCCGCTCGATTGATAAATCGATTTTAACTTTTCCCACACTTCCTTAGACGTATCACATCCTTTTATTTGTTTGAGCTCGGACGGTTTGATCGCGAGGACGATATCTGACTTCGCCTTTCGATCCTCGATTTCCCATTGCTTCGCTGCTTCCACGGTCGTCGCGTCTCCTTTGCGAATCTCGGGCTTTGTATTCTCACCGCTAACGAATCCCCACGCGTCGTGTTTGATCAAAATAGCTTCCATCTGGATTTTCCAGGTGTCAAAATTGTCTTTGTTGAGGAGTTCGATCCGCACAACACTCGACGACGCCATTTTTATCACTTCTATTCCGCGAGGTATCGAGAAAACGTTACGACGCAATTCTCTCTGCCGTTAACACGTTACAAACGTTTTTCGTTTTTCACACTATTTCCGTGACCCTGGGCCCATAACCTATTGTGGCGCTACGTGGGTGTGAATGAGAAAACACGTTTTATCAAGAATATACTTTAATGCGTTGTAAAATTAACAATGACAAAAAGAACATGCACTTCGTACAGCTATCCGTGAGCGCGGCCATGAGCGAACTGGTCTAGTTCGCGCGGGAAGGCGAACATACGAGAGCGTTACTACGCCGATGTAGCGCGCGTGCGCGGAAGAGTCCCACAGGCCCGCGGTGGTAATGCCACGCACCGGAATCGTCTTGAATCGTCATACGCAGGCGCCACTAGCGGTTGTCCGCGTTCCAACAAATAGTGCCGTCTGAAGGGCTGTACAAATTTTTAATTCTGTATCATATCTTTCAATACATACAAAAAAAATTATAACAACCCTTATATGTTCTTGTGCATCAACAATTCTATTTTACACAGGTACTCTATATCCCTATGAACATCCCTGTGTAGCAGTGATGGTTAATAGTGCCGTCTGAAGGGCTGTACACATTTTTAATTCTGTATCATATCTTTCAATACGGACAAAAAAAAAGAAAAAAACAACCCTTATATGTTCTTGTGCATCAACAATTCTTTTTTACACAGGTACTCTATAACCCTATGAACATCCCTGTGTAGCAGTGATGGTTAATAGTGCCGTCTGAAGGGCTGTACAAATTTTTAATTCTGTATCATATCTTTCAATACGGACAATAAAAAAAACAACCCTTATATGTTCTTCTGCATCAACAATTCTTTTTTACACAGGTACCCTATATCCCTGTGAACATCTCTGTGTAGCAGTGATGGTTAATAGTGCCGTCTGAAGGGCTGTACAAATTTTTAATTCTGTATCATATCTTTCAATACGGACAAAAGAAATTAAAACAACCCTTATATGTTCTTGTGCATCGACAATTCTTTTTTACACAGGTACCCTATATCCCTATGAACATCTCTGTGTAGTAGTGATGGTTAATAGTGCCGTCTGAAGGGCTGTACAAATTTTTAATTCTGTATCATATCTTTCAATACATACAAAAAAAATTATAACAACCCTTATATGTTCTTGTGCATCAACAATTCTTTTTTACACAGGTACCCTATAACTCTGTGAACATCCCTGTGTAGCAGTGATGGTTAATAGTGCCGTCTGAAGGGCTGTACAAATTTTTAATTCTGTATCATATCTTTCAATACGGACAAAAAAATAAAAACAACCCTTATATATTCTTGTGCATCAACAATTCTTTTTTAAACAGGTACCCTATAACCCTGTGAACATCCCTGTGTAGCAGTGATGGTTAATAGTGCCGTCTGAAGGGCTGTACAAATTTTTAATTCTGTATCATATCTTTCAATACGGAAAATAAAAAAAAACAACCCTTATATGTTCTTGTGCATCAACAATTCTTTATTACACAGGTACCCTATATCCCTTCAAACATCCCTGTGTAGCAGTGATGGTTGATAGTGCCGTCTGAAGGGCTGTACAGAATTTTAATTGTGTCTCATAACTGATAATACGGACAAAAAAAAATGAAAACAACCCTTATATATTCTTGTGCATCAACAATTATTTTTTATACAGGTACCCTATAACCCTGTGAACATCCCTGTGTAGCAGTGATGGTTAATAGTGCCGTCTGAAGGGCTGTACAAATTTTTAATTCTGTATCAAATCTTTCAATTCGGACAAAACACATTAAAACAACCCTTACATGTTCTTGTGCATCAACAATTCTTTTTTACGCAGGTACCCTATATCCCTGTGAAAATCCCTGTGTAGCAGTGATGGATAATAGTGCCGTCTGAAGGGCTGTACAAATTTTTAATTCTGTATCATATCTTTCAATACGGACAAAAAAATAAAAACAACCCTTATATGTTTTTGTGCATCGACAATTCTTTTTTACACAGGTACCCTATAACCCTGTAAACATCCCTGTGTAGCAGTGATGGTTAATAGTGCCGTCTGAAGGGCTGTACAAATTTTTAATTCTGTATCATATCTTTCAATACGGACAATAAAAAAAACAACCCTTATATGTTCTTGTGCATCAACAATTCTTTATTACACAGGTACCCTATATCCCTTCAAACATCCCTGTGTAGCAGTGATGGTTGATAGTGCCGTCTGAAGGGCTGTACAGAATTTTAATTGTGTCTCATAACTGATAATACGGACAAAAAAAAATGAAAACAACCCTTATATGTTCTTGTGCATCAACAATTATTTTTTGTACAGGTACCCTATAACCCTGTGAACATCCCTGTGTAGCAGTGATGGTTAATAGTGCCGTCTGAAGGGCTGTACAAATTTTTAATTCTGTATCAAATCTTTCAATTCGGACAAAACAAATTAAAACAACCCTTACATGTTCTTGTGCATCAACAATTCTTTTTTACACAGATACCCTATATCCCTGCTAACATCCGTGTGTAGCAGTGATGGTTAATAGTGCCGTCTGAAGGGCTGTACAAATTTTTAATTCTGTATCATATCTTTCAATACGGACAAAAAAAATTAAAACAACCCTTATATTTTCTTGTGCATCAACAATTCTTTTTTACACAGGTACCCTATATCCCTGTGAACATCTCTGTGTAGCAGTGATGGTTAATAGTGCCGTCTGAAGGGCTGTACAAATTTTTAATTCTGTATCATATCTTTCAATACGGACAAAAGAAATTAAAACAACCCTTATATGTTCTTGTGCATCAACAATTCTTTTTTACACAGGTACCCTATATCCCTATGAACATCTCTGTGTAGCAGTGATGGTTAATAGTGCCGTCTGAAGGGCTGTACAAATTTTTAATTCTGTATCATATCTTTCAATACGGACAAAAAAAATTAAAACAACCCTTATCTGTTCTTGTGCATCAACAATTCTTTTTTACACAGGTACTCTATAACCCTATGAACATCCCTGTGTAGCAGTGATGGTTAATAGTGCCGTCTGAAGGGCTGTACAAATTTTTAATTCTGTATCATATCTTTCAATACGGACAAAAAAAGAAAAAAACAACCCTTATATGTTCTTGTGCATCGACAATTCTTTTTTACACAGGTACCCTATAACCCTGTGAATATCCCTGTGTAGCAGTGATGGTTAATAGTGCCGTCTGAAGGGCTGTACAAATTTTTAATTCTGTATCATATCTTTCAATACGGACAATAAAAAAAACAACCCTTATATGTTCTTGTGCATCAACAATTCTTTATTACACAGGTACCCTATATCCCTTCAAACATCCCTGTGTAGCAGTGATGGTTGATAGTGCCGTCTGAAGGGCTGTACAGAATTTTAATTGTGTCTCATAACTGATAATACGGACAAAAAAAAATGAAAACAACCCTTATATGTTCTTGTGCATCAACAATTATTTTTTATACAGGTACCCTATAACCCTGTGAACATCCCTGTGTAGCAGTGATGGTTAATAGTGCCGTCTGAAGGGCTGTACAAATTTTTAATTCTGTATCAAATCTTTCAATTCGGACAAAACAAATTAAAACAACCCTTACATGTTCTTGTGCATCAACAATTCTTTTTTACACAGATACCCTATATCCCTGCGAACATCCGTGTGTAGCAGTGATGGTTAATAGTGCCGTCTGAAGGGCTGTACAAATTTTTAATTCTGTATCATATCTTTCAATACGGACAAAAAAAATTAAAACAACCCTTATATTTTCTTGTGCATCAACAATTCTTTTTTACGCAGGTACCCTATATCCCTGTGAACATCTCTGTGTAGCAGTGATGGTTAATAGTGCCGTCTGAAGGGCTGTACAAATTTTTAATTCTGTATCATATCTTTCAATACGGACAAAAGAAATTAAAACAACCCTTATATGTTCTTGTGCATCAACAATTCTTTTTTACACAGGTACCCTATATCCCTATGAACATCTCTGTGTAGCAGTGATGGTTAATAGTGCCGTCTGAAGGGCTGTACAAATTTTTAATTCTGTATCATATCTTTCAATACGGACAAAAAAAATTAAAACAACCCTTATCTGTTCTTGTGCATCAACAATTCTTTTTTACACAGGTACTCTATAACCCTATGAACATCCCTGTGTAGCAGTGATGGTTAATAGTGCCGTCTGAAGGACTGTACAAATTTTTAATTCTGTATCATATCTTTCAATACGGACAAAAAAAGAAAAAAACAACCCTTATATGTTCTTGTGCATCGACAATTCTTTTTTACACAGGTACCCTATAACCCTGTGAATGTTCCTGTGTAGCAGTGATGGTTAATAGTGCCGTCTGAAGGGCTGTACAAATTTTTAATTCTGTATCATATCTTTCAATACGGAAAAAAAAATTAAAATAACCCTTATATATTCTTGTGCATCAACAATTCTTTTTTATACAGGTACTCTATAAACCTGTGAACATCCCTGTGTTACAGTGATGGTTAATAGTGCCGTCTGAAGGGCTGTACAAATTTTTAATTCTGTATTATATCTTTCAAGACGGACAAAAAAAATAAAAACAACCCTTATATGTTCTTGTGCATCAACAATTCTATTTTACACAGGTACCCTATATCCCTGCGAACATCCCTGTGTAGCAGTGATGGTTAATAGTGTCGTCTGAAGGGCTGCACAAATTTTTAATTCTGTATCATATCTTTCAATACGGACAAAAAAAATTAAAACAACCCTTATATGTTTTTGTGCATCAACAATTCTTTTTTAAACAGGTACCCTATATACCTGCGAATATCCCTGTGTAGCAGTGATGGTTGATAGTGCCGTCTGAAGGGCTGTACAGAATTTTAATTGTGTCTCATAACTGACAATACGGACAAAAAAAATAAAAACAACCCTTATATGTTCTTGTGCATCAACAATTCTTTTTTATACAGGTACTCTATAACCCTGTGAACATCCCTGTGTAGCAGTGATGGTTAATAGCGTCGTCTGAAGGGCTGTACAAATTTTTAATTCTGTATCATATCTTTCAATACGGACAAAAAAACTTAAAACAACCCTTATGTGTTCTTGTGCATCAACAATTCTTTTTTCACAGGTACCCTATATACCTGCGAACATCCCTGTGTAGCAGTGAGGGTTGATAGTGCCGTCTGAAGGGCTGTACACAATTTTAATTGTGTCTCATAACTGACAATACGGACAAAAAAATAAAAACAACCCTTATATGTTCTTGTGCATCAACAATTCTTTTTTACACAGATACCCTATAACCCTGTGAACATCTCTGTGTAGCAGTGATGGTTAATAGTGCCGTCTGAAGGGCTGTACAAATTTTTAATTCTGTATCATATCTTTCAATACGGACAAAGAAATTAAAACAACCCTTATATGTTCTTGTGCATCAACAATTATTTTTTATACAGGTACTCTATAACCCTGTGAACATCCCTGTGTAGCAGTGATGGTTAATAGTGCCGTCTGAAGGGCTGTACAAATTTTTAATTCTGTATCATATCTTTCAATACGGACAAAGAAATTAAAACAACCCTTATATGTTCTTGTGCATCAAAAATTATTTTTTATATAGGTACTCTATAACCCTGTGAACATCCCTGTGTAGCAGTGATGGTTAATAGTGCCGTCTGAAGGGCTGTACAAATTTTTAATTCTGTATCATATCTTTCAATACGGACAAAAAAAATAAAAACAACCCTTATATGTTCTTGTGCATCAACAATTCTTTTTTAAACAGGTACCCTATATCCCTTCAAACATCCCTGTGTAGCAGTGATGGTTGATAGTGCCGTCTGAAGGGCTGTACAGAATTTTAATTGTGTCTCATAACTGATAATACGGACAAAAAAAATAAAAACAACCCTTATATGTTTTCTGTGCTACCAATATTCTTTCCAAAAATGGCGAACTTAGGGGTTTTGAAACTTGGGCAAAAAAACGGCAAATATTACATTCACAGATTTGGTTGCTCCCGACACATGTAGATAGCAGTCATTGGGCACTTATTGTCATCCTCTTCAAGCTAGAATGTATCTTGTATATTGAATCGTTACATTATGCTCCCAAAAACGATGTTGTACGGAGATTGAAAGTATTTATGGATCATCAATTCTTCAAGATATACCAGGAACACATCGATTTTGATAATTGGGTAGTATATTCGTGTACAGATATTCCAAAGCAGACTGTTGTAGGCGGAAACTGTGGGGTTCATGTTTGCGTGTGAGTACATATTATTTCGAGCGGATCAGAAATAAAATTTTCTGAATAGGACATGAATTCAATTCGAATGTGGATCATGGATCAATTAATTAAAAATAATGGCAAAGTAAATCGTTATTCCATAGCGAATAACTACGATGATGTGGCAACAGATAGTAGCGTAATCAAACGTTCAGCTATGAAGTTGAAGACGTCGATACCCATTCTATTAGGATGCCCCACTGGATACGAAAGTACTATGTCATTTTGTGCCAATTTATATAAAACTATCCTAGGTGCCTCCATGCATCACTGTGCCGCACGAGAAAAATGTATAGAACCGGAGGAAGACATGGTTTACTGCGTTCGTTGCAGAGATTGGTATCACCTGGTTTGCATTAGCGTTACAAGAGGAAAAAAGTTGCCAAAAAATTTCACGTGTCGGGAGCACTAATCTTGTTAGAGTTAGAGTGTGTATTAGTTCTTATCTTTTCATAAAATTCGGACACTCGCGTGACGATGTGACGTAAAAACAGCTGTTGGGACGCGATCACAGCGCCACCTACAAAATTAACTATTTTTCTTTTGGTAAGAGATTTGAAAATATTCATTCTTAGTTATACGCTTTGGTTGTAAACAATTGTTTAAAGTTTTCTGTGTTGAATTTATCGTTTATAACTAAGCATGAATCTTTTCAAATCTCTTACCAAAAAAAATTAGCTAATTTTGTAGGTGCCGCAGTGATCGCAGTCTAAACAGCGGTTTTTACGTCACATTGTCACTTGAGTGCCCGCAACCTATTTAGCTTCGTTTAGTTATTTTTCCTTCATTTTTAGATTACTATGTAGGTTTTCCTTTGAGTATAGAGCTGCAATTGTGTGGAATTTACTTCCAAAAACAAGCGCAGATCGACGCTCCATTCATTTCCGTGTTTTTAGATTACTTTGTAGGTTTTCCTTTGAGTATAGAGCTGCAATTGTGTGGAATTTACTTCCAAAAACAAGCGCATATCGACGCTCCATTTATTCCCATATTATAGGGTCGTTTTAGTGTACAATTTAGTTTCCCTTAATTTTTTTAATTCTTTTTCTTATTTAAATTGAATTTCGTTAAATTTACAGTAAAGCCCCTGACACATATAGCGTCAAGACTCGGAGTCTGCTACAAACTGCTGAAAAACTGAGAGTCACGTCCAAAACGGGTGACACATATAGAGTCGGTGTTTCTGACAGTCAGAAATAAATATTTGTTAATTTTAACGTGTTATTTGTTAATTTTTATTATTTAAAATATTTATCGACTATTAAGAAATATAAAAACAGTAAACTACGAAATATAAAACAAAAAATTAAATCAAAAAAAAATTACATGAACTATAAATGAAATATAAAAACTTAAATGTATTATTTAAAATATTTGTCGACTATTAAGATATATAAAAACTATAAACTAGAATATATAAAACAAAAAATTTAATTAAAAAAAGTTGACATGAACTATAAATGAAATATGAAAACGTATAACTATCTAACTATGTATAAAGTAACTGAATTTAACTATAAAAATGTACAAAATATCAAACAAAATCATAAACAATAATAATTCATACGTTAAACAACAAAGGAAGATAGCGAAAAAACCAGCATCGCAATGAAGTTGGTTTTCGGCAGTCGTGACTGCTGAAAATAGAGGCGTTTCTATTTTTGGCAGTCAAATGGTAGACTCGGAGTCTTGACGCTATATGTGCCAGGGGCTTAAGCAATGAAAAGCTTTAGTGTTATAGCTATGCATGTTTCACAGCATCAATTAAAATACATTATTTTCTTTATTACATACTCGCACTTAAGCCCCTGACACATATAGCGTCAAAACTCCGGGTCTGCTACAAACTGCTGAAAAACTGAGAGTCACGTCCAAAACGGGTGACACATATAGAATCGGTGTTTTTCACAGTCAGAATTAAATATTTGTTAATTTTAACGTGTTATTTGTTAATTTGTATTATTTAAAATATTTATCGACTATTAAGAAATATAAAAACTATAAACAACGGAATATAAAAAAAAATTATATGAACATAAATGAAATAAAAAAAACTTAAATGTATTATTTAAAATATTTATAGACTATTAAGAAATATAAAAACTATAAACTAGGATTAATAAAACAAAAAATTAAATTAAAAAAAATTGACATGAACTATAAATGAAATATGAAAACTTAAAAGTATCTAACTGTGTATAAAGTAAATGAATTTAACTATAAAAATGTACAAAATATCAAACAATAATAATTCATATGTCAAACAACAAAGGAAGATAGCGAAAAAACCAGCATCATAATGAAGTTGGTTTTCGGCAGTCTTGACTGCTGAAAATAGAGGCGTTTCTATTTTTGGCAGTCAAATGGTAGACTCGGAGTCTTGACGCTATATGTGCCAGGGGCTTTACTAACATTACAGTACATTAATTTTATCTTATTCTAATATTATTATCTGCCAACACTAACAGCATGTTGCATGTTCTTGTTCATGAATCAGTGCCTTGTCGTGGCGAGCAAGCTTAATAGAAAGTATACTTTCTAGAACTAAACCTGATTCAAATATTTTGACTCAATTTAAAGTCACATTACCCGGTATATTAGGATTTTTTATGCATCCAGTTTTAAATAACAAGAAACACAAATATCCAGTTCTTATTCACAAACTATTTCCAGTTAATATTAATTAATTACACATACAATACAATGACATTCATTTTCCATATATGCCTATTCTATAATAAACAAAAAATACTTTTCAGAAAAACACGACATACTAGGTATAAAATTTTATATTTTCAGAAAACAATTCTAACCAATTGGATGTGTGTGACCAGGGCATTCGGCAATTGAATCGAGGTACCGAACAAAATACTAACACTAATATTCATCGCCACCTCTTCAACATTATATTTATAAGTGAAACTTATTTAAAATTAAATATACTTCATTTTATTCTGTTGTACAAGTGATTGATTTTGCGCACAAATTTGTGTTTTGTTTTAGTTGTTGTCAGTTGTGTGTAGCCGTTCGTGGCAGAAATTTAGAAAATATGTTTGAAAAACAGTTTTCCAATAAAAACAAAAAATTATTAGTTTTAGTTTCTTAATAATACGTAAACAAACCTATATTATATAACAATTAGCCTAATTCTGAGAAGTATTTTGCTAATCCTGTATTTTTAATTACTTAATATTTTTTAAACTTTCTTGAAAAGATGTTTGAACCAAAATACAATATTAGCCAAAACTCTTTTGAGAATTGGTCTGAAAAAGTTTTAATTTTGGTCTCCTCTACTTACCCTAGATATTTGTAAAACGAGTATTCCTTAACCTGTATATATATTTTATTGAAAACTATTATATTGTAATCTTTATAAATAAAAATAAGTTGATTGCCATACTTTATAATAGTTATTTTTCCCAGTCTTGTAAATTTACAGGAAAATATTCAATAACAGGTAACATAGTTATCGATTGTCGATTTGAATATAATGCATTATAGAGAGTTCCTTTCTTTACAATAATCAATTGTAAATTAAATTTTTAAAATAGCGCCAATAAAACGAAAATCGAAAGTAGTGATATCTTGCGGAGAACTACGGACATGGTAGTACCAACATAATATAACCTACACTAAAATTGTTTTACAAATAAAATATAGCATAATGTGTATTGTTTATAGAAATTTATCATAAATGCATGCAATAGTGCGTTTTTATATTACAATTATAAATAAATATGAATTTTAGAACCATCAAAATTTGTATGCGAAGGTGGCGCCAATGTTTACTGATATTCCCGCTAAATATTCAACACCAAATTTACATTATTATAATTATAACACGCATCCTCAATGGAAGGACTTCACTTCCTTTTTACATAAAATATATTAGAAAAACATTGTAAAAATTTCATACTCTTCGATAGATAAAAATATATTGGTTTGAGTATCTACATATTTAAATATTAATTACAACCCTTTCACCCCTCGGCATCGTTAAGGGTGTTTCATATCGGACTAGCTTAAGTTAAACCTGTATAAAAAAATAGTTGATGCACACGAACATATAAGGGTTGTTTTAATTTTTTTTTTATCCGTATTGTCAGTAATGAGACAATTAAAATTCTGTACAGCCCTTCAGACGGCACTATCAACCATCACTGCTACACAGGGATGTTCGCAGGGATATAGGGTACCTGTGTAAGAAAGAATTGTTGATGCACAAGAACATATAAGGGTTGTTTTAATTTTTTTGTCCGTATTGAAAGATATGATACAGAATTAAAAATTTGTATAGCCCTTCAGACGGCACTATTAACCATCACTGCTCCACAGGGATGTTCACAGGGTTATAGGGTACCTGTGTAAAAAAGAATTGTCGATGCACAAGAACATATAAGGGTTGTTTTTATTTTTTTTTGTCCGTATTGAAAGATATGATACAGAATTAAAAATTTGTACAGCCCTTCAGACGGCACTATTAACCATCACTGCTACACAGGGATGTTCACAGGGTTATAGGGTACCTGTGTAAAAAAGAATTGTCGATGCACAAGAACATATAAGGGTTGTTTTTATTTTTTTTTGTCCGTATTGAAAGATATGATACAGAATTAAAAATTTGTACAGCCCTTCAGACGGCACTATTAACCATCACTGCTACACAGGGATGTTCACAGGGTTATAGGGTACCTGTGTAAAAAAGAATTGTCGATGCACAAGAACATATAAGGGTTGTTTTTATTTTTTTTGTCCGTATTGAAAGGTATGATACAGAATTAAAAATTTGTACAGCCCTTCAGACGGCACTATTAACCATCACTGCTACACAGAGATGTTCACAGGGTTATAGGGTACCTGTATAAAAAAGAATTGTTGATGCACAAGAACATATAAGGGTTGTTTTTATTTTTTTTTGTCCGTATTATCAGTTATAAGACACAATTAAAATTCTGTGCAGCCCTTCAGACGGCACTATCAACCATCACTGCTACACAGGGATGTTTGAAGGGATATAGGGTACCTGTGTAAAAAAGAATTGTTGATGCACAAGAACATATAAGGGTTGTTTTTATTTTTTTTTGTCCATATTGAAAGATATGATACAGAATTAAAAATTTGTACAGCCCTTCAGACGGCACTATTAACCATCGCTGCTACACAGGGATGTTCACAGGGTTATAGGGTACCTGTGTAAAAAAGAATTGTTGATGCACAAGAATATATAAGGGTTGTTTTTATTTTTTTGTCCGTATTGTCAGTTATGAGACACAATTAAAGTTCTGTACAGCCCTTCAGACGGCACTATTAACCATCACTGCTACACAGGGATTTTCACAGGGTTCTAGGGTACCTGTGTAAAAAAGAATTGTTGATGCACAAGAACATATAAGGGTTGTTTTTATTTTTTTGTCCGTGTTGTCAGTTATGAGACACAATTAAAGTTCTGTACAGCCCTTCAGACGGCACTATCAACCATCACTGCTACACAGAGATGTTCACCTGTGTAAAAAAGAATTGTCGATGCACAAGAACATATAAGGGTTGTTTTTTTTTTTTTTGTCCGTATTGTCTGTTATGAGACACAATTAAAATTCTGTACAGCCCGTCAGACGGCACTATCAACCATCACTGCTACACAGGGATGTTCGCAGGGTTATAGGGTACCTGTTTAAAAAAGAATTGTTGATGCACATGAATATTTAGGATTAGAAATAATGAATAATTTGCTGAAGTGTTAGTTATGGGTTAGGAAATTGATAGTCATATATTCGCGGGTGTATGTATTTTTTTTTAAATATAACATATTTATCTTCATAGTAAAATAGTATTTGATTTATTATTTGAGAATATACACATTTAATCTGTTATAATACAATAATAGTTATGTTTTTTAATTAAACGTAGTTCACAGTTATTCAGTTGGTCTTGGTTATGCCTGTCGTAATGTTTGTTCACAAGTGGATGTATCTCTATTGTCGCTGCTAGCTGCCGCTGCCAGTTTCACTCTGGTGAATCTTGGTAAGGATCCAATTTAAAATAAAAAAGTTGCTAAATATCTTGGAATCCTGACATCACATTTGCATTATCAAATTATAAAACTTATAATGAAATATTTTCTTATAAATAATTAAGGTGGATCCAAACAATTATAAAAATAAAATAAATTAAAGGATCCTGAAGCATTTAATTTTTTTTTTATTGAAATATTTTCTCGTATTTTTTATAATTTCGGAGTTATTTGCCTTTTTTTAAATCGCGATTTTTTTTTTAATAACTTACGGTGTTTAAAATTTTAAATTTTTTTCAACGGAATCTGAATCAGTCCTTTAAACTACCAAGTGCCTGTTTAACTGTTGAGGGATTCTACCGCCACAGTACCTTTCAAGTATCTGAATAGTAACTATTTTTCAAAATTTCAAATAGGGCATTTTGTCCTGACCACGAACTATTATATATCCTGACAGACCCCACCCGATCAAATGTGTACCAATATACAGATGTTATATTTTAATGGAACCAGCAAATAACTCACTTCTTTATCAACTTAGCAATTTATTTCACACAAAAGCAACATTTAACCTAATTGATGAGGTATATAAATTCATGATATCATTTTCGGTTTACTAGAAATTCATGACAACTTTGAAATTTCAAATAGAACATACTATAGTTTTTACAGTAAACCGGATATGATATCATGAATACACATCTGTCAACAATTAGCTTACATGTTGCTGTACAAATCATATTATGTGAAATAGATTGCTAAGTGAATACGCGAGATATTTGCTGGTTCCATTAAAATATAACATCTTGTATTCAGGCTTGTGCAAAGAATTAGATTTTTTAGTTTTTTTTTTTATATAATACTAGCTATTACCCGGGACTTCGTTCGCGTGGTCTACAATTTAATGCGAGTACCCCGCATGCGTTTCATTGCAACTCAAAGAAAGTGTTTGTGTTCAGCTGTCCATGTGAGAAGCATGGATTTTCCAAGTTTAGTCCACACACTTGTAGCGACTGTCCCAGTGCTTTGTTGACGGTCATTGCAAATGCGAGTCGTACCGGAAACTGCAAACGTCTGAATTCGAATGGCATAGGACTGAAGCTTTGTTATACCTATATGTTAAGATTAGTTCTCGTCTGTACCTATACCAAATTTAAATCGAATCAGTGCAGTACTTTTTAGGATAGCTAGCGGCCATTTTGTTTCAAGACGGCGGATTGAAGCTTTATTATACCTATATGTTAAGATTGGTTCCCGTCTATGCTTACACCAAAATTTGAATCGAATCAGTATAGTACTTTTCAGGATAGCTAGTGGCCCATTTTGTTTTAAGATGGCGGACTGAAGTTTTATTATACCTATATATTAAGATTGGTTCCTGTCTATGTCTGTACAAAATAAGAATCGAATCAGTACAGTACTTTTTAGGATAGCTAGCAGCCATTTTGTTTTAAGATGGCGGACTGAAGTTATATTATACCTATATATTAAGATTGGTTCCCGTCTATGTCCGTACAAAATAAGAAACGAGTCAGTGTAGTACTTTTCAAGATAGCTAGCGGCCATTTTGTTTAAAGATGGCGAAATTAAGCTTCATTATACCAATATGTTAAGATTGGTTTCGTTCTATGTCTATACCAAATTTGAATCGAATCAGTGCAGTACTTTTCAGGATAGCTAGCGGCCATATTGTTTCAAGATGGCGGACTGAAGCTTTATTATACCAATATGTTAAGATTGGTTCCCGTCTATGTCTATACCAAATTTGAATCCAATCAGTGCAGTAGTTTTCAGAATAGCTAGCGGCCATTTTGTTTCAAGATGGTAGACTGAAGCTTTATTATACCAATATGTTAAGATTGGTTCCCGTCTATGTCTATACCAAATTTGAATCCAATCAGTGCTGTAGTTTTCAGAATAGCTAGCGGCCATTTTGTTTCAAGATGGTAGACTGAAGCTTTATTATACCAATATGTTAAGATTGGTTCCCGTCTATGTCTATACCAAATTTGAATCCAATCAGTGCAGTAGTTTTCAGAATAGCTAGCGGCCATTTTGTTTCAAGATTATAGACTGAAGCTTTATTATACCAATATGTTAAGATTGGTTCCCGTCTATGTATATACCAAATTTGAATCCAATCAGTGCAGTAGTTTTCAGAATAGCTAGCGGCCATTTTGTTTCAAGATGGTAGACTGAAGCTTTATTATACCAATATGTTAAGATTGGTTCCCGTCTATGTCTATACCAAATTTGAATCCAATCAGTGCAGTAGTTTTCAGAATAGCTAGCGGCCATTTTATTTCAAGATGGTAGACTAAAGCTTTATTATACCAGTATGTTAAGATTGGTTCCCGTCTATGTCTATACCAAATATGAATCCAATCAGTGCAGTAGTTTTCAGAATAGCTAGCAGCCATTTTGTTTCAAGACGGCGGACTGAAGTTTTATTAGACCTATATGTTAAGATTGGTTCCCGTCTATGTCTATACTAAATTTGAATCGAATCAGTGTAGTACTTTTCAGGATAGCAAGCGGCCATTTTGTTTCAAGATGACGGACTGCATCTTTATTATACCTATATATTAAGATTGGTTCTCGTCTATGTCTATACCAAATTTGAATCGAATCAGTGCAGTACTTTTCAAGATAGCTAGCCGCCATTTTGTTTCAAGATGGCGGACTGAATCTTTATTATACCTATATATTAAGATTGGTTCTCGTCTATGTCTATATCAAATTTGAATCGAATCAGTGCGGTACTTTTCAAGATAGCTAGCCGCCATTTTGTTTCAAGATGGCGGATTGGACGTGTGCTAAGTTAGAAACCTTCGCGGGCGTGCACTCAACAACTTAGCAAAATTTCATCGCAATCGGATGAATGGTATAAGAACGCATAAGGGACAAACAAACAAACAAACAAACATTTTTATATATATATATATATTCTTATATGGCAGTTTTATTTTCATTTATTTAGGAGTTGTAAAATTTAAAAAAAATGCAATAAAATTGTAACATCTTTTTCAATTTGAACTGACACAAGGAAAATATGTTTGAAATTAATCCTTTATTAAGCATTATATAAACACATGTTAGTAGAGAACATATTTTAGCGAAATTAACACTGGGAGACATGCTGGTGCCCTTCGGAGGCTTTTTAGATTCTTATACGCAGTATAATGAAGTATTGGAATCTTGAAAAAAATAATTGACGAGATTTTCGCGGAAATACGTGTTTTGAGGTCCACTGAATCCGTTTTGATCATTTTCTCAATGATGTCTGTGTGTGTGTGTGTTTGCATGTGTGGATGGATGGATGTGTGTCCGAGTGTGCAATATCTCATGAACGAGATAAGATTTGTTAACGAAACTTGGTAATTATAAGTTTCATGAAAATACGAAGAGCAGAGTTGATTTTGAATGAATTTGAAAAACCGGAAGAGAAAGTTTACTGGACACACAAAACAATAAATTCCATTTATTTCAAAAATGAAATCAGTCACGAAAAAAAGTTTCAAATAAAAGATGTTGGCAAAAATATTTGGAATATAAAATGTTATTTGCAATTTTTCTGTATATGCGTCTAATTGTGAGAAAAACTAATTTTTATGTTTAATAGTATATTTCAATAATCATAGTAGCAATAGAAACAAAAAACATAGATTTTAATTTTCGCTTTATCTAGTTATCTATGTCTTTTTTCGGAAAAACAAATACATCATTAAAATCTTATATACTAAACGGCTTAATTCCCTATGTATAGATTCATCACGATCATTCTAACAATTTTAGAGCCTAGACGGTTTATCCGATTTAATTGAAACTTTTTTTATTTGATAGGGATTACTTATGCGGAGTGCCTTTTGATAGTCTCAGATTTTTCGTGCACATGATGTGCGAGAAAATTTGAAAAAACATGCTTTTTCAACTAAGAGTGTGGAGGCTTTGACATTTTTAAGAAGAACATCAAACGTCATTATGACATTTCTCAGTGGACATGTCGCATGTTTAATTATAAATTATTTAAATATTAAATGGTTTAGAGTAGTTTTGAAATATTTTACGCATATTAGGGGACTGAGGGGACGTTTTTATTATAATTATACATTTCAAATGTGTATATTTAAAAAGTAAATTTTTGACACTTCACTATGAAGTTGGTTTTAAAGCAAAACGTCAAATTGACAAGTTTTATAAAATATACAGACAAAGAGTGTGGAGGCTTTGAAATTTTAAAAAGAACACCTACTCTAATTTTGACATTTGTATGTGGACATATCGCATTTTTAATTAAAAATTATTCAAGTATTAAATAGTTTAGACAACTTTTGAAATATTTTACACATATTCGGGGAATGAGGGAACGTTTTTATTATCATTACGCATTTTAAATATGTGTATTTAAAAAGAAAATTTTTGACAGTCCACTAAAACAAAACGTCAAATTGACAAGTTATATAAAGTATACAGGTAAACCCAACCAAATTTGTCTCCTGTAATAATATATAGTAAGGAAATTTTATCCACGGCAGAGTACAATTTAAAAAAACCAGATAACTCGAATTGGAATCATTTGATCACTCTTAAATTTTCTATCGGTAATTGTTTAATTGAAAGTCCTACAAAACTTATATAATATGAAAGTTCTTTTCAAGGGCACACGTACAAAATTGAAATAATTTCGATTGGCAGTTGTTTTAGTGTAAGTACTTCAAAACCTATCGTGTTTGGTATCAAATGAAAAGTCTTTTGAAGGGCTCACGTGCGGAATTGGATTTTTTTTCGATTGTTTTAATGAAAGTTCTTTAAAACCTATCGTGTTTGATATCAAATGAAATGTCTTTTGAAGGGCTCACTTGCAAAATAGGATTTTTTTGATCGGCAATTGTTTTAGTAAAAGTGTGTCAAAACCTATCGTGTTTGGTATCGAATGAAAGATCTGTTGCTGGACTCGCAATTGTTTTTGTGAAAGTACATCAAAACCTATCGTGTTTGGTATCAAATGAAGGGTCTTTTGAAGGGCTCGCATACAGAATTGAATATTATTCGATCGGGCAAAATTATAATATTTTCAATCGTCAATTATTTTAGTGATATTACAACAAAACCTATCGTGTTTGGTGTCATATTAAAAGGCCTTAGAAGAACTTTCAGATAAATGAAAAAAGTTGAAATTTTACAATAAGCATATTGTGTTAGGTGTCATATAAAAGGGATTTAGAAGAACTTTCATATAAAATTTAAAAAAGTTGAAATTTTACGATTGTCAATAGCTTCAAACTTAAAGTATTCCGAATCGTACCGTATTTAGTGTCATATTGAAGGGCTTCAAAAGAACTTTCAGATGAAATATAAAAAGTTGAAATTTTACGATAGGTAATTGTTTCAAACTTAATAAATTCTATAAAAAAATGTGGAAATATCAAAAATTACATCCAACGGATTTTTAGTAGATTAGCAAAATCTTTTCGGAAATAAAACACGTATTTGATTGAAATTTTACGACTGTCAATTATTTCAAACTTAAAGTATTCCGAATTATGCCATGTTTGGTATCATATGAAAGGGCTTTAGACAAACCTTTAGATAAAATAATTAAAAAGTTAGTTTTTGAAAAAGCAATGAGCGTTCGCCGGAATTTGAACCCAGAACATTTCACTCGCATGGTGACTGCTCTAACCAATTGAGCTACAAACACACGGCGAATACTCATGCCTTTCGTGCAACGTTTAGTGGAAGAAATGCTAGAGCAGTCACCATGCGAATGAAAGGTTCTGGATTCAAATCCCGGCGAACGCTCATTGTTTTTTCAAAAATTATTTATAATATCTACAAACAAACAATTGTGTCAATAAACAAATTCTTATAAAAAGTTAGTTTAGCAAAATGTTTTCGGAAATAACACACGTATTTGAAATTTTACGACCTTCAATTGTTTTAAACCTAAAGTGTTCCGTATTATATCGTGTTTGATATCATATGAAAAGGCTTTAGAAGAACTTTCAGACGAAATAAAAATATATATTTCGACCGTCAATTGTTTTAAATTTAAAGTATTCGGAATCATGCCGTGTTCAATGTCATATAAAAAAGTTTTGAAAGAACTTGTAGATGGAATAAAGAAACAAATTCAATATTACAACTGTTAATTATTTCAAACTTAAAGTATTCCGAGTCATGCCGAGTTTGGTGTGATATGAAAGAGTTTTGAAAGAAAGTTCAAATGAAATAAAAAAAAAATTCTTTACAACCGTCAACTGTTTATAACTTAAAGTATTGGTGTCGTATAAAAAGGCTTTAGAAGAAGATTGTAATGAAATAAAAAAGTTGAAATTTGACCTATCGCGTTTGTATCAAAAAGAAAGATTTTTTGAAGGGTTCGCGTACAAAATTTAATACTTCTAGATCCTCAATTGTTTTAGTGAAAATGCATCAAAATTCTTCGTGATTAGTATCAATTGAAAGGTCTTTTGAAGAGCTCACGTGCATAATTGGATTTTTTACAATCGTCAGTTGTTTTAGTAAAAGATCGTCGAAACCTATTGTGTTTAGTATCAATTAAAAGGTCTTTGGATGGAATAATACGCAGAAATGTTTTAGATTTGTAATAATCGCATTTATATTGTGTCAACTGTCTTACAAAAGTGAATTCTACTTCAGTGTCCGCGGAGCTAGCGTGAGGCCTGGCGAAGCCAGGGCGACCGCTAGTCTTATATACTAAACGGCTTAATTCCCTATGTATAGATTCATCACGATCAGTCTAACAATTTTACAGCCTAGACGGTTTATCCGATTTATTTGAAACTTTTTTTATTTGATAGGGATTACTTATGCGGAGTGCCTTTTGATAGTCTCAGATTTTTCGTGCACATGATGTGCGAGAAAACTTGAAAAAACATGCATTTTCAACTAAGAGTGTGGAGGCTTTGAAATTTTTAAGAAGAACATCTACTGTAATTTTGACATTTGTCTGTGGACATGTCGCATATTTAATTATAAATTATTTAAATATTAAATGTTTTAGAGTAGTTTTGAAATATTTTACGCACATTAGGGGACTGAGGGGACGTTTTTATTATAATTACAAATTTCAAATATGTGTATTTAAAAAGAAAATTTTTAACAGTCCACTATGAAGTTGGGTTTAATTCAAAACGTCAAATTGACAAGTTTTATAAAATATACAGACAAAGAGTGTGGAGGCTTTGAAATTTTAAAAAAGAACACCTACTCTAATTTTGACATTTGTATGTGGACATATCGCATTTTTAATTACAATTATTGAAGTATTAAATTTTTTAGATAACTTTTAATATATTTTACACATATTGGGGGAATGAGGGAACGTTTTTATTATCATCACGCATTTTATATATGTGTATTTAAAAAGAAAATTTTTGACAATCCACTAAAACAAAACGTCAAATTATATAAAGTATACAGGTAAACCCAACCAAATTTGTCTCCAGTAATAATATACAGTAAAACCAAGCAAATTTTATCCACGTCAGAGTACCATTTAGAAAAACCAGATAACTCGAATTGGAATCATTTGATCACTCTTAAATTTTATATCGGTAATACGAAAGTTATTTTAAAGGGCATGTGGGCAAAATTATAATATTTTCAATCGGCAATTATTTTAGTGAAATTGCAACAAAACCCATCGTGTTTGGTGTCATATTAAAGGGCTTTAGAAGAACTTTCAGAAAAATGAAAATTGTTGAAATATTACAATAAGCAATTATTTCTAACATAAAGTATTTCGAATCATATTGTGTTGAGTGTCATATGAAAGGGTTTTAGAATAACTTTCATATGAAATTTAAAAAAAGTTGAAATTTTACGACTGTCAATAGTTTCAAACTTAAAGTATTCCGAATCGTACCGTATTTAGTGTCATATTGAAGGGCTTCAAAAGCACTTTCAGATGAAATATAGAAAGTTGAAATTTTACGATAGGTAATTGTTTCAAACTTAATAAATTCTATAAAAAAATGTGGAACTATCAAAAATTACATCCAACGGATTTTTAATAGATTAGCAAAATCTTTTCGGAAATAAAACACGTATTTGATTGAAATTTTACGACTGTCAATTATTTCAAACTTAAATTATTCCGAATTATGCCATGTTTGATATCATATGAAAGGGCTTTAGACGAACCTTTAGATAAAATAATTAAAAAGTTAGTTTTTGAAAAAGCAATGAGCGTTCGCCGGAATTTGTACCCAGAACCTTTCACTCGCATGGTGACTGCTCTAACCAATTCAGCTACAAACACTCGGCGAATACTCATGCCTTTCGTGCAACTTTTAGTTGAAGAAATGCTAGAACATATGAAATAGAGTTAGAAGAACTTTCAGATGAAATAAAAAAGAGTTATTTTAGCAAAATCTTGCCGGAAATAAAACACGTATTTTATTGAAATTTCACGACCGTCAATTGTTCTAAGCTTAAAGTCTTCCGAATCAAATCGTGTTTGATATCATATGACAGGGCTTTAGAAGAACTTTCAGACAAAATAAAAAAATTAAGACTTTAAGATTGTCAATTGTTTCAAATTTCAAATATTCGTATTAATGCCGTATTTAATGTCATATGAAAATTTGGAAGAAATTTTATATGAAATAAAAAAAAATGAAGAATGTCAATTGTTTTAAACATAAAATATTTTTTGGTATCAAATAAAAAGTCTTTTAAAGGGATCGCGTGCAAATTTTTTTTTTTGTTGATTCGCAATTGTTTTAGTGATATTGCTTTGAAACCTATCGTGTTTGATATCGAATGAAATGTATTTTGAAGTGTTTTCGTGCAGCATTTAATTTAATTTTGATCGGCAATTGTTTCAGTGAAAGTGCTTAACAATCTATCGTGTTTGGTATCTAATGAAAGGTCTTTTGAAGAGATCGCGTACAAAATTAAATATTTTACGATTGGCAATTGTTTTAGTGAAAGTGCTTCTAAACTTATCGTGTTTGGTATTAAATGAAAGGTATTTTGATGGACTTGCGTACAAAATTTATTACTTTTCGATCGTCAATAGTTTTAGTGAAAGTGCTTAAAAACATATCGTGTTTGGTATCAAATGGATGGTTTTTTGAAGGGCTAGCGTAAAAATTTTTAAGACAAAACGTTAACTTGACAAATAATTTTTAAAAGTATGTAATAAAACAAAACAAAATTTGTGTGCGGTAATAATATACATTTAAAAAAAAAAGAAAATTGACAGCAGCATTCTACAATGCAAAAAAGTATATTTCAGCGATTTCCAACAGTTTTTCAAAAAAGTTTAGAGAAAAATTTCAATTGATTTCATGTACATATAAAATATAAATGTAGAACAAGTTCAAATGAAATAAAAAAAATAAAATTTTACAACCGTCAACTGTTTCAAACTTAAAGTATTGGTGTATAAAAAGGCTTTAGAAGAAAATTGTAATGAAATAAAAAAGTTGAAATTTGACCTATCGCATTTGTATCAAAAAGAAAGATTTTTTAAAGGGTTCGCGTACAAAATTTAATAATTTTAGATCCTCAATTGTTTTAGTGAAAATGCTTGAAAATTCTTCGTGTTTAGTATCAAATGAAAGGTCTTTTGAAGAGCTCGCGGGTCAACTGTCCTACAAAAGTGAATTCTACTTCAGGGTCCGCGGAGCTAGCGTGAGGCCTGGCGAAGCCAGGGCGACCGCTAGTCTTATATACTAAACGGCTTAATTCCCTATGTATAGATTCATCACGATCAGTCTAACAATTTTACAGCCTAGACGGTTTATCCGATTTATTTGAAACTTTTTTTATTTGATAGGGATTACTTATGCGGAGTGCCTTTTGATAGTCTCAGATTTTTCGTGCACATGATGTGCAAGAAAACTTGAAAAAACATGCATTTTCAACTAAGAGTGTGGAGGCTTTGACATTTTTAAGAAGAACATCTACTGTAATTTTGACATTTGTCTGTGGACATGTCGCATATTTAATTATAAATTATTTAAATATTAAATGTTTTAGAGTAGTTTTGAAATATTTTACGCACATTGGGGGACTGAGGGGACGTTTCTATTATAATTACAAATTTCAAATATGTGTATTTAAAAAGAAAATTTTGAACAGTCCACTATGAAGTTGGTTTTAATTCAAAACGTCAAATTGACAAGTTTTATAAAATATACAGACAAAGAGTGTGGAGGCTTTGAAATTTTAAAAAAGAACACCTACTCTAATTTTGACATTTGTATGTGGACATATCGCATTTTTAATTAACAATTATTGAAGTATTTAATTTTTTAGACAACTTTTGAAATATTTTACACATATTGGGGGAATGAGGCAACGTTTTTATTATCATTACGCATTTTATATATGTGTATTTAAAAAGAAAATTTTTGACAATCCACTAAAACAAAAACGTCAAATTGACAAGTTATATATAACTCGAATTGGAATCATTTGATCACTCTTAAATTTTCTATCGGTAATACGAAAGTTATTTTAAAGGGCATGTGGGCAAAATTATAATATTTTCAATCGGCAATTATTTTAGTGAAATTGCAACAAAACCTATTGTGTTTGGTGTCATATTAAAGGGCTTTAGAAGAACTTTCAGATAAATGAAAAATGTAGAAATTTTACAATAAGCAATTGTTTCTAACATAAAGTATTTCGAATCATATTGTGTTGGGTGTCATATGAAAGGGCTTTAGAAGAACTTTCATATGAAATAAAAAAAAAGTTGAAATTTTACGACTGTCAATAGTTTCAAACTTAAAGTATTCCGAATCGTACCGTATTTAGTGTCATATTGAAGGGCTTCAAAAGAACTTACAGATGAAATATATATATATATATATATATATATATATATATATATATATATATATATATATATATATATATATATATATATATATTTTACGATAGGTAATTGTTTCAAACTTAATAAATTCTATAAAAAATGTGGAACTATCAAAAATTACATCCAACGAATTTTTAATAGATTAGCAAAATTTGATTGAAATTTTACGACTGTCAATTATTTCAAACTTAAAGTATTCCGAATTATGCCATGTTTGGTATCCTATGAAAGGGCTTTAGACGAACAGTTAGATAAAATAATTAAAAATATAGATTTTGAAAAAGCAATAAGCGTTCGCCGGAATTTGAACCCAGAACCTTTCACTCGCATGGTGACTGCTCTAACCAATTGAGCTACAAACACTCGAATACTCGAATACTGCAACGTTTAGTGGAAGAAATGCTACAGTAGTCACCATGCGAGTGAAAGGTTCTGGATTCAAATACCGGCGAACGCTCATTGCTTTTTCAAAAATTATTTATAATATCTACAAACAACAATTGTGTCAATAAACAAATTCTTATAAAAAGTTAGTTTAGTAAAATTTTTTCGGAAATAACACACGTATTTGAAATTTTACGACCTTCAATTGTTTTAAACCTAAAGTGTTCCGTATCATATCGTGTTTGATATCATATGAAAGGGCATTAGAAGAACTTTCAGACGAAATAAAAAATATATATATTTCGACCGTCAATTGTTTTAAATTTAAAGTATTCGAAATCATGCCGTGTTTAATGTCATATAAAAAAGTTTTGAAAGCACTTGTAGATGGAATAAAGAAAAAAATTAAATATTACAACTGTTAATTGTTTCAAATTCAAAGTATTCCGAGTCATGCCGAGTCTGGTGTGATATGAAAGAGTTCTGAAAGAAACTTCAAATGAAATAAAAAAAAAATTATTCTACAATCGTCAACTGTTTCAAACTTAAAGTATTCCGATTCATGCCGTGTTTGGTGTCGTATAAAAAGGCTTTAGAAGACGATTGTAATGAAATAAAAAAGTTCAAATTTGATCTATCGCGTTTATATCAAAAAGAAAGTTTTTTTGAAGGGTTCGCATACAAAATTTAATACTTTTAGATCCTCAATTGTTTTAGTGAAAATGATTCAAAATTCTTCGTGTTTAGTATTAAATGAAAGGTCTTTTCAAGAGCTCGCGTGCATAATTGGATTTTTCCTGTCATCAATCGTCTTAATGAAAGTTCTTCAAAACTTATTGTGTTTGGTATCTAATAAAAGATCTTTTGAAGAGCTCGCGAGCAGAATTGGATTTTTTTCAATCGTCAGTTGTTTTAATGAAATATCTTCGAAACCGATTGTGTTTAATATTAATTAAAAGGTCATTGGATGGAAAGATATGCAGAAATGTTTTAGATTTGTAATAATTGAATTTATATTGTGACAACTGTCGTACAAAAGTGAATTCTACTTCAGGGTCCGCGGAGCATAGCGTGAGGCCTGGCGAAGCCAGGGCGACCGCTAGTCTTATATACTAAACGGCTTAATTCCCTATGTATATATAGTTTCATCACGTTCATTCTAACAATTTTACAGCCTAGACGGTTTATTCGATTTATTTACAACTTTTTTTATTTGATAGAGATCCATCACGGGGAGTGCCTTTTGATAGTCTCAAATTTTTCGTGCACATGATGTCCGAGAAAACTTGAAAAAACATGCGTTTTTGGGGCAAAATCAACTAAGAGTGTGGAGGCTTTGAAATTTTTAAGAAGAACATCAAACGTCACTTTGACATTTGTCAGTGGACATGTCGCATTTTTAATTATAAATTATTTAAATATTAAATGTTTTAGAGTAGTTTTGAAATATTTTACACACATTAGGGGACTGAGGGGACGTTTCTATTATAATTATACATTTCAAATGTGTATATTTAAAAAGTAAATTTTTGACAATTTACTATGAAGTTGGTTTAAACGTCAAATTGACAAGTTTTATAAAGTATAAAGAATATGGTGGCTTTGAAATTTTGAAAAAGAACATCTACTGTCACTTTGACGTTTGTTAGTGGACATGTCGCATTTTTAATTATAAATTATTTAACTATTAAATGTGTTAGAGTAGTTTTGAAATATTTTACGCACATTGGGGGACTGAGGGAACGTTTCTATTATAATTACAAATTTAAAATATGTGTATTTAAAAAGAAAATTTTTAAGAGTCCACTATGAAGTTGGTTTTAATACAAAACGTCAAATTGACAAGTTTTATAAAATATACAGACAAAGAGTGTGGAGGCTTTGAAATTTTAAAAAAGAACACCTACTCTAATTTTGACATTTGTATGTGGACATATCGCATTTTTAGTTAACAATTATTGAAGTATTAAATATTTTAGACAACTTTTGAAATATTTGACACATATTGGGGGAATGAGGGAACGTTTTTATTATAATTACGCATTTTAAATATGTGTATTTAAAAAGAAAATTTTTGACAGTCCACTAAAACAAAACGTCAAATTGACAAGTTATATAAAGTATACAGGTAAACCCAACCAATTTGTCTCCAGTAATAATATACAGTAAAACCAAGCAAATTTTATCCACGGCCGAGTACAATTTTAAAAAACCAGATAACTCGAATTGGAATCATTTGAGCACTCTTAAATTTTCTATCGGTAATACGAAAGTTATTTTAAAGGGCATGTGAGCAAAATTATAATATTTTCAATCGGCAATTATTTTAGTGACATTGCAACAAAACCTATCGTGTTTGGTATCATATTAAAGGGCTTTAGAAGAACTTTCAGATAAATGAAAAAAGTTGAAATTTTATAATAAGCAAATGTTTCAAACTTAAAGTATTCCGAATCGTAATATAGGTAATTGTTTCAAACTTAATAAATTCTATAAAAAAATGTGGAACTAACAAAAATTACATCCAACGGATTTTTAATAGATTAGCAAAATCTTTTCGGAAATAAAACACGTATTTGATTGAAATTTTAAGACTGTCAATTATTTCAAACTGAAAGTATTCCAAATTATGCCACGTTTGGTATCATATGAAAGGGCTTTAGACGAACCTTTACATAAAATAGTTAATACGTTAGTTTTTTAAAAAGCAATGAGCGTTCGCCGGAATTTGAACCCAGAACCTTTCACTCTCATGGTGACTGCTCCAACCAATTGAGCTACAAACGCAACGTTTAGTTGAAGAAATGCTAGAGCAGTCACCATGCGAGTGAAAGGTTCTGGGTTCAAATCCCGGCGAACGCTCATTGCGTTTTCAAAAATTATTTATAATATCTACAAATAAACAATTGTGTCAATAAACAAATTCTTATAACAAGTTAGTTTAACAAAATGTTTTCGGAAATAACACACGTATTTGAAATTTTACGATCTTCAATTGTTTTAAACCTAAAGTATTCCGTATCATATCGTGTTTGATATCATATGAAAGGGATTTAGAAGAACTTTCAGACGTTTTAGAGTAGTTTTGAAATATTTTACGCACATTAGGGGGACGTTTTTATTATAATTATACATTTCAAGTGTGTATATTTAAAAAGTAAATTTTTGACACTTTACTATGAAGTTGATTTTAAAGCAAAACGTCAAATTGACAAGTTTTATAAAGTATACAAAATGTGTGGAGGCTTTGAAATTTTAAAAAGAACACCTACTCCAATTTTAAATTTTGTATGTGGACATATCACATTTTTAATTAATAATTATTCAAGTATTAAATTTTATAGAGAACTATCGAAATATTTTACACATATTGGGAAAATGAGGGAACGTTTTAATTATAATTACGCATTTTAAATATGTGTATTTAAAAAGAAAATCTTTGACAGTGCACTAAAACAAAACGTCAAATTGACAAGTTATATAAAGTATACAGGTAAACTCAACATAATTTGTCTCCAGTAATAATATACAGTAAAATCAAGCAAATTTTATCCACGGCCGAGTACAATTAAAAAAAAAAGAACAGATAAGTTGAATTGGAATCATTTGAGCACTCTGAAATTTTCTATCGGTAATACGAAAGTTATTTTAAAGGGCATGTGGGCAAAATTATAATATTTTCAATCGGCAATTATTTTAGTGAAATTGCAACAAAACCTATCGTGTTTGGTGTCATATTAAAGGGCTTTAGAAGAACTTTCAGATAAATGAAAAAAGTTGAAATTTTATAATAAGCAAATGTTTCTAACATAAAGTATTTCTAATCATATTGTGTTGGGTGTCATATGAAGGGCTTTAGAAGAACTTTCATATGAAATAAAAAAAATGTTGAAATTTTACGACTGTCAATAGTTTCAAACTTAAAGTATTCCGAATTATGCCATGTTTGGTATCATATGAAAGGGCTTTAGACGAACCTTTAGATAAAATAATTAAAAAGTTAGTTTTTGGAAAAGCAATGAGCGTTCGCCGGAATTTGAACCCAGAACCTTTCACTCGCATGGTGACTGCTCTAACCAATTGAGCTACAAACACTCGGCGAATACTCATGTCTTTCGTGCAACGTTTAGTTGAAGAAATGCTAGAACAGTCAACATGCGAGTGAAAGGTTCTGGATTCAAATCCCGGCGAACGCTCATTGCTTTTTCAAAAATTATTTATAATATCTACAAACAAACAATTGTGTCAATAAACAAATTCTTATAAAAAGTTAGTTTACCAAAATGTTTTCGGAAATAACACACGTATTTGAAATGAACCTTCAATTGTTTTAAACCTAAAGTGTTCCGTATCATATCGTGTTTGATATCATATGAAAGGGATTTAGAAGAACTTTCAGACGAAATAAAAAATATATATATATTTCGACCGTCAATTGTTTTAAATTTAAATTATTCGGAATCATGCCGGGTTTAATGTCATATATAAAAAAGTTTTGAAAGAACTTGTAGATGGAATAAAGAAAAAAATTCAATATTACAACTGTTAATTGTTTGAAACTGAAAGTATTCCGAGTCATGCCGAGTTTGGTGTGATATGAAAGAGTTTTGAAAGAAAGTTCAAATGGAATTAAAAAAAAAATATTTTACAACCGTCAACTGTTTCAAACTTAAAGTATTGGTGTATAAAAAGGCTTTAGAAGAAAATTGTAATGAAATAAAAAAGTTGAAATTTGACCTATCGCGTTTGTATCAAAAAGAAAGATTTTTTAAAGGGTTCGCGTACAAAATTTAATAATTTTAGATCCTCAATTGTTTTAGTGAAAATGGTTCAAAATTCTTCGTGTTTAGTATCAAATGAAAGGTCTTTTGAAGAGCTCGCGGGTCAACTGTCCTACAAAAGTGAATTCTACTTCAGGGTCCGCGGAGCTAGCGTGAAGCCTGGCGAAGCCAGGGCGACCGCTAGTCCTATACCTAAAAGCGTAAGAGGTATATATGTTTGTTTGGATTCATCACGGTCAATTGCTCATCTCTACAGCCTAGACGGTTTGTCCGATTAATTTGAAACTTTTTTTATTTGATAGAGGTCAATCATGGGGGGTGCCTTTTGTTAGTCTTAGATTTTTCCTGCACATGATGTGCGAGAAAACTTGAAAAAACATGCGTTTTTGGGGCAAAATCAACTAAGAGTGTGGAGGCTTTGAAATTTTTAAGAAGAAGATCAAACGTCACTTTGACGTTTGTCAGTGGACATGTCGCGTTTTTAATTATAAATTACGTAAATATGAAATATCTATGAGTAGTTTTGAAATATTTTACACATATTGGGGAAATGAGGGGACGTTTTTATTATAATTACACATTTCAAATATGTATATTTAAAAAGTAAATTTTTGACAGTTCCCTGTGAAGTTGGTTTAAACGTTAAATTGACAAGTTATATAAAGTATACAGGTAAACCAAAACAAAATTGTCCTCGGTAAAAATATATAGTAAAACTAAGCAAATATTGTTCACGGCAATGTACATTAAATACAATTTTATTATTATTTATTTAAATTTATTATCAAAATTCGAAATTTATCGTATATGGTATAATACGAAAGTTTAGGTCACGCATATAGAAATGAGATTTTTTCAATCAGTAATAGTTTTAGTGAAAGTGCTTCAAAACCTGTCGTGTTTGGTATCAAATAAAAGGTCCTTTGAAGGGCTCGCATACATAATTCAATTTTTTTCGATGGGCAATTGTTTTAGTTAAAGTGATTCAAAAGATATCGTGTTTAGCATCAAATGAAAGGTCTTTTGAAGGGCTCGCGTACAAAATTAAATATTATTCGATCGGCAATTGTTTTAGTAAGAGTACATCAAAACTTATAGTGTTTGGTATCAAATGAAAGGTCTTTTGAAGGGCTCGCGTATAAAATTAAATATTATTCGATCGGCAATTGTTTTAGTACGAGTGCATCAAAACCTATCGTGTTTGGTATCAACTGAAAGTTCTTTTAAAGGGCTCGCGTACAAAATTAAATATTATTCAATCGGCAATTGTTTTAGTAAGAGTGCTTCAAAACATATCGTGTTTGGTATCAAATGAAAGGTCTTTTGAAGGGCTCCCGTACAAAATTAAATATTATTCGATCGGCAATTGTTTTAGTAAAAATGCACCAAAACCTATCGTGTTTGGTATCAAATGAAAGGTCTATTTAAGGGCTCGCGTAGAAAATTAAATATTATTCGAGCGGCAATTGTTTTAGTAAAAATGCATCAAAACCTATCGTGTTTGGTATCAAATGAAAGGTCTATTAAAGGGCTCGCGCAGAAAATTAAATATTATTCGATCGGCAATTGTTGTAGTAAAAATTGCATCAAAACCTATCGTGTTTGGTATCAAATGAAAGGTCTATTGAAGGGCTCGCGTAGAAAATTAAATATTATTCGATCGGCAATTGTTTTAGTAAAAATGCATCAAAACCTATCGTGTTTGGTATCAAATGAAAGGTCTATTGAAGGGCTTGCGTAGAAAATTAAATATTATTCGATTGGCAATTATTTCAGTAAAAACGCATCAAAACCTATCGTGTTTGGTATCAAATGAAAGGTCTATAGAAGGGCTCGCGTAGAAAATTAAATATTATTCGATCGGCAATTGTTTTCGTAAAAATGCATCAAAACCTATTATGTTTGGTATCAAATGAAAGGTCGCTTAAAGAGTTCGTGTGCTGAATTGGACTTTTTTTTATTATCAATTTTGTAGTGCCAGAGCTTCGTAACCTATCGTGCTAGGTATCAATTAAATGTATTTTAAAGGACAGACATGCAAAATTGAGAACTTTTACTTCGGAAATAATTTGATTTATATAGTATCAATTGTCTTGCAGAAGTGAATCCTATTTCAGTGTTCGCGGAGCGTAGCGTGAAGACCTGGCGAAGCCAGGCCGATCGCTAGTCTTATATACTAAACGGCTTAATTCCCTATGTATAGATTCATCACGATCAGTCTAACAATTTTACAGCCTAGACGGTTTATCCGATTTATTTGAAACTTTTTTTATTTGATAGGGATTACTTATGCGGAGTGCCTTTTGATAGTCTCAGATTTTTCGTGCACATGATGTGCGAGAAAACTTGAAAAAACATGCATTTTCAACTAAGAGTGTGGAGGCTTTGAAATTTTTAAGAAGAACATCTACTGTCACTTTGACGTTTGTCAGTGGACATGTCGCATTTTTAATTATAAATTATTTAAATATTAAATGTTTTAGAGTAGTTTTGAAATATTTTACGCACATTAGGGGACTGAGGGGACGTTTTTATTATAATTACAAATTTCAAATATGTGTATTTAAAAAGAAAATTTTTAACAGTCCACTATGAAGTTGGTTTTAATTCAAAACGTCATATTGACAAGTTTTATAAAATATACAGACAAAGAGTGTGGAGGCTTTGAAATTTTAAAAAAGAACACCTACTCTAATTTTGACATTTGTATGTGGACATATCGCATTTTTAATTAACAATTATTGAAGTATTTAATTTTTTAGATAACTTTTGATATATGTTACATATATTGGGGGAATGAGGCAACGTTTTTATTATCATTAAGCATTTGATATATGTGTATTTAAAAAGAAAATTTTTGACAATTCACTAAAACGAAACGTCAAATTGACAAGTTATATAAAGTATACAGGTAAACCCAACCAAATTTGTCTCCAGTAATAATATACAGTAAAACCAAGCAAATTTTATCCACGTCAGAGTACAATTTAGAAAAACCAGATAACTCGAATGCAAAATTATTATTTTTTTCGATCCGCAATTGTTTTAGTGATATTGCTTTGAAACCTATCGTGTTTGATATCGAATGAAATGTCTTTTGAAGTGTTTTCGTGCAGCATTTAATTTAATTTTGATCGGCAATTGTTTCAGTGAAAGTGCTTAACAATCTATCTTGTTTGGTTTCTAATGAAAGGACTTTTGAAGAGCTCGCGTACAAAATTAAATATTTTACGATTGGCAATTGTTTTACTGAATTTTAAAGGGCACGTGGGCAAAATTATATTATTTTCAATCGGCAATTATTTAAGTGAAATTGCTACAAAACCTATCGTGTTTGGCGTCATATTAAAGGGCGTTAGAAGAACTTTCAGATAAATGAAAAAAGTTGAAATTTTATAATAAGCAAATGTTTCTAACAAAGTATTTCGAATCATATTGTGTTGGGTGTCATATGAAAGGGCTTTAGAAGAACTTTCATATGAAATAAAGAAAAAGTTGAAATTTTACGACTGTCAATAGTTTCAAACTTAAAGTATTTCGAATCGTACCGTGTTTAGTGTCATATTGAAGGGCTTTAAAAGAACTTTCAGATGAAATATAAAAAGATGAAATTTTACGATAGGTAATTGTTTCAAACTTAATAAATTCTATAAAAAAAAATGTGGAACTTTCAAAAATTACATCCAACGGATTTTTAATAGATTAGCAAAATCTTTTCGGAAATAAAACACGTATTTGAGACATTTTACGACTGTCAATTATTTCAAACTTAAAGTATTCCGAATTATGCCATGTTTAGTATCATATGAAAGGGCCTTGGACGAACTTTTAGATAAAATAATTAAAAAGTTAGTTTTTGAAAAAGCAATGAGCGTTCGCCGGAATTTGAACCCAGAACCTTTCACTTGCATGGTGACTGCTCTAACCAATTGAGCTACAAACACTCGGCGAATACTCATGTCTTTCGTGCAACGTTTAGTTGAAGAAATGCTAGAAGAGTCACCATGCGAGTGAAAGGTTCTGGATTCAAATCCCGGCGAACGCTCATTGCTTTTTCAAAAATTATTTATAATATCTACAAACAAACAATTGTGTCAATAAACAAATTCTTATAAAAAGTTAGTTTAGCAAAATGTTTTCGGAAATAACACACGTATTTGAAATTTTACGACCTTCAATTGTTTTAAACCTAAAGTATTCCGTATCATATCGTGTTTGATATCATATGAAAGGGATTTAGAAGAACTTTCAGACGAAATAAAAAATATATATATTTCGACCGTCAATTGTTTTAAATTTAAAGTATTCGGAATCATGCCGGGTTTAATGTCATATAAAAAAGTTTTGAAAGAACTTGTAGATGGAATAAAGAAAAAAATTCAATATTAAAACTGTTAATTGTTTCAAACTGAAAGTATTCCGAGTCATGCCGAGTTTGGTGTGAAATGAAAGAGTTTTGAAAGAAAGTTCAAATGAAAAATAAAATAAAAATTACAACCGTCAACTGTTTCAAACTTAAAGTATTGGTGTATAAAAAGGCTTTAGAAGAAAATTGTAATGAAATAAAAAAGTTGAAATTTGACCTATAACGTTTGTATCAAAAAGAAAGATTTTTTAAAGGGTTCGCGTACAAAATTTAATAATTTTAGATCCTCAATTGTTTTAGTGAAAATGCTTCAAAATTCTTCGTGTTTAGTATCAAATGAAAGGTCTTTTGAAGAGCTCGCGTGTCAACTGTCCTATAAAAGTGAATTCTACTTCAGGGTCAGCGGAGCTAGCGTGAGGCCTGGCGAAGCCAGGGCGACCGCTAGTCTTATATACTAAACGGCTTAATTCCCTATGTATAGATTCATCACGATCATTCTAACAATTTTACAGCCTAGACGGTTTATCCGATTTATTTGAAACTTTTTTTATTTGATAGGGATTACTTATGCGGAGTGCCTTTTGATAGTCTCAGATTTTTCGTGCACATGATGTGCGAGAAAACTTGAAAAAACATGCATTTTCAACTAAGAGTGTGGAGGCTTTGAAATTTTTAAGAAGAACATCTACTGTAATTTTGACATTTGTCTGTGGACATGTCGCATATTTAATTATAAATTATTTAAATATTAAATGTTTTAGAGTAGTTTTGAAATATTTTACGCACATTAGGGGACTGAGGGGACGTTTTTATTATAATTAAAAATTTCAAATATGTGTATTTAAAAAGAAAATTTTTAACAGTCCACTATGAAGTTGGTTTTAATTCAAAACGTCAAATTGACAAGTTTTATAAAATATACAGACAAAGAGTGTGGAGGCTTTGAAATTTTAAAAAAGAACACCTACTCTAATTTTGACATTTGTATGTGGACATATCGCATTTTTAATTAACAATTATTAAAGTATTAAATTTTTTAGATAACTTTTGATATATTTTACACATATTGGGGGAATGAGGGAACGTTTTTAAAATCATTAAGCATTTTATATATGTGTATTTAAAAAGAAAATTTTTGACAATCCACTAAAACAAAACGTCATATTGACAAGTTATATAAAGTATACAGGTAAACCCAACAAAATTTGTCTCCAGTAATAATATACAGTAAAACCAAGCAAATTTTATCCACTGCAGAGTACAATTTAGAAAAACCAGATAACTCGAATTGGAATCATTTGATCACTCTTAAATTTTCTATCGGTAATACGAAAGATATTTTAAAGGGCATGTGGGCAAAATTATAATATTTTCAATCGGCAATTATTTTAGTGACATTGCAACAAAACCTATCGTGTTTGGTGTCATATTAAAGGGCTTTAGAAGAACTTTCAGATAAATGAAAAAAGTTGAAATTTTACAATAAGCAATTGTTTTAAATTTAAAGTATTCGGAATCATGCCGTGTTTAATGACATACAAAAAAGTTATGAAAGAACTTGTAGATGGAATAAAGAAAAAAAATTCAATATTACAACTGTTAATTGTTTCAAATTCAAAGTATTCCGAGTCATGCCGAGTTTGGTGTGATATAAAAGAGTTTTGAAAGAAAGTTCAAATGAAATAAAAAAAAAAATTATTTAACAACCGTCAACTGTTTCAAACTTAAAGTATTGGTGTCGGATAAGAAGGCTTTAGAAGAAGATTGTAATGAAATAAAAAAGTTGAAATTTGACCTATCACGTTTGTATCAAAAAGAAAGATTTTTTGAAGGGTTCGTGTGCATAATTGAATTTTTCCTGTCATCAATCGTTTTAATGAAAGTTCTTCAAAACCTATTGTGTTTGGTATCTAGTAAAAGGTCTTTTGATGAGCTCGCGAGCAGAATTGAATATTTTTCAATCGTTAGTTGTTTTAGTGAAATTTTGTTGTGTTTAGTATCAATTAAAAGGTCTTTGGTTGGAAAGATATGCAGAAATGTTTTAGATTTGTAATAATTGAATTTATATTGTGTCAACTGTCCTACAAAAGTGAATTCTACTTCAGGGTCCGCGGAACTAGCGTGAGGCCTGGCGAAGCCAGGGCGACCGCTAGTCTTATATACTAAACGGCTTAATTCCCTATATATAGATTCATCACGGTCATTCTAACAATTTTACAGCCTAGACGGTTTATCCGATTTATTTGAAACTTTTTTTATTTGATAGGGATTACTTATGCGGAGTGCCTTTTGATAGTCTCAGATTTTTCGTGCACATGATGTGCGAGAAAACTTGAAAAAACATGCATTTTCAACTAAGAGTGTGGAGGCTTTGAAATTTTTAAGAAGAACATCTACTGTAATTTTGACATTTGTCTGTGGACATGTCGCATATTTAATTATAAATTATTTAAATATTAAATGTTTTAGAGTAGTTTTGAAATATTTTACGCAAATTGGGGGACTGAGGGGACGTTTTTATTATAATTAAGTATTTTAAATATGTGTATTTAAAAAGAAAAATTTTTATAGTCCACTATGAAGTTGGTTTTAATTCAAAACGTCAAATTGACAAGTTTTATAAAATATACAGACAAAGAGTGTGGAGGCTTTGAAATTTTAAAAAGAACACCTACTCTAATTTTGACATTTGTATGTGGACATATCGCACTTTTAATTAAAAATTATTCAAGTATTAAATATTTTAGACAACTTTTGAAATATTTTACACATATTGGGGGAATGAGGGAACGTTTTAATTATAATTACGCATTTGAAATATGTGTATTTAAAATTTAAAAAGAAAATTTTTAACAGTCCACTAAAATAAAACGTCTAATTGACAAGTTATATAAGTATACAGGTAAATCCAACAACATTTGTCTCCAGTAATAATATACAGTAAAACCAAGCAAATTTTATCCACGGCAGAGTACAATTTAAAAAAAAAACCAGATAACTCGAATTGGAATCATTTGAGCACTTTTAAATTTTCTATCGGTAATACGAAAGTTATTTTAAAGGGCATGTGGGCAAAATTATAATATTTTCAATCGGCAATTATTTCAGTGAAATTGCTACAAAACCTATCGTGTTTGGCGTCATATTAAAGGGCTTTAGAAGAACTTTCAGATAAATGAAAAAAGTTGAAATTTTATAGTAAGCAAATGTTACTTAAACTTAAAGTATTCCGAATCATACCGTGTTTAGTGTCATATTGAAGGGCTTTAAAAGAACTTTCAGATGAAATATAAAAAGTTGAAATTTTACGATATAGGTAATTGTTTCAAACTTAATAAATTCTATAAAAAAATGTGGAACTATCGAAAATTACATCCAACGGATTTTTAATAGATTAGCAAAATCTTTTCGGAAATAAAACACGTATTTGATTGAAATTTTAAGACTGTCAATTATTTCAAACTTAAAGTATTCCAAATTATGTTATGTTTGGTATCATATGAAAGGGCTTTAGACGAACCTTTACATAAAATAATTAAAAAGTTAGTTTTTGAAAAAGCAATGAGCGTTCGCCGGAATTTGAACCCAGAACCTTTCACTCGCATGGTGACTGCTCTAACCAATTGAGCTACAAACACTCGGCGAGTACTCATGCCTTTCGTGCAACGTTTAGTTGAAGAAATGCTAGAGCAGTCACCATGCGAGTGAAAGGTGAAATCCCGGCGAACGCTCATTGCTTTTTCAAAAATTATTTATAATATCTACAAATAAACAATTGTGTCAATAAACAAATTCTTATAACAAGTTAGTTTAACAAAATGTTTTCGGAAATAACACACGTATTTGAAATTTTACGACCTTCAATTGTTTTAAACCTAAAGTATTCCGTATCATATCGTGTTTGATATCATATGAAAGGGATTTAGAAGAACTTTCAGACGAAATAAAAAATATATATATATATTTCAACCGTCAATTGTTTTAAATTTAAAGTATTCGGAATCATGCCGTGTTTAATGTTATATAAAAAAGTTTTGAAAGAACTTGTAGATGGAATAAAGAAAAAATTAAATATTACAACTGTTAGTTGTTTCAAATTCAAAGTATTCCGAGTCATGCAGAGTTTGGTGTGATATGAAAGAGTTTTGAAAGAAAGTTCATATGAAATAAAAAAAATATATTTTACAACCGTCAACTGTTTCAAACTTAAAGTATTGGTGTCGTATAAAAAGGCTTTAGAAGAAGATTGTAATGAAACAAAAAAGTTGAAATTTGACCTATCGCGTTTGTATCAAAAAGAAAGATTTTTTGAAGGGTTCACGACAAAATTTAATACTTTTAGATCCTCAATTGTTTTAGTGAAAATGCTTCCAAATTCTTCGTATTTAGTATCAAATGAAAGGTCTTTTGAAGAGCTCGCGTGCATAATTGGATTTTTCCTGTCATCAATCCTTTTAATGAAAATTCTTCAAAATCTATTGTGTTTGGTATCTAGTAAAACGTCTTTTGAAGAGCTTGCTTTGGATGGAAAGATATGCAGAAATGTTCTAGATTTGTAATAATTGAATTTATATTGTGTCAACTGTCCTACAAAAGTGAATTCTACTTCAGGGTCTGCGGAGCTAGCGTGAGGCCTGGCGAAGCCAGGGCGACCGCTAGTCTTATATACTAAACGGCTTAATTCCCTATGTATAGATTCATCACGATCAGTCTAACAATTTTACAGCCTAGACGGTTTATCCGATTTATTTGAAACTTTTTTTATTTGATAGGGATTACTTATGCGGAGTGCCTTTTGATAGTCTCAGATTTTTCGTGCACATGATGTGCGAGAAAACTTGAAAAAACATGCATTTTCAACTAAGAGTGTGGAGGCTTTGACATTTTTAAGAAGAACATCTACTGTCACTTTGACGTTTGTCAGTGGACATGTCGCATTTTTAATTATAAATTATTTAAATATTAAATGGTTTAGAGTAGTTTTGAAATATTTTACGCACATTAGGGGACTGAGGGGACGTTTTTATTATAATTACAAATTTCAAATATGTGTATTTAAAAAGAAAATTTTTAACAGTCCACTATGAAGTTGGTTTTAATTCAAAACGTCAAATTGACAAGTTTTATAAAATATACAGACAAAGAGTGTGGAGGCTTTGAAATTTTAAAAAAGAACACCTACTCTAATTTTGACATTTGTTTGTGGACATATCGCATTTTTAATTAACAATTATTGAAGTATTTAATTTTTTAGATAACTTTTGATACATTTTACACATATTGGGGGAATGAGGCAACGTTTTTATTATCATTAAGCAATTTATATATGTGTATTTAAAAAGAAAATTTTTGACAATTCACTAAAACAAAACGTCAAATTGACAAGTTATATAAAGTATACAGGTAAACCCAACCAAATTTGTCTCCAGTAATAATATACAGTAAAACCAAGCAAATTTTATCCACGTCAGAGTACAATTTAGAAAAACCAGATAACTCGAATTGGAATCATTTGATCACTCTTAAATTTTTGTATCGGTAATACGAAAGTTATTTTAAAGGGCATGTGGGCAAAATTATAATATTTTCAATCGGCAATTATTTTAGTGAAATTGCAACAAAACCTATCGTGTTCGATGTCATATTAAAAGGATTTAGAAGAACTTTCAGAAAAATGAAAATAGTTGAAATTTTACAGTAAGCAATTGTTTCTAACATAAAGTATTTCGAATCATATTGTGTTGGGTGTCATATGAAAGGGCTTTAGAAGAATTTTCATATGAAATAAAAAAATAGTTGAAATTTTACGACTGTCAATAGTTTCAAACTTAAAGTATTCCGTATCGTACCGTATTTAGTGTCATATTGAAGGGCTTCAAAAGAACTTTTAGATGAAATATAGAAAGTTGAAATTTTACGATAGGTAATTGTTTCAAACTTAATAAATACTATAAAAAAATTCACTCGCATGGTGACTGCTCTAACCAATTGAGCTACAAACACTCGGCGAATACTCATGCCTTTCGAGCAACTTTTAGTTGAAAAAATGTTAGAGCAGTCACCATGCGAGTGAAAGGTTCTGGATTCAAACCCCGGCGAACGCTCATTGCTTTTTCAAAAATTATTTATAATATCTACAAACAAACAATTGTGTCAATAAACAAATTCTTATAAAAAGTTAGTTTAGCAAAATGTTTTCGGAAATAACACACGTATTTGAAATTTTACGACCTTCAATTGTTTTAAACCTAAAGTATTCCGTATCATATCGTGTTTGATATCATATGAAAGGGATTTAGAAGAACTTTCAGACGAAATAAAAAATATATATATTTCGACTGTCAATTGTTTTAAATTTAAAGTATTCGGAATCATGCCGGGTTTAATGTCATATAAAAAAGTTTTGAATGAACTTGTAGATGGAATAAAGAAAAAAATTCAATATTACAACTGTTAATTGTTTCAAACTGAAAGTATTCCGAGTCATGCCGAGTTTGGTGTGATATGAAAGAGTTTTGAAAGAAAGTTCGAATGAAATAAAAAATAAATATTTTACAACCATCAACTGTTTCAAACTTAAAGTATTGGTGTATAAAAAAACTTTAGAAGAAAATTGTAATGAAATAAAAAAGTTGAAATTTGACCTATCGCGTTTGAATCAAAAAGAAAGATTTTTTAAAGGGTTCGTGTACAAAATTTAATAATTTTAGATCCTCAATTGTTTTAGTGAAAATGTTTCAAAATTCTTCGTGTTTAGTATCAAATGAAAGGTCTTTTGAAGAGCTCGCGTGTTAACTGTCCTACAAAAGTGAATTCTACTTCAGGGTCCGCGGAGCTAGCGTGAGGCCTGGCGAAGCCAGGGCGACCGCTAGTCCTATATACTATTTTGATAAGGTATATTTATATATTTATATATATATATGGATTCATCACGCCCATTTGTAAATCGCTACAACCTAGACGGATTATCCGATATATTTGCAACTTTTTTTATTTGATAGAGGTCAATCACGCGGAGTGCCTTTTGATAGTCTCAGATTTTTCGTGCACATGATGTGCGAGAAAACTTGAAAAAACATGCGTTTTTGGGGCAAAATCAACTAAGAGTGTGGAGGCTTTGAAATTTTTAAGAAGAAGATCTACTGTCACTTTGACGTTTGTAAGTGCACATGTCGCATTTTTAATTATAAATTACTTCAAAATGAAACTTTTGTGAGTAGTTTTGAAATACTTTACGCATATTGTGGAAATGAGGGGACGTTTTTATTATAATTATACATTTCAAATATGTGTATTTAAAAAGTAAATTTTTGACACTTCACTATGAAGTTGGTTTTAAAGTGAAACGTCAAATTGACAAGTTTTATAAAATATAAAGAATATGGAGGCTTTGGAATTTTTAAGAACATCTACTGTCATCTTGACATTTGTCAGTGGACATGTCGCATTTTTAATTATAAATTACTTAAATATTAAATGTTTGTGACTAGTTTTGAAATACTTTACGCATATTGTGGAAATGAGAAGACGTTTTTATTATAATTACACATTTCAAATACTTGTATTTAAAAAATAAATTTTTGACGGTCCACAATAAATTTGGTTTCGATACGAAACGTCAAATTGACAAGTTTTATAATTTATACAGGTGAACTCAACCAAATTTAATCACGATAATAATATACAGTAAAACCAAGCAAATTTTGTCTACGGCAAAGTTCAATTTAGAAAAACCAGATAACTCGAATTAGAATCATTTGGGCACTCCTAAATTTTCTATCGATAATTGTTTAATTGAAAGTGCTTCAAAACCAGTCGTAGGTATTTGGTATATTATGAAAGTTCTTTTAAAGTTTACGTGTGCAAAACTAAAATATTTTCGATCGGCAATAGTTTTAGTGAAAGTACTTTAAGGCCTATCGTGTTTGGTATCAAATGAAAGGTTATTTAAAGGGCTCGAGTAAAAAATTGATTTTTTTTCCATCGGTAACTGTTTTAGTGAGAGTGCATCAAAACCTATCGTGTTTGGTATCATATAAAAGGTCTTTTGAAGGGCTCACGTGCAGAATTGGAATATTTTCGTTCGGCAATTGTTTTAGTGAAAATACTTCAAAACCTATCGTATTTGGTATCAAATGAAAGGTCTTTGAAAGGGCGCGCGTATAAAATTTGTCACTTTTAGATCGTCAATTGTTTTAGTGAAAGTACTTCTAAACTTATCGTATTTGGTATCAAATGAAAGGTCTTCTGAAGGACTCGCGTGAAAAATAGTTTTTTTTGACAGATAATTGTTTTAGTGAAAGTGCATCAAAACTAATTCTGTTTGGTACGCATGGAATGTTCTGATAGAATTATTTCAATTTCGAGACAAGTTAGAGAAATTTTGAAAATTGATTTAGGCATTAAATGATTGAGAATACATGTTTTAAACTGTTTTCAACTGATTTCATACTCATATAAAAATTTGAAGACAAAATGTCAGTGAAGTTTTAAAAGTATATAAAACAAAGCATAATTTGTCCGCAGTAATAATACAGAGTAAAAAATTTACCGCAGCATTCTACAATACAAACAAAGATAACTCGAAAAAACGATGTCAGAAATAATATTCCAGCGATTTCCAACAGTTTTTCAAAAAAGTTTAAAGAAAATTTCCAATTGATTTTATATATATATATATATATATATATATATATATATATATATATATATATATATATAAAATATAAATGTGGAATGTCATCAGAAATGACCTCCGAAGGATTTTTAATATATAGCAAAATGTATTCGGAAATAAAACATGGTAGGTGTCATTTGAAAGGGCTTTAGAATAAGTTTCAGATGAAATTAAAAAAGTTGAAATTTTACGATAGGCAATTGTTTCAAATTTAATGTATTCCAAATCATAACTTGTTTGGTCTCATTTGTAAGATCTTTAGAAGAACTTTCAGATGAAATAAAAAATACATATTTTACGACCGTCAATTATTTTAAACATAAAGTATTCCGAATTATACCGTGTTTAGTGCTATATGAATGGGATTTAAAAGAACTTTCAGATAAAATAAAAAATGTTGAAATTTCACGATCCTCAATTGTTTCAAACATAAATTATTCCGAATCATACCGTCTTTGCTGTCATATGAAAGGGCTTTAGAAGAACTTTCAGATGAAATAAAAAAAAGTTAGTTTAGCAAAATGTTTTCGGAAATTAAACACATATTTTATTGAAATTTTACGACAGTCAATTGTTTTAAACTTAAAGTATTCCGAATCATATCGTGTTTGATATGCAAGGGCTTTAAAAGAACTTTCAGGCGAAATAAAAAAAATAAACATTGCGACCGTCAATTGTTTTAAATTTGAAGTATTCGGAATAATGCCGTGTTTAATGTCATATGAAAGAGTTTTTAAAGAACTTACGATGTCAATTGTTTCAAATTTAAAGTTTCGCGAATTATACCGCGTTTGGTATCAAATAGAAGGTCTTTTAAAGGGCTCGCATGCAAAATTGACTTTTTCGATCAGCAATTGTTTTAGTGAAAGTGCATCAAAACCTGTCGTGTTTGATATCAAATGGAAGGTCTTTTGAAGGACTCGCGTGCAGCATTAAATTTTATTCGATCGACAATTGTTTTAATGAAAGTACTTCAAAACCTATCGTGTTTACTATCAAATGAAAGGTCTTTTGAAGGGCTTGCGTACAAAACTTAATACATTTCGATCGTCAAATGTTTTACTAAAAGTGTTTCAATTTTATAGGGCACGCGTATTTAATGAATTATTATTTTTTGATCGTCTATTGTTTTAGTAATGGTGTTCAAAAGCTATCATATTTGATATTAAATGACATGCCTTTTGAAGGGTTCAAATATAAAATTGGTATTTTTTTCGACCGAGAATTGTTTTAGTGAAAATGCTTCAAAACCAATCATGTTTGATGTAAAATTAAAAGGTCTTTTGAAGAACTCGCGTACAAAATTAAATACTTTTAGATCGGAAATTGTTTGACTGAAAGTGCTTCAAAACCTATTGTGTTTGGTATCAAATGAAAGGTCTTTTGAAGGACTCGCTTACAAAATGTAATACTTTTCGATAGTCAATTGTTTTAGTGAAAGTATTTCAAAACCTATCGTGTTTGTTTTCAAATGAAAAGTCTTTTAAAGAGCACGCGTGTTAAATTAATTATTTTTTTATCGTCCTTTGTTTTAGTAAAGGTGTTTCAAAACCTATCATATTTGGTATTAAATTACAGGCCTTTGAAGGGCTCGAATATAAAATTGGTATTTTTTTCGACCGAGAATTGTTTTAGTGAAAGTGCTTTAAAACCAATCATGTTTGATATAAAATGAAAGGTTTATGAAGAGCTCGCGTACAAAATTAAATACTTTCAGATCTTCAATTGTTTTCGTGAAAGTATTTTAAAACTTATCGTGTTTGGTATCAAATGAAATGTCTTTTAAAGGGCACGCGAATTAAATTTGTTTTTTTTTTAGCGGCATTTGTTTTAGTGATACAGATTTCAATTAATAGGTCTTTGCATGAATAAACGTACAGAATTGAAACGTTTTAGATTGGAATTAATTCAGTTTATATTTTCTCAATTATCATACAGAAGTGAACCTTACTTCAGTGTCCGTGGAGCCTAGCGTGAGGCCTGGCAAAGCCAGGCCGACCGCTAGTGGTCAACTAATTTGGCAACTTTGCCTCAATTTAATCGACTTCGTATCTCACGGTTCTTGAGATACCAAGGGTCGAAAAACGGACATTCTGTATATGCCTCATCAGTAAAGTTAGACATAAAGAAGTCAACATTACTAAAAAATTATACGTAAACAAATTTGATATTTTATATGTTTCAAACAAATAAATGCTGAATTACTGAAAATCTAAATTACATATTATATATTCTGAATATTAAATATGCTGTGTATAAGAAAGTCGTGTGGAGACCACACCAGATATTTTTATTTTGGTCCCCACCTACTAGGGATGTTGATTTTATCCGGATATTCGAATATTCGAATATTTATATGACGAATATTCGGTTTTGGCTATTCGAATAGTTCGAATATCCAAATATTCGAATAACCGAGTAAGAGAATATTCGAATATCCGAATATACGAAGAGTTCGAATATCAATAGTCAATAATAATGAACGAATAGTTCGAATTGCCGAAAGTTCTTAATAAATACTTTATATTTTTAATTTAGCTGCAATATTTTAGCACATTCTAATAAACAAACGAAATAAAAAATCTAAACAGTAAACACTTTAAACAACAAAATAATGTGTATTTCATATTATCATCAATTAATAAATGCAAATAGTTATCCAAATAAAATAATTGTGGATCAGTTTTTTTCATTTTACTCACGTAATATAATATAAAATTATGAGTAATTAGAGGTGGGCGAATATTAAATTTCTCGAAATCGTATATGAATCTCGAATATTCGAATATCCGAATCGGATACGAATATGGAGACTAACGAATATCCGAACTATACGGATACGAATATTCGTTCGGCAATTTTTTACAAAATCGACATCCCTACCACCTACCACACCCGATTGAAAGTGTTTCAAAAGAGCACCCGACCGACGTAGGGATAAAATTTCCAAATAAATACGGCAATATAGTTTCTGAGATCCCAATGGATTTTCAGCGAAATTTTTTTTTCATGCCGATTTTTTTATTGAATCGATTTCTTGAAATACGATACGAATCAATTTGAAAAAATCGATATCTTTTTTTAAGAATTTCTTGGTTGGTCTTTATTGATTAAACAAAAACTAAAAAAAACATAAGTTTTTTTTTTATTCTCAATTTATTAAATATGTATTATCTATACTTTACTGACACTCATTCGCAGATTTTCATTGACCAATAACATCATAGTATTTATTGTTTACATGATTTGCTCATTAAAATAGAGTATTTTTTCCTCAATGGTGACCTTTATTTCAATAATTTTGAATTTAATCCTAAGATTTTACGCACGTAAATCTGTCTGTAAAATAAAGTATTATGACACTAGTTTTCAGTCGTAGATAAAATATAATATACAACTCGTGTCTAAAAATTCTTTTATCTACGACCGTGTGTAAAATTGACTTTTAGGTGACTGTTTTCAGTTTGTAAAATGATTGTTTAATAACAAAATTTCATTAGCCGCAGGTTGTCCAGCGAAGAGTTTTTTAATCACCCAAAATTGCAAGGTTTCCTTGGTTAGCTTTAAAATAAAAAATTTATATGACATCTATGTCAATAATTTGATAATTGAAAATGTTTTTGGTCCTAGATAAAATATTTTGCGATACACATACGTAGAGCATCTTTAGTCACTCCTATTTTAACTTTGACCCGATTGTGGCTAAATTCTAGCTTTACATATAAGTGTCGTAAATAACTATTATATCAATAATTTAGATATTTTTGCTGATATTTTCGGTCATAACTAAAATATTATAGGATACATATACGTAATCTTAGTCAATCACGTTTTTTAATTACGATTCGTCCATAACTAAAGAGTAATATTATATAGTAGTATCGTACATAACTATTACGAAGTCGATTAACATTACTCGCTTATACTTACATGTTACATAAATAACTATTTTCACGATCCTAACAGAAAGTGATACTTTTAATTCCTATGGAAATCAATACATTTTTCTTCCCTAAGGATGGAAAATAAAGCCATATCCATGCCAACTGGAAAATAATAATATGATTTGACATGATATCCAGGTGATTTGTGTCAAGAGAAAATCTCGTAAAGAGAATCTAATTCTTGCGTCATGTGTTTTATATCCCTAATAAAACGGCATCTTCGGGAAGACATGTGGATTTCAGTGGGTAAGTGGATACACGAATTCAGAGATGGATGAGACTTTGCAAGGGGTTGCTGCTAGTGACTGGTCAGAATTAATTTTAAAGTGTACAAATAATTGCGACTGGTGTATTTGTATTCCAGATATCGTTGTACTACGAACTATCGATTTAATGCCCCTAAAACATTGGCCTTCAAATCTGACGCATTATTTATAGGTGCTGCATTTGACTATAGTTCGTGAGTCAGAACTATAAACCATGAAAATTGCTTTCGAACGGAATACAAGTGCTGAAATAAGACAATATGCAATAAATTCGAAATCCAAAATAAGAACAGATCGAAGTATCGAAATTTTATTTTTGTGACAGAATAGAATTATTATCTTTTCTTCATGACGAGAGCGATGATAAACATAGTTAAGTGGTTACCGCTTGAAGCAGAAGAGAATTTAACATTATTTGTAGAATGTAAGCAGTTACAAATAGAGACAGAAAATTTGGTAGAAAATTTGGGAATTTTCTTGAATGATTTAAAGCGAAGAAATATTAAGAAAATATATACCAGTTCTATGGATATACCTTTTGGAATTGACGTAAGTAATTTCAGCGATATTTATAAAATAATTAATTTATTTGTACCTATTTCTCGTTACAGGATTTAGAATTATTAGTACTAAAAATGCGAACCATAGTAGACGCCTACAATAAAGTTTATCTAAAATTGAAAGTAAATCATCCTAAAATTACTTATTTTAGAATGGAAAAAACTAAAGAAATATTGTGGAGAATTAAATTAAAATTATCGTATTTACTACAACATTTAGTACATAAAACAGCACATTTATTTGTATATTATGGAGAAAGAATACTGGAAATATCTTTAATGTAAGTAAAATATAAATATACAACTTTTTATATCTATTTGTGCTACAAAAATATTTTTAGTTTAGCAAATTTATACAATCAGTGTATTAAACTGGATGAGAAATATATTAAAAATGTTAGCGTTTGCAGTAATACATGTGCGTATGTATTATACCCGTTACGAAAAATTTCAATTACGAAAATTTTACAAATTATGGCACAAAATCGAGCAGAAATATGTTGTCATCAATTAATAGACTGTTTACTGAATACTTATAAATCAAATGAACATCATGATGATGAAACAAGCTCCAACTCCAGCATAGAAATTTACAGGTGTATATAATATCTATTCAATTAAAATTGAAATATAAATACCATTATTGTTGTAGAGCACTAACTAAACATATGACACCGTCCAAAGATGAACAATCACCAATTACTATTCACAATCAACAGCTAAATAATGTTAACAGTGAAAGCAAAAATAATCAAACTTCACCTGCGAAAAGTTCTGAAACAAATGAAACTAGTTTTGGTAGCATGGAAGATATGATTGCAAGTGAAGAGAATAATGTAATTCTATTATTAACGGTTACAATACGAATTGCACCTCAATTTTTAGGAAATGATGGTATTAGAAAAATTAAAAATGGTAATCGCCAAAAAATTAGTGTCTTTTAATTGTGTAATTCATATTTAATTTCATTATATCTAAGGTGAAATGAAAATAAACACGAAAGCGAAAGAAAAGGTTTTAGATTATTACGAAAAAATTTTATGGGCAGAAGTTGGAAATTATTTGGAACATATTGTATTATGGTGGGGCCCATCTCCTCTTTCAATTAGACCTCCACACTCTAGTCAACATCTGAGAGAATGGATTATGCAGTTCATTCCTTCAGGTACATACTTATTTTTGTGTGCGTATACGGAATGTCTCAAATAAGGAGATCTCGAGAACTGTTTGAGCTACGACTGTGGTTAAATTAGACAAAATTTATAGACCACAAGATATTAGTGAAAATGTGGAAATTACCACATAGATAATATGTCATTTGTTTTTGATTATTTCGAAAAATTCGAACTATTTAAGAGTTAATAAAGAGTACAATAATTGTGTATTAATAAAAATTGTAACATAACAAAGACAACATAAAATGAATCAACATTCAAGTAAAGAAAAACGTGATAAATATAATTTCTTAATTCGTTGACAGTTCAATAAAATAAAAAACGATTGATATATACATACATAACATCACGCTATGTCCAAACAAATGATATATCAGATAAACGTCAAAATGTTTTCTCAAACATAAAAAGTATAAAAATATCACGGTAAACTAATAATGCAATAAAGTTTCATAGTAACTAGATTAATATCTGATTAAAATGTAATTATTTGGCATTACTGTAAAGCTAAATTGAAATACTTTTAGAAAATATAAATTATTCTATTTAAAAAATCAACGATGATATTCAGAACTTTTTCACATCAAAAACTGACATTTAAGTTTGCCACAAACTTCAAATTTAAGCTATAAATTTAATATTGGTAGTAAATAAAATAATCATTTGTCCTTATTTTTTTAGTCACCTTACAGACACAATACATACATACATAACATCACGCTATATGCCATCAAATGGGATAGCACCACATTCACAGAACATCCACTCATCAGATTCATCAAAGAATCAATCGTCATTAAACATTCTTATGCTGATACACCATCCTCCCTTAAACCACATTCATGTTGCCTCCATGCAAGTTGATTTATTCCTCACACTCGGAACCTTTCATCACGCTACAAACCTTCAATCACACCCATCCCTTTGCATACATCTGTTTTATTAATCTTTCATTCGCCGTACGCTCCATATGCTCCACTCCTATAACAGTGAATCTAGAAAGATAAACAATTGAATATATAATTTATTTGTAATTTTTACTTACTGCTTTAGGAACTTCAAATCTTTATACACACAGTTCAGTGCTTCATAAAAGCTAAATAAAAATAGTGATTCTCTCCCTCGTATCCGTGTATTTATTTTTTGTTTATATAATAAAACAAGTGTCTTTTTGCAGTTGAAATACCAGGTTTCATTTTGTCTGCGCTACAAACTCTAGCAGATGCTTTAGGAGTTCATGTAACTTCTACATCTTGGGATCAAAATTTTCGTTTAGCTTTAGTTGCATCTAAGAAGTCAAATAATTCTAGTACAGGTCGTTTGTTTAGTGAAATGCTTAATGATTTAGTTTCATTGAGTAATCAATGTGAAATAACAAGCGAATGGATAGTTGGTGCTCCTTTAGAAGAACTTCCTTTAGTAGAACAAATTCCTATCTTGCATAGACTTGGTAAAAAATACTATTGAAAATATTTGAATATTTACTAATAATTAATTACTTTTAAGATCATTCCGTGCACACAACAAGGCTATGGGCACAAACAGAAACAAAAAGACTAGCTAACAATTGGAATGTCCATAGTTTTTTTAATGTTACCCAGTGTGATATAGCTAATTGTTTATCACAATTAAGTGATTTACGACTGGCTGATCACACAGATGAAATCATTAAAGGAGAATTGAAAGAACACACAAATGTTTGTGCCAATATGAGGGCAAAATTGGTATCAGAAGTTCACGATAATGTTGCGAAATTAAAAGTAAGTTCAAACAGATTAAAGTACGAGCTACAAATATTAATTATACAATGTATGGCATTCACATTTTTCTTTTAAAATGATGTTAAATTACAAGTTTTTAATTTTTTAGCAACTAACCGAAGAATGTGTGAACTGTTTAGCAATAGTATGTAGAACAGTAAGTTTAGCAAATCTGCAAATGGTATTTCCAGATGCAAAATACTGGAAACAAAGTGGATATGATATTCCAGATAATCCAACACCATACGTAACAACATTTTTGGGTAAAAATTTCATACAGAATGTGCCATAGGTGATTAAAATGGGAAATAAGTTTTTCGTTACCATTGTTACTCTGATTACTTTGTAGGAAAATATTCAAATTAATGTTTAGAGTATTCAATTCTGTTTCTAAGTCAGTCTAGATATTTTACTTAATTATTGTTAAAATAAAGTTTAAAATATATATGTGACAGTTATATTTGTTTTATGACTAACTTTGTAGACAATATCATTTTTTGACAAGGTTGCAAATTAATTTTAGCAGTAATAAAATACGTAAAATGACGTGTTAATTTAGATATTTGAAACATTTGCATATAATCAGGCAAGTAATGGTAGTGAAAAACTTATTTCCCTTCGCTTAGTGGCACAGTTTTTAATGAAAGATATTGAATAATATATTATTTAGACAGAGTTTTATTACCCGTGCTGGCGGCTACAGATAACGATCAAATAAGTAATATGGTTTTAAAATTAATGTGCGAATCTTGGCTAGATCATATTTATATGAATAAAATAAGATTTACACATTATGGCGCTTACCAACTTTTAAGAGACTTTGCTTCTGTTGGCGACTGGCTTGTTAACTGCCGAATAGTTAAACCGGAAACTAGAAAGAAAATGTTGAAAAACGAAGTACTTAGAAGATGTGAGGGAGTTGGAAGACTCTTGTTGAGATCACCCGGGGAACCCATTAAAATGACCGATAAAACAACGAAAAGTAAAACATTATAAAAGAAAAATTAGAGAAGATAAAATTAATTAATTTAATTTTTAGCAGAAGAAACGACATCGGATTCTCCAGTATCCGAAAATGCTCAATTAATGCCAGCTGAGATGTATGTTCCAAATCAAGAACAGTGGCTGGAACTGCGCGCTTCTAAAAAGAAATCCGTTTTTATTTCATCATGTTGTTCTTAATTATTTTAAAATGAAATATATTGTATATATTTAAAATTTACTATTTTAATAATTTTAACTGTGAAAGTGTACTATGAGAAACAAATGCAATATGTCAAAATCAAATAAAAATGTCAAATCCTTCAAGACTGACAAATAATAGAAATGAAATACATGTAGAAACTTTGAATAGAAACTGTTTTTCTAATTTTGTATTCAGAATTAGAAATTTTTGTAATTGTTTTGGCTCAAAAAACGAAGAAAATGAAATACCACTAGTTCATGCTGTTGACTCAGGTATAATTTAACATGTTAAAAACAATAAATAATCAATATGCTATTTTCTTTAAAGTTCGCTTAGTATATATGAGAAGAATAGAAGAGGCAAGTTTATTAAACTTGAGACGAGAAAATCAAGCCGAAGAACAGTAATTTAATCAGTTAAATTCCAAATAGTACGTAGGTAAATAATAATGATTAATTTGTAGAGTGATAGATGAAGTTCAACCAAGAATAGTTCGCCACAGGAGAATGAAACAAGAACAATCTACTATAGAAGCATTAGAAAAGGCTCTAAAGGAATACGAATCTAAAAATAAAATGATTATTAGTAGTACGAGAGTACCAGATTCAATTTCGTTTGACAAAACATGTAAAATATCGAGATCTAGTCAAACTGACAAGTCAAAAGTTTTACACGAACTATCACAACCCATAGATGACCTAAAAATGAATGAATCTTTAAATAATAGTGAAGAAATTATTCATATAATACTGAATAATTCTAATGATAAGTGGACTAATACAGATAATTTTGAGAATAAAATCATTGAAGTAATTGCTCCTACAAAGGAATTACCAATGGAAACAATAAAAAATATTAACATATAATACAATAACAAGTTTTGTTAAAAAAAGAATTCATATAATATTCTGTAAAGTAGATGTTTTTTATATGGGAATATAAACAGACATTTTCTTTAAATCGTTTTAATAAGTTTTGTTTGTAAAATACGAGTAATATAATAATAAATCTTTGGCATATATTTACAATAAACGTTATGTCAAGGCAGATAATTTAATACTACTATATGAAGTACATCTATAAGTATAAAAAACAAAATGATTGTCTCGAAAATGTCGGCGAATGAAATCATTTAAAGAAATGCTAACGAAATGCTTGAACACAACTTGATAATTAAATGTAAACTTAAGACTAGTAAATGACGTATAAATATCTCACATTAGGGAACGTATATTTCGTAAAGTTTGCGACAGTGAACTTCCGCACCTGACGATTATTAACACGATAATATTTCAGTCAAAACACCGAATAATTAGTCCAGCACATAAGTTAAAAAATAATAGTTGTCGTCAAAAATGCCATATAAATTATGTTCAGTACGTTGAAACAGTTGATTACTTTACATTTTCATAATCAGTTTCTGAATCATATAAACCGCGTATTAATACTATTAATTTCGAGGCAGGCAAAGCAACTTCTTGTTTTCGACTCTGGTTACTATATACAAAAATTATCGAAGAATAAAATGAGCTATTTCTTTTTAGCTATTGATTTTGAAGCGACTGGTGGTTTGCTTTCGAACTTTTGTTGCAAAGATGCGACATTAGATGTATGCTTAGCTGCCAGTTTCGAACTAGGCGATACAACTTTATTAACATTATTATTGCTGACTAATTCAGAATTTACCTTAGCTATAGTTTTAGCATTTATAGGTGATTTCACGTCAATGTTTGATTTGTTAAGTAGTGGTTTTTTATCCACCGGAGTTTTAATAATGGGTTTACTAACTGCTTTTGATATCACATTTTGCGGTTTCGGCAGCACATTGTTAGGTTTACTGTTTATTTTAGCAGTACTGTTCAATACATCCGGCGATTTTGTATTTGATGTGATGGTATTGGAACAACTTATTACTAGATCTGGACTGTTTGAATTTGCCGATTTGGCACTCGATTTTGGCAAATTCTTTGGAGATGATGGAACAGTCCTAGTTGGGGAAGGTTTTCTTGTTCGTAAATTTGTTGGCGTTGTCTGTCTGCTTATGCTAGGCGATGGTGTTTGTCTAGTAATATTAGGGGGTGTTGTTTGTCTACTTAATGGTTTAGCAACTTTAGAAGTCGGAGATGTAGGGCTGCTAACTCGAGCAGGATTTGTCTCATTTTCAGATTTCTTTGTTGTCGCAGGACTGGAACTCGTTTTAAATGTAGTTGCAAACGGTCCAGCGTTTCGTTGTAATGTTGACGAAAATGGTTTATAGCTGTTTGTATCAGTTTTAAATGTACTCAGGACAGTTTTAGGAGGGACGTTGGTCGGTTTGGCTTCCGAATTAGTATTATTAATAGTGGTAGGATTAACTTTTGGAGCATTTACAGCTGATGGATGTATGTAACCACTCGCTGTTGAACTTGCACTGGATTTTAAATTGCCCATATTGCTGTACACACTTTCTGGATTTTTATATATAGATGCTGTATTCACATAAGTTTCACTTCCATCAGAATTATCTAATGATTTTTCTTTTTCGTTCATTTTATTTTCTTCTTGTTGTTTCCTTAAAATTTCTTTCTGTTTACGAGCTAAAGTGGAAGTAGAATAAATAGAATCAAAGTTTCTATTTTGAATTTCAGATACTATTTCTCCTAATAAACCAACACTTTCACTGCTTCCTGAATTACTTTTAACGTTTTCAAAAGGTTTAGGACTTTCTTCTATTACTGCATAAATATTATCTCCACTATTTGGAGATATTTCTTCACTAATTTTTGCTAGAGGCACCTCATTCATACAGTCATCATAATGATACTCTATTTTTAAATCAGCCGGTGCATCAGGTTTGATTGGTTTCTGATATCCAGGCAAACCAGGAATTTTCATTATTCTATTACTGGTAGGATTACTTTCAGGTAGAGGTGGTCGTGGAGGTGGGGGGCTCTTGGGACGATTTCCAACAGGAATACTCGTCGGACGCTTCAAATTTGGTTGTCTCATTGAGCCAAAATTTGGTATATTTGGCCGAGGAGTTACTTTACTATCTCTTAAACTTTGCGCTCTCATCACCACAGCTTTATTTTTGTCATCCTCCACGGGAAGTGTGCTAACAGAGATTTCTATTTCACTTTGAGGGATTGGTCTTGATATTTCTATAGTACGTAATGCATTTTTATCCATGATTTTATTCGCTTTTACATTATTTTTCGGCAAAGAATTTGTATTGGGGCTAATCGATTTCGATTTATCATCTTTTGATTTTAGAAATGAAGCGATTCGATTTAGAGTACTACCACTTTCTTTAGGTTTTTTTATGACGGGTTCTTCTGGTATTATAACGGCTGCATGAACAATAGAATTTGGGCTTGAAAGAGGTCTTCTACTTTCTGTATTCGTAACATTGGTGTTTTCCGGGGCTGGTCTCACGGGTACTTTTGGGGCACTTCGTAATGGTGACATAAGTTCTTTAGCTGTGCAGGTGGATGTCTCCAGAATAGGACTCGATATTAGAGGTCTAGGGTTCGAGCCAGGATTCGGAGGAGGCAAAGCGGGTGCTGTTGATATACTGTTAGCATTCAATATAGCATTAGCAATTGAAGCTGGTTTTTCGGAATTAGTACGCACCACTGGCCTACTGACTGAAGACGTCTGATTTTGACTAGTATTAGATCGAGTCACTTGAATAGGATTTTTTATTATAACAGACGGAACTGAGACTACTGCAGGCACTGGTGGAGCGCTTCTTTGAGGTTTTATTTCTGCGGTACCTTTACTCGCAGGAGATAATTTAAATCCTTTAAACTGGCCAAAAAATTCACTTTGAAATCCAGCGTTATTAGCAGTATGATGGTCCTGTAGCAGGGAAGAATTATCATCATTGCGGATTGTTGGTTCTGTGGGGAATGTGGCAGCTCCCCGTGGTTTTGATGGTGATTTTGACCTGTTGAAAAAAAGCTTTAAGCTATAAACATTTGCAGAAAGAAGCGAATTAGAATTACTTCATGCAAAGCATTTTATATAAGTCACCGGTAAAGTGAAGAATGCAATCATACAAATTTTGCAAAAATAAATATAAATAATTCGCATGTGTTCTAATATAAAAAATAACTAGAACATAAAATAATTTTCTTTTCATTAGATTGTCTACGCATTCCGCGGACTGATTAATTTCACACATTACCGGTAACATATACAACAACTTAATTAAATTTAAATTAATTGAAACACAAAACTTATTTAGTACAAATATTTATCACAAGAAAATGTATATAGATATAAAAATCAAATGGCTATTATTGTATAAAACTGTGAACCAAATTATATGTAAATGAGTAAATTTTTCACGCAAATAATAAATTTATTTTATTATTATACTTATTTTAGTCTCTAAAATATCTGATTCAATACAATTATTGTAACGTATCAGCACACAAAAACTTGCATACCTATTCTCTGAAGAGTTTACAGTTTTCTACAAAATAGCAAAAAAAGTATAATTTATTGATACATGCAATAAAAATAAACTAAATCTATTTAAAAAAATAATATATAAATAGTAGCATACAACTAAAATTCAAAATACAATAAAATGAACACATGCATAGACATACTTTTAACACTTATAAGCCGATGAACCACCACCTTGTTGAAATTGTTTGGTCAAGTTTTTAACAGAGACAAATTTGAGTTCATCATCATCCGGACATAAAGTATCTGTTGTTTTAGGGCTATCAATTTTATTATTGAGATTAGATTTGAATCGTAAACTAGTGTTAATTTTTAAATTTTTTATATTTTTCAATGACATTCGTCGTTTCTGCGGTTCTTGATTAACCTGAATTACATTGCTACAACTGGCAAAATTATTTAGTACATGAGTATTTGTTGTTGAAATTAAATCTGCACGTTTAATCTCCAAATTTAGATTTCTAATTGAACCACTTTGTTTGTTAGCAACTTGATGTGATAAAGTCTGAACAGTTGGTGTTTTCCTACCACCACAACATGCACAACTAACATGCTTTAAACAATTTGTGATTACGTACGCTGCGCTTGTCTTCTGCCACTTGAAGTTTACGTTATGTTTTGTGTAGTACATTAAAAATGCCACTACAGCGATAATTGGGATGATTCCCAAGAATACGATATACATTGCCATTACAAATTCTTTTCGGGCTGTAAACAAATAAATCAAGCAACGTTAAACATTATAAATAAAATAATACTATTTTTTAAGAGATTTGTTATTGTTAAATTGAAATTTAATATTTGGATTAATTATTACTGAATAAAATTAAAATGTAACACTGACTTAACTGTTAAATAGTACCGTTAATCAGTGAAATAACGAGGCTATAGTAAAAATTTGATATAGAGGTACAAATTGTCGATATAGTTTCATATAGAAGATGTAGGAATTGATTTACATAATAAAAAAATTTAACTAAATGAATGACTTCGAGTACCGGTATGTTTACATCTGTATCAGGTTTAACATTTTATTGCTTTTAAAATTATTATAAAACTAAGAGACTTGTTTCCTTTTTTTATTTTTCACTTAAATATTGTACTAGCTTTTTATGATTTTAGGGCCAGTTTTTCAATCACCGATTAATGTTAATCATGGTTAACATTAATCGAGCGTAAACCGACGATTGAAAAACTGGCCCTTCATAAGTTTTTTTTTTACGATTGATGACGTAAATCACTCCCTTAAACATTTCTACTATACCATAATGAAATACACAAAACAACTAATATTAAAATAATTACCATTTGGATCAGTAGCAGGGCCGCTATCCTCCGAACCACCTGGACCTGGATAATCACAAAATGGTGGCGCAAAACCATCTCTGCAATGACAGTGTCCTAGACTGTTACATACCCCATTGCCATTACAATCTTGAGGACATTTATTTATATTTGCTCTTAGATTTGATACTGCCATACATTTTTGATTCACACACATCTAATATTAAATAAAATTGATTGTAGTCATTGAAATTTATAAAATTTACAAAAATGTCATTACCTTTCCATCTCCGCACTGGGCCCCATCAGGAGCTAAACCAGGATCAACTTGATTAATACCTAGATCAACTATAGCAGTTCGACAAGGAATTATTGATCCTTTCAAGTTAATAAAACTCTGTGATAATATAGCCACTGATTCCATTCCAAACTCTAATCTTTCGTTAAGATGACGACAATGAAGCATACCGCAAAGAACATGCCTATAATAAAACAAAATCATTTATAAATTCATAATAACAATCTTAATTTTGTTTGTTACTTACTCGTCATCGCATCTAATGTAAGACTGATTCACTCTATGGTAACCACAATTTCCATGTCTAGTACCTTTTGTATTCATATTGTAACATTGATCATCACTGGATTTTCCAGTGTTACCCCAAAGAAGTTTGCATTGATCAGAACGAGTCCTGCAAGATCCTTGGTAGCAAAATGCCTATAATAACACATAACTTATTAGAATAAATAATGGTTTAAGTTTACAGAGCATAGCGAGCCGAAATTTGTTATTCGTTTTCGGCTTTTCTAAAACTTGATAGTTTATAGTTAAGGACTAAATAGTAGTCCTGCGTATTTGAGACATCGCTATATGGTAAAGAATGATTGATTTTTAAATTATTTCAGAGAGGGAGAAATTTTGTTATTTTTGCTCTATTTCTTCTGATTTTAGATATATTTAATTTTTTAATTTTTGTTTTTTCTGAAACTTGATAGTATGTTATAGCGAAGGAGAGATACTTAAACTTTTCTAAATGTTTTACGGAAAAATTTGGCACCGTTGAAAAGCACTAGAAACGTTTTTAACTAATGTTATTTTCAAATTTTGATTCCAAATTAATTACAGTTCGTACCATAAACTAAAAAAATAATGGTACAGGTTATTTCATTGCTCCCCAGTAGATATATTCTTCTTGAACAAGTGCCTTTATTTCGAATAAAAAAAGTATAAACATATCAAAATTGACATAATGTTTTTTTGTTTTTATATATAAATATTTACCTTTCCTCCATCACAGATTTCGGTATCCATTTTATAAATGTCAACAGGACAATATTCCGATTGTCCAGTACAATACTCTGGAAGGTCACATTCATAATCCGCAGCTCTACATAAAGATCCTGCCGTTTTTGGACGACATGTCTAAAAAAATATCAAATTACATTAAAACTACATTAAGAGATAATAAATTATAAGGATTATTGAACTACATATTTCATTGTAAATTATGAATGAAGAGAGGGTATTATTTACAATTAATTAAACATTTTACTTCTCACTACATTGCACTTATTGTAAATTGTTAGACGGATTGATACGAGTGTACAACCACTTGAAATGTTAAAAATAATTTCAGTTTATGTGAAATGTAGTAGAAGAAAGCAAAGTTCATTCAATTTTTAAATACGACATGGCGATATTTATATGACTTGGAGATTTATTACATTTTAAAAAATATATCTATTATGCATAAAAAAAGTACTGAGTAATGCATTAATACATTTATAAAGTTTCAATAAATCTGTTCTGGTTATTTGGTGTCCATTTTGTGACGTACTATATCCAGGTAGTATTAGTAGTAAAAAATGACATACGTTTCTATCGTGGTATTGGTTCCTGTACCATAATCGAAATAAAGAGAATTAATGATAAAAACATAAAATATATATTGCATGATGACTATTACTGAAAAAATTAATCAATAATAATATTAGGTATACTCCAGACATATATGCGATTGAAAATATAGTGATATCACAAATACTCAAACATTCTCATTGGCCACAATTATTTTCGCCCGGTAAACAAGAAACTTATGCGGAGTAGAACAAGTACTGTGGAATCTCAGCATTGTTTTTTCAAACTGTATACAGTTTGATTGATTTTAGTGGAGTCATATGGAAAATAATAAAAAAAATAATTCAAAAATTAAAAATAAATCGGTATAGGAGCCCATTTGTTGTTGAGAGAAATGGTCTGTGTAACAAATACAATATGTGCATGTGTACAAAACATATGACTACATGGCAACGATTTATACATTTTAAAATTACTATTATAGATAGTGATGTGCAAGGATAATTAACCGAAAGGTTAAGTACCAAAATTGACGTTAATTAACCGGATTAATTTTGGACTCATAATTAACCAGTTACATTTATTTTTACTTTAATACTTTACTTTTTTTATACTAAAAAATTGTTTATTTCGTTAACATTGTAGCTTTGTGTGAGTGATAATACTTATATTAATTTATCTAAAACTATTATAGTGTGTTCTAATTTTATTTTAATTTGAAAGGTGAAAAAAAATCATCCATTTCATATTTAATTTTTTTGGCCAAACACCCCAAAATTATGAAAATGATCAATTTCGCCACTCATATTTGAAAACTAAATACATTTTCCGTTTCCCAGAGAATGGCCCATATACATAAATAAATATATCATCACGCCTTTTACCCATTACTGTGTGTAGCACTCTGCCGAAGCAGATCACGGTAAATGATATATTTATGCGCGTGAAGTGCGATTACCAGCCGTCAAATCACGGTCTCCAAAGATGTTAGTGGTGGGGAAGCCACAGAGGTAATTTTAATTTAGTGAAAATGTTTGTCGGCTGTGGGGATGTTCAAAATTAAAAACTGCATTAATATATATATATATATATATATCATCACGCCTTCTACCCATTACTGGGTGTGGCACTCTGCTGAAGCAGATCTCGGTAAGTGATATATTTTTGCGCGTGAAGTGCGGTTACCAGTCGTCAAATCACGGCCCCCAAACATGTTAGTGGTGGAGGAGCCACAGGGATAGCTTTTTCAAATTATGAAAATTTGTCGCCTGTGGGAATCGAACCAGGGACCTCAGGATCCACAGGCCGACTTCATACCACTGAGCTAGCCATCCCATAAAAACTGCATTAAATGAGCCCCAATTGACTAGAATCTTATTTTTAAATTTAAATACTACTAAAACGTAGATATCTGATATTTACTAAATTCAACAATTGATTTTTAACATTTTTAACTACATTTAACATTAAATATACCTTAGACATACAATGTATAGCAATAATTTTTTTTTATATAAAAACAAATTTTATTTACAAATGGACTATCATGCTTATTATCTTTTAGGCAGTTTAACGGATGAAATAAAAGTTAATTATTATTTAAAACAACCGGAAAAGTTTTAGTTAATACAGAAATTTGTACTTGTTCTTTCAGTGGCTGTTATTCAAAGATATATATATATATATATATATATATATATATATATATATATATAATTTTTAATTCTGAACATTTTTTTGTATGTACAGTTTTTTAAATTAATAGAGAAAAATCTATCGCCAAATGAAAATTTTACCATTGTATTCCCTATATATAACAAAAATTAAGTAGACACCCGGAATATATTTAACTTACCTTAAGATCACAGCACTCGCCGGTAGCACAGCTAGCGTTGCTGTACAACATGCAAGTAGTAGCGTTACAGCAGGTGTTGTCGCAGCTGTGAGGCAGACCGCAGTCACACTGTTCGCCCGGCTCCACGAAACCATTGCCGCAGGCAGGGCTGTCAAACAGCGCCTGCGGCTTGTTGCGCAGACAGTAATCCATGCCGTGCTCGAATGCCAGCGCCAGATATTCCAGACTACACGAGGACCAGTGCGTCGGCCACAGCGACGAACTGCTCGGAGCCATAATGCAGCGTTCTTCGGGACAGTGGCATTCGTTTGTGTCATGTTCCATACCTACGAAAAACATACAATTATAATCGTATATTAGTACGGTAGCATTATTCATTGCAGGATTATAGAAACAAATTATTATTTTTAAATCAACTAGATATAAGGGTGTTTCAAAATTATTGTTAAAAAAAAATTAAATGTATATGTTACCGTTAAATTGCATAATACCGTTATTCCATGAAATACCTAGGCAATGTATATAATTTCAATTCTAAAAATTGTATTATTTACCAGTTATTAACAAATCTTCACACACGCAAGCCGCTATATTAGATTTTAGTTCAAATTATTCTGCATATTATCATTTATTTAAATATTGAACAATCATTAATTTAAATAAAAATTAAAGCGCATGCTATTTTCCAATAGATAAATTTAACAATGTTAATAAATTAAAAAACAAATCTATAAAATAAACAATGAATGCGAGACGTATCAAAAGGATGGCAAAATTATTGAATAAATTCACACTATCGCACATCTAATTATTCTTTAAATTTCTAGATTTTTAAATTTTTTTATTATATTATTTTAAAAAAGGGTTAATCAATTTTTCTGTAAATAAAATTATAAATCTACTAACTGACCATTTAAGAAATGCATTTTATTCCACTATTTAAGATCAAACAAAAATATCTATTTCCACATTTTAATTCATATCTAGCGGACTATGCATGGCTTGCTATTAAGACAACTTTTATCTAATAAGGTGGTTGCAAGATTTTTGTATTTTGTATTGTAATAAGGAATTATTAATTGATAAAAAATGCATATATTTTCAAATAAAAACTTCGTGATCTAACAGAGTATGAAATCACATTTCACACAGCATCAATGCCTTAAAGTGACTAAAATCGGTACTATTTATGATTTTAAACAAATATTTCATTGGCTACTTGAATATGTGGTGTAACTATTGAACTAAAAGTATATTATAACTTGAATGCTACAATTTTTCTAGATTTATTTTACAATCAGTTTACTATTGTTGATGTTTTCAATGATTGCTAACTCAGATTCCACGCTGAGTAGTCAATTTCATTTTGTCATCTTTCTCGTTAATATTTATATTTCAGTGCCCGTATGCAAAATGATATCACAAGCGTGAGAGGTAGTTTTACTCAAGAGTTTTAGTGCGATTCTTTTTAAAAAAAATATGAACAAAAAATATATTTTTTTATTGTACTGTGAATAAACTTGTATAATCTTCTAATAAAAATCATTTTAAAATAAAGTGCAACCACGTTATTTAACCGAAGTCATACTACACTCAGTAGTAACGTGAAATTAAAAAAAAATAATAATAATCTAGAATAATTATATCTAATTTTTCAGATGCCAAAGGAATTTATCTAAAAATGTGAACATGTACCAGTATTTACCAAAATTATGCCCCATTTCATGGGCAACAGTGGTAGCCACCAGGCTAACAACGGTAGAATGATCCATTGACACTCCACCAGAATATTCGAATGTGCAAATTGGCCCTTTCAAAGCTTTGCCAACAACTCCTTTATTGAAAACAAATTTACTGTAAACAAAATAGCATGTTGTCATTACTATACCTAGCCTTGAATTTATCAACTTACGTTAAAAGTTGTGCATTGTCATTTGGATGTTCTTTAATTAATTTTTCTCTGCGATAATGCAGAAAATTTGTTAGCGTTTTATCACCGCTTGGTGATAAGTCTATTTCATCATGTTCAGTCCACACCACTACGCCGACTAATGCTATGAATATATTTAACGACGAATACAACTAAAATAAAATCAGTATTAATATTGTTATTTCATAGTTTGTGTAATTATGATACTTACTCCGTTTATTATATTGGCTATTTCTTTACAATGCTTATAAACTTTACTTAAATTTTCGTTCATATCTTTATATTCTCTATTATCGACTACTAAAACTAGTTCAACGTATCTCGATCTTTTATTAGCATTATAAGGGCCTCTAATTTGTGGCTCACTTGCCCTTTTGTACTGAAAACATTACAATATTTATAAAACATATCACATATTTAACTGACTTTTGGCCGGAATTATCAAACTTTCAAATGCGTATTTCTTAAACTAAATTTAAGGAATAAATGTGGTTGATAATTCCAGTCCTAAATGGTAAATTATACAGGATGTATTTTTTAAACAACTAATTAATTTTTCTAGCAACTGTTGAGAAAGAAGAGATACATGGTTTATACAGCAAGAAGATAATTCTATGGTTTGTGAAATAAAATTATGAGAGTGCGGCGCGGAGGTAATCAAATTATATCTTTTCTAAAGTTTTTTTTTTTTAATTATATGATATTTTTCGATATATAAGATTAAGTTAAAAAGTTATAAAAGTTAAATCTTCAGATAGACTACGAAATTAAGAGACGGTTTTTTCATCTCTGGATAAAGTTCTCAATAACTTTCAGCGTGATAAATAAAAAATATAGCACAAATACTCGTAGTAATAAATATACTGAATTCCATTTTCTGATTCGATATTTTTCAATTACCCTGCCGATGGTTATCAGGAACTTAATCTGGAGATGTAAAAATCGACCCTAAATTGATATTGCAAAAACAAAAGAAGTTATTGTTTACTTGGCAATTTGACAGATATCAATAATGGCTTTACAATTACAAGAATTAATTTCTTTTATATATAAACGGAAAATAATGTTAACTTTATTCTAATCAAAATCATTACTTAATGTGCTTCATTATTTAGGAAAATAAACTGACAAGTACTCTCTAGGAAAATAAAGTGATTCAAAGCCATTGGCAGTGACACCTAGAAAATGATTTTAGCTGTAACCAATAATGAAAACAAGATACCGTTAACTTCTTTTTGACAATGAAGACATATACTGAAGTAAAGAGTATGCAAACAAAATAGAAACAGAAAAAACTGAAGAGATTAGAATCATTCGTGGACAAGGAATGAGCATTAGCTATCAAAAAATTACAATTAATAATTGTCAAAATTAATATGAAATGAATTAGTAATATTCGCTAATAACGTTGTTAAAAAATAAATAGTTTTTCGATTTTCGATGATTTTTTTCTACGACCATTTTTTCATGTCATTTACATAAAAATTTTAAAATACTTACGAATTAATAAATAAATATCTAAGATTGTGCTGACGGTTGCTATGAAACCAACTATAAATAAGACAGAAAAACAGTTACTTTTTCTCCTAGGAAGAGAATAGCCAACATTCGGCCCGCATAGGAGGAAAAAAGACTACTTTCAATTAGGTCGTAGAAAAAAATATAATTTTAATTCTTCCACGTAATTTTATTTCATCAACCATAGAATTATATTTTCTTCCTTACTGAATAAACCTACGTATTTCTTTTTTCTCTTAACCAGAAAAACTGATTGATTGGTTTAAAAAATATATTCTGTATAATATCTACCGGGTGCATCATTAAAATCGGCCCATAGCCGTTTAATATGGGAAAACAGTTTTTCTGTGCGCATTACTCTCCAAATTATTTCAAACAAAAATGCTTCAAATAAAAATTGTAGAACTTGAAATTCTGTATCCAAATCAAAAAACTAAATTAATTTCCTGGGTTTTATAACGACAGAAATTGAATATGATTTACGAATTTATATGGAAAACTGCTTTTCGAGATACACCCGGTATGTATGATCTTAAGTATAAAAACAGTAATAAATTTGCAACATAATATTAAAATATTTTGATAGCTTGAGAACTAAATTTATTCAATTATCCCAAGTAAAAAATAATAATATAGAATAAAATATTTTAATTGTCATGAATTATTTATCATATGCTGTAGTTTTAAATTAATTGGTTCGAATTACAACATTTTTAACCAAGAAAGATCCTTTCAGTACATTGCGTACAGGTGCATTTTAACATTTAAATAAAACCAAATTAGAAATTCTATAAAAATGAAAATAAAAAACACTTACTCTTAAAATTCTATTAAATTCATGTTGAGTGGAATGATGATGAGTGTCACCTTCATAACCACAAGTTTTATTAGTTTCTACTAAATCAGAATGTTTATACAAAAAGTGTTGATCGTCAAGTGCTGTTTCGTCGTTATCGCTGGCTCTTTCCACGTAATGTACGTCATTCCCGTCATAAATTGCTCCAGAAAGTCCCTTCCTGCAGGTGGAAAGTGCCGCCCATGATTCAGGTACACCTCTAATTTTACCCTGGTATTGACATAATTCCACTTCCTGTAAAGAAAGAAAATTATATAAAAACTTCATTGAAATACATCTACAAAAAATATACTTTCAATTCTCATTCCATATTCGTAGAAAAAAGTGTATCCGTTATCTCTATCGATTATTACAGAAAAAAAAAACTGAAAATGCAGGTAATTGTATTTACTCAACCGGATGGCAAGACCTTGGTAATTAATTATTATATTAGTATTATAGGTATATTTCAGTTTCTTTGTACTTTGAATATTAGATTTTAAAATTATTATTTATTTATATATGTTTCATTGTACAACAGGAACTTATTATCAATTACAGAACAGGGTCCGGTCTCAGTGAGCCGCAGTATGCTAGTTCATATACTTTTAGCTTGAGTGGGATTCGAATTCCGTAATGCTAACCATACCACCATAAATTGTAGCTTGAAGTGGTTTAGTATTACAATTTTTAATACATTCTGTAGGTTAGGTACTTACAAAGTCATCAATAAAATAAATAAATATAAATAATGTAAATATAATAATATAAACAATTTCTTGAAAAATATAAGTAATTAGAATTGTAAATATCAATGTAAAAATCAATAACAAGATGTAACAGTATGACTAGTAGGAGTTGTTTGTCATGATGAGTGTAGGTTTTATTATTAATATCTAGAAAAAGTCAATTAAAAAAGTTATTACGTAGAATGACAATGAAAGTAGCACTTTGCTATAGCAGAACCAACATCCCCCCTTTCCAAAAATGATAGTGAAGGGGGAACCACAGGGATAATTTACCACTGAGCCACCTACCCCAGAAAGAAATATTCACGAAATGAAAATATACCGTGAATATTGTTTCAACAAAATGTTTAGAAATTATACTATTATTTCTAATAATTTATGCAATATTTCATACATTCTGAATAAAACTTTAAAATACTAAATTTTCTTTGATGAAAAATTTATCATTACTTCTATCTGAAAATTTTAAAATCGCGTCGACTTTAATATTAATTATTAATGGGTAATTTAGTATAACAATAACAAAGTCTAAACGTGATTAAGAAACTAAAATGGAAACTAGCTATTGTGACGAGTGATAATCAATATGCTAATAATTAATACAATGTTCTATTGTTTGTTTATAATTAAATTTGCATGGCATCTCAAACTACATTTGATTTAATTTATTAATATTCTATGCATATACTACGGAATGAAAATAAAATAAATGTGTGGCACTCTGCCATCTCGGTAAGTGATATATTTATACACGTGAAGTGCGGTCGAGTGCGCTTACCAGTCGTCAAACCATGGTTCTAAAAAATGTTAGTGGAGATGAAACTACAGGGATAATTTTAAAAATCGTTTGTCGGCTGTAGAAATGTCGGTGAGAATCGAATCACGGTTTTCAAATCCACAGTCCAACTCGATACCATCCACCACCAACTCCACACTACGGGATAGAATTTTATATATATCGAGACACGGTAGTGTCTCTGGCCAAGTACAAATGAAATGGCCAGACACCACAGTCTCTTATTCCGAATGAATAAATGTCCATTTTCGCACTTAAAAATGAAGCCCAAGCGCAAAAAAGTATGTTTTGACTTCACCATAGTGCAGCCCGCAAAACACTGAGTAGGAACAAAACAGTTACATTCAATTTGGTCCATCCGTTCCAAAGATATGTATGTTTGAAAAGCAATGTATTTCAAATTGGGCAAATGTCGTCTTCTTGTTCAGCGTCCGTCTGTGACGTCATCCGTTTTCGCCCACCCCGTTTCGACCCATCCAAGTAATCGTGGTCTTATCTATGATCAGCGTCCGCGCGTGACGTCATCACGTTTCGAATTACATGATATATTATTAATAATACAAATGTTATAATAAATAAACAATCAATATTTTTAATTTTTTTTCCATTGTTTTACTATTGCCAAATTTTTTTTATTTTCAAAAAATTTTAATTTTAAAAAATTTTTAGTTTTCCAAACATTTTTTTTTTTTTTTTAGAGAATGTAATATAACTCATTACATGATTTTTTTTTGTGGCTTCTTTGGCTGACCAACTACTTAGGTCATATGTCGCCATTACGCTCTGATCTGCGTTTTAGGTATTATGGTCAACAGCAACGCGGGTTTCTCTGGACGCTCACCCATCCAAGTACTACCCGCGCGCAACGTTACTTAACTTGCGTTATCGCTTAGATCAGTTCTAACAAGTGCAACCATGGCCGTTGACAATATATTATTAATAATACAAATGTTATAATACATAAACAAATAATATTTTTTTAATTTTTTTACACAGTTTTACTTTTGCAACATTTTTAAAATTTTTTTTTAGAAACGGAATTTGATATGACTAAAGAAAAAAATCTGGTGTGGTCACCACACGACTTTCTTATACACAACATATATAATATTTAGAATATTTGTTATTAAACATGTAATTTAGTTTCTTTCCGAAAGAAGACATAGATAACTAGATAAAGCAAAAATTAAAATTTATGTTTTTTTGTTTCTATTGCTACTATGATTATTGAAATATATTATTAAATATAAAAATTAGTTTTTCTCAAAATTAGACGCATATACAGAAAAATTGCAAATAACATTTTATGTTCCAAATATTTTTGCTAACATCTTTTATTTGAAACTTTTTTTCATAACTGATTCCATTTTTGAAATAAATGGAATTTATTGTTTTGTGTGTCCAGTAAACTTCTTCCGGTTTTTCAATTTCATTCAAAATCAACTCGGCTCTTCGTATTTTCATGAAACTTATAATTACCAAGTTTCGTTAATAAATCTTATCACGTTCATGAGATATTGCACATACGGACACACATCCATCCATCCATCCATCCATCCACACACACACACACACACACACACACAGACATTATTGGGAAAATGATCAAAACGGATTCAGTGGACCTCAAAACACGTATTTCCGCGAAAATCTCGTCAACGATTTTTTTCACGATTCCAATACTTCCTTATACTGCGTATAGAAAGTAAAAACGCCACCAAGTATTTTTTTTATATTTTTTATATTGATATTTTCAACATATGCGTCGTTTACATTTTTGTTATGAGATTAGACACTTTTATAATTAAGATTTTTGTATGAAAAGACATGTTTTAATGTTGAATATAACAATGTGCTTGAACGCATATGTTATATCAGAAACTTTTGACTAAAGGCGTATTCCATTTACCATTTGGATCAGATCTAACTTACATTTACTGAATCAGATCACTTATTTATTTCGCTGGATTACTTCGCTGACTTTATTTCCTGTACTAGAATTACAGATTCTAATTTACTTTGAAGTAATTCACTCCAATAAGTGTATCAGTTTGCTTCATTCTGTTTATTTAGTCAAGCTGTCTAATTTATCTGAACTGATTAAAGTGAACCAAGTGACAAATGGAATATAGGTTATGATGTAATTAGGACTACAATATTTACTTACCGTCACCGTGGAGACAGTATGTAAATATTATAAATCAAGGTTCTGTCTATTTTGACAACAATTTGACAGCTCTTACTTTTGAAACCTATTTTTCTTTTCCTTCTATTTGTGCAGATATTGTGAAAAAAAGCTTGCTAACCTCGATCTGTAAGTGATATTTTTGGGTTGCGAATATCTAGAAAATCTCGAGTCTACAGGGCCTAGATTTCTCAAACTACATTCTTGACCTAAAAACTGTCATTTACAGTTCATGGCAAAAAGCTATTTATGTACATAATGTAAGATTTGTGAGACTGATAAATAAGGCAAGTCCTATTAAGTTCAATTTTGAACTAGTTGCATACAAAGCTTTGTTCGACTGCTTTAGTACAATATGTTAATGTGAAAAACTTGTATCGCAAAGTGTGCTTTGTTGTTGCTTTTGTTTAACACCATTTATTATTATTAAACTGTTAATTTGTTTATAATGACTCAAGACAAAAGAAGTAAAATAAATTGCATTAAATGCAAAAGTATGTAATTAATTAATGAAGTATGACAATTATTTTGACATTGACAGGAGTCTAAATTTGCTATTTTATGGACACTAAATAGTGACATAAATTAATTAGTTATGATGCAGTATTTTACGGATGGTAAAATAACCATCATATAGCAACCACAAACATTCATATTTCACTGAAAAGATTAATTTTTTCTACAAATATTCGAACAAAAAAAAAGTTACTTTTTGACACAATCGAACAAAAAACAGTTTTAGATGAAATCTGGAGGTGTTGTGTTATTTATTACTTGTGATTAACATTTTCTTTCTTGATTATAATAAATATGTCATTTTACTTGCAAGCAATCTAAATAAAAATTAGTTTGTAGTGAAAGATGTTCTTACCTCAAGTTCGGGTCTCTCGACGACATGTTTGCCATTCTTCTGATATTTGCGGAAGTATCCCTTGGGAAGCAATTCTCTATTGAGGTGCAGGTCAAGCACCCGCTCCACGCCGTCCAGGTCAAAGGTAACGACAAGGTCGGGAGCGTGTGTGTCTCCAGTGCTGCCCTGCACAGACAATCAGCCAAGTCTTAGTGCGTGTGCATGCGTGACGTATACGCTGTACGCACTCAGACGGACGGACATGACGAGATAAATGCAAGTTTCCTTTTTGTCGACTTCCGGTTTGTCGCTCATTCATGACCCTTATTGCAAGTATTTTTATTTCATTTCTTGAAATAGGTTATGTTTAAATACGTTCAACGATCATTTTAGTTTTAAATCCCTCTATAGATATTTATAACACAAGGACGAACACACTATTTCTTTATTCGATTGTAAGGAATTTTTCTTTTTAAGAAATTTTGTAATTCGAATATTATTTTATGCACAACCGGGCCGAAATTCATGTGTTTTGGCCCTCAAAAGCGGGCTTAAACATTTCTTTTTGGCCCTAGGGCCATGAAAAATAATTCCTATGGATACATAAATAAAATGACAATTTTTGTTTATTGTGAATACTTGATTTTACAAAATGTCATTTTGACATATAACCTATTTATATATTTTAATCTTTTGAACGTATAATTAAATGTTATTTTGTTGCGCATGAAATATTGAATATACCACAGTGTTTCTGACCCTGAGCATATTATAATAATAATCATGCCACGGGCCAGAAACGCCCGTTTTCACCCTTGCTACATAAATAATTATTAATGGCCGAAAAGTATGTTACACACGGTAAAATAACCATCACCTAACAACAACAGCAAAGCATTCCTACTTCATTAAAAAAGTTAACTTTTCGTACAAATATTCTAACCAAAAAAAAAATATCCTTTTTGATACAATCGAATAAAAGCACTTATCGATGCTAATGTTATTTTTTTTGTTTGTTATTAATTTCACGCAAATATATTCCAGTCACTGCTTGCAAATATATCTAAGAAAGTTGAAAATTGAGCAACAGTGGTAGCGAAAACGTTCCATAAACCGTTTATCTCTTTAAATAGTATCAAGCAATTTTCATCTCTCGTAATTACATGGGATTTAAAAGTGATTTGTTCAAATGAAGGCTGGATCAACTATAAATGTTTCCTTGTATATTATTATTTTACAAAGATGCACAATTTTCTAATAAATAGACAACAAATAACGTAGTGAAATTAAATTATACATTCTACCACTAACATTCCTTTATAAGTAATAAGTGGCTGTAATATTGATCTTGTATTTGATTATAAATTAAAACTATGTATGTTTCGTTGTTACCTTTTCTCTACTCGTAGAAATTTGTCTTTTCTCTCTTCCGTGGTATATTTTCGGTTTGATGAGTGTATGTTTACTGAAATCTGCGGCAGGCTTTAAATAAGCTGTAACAAACAAAACATCGTAAATTCAGTGAAACGTACAAATTTCCAAAGAAATTTATATTTACTTCCAAAAAGGACGTAAATACTTATATTGGGATATTCTAATATTAAGAGATGGCGTTGATCACGATATATCAATCTTTAGACAAAAATACACTTTCAGTTGGTCACCATTAGCATATCACTGCAATCATTTGTATTTTTTGTTTTGTGTTGGCTAATAGAATTAAAAAATAATAACTTATATAGAATGTGTTATAGTTTCATTTATAACGAATGTTCAATCAGTCTTGGCGTCCGGATGGCTATGGGCTGTGAAACATATGTCTGTACTTTATTCATACAATTTAACCTTAAATAAAATGTCAAACGTCATTCAAAATGAGGAAAGTGCAATTCCTTTTTTTTTCGCTGATTATTGTGAAAATAAGACTTCACTATAAACGTTTTTTTATTCCTGAGTAAACATTTTACTCTAAAACAGTTAAAAAATAAATTATTATTTTATTTTAATTTATGCCAAATAAATTATGACGTTTAAGGTTAAATTGTATGAATAAAGTACAGACATGCGTTTCACAGCCCATAGCCACCCAGGACGCCAAGACTTATTGAACACCCGTTAGTTTGACTTTGAAGTATAAGTTTAAGTTTCATAGATTATTTTAATAGTGTAGGTTTTAATTAGTAGAAATTAGTTCTTTTAATATAATATTTATTAATTATAGATTTATTATCTTCTTTATTGTAAATATTATTTTTATTATCATTAATTTTTATTAATTTTTTAAGTAGCAAACGGTATTTTTTGTCATAGTTCTAATTTTTGCCACTATGAGCGCATTCTTATTTTAAAATCCCAATAATATAATAATTATCTAAATTAAATGTGATCTTGACTATAGTCCTATTTATCTTTTCTTCGATATTTATATCGTATGTTTTTCTTTGTATTTTATTTTTATAATATTTGCCTGTTTCAAAATATTTGTTAGGACCAGACATTCCTAAAATATTCTAAAACATTCCTAGCAAAATTTCTTGGTATTTTTACTTGAAATTCTAGTTTAAAATATGTATAATAACATAGCATATGGAAGTAAAAAATATGAAATTATTTTCAGACATATCAACACGTTGTCAGCACAACATAATTTTTGCATAGTTACTTATAATTTGTTTTCTATAGGACTGTTCATAAAGTACATACTTTACACACTCTTTACAGTTCGTACAGTTACTTTTCATAAACAGTTAAAGTGTACTCACAAATCAAAATTAGTGTTACTTTTATGTTTTACGTTTTATACCATTTTGAAGCAGCATGCCAAAATTATGTTTTAGTTAATAGTGACACTTACTGAAAATGTGAAAAACAAATGTAAGGAGATCGGTGACACAAGAAGCCATCATAAATCGTGATCACATTTATTTATTAGCGGTTCTACCACCATTGATAGTAATTTGTGAATAGTTCACAATTCAATCAGATATATTAAAAAAACAAAAACAATTCTGCATTATTTAATCTCAACTCTTGTACCAAATTTTTCTTATTGATCTCATATTTGATTTATTGGGCGTATCGCCCACCACTTTATTTTTCTTTCTTTTTGTCATTGTATAATTTTATTAATAAAACTGCAGTTTATAATTTTTTTTATTATTCATATCTATACAAACAATAACAAACAAAAACACATTTGATAATTCTAAACAAGAATAACTATATATTGCTTCATCACTCTAAGTTTTTTCCTATAGGTCTATTTCTAAGTATAAAACTTTATATTAACTTGTGAATTGTGTATAAGAGAACGTGGCTACAAGGTTGTTAAAACGAAAACGAAAAACATAAAACTAACACTAATTTTGATTTGCGAATGAACTTTAACTTTTACTACTATTAGAGCATAAAAATATCCATGGATACACAAAAGAAGTCAACAGTTTCAAGCAAATGACAAACCTACAAATTTCACAAAAATTGAAATTATTAAAGCATGTAGGTAATATCAACAAAAAATTCTTTACAACATTGAGCATAGAGAATTACTTGTCTCTTTTACATGGCCGAAAATTATGATCCTAGGTGTATTTCCATTTGCCATTTGGATCAGATCTAACATTGCTTCGCTGAATTACAGATTCTAATTTACTTTGAAGTAATTTACCTCAATAAATGTATCAGTTTGCTTAATTCAGTTCATTTAGCCATGTTGTCTAATTTATCTGAACTGATTTAAGTGAACCAAGTGGCAAATGGAATACAACTCAAAAATATATATGAAAATATATATCATGTGTAACATTATTTAACATGGTTTTACTTTGCTCGTAATTTTATAATTTCTCTGTTCTTTGGTAAATTCACCCTCGCCATCGTAATTTTGAAGTAGTCGCGTGTGTGATACTTGTATCAGCGCGAGGCCAACAGAGTGTAGCCTCGACATCGGCACCGTCGTACTGTCGTCCGCCGGCATATTTTGGAGCCGGTCCAACGTAACAAAAAGTGCAATGCAGACTTATAAATATCTGGCGTCTCTGCAGGGGATACGCGGCATTCGCTGCTACACTGTAAAAACACGAGACCGTAATATCGAACCTCTTAACTCTTTACCAAGTCTGTGCCAATTTTTCCTTTTTTTGTATATAAAGATTTTATGCTTACTGGAACTATATGCGGAATTGTTATAAATGTAATTGTTACAAGGTCGCGAGGAAAAAGCCAGGCTTGCGGTCTGAGCTACGATGATGATAGTATTTTTTAAATCATTATTTTAGCTTTAAGGCCGTTTAACACGGTACAATATTACATAAAAAATTTAGTACAACATTTACAAATAAAAATTAAGCCAATTTATATCGTAGCATAAATGAAAAATGCCTTTTTTACTAAAAGTGCGCAGTAATATTCGCATATGTTAATATTTAATGCAAATATACAAGATCCCCACAGCCGACAAAACATTTTCATCAATTTAAAATTACCCCTGAGGCTCCTCCACCACTAACATCTTTGGAGGCAGTGATTTGACGGCTGGTAACCGCACTTCACGCGCATAAATATATCACTTACCGAAATCTGCTTCGGCAGAGTGCCACACCCAGTAATGGGTAAAAGGCGTGATGATATATTTATTTTTATTTTTTTTTTAATTACGATTATTTTTTTAATGTATCATTGGTATCCGTGATAAAATACCATGCTTAGCAATGTAGCTGACAACTGCAATTTGATTTTGTTTTGTATATTTAGTATGTTGACATTTTAATTTGGAATATTTAATCACAAAATTGCATTTGTCACATTAGTATCTTACTTGTTTCGCTACCTGAATCTTGTATATCTCAGGGGGGAGGGGTAGTAAATCTGGTAATAATTGCAATTAAGAGTGACGTTTTCTATATTTATAACTATTTTTTATTATATTATTCAATTTTGTTGTTGTTATGTTTATTTTCTCATAAATATATATTTTCAAAATAAATTTTGTATTTTCTCTCTCTTATACAGGGGGAAGGGGCGCTTTTCCATAGTTTTCAGAAGGGCACAAGAAACGAAGCACCACAACTCTGTAGAACTGTACAAATTAGGCCATGAAAGACATGAACAAACGTCCGCTTTATGTAGAACAGAACTATGCAGTTTAACAGAGGAAGTTTCACGAACGTTAATACCTCAAGTTGGCGTTGTAATGCGATGCGAATAGAACAGTGATGGAAGCATACCCTATTGAATGTTTTTGCTTTTCGCTATATAGCGTAAATTTGGTATCACGCCGTCAAAATATTCGCTTCGTAGCATGCGTCTTGCAGCGAAACCTTCAAGCTAGCGTTCCATTTCCTTTCATTATTCCTTCCTCACTTTAACCAATGTATTAGTCAATCTGTTTGTTTGGCGATCTCACAATACTTGTCAATTTTACCAAAGTTTTGTGTGTGTTCCTATTTATGATATAGTAAGTATAATTTGAAGTATTAAAAACTACATATTAACCTCATAGTAATTTTGTTAGTACATATATATTGAGGATAGAAAATACATTTAAAATAATTCTGTCTTTGATAGAGAAAATATATATCTTAAAACGTCAAATTACAAAATTTGAGGTTATCTAAAGAAGCGTTTCTGACATGTGTGGTGTTAATTGGAAAAATAAATAGTGAACCATGTCTTTCTTTAACTTAAATGTATCTATAAAAAGGGTTTCATTGAAGGAAAATATATTGCTCGAATATCTTAAATTTCTTCTTTCAATATTTTGTTGACGAATTTGCATTATTCTTTCTTCGTCAAGTATTAGGTAAAGGTAAGCGACAAATAATTGTACCGGCAATATTTTTATTTTAAAGTAAAGAACATATAGAGTAATTTAACCTACACAGTTTAATATTAAATGATTAAATAAGTAACATACTCGTATATCACAATAATTCATTTAATATCATGTCAAGTTCTTTTTCTTTTCCTTCTATTTGTGCAGGTATTGTAAAAAATAGTTTACTAATTAACCTCAAACTGTAAGTAATTTTTTAGGTTGCAAATGTTTGGGAAATCTCGACCCTATGAACCTCGATTTCCCAGACTACATTCTTGACCTAAAAACTGTCAATTACAGTTCATAGTACGTAATATACTATTTCTTTACTTTTTAACAAATATAAAAAGAAGAAGGATAATTAAAATAATTATTCAACTGCCACTAACTAGTACAGATGAGGTCACAAATCAGTTTTGAACTTTAAAACATTATAACTGTATTCCTTTTCCACTTGGGTCACTTAAATAAGTTCAGTCAAATTAGACAACATGATTAAATGAACTAAACTAAGCAAACTAATGCAATTATTGGGTTGAATTACTGTCGGCTAAATCTAAATATGTAAATCTAGTACTGTGAAAAAAGTGAGAGAAGTATTTCAGTGGAATAAATATGTGATCTGGTTCAGTAAATGATCTGATCCAAATGGCAAATGGAATACGCCTTACATCTGTCTTAATATTGATAATTTGAATCAAGACTTTCACTGATTGATATATTTTGTTATGAGATTTTATAAAAAAATATATAAATAAAATAATCTTGATTTGGTTACGCATATATGTAACAGATAATTTGTTATAATTAGGGTTTAGCCGAATTAATACCACTTCGTGAAGTTGATTTAAATGATCTCAAGTAAAAAAGTTTAGCTCTCGTACCAAAACAGCACTGAGTGAAGCGTAATCAAGTACCTATGATTCAAACTTCAATCAAATGCATATACTCATGTTGCTGCCTCAATAACGGATCCAGGAGGATTCAACTTAAGTGTGCCACCATTGCTACCTCGAGAACTATAAAAGCTACAAGGTTGCTTAAATTAGCAAAGAAATGCAATTTTGCAAGTCTATTAATTTTCGACTAGTGGTTCTTAACATATAGGGTGCAACTTTATTTTAAATGAGAACATATATATATAAATATATATATATATATATATTTTTTTTTTGTGCGTAAGGAGATTTTATTCTGAATTCAACCAATACAAATTTCAGTAGCCTCACATTAATTTATATACTATTATTTTGTTATCTATCTCAAATAATTACAGTAATTATGAGTGAAAACTTCAATATTAAAAAAATATGCTAAAAATCGTCCTCCATACAAAAACTTTCTGGATCCGTAACTGTGCTGCCTGGTGCCTGAAGTTTGAAATCGACTCACGTTAAATCGTTTTCCGTGTAGGGCTTTCGAATTTCATTTAACAGTCTGTCGAATGATGGTTTTCTTAACGATTCGCGGTTCGCGGAAACGAATATGTAAAACTGTAAAAGTGTGTACACTATCTGTAAACAAGCAAAAGGCGTATTTTTCACGAGTTTGGACTTTAATTAAATGACTGCTTACTTTTCTATACAAATGTTCGGAGTGGACAAAGCGGTGGGGAAAAATTTTGGCGGAGATGTTTTTTGAGCGCATGGATGTTTCATAAGAGTGGAATTTCGATAGTTGGGTAAAAAAGTAGCTGTCACTAATCTTTAATAATGTAGCAATACAAATTTTGAAGTTAATTTTTTCCGTTAATGTAACAAATAATTATTCTTTGTGGGTTGAAATTATTTCAAAAATGTAGCTTAAGCAATAAGAAGTAGTTTTAAAATTCAAAATGTAGTTTTAAGCTATAAAAAGTAGCTTTAAGAAGTAGTCAGTTGTTAGAACATTATTTTTAAACTAAAAGAGGAAAAATTAATCACTATATCGTAAACTATTACAGTTTTTTTTTTAGATAAGGTAAAGTTTCCTTAGACACAATGAAGATGTCATTAAATTGAATTAAACTTTTATTTGTAGTAAAATATTAAAATGTTTATTGGATGTTTCTATAGTTGTGGATGTAAGTATTCTTCTAGGTATAAAGTGAGTGGCATTCTATAAGCACCTTACGAAAATTTTTTTGAGAGATATATTTGCCGCATCGCTAATAAAAATCCAACACTATTCTTGCAAAAATATTAATTAATTACTCCAACTCATTTCCAAACGCACTATAGCTACTTGTATAGATTAGCTACAATTACTTTAGCTATAACTATGGCCCACCTCTGAGTTCGCTAAAGAGTAATTTAAATAAAATTATGTAAAGACAAGTATAATAAAATTGAAAAATAACTTTTTGATCGAGACCGTTAGGTCGAAACAAAAAAGCTCTTAATACAAAAATAACTATTAATATTCATTATAGTTCCTTGGGAATTTTTATGACAAATAGCACAGTTATCACACTTTCGAGCGAGTTATGTACACTATTTTTCAGATGACTACAAAATATTTCTAAATAAAGTAATACCATAATACAAGAGTAATGTTGTTACAGCTGATGCGTTTTTTTTATCTGTGTAAATGTGTTGAAGAATCAGCCAAAACTCCGATTTAAATAATAATACAAATTCTTTTCATTTATTTTATTATTTTCTTTCATCGTAACGCCATCTGTTGTCAATCAGTGGAATTTCACCTGATATGTTAGAACTGTGCGTTATACTAACATGTCAGTGTATATTATTTTCAACTTTCCGTAGTAGTTTTAGCTATTCCTGAATTTTGGATTAGCTAATTTTACTCAAAGTTAATCCAAATCACGTTCCAAAAACCAAATGGTAAGAAGATTATATTAGAGTTTATTTTTTGGTTTAGCTTTTTGAGAATTTGGCTGTGAATAAATAGTAATACAATGGTTTCGTTATTTCTTTAGGAATATAGTAGTTGCACAATTATCAAGTATAAATTGATAATAGGCAAAATATAAACTATGTTTTTATGAATATCATAAAGCACACACCATTAATTCTGCAATATTTTAATAAAATTTCATAAGAACAATATTTTATCATTTGATTTAACTGAATCCAGCAGACGAGCAGCAGATGTTCATTCGGAAAAATAAAACTGCAACAGAAACACCTGCCTGTCTAAGCTCGTGTCATGGTCATATCCTACGATATTAGAAAATGTCAATGTGGGATTTTATTCAGCTATAATACTTGGATTTTGTTGTACTTTTTCTTATATTTATATATTACACATAAATTATAAATGAAAAATATTTCATCGAAATCATATATCAGGTGAAAATTTTTAAGAGATTGGAAATATTTAGTCTTTAATGTTTTTCTTCAACAGTGACAATATATAGGATGTTTCTAAACTTAATTAAACATTAAAACAACTTTAAATTAAATTTTAATGTTTGATAATTTTTATTTTTATTATTATTTTTATTAGTCCAGTAACACAAAATAGTTATTTATTATACTAGTGTTTTATATACCAATAAAACACGAGTGTAATACAAAATTTTATCCACAACTCATAATTACAGGTATCGAAGAAGATTGGTCGTAACGTTTAACGTTGATTCAGTTATACATAGTTTCGCAAAATACGGTAAATCATGAAGTGGTTGCTAAGTAACAAGCTGTTTACAGTGTTTTATGGAATATAAAACACTAGTGTTTTATGAGCCATATAATTCAACTGAAATCAGTGTAATAATGTCTTCATTATAAATGAGTTGTGGATAAACAAAATAATTTTTTCGTTGTCATCGATACATTAAATAATATACCTACTTATTATTTTTTGCAATAATTTTAAAACACTGTCTATTATTACATAATAGACTGATAGCAGAACAAATATAATTTTTAGAACCACTAGTTCAAAACAATATTTGTTAAATAATGTAAAGATTGCTATTTAAGAAATAATTTATCTACTTTAATTTGTGCATATAGTTTGTAATACATTATTTTATAACTATCTCGTTTTTTGTATGTTACTAGCTTAAAGCTAAATAAATATATATATTATTATTATTAACAAATAAATTATAGTGATTATTATTATTAGTAATACAGTACCCAAAAGGCAAATGGTCAATTCTAGGATAAGGAAATAACATAGAATTATTGTGAAGTATCAATTTCACACTAAATGACATTGTAAGTATTTGATGAATTGGTGATTTTAACATTTTAGTTCTTGCCGTATACAAGTTCTTGTACCTGGATGACATTTTGGTAACGTGAAACAAAATTCTGCTCATGATAAATATACATATACCATCTATAGTATTGTGAATGATTTTGTTTAAAAAGATTAGAGCAACAATATGTCGCCTCTGTTCGAGTGAATTTAAGTGAAATGTATCCAGCAGTGTGAATTGAAGTATTCTTTTAAAAGAATAACATTCTTCCAAGACGAAAGTGGCAACCTTCTAAAACTTCCTCGAACATACTCTTGTGACTCAAATTGATAATAATATAGCGCATTCCATATTAAAGAGCACTATTACAACGAATAAATTTACTATTGTATTTAATTATTAATATTATTTATACTTTAAGTAAACCTACCCTTAATTTTGTTAATTAAAAAAAAATCTTTTTATTCCGTTACCAGTACATCATATAACATTATATGCCCTTAAAGTTTGATCATCAAGTTTGGAAACAGCTTGTATATATACTCGTATAAGGCTACGATTCCGCAGATGCCAGTCTTAAAACTTAGAACCACTTAAGATGAATGAAAGTTATTTCAATTTACTTACAGCCTCCTACTTAGATTAGCTGATTAAATTAGATATGAGCTCACTTTACGCGAAAATTCTATTTATAGTAAATTGGTAGAGCTGGGCAATACTTAACTACTCTTCTACTTAAGTACATATTTAAGTAGATACTTACCTAGTATTTAAGACTTATAGTTTCCTGAAGCCAGAGAGAGATTTATAGTTTTTTATTGATTGCGTAATTTGTTGAAAAAAAAATATCAAATTTTTACGATTACAGCGCCACCGGTTGGGAGTACAAAAAAGTCTTCAGATAAACCTGATATAATTTTTTACGCTCTAGAAATAGGGCTTCCCACTATGATTTCAAGTTGAACCCCTTTCCCACGTCCTTGGCGATCAGTGAGGACATTTTGTCAGAATCAAATGTCCCTCTCAAAACTATGAAGATTTGTTTTGGCACACACGTGATAAGAAATGAACGAAAAGTGATTAGCTATTAAGTTCGTCTAAATATTTTCTCATAAAACTGTTTTTGAACTCAAAAACTAGAAAACATAAGCACTTGGATTTAGCAGATCTAAATACATATAAATAAAAATATAAATATATCATCACGCCTTCTACCTCGTTACTAGGTGTGGTACTCTGTCGGAGCAGATCTCAGTAAGTGATATATTTTTGCGGGTGAAGTGCAGGTACCAGCCGTCAAATCACAGCCCCCAAAGATGTTAGTGGAGGGACAGCCACAGGAATAGTATTAATGTGGTGAAAATGTTTGTCGGCTGTGGGATTCGAGCTAAGATTATCAGGATTCACAGGCGTACAAAATACATAAGTATGTAAATTTTCGTTACAATATTCGTACGAAAAAGAATTTTAGAGCAAACAGTCTAAAATTAAAAAAAAACTTAGAAATTTTCAAAATATACTTCTCTAAACATTTGATAAACTAATTCGGACATGAGAAATTCAATGTCGTTGGGCGCATCTTCATATTTTGTTTACTTCTGAAGATATAGACTAATAAACTTGTTTTTTTCCAAATTTTATCTCATCAGACTTTGTACTTTCTCAAGGTTATATTAAAAAAACTAAACAAGTTAATGTGCACATATCTCATAAATGTAAAAAACTAATTTTTTATTTAAATTAACCATATCCGTTTCCGAATTAGCACAAATAATGTTGACGTATTCAAAATTATATCGCTTGTAATTAATTAGCGGCAGACTAATTAAAAATGTAATAAAATATCAATCCAATAAAACCATTGTAGTTCACTGAATATAACAATGTCACTTTAATAATTTCCAATCAATAAGTTCGTAGACTTGGTCAGATAAATACATGCTTTGTTCATTAATGAATGCAAGATTGAATTACTGAAATTAATTACTAGCGATTTCTAGAAGAAATGCCAATATAATTTCATTGTAACAGAATGTTCATGCTGCGAAAATTAAACAGTTTGGTGCTAGAACTTTTAAATATAGTCTCGTACTGTTTTAACATTCTAAAATCTGATAAATAGAACATAATATATTGAATTACAAATTGAATTAGTAAATTAATAACTAATTATTTTGAATTTCATAAAATACATACATATAAATAACAACTTACAAAATGAGTCGTACATATGAAATATTTCGAATAACTACCCAAATCATATAAAAATATTTATACAGACTGTCTTACGAAAATTGTGTCTTAGGTAATTAACATGTATGTCCCATAAGTTTTGGCACAAATTAAATCAAAATTTTATAAAAAAATTACTTTTATTTAAACTAAATAAAGAGGGCACATGGTCTACCACAAAGCGCAATTTTCTTCGGACACCTAGCATTAGATTTTGGACGGCATTTACGAGTACATCGATTTCACGTTTTTTTTTGTATATTATAGGCGTGTTTCTTTGGATTGTGATTGTGATTTTCTAAATCATGATTCCTTTGATCGTGATTGCGTTGAATCATGATTAAATATGATACTGAAGAAAACATCGAACAAGAATAATGATTCAAATCCAACCCGATCGACGCGATCCTATAGTATGAACGTTAAAATAACTGCAAATGTCAAATACACACAAACTAACTTATTTTAAAATTTCATAAATGAGTGTCCATGTAAGCCATTTAAAAATTCTTCCAGAAGCAGCCAATTTCCCTTAATTCCACAAATAGAGCACATAAATTTATCATCAGACGCCATTTTTAAACCTTCGATGTGAATCAGTCAACATGAATCATAGAAAAAGTATGATTCAGAAGGGTAGGGGGATTGTCGTTTCGTGATCACAAAATGAAAGAGTCGGGATAACGAATAACGAACGAAGAAACATGATTCTTCATGATCATGTTAAGTTTGATCACTTTGATTACGAATCACAGTCCAAAGAAACACGCCTTATGTGTCAAAGTTTGTCCTCATTTTGGGCTAGAAATAAAAATTGCTAATAAACTCATAATTTTTACTTTTGTAAGGATTCCGGTTTTGCAAATATATAATTTTCTGGATTCCGGTTATGCGGAACACGAATTCTTTGGAAACTAGTTTAATATCCGAATACCGATTTTTTCGGATACCGGATAAACATAAAGCCTGAGATCCGGATTGATAATTTTTAGGTCGTTGACATGTCATGAGACTGGAACATGGGCGCACGCAGACTTTTTAACAAGGCGGATTGACTTAACATACGTGGCATAATTTTTATGTATAAATGATAAACATATCACTATTTTTTAATTTTAAATAGAACATCCTGTATATTTTTATACTTCGTAATTCATCTCAAATTCTGAATACAATTAAATTTTGCAGTAAAGAAAATAAATTTTTAAATTTTTATGGAAAGTAACATATGAAAATATTAACGTAATTAAAAAAAAATATTCAATTGCATTAAAAAAATTAGTTTAAATTATCAAAATTAACAAGAAATTGTTAAATAAATAAACAATTTCAACAAAAACAGAAGCTGTCAGTTTCAATTGTTTCAAATAAAGCCACAGGAAACTTTTGTTGTGTTAAATTGAATTTTTTTATATTATTTTTTAGAGCACATCATTGTATTCAGAATTTAACGTAGAATTAAAAAAGTGTAAAAATATACAGGATGATCTTTTTGAAATAAAAAAGTTGATGCCGCTTCCAGTTAAACCGGAAGTGATATGTGTATCATTTATACATAAAAATAATGCCACATATATTAAATTTACGCATATAAATTTTTAACTAGATATCTTTATAAATATAGAAGTTAAAAGAGGTGCTCCGCTTTCTGCAGACACTCGGTATATAAAAATATGTTTTCCTACAACTGTGCGATTTCTTTGTTATTACGTAACTATTATTGCCATGGTGGAAAGTAAACAAATGCAGGCCAAGTGCGTTTCTGTAGGCAAAAAAAACACTAGTGCGGAAAGTAATTTGTCAAAAGCAAATATAAATAAGAGCGATTTAAATTTCGCGCCAAGCACGGAATTTCATATTTTAGGCACATACGCTTATGGAAGAAGAAGAAATATGCAGTGATATATTTTGACGTTTATAAACATAATCTTAAACTGCAGTATATCTAATCTGTGCACATCACAGTTAGCAGACAAGATCTCAACTATATCATTATTAAATATGATAATTAATAAAAATAACCGAACAAAGTAAAATATATCGATAAATGGTTTTATTTAAAGAGTAAGTGAAACACATTATATTCATTGTTTCTGTATATTAATAACACGTTGTTACAGTTGCTTATATTGACATAATTTGAAGTAGAAACTGTTATACTATCTAAATAAACATTGATTTCTTCCGTACCTGTTCATATTATTAACAGTAATATTATTGACAACAATTTCGGAGGTTTTAGAAGTACCAGCAGCAGGTTGATTGTCATTGTCAAGAATAGATCCAACAATTACCTTTGGAGGTGTATATGATAAAAAAGAATCACTCAGTGTAGTATTCCAATCTAGAGGATTTTAAAGAAATTATCTTGAAATTAGTGAAATATTTTTAAACAACGTAGAACAATGTGCAAGCAATCAACAAACAAACCGTAGCAACGGCGTAAAACATCGTTCTTGTGTAATATCATTTAAATTTTATAAATTCTGATAATATTTTTGTGATTCTCTAAATCGCACAGTTGTAGGAAAAATCTTGTTTATAACACGTGCCGAAAAAGGTTAAGTGCTCGTGCAGATTTCTGCACTAGGCAAGCCACTTGCACTTAACAAACCTTTTTCGGCACTTGTTATAAAAATAACTATTATTATTGTGAAATATATTTTTTAAATATTTTTTTAATACAATAAATAATACATTGTTCAACAAAACTAAATAAATAAAGTTTCATTTTATTAAAAAAATAGATAAAATACTAAAGAACAGGTATCAAAGGGATGGTCATCAACCCATTGATTTAAAAGCAAAATTGAATACTCTAAACATTCATTTTAATATTTGTGCAGTAAAGTAACCAGGGAAACAATGGTAATAAAAAACTTATTATCATATGTATTTGTTCATTTATTTATTTATGCTACACTGTGCAAAAAAAACATAATCCCAATTACAGTACAGGGTTCCAACTCACCGAGCTGTAAAGTGGAACTTGTATACATTTTTAAATATATGTATCAATATAATTTATAAAAATGTACAATTTCTTCAGCATAAGTATGTCTAAATTATCTAAGTTATCTATTTATAGAAAAATAGTAATTAGCAAGTGAAAGATATAAGATAAAAATTGTCACATATTAAAAAAAAATCTGCTAAAAAATCAACATTTGTGGATAAAAAAAAACCTGTACGTTCCCATGGGCGTCCGCATGGGGGGGGTGCAAGGAGGGCGCCCCCCCCCCGGATTTTAACTAGGGTGATGACCATGACTCTCGAACATAGGACTTTAACATATAAAACTATAATTTAAAAGTTTTAGTGCATAAAATTCTGCATCTGAACCAATAAACAAAATTAATTTTGCATACTTTGTAACGACACAAATTAGATTTGAAAATGAGGAAAATTGCCTCAAAACTATCGAAAGGCATGAAATTGAAACCAAATTAAACAAATGTTTAACGTTTTATTTGTCAAAATAAATGAAATAATAAATAAAGAATTTATTCTGACAGTTTTGTCAGATTGAACGTCAAACATTTGTTTAATTTTGTTTCAATTTCATAGCTATCGATAGTTTTGAGACAATTTCAGTCATGTGTAGATCTAATTTGTGCCGATACAGAACATGCAAAATTAATTTCGTATTTTATGCCCTTATACTTTTATTTGAAGCTTTTTCTTTTAAATAATTAGGAAGCAGGAAATTTAAAACAATATGATTTTATATGTTAAAGTCCTGTGTTCGAGAGTCGTGGTCACCACACTGTGTATGTATATATAAATAAAATAAAAATTAAATTATAAGTTTGAAGATAATAAATTCAAGCTGAAAATGAATTTTCAGCAGTATTCTTATGGCCAGCTAGCGACATGTTTCCTATCGTAACGATTGTGTAATCTAAGTTTAAGTTTACACAGACACGAAATATTAGAAAATAAAAACGGTAAAACTGCTAAATCGGAATTTATTGAAGAAATTGTGTCAATTTAAGGTAGAGTATTCGAAAATTGTCTTTCCTCTTCAATTCAAACCCAAACGACAAAGACTAGTAATTTATTTCACAAATTTAAATATTTTTTTATCCATTTGTTATGTGTATTTGTATTTATGTTATGTAAAAAAAATATTTTAGAAATTTATGTATATTTATCTGAGAGTTTTTTGCGACTCGCCCTCCCCCCCTCACTGGAAAAATGTCTGTGGACGCCCATGTACGTTCCTAGTTTTGTAATTTTCAGTTATCAGCGAACCTAAATAAAAATAAATTCAACTCAGACAATAGACTTTGCCTGTAATAAGAATTTGTGTATTTCCTATGACACATGCGGTATTACATACACCTAAACCGGAAATTGGCGAATATTTAAATGAGTAAACATAGCAGATGTTCGCAAAAACAGTCGAGAGAAGTTGTTTTCCGTTCGCCCACCGCTACTTCACAGTAGGTCGAGCGTCGTGTTGAGTTTGAGTCTGGTTCTGACTGTCAAGTATCGAGTAAATATGTCTCCCACTCTCGCCAACTGCGATGATTCATCAATGAAAGGTGTTTATATACATCATTAGAACTTATTTTTATGTAACCTAGACGCTGATTATAAATAAACGTGGTACGATGTTGATTTAAACATTCATTATTTTGACGATACATTTGTTTACATCACTAATTGACTAGGCATTCCATAAAAATTTGATTACTTTATATGTAAGGCTATGTACAAAAATAATATTTCTGTTTTTTATTTTATTGTAAAGTTTCTACTTAGAGAGAAAGAAAATAATGAAGAATTAATCGTGACGTAACTAGACTTGATGACAAAGATAGCATTAATATTGAAAGAAAGAGAGAGCACAATAATGAAAAAGAAGACTTTCATTTTTGAAAGAGATGGGTATACTTTGACAAGAGCGTGACAAATCACACGGAACTGAGTTCACGCTTGTTTACGTTTGAGTCAATATGGATTTTTGCCAGTTTTACTTGTATTTATGTATTATATTATACGAATTTTTTTTAAACTATATTATATTAATCACATTCTAATGTAATTTTTACTTCTAACCACCAAACAGGAATTCGCGTGTTAAAATGATATGACACTCGTTTGAACATAATGTACGCACGCAATATCTCGGTGCACATGCGCATTGCCTAATAATGTGAAGTTGCAGTTTACTAATGGCACCTACATCAAAAGAACATCAATGGTATACGTTTTGAATAACTCACTCGTTAATTAAATATTTTAGTTACTTTTCATCATTGTTTTAAACTTTATTGAAACTTTTTCAACTAAAATTGATATGCGTTAAATTTTTATTTAAGGTGAAACATACGAGCTGAAGTTCGTTAATCAACAATTTGTTATCGTGTAAGTAGGGTTTCTAGATCTGTATTGAATAGTGGAAAAGGCATTGGCGCGCATTTAAAATCTATATAAACGTGAAGATTTTCAAGAACATTATTTTAAATCGTAAAGAATATTTCTATATGATGTCAACATAATAAAAACTAAAATTTAATCAAATATAGTATTTTATTTGATATTATAATATAAAAATTAAAAAAATTACTTACAATTTTATTTCAGTTATACATAATCATATATAAAATAAAAATAAATATATCATCACGCCCTTTACCCATTACTGGGTATGACACCCTGCCGAAGCAGATCTCGGTAAGTGATATATTTATGCGCATGAAGTGCAGTTAGCAGATGTCAAATCACGGTCCCCAAAGATGTTAGGAGGGGGAGGGGCCACAGGGGTAATTATAAATTGGTGAAAATGTTTTGTCACCTGTGGGGATCAAACCAGGGTTCTTAGGATGCACAGGCCGACACGGATACCACACCACTGAGCCATTACCCCATAATAATATATAATATTAATTTATAAGGACCTAAAGTGATACTTTTTGTGCCCTCGTCAGTCAACTACAAATGAGGCACAAAACGTTATTTTCACTCCACATAATATATGCTATTTTTTCTTCAAACGCCGGAATATTTACCCATTATGTCATATAATTTCTCTGACACTTGTGAGCGGCAGGAAGACATTTTCAGCCGCAGGTAAACTAAAGAAATTCTTTGATTTTAACAAGCGTTAGGTATTTGACAGAAAAATCAAACTATAACTGTTTCTATAGATTCTGATATGGTATAGCTTAATATATACAACTTTTCGCTATCACCATTCATGCCAGTTTATGCCACAGGTAATTACCTGTATTACTGTATTCTACAGTCGTGACGAATTATAGGTTTCATTTAAATGCATAAAAATATTTACTATTGTCCATAAATGCACTAGAAAACCCAATTTTATGTCCCACTAAATTAATCAGGTACTTTGAACACTTAAAATTTCTTATTTTCCACGTTTCTGTGGAATATTCCTGATCGACATACTTCTTTCTTTTCGTGAATCAAATATTTCGGGAGGAAGTTCCTTTGCATAAAATACTTTCTATAACCGTACAATTAAAAACTTTTATGTTGAAAATATCGTTTATTGAGAGATAAATAATACATCCCAATATTTCAAATTTATCTGTTCCATTAGTATGCTTTCCTAAAACTGATAAAATATTTTATAAAAAAGTACCCATGACTTTCAATATTATAATGCCAATGGCACACTGGTCGAGGAGCATGAATGAGCGTCGAGGAACTCATCGATGAAACAACAGAACGCACCCGTCATCGATGAAAAATAGAGGCGCCTCTATTTCCATCGAGGAGTTCCTGGATGAAACGATTGTGTCTCATTTCATGTTAGCGTGGGCTGTCATTTTGGTTTTGCTTTGTGCTATTTTTTCGTGTTTGTTTATTTTATCAGTCAGGGTGCGTTCTGTTGTTTCATCGATGAGTTCCTCGACGCTCATTCATGCTCCTGGACCAGTGTGCCATTGGCATAATACAATATAACACGAAACACAAAACTAGACATATTTCAAACCACAAATGATGAAATACTTATATATTTTCATGTAAGTATATCTCTATGTAGTACATCTTGACACACATGATTATGACAGCTGTCATTCTTCCCGATCATTTTAACGCTGAGTATACGACAAAGCCCGCTTCACATGTAAAAAATGAGAATTTCGCGAAATAGCAATAACAAATTCAAATTTCAAAAAAATATTTCATATATTTAATCTTATCCAAAATAAGAAACAAGTAGTCCTACATAATCTCTCAACATTCTGCTTTTTGATATGTGTATGAACAAGAATGTTTAATCTTTATAATACAAGTAAATTGGAATTGAATTGTACGAGATCATGATATCAAAATTTTAGGTCTGATTTTCTCAAAAATGCCACCTACGATTTTGATTAAAAAAAATTGTATATTTAGGAATAGGGTCTTCTATAACACGGTAAATTTGTATCTAATTTGATTGTGGGAGTTTTAAGAGAAAACAAAAAATACACGAAAAAGTCTTGTTTTGGGCGTTTTTTCGTATATTTTATTTTTTTTCTCCAAAACTGCACAATCAAATTGAATAAAAATTAACTATATTATAGAAGACCATATTCTTAAACATAGAGAATTTTTTAATTAAAATCGTAGGTAGCATTTTTGAGAAATAAATTCAAATTTTGAGTGTAATATCTTTCAACATTTGTACATAACATTAATGGTATCTAGTTTATTACCATACTTTGATGTTTTGGCTTCAATATTATATACAATACTTAATAAGTTTCATTCATAATAAGAATAATATTTTGTTTTAAAGAGATCAAGGCAAATCAACGTTCTGATACTAACTTCAGCCCGTATGGTTCACCTTTAACGCCGTACTGTTGGAATAGCCCTATTGTCATAATTTTCTTTAAACGGAATCATTTTTGATAACAATTACGCTTCATTCACAGATCTAAACATACATAATTACTGTTTGTTCTTTGTCGAGTGGAATGGGCCACTTCAAACTGTTGACATAAACATTGTTTTGGTTTTATGTTTGTTTACATGTCTGTATACAAATTCATATAAAAGAGATTTTTTAAATATAAACTATCAGTAAATGGTAGTTTGTATTTAGTAGTTTGCTTCTATTTTTAGTTTAATGTCTAGTTGAAGCAATAAAACCAAAATAAGTTATTTTATGTTAAAATAACGTCAAAACAAAGACAAAAGTTTGAAGTTCGCAAACTTTTATAACTGACGTACTAATCGCGGGCTGATGTTAGTTGCTTGCATCTCTCATTGTAACTTTACCTTACTTTTAAATAATTAATAAAACATTACATTTTATAGTATATGACTCGTTTTATAAACGCTTTATACACTCGTAATTAAAGAGATTGTTATAACACTTGTTATACTATTAAACAGTCGTTTTACGAACTTAAAATAGCCACCTAAAAGTCAATTTTACAAACGGTGATAGATAATAGTTATTTACGAAAATAAATAAATGAATAAATAAATATATCATCACGCCTTTCACCCATTACTGGGTGTGGCATTCTGCCGAAGCAGATCTTGGTAAGTGATATATTTATGCGCGTAAAGTGCGGTTACCAGCAGTCAAATCACGGCCTCCATAGATGTTAGTGGTAAGGGAGCCACAGGGGTAGTTTTTAAAATGGTGATAATTGTTTGTCGCCTGTGGGAATCGAACCAGGGTTCTCAGGATCTACAAGCCGACTTAATACCACTGAGCTAGCTACCCCATATACTATATTGTACAATACATTACTATACGTATATCGTACAATGTATTACCTAATTTCATGATTATTACAAAATTGACATTTTTAAAATTTGCAAATTTTATTTTTTTGTCCTTATTTGAGGCGTTGGTTCAATTTTCAATAAAATCCAGGTTTCAGTATTGTAATATTGATATTGCGTTTGAAATTAGGAATATTTATTACTATTACTATAGAGGTATCTATATAAGTCGTCAACAGCTTGTAGTGGAATCCGAACTGAAGTTAACGATGTTTGAAGATAAAAGCGGTATATGCCATTGTTCTAAAACTGTATTATGTTTCATTAAGTAAAAAATAGGAAGTGAAAATATGAACATACCGAACAAATAAAAACACAAAATACAAATGTCATTCAAATGTCCTTTAAAGAAATATTTCTCATCTCACCACAAGTTTCGGAAGCCAGAGAATTGTATCCTGTATTTAATTTTGAAAATGTGTAAAATTTCACAAAAACAAGTGAGTTATCCCACCTACAGTCTCATTTGCAGAAGTTCATTGAAGTCAATTAACGCTCAATTACAAGTCTGACGTCATCAGTTAGTGAGACGCTTGAACAGCAGCCTGGGGAACGATGTTATTTTTTTGTTTCGCTCGTTCCAGACACTAAAAATACGTTCTGACCTGACGGCCTCTCGTGTCAGGACGCCTATTCTATAACTTTACACCGGTTTTCAGTGATATTCTGATGACGTCATATCATCTTTCACCAGTGATAAGCTAAGGGTGATATTTTTAGTAACTTTTACTTGTTTATGTTTTTGGTTAAGTATATTTATGTTGGTACTACATTTCAATTTTATTTACAAATACAAATATCGACTTTGACACATGTGAATTTGTGTAAATGGAGGTTAAACGAGTGGAAAAGGTTACTGTTAAACAGAAAAAATATATTGATAGAGTTTATGACCGACTACATATATATCGGCAGGGTAAAATTGTTGAGTCCAGAGGGAAGAATAACTAGTGGCAGATGGCAGATCAGCATCTTTGTCGTCTAAAGTTTCTACTATTCTGAACTGACCGTACAAGAAAGCTATTTCTAATAAAATACAAATAAATGCATTAAAATTATTTTAAGACGATTGTTTATTAAGGTTGTTCAACACTTCAAATATTTTTAGTTTAATGCATAATCAGCATCATTACATTTCAAATATCTAATATTTTTTACGCAGATATATTTTCAAATAATATATTTTTCCTACAACTGTGCGATTTCTTTGTTATTACGTAACTATAATTGCCTTGGTTACGTATGGAAAGTAGATGAATGCAGACCAAGTGCGTTTCCGAAAGCAAAGAAACACTAGTGCGGAAAGTGCTTCATTACGTAACTGTCAAAAGAATATTGTTTTGACAGCGATTTAAATTTCGCACCAAGCGCGGAATTCATATTTTGACTACAGACGCTTATGGAAGAAGAAGATACGGTGGACCAGCGTTAGTAAATATGCAGTAGTATATTTTGACGTTTATAAACGTAACCTTAATTTGCAGTATATCTAATCTGTAGACAATTAATTAAAAGAACCGAACAAATTAAAATATATCGATAAATGGTTTTATTTAAAGAGTAAGTGAAATACTTCATATTTATTGTTTGTGTATATTATTAATACAGTTGTTACAGTTGCTTATATTGACATAATGTAAAGTGGAAACTTTTGTGTCTAAAGAAACATTGATTTCTTCCGTACCTGTTCATATTATTACCAGTAATATTATTGGTAACAATTTCGGAAGCTTCAGAAGTACCAACAGCAGGTTGATTATCATTGTCGAAAATAGATCCAACATAGCATGATCCGGAGCTTCAATTATCTTTGGAGGTGATAATGATAAAGAAGAATCACTCACTGTATTATTCTAATCAAGATGATTTTGAAGAAATTATTTTGACGTTCGTGAAAAATTTTTAAATAACGTAGAACAATGTGCAAGCAATCAACAAACAAACCATAGCAACGCCGTAAAACATCGTTCTCATGTAATATCATTAAAAATTTTAAAATTTTAATAATATTTTAGTGATTTACTAAATCGCACAGTTGTAGGAAAAATGTTGTTTATAACACGTGCCGAAAAAGGTTACATGCTCGTGCAGATTTCCGCATGATAAAAATATTTAAACTTTCGAAACAAATTAATATGACGTAGTTGCATCTTAGCTTAAAGAGAGATAGATAAGACAGAGATAAATAACACGTAACTTGTCGTTGTCAGTAGAATCCTCAGACAAAACATAACTAGACGGATAACATCGGCGTTTGTTGTGAGTCAGAAAGGGGTAGAATAACTGGTTGGTGAGGCGGGTGCGCGGCAAGGTAGCAACTTGCATAACATCAAAGTGTACTCGCTCCTTGCCGCGCAACCGGCGGACCCTCAAGTTATTCCATTCCTCTCTGCTTCACAACACTGCATTGATTGAATACGGCATAATTCGTCTAGTATTATACGTCATTGGTAGAATCGTAGAATGCTGAATGCTTATTTCTTCTTCGTCTTCTTGAGCACCGCTAAACGTTTCAGACAAAGCTCTGTGATTGGCTTAATGCAACTACGTCATTGCAATATGGCAATGCGAACGTTTTAAATTATTCGACTTTAACTTTCATATTTCAGCAATAAAGATATAATTTATGGTATGATTTTATATTGTATTAAATATGATTCACGGTCAAGAATTTATTTTAATAAATATATATTAAAAAGCTCTACCACTTGAATCCCCCATTATATGAACACCTCAATAATCCAATACAATTCACAATCAATCACTTTACACAAAATAAATTGTCCAACTATCATAAATACAATTTGTCAGCGTCTGCTCGAAACTCAAACGTCAAAATAACACCGGTGATATAAATATAACACCACCCTTCTGAGAGGTGAAATGTCTCTCACCAAGTGTGACGTCATATAGCTTGTTTCGCAGTTAGTTCGTCAGATGGCAGTCTGAAATATATCACCTATAGAATAGGGGTCCAGACGATTATCATAAGAATATGACTGTACTCTGCTTTTGACTACACAAACGCTAATATTGAAAAAATTGAGAATTTTATGTTTAAAAAATGTGAAGAAAACAGAAAAGTACTTCACTCTTAATTGGTAATGAAAATCATTATTAAGTATTATTTTGGTGATTTAATCAATTTTGTATCTCTTATGATTCTCGAGAATCAAAAAATGGTTAATGTATTTGCCTGATAAGCAGAAGTTTCCTGGTATCACCCGAATTTTTTGTCATATAAATTTAAATACAGGATGATCGTGTTTCAGTTTACTTGAAATTGGTAAGACTGATATATTCATTTATTTTCTATTGTCGACAGTGACATTTGAAAATTTAAATTTAAGTGCATTTACAATTTCTTATTAAAATGGTTTTTACATAGGAACACAAATTATTTTATTATTAGACACGAGGTGGTCTTCTTAAAATCCCTGCACTGCGGCCTTTTGGCCTATTGCACCCTCTGTATTTATTCCTCTGACTGGAGTCCTCTGGAATATGGTACTCTTATTAATATCGTATATGTGCGAAATCTTTCTGTTACTCAATATCCTATTAGCTGTCAAGGCTCCTGAGATAATCTATTTGTATTTATTCTAAAAGTGTCATGCCAAATAATATTTTCGCCTTTACCTGGCGTTGTGCAACTGTAGATTAAAAAAATTCCCAAAATTGTTATGTCAACTTTGTATACAGTCTGGAAAGATGTCCTCTTCCCCTCCCCTTAACTTTTTTATTATAAGTAATGGAAAAAATTTGTTCATATAAAAGTTTTATTATCTTAAATATACTATTTGATGGCAGATACAGATATTTTTTATAAAGTCAGGGTTACAAGATACGACTATGACCTTTTATTTTTTACTCAAATATAAACCGCCATTTTTTTGTCTTTTTAACGATATATTACTTTTTATTAATGGGTTATTCTACGTGAAATCGACCAAAGAAATGAAAATGCATATACTTATTCATTTTCAAAACTAAATATTAAGTACCTTATATGGCTTCTACCGTGTTATTATTTTTATTATTTTCATATATGAACATTTTTGCCCTACCGCACAGACTACAAAAAAAATTGTACCAATCATTACAATTAAACAATTATATGATATTCTGAAAGAGCTGACTTTAAGCTATTCAGTTCAGTGCACGAGGGCGATTTTTAGTATAACTGTGGGGAATTATGCGGAAAAATGTAAAAATGCCTCTTTTTTTTTCAAATATCGATTTCTCAAATACGTCATCCCAGATTTTGCAGAAATTTCGCCAAATGGTAAAGGAAGAATCATATTTTAATATATCAAAAATCCATAGTATTGTTTTTTTATTTAAGAAAAATATTTTGCTTTAAAGTTGACAAATGATTTTCCTGGTTTCCAAAAGAAAAAAAAGTTCATAAAATTTCAAATTGTTCTTTCTTGTTGAAATTGACATAAATTAAAATTATTTCGTACGTCAAATTGAAATCTTTTCAATATATATTATATTCTCAGCAATATTATTATTAAAAGGGGTATTTTTACATTTTTCCACATAACTCCGCAAAGTTATGCTAAAAATCGCTCCTGTTTACTGAACTAAATAGCGTAGAGTCTGCTCTTTCAGAATATCATATACTTGTTTTAATTGGAATGATTAGTATAATTTTTTTTTCGAATGCTCTGTGCGGCAGGACAAAAATGATCATATATGAATATATAGAATAAAAATGTAAACGCGATAGAATGAGCCAAATAAGGAACTTCCTAATTAGTTTTAGATGAAAATTAATAAGTGTATGCATTTTCACACAAATCGGAGAGGGTTGGAATTTTTTGGCTGATTTCACGAGGAATGACCCTAATGTATTTATTTGGAGAAATCGAGAAAAATAAGATATAATTGAAAAATGATAAATAATTTTTATTCATATGTATATTCTAGATGGCTGTGAAAATAAACAAAATGTAAAACAACTTAAAACAAATGTTATGTTATTTATGTTACTCTATACAACAGGAATTTAATCCCAATTACAGTACAGGGTCCGTACTCACCGAGCCGCAGAGTTGTTGTTCTTATAATTTCTAGCTTGAGTGGGATTCGAACTCGGGGTTCCGGACTCGAATTCCGTAACGCTACCCACCCCACCGTACTGCTCTTGTTAAAAATTACAACCATGTTCTGTTATGCAAAAATTGAACGTGGTATGATGTTCAAACATCTTCCACCATGTTACATTTTGTTTATTTTCACATAGTCACCCAGAATATTAGAATAAAAATTATTTCTCATTTCTCAATTATCTTATTTTTCTCGAATTTTTTCAAATATTATAATAAAAAGAAATACATCGTTGAAAGAACAAAACAAAAATGGCGGCTTAATTTTAGTAAAATAATTATAGGTTGCTATTTAAAAAATAAAAGTTCATAGTCGTATCTTGTAGAACTGACTGATTAAATAATAAAACATTTATATGAACCAAAACCAAAAACGTTAACGAGGAGCTATCTTTCCGAATTCAGCCTGTATATAAAGAAAATTTCTCTGTATTATGAATAAATTTATAAATTTATAATATGCCTAGCATACACACACTACCCTAATATGAAACGCCATTTTGAAGTAAAATAATTCTAAAAATGTAATTTTGTTAATAGACAGTTAATTACAATCTGCACCTAGTTCAAGATATATGAGCAGTGAGCATTTTAATTTAATTAAGCCACACATATAAGGTTCTCGCCTCACGCACGTTCCTAATTTATAACCGAGAAAATACCATCCCCACAAATTTCCATTTATTACATTAACTTTCTAGTTCTAAAATTGCGAATGTAGGAATTATATGCCACCATTAAAAATAAATGTTATTTGATAATTTACGTGTACCACGGTGTAGACGTAATAGCTAAAATAAATTTACAACTAATTTTAACACTATTCAGCTAGTTAATAGACCAATTAACTGGTTATACAACAAAGGAGCAATTTTAACAGTAAACTCTTAACTAAATTCAGGACTAACCAAAAATTTTATAGAAACACTGGATAGGTAACTCACGCGTAGAAGTGAGGCAAGTGATGGGGATATGTCGCCATTTGCAGGAAAGGCAAAGCGTGCATTGTTATATTGTATTGTGTGGCATTTTTCTTGTGTTTGTAACGAATAAATATTATCAAGTGTGAAATTATAGGTTGAGTAAAAAGATTATTGAATATATGACGCAAACTATAAAAAATTGCCGTTTTTTGTTGATTTGGTGATAAAATAAATGCAATTACATGAACAATTTTTTAAGAGCTCAATAGAGTTAATAATGCATAATGTATTTTTCTTTATTTAAATATTTATTTAATATTTTCAGTGAATTTAAATATATTTTTAAAATAAAAATACTTGATACTTTCAAATGTAGCGCTATTTTTGCCTGCCCTGCAAATGGTTTCCGTCAACTTGCTTTCCTCATAAATATCAATACAAGTAAGTTAGCTATCCAGTGTTCATATAAAATCCTTAGGATAACTTAGTCTGAGCTCCAAGCACTCAAATGGGATCAGTGACCATAGTCAAATTTAAAGAAACAAATTATAAAATAAGTAAATTAAAAATTATGTTATATAATATAAGTACATAATTTAAAAATTATGGTGTCTCAGAATAAAAACTACATATAATCTTATTTGAATTGGAAATTCAATTATGCATTTTATGTGACGTAGAAATGGTTTAGCATAAATTGAGGTGAATCATGTGACAATATAAAATTTATTTTCTTGTTCTTCATCTATATTTGAAATCTATGTTTTCTTCACAAATGTTGAAACTAAGGGATGATAGATACTTTTTTTACTACTGGCATTTAAATCCTATTTAACGATTTTTATAATTTTGATAATAACACAAACATTTTGACATGAGTATTTACTTGTAAACCATAAAAAATGAGTAGGCAGAATATTAAATTCTTCTTTTTAATTGATGTTTTATTTGACATTTTTGTATAGCGTTTAGTAAAAGTGATTCAGAAAATCGTACTCCTACAGAAATTAAAGAAGAGGCGCAAAATAAACATTACGGAACATTGGATCCAGCGAAATACACAATACAATAAATTGAGGCGTGAATTTCTTTAAAAGATGACATTTTGCATTATTAACCTTTATGAATAATAAACTGTTATTAAGTGTTTCTAAGCAAGCGGTAGACAAAAACAATTTAATGGCTAAAAAAGAAGTGAATAATGGTATGTTTCTAGAGCAGTAATGAAAAAACTTATTTTCGATTTTGTGGCATGAAAAAAATAAAAATCTAATCAAATTGTTATTTACAGTTTATGCAAAAAATGCTATATTTGAATGCCTTTCTATAAAAATATTTTTCCAACAATATATAATTAGATAGTTTATAAAGTAGCATCTTGTTATTTTAGCAGTAATGCTTGTAAATTTATATAGTTTTACTTTTACTTTCACTTAAAAGATGTAACAAAAACAAAGACAGTGAATATGTGCATTGTTGAATGTTGAGTTCAGTAACTGCTGTGGGTGCACTGATGGCAGACAGTAGTCTTTTGTTTTAGCAAAATAAGTGCAAGTATAAAAACGAGAGTTTTCGACGTTTTTTCTTTGTTCTTTTTTTTGTATACATAGAGCACATGCCTGGTATTCAGAAACAGAAGGCAATACTCGTATATTGTAGCATGTATCCATGGATACGATGATATACTTGAACATAAAAGTGTGGAAAGACTTTCTAAACAAGTAGGTGGCAGATTACTTTCCGTACATAACATAAATGCAGAAAAGTCTACTTTCTGTCATGTTTGTTTCATTAGGACTAAAAATACAAGTTTTCGAGTCGAGTAAATAAAGTAATATTGCGAGACTCGAAACAGTATTTTTAGTTCGATTGATCATATTTTTTTTTTACCTACTTATTTAGAAAATTTCACAAACTGAAACAAATTAACAAAATTATTTACGTTACCATGGATAATCATCGTTTTTTTGGTCTTAGAATCGAAAATAGCAGCGTTCTTTTACTATTGAAAAAGTTAATATAATACGAGTAGTGTCATATTGAAGACAGTAAAAAAAAACAATTTTGTATTCTCTTTCAAGCGTTTTTAAATGGCTGCAGAAAAAAATAGTGTGTGCACCTCAAACAAAAAGCAGAATTACCACTCTTGCATGGTTGTTCCTCGCCTAGATCAACAATTTCCATGCGCATGTGGCAATATGCTACTTTCTGCTCTAGGTATACAAATAACTATAATATGCACCTTAAATGTACATTATTATTCAAATACATTTGAAAAATTCATTTCTAGCAAAGGGAGTCAAAGAATAAATTAATTTCGTTTAATTTCAGAAGTGAGAATAAAAAACTGGGCACGGCAATGTGTCACGCGATCACTCGTGCCGTGAGCCGAGACGTACTCTGTGTTTATAATTTCAGGTGTTCATAACTAAATATTTACCCAAAATTTTACTTATGAGTCGTGACAGATGCTAGCTTATCTTAGGATATCCCGTCTGCGACAACAGATATTTCCGGAAGTTAATTTTGATACTAAGAATGCCCACGCTTGGTGTATTTTTTTTTTAATAAGATTTTATATTTTTAGTCTGGAAATGTTCATAGTAAGACACTGAGTTCACGAATAAGAAATATTTCGATCCAAATTTTAAACAAAATGCCAAGATACCATACAGGTAATTTTAACTAACATAATTTTCTTTTCATATAGGTATACTTTTCTTAATTGTTTTGTCTATTCCCGTTATTAAAATGTAATTTAATATAATTGGTTTCCATGGCGCTAAACAACATCTTAATCACATGTTAACAACTGACGTAATAAGTATAGACTGTAACTTAACCTTACTTTTCAAATAATTAATAAAACTTTACATTTTTTGTTGTGATAATTTTGCGGAAAAAGTATAGTATGTGACACGTTTGATATTTTTTTTTTAGATATTCGTTTTTTATACACTCGTAACTAAAGAGACTTTATAAAACTTGTTAAATTAGGCTTATTCCAATAGCCATTTGGATCAGATCTAATTTACATTTACTGAACCAGATCACTTATTTGTTTCTCTGAATTATTTCGCTGACTTTATTTTCAGTACTAGAATTACTTATTATAATTTAGTTTGAATTAATTTATCCCAGTAAGTGCAACAGTTTGCTTAATTCATTTCATTTTGTCAAGTTGCCTAATTTATCTGAAATGATTTAAGTGAACAAAGTGGCAAATGGAATACAGCTATAATATACTATCATAGATATGCATATCAGTAAAAAAAAAATGTAAATAGCAGAGAAATAAGAAAATTAAATAGTTTATTATTGAAATACTATCAATATTATGTTAAATTTATTTTTGTTTGTATCTCCTATTGTAATATATCATTTTTTATATCTCAAAAACAAAACAAGATATGAAGATGCGATCAACGGCATTGTATTTATGTCCTTCAATTAATTTATAAACAAATTTCAGCAATCTGTATATTTAAAAAAAAATCGCATAAAACATATTTTAAACAATATCTCAAAAACTTGAATTCATACGCACTTGGAAGACTTTACAACGAATTCAACGTGTTAAATATATATGCATGTAAATTTTCGTTACAATATTCATATATCATATGAGAAAGAATTTAAGAGCAAACAGTCTGAAACTGACCTAAAATAAAATTAAAAAAGAACGCGTAAGAAAATTCGCTTTAATTCAGACACGAGACTTTCAATGCCGTTTCATTTTATTTTCAGCGAGACTCTAGAGAGACTTTCGCGCGATAACTAGGCGAGATACGGTAAATTTCATGCGTGAGTGAGATCTTTATTGTGAATCAAAAAATGAAGTGAGATCGATATTTTCTATTTCTCATCTGTCGCCTCGCGTGCATCACTAATTTGACGGCTGATAGCCACACTTCAAGTGCAAAGATCTGTTACGGCAAAATTACACACTCAACAATAAATATAAAAACCACTATGATATATTTATCTAAAAAACCGCTAAAATGATGACCTAGACCTAGTACTTTCTTGTAAGTAATTTTAAGATGTTAATGATAGACCTCAAAATTTGAAAACAGTATAATTGTTGGGTTGTTACGATATCTTATCAATTTTCATTTTCTAAATTTTGCATATTTTTTCTTTATTTTAATTTTGCAGATTATAACCGTTTTGTTATTCATAAATTTATTTTTAGGCACTTATGTTTCATTTCAGACATCGTATAAATATTTATCTCATAAACAAACTAAATAACAAAACACTTCGCAGATCGGTCTACTAAGAGCTCCGTTTCCGTAGCAACGACCTACAAAGAGCCTTAGTCTGCAATTATACACTTTCTGTCACCAAATGGCGTTTGAAAAGCCTACTTTTTTATAGGAAAGATAATAATCATTGCTATAGTGGTATTCTACAAATATTAGATTCAATACTGTCATTTAAGCTAAAGCACATTTTAAATTTAAGTTTTGATCGTGCAACCACAGACAAAATATATACAGACATTTAACTAAATGTATTAAAATCGCAAGACAATTTATCAATGCTATTTGATGAGTCTGTATTGCTACGCTAATATCGGTTATTAGTTCACAAACGATAAATTACGGCCTATATATATACAATTAATTTTAAATGATGAATTAATTCATTTTACATGTATCGTGATATTATGATTTCTTTACTTTTAGTGTCTATGGACATGAACTAAATCGAAATTAGCGCTGCAATACAGATTTGTCTAGAACTACAAATGTTAAAGTGCTGCCATTTAAATACAATCAATTAGACTTCTGTACATATTTTGTCTGTGGTGCAACTGACTATTAAGTTGTATTTATTTATTCTACTTTGTACAACAGGAACTTAATCTCAATTACAGTACAGGGTCCGCTTCCACCGAGCAGCAATTTGGTAGTTCATTTATATTTAGCCTGAATGGGATTCGAATTCGAGATCTGCGGATACGTATAACATAATAGGGTCATTTCACGTGAAATTGGCCTTTTCCGATTTGTCTGAAAATACATATATTTATTTATTTTCATCTAAAACTAAGTAGGAAGTTTCTTTTTTGGCTCATTCTACCGCGTTTTCATTTTTATGCTATATATTCATATATGGCCATTTTTATCCACCGAAACAAAAATGGTATATTCATTCAACAATTATCCCAATTAAAACAAGTGTATGATATTCTGAAAGAGCTGACTTTAGGCTATTCAGTTCAGCCAATGAGAGTGATTCCCCCTTTTTTTAAAAAATCGATTTTTCAAATATTTCATTTTAGATTCGGCTGAAATTTTGCTAAATTGTAGAGGAAGAATCAAATTTTAATATATAAATAATTTACGGTATTTTTTTTTATTTAAGAAAATATTTTGCCTTAAACTTGCATTTGATTTTTCCTGGTTTTAAAAAGAGTAAAAATATTATAAAATATAAAATTTTTCATTCTACTTGAAATAATTAAAAATAAATCCAAAATTATAGCTGAACTTTTTTATTCTAACTGATTTTGATTGGTCCTTTAAGCTCTGTATCAAGCACTACACGCAGAATCAAGTCACTTCATATCCGTGTCATGTGTCATCTTTAGTCGCTTCCAAGTCCTACGTATGAGATGCGTTGGAGGGAGAGGATAACAACACGCCACAAAGGAGAGAGTGACGTACGAAGGCCTGATGGGAAGATCCGTAAACGAACCTATGGAACATGTGCATACAAACAACCAAACGAATCTAAAGCATCAAATTGTAATCCGTTTTGGGGTTCTTTTCCTATTTTATTTATTTCCTAAAAAGTATAAATTCAAATTCGATGAAAATTTAACGTGTAAAACTATAGTTTTGTTTTTTTTGTAATTAATTCGTACTCGGTATTTGTGAGAAAATCAGGTTAACTTTTGAAGTTCATATTCTTCTATTTGCGTATTTATTTATTTTTTGTTACTTTGTACACAAGGTAAATACATGGTTTTCGAACGATTTTGAAATAATGTAAAACTGTCAATCTCGGCCGGTCTTAATAATCTTAATAGAAATCAATATTATACCACTTCACATTTTCTCGATAAATTAAACGCCTGTAACACTGATAACAAAAATAAATAAATATATCATCACGCCTTTTACCCATACTGGGTGTGACACTCTGCCCAAGCAGATCTCGGTAAGTGATATATTTCTGCGCGTGAAGTGCGGTTACCAGCCGTCAAATCACGGTCCCCAAAGATGTTAGTGGTGGGGAAGCCACAGGGGCAATTTTAAATTGGTGAAAATGTTTGTCGGCTGTGGGGATCGAACCAGGATTCTTAGAATCCACAGGCCGACTTGATACCACTGAGCCATTACCCCATACACATACAATAATACTGATAACAATAAACTAATATTGCATAAACAGATGCTTGGCTATATATTGACTTCAGATGCATGTTCAATTATACAGAACAATA